>OX596223.1:1050588-2453762 GCA_951394215.1 Glyphodes perspectalis
GGATAAAATTGGGACGTCACGTCATCAATCATAAAAAATAATAAATAAATTCTCCAGACTCACCCAACAATTCCCTAGTTCCAAACTAAGCTTATAACATTGTGATATGGATACTAGGTGAACGGATAGACAAGACTTAATAAGTATACATCTATGACTCGAGAACAAATGTCTCTCATTATTACCTAAATATTTTATAATACTTTTAACTGTTTTATTCGACTAGCGTCCCGGCTTAGCACTGTTTTTTTCTAGTGACAAATATAGCCTATGCTACCCAGATATAATATAGAATTGTAACAGTAAAAGACGTTTTGAAATCGGAATCGGTTTAGTAGTTATTAAATTTTTTCGTTACAAACATACAAATCCTCTTTATAGTAGTGCAGATTTACACGAACCAACTATTATGAAATGAATTGAAATGAACTTTTTGTATAAATTTGGGTACATAAGTAGCAGTTGCTTAGGCCAAGCCAATCCAAGAAAAAAAAAATCTAACAAAAGCCAAAGAACTTATTTCGTTCCAAACATTTTCATTAGCAATGTTTCCCACAAAAATTTCACTTACGTCGCATAGTTACGTATTAAGAGTAGTGGTAGTCGCTTTTGTCTGTTTGTAGCACAGATCTAGGTAGACGCACCTAATGATCTCGCAGGAACGACGCAGATTTGTCTAGGCACGCGAGCGGAAATGCGGCTGCTTCGACTAAGGGGGCTATTCTTAAGTCACTTTGAAAATATTGTGTAAAAATATACAAGGGTAACACTGAGCTACGGCTTGTGATTGCGCCTAATGAGGGTTTTTTGAATTAAAACATCCAAAAGATGGCGTTACTTTGACGTGCGGTCCTTTCACCCTCCTCATTGGTTATTGTCGGAACAAACTGACATTCTGTCAACAATGAGCCAATAGTGACAGTGATAAGACCACAAGACTCCCTCGTGCCATCTGGTGGATTTTGTATTTTTAAAACTCATTCACTGAATGGGGTTTTTTTTTTAACTCACTTAAAAAAACAGCCTATTTTTTTTTTCGGTATTTCGGCTAAAATGCGTTGCTTCGCTGCTTAGGAGTAAGAGAATTCGGAAAGAGCCTTATTTACGGCTTGGTGAGTTCCAGTTTGCTGCACCATGGCGAAATTTTGAATTGAACGAGCTTTTATTGTACCTTAATTTTTACGTTTTAGTTAATATTAATGATGGTTAATGCTGCCAGCGTGGTAAATCCTCAACAAAACCTGATGCGATTAACCACGAAGGAAAGTAAGACACTAAAGCAATGCCTTAGACTGAAACTAGTCTGTTAGAGCTTACATAAAAGCTTGCCAAACGCGCCGTAGGTAATTTTATTTTTGCTCGGTCACACCTGTAGCGCTATGGCACAGTATAATAATGGTACAGTAAAATGAAATCACTTTTTATTTACAGACTAGCTGTGCCAGCGGTGTCACCCGCGTTTATGGTTAATATTATAAAGACTATTTCCGTCATACATGATTTCTATGTAACTTTAACCATTAAGGCTGCACACGCGACGGAAGCTTAAAAAATGGAGTAAATTCTCCCGTTTTCCCAACATTACCCTTCACTACTCTGTTCCTATTGATTGTAGCGTGATGAAAAGTATAACCTGCCCAGGAGTATGAAGAATAATTGTACCAAGTTTCGTTAAAATACGCCGAGTAGTTTTTGTTTCTATAAGGAACATACAGACAGACTGATAGACAGACAAAAATTTTACTGATTGCATTTTTGGCATCAGTATCGATCACTAATCACCCCCTGATAGTTATTTTAAAAAATATATTTCATGTACAGAATTGACCTCTCTACAGATTTATTATAAGTATAGAGTATTTCAACTTTCAAGTTTCCAACCTTAATTTTTAACCTTGCATGTTCTTGCAAATCTAATGAACGAATTAGTTAGAAACCTAGAATTTTCATTTTGAAATCCTAAATGTATATATGAACGAAGGAATGTATGTACAGCAAACGCCGAAATGGGTGATTAGTAATTGTTATATCGTGTGTTCTGGTGCGGGAAAAGAACCTGCGTCCCGTGCATTGGTTAAATCTGTCTCTCTGCCTACCCCGCTAGGGAATTGGCTTTGGCTTGAAGTTTACACATATACATTGTCCGATGAATAAATTTAGACTTTAATTTATTTAATTCATTTCCTATTCTATATCTCAGGTCTGCGATAGATGATCGATAAATATATAGGTACAATATCTACAATAGACAATAGTGTGCATTTTCAAGATAAAGTGGACATTACTTATCATCATCTTCCTAGCGTTATGTCCCGTGCTTAGACGGGGTCCACTTAGACCATGATCCAAGATGTAGCGAGTCTGGTAATTACATTAAAGCGACTGCCGATCTGACCTTCGTAACCCTAAGATAGGGGAACCAGACAATTTTTGGATCATGTTTACAAATCCAAAGTTATTTGAATTTGCAGGTTTCATCACGATGTTTTCCCTCGCCGTCGAGCTAGTGGTATAAATACGTACATAGATTTTAAAAAATCCAGAGGTACGTGCCCAGGCTTGAACCCGCACTCCTCGGTTAAGAGGCGCGTGTCCTTACCATTGAGCTACCACCGCTCAATAAAGTGGACATTACTCACTGTCATTAATTTACCTGTGGCGCCGGCTTCTGTGGGCAAGTAGGTATAATTGCAGGGTATTTATCTATGGTGGTTACTTTCTATCTTTTTGCCATCACGCGCATAATGGAACGGCCGTTTCCTTTCTGCGGAGCCATTGTGTTCATGTCTTTGTTACGTCACTTGATGGTGAGAACGACGTTAGGTTATCTAAGACAATAGGTCAGTCAGGTTGTATCGGTCGATCTAGTTTTCGTATCAGCATAATTTTTTTACTGGCTCGATGGCGCATTTGGTAGTGACCCTGTCCCATGCGCAAAGAGTTGTGGGTTCAATCCTCAACCAGGACAAACATTTGTGTGATGAAAAGGTACTTTTGTTTGTTTTGTGTCTGGGTGTTAATATCATATATTTTAAGTATATATTTGTAATACCACTGTTGATTCTAATATCCGTAACACAAGTGCTTAAGCTACTTACCTCGGAGTCAGATCAATGTATGTGATGTCGTCGGATATTTATATAATTTTTTTTATGGACTTTCTTTTCAATGGCGGCTTCCGATCACCACGGAATTTTCCCTTTTCCTTTTTTACTGTGTGGTCAAGAACCATTAAGTGGGTCAGCATGGGGTCAAAAGTGTTTAACCATTTCAAGGTGCTGACTTGTCTTATTTTGCCGGGTGCGTTCTTATGGAAGCGGATATCAGCAACCTAATCAATCGCGTTTTTTTTCCATTCTAGAAGCCGCAGGCAGAAGCTGCGGCTTCTCTTGCATTGTACATCGATATAAGTATCATACCTATGTGTGATTCTGATGTATGTAAAGTTTCATTAAAATCCATTAAGTAGTTTTTATGTGAAAGAGTAATAAACATTCACACATACATCCATCCATACAAAGTATCGCGTTTATAATACTAGTAAGATTTTTAATTTTTGGTCACCAATCCTGAAGTTGACTATAGGGTAAGTTGCTTGACTGCTATGACCAAAACATATCATCACTGCAATTGTTAGCGGTCGAACAAAAAGATTTACTGGTCAGCATTACTCAGCTTAACGATTCGATAGACTTGGTTTGTCAAAAGTGAAGTGCACTTTTCGTTTTATGTAGACCAATTCCGCCTGTCTTTTTTATGTAAGATAGTGAATAGAATGCTGTATCTCTCAAGTGTGTATTTTTGTGTAATTATGTAATCGAGTTTTAATCAAAGTGGTATATCAAGGAAATTATTAAGGATAAGTATAATAATGATTACTACGTAACAGTACAAACAAAGGAAAAAATAATTTAATAGCGATTTCTACTCGTAAATATTTGTTGTTTATACAAAATATACCGGCTGATTGGTTCAAAGACTTTGTTGGAGGTCACAATACTACCTAAAAGTCTTGGGTTCGATAATGTTAATGTGTGTCTGGTAAGTATGTAATATGATAATGAGTTCTAAATTTCAAGTAGGTATATGTTATTTAGATATGTTACCGGCAATGTGTATAATCTAGGCATTCTATACAATACCTAGACATTGTATACAATAGCGGGGTCGTTCAGGCAATGTATGAAATATTATGATGTTTTTCGCGTATTTTATACTTTACCTAGGTATTGTATAGAATGCCCAGGGATTGTATGGAATCTATATACCTATTGCGCGGGCAACGTATGCAATAGGGTGATAGGCTAGAGTCTAGGTTAGTTTTTTGTAAATAATGAGTTTGGTTAGGTTAGGTTCCGTTTTTTTTTTCAAAGTTTAGGTTGGTTAACTGTCCAAATTAACGATATGTTGAGCATGCTGTCAAAAGTTAATTGTGTTACGACCTATTTTATCAGTTCATAATATTACATCTAACCCATATCAATTTGATTTGGGTAACAGTGGTTAAAAGAGCGTACTGCACTTTGCGTTATACTTAGGTACTATTTCAGAAAGAAAAATATTTGTGTACAAACACTATTATTTACATTACCTGACATACTTTCGGTATTGTATACAATACCTAGGCAAATTATGAAATAAAATATATTTCATACATTACTTGAACTTTTAAGGCATTCTATAGAATGCCTAGGTCTAATATATCTTATCTAATCCGGATTAATTAGATTACCGGTAACAGATACACAACTTTCAAATACACATATCTACTTAAAATCCGTCACGTAATTGGTAGGTAAGTAGTAAGCTTTCTAAACTAAGTCTAAATTATAGGTAGAGAATTAATGTGCTAGTTTTGATAAAGCATTTCTATCTAACTAGTTTTGACATACTGTTGATAACGATTATGTAGGTACTGTTTCGGAATTGCATTTCATATTAAAGAATGAGCCCAAAATAACCCCCTTGATCGTAATCTGCAGAGACAATGTCTAGACTAGACGATAATGACGCCGAACAAAGGCTGTTATTAACGGGGTAGCTGGGGTGACGGGGACTGTGCTTAGAGCGTATGGAGCCTTATACGTGCAGAATAGCTTGGTAGAAATGCTTTGCGTCGAACGCAAGGGATGTGGGTTCATCGTTGTTGATGGAATATGTATTTTTTTGTATCTGAACCTTAATAATCGCGTTTAATGGTTCAGGCGTGGCTTCTATTGCAAGGGGCGTGTTTGATCCCCGCAGTAAGACGTTTATGCAAAAGGTTTAAGTACCTTGTGTTTGGACGTCTGTGGCACTGAAGTTGATTCTGATTTCTGTAATATAAGTTGAAGTTACTTAACTAACGTTAGAACTGCTATATTAAAAGTGTGTTACGCGGAGCCCTGGGGCTCCACGAAGCCTTTCTGAGGGATCATAATTATTAAAAAACTAAAGAGATACTATGAGGTTGTAGGGAAAAAATGCGTCAAAAGCTTAATATTGCGTATCTACGACTACGCGGGTTCGATACTGTTTAATTATTCTTGGGTTTCGTAAAATACACCGCTTTCCAAAAGGGTTCCCTGGCCAAAAAAAATGAGAACTCTTGATTTAAACTGATATATTTTAGCCCAACTGCCTCAACTTGGCCAGCTGTAATGACATACTGAATCAATATTGCGTAATGATCATGTCCAAAACAATGAGCGCCATTCATGTTTTGATCATTTTGTCGGTTCTGGCAGCCCGTGCGTTTTGAAAGCAGGGTTGTCAATCACGTAAAAGTCACGACTTAGGCAACTGTTTACTGTTTAATGTATAATAATTTGAGGAATTTGATAATAAACACCTGTTCAATATAAGTAATCAAAGAGAAAGTAAAGACGAGGATACAAGAGAGTTTTAAATATAATTTCAAACATCTTTGAAAAACTTAATAATGTCATTTAGGTAGGTCTAGGGTAAGCCAACGATAAACGCAGCTATAGTTCCAACCTGAGTCGATCGTCATAGATACATACATACATACATCGGCCGGCTCGATGGCGCATTCGGTAGTGACCCTGCCCCATGCGCCAAGAGTTCGATCCCCCAGGACAAACATTCCTGTGATTATAACCATAATCCAAGAATTGCCTAGTTTCCCTATTAGACTAGACTAGACCTATTAAGGTCAGACCGGCAGTCGCTTCAATGCAATTACTAGACTCGCTCATTCCTGGATCATGGTCTAAGCGGACCCCGTCTAAGCACGGGACATAACGCTAGGAAGATGATGATGATGTATATGTTGTTCCAATGTTGTGCATGAAAACTATGTACCAACTATTCCTTGTCTAGCACGTCATGCAGGCGACGAACTAATTACTTGCACAACTATTCACATAAAACCTACCTCACATTTGTAGTTAGCAAAAATGGTTCACACAACTTAATCCTTATTGTACTCTGCCTAGCTCTACAAATACTACAGTCATCATCATCTTCCTAGCGTTATGTCCCCTGCTTATACGGGGTCTAAGCACGGCACATAATGCAAGGAAGATGATGGAAAATGTTACAGGCCCGGATGGAAATCCTTACAAGCCCGGGGGCAGTCCTCAAATGTGCAACGCACGGAGCATGATCATTGCATAAATCGTCGTTTGCTAAGAGGACAATGACGGTCTCCTAAAAATAACATCTAAGTCTCCGGCGTTTGGCGGGCAGTCTGTGACTTATGACCTCAAACGTTAGCGTACAGAAGGGACAACAAATTAGCACAAAAGTGTATGCAAATATTCGCTAGGTAACCTTGCTGTATAACAGAATATAGACAACGAATTCCCCGTATAAAGCTTGCAACTGCAAGCTAGCAACAGAGTATAACAGTGTAAAAAATCACACTTAGAAAACAATTGCTACAGAAATATTATGTTTATCAATTTTTTTTTTTTAAATTAAAAAAAATACTTACTGGTCCGATATATACGCTATATAACTTATAAACAAATAAAAAAATAAACGGTTCAACAGCTTTTAAATTATGGTTTTACTAGTTAAACGACCGTAAATTATCATATTGATGTATTACATTGCACACATCTATGTTCAAATGGCTAATTACCCGAGAACATTAACATCTAACAATCTATTACACATCTAGTAATCTTCCAGCGCTTCCTCTTAGATAATATCGCTCATGCTTTATGAGAGCAAACTATTGAATAATCCGTTATGCAAATGTATATTGTATTTCCTCGTGTTTTTTCTCTTTTCTACGATTTCCTGTATGAAGATGACACAGTTGTACATTTGTTTTAGATTACGTCAACAATCTGTACAAATATGTATAATCATCCAAGCGTTATGTCCCGTGCTTGGTTGGAGTCCGCTTGGACCAGGGGTTTCCAAACTTTGCGCCGCGCCGGGATAAATAAATAAAATAAATTAATATCCCACAACATCACATTCATTGATCTGACTCCAAGCTACGTAGCTTAATCACTTGTGTTACGGATATCAGATTTAACAGTGTTTTTTTACAAATATATACTTAAATATTAGTTATATACACGCAGACACAGAATGAACACAAGTATTCATCACACGAATATTTGTCCTGGGTGGGGATCAAACCAATAACTCTTGGCGCATAGGGCAGGATCACTAAATGTGCCATCGAGCCAGTCAAAATAATAATCTTGTAAGTGCGCCGCGGTCTGATAAAGTTTGAGAACCCCTTGCTTAGACCATAATCCGCTAATTATAATTAGGCAACAGCCTGTCTGACCTTGAAATATGTATCATATGAATATAGCGCAAAAATTGAGGCCTTGTAAAAACTATATTAATATTTGTCTTGTTTACTTCGCTTAAAATTACGAGTATATCCATTCGGTCTTAATCTCTTAACAGCGAGGTATATATAGCAATTTTCGTCAAATTAGGAGCTGATTTTCATACCAAAGCGATAAACAAGCATAGTAAAGCTTAAGCTAAGTGAGTTTACTGTAGGCATTCACATACTTACAACATAATACCCTTCTGCGGCCTCTTCATCTGGACACACAGCGGACACCGCCAGCCTGCCTCACTAGAGACAGATAAGTGTGCATTTGTCAGCCAAATAGCTTTAAAGTTACTGCCCAGGCGATATTGAGACGCTGGAGTTTAAACGAGTGATTTAGACAGCGATTCATATCACGACGAGATGGCCTGAAAGAATGATATTACGGTAATGTACAGAGTTATCTCATGGGATGGGACTTAAATATAATGTACCAAGTGTTCCTTGTCTAACATATCGTAAACGGTGGATGGCGATGTATTCGGTTTGAGATTGCGCAGGCGATGAGATATCCATTTGTTACTACTTTTTCGCAGTTTTCTAACTAAACAAATGGTGCTTATTTAATCCGAGCTACCTTGAGCTTTTTTAAAAATCAATACACACACACACACACATAATGCCCATAATTCCCGAAGGGGTAGGCAGAGTTAAAAGGACAGCAGGCCCCTTTAACCACATTCAGCCAAAAATAAAACTGGGTTAGATGGAAAATTAATCCTATATATATAAGAGATTTTAAATTTGAATTGTCCCCTTTACGACATGCTAGGCAAGAACCACATTTGGCACATTATTTTTAAGTCCCAGACCAACATGGGACAATGGGCTGGGTTAGATGTAATCAAAAATCAATGTACAGAATTAATCTCTTATATCCGCGGTGGGGACAACGTAAAAGTGAAGAAACTGGCACGTTCTAATGACTGTTGTGTAACAATTATACAATTCATCTGGTTCCCCGGCCGAAAGAATGGTCAGATGCAATCTATTCAATGTCCAGAACCCAGCTCAATCTGGGACATGTTCCTAGATTAACAGGGCCCTCTTTCCCATTGGGCACGTGGCCAGGGCCCCGTGATTTAGAGGGCCCCCTAGTGCAACGTTGCACTTGGGCACATGAGGCAATTAATTGTTCTATTTACCAATAGAACAATTAATGCCCTAATGTGCTCAGGGCCTCAAATAGGTAAAGACGGCATTGTAGTTAGCAATTCTGGTAAATCACAAGACGAGACATCATTAGGAGAAGAAATGTTTCATTTTCTTTGTCCCGCTAAGTGTAGAGAAAAATATACTTAATTTGATAGAACCTAAGGTTTTTCTACGTTCCTTATATTTGTGACAATATAGAAAGTTGTTTTGCTAAGTGAATAGAAGTAGAATTGCAAGCTGGTATCTTCCGCATTTCCGCGAAACTAAAACTGTATCACAGAGGTAGTGGAAACTTAACTTTAAATACCAAATGTAATAATTAACTATCATGAAACATTTTTGGATTTTGTCATGATGTAAATTTCGAGAACGGTACAAAATTAGTTGGTTTAATTTTCTGCCAGCCCTAACTACATTAAGTTAGTAGGTATATTAATGCGAAAGTGAATTAGTTTGTTACCCTTTCACATCTTACTTGACAGGCCCGTTGGTTAAGTAGTCAAAGACTATGGCCACAAAACCTAAGAGTCGCAGGTTCGAATCCCGCTAGGGGCAAATGTTTCGTGTGATGATTGGACATTTGTACTCGAGTCATGGATGTTCTTAAACGTATTTAAGTATGTCTATCCGTTCACCTAGTATCCATAGGACAAGCTTATAGCTTAGTTTGGGACTAGGGAATTGGTGTGTCAGTCTGGAGAATTTATTTATTACCCACTTCGCTCATCATGAAACTTCATACATATATACATATATATTCATACATATATACATACATCCTGCCAGGGGAGCATAAATATAAGGATGTTTTTTCACTAATTTAGCAAAAGTTTTCTGTTATACATACATAACATCATGCCCTAAACCCCGAAGAGGTAGGAAGAGTCAAAGGGGCACCAAGTCCCCTTAACCACCCTCAGCCAAAACTGGGCTGGGTTAGATGAACAATTATGAAAATGTAGCGACAAGTGGTTAGCTCGTCTCGTCGCTCACACAATCATATACCCAAACCCGATATACCATTAGTCGCTTTCTACGACATGCTTGGATGAATGTTTTTCTGTCATACATTCTAATTAACACAGCGATTAAATTAAGGCCCTTCATTCTCATCTATCAAGTACACATATAATAAATTGGGACTTATTAAAATTATGTAAGCGACACAAAAATAAATAACCAACATAAAACACAATTAGCCACGGCGAAATGAAATTTAATATCTCTACAGAGCCGGGCGCCATCTTTTAAAAAATAAACCTTAAAATATCACGTAACTTTATTTCTCTATTACGTGTTCTACACATCTGCTCCATTTACGTCGATCAGATAACACACTGCTCCGATGCAGTATCGGGGAAGTTCATTCAATTACCTTTCGCGCCAAAACGTACAAAACAATCCATCAAAAAAAAAAAATCTTCAAAAGCCACTATCATTTACGAGTTAGCGTTATTTTAGTTCAAAACACTTTACATTGCTGCTTTTGAACCAGCCACATGAATCATATTTCTTACGCAGGCAGCGATGTATAAACGTTTAGTGTTTCAAAGGAAATAGTCGAGCAAAAATTGAAGTGCTCGGTAAAAGTAGTGATATAACTTGCCCAGATTAGACCGATCTGTCTCACTCCAAACCGCGGAAAGTGATACGGCTCAAGTGAAGCTGGCTCCCGCTTGAAATAAAACGAAAAAGGCGCCAAATAGGAATTCAAACATTTGAAATTCGAGCGCCTGTCACTGCAGTATAAAATGGCGCGCGGGTTTATTGTGACATCACAAGTGTTGGTGAGTTGAAAGCAACGAAATGTGTGCAGTGAAATCATATGTGAGTTTTTGTGGAATTCATTTATTGAAATAAGAAAGCTTTGTGGTCTACGGACGCGGAAAGTTTCAGTGGAAAATGTGGAGGTTGCGTTGTTGCGAAAAATATTTCATTATGCTACGGTGGCATAGGAACGCGAATATAACGGTTATGTGCAGCTTGTAGTATGCTAGTATTTTTATGAAAAATACCTGTTACTTACTTGAATAATTGTTACATCATAAAACAATATTTTCATACCAAGGTTACCAAGATATTTGGTTATTAGATTTTTAGTTTCTGTATACCGAATATTGTTGGAGATTTTTAGTACTACTAGTTTTTCGGAAAATAACCTAATTTATTTAAAATAACAAAAATAAAATATTGTTTTTTGTAATAAATTTTATAACGATTATCCGTTTTTGTATATGTGATTCAATATTCCGTATTTATCAAACACAGTCCTACGTAGTATCAGTTTGTTAAATTATGAATAGTAAAAATTTTGTATTAACAGGCAGGGATTTGCTTACCAAAATAAGACATCAAAGTCAGATTACAGGAAAATCAGGGGATAATCTTCAAAGCAAGTGATAAAAAGATCCCATCATCGGGAAACCTAGTCCAATACAATAACCTAGTGTCGCATCCAGTCTCGAAAGTAACACAAATAATAACAGCTACCTAAAACGCGCTATAGTTCACGTTTTATTGCCGGCCCGTTGGGAGCTACTAATAAATATTATAACGTTATTCCGCCGTTATTCGTTACGTTAATAACCGCGGTAAATAACAAGTTGCAAACAGCAATGCATCAAGTGGCTATCCGCGAGGCAACTGTAAAAAGGTTTATGTGGCGTCTGAATGCAGGGGGCGGTGTTGCGGACGGGGCCGTTGGGCGCATAAGTTAAATAGATCAAGAATAAGTTAAGCTTACAATCCCTGACGGAGTAGTCAGAGTCTAAGAAGCAGTAAGTTCTTCACCAACTGTTGGCTAACTGGAAATTGGTCAAATCCATTATTTCAAGTCACCTCTTAAGTCATGCTAAGCGAGGATATTTTTAAGTCAAACCAACATGAGACTATAGAATCGTGGAATCATAGAAACATAAAACTAAGGAACAACATAGAGAGAATTCCGTTCCTTTTTTATTTTAAGCCTCCTTTATGGCAAAAGATTAATAATTCCTTTTAATTTGCCACGATTTTTTTATTATACAGCTTCACGTCTTAATATTGACATTCAGAACATACTTCTGTCAGTTATTTTTACAATCGCACGCGGACCCGTTCAAAATACCTTCCCGTGTGTCCTCACCCTTATGTGCTAGGCTAGCAGCTGACTTTACAGCGGTGCTCCTTTTCATAATTTATAGCGCGATTAACAGTTCAGAGGGCCCTCAATAGCGGCGGCAACGACGCGGATTTGATTTCGTGTGTTTACTCAGAGAAAAACGCCACAAAGAGCTGCTTATTATCAAAATTGAAAGTGTTAAACATTTTTCTGAAGATAACATTTTTGTACACGTTTTTGCACGGACGGGACAATCTCGCCAGAATGTTTTGTTGCGAAATATTTTGTCTGTAAAAATAGCACGTTGCCGGCACGATACAAGTTTTTGTGTTTATGTTATTTGGGTACGTTTTAATAATATAAATATTTATTCTGATTAACTTTATGGTACTTAATGTGTATTTCAATTGTACTTATTGATATAATTGACGCATTAAAATTTTATTCCATAAGGGCTACCTACAAATTGCATTAATATTAAAACCATGGTCCAATTTCTATAGTAGTCACTCTGTCCATTGGATTTGAAAATCAAATGACTAATTTCTATGTAACCAACCCTAAATCATGGTCATACCAAACTGGTCTAGAAACGGAATAAGTATACCTAAAGCTATGAATACCCTTTGCAGATTGCAAGTGATAGTATTTGTTTATATACATTGTTAAATATTATTCAATGTTTTATCGCAAGCGGTTATTCCGCGCTAATTTCTAGACCTCCATTGATCTTTTTCGGTGCAGCGAGGATGCGGATCATAAATATTTGCTTGTTGGCCAGTTCGCAAAGCGGTGAATAGCGGCCGTCAGTGAAAAAAAATATCACATGAAACAATTCAGCGGCGATGCCGATACGGGTGACAGTCACTGATACGAAATACTAGGTTACTGGATGTGAAAGTTAGACGTTTAAAATAAAAATATAGGATTGATTAGGCGATCACTTTTTATAATAATTATTATGATATATGTTTAAAAATAAGCTATTATAGTATGAAGTTTGTATGGTATTTGTTCAGCTGAGTAATCGGGCCATATTTTTTGAGAAATAGTTATTTGGCCGTAAGGTAATTTTCAATTTGGATAAATGAGTCATCTGCAGGGGATATAAAATCTCCAACAAATCGTTTTAAGTGCATTAAAACTAGTGCCTTTACGGGGTTTTCAATTAATTAAACGTCAAAAGACAATAAAAACATGTTCTACAAAGCAAATTTGAAAACAGGAAAAGATCAAAATTATACAAAAACATAAGATTTAATATCTTCGTTTCTGAAGCTTTACAAGACTTTTGAGTTATTTTTTTTAGTATTTGTCGTACTTATTTTCCTCTAATTCCTGTCGCATCCAGTGCATGCTTGTTTATGGTCGACGCGTGATACGGCCCTGATACCGCGTTATTGCGCGGATCGGACGCATCGCCGGGATGGCCTGTTGTGCTCTGTGGTTTTGTCTTTTTTTTTTTCAAAGCCTCTATTTTATGTTCTGTGCAATTTTTTTCACATTTCTCGTATTTTATGGTATTTGGTTAGCGGATTTGAATCTCATCGTTTTTTAAAATACTTATACCAATATATATTTTTAATAGCCTTTTTCTATTTGGTAAGGACACGTTGTACAAATAAACAAATTTGTTCCGTAGCGTAATTCATAATACATAGATGAGATAAAATAGCTGCGTTCCATTTGGTATGGTCTTGTTTCAAAAAAATGGTATGTTCCACATGCTAAAAAGAAACATATTTGTTCCAGCTGTTGAGCGCGCTCCTGGTGGCGTCAGCACTAGGCCAGCAGCAACAATGGAACCCCTACCCCGGCCTACAGGCCTACAACATGCAGCAGATTAGCCAGGACCAACAGGTGAGGATCTGGACATCATTTGCGAACATCTACAACATTTTTGTTAGACATAAAAATCATGGTCTTTGGCACATATGTTTTGTCAATACATCCATTTTTATATCATTACGTAAATTACTACGATGGTCAGGTGGTGATGGTAGCTCAATGGTAAGGACACGCGCCTCTTGACCGAGGAGTGCGGGTTCAAATCCGGGCATGTACCTCTTGATTTTTCAAATCTATGTAGGTACGTATTAATACCACTTGCTCTACGGTGAGGGAAAACATCGCGATGAAACCTGCAAATTCAACCAACTTTGAATTTATAATCATGATCCAAAATTGTCTGGTTCCCTTATCTTAGGGTTACGAAGGTCAGATCAGCAGTCGCTTCACTGTCATTACCAGACTCGCTAAATCCTGGATCATGGTCTATGCGGACCCTGTCTAAGCACGGGACATAACGCTAGGAAGACGATGGTCAGATGGTGATAAGATAGACAGGTGGACGTAATGACACTATGTCCAACCGTGAGGGAATTCGGACTAGAAAAGAATGTAGGCATCTTTTATCGCAGGCAGAAGCTAGTATAATGTTTCTCAATACCATTCCTGAGCCATTTACAGATTATTCTTAGTATAGCGATAGATTCACCTTTCACCGTTATTTGTGAGCAACGTTTACATAATGCCTACAGGTATAACATCGACGGTAAATCTAAAGTAATGGACGAGATTTCTTTTGCCAGACAGATTTTTTAGACTTAGGTTCTAATGATTGAAACGTACTACAATACCGTCTCACCGGACTATGAGAGTGAAGGAACAGAGTGTGCATCTGTTTGGGCACACACTTGTGCACTATAATATCTCCTGCGCAGTTGGCAAATCGTTGTTGTTATTAGCCTCCGTGACCGAAATCGGTTAGAAGGATATTATGATACCTACAGACAGTGGCGGATTTACAGTCTTGGCCGCCCTAGGCCCCAGGCCATGACTCTCAGTACTAAAGCGTCATCGCTTAATTTTTATTACGATTGGCCGCCTCTAATATCTGGCCGCCCTAGGCCCGGGCCTACTGGGCCTTAGGGTAAATCCGCCACTGCCTACAGATAAATAAATTTAAAGTCATTTGGATACAGACATCATACATGAAAACTTTTTTTTTACGCAAAAACGGTTTATTACAATAAGATAAATATTAATTTATTATTTTGATACATTTAAGTGGTATACAGTATCATATATCATGTAAAATACTATTTAATCTGCAAAAAGTATTTGTTCTGTGAAATAAAGAAAATTCATGACCTGACTAACGAAGACCCGAGAATACATGTAATAAAAAAAATACAAACGCTAATTCTCCATTTTCCAATTCTATTTCTTAATTAATAATAATAATCAATTAATTAAAATAACCTAGCCTCAAAAGGATAATTACCGAGAAACGTGCGAAAATCCTTCCCCGGCTTTATATTGTCGTTTTACGGAAAGTGAGGTTATTTAAACGGTCAACATACACTCATGTCGAGGGCTGTCTGAATAGTTACCTTTGCTTTTTAATTCGGCCTTTGATGTTTTCCTATAAAAGAAAGATTTCCCCGAATCATTAAAAATTCACGTGGAATCCGAACACACCCTTGCCGTGAGGTCTTTGAGAAAAAACGGTCAAGGGTGAGTTGGGCTTGTGTATTGAATTCTGTATATATCAATAGCATTTCCCGTATCATATCTGGCGTTTTATAAGACCTTGTAAGAAGGTGATGTTATGAGTCATAAAAACCATAGAGCTTGTACGAAAAGATTGCAGAAATTATGATTGCTAAAGAAGCGAGTGAGGTGTGTAAGGACCGTGCCATATGGCGTTCGGTTCTCTCTGCCTGCCCCGATACGGAAATTTCTAGATGAAAGCTACTTTATATTCTTTTCTGTTTGTATATCCTGACAATGCGTATTCAAAATTTCAAGAGTAACTAACTAACTAACTAAACTTCACGCCACTTCACGCCACTTCCCTAGCGGGGTAGGCAGAGAGTATTCAAACTGAAAGTATGACAAACACATTAGTTTTTTATCTATACTTATAATAAATCTGTAGAGAGGTCAATTCTGCACATGAAATATATTTTCAAAATAACTATCAGGGGGTGATTAGTGATCGATACTGATGCCAAAAATGCTATCAGTAAAATTTTTGTCTGTCTGTCTGTCTGTATGTTCCTTATAGAAACAAAAACTACTCGACGGATTTTAACGAAACTTGGTACAATTATTCTTCATAGTCCTGGGCAGGTTATAGTATACTTTTCATCACGCTACAATCAATAGGAGCAGAGTAGTGAAGGGAAATGTTGGGAAAACGGGAGAAGTTACTCCATTGTTTAAGCTTCGGTCGCGTGTGCAGCCTTAATGGTTAAAGTTACATAGAAATCATCTATGACGGAAATAGTCTTTATAATATTAACCATAAACGCGGGTGACACCGCTGGCACAGCTAGTTTCTAATATTAATCTGGATTCAGGTGTTCAGTGCACCTAACTGCTAAGTATTATTATGTTATATGATAAAGCAAACTCGTTAATGGTACCTAAGTAGCCTCCGTCACGCAACATCTTGTTTAAAGGAAACACTATCACTTTAAGTATGAACATCTTTGTTTTTAAAACTAATTAGTTTCCCTCCATTTCTTATCTGAGTAAATGTATACCCTACCTAATACTATGATCGAACAATCTTACAAGTCTACAAACTTGTCCCAGTTCTAACAATTTAATCACTGAGCCTTCATTCTTTGCAGGATTAAATATCAATTAAAACTCTTGTTGTCTGAAAACTTTGTAATTAGTCATTGGAGGCGTCTGGGCGTTTGGTAATCCGATGAAAGAAACTAAAACTAGACCGCCATATTAGAAAACGAGTGATTACAACATTTGAAAAAAGATATTTGGTATCTATTGGATATTGGGTAGAAATTGTAACGAATTGAGGTATTATACAGACACACATAACTTCACGCTCGTAATCGTTGCAAAATCACAATCTACTAACTACGAGTACAATATGTTCCTTTCACGAAAATATAAATACCGTATCTTGAACACTCAAAAACAAAATTTAATTTCAAAGGCTGATTCACCTGCACAGAAAGAAAATATCAAATAGCAACTTTATGTTTCGGCTTCACGTAACTGAAAATGGCCGTTGGGTTGATATTATAATTTTATTTCCCCCTCACCGAGCGCGAATGTTTTATCAAAGACAGAATTTAAACGTGAATTCGCGTGAAAGGTTTAATTACACGTTCGTTCGGAGCATTGGCTGCAAACAGAATTTTGCAGGTCTCAGTTGAGTTCCACTAGGGATGTGCTGGAAGACTGCGAATGTCGTTAGTAGCGATAATAGCAGCGATTCGTGTATCTCAAAAGGAAAGACGACGGAAATAGCTTATTTTAGATGTTACATTGAAATTGTGAGTTCAACAAGAATCAGTAAAGTCAATGGTTACGGTTAACAAGTATTTACATGAATGTTTAAAAAATAAAAATATAAAATGCTATAGTTAAAAGATAAAGTTCAATGTGGAAGGAGCTGTATGGTCTTTTGGACTCTGCTTTACCCCTTTGGAGAATGAGGGCGTAAATGATGGCGCGAATGATAGCACGTATGTTGTTAAAAGAAAATGCTAATGTGTATCGACTTTTTATACGACATTTAAACACAAAACAAAAGAACTATGTAGTCGGTTATATAAAATACTTTACAGCATTCACAATAAAAACATCAATACTATATACATTTTTCCAAAAGTAAATAAATAAATTCTCCAGACTGACACACCAATTCCCTAGTCCCAAACTAAGCTTGTATTGTGCTATGAATACTAGGTGAACGGATAGACATACTTAAATCTATTTATAAACATCCATGACTCGAAATCAAATGTCTCTGTCTGACTTTGCCCCTAGCGGGATTCGAACCCGCGACCCTCGGTTTCGTGGCCAGGGTCTCTGAACACTCGACTAACGGGTCAGTCATAAGTATTTGGATCTCATAAAGAAAGTATGACAGAATATTCTTTAGCTACCACCAAGGTGACTTAGAGTACTTGTACATCATCTTATTCATTTAAATGGGGACATTGTAAATAGAAAATAGAGTTTCGGCGTCGCAAGAATATTAATAGTGGAAGCGCCATGCAGCCATTTCAATTATTCACCATTTACAGAATCGAATCCGACGTAGCGTTAAGGGCGAAGATGTTTTAAGCGGATTTATTGGGCTGGAGTGAGCCGGGCATCGACGCGGTCCATTTTGGGCCAAAAGGTAGCCTTCACTATGGACGTTGGTCAATAGTGCTGTAGAAAGACGACTGTTTAGATAACTAACGATTACTTAGTCGATGAAATTCTAGTAGCAGTGCTTAGTTTTGTTGTCGTTTTGAAAATAGAAAATAGTAATGGTTTCAAAAGGTATTGATGAGACGATTACAAAAACTTATTTGTAATATTTTTGATTAACGTAATTTGTAAATTATTATTAAATTTTCAATGATACCTTTCATTATTCGATATTCTTAATTTATTCTCCATAAAACAGATTAAGCTCTAGTATTGCTCAATTGTACATTTGATGGTAAAACTTTTTACCCCAAGAGCTGACAGCCATTTTTGAGTACATCCTTGAGGCACATTGAAAATATTATTGTTGATTAGTTGCGAATGTGTGGATGATGAAATGGCCGACCTGGCTGGGAGGTTGCGGGGCGTTAATGAGCTATGAATTTTTTAATTCGCAATTTTTCTCATGCAGAAAATGTTCTTGAGGCACTTTGAATCTTACAGCATTTTAAAGTCTGATGTTTAATTAAACGATATATCATAATGCCAGGCGATTTGGTTGGGATTTAAATGGTGACAGGCGATTTAAAGTTATATTTTTTTTTGCGCAAAAAATGTACTTGAGGCAAGCTGGGATCTATACACAATAATTGTTGTGTTGATATGATGCCATATATCAAATGACAGGCCGTTCTGGCGGTTATTTAATCTTGCCAGGTGATAATAATAGTTGCCTGTGAGTGCGAGTGAGCGGCATAGCGGGTTGTTATGAGCGTGAGAGAGAGCGTATATCTGCATTCATTTTTTAATAAAGGCAAGCGGAGGCCTTTCCAACTATTAATGAAAAATAAACTGTATCAAAAAGCGTTTATTGATCTAGGATGTGCGCATACGACAGATTTACGCAATGAGGTTTTTAACATGCTTGAGAAGTTCGTGTGTGAAATGTACGGTGTCAATAATATCGCAGATATAAACATAGCACGGTTTGAAAAATTTTGCAAGACATTTAAAGCTAAGAGCACGGAAGAGCCTTTAAAAAAAACTGTCAAAAACTATGATCCGTCTACGTTACCACCATGTAAAGCAGAGTTGCACCAACAGCTTTTAAGAGCTCAATATGTTACAAGTATCTGAAGAAATGCACATTTACGTTTTCCAAGTAACCTAGAACCCACTGAACATGGATGGCAGCTGAAGGAGGATAAATTGGATTTTTATTGGTTTGATGGGGATTGCATGCCGCAATTAGTTATCGATGCAATTGATCCTGGGACATTTGAACACTCTGATGAAAATGCTACAGGTATGTAATAATAATTTGTTAAATACTCGCACTATTGATTGTATTTCACATTTGTTAAAAAAAATTATTTATTTTCAGACAATGAAGAAGAGTTCATAGAACTCAACTCTATGGACGAGTTCGAATAAAAAAAATTACATAAAAAGTATATCAAAAATTTTTTGTAAAAATTTATTTTTTTATAATAAATAATAATAAAATGATATCACCTGGCAAGATTAAATAACCGCCAGAACGGCCTGTCATTTGATATATGGCATCTTATCAACACAACAATTATTGTGTATAAATCCCAGCTTGCCTCAAGTACATTTTTTGCGCAAAAAAAAATATAACTTTAAATCGCCTGTCACCATTTAAATCCCAACCAAATCGCCTGGCATTATGATATATCGTTTAATTAAACATCAGACTTTAAAATGCTGTAAGATTCAAAGTGCCTCAAGAACATTTTCTGCATGAGAAAAATTGCGAATTAAAAAATTCATAGCTCATTAACGCCCCGCAACCTCCCAGCCAGGTCGGCCATTTCATCATCCACACATTCGCAACTAATCAACAATAATATTTTCAATGTGCCTCAAGGATGTACTCAAAAATGGCTGTCAGCTCTCCGGCTATTTAGATTTTCGGCCTTAGCAATATGAATAACTTTTTAATTTAAAAAAAAATAAGTGGGGTTTATATAGCTAAATAAAATAAAAAAAAAGTTAAATAAATGATTCCAAATAAAAAAAAACAGTATACACATTACCGACAAACTTAATAATTTGTAATGTACTCATAAGATTTCTCGATAATGATATCGACAAATATCCCACCCCTACTCGATAGTTGGGGGTCTCTTTGCTCAATAAATCAGCCATATTTCTGTTTCACTGGGTCTTAGATAAGTCTCTATTAAATATCTACGTTGGCGGCGAAATGGTCTCGTTATGATATTTCTGCCTGAGCTAAACGCGCATAATTTGTGCTTCGAAGTCGCTTGCAACTTGCATTTGGTATGCAACAGGAATTTAGTTTCAGCGGAATTTTGTAGCGCTGCCGGAAAAATATTTAGCACTGTTTTTTTTCTTTCGACTTTTATGTTAATTAAGTTGGAGTGTTTATTAGCTGCCATGTCTTGTATTTAATTAACAAAATATTCTTTGTATACATTATAAAGTTTATGATATGCTTTGCTACCTAAGAAATGAGTGTTTCATAGATGAGTACAGCTTCTCAAATATAAAACACACATCTCATTCGTTTATAATATCGCGGAGTTAGGTAAGTGTTCAACAAGAAGTCACCTAAATCAAACTTGTTTGAAGTTCTGACACTATTCTTCGTTACTTCCACATTTAACTTATGAAACATTAATATTAACTGACTCATTTTCAACTATTTATTTATGAAAAAGTGTATCTTTGCATATAAGAAAATCAGTTTGACGAAAAAGGTTGACAAATTTTAACTACATTTATTAGATTTTCAGTTATATGAGAAGTCGGTTTAAAATAAGAATGAATTGCAAAAAACATTTTACAAACACAATGTAAATATCAAATACCATAACTCACAAAACAAACCATAGATTTTACGACATCTCAAACAAAATGGCTGCAAACAAACAAAAATATTCAGTCGTCTCGTTTCTCCCTCGCACTGAAGGATCTCTAGACACTAAAATCGTAATGTTTTTTTGCTAAGAGAAAATATAAAAGCCCATAAAAAGAGGTTACGATGTGAGGGCCTTATATTTTTTTTATTATAAGCCTCGCAACGGCTCCAGGTGCCCTCTGCCTTGTAAATTTGCTCCGGGGGTAGGGTGGTGCAGTAACAGGTGCAGGTTTAAGAGGGCGGAATATATTGGATAGTTCGCTTTTTGATTTATTGGGTTAAAGTTTGTTTTTCTTGGGTTTGTCTCTCATTAATTTATATCTGTGGTAGTTGTAAATGAAGACAATAAAGATTTAAGACTTGCAGATTCATCGACATACATACATAACATCACGCCCATAATGCCCGAAGGGGTAGGCAGAATCAAAGGAGCACCAGGACCCGTTAATCACATTCAGCCAAAACTAAAACTGGGATGGGCTAGATGGCAAATTGTGAAAATGTAGTGACAGGATGACAGCTTGCCGCGTACACAATCACACCCAAAACCCGATATATCATTAGTCGCCTTTTACGACATGCTAGGCAAGAACCACAGTTGGCACATTCTTTTTAAGTCCCAGAGTAACATTGGACAATGGGCTGGTTTAGATGGAAAATAAATAAATAATAAATAAAATATCCAGACTGACACACCAATTCCCTAGTTCCAAACTAAGCCTATACTTGTGCTATGGATACTAGGTGAACGGATAGACATACTTAAATACGTTTATAAACATCCATGACTCGAGTAAAAATGTCCATGTTCATCACACGAAACATTTGCCCCTAGCGGGATTCGAACCCGCGACCCTTGGTTTCGTGGCCAGGGTCTCTAACCACTCGACCAACGAGCCAGTCAAAAAAAAGTGTGAAAAAGAAGTGACAAGTGGCTAGCTCGTCGCCTACACGATTGTGCAGATTGTGTAATCACAACAACTGTATACCTACTTATACAGCTAGTCTGATAGTAAGCCCATGTTTTTCTTGTAATAAAGAATATCTATCCCACTAAGCTTGTTAATGTACCCATTAATAAATAAATAAGCTTAAATGAAACTCCTTAATAACTTAACCAAGGAAGATTAGTCCATAATTGGCCCTTTTTCATCCAATAAATTACGGCGTAAAACTGTTGGCGTACCTTGCACCTGCGCTAAAATTGCATTAGATTTTCTGTTCCGAGCAAATTTACAAGGCACTGCACACCGGGACTGCAGCTTGCGAAACTGGTGCATGCAAGTAATTTGGCTTGTTTTGGCTGATGCATGATTGCAATTAACACTCTAATTATTGGCTTATTTAAGGCTTAATTTGTATATGAGAGTGTAAAGCTCTATTATTATCTTAGCTGAAGAAGTTTCTGTGAATGAAATCTTTATTTGTAGTTGACGTTAAACTTTTCTTTCTTCTTCATGTGAAATTGGATCGTGGATACGTCGTCATAATTATTTGATTCTGCGGATTTCCTCATATATGTATTTTCCTTACAGTTGAACTACTCACTAGTGGCATCAACATATAGCTTTGTATAGAAGTGGTGATTAATAAATAAAAATAGGTCCTGAGATATATGCTAGACTATGGAAACAAAACAAGAACATTCTTTGCTTTCATGGTGGTTACTTACCCTTTTAGCTACATAGACCATATTATATTGAATACTGTAAGTATGGCGTTATTCTATGTCATAGATAATGACTTGAAATGAAATGAAATGAAATGATCTTTATGAAATGAAATGAAATGATCTTTATTTATTTACGTAGGCTCAAATAAGCACTTATAAATCGTCAGTACATACAAATGAAAATAAAAATTTACCACCGGATTCGGAAAGTAGCTTCTACCGAGAAGAAGACTTGCCACAAAATTCCGTCCAAAAATAATTCTTTGTCCTGACCTCAACGTCGCAGTTACCATTATTTTATTACCATTATTATAGTACCGACACACTTTTTACTAGTCATAATGTCAGAAACTGGGCTTTCAAGTCTGATGACATAACCTAACCTAAAACTGTTTCAAAACTTACGCAAAATTCAATGAGGCAAAAAAAGAACATTAGAAAGAGCACGCTTTAATACCGCGTCAGACATTACGACATTATTGAATAATCGCGTCGAACGGAAATAAAACGTTAATGAAAGTTAAAACAGCTAAAAAAACAACAAATAAGTCAAACGGAGGCGGCGTCGCCCGTCAGCCATTTTTTTGCCGCCAACTCGCTCTACCGTTATTAAATTGGCGCGAAACGGCGTTTGAGCAAAAAGGTTTAATTTTATTCAGTCGTTTATGTCTCTTGATATTTTGAGGTGATGATAAACACATTAGTGGCTCACTGGACAATGAATTCAGCATGGTTGTAAACTGAAATTATTGTTTTTTTACGGATATAAAATTTTTACAGAAGCAAAATACGAGGGTTTATGAATTATCAAATTTTTAAACTTTGATTACTTACAAATCTGGATTTCCATATATTCTTTTCTCTCTCACGAATTTTGTTTTTCAAATCGTTTTGAGATTTTATATTTATGTTACGTAAAAATAATTTCGACGTTTTGAATATAATTGTAAGACGACACTTTTACCGTCATAAAATGTTACCTTCCTGATGTATAAGTTAGCATATTTATTCTTGTTCCAGTTACAACCAAGTGAATACTCAGGCGGCTACGATTTCGGCGGCGACGGAGGCAGCGAGGGAGGCCACGACTTTGGGGGCCACGATTTAGGAGGCCACAGCTTTGGGGGCCACAACTTCGGAGGCCAGAGCCATTCCTACCCAGTCCACCAGCACGTCGAGGAAGAGAACCCTGAACCGATAAAGCATTACAAGGAAATCGTGGTACCACTCCCTAAGAACGTCCAGTTCAAGATCAACCAGCCCATCATAATTCCCGTACCGCATCCCGTACCGATTCAGGTTCCCGTCCCAAAGGCGGTGGTCATACCTATTGTGAAGGAGATCTCGATTCCAGTGGAGAAGTCGGTGCCTTATCCAGTGGAGAAGATTGTTCATGTTCCGAAGGTGAAGGAAGTTCCTTTCGAAGTGGTGAAGCACATTATTGTCCCCGTGGAGAAACCAGTACCTTTCAAGGTGCCTGTTTACGAAACCATCCTTCATACCAAGAAGGGTTCGCATAAGATTTAAGTTATTTGATTCTTCAGGGTTGCCGACTATAGGACATGAGACCTAACGATTTTCTGATATGATTACTGAGGGATGTTTTGTAGATAAAAATCCTTATAAAGGTATTTTTTACAAGATTTTTCCGTCGGTAGTAAAAAGAAATAGATATAAAGTCACATGTTATATATGAAGTTTTATCTATTTTCCTCTAAGGGCATTTTAAATACGAGAGGAAATGGAGAGACTTATACCAATTCTTTAAGATAATCCAGAGAAAAAAAAAGTATTTAAGTTTAGCAGCTGTCAAATTATTAATCCGACAAAATAGCATTTGTAAAATTTTGCAATAATTGGCAACCCTAGAAATCTTTGTTGTTGTTATGGTGAAATTGTTGTAGTGGAGCCATTGTTGTTGTTGTTGTAATGTTGTTGACGCGACTGATGTGTGCTGTGTGTTTATTTTCTTGTCTGTCTGTGTGTTTGTGTGAGTGTGTGTTTTATTGTTAATAATATTATTTCTTATTCTTAAGGACTGCCTATTATACTATTAAAACTACTTGTTTTCCTAATTGTATGTTTTTAATTTTTCTACCTCCTGTTTACTTAATATCTAATTAATTAATTAGATAAAATATCTAATTAAAACTTAATATCTAATTAAAAAACATAATTTTATTTTGCGGGTTCGAATCTCGCTAGGGGAAAATGTTTTGTGTGATGAACATGGGCATTTGCACTCGAGTCACGGATGTTTATAAACGTATTGCAGTATGTCTATCCATTCACCTAGTATCAATAGCACAAGCATAAGCTTAGTTTGGGACTAGGGAATTGGTGTGTCAGTCTGAAGAATTTATTTATTATTTATATCCAGCCAAGTAGTTAACTAGGAAATCTACACAATAGCACTTAGACAATGATCACAAAATTGACGCCATAACGCTCATAATGTCTTTTGTACGGCCGTTTCCTATGACGGAGTTACCATATAGCCCATTGTTTGTCGCCCAGTCCACATTCAGACCTTACAAGGAAACTATAATGATTTTATACAAACCTAATCAGAAATCAAACGCAATTTCAATCAGTGTCAATTCAGATTTCAACTGCGAGACTGTGCAAAATAAAATAATTGAAGACTAACTGATACACGGTTCAAAAGTAATTGCATGTTTTGTGGTGACTGGCTTAAAGTAAAAAGAAACACGAGTATTGCTACAATAAAAAAAAAATTGTGCAGTTTGACCGTCAAAAATATAAAAAATAACATTCCGGACTAACTTTTGCAGGCACAAAAAAACATTAATAACTCTTACACTGTAAAAATAAAAAGACAACGAGTTCAGAATTAATTGATTGCGTTCTATAAAAGTGCAAAAGTAAAGATGAAAGTAAATCTGTCCTTTTTAAAACTAGTTATAAGATTAATAATATTATTGATACTGTTTGTATGTTTATTTTTGATATCCGCATTTCTGTATAGCGCTAGATACTGGCCGGATATATACAACTATGTGAATGCAAATATCACTATAACGAGAATACCCACGTTGTCCAAGTTAAATTTGACCATAATTGAAGTAGAATACGTAACTGAGATGTATTCAACGACCGATTTCGACTATTCCGATTCGACGAACGGCTTCGATACGACCGAAGACGCGTTTTCGTTCGATGAATTCGATTTCCCTAAATCGAAGGTTCGTAGAAACGCGAAGTTAGAGCAAATGGGAAGTGATTATAGTGAGATACCGAAAAAGACTGTGGTTGTGGACTATTTTTTTATGGATGAGGCCTCTGAGAAGGAGGTCAAGGATTTGGTGGATGAAAGTAAATGGACCACGAGGGGGTTGAAAGATGTCGAGATGGTGATCGGTGACCCAAGTTTAGTAGGAGTGAGAAGTATGGTGAGTATAATTGGATTCAGGTTATTGTTTTTTTATACTGCCGACAATGTTTTTTCATTAAAGATGACTCACTCAATATTTTTGTAGGTGTAACTGCGAGTAATAATTAGACAAAAAAATTAAGCATTTTCGATAAAATGCTTAATTTTTTAAGAGGCGATCCTCTGGGATTAATTGGACGAAAGGTTAAAGCCAAAAATAGATCCATAAGCTTGTCTTTTATTAGTGATTCCTTCGTAGCGGGCGTCTTGATCTGACCGAGTTTAAAGGTTCATTGGTAGAGAACTCCCCTTGTTATTAGGTCAGCCCAATACTGGCCATTTTGACAGGCCCGTTGGCCGAGTGGTCAGAGACCTTGGCCACAAAACCAAGGGTCGCAGGTTCGGAAATGAATATGAATATAATAATTTCTTCGTGGATCGTGGATTTTTTATGGTGTGGTTTAAATAGTCTATCCTTTATCTAGTATTCTTATCAATAGAAATAGTATAATTCATTACAAGTACGGAAAGGCTGTCATTGCAAAGAGTTCCGACAAATGTCTACCCGAGCCGAGGCGCAGCCGAAGGCGAGGGTTGACAGTCGGAACAAGTTGCAATGACGGTTCCGTACGTGTACTGAACGACTATTTTTAATACAGTTGCGAAAAAATGAAGCAATTTAATAAAATAATAAAAACACCTAAAACTCAACTATGTAATCATTTAATTCTTATAAAAGTTATAATTCACATATACATTGACATTGGTACAGTTTTTTTCTTTTTAATAGACATTATTTTGACAGTTGGGAAAGAGAACGCACGAGTTCAGGAAAGGTAAAAAAAAAGCACGAGTATGTAATAGCCCACATCCCGAACGCTATACGTCCCTGCAATACGCCACTTTTTGAGCAACTGTATTAAAAAAGCATATATGAATATTTTAGGTCTAGGGAATTGGTGTCTCACTCCAGATAATTTAAATCAAAAGTCCAATTACAAAGTCTGAAACGTGAAAATTATGACTCAAAGCTTACACCGTTCAAAACTTTCCACAGTCCTTCAACACCAAGTTAATGGCGGGGAACTATTACGTCATCCGCAATATTGAATAACGCACCGGACTCGCATACAAATCTAGTATTATTCTGCTTCATCGTCTTAAGTGATAATATAAGTTAATGAAGAACAATCTTCTAGACGCGCTTGAACTATAAATGAGATTAATTACAAGCGTCCTATGTTTAAGACTAGAAAATAATGTAACAGCATATAATTATAAACCAGCAGTATTTCTTGCCTAATATGTCGTTAAAACAACCAATAGTGTATCGTGTTTGTCTCATGTTGGTCTGGGACTTAAAAATAATGTGCCAACTGTGTTAAAAGGCGACTAATGGTATATCAGGTTTTGGTATGTGATTGTGTAGGCGACAAGCTAGCCACTTGTCACTACTTTTTCACAAATTTCTACCAGCTCAGTCCAGTTAAATTTTTGGCTGAATGTGGTTAGAGGGGCCTGCTGCCCCTTTAACTCTGCCTACCCCTTCGGGGATAATGGGCGTGATGTTATGTATGTATGTAATAAGGTGTATCGAATGTTCCAATTGTTTTTATATGGGCCACGTTAGCCACAACTTTTTCACGATTTTCAATCCAGATTTAAGGAGTTTACCGCTTCTTAAACTTTGCCTACCCCTTCAGGGATTAATGTAGATGCGACATTCCGAACCGGTGGTAGATTTAAATTGTTCTATATTGTTTGTTTTGTACCTATAAGTAACTTGACGATTTACAAATGCTTTTTTGAGGTCTACGTAAATAAAGATATTTTGAGTTCGAGTTTGAGTTTTATTGCAGGCGTGTTACACTATTAATTTCTCTTCAAGTGAACTCCTATGTAAGTTCTTTGAGAAATAAATATTCTTTAAACCGAAATTTGTAACAAATATGCATACTTTGCGCGCCAGGCGTCGTTTAATAAAAAAATAAGCAATATATCCCGAGATATTCCCTCGTTGTTAGTCCATAAAGGCTTCGTATAAGTCCGTAAAAAGTTACGGCTCGTAGGACCATAGCTGCGCAGTAAAAGACGGTATTACTGTGTTGCGTCCGAGAAACTTTGCTCGGGAGTTTCTTGTAGGCGTTACTAGAATGTGGGGAATGGGTTTTTTAGTTGAGCATTTGTAGAAGAGCGGTGATAGCTCAATGGTAAGGTCAACATGTGAGGGGTGTTGGTTCAAACCCGGTCACGTATTTCTGGATTACTTATTCGAATCTATGTTCGTATTTTATACTACTAGCGATGGAGGAACACACCGTGCGAGTGGAAGTCTGAATATTCAAATAGTTACTTTGGGGAATATTGCGAGTGAGGTTTGCAAGGATCGTGTCTTAAAGCGCTCAATTCTCTCTTATGGACCTACCCAGATAGTGGATTGATGTCAAGTTGGTTTAGTTTAGATTTGGGAAATATACATAAGTAAACATAATAAAATTCCAATTTTCTTTTTATTATGTTATTATGTTAAAGAGCAGTGGTAGCCCAATGGTAAGGACATGCGCCTCTTAACCGAGGAGTGCGGGTTCAAACCCGGGCACGTACCTCTGGATTTTTCAAGTCTATGTACGTATTTATACCACTATCTCGACGGTGAAGGAAAACATCGTGATGAAACCTGCAAATTCAAACAACTTTGGATTTGTAACCATGATCCAAAAATTTTCTGGTTCCACTATCTTGGGGTTACGAAGGTCAGATCGGCAGTCGCTTCAATGTTATTACCAGACTCGCTAAATCCTGGATCACAGTTTACGTGGACCCCGTCTAAACACGGGACATAACGCTAGGAAGATGAGGAAGATGATGAATAAAAGGAAATTGGGTCTGCTGCAGAGTCTATCGTTTGCCCTGAGGGGTATATCAATTACTTCGGAATTTCGGATTAATATAGTATCTATATTAGTCACCTTACGCCTTTCTTACAGTTACAAACCATTGGTGTTCCAAATTCCATCACAATGGGTAAACTTAGGTGTGGAATGTTACAGACAGGCAGAGTTAATTTCGCATTTATAGTACAAAGTAGGTGTATACTCTGATTCTATTGACGACAAAGGATTCTCAAGGTCTAACAAGTAATTCTGTTAGCTATCAAAGCAAACCATTTATATCAAGTCGACTTGATCATTAAGTTTAAGAGATATGTATCAATGATTGATAAATGATAGGGTACAAAGATAATAATTATGATGTTGAAATAATAAGATACAATCTCTGTGTGGTACATGTGACCGTGACATAGGTCGTGTGACGTCGTATCTATCTTCCCTTTTGAGGTGTTGGGTTGCGTAACTGATTGTCGAATAAAGCACCTGTTACTGTGGTCGTAGTATGGATGGGTAAGCAATTGAAATATCACCTGGAAAACTTATGAGTTCGCAGTGTTTAACATAAGATGCTTTAGAAATGAAGTCGGTTGAAATGGAAGAAAGAGACTGATTTATACATAAATGTCCTTTTAAAATTATGTAGGTACGGCTTATTTCTAAAACAATACATATGCACTTTTGAGATGAGATTTTAGAATCTTAGATTCTTAATACTTTTATGTGTTAGTCCGAATAAAGTTGAGGGTTATGAAAAAAACAACCTTGAAATGGAAAAGTCGGGAAGTTCGAAAGTAAGCTGTTTTTAGACAACATCTGACATGTGCGACATTTTAAATTTTTTTTTCCCGAAAGATAATTGTTAAATTACCGAATTTCGTATTCGGAATTTCTTCGCAGACAACAATCACTACATCAGACATGTCTTACACAAGCTATTGTTATGAAAGCTCTAAAGCTCTCAAATTGGACAAACGCTAATTGTCCATCTATCAAAGTCACCGTTGCTTGAGGAGTCAAGGTTAACCTTACCTAACTACAAAAAAATCGCGACACAGACGAAACTGAACCTAACACAGCTGATAATAGAATCGCTAATGTAGATATGCTACTGTTGAAGATGGTAAAGAAACACAAGTCGTGTTTAATGCATTTGTTTACGAACACACGGCGAGAGTAAACGTTCTCATTTGTAAACTTGTAGTAGTTAAAATGTATGTAGGCAGTTTGTTTTTAATCAGTGCATTGTTGGTTGCTAACGCCAGATGTGATTGTGACGAATATATACAATGTTTCGGTGAACTTTTGAGAGATTTCTTCACTAATATCAAAGTCGACGAACATGTTAATAGTACTAAGAAAGATAGCAAAACTCAGGTATTTGATCTGAGTGATCATGAAGGTAATATAGAGACTGTGTTCAGTGAAATCACGAGTTTTATCAAAAACATCGATTTTAATATCAAACAAAAAGATGTTGTTGATCATCAGCATAATAAAACCAAAATTGTTGTGAAGACATTTGACTTCGACGATGATTTCAAGAAAGAAGATGCGACGGAACCAACGTCTATTCCCACGACAACCGAAGATGTAACTACAGAATTCAACATTTTAGATGTGTTGCATCTCAATGACGTCACCACTACAGAATTAACTACAACTGAAAACAATTACAGTGTGATCCCCTTGGAAAGTGAAAAAGAGAATGTCATAACAAATGAAATCGATAAATCTGAGGATGACAATTTCTCAGATTATCTTGATATTGATTACGTAGAATTTTACAAGGATACTACGAACGAACCTGTAGTTTACATACCGACAGATCCTCCCACTAGTACAGAGTATAATGAATTGAGAGCTGAGATAGACAGACAGGAGAATGAGATAGAGAATATAATTGAACATTCCATTCACATGTTGAATGATGAGGCTCTGAGTAATATCATTGTAAATGTCACAAATAACGTAAGTTTATTTATTTTTTAATACAATTTATAATATTTTTTTTTCATTTTTAATGTAGGCAAAGACATTATGCAATAAATTCGACTATTATTCAAATTCAAATTCTTTATTGCATTATTACTTTCGTAAGATACTTACAGAGAGATTGACAGAGAAGGTTTAATAATAGGGTCCCTTGGCATATCCTAACATACCTACTCAGATTCAAAGTCAAACGCAAAAAAAATACAAAGTTACATCAAATATGAATACTTAAAATTTTACACTACAAAGACTCCAAATTGCCATGCCACTACTGTACGTGGCTTGCTGCTACTTTTTATACTAAAAAAAACGGAATCTTCAAAAACGCATTTTATTAATCAAATTATTCTAACTAGTTATAGGATTAACTATGGATATTAAAGTCCTGTTCGTGGACCAATGATTATTGTAATTTTCGATTCTGTATTCATATTTTTTGTTTTTCTGGGCCGCCTTGAATATAAAATACTTGTTTAGTATCTTTACGATCTCCAGTTATGTACAGGAATTGTATTTTTTATAATAATAGACGTTAGGGCTCCGTATAAATTATATTAAGTAATACTTAATGATCGGTCATTCTACCAAACATTCTATCATCATCTTCGCATTATGCTCTACTCAGGATCAAAGTCAACGTCAAAATACTCTTTATTTATATAGGTTGGAAACAAACGCTTAAAAATCGTCAATTCAACAGGAAAATCAACTAATAATATGAATCTACCATCGCTAATAATATGATCTGCTTGGACCATGATCCTGGACCTTAAAAGTTATTACATCCAAGCAACTGTCTATTCGACCTTCGTAACCCCCAGATAGGGAAACCAGACAAATTGGATCACGGTTACACACATACAACCACAGCGTTGCAAACATGAGTATAAAATATAGATAGTCTATCGATGCTGTCGTGGCCTTGAAAAACAGTCACAATATCGATAGGACTATCGATAGTATCGATAGCCAATAGATAGCAATACTATTGATGAAGCCTAAAACAATTGATAGTATCCATAGTATTGAATTTAGATACTATCGATTAGTATTACTCACTGCTTAGGAAGTAGTAACTTTTTACGCATCTTTAAGTCCAAAAGTGCACGCCTGGGTTTGAAACTGCAGCTCTCACATTTGAAGCATGTGTTTTTACCACTAAGCTACCACCTCTTCAAATCTAAAAACGCAGTATCATAGCATTTCTTAACTCAATTCAGTAATTGTACGTAATTTTAATGAGCGTCTCACGAACTTTTCGTTGCGTTGTCAGTGAACTGTTAAACTCATTCTTTATCGTGATTACATCATGTCAGCCGGCTTTCGGTATGCTTTATATAAAGCTTTATATAAAACTTTATATAAAAACGTAATGAAATAGTCTGTAAGCTCTTATGTGTTAAATTACTCTTGTTGAGTAATGCAATTATGTGTTGAGGAACTATAAAATGCATTTGACCTACTTTGGGCCAGTGGTTAGTTGCCGCCCGAGGAATAAAGGTTCGAATCTTGTTGAGGCCTGAGGTGTGTGGTGAATATGGTGAATTAGTCTTTGGTCATAGATTGGATATATATATGTTTACTTAATCATTACCGAACTACCGACTAATATATTAGTAGGTAATTATCCTCATTATTAACATATAAATGCGAACTCTGTTTGTCTGTTACATTTTCATGCTTGATTACATACTACATTTTTATACTTAAGCAATTATGATGGAATTTTGTAGGAAAACAATTTAAAACCATAATATAGGTCATAGGCTACTCTCCAGCATGAAAGATTTGTTTAATCCTGTGGGATTCACGATACAGTCTCAATGTAACAGATCGAATTCCGCCGCTTTTATCCTGGACAAACTGATAGTTCCCGGGGGACGCAAGACAGAATCTGTGCGATAAGCCGAATCAGGCAGGCAGCACCACGGGCAGTTACTAGTTAACACATCTCAACTTCCTAGCGTTATGTCCCGTGCTTAGACGGGGTCCGCTTAGACCATGATCCAGGATTTAGCGAGTCTGGTAATTACATTGAAGCGACTGCCGGTCTGACCTTCGTAACCATAATGATAGGGGAACCAGACAATTTTTGGATCATGGTTACAAATCGTTATTTAGTTATTTGAATTTGCAGGTTTAATCGCGTTGTTTTCCCTCACCGTCGAGCTAGTGGTATAAATACGTACAAAGACTTGAAAAATCCAGAGGTACATACCCGGGTTTGTACCCGCACTCCTCGGTTAAGAGGCGCGTGTCCTTACCATTGAGCTACCATCGCTCCTATACTTACTAATATTATACTTACTAGTTAACACATCTATACTTGCTATTATTATACAGAGGAAAGATTTAATTGTTTCTTTGAATTGAATACGTTCCGACACTACTGAACTAATTTGAAAAATTCTTAAAAAGCTATTTTATTAACATAAGCTATATTTCGTCCACGTATTTCCACGGGAATGAGAATTATGCAGGGCGATGCTATTGTTAATAACAAAACGCTTCGTATGAAACTCACATTCCATAGTCGCACAATGTGCAATTTCAACTTTTCAGTTGTCGAATAAAATTCGCATTAACTCTAAAGGCTAGTTGCGAAAGTTCGTCTGTCAGAGCGGTGCTTAACAATATTAAAATGTCGTTACAAAATCGCTTTGCGTTAAAATATGAGCTGGAATGTTTTAGGGCGGGAATAACAATGGGCTCGTAGACATATGGGGACCCACGGGGCGCGGGTTCAGAGAACTTATACATACACATACATACATAACATCACGCCCATAATCCCCGAAGGGGTAGGCAGAGTCACGAAGGGGTAGGCAGAGTCAGGGGCAACATGCCCTTCACGGTGGTTTAGCGATGCGCGATCCCGTGGACGTCTTATATATAGGCGTGAACAGTACATCCCAGGGGTTTAGTCGGTATACCCCGCCCACTACCACCTTGGGCGGAGCAGGGTCCTCCTATCCATCTCGAGGGCCCCGGGAGTCCGACACACCCCGCTGATTCCCCTCGGTTTCAGCGGGACGGGGCGTAACGCATTGCCCTGGGTCAACAAAAAAAAAAAAAAAAAGGGGCAACATGCCCCTTCAACCACATTCAGTCAAAAATAAAACCGGGCTGGGTTAGAGGAAAATTGTGAAAAAGCAGTGAAAAGCGGCTAACCTGTCGCCTACACAATCACACACCCGAAACCCGATATACCATTAGTCGCCTTTTACGACATGCTAGGCAAGTATCACAGTTGGCATATTCTTTTTAAGTCCCAGACCAACACGGGACAGTGGGCTGGGTTGGATGGAAAGCTGTGAAAAAGAAGTGACAAGTGGCTAGCTCGTCGCCTACTGAGTCACATACCCAAAGCCCGTTAACCATTAGTCGCCTTTTACGTCATGCTAGGCAAGAACCACAGTTCAGTTCATAACATTCTTTTTTTTTGTCCCAGATCAACATGGGCCAAGTCCCAGACCAACATGGGAACTAATCTTGAGAAATATTCGAGACTTGGTCTTTCTAGCGATGTATCTCGCCCCTAGTTAGGATCTGTTTGGACTAGATGTTACTGGATTTAACGATTTTGTTGACAGCAGTCTCACACTTTTAATCCCTATTAGGAATTAGGAAAAATTGGTTTTATATATTTAGTTTTGGCTTTTGGGCGAAATTCTACTCTCTTTTTCCTTTTATTCTAAAACGAAACCTACTTTTATAACTTATGTCATATCAGCTGTGTCAGTGTTACATTTAAATTTCGTCAAAGTTGTTCTAGCCAAAAAGTCAGACATATTTTTTTTAAATTTATTCCTCTCTTAATACCTTATATATCATTTTATATGCATAGAGTTTAAAGCTTATTAGTTAGAACAAATACTACAATTTTATTTTTTCTAACTAAACTGAAGAGTTTGTTTGTTTGCTTGAACGCGCTAATCTCAGGGGTTACTGGTCAGATTTAAAAAAATATTTCGGTGTCAGATAGCCAATTTATCGAGGAAGGCTATAGGCTATATAATATTAACCATAAACGCGGATGAGACCACGGGCACAGCTATTAGTTTGATAACTTAACTAATCGTGGTGTGTGTCTCCCATCCCTTAGGGCCGTGAGTCACAGGCGTCGCTCGCTGGGCCGCCGTTGCCCAAATCAATCATGCCCTCCGCAAAAATACGAGAAAAACCATTCAGAATCGCGCGAAAAACAATTTTCTATTGAATCCATGACGAATGATGGCCACACAACTTGGCCTCTTTTTACCGCAGATTTGAATGCCTCTTTTGTAATTATAACACTGGATTTACGTTTATTTTTGGGGGTCCGCATCGGAATGGTTGACGGGACCCTGTGACAGGTGAACATTTCTACTAAAACTGACTAAATCACGCCATTTCCATGGCTGGATATGCAAAGAACGGAGAGCCACATGATACGGTTCTGCACACCTCACTCGTTTCTTTGACATTCATTATCCTTTGCATATGAAATGATCTATATATATAGGCTTCAAAAAAGCACTTATAAATCGTCAAAACAAATTCAATATCAACCAGTTCAAAAGGTAGCTTCTACCGAAAAGAAACCGGCAAGAAACTTGTTAGTTACAATTTCTTAATCAAGTTAAATCTATCAGTGCAGGTGAACAGCCTATTAAGAGGCCAACCAGATATTCTTATCATTTAAATAGTCTTATACCTTGCAGTAGGCCTTTTTAATCAGTTTTTTTTATATGTAATTTAAACTTATGTATAGGTAAGTCAATGAAACTTTGTGGTAACATATTGAATATATTTATACTTAACCCAATACATATTCTAAGGTTATTTTATCTAACATCACTTTCTATTAACACACGACCAATATAGTCGTGGTAGGTGAGTGCTTCCGCGATTCCTGTATCCTTCCAATTTCGCATTGTATATCTGTTTAGTTAATTTTCCATTCTTTTTGAATGGCTACTACCGCATCCTCATGTTGGTCGAAGTCTCAAAAAATGTGCCCTTCTTAACTTAGCATGTTTTTTAAGAGAGTAATAGTGTATTGGGTTAGTGTAGTGGGTATTGGGTTTCTGATTGAGTAGACGACGAGGCAGACACTTATCGTAAATATTTTATAATTTAACTCAATAAAAATATTTTTTTGGATAAAAGTTTTTAATTGAGCCGTTTTTCTTGGAGTCTGTCCCCCCCTTTGATATAGAGTGTACCTAGCACGTTTATGTATATATTCCTATGTATCTTCTATGGTCTGGTTAATTCATGCTTAAATTTACTTAGTAAACATCTTTATTTTATATTTTGGTGTCTGACAAGTCGACTTCATGACATGGTTCAGAGGCAAATATGATATACACCTTTGTAAAATATGTTGAAACGAGTAACTACCGAGTTTCTTGCCGGTTACTTCTCGGTAGGAGCAACATTCCGAACCGGTGGTAGATTCATATTAAGTATATCTATTAGTTGATTTTCTTGTTAAATTCACGATTTATAAGTGTTTGTTTATTTAAATAAAAAGTATTTTGACTTAGACTTTGATTAAGAAAAGTTAGATAATTTAAATGAATAGTTGCTTAGATAAGAAATTTGAGTGCGGAACTGACCTGAGCGATTCCGTCACGCGCGTGTCCAAATTTCTGTTCTTTGTTTGGTATTTTGAAAGCTGAAACGGACTGCGATTTTGCGATATTTTCTCCCTTATACCTAGCCCTTTTGAAATTAAACCAAAGGCCCTGTTTATTACAGGCTTGCCGTGTAAATTGCTCCGATTTTTATGCAAATAAATCGGTTCTTCGTAGAGTTTTTTTAATATACACGTTTTTCAGTTCAGCAAATTGTTGGCGTAACGTTATTCAAGAAATTTCGCACAAAATCAAACAGCTCTTTTTTGTTTAGTACCTACCGAACCATTCATTTGATGATTGTTTTTCGTTTCATTGTGGAATGTTGAGCAATTTTTTATTTAGTTTTAACAATAAAACAGGAGTGTTTAGAAATTTATTTTTCACAGGATTCAGAGTAGAGTTATTTAATTAATTTAACGAAGTTAAAAATAAATAATCATTAAATTAGCACAACCTTTAAATATTAAGTTAAGGGTAAGAGCTGTTGCTTGCACTGCATGTTATACACTCTTTTAGTGAATCTTGGCGTCTCGCGTGTCTTATATGTATATTTAACTAGCGACTCACCCCGGCTTCGCGCGGTGAGCACAAAACAATATGAAATTATATATATATTAACATTTCTCTTGAATCACTATATCTATTGGTGAAAACCGCATCAACATCCCTTGGGTAGTTCGAAAGATATATGCGAACAGACGAAAGCGACGACTTTGTTTTATATTATGTAAAGATGTAGGTACATAAATATCATCACTTTCGGAAGCTCTGAATAAATAAATCACATATATTGATCTGACTCCGTGGTAAGTAGCTTAAGCACTTGTGTTACGGATATCAGAATCAACAGTGGTATTACAAATATACACTTAAATATTCAATATTAACACCCTGACACAGAACAAACACAAGTATTCGTCATACGAATGTTTGTCCTGGGTGGGGATCGAACCTACAACTCTTAGCGCATGAGGCAGGGTCACTACCGAATGAGCCATCGAGCCAGTCAACTGAATCGGAAGGGATCAGCAGAGTCCAAAAAGCAGTAAGCACCTTCATGTCTGTTACTTAAAAAATCAATTCAACTAGTTTCGATGGAAAATTTAAAAACTAAATAATTGGTATTTAATTTATATATATATAAATATATATTATGTTAACGTGAAACCCGATTATGAGATCAACGAAAACAATGTTCTACAATATTCTAAACGATTTCCATAGTCGTAAATAATCAGTAATGTGACGACTATTCTATAATGACAGCGCAAAATGCAGTCTCAGTAAATTATGGCAGCCATTTTTCAAAACGCTGTAATTTTATCCAGGGCTATAAAAGTTACTGGAGAGTGGAGTGGTAGGTTATATCTTTCTCCTGGCTTATAGCATGCAATAAAATTAATAAAAAAATATTTTATGTGTAAATCAAAAAAATTTCCATGAAAAATTTTCACGTATTTTAAAGTAGTCACACAACTATTACTCCCATTATTATCATTACTATACAAACTTTTCACGTGTCTACAAATCATAATACTATTAACTTTTATTAGAATCTATTTAGTACGGGTTACGTGAAAAATAATGAATAACAATAAATCTTCATAAACTTTTGCTCATTGCAAATTGTCTAATTACTCGTTGACATCATTATCGCCGATAAGAAAAAATAAGAGGAAATCTCCGTAAAGCCAGGTGTTGTGTGCAAATGAACCATCTCAGTTTATTGTATACTAGCTGTGCCAGCGGTGTCACCCGCGTTTATGGTTAATATTATATAGACTATTTCCGTCATACATGATTTCTATGTAACTTTAACCATTAAGGCTGCACACGCGACGGAAGCTTAAAAAATAGAGTAACTTCTCCCGTTTTCCCAACATTTTGCTTCACTACTCTGCTCCTATTGATTGTAGCGTGATGAAAAGTATACTATAACCTGCCCAGGAGTATGAAGAATAATTGTACCAAGTTTCGTTAAAATTCGTCGAGTAGTTTTTGTTTCTATAAGGAACATACAGACAGACAGACAGACAGACAGACAGACAGACAGACAGAGAGACAGACAGACAGACAGACAGACAGACAAAAATTTTACTGATTGCATTTTTGGCATCAGTATCGATCACTAATCACCCCCTGATAGTTATTTTGAAAATATATTTCATGTACAGAATTGACCTCTCTACAGATTTATTATAAGTATAGATAATGTCCTTGCCTATGAGAATAACTTCGTTAGCGCGTTGTAGAACTTACAGAATAGATTTTTCAAATCTATGTACGTATTTATACCACTAGCTCGACGTTGAGGGAAAACATCGTGATGAAACTTGCAAATTCAAATAACTTTGGATTTGTAACCATGATCCAATAATTGTCTGGTCCGCCTATCTTAGGGTTACGATGGTCAGATCGGGAGTCGCTTCAATGAATTACCAGACTCGCTAAATCCTGGATCACGGTCTAAGCGGACCCCGTCTAAACACGGGACATAATGCTAAGAAGATGACGATTGGAATGTATGCCTATTTGTGTGTGACATTGTATATGTTTCAATGGTTTTCAGTGAGAGCATGTTTTTGGGATCCCATAGTGTGGGTCTTGGTATTTTTTTATATCAGTAAGGTGGTAACCATCGGCTTGCTAGATGGTAAGCCGTCACCGTAGCCTACGGACATATATATGAGAAAGTTTTTGATGACCAGATAACTGTTTGCAATTTTACTCGTAAAAACTATTGAACTGATTTTTTAAATTTTCCATCTAACCCAGCCCATGTTGGACTTATAAAGGAAAGGGCGACTAATGGTATATGGGGTTGTGGGTATGTGATTGTGTAGGCGACGAGCTAGCCACTTGTCACTACTTGTTCACAATTTTCGATCTAACCCAGTCCAGTTTTGTGTTTGGCTGAATGTAGTTTAAGGGGCCTACCCCTAAGCACCTGTCCCGTATACTGCACCCCCATCAGTAAACAAACTCTAAACGGGCTGAACAAAAAGTTTTTTCCGTCTAATTACCCAGCCTCGAGTGTTCGTGACCCGCACATTATCGCCTCCGACGCTCGAACTAATGGACATGGCATTATATAGTATCATTTGTTATGTCGTGTGCAGAATAAAGCTTAAAGCTGCCCTTGAGTAGTCATGTATAACAAATAGCAATAAATTATGTACACACGTGTAAAGTACTTAATTAATGTCACGACTGTAGTTCTTGTAGGAGCGGTGGTAGCTCAATGGTAAGGACACGCGCCTCCTAACCGAGGAGTTCGGGTTCTAACCCGGGCACATACCTCTGGATTTTTCAAATCTATGTACGTATTTATACCACTTGCTCGACGGTAAGTGAAAACATCGTGATGAAACCTGCAAATTCAAATAACTTTGGATTTGTAACCATGATCCAAAAATTGTCTGGTTCTCCTATCTTAGGGTTACGAAGGTCAGATCGGCAGTCGCTTCAACGTAATTACCAGACTCGCTACATCCAGGATCATGATCTAAGCGGACCCCGTATAAGGAAGGGACATAACGCTAGGAAGATGATGATGACTGTAGTATTTGTAGAGCTAGGCAGAGTACAATAAGGATTAAGTTGTGTGAACCATTTTTGCTAACTACAAATGTGAGGTAGGTTTTATGGAAAATTGTGAATAGTTGTGCAAGTAATTAGTTCGTCGCCTGCATGACGTGCTAGACAAGGAATAGTTGGTACATAGTTTTCATGAACAACATTGGAACAACATATACATCATCTTCATCTTCCTAGCGTTATGTCCCGTGCTTAGACGGGGTCCGCTTAGACCATGATCCAGGAATTAGCGAGTCTGGTAATTACATTGAAGCGACTGACGATCTGACCTTCATAACCCTGAGATAGGGGAACCAGACAATTTTTGGATCATAGTTACAAATCCAAAGTTGTTTGAATTCGCAGGTTTCATCACTATGTTTTCCTTCACCGTCGAGCTGGTGGTATAAATACGTACATAGACTTGAAAAATCCAGAGGTACGTGCTCGGTTTCAACCCGCACTCCTCGTTTAAGAGGCTGTCCTTTCCATTGAGCTACCACCGCTCAGAACAGGAACTGGAACAACATATATACGGACGCACGAAATGTATATTGTTTTTTTGTACGTCTATACGTATAGTTATTTATTTTTGGTTCCTGTATATTTTAATGAAAAAAAATATATATATACGGTCGAATTGAAGTTTGTTGAAAATAGTGATGTGCAATTAAAATAAAGATTGTCAATTATTGTGATTGCCAGCAATTTGTTACTTCTGAGGTGTTGCAACATCTAAGCACTTAAATATGTTACAGGCGTAATATTAACTACAATTAAACATCACTTGTGTCTGTACATCCGCACGTTTAAAGGTTAAAGCAATTAATTGGATTTACTTTTACTTTCAATTGGGTATTACAGCTATTAGTAATTAGTATTATTAATTGGATAGATGGATGATCGGTTGGATTCTAAATAAATAAGCGTTTTGATGTGTATACATACATACATAACATCACGCTCCTAATCCTCGTAGGGGTAGGCAGAGTCAAAGTGGCAGCATGCCCCTTTCAACCACATTCAGCTAAAAATAAAGCCGGCCTGGGTCAGATGGAAAATTGTGAAAAAGCATTGACAAGCGGCTAACCTGTCGCCTACACAATCACACACCCAAAACCCGATATACCATTAGTCGCTTTTTACGACATGCTAGGCAAGAACCATAGTTGGCATATTCTTTTAAGTCCCAGACCAACACGGGAGAGTGGGCTGGGTTGGTTGATGTGTATAATAATAAAGTAAAAATAACGATTATGCAAAAATGAAGTCCCATGTTGATTTTGAATTTAAAAATAATGTAGATACCAACCGTCTTCCTTGTCTAGCAAGTCAAAAAGAGCTACTTATGGTGTTTATGATATTGGGTTTGTGATTGTGCAGTCGACGTCACACTTCCCGACTTTTTTTTTTTTTTTTTTTACGTGAGGAATGCATTTACGCACCGTCCAAGTAAACCTAGGTTCGGCCTACAAGGGATGTGTCGGGCTCAGAGGCTGGGAAAGCACTCTACTACCGACTAAACCTCACGGTGGTCATTCTTCGGGCGTTGGCGCAGATTCCGGGCTCCCCACTCGGGACTCTACGCGAAATCTACGTCTACGCCGCTGCCGATCCATGCGGCCCATCTCGAGGGAGAGGCAACCTCGCCCCCAGAACACCTCGCGGTGCTTATGACGGCACAGACCACAGTGTCACCCCATCCTATTTAACGGACGAGGATCCACGTGTCGTCATCTTCTCTGGGGCTGCTTAACGAAGTGAATGCAGGCCCCCCCGCAAACACTCCACAGCCCCAAAGGCCCTTTTAGTCGCCTCCTACGACAGGCAGGGATACCACAGGAGTATTCGGAGCCCCCCCTGTAGGGCGCACTTCCCGACTAACCCAACTCCATTCTATTTTCTGCTAAAAGTGTTAACGTTTTATTATGCTTCTTGGCCATTTCCAACCTCTTTGGGGATTGCAGGGGTGATTTATATACGCAATTAAGTAAAATAAATAAATAAAATTCTCTAGACACACCATTCCCTAGTCCCAAACTAAGCTAATGCTTGTGCTATGGATACTAGGTTAACGGATAGACATACTTAAATACGTTTATAAACATCAATGACTCGACTACAAATGTCATTTTGTTTATCACATGAAAAATTTGCCCCTAGCGGAATTCGAAACCACGACCCTTAGTTTCGTGGCCAGGGTCTCTGACCACTCGACCAACGGGCCAGTCATATAAACATAAAGGCAATAGGGATGTTGACTGGCTAGTCAATTAAGATATTTTTTAGGAGCTGTCAATACATCACTTCATAGATTTTGTATGGGCTTGTCAACGTGTGACTTAATTACATAGTTTGTACAGTCAACTGACTTAATATTAAGCAGTTTTTGTAAAATTAAAAATCTTAGACTCAATATGATACAAAATCAATAAGGCTTAACAGCATACTACGATACTTTCTCTTTCAGAATTGATATTTCAAAATGAAATATATATGGTGTCAACATCCCAATTATAAATAAACGTCCTAGCAGTAATGCCGTATCCACTTATGTAGTATAATTTTACTTCTCCTTGCTAGAGCAGTGTAGTATAAGCCGGGTGATTGATGCGTCCGTATCGCGTGATAGCGCGTGCTATCAGCCGCCCAGATTTATCCGCGGGAGAAACTTTTTTATACATATAAATCAGGAAGTAGGTAAGGAACAGTTTAGTCTGCCTTTTGATTGTTTTTGTAGGTTAGGGGTATATCCGGAGGTGTTTACGGCAGCGAAGGCTGTGCCGAGATATCCGTAAACACTTCCACTTAGGCGGTGAGGGGTACCGCGGAGTTTTAGTGGGTATATCCCGGCCACTACCATCTTTGGCCGGAGCAGGGGCCCCCTACTCAAGGGCCCCCGGGAGTCCCACACACCACCCTGCCCCGGGTAGGGTGACGGTGCGTAATGCATTTCTTCGCGATATAAAAAAAAAAAAGATTAGGTTAGGTTAGGACAAAGAAGAAAAGATATAGAACAAAACAGTTTTATATATTGTCTTAATTTTAACTAGCCTTAGCTCGTTTGCTTTGTGATAACTTAACTTTATCTTACCATATTTTAGTACAAGGTTTTTTAATTGAAATTAAAATGTCGGTTTGGTGTACAATCAGTTATAGCGATATCAAATAAATCTGCATTTATAGAAGTAGCTTAATTACACTTCACGCAATCTCCTCAGCGGGGTAGGCAGAGAGAAACGAACGCAATGGCACGATCCTTACACACCTTATTCGCCTCTTCAACATTCATGATCCTTTTCATACAAGCTCTTTATAGAAGTAATATTGTGTATATGACCATAGTTTAATGGGGCTGTTGACTGGCTAGTCAATTGAGATACTTTTTAAGAGCTGTCCAAATGAAATCACTTTATAGATTTTGTATGGGCTTGTCAACGTGTGACGTCACTAGTTTGTATAGTCAACTGATTTAATATTAAGCAGTTTTTGTAAAATTAAAAATCTTAGACTCAATATAATACAATATCAATGAGGCTTAACAGCATACTACGATACTTTCTTTTTCAGAATTGATATTTCAAAATTAAATATAAATGGTGTCAACATCCCAATTATTCTGATTTATAATTAGTTCCTCATTTTTATTAAATATTTGTTTTTACGCGGTAAAATATTTATACGCGAAATGTTTTAACGTTTACACAGACCAATGAGGGCAGAAGTTAGTCATACTAATATTATAAAGAGGAAAGATTTGATTGTTTGAAGTGAAGAGGCTCCGAAACTACTGAAAAGATTTGAAAAAAAAAAATACGGTTGAATTAATTATAATAAATAAATTATAAATTCTTCAGACTGGCACACCAATTCCCTAGTCCCAAACTAAGCTTATAAGCTTGTGCTATGGATACTAGGTGAACGGATAGACATACTTAAATACGTTTATAAACATCCATGACTCGAGTACAAATATCCATGTTCATCACACGAAAAATTTGCCCCTAGCGGGATTCGAACCCGCGACCCTTGGTTTCGTGGCCAGGGTCACTGACCACTCGACCAACGGGCCAGTCAATTGAGAACCTCCTCTTTTTTTGAAGTCGGTTGAAAAGGTTCTTTATCAGCGAGCAACATAGGCTATATTTTAGTCTCGTGTTCCCACGGAAACTGAAACTACTAGCAAGCTCACTACGACCTATGATGGTCAGATAGTAATCGCTTTAAAATCGCTAAATCAAGGATCATAAATAAATAATATATTCAACGACATCACGTACATTGATCTGACTCCGAAGTTAGTAGCTTAAGCACTTGTGTTACGGATATCAGAAACAACAGTGGTATTACAAATATATACTTAAATATTGGATATTAACACCCAGACACAGAACAGACACAAGTATTCATCACACGAATGTTAGTCTTGGGTGGTGATCGAACCCACAACTGTTTGCGCATGGGGCAGGGTCACTACCGAATGCGCCATCGAGCTTGTCAAATAGATAGCTCGAATTTAACGAAGAAGACGGATGACAATTGATTTCCAGGAAATCCGGGAATCAAACTGATAAGTCACGTAATTGATTGTGTATTAGGCCACGTACGTTAGAGGAGGATATGAGTGGATCCTTGATTTATTGGACACACAACCGGGAACGCTTTGTCTTAGGAGTTTTTGAGGGGATATGGATTTGTTTTCTTATGGTTGTTGAAAATGTTTCGGGTTATAGGAAAGGTTATTAATCTATACTAATATCTAGCTGCCCCTTTGACTCTGCCTACCCTTTCGGGAATTAAGGGCGTGTTGTCATGTATGTATCGAGGTTATGAATATATAAAGCTGAAGAGTTTGTTTGTTTGGATGCGCTAATCTCAGGAACTACTGGTCCGAGTTCAAATTATCGCGGTAGGCTATATAACATCACCAGGGCCGGATTTAAATTTGTGCCGCCCTGGGGCACTGAAGAAAATGCCGCCCTATGACTTAAATTTTATTTTAATAGTTTTGATATCTTATTTCTTAAAAATTAATTGCAGGAAATTTATTATGTATTATATATTATGTTTAACTTATCAATTCCAACTTATCAATTCCAGAAAATAAAAATATCAACTTTTATTACTTCAAACCTTTATGGAAATAAATTAATTAAGCTATTTGAATAGTTTTCACTTAAATTTCTTATATTATAGTATACAACATTTTTATTTAATACATAATGCATAAATTATATTCCTTGAAAGATAAAATGTTTATTTAAAAGAATTAGTTAATTATATATTGTAAAGAAACTTTTTTCTCAGTTTCCAAATTTTGCCGCCGTGGGCACTAGCCCCGACTGCCCCTAGTGTAAATCCACCACTGAACATCACGCTATGTTACATTAACCAAAAACGCGGTTGATACCGGGGGCACGTTCGTTTTTTTAACATACCTACCTCGAAGGTTGACGAGGTGAGCTGTTTCCGTAGACCACGAAGTATTTCTGTGGTCTGTGGTCCTTGACACTAGGTGTATTATTCACACATTTCTGACCCTTAATTTACATTTATGACTCACTGGTCAGACGGCATTAAGGATAGGGGCTTAACAAGTTCTTTAGGTCTGCTGTTGGCGCTGTGAATCCTCAGGTTTTAGCTCTCCACGGATCTCCAGTCACCGAAGGAAATGTAGCAGATTAAGAACCGCTTTTTTTGAGAGACTGGCTCCGGCCGTCACGCCTAAGCCGATGAAGGTTTTTTAAAAAGAGGTTTCATTATGTTTTGAGTGATGTTAGGGCTGACATAAACTACTTAAATGTAGTGTGCAGAATATTCCCCCGGTTGACTCAGCAAAGTAAACACGATTCCTGGTATTAATATGTGGTTTATTCTTCAATTAGCTTTTAGGCATTAAAATATTTTGTTTAACACGTCTTTTCAACGTCCGTCGTCCGCCATTCGTCTCAGATTCCTCTTAAAAAAATATTTCGTATTTCTTACTTTACTACATTCCTTCTTACACACTTCATATCATTCCGTTCTACGTATCTGTCATACATCATCTATCAATCCTATATACATGATATCTCCTAAAATGTATTTGTGTTCCTTAATGTTACCAAAAGTCATAGCCAAAAGTCAAAATGTTCTTCTTTATTTATATAGGTTTCAAAGAAATACTTGTAGATCGAAACCAATGCGGGTTTGGTGTGCCAGAAACCCTCACTCATGATGGGATATTTCTTGGTTCCAGAATGTTCAGCCGAAGAAAGACACAGTGGCCAGCACGCTGTTCCCCTGGGTCGCCGCCATCTTCTACAAGAACGATTCGAATAGCAACCAGTTCGATTACTTCTGCGACGGTGCCGTACTCAACGACAGGTCTATACTAACTGGTGAGTATACTCATTTGAGAAAAATAGATATATAGATAGATAGAGAGTGTTGGCTTAATAGAGATGCGTCTCATGCGGCAAGAGTAAGTTGAAATCTGCGGACTTTTTAAATTATTTTTTTTATTCGACTGATCCGTTGGTCGAATGGTCTGAGACCCTGGCCACGAAACCAAGGGTTGCGGTTTCGAATCCTGCTAGGGGCAAATATTTCGTGTGATGAACATGAATATTTGTACTCGAATCATGGATGTTTATAAACGTATTTAAGTATGTCTATCCGTTCGCCTAGTATCCAAGCTTATAAGCTTAGTTTGGGACTAGGGAATTGGTGTGTCAGTCTAAAGAATTTATTTATTTATTTTATTTAATTTCAAGCTATGTAGGTACGTTGTCTTGTGTTGGTCTGTGACCTTAAAAGAATGTGCCAGCTGTAGTCATTGCCTTGCATATCGTAAAAGGCGAAGAATACGAATTAGGTAGGTATTTAGTTTTCGATTGTGTAGGCGACGAGTTAGCCGTGTGTCACTATATTCTCAGAATTTTTTATCTTACCCGACCAAGTTTTATTTTTGGATAAAAAGTTGTTAAAGAGGTTTACTGCTCCTTGGATTGTCGAAGGGATAGGCAGAGTCTAACGGGAGCCTACACATACAACCAACAATGGTCTCGAACACGGGATAGCACTCGCTTCAATGTGAGAACCAGACTCTCAAAATCCAGGATTTTCGAGCCACTTGCCACTTTATATTTTTTTTTATCTAACCCAATTCAACAAATTTTTGTTTCTAGCTATTTATTTCTATCTCATGATACATTTAATAATAATTATTTAACAAGCACTCAAGATTTTTTATTATCCGGAATAAGAACGGGTGACCATAAATAAATATCAGTCGTCCTCATTGGGAATCGAATACACAGTTCTTGGCACTTGAACAGAGTCACTACAAAACACCATCGAGCCAGTCAGAATAAAATATAGCCGGGCCATATATTTCGGGTACTGACAAAACCAGGCCAGGAGTTTCCGTCGCAAACGTCCATCGAGGCGGGAACCTACATTTTTAAAGTTGGTTAAAATATATCCGAAGCGCCATCTGGCGACGCCTGCATGGTAAATCCTAAAAAAGGTTCAGTATGAGCGCGTGGCGCAAATCCGGTTGTGTTACTGTTGGTAAATCGTATAGCTGATTTACTTTATTTTATACTAGCTGTGCCCGTGGTTTCACCCACGTTGATGGTTAATGTTTTATACCTTATGGCCTTCCTCGATAAATGGACTACAAAATAAGAATAATAAAATAAATAAATAAACTATACTTACATTTTATTTACAATTATTTATTTTTAATGTTAATTTTTAATTCATCATCAAGAGAACTATGGAGGGGTCCCTGGTTCTGGTTCATGCCAAATATGTAGTACTAGATACGGCCCGCGGCTTCGCTCGCATGGTACATAAATAAAACATAGCCTATATGTTTGTATGGTGTATGAGCGAAATTATTTCAAAGTTTCATTAAAGTCCATTCAGTAGTTTTTGCGTGCAAGAGTAACAAACAAACATCCATCCATCCATACAAACTTTCTCGCTTATAATATTAGTGGGATGATTTTTCTACTTCTGAGTAAAAATAGTATTTTTCCGAAAATGTCATGATATTGGCGTAGAAATGTTGCTGGCGGATCGTGAAAATTTTAGTTTTTTTGGATACCTTGAAATTTTTTTTCTTTGTGCCATTTTTTTAGCAACCTGTATAGTTGTACCAATGTGAGAGCACAGTACAGGGAGGTAAACAGTGATGCAGTTCACAGTTAACACTAGTGTACTAGTTCAATCGTAAACCCTATGCCTAGCAGTTGAGTCCTACATGATTTATTCACGAAAAGCTTCTGCCTGCGGCTTCCCCTGCGTGGGAATAGCAGTCATATTTATTGTTTCCCTTTACAGATTTCCACTCTCATCAAAATCATCCCTTAAGAGTGTAAACCCCTTATTTCGGGGATAAAAACTATCCTTTTTTTTTCTTTCCCGAACTCAAACTACTTCCATACCAAATTCTATCTAAATAGGTTCAAAAGGAAAAAAGGTTCTATACTGGTCCCCTTTCGACTGTGTCCTCAAATGAATCTTCAAGTTAATCAGATATACACACTCAGCGAATATTTCTCGTTCATAGCCACTCACGAGTTTGGCTGAACGCGATTCGCCGCCGAAAGTTTTTTAATAATCTCACTTAAGATCCTTTAGTAGCCGTTCGTAGCATACGCTGGGTACACTCGCGGTCAAAAGTGTTGATGTGTATTAAAAAGAAATATACAGAAAAAATTTAAATAATTTACGTGTTTGTTGTAAAGTCAACATGACATGACTTATATTGGTGCAGTACATTGCTATCTGCATGTTATAATACATTTAACAAAATATCTTAAGTTTTTTCTGCCCGTTTTTTTTCTGGTTAATTTCTGAAAGGGTTAAATCTATTTTGACGGGACTTTGACTGAAGGCTGGCGTTACGAGTATCTTATGTTAATTTTATTTAAAAAAATAATTGGGGTTTCACGTAAATATCCTACTAATATTATAAACGCGAAAGTTATTTGGATGTATGGATGTTTGTTACTCTTACACGCAAAAACTACTGAATGGTTTTTAATGAAACTTTAAAATAATGTAGCTTATACACCCGAATCACATAAGCTATGTTTTATCGACGTACCACGCGAGTACTGCCGCGGGCAGAAGATAGTACTTAGTATAATAAAGATGAAGAGTTGCTGTGTTGTTTGTTTGCTTGAACACGCTAATCTCAGGAACTACTGGTCCGATTTGAAAAATATTTTTGTGTTAGATAGCCCATTTATCCAGAAAAGCTATATATATACATATGTAGATATAATATTATCTATAAACGTGGGTGAAACCGCGGGAACGGCTAGTGTCGTGATAAATTTGGTATATATTTTTATATATTAAACCAATGGAACAGAAAACTGTTCCATTGGTTTAATGGCTCAGATTTCAGATCAAGGGGCGCGGGTTCAATCCCCGTAACAAAACAAAAAGTTGTTGAAAATGCATTATCGCGCTTCAACGAGAGCTCTGCAACATTGACACAATTTGCTTTTAATTACTAGACCAGACGCACTTTAACAGAAAGCAATTGATAGTTTGCCTGCAAACCCGCTTAATATTCAATTATTTGCAAAATCGGGTTTAAATTGCTACTTTGTAATACGTTAATAATTAGGCAATGGTTTTCCAATAAACTGTTTAAAAAGTAATTTGTGAGCTTTTTAACTCGCCGGATCTGATTTAATTTACATAATACATTGTATTTCGACTGAGCATCAACAGTTTAAATACAACCCTTTGCTATATACTTATGTATGTATATGTAGATAATCAATACAATATTATGAATTCAATCAGATATAAATAAATAATCGTGTGTTTATTACTCTTTTGGTACTAGACAAAATAAATTTTCATCTTCCTAGCGTTATGTCCCGTGCTTAGACGGAGTCCGTTTTAGACTATGATCCAGGAAATAGCGAGTCTGGTAATTACATTGAAGCAACTACCGATCTGACCTTCGTAACCCTAAGATAGAGGAACCAGACAATTTTTGGATCATGGTTACAAATCCAAAGTTGTTTGAATTTGCAAGTTCCATCGCCGTGTTTTCCTTCAACGTCGAGCTAGTGGTATAAATACGTACATAGACTTAAAAAATCCAGAGGTACGTGCCCGGGTTTGAACCCGCACTCCACGGTTATGAGGCGCGTGTTACCATAGAGCTTCCATCGCTCATCTAAACTAACTTTTATCGTTTTGAATTTCTGAGACTGAGATGTAGCTGTTATTCTTTACTAGCATTAGCCTCCGGCTCTGCTTGCATAAAATTTCACCTGTTACTAGCGTGCATCCTGCTGGATACATTAAGTTTCTAGGATAAGTCTTATCTCTGGGTTAAAACTTTAGACGTATCAAACTATATTACAAGCGGTTGAGTACTTTAAGACGTAACGGATATAAAGACAGATAGACACACAGAGCCCGTAACTTAAGCATTTATTATATTAATGTAGGATGAGTGAAATGGAACGTAAGAAGGAACGAATGAGTGAAAGAGAACGTTCGTGATATAGTTTGAACGGGAGTAAAAGAGAGAGGAAGTGATGGATTTGGTCTGTGGTTCTGAGAGACGAACGCGGTGTTAAAGGACTGTAAATTAAATTTTTAGTATTTTTTTATTTAATCCGGTAGTTTAAATTTCACACAATAATAAGAGTATATATACATATACACTAATAAGAATTTCACATATTAATAAGAGCACACAATATATTATAACAAACTACTTTATTCAAAACTGTAGCACATTAAAGAAAACACCGTTAGAAAAAGAATCCTGACCGTATCATGGAAAAATTACAAAACACGATTGATAGTAACTGTACCTACAGGTATATATATATCTACGTCCTAAACTTAGCCCTATGTATCTGGGCATGTGTTATGAAGTCTTTGAACAAGTAAAGTTCCAGCGAAAGCCTTGAAGATCTAATCATACGGCAGAAAACTTGTAAGTACGTGAAAAAATATTTTATAAACGAGCAAGAAAATAAAGAGACGCTTTAGTGTTAGGAATAGCATTTTTTCCTTAAAAAAACTGGTAAAATGGATTTATGTTGTCAAGACATGAGGATTTTTCGCGATGTGCTTGGCGATGCGCGATCCTGTAGACGTCTTATATAAAGGTGTGTAGGCGGTATACCGACTAAACTCATATAATAGTACATTACCACCACGGACGGAGCAAGGTCCTCGTATCATTACTAGATTCTTCGACTGTCATTAGGCGATCACTGACACTCAGCGTCTTGGTGTCGGCTATTGGTACCATGACATAATGCTGAGAGAGAAGCCTTTTAATATTTTTTTTAAATATTAGACTACATCAAATACATTGATCTGACACCGAGGTAAGTAGCTTAAGCACTTGTGTTACGGATATCAGAAACAACAGTGGTATTACAAATATATACTTAAATATTGGATATTAACACCCAGACACGGAACAAACACAAGTATTCATCATACGAATATTTGTCCTGGGTGGGGATCGAACCCACAACTCTTGGCGCATGGGGCAGGGTCACTACCGAATGCGCCATCGAGCTTGTCAAACAAGCAAATAATTTTTTTTTATTATTATTTTTGTTTGTAAGACGTCTGTAATTTTTTTTTTTGTGTGTAAATAAATATGTTTTTTTTCTTCTTTCTTTCTATCATCGAGAGGGCCCAGGGAGTCCGAAACACCCTGCTGATTCCCCCCCGTTTCAGCGGGACGGGGCGTAACGTGACCTGGGTCAACAAAAAAAAAAAAAACAAAAAAAAAACATGAGAAATTACACAAAAAGTACCTTTTACGAGCTAGGTGTTATGTGTTAGCGGATTATGGTATGATTACATACGTACATGACATATAATTCATACCCGCATTTCCTTAAGGGGTACGCAGTGTTGGGGCGGTAAGCCTTCTTAACCAGCTTTGGCCATAATAATAAAAATAAAATCAGTCGAATTGAGAACCTCCTTTTTTTTTTGAAGTCGGTTAAAAACTGGTTTGAGTTAAATTGAAAATTTTGGAGAAGTAACGACAAGTGGCTAGCTCGTCGCCTGCACGATCACATACCCTGCACCCAATTAACTATTAGCCCCCTTTTACGACATGTCAGGTAAGCGACACAATTGGCACATTATTTTTTAGTCCTAGACTAACATGGGACATAACATTAGAGGGGTGGTAGCTCAATGGTAAGGACATGCGCCTCTTAACCGAGGAGTGCGTGTTCAAACCCGGGCATGTACCTCTGGATTTTTTAAATCTATGTACCTATTTATACCACTAGCTCGACGGTGAGGGAAAACATTGTGATGAAACCTGCAAATTCAAACAACTTTGGATTTGTAACCATGAACCAAAAATTGTCTGGTTCCCCTATCTTAGGGTCACGAAGGTCAGATCGGCAGTCGCTTCAATGTAATTACCAGACTCGCTAAATCCTGGATCATGGTCTAAGCGGACCTCGTCTAAGCACGGGACATAACTAGGTAGATGATGACTAACATGGGACATAACAATTTTGATGTTATTTTAATGAAAGATAGTCCTTATACTACAACCTACTTACGCGGTATTACACTCGACGATATTGGACGGGATGAAGTAATAACTTTTTTAAATCGAAAACTAATTGTCCAGTAACGAAATTTAACCTTTGAGTTTCCAGCGAACTTAATGAAAGGCTCGAAACAGTTGGGATTAATTAACTTTTTGTCATTAGCAAGTTCGCAAGGACAGGGAACTTCTTCTGTCTAGTATTGAACGCTACAGTATTTAAATACTCTCAAAGAAAACGGGACGAATAGGAACGTTTCCCGGATAGAAAAATATATCATCAGTCTTTGAAATTTTTTTATTTTTATTTTCTATCTATGCCTTTTAAGATTAGTGTTAACGCACTGTACCAATTATTTAATACTAGTTACTGCCCGCGGCGTTGCTCGCGTGGTACATCGATGAAACACAGCTTTTATGTTATTTTAATAGCTATACTATTAGGCTATGCTATTGTTAAGTTTCATTAAAATCCATGGAGTACTTTTTGCGTGAAAGAGTAACAAACATCCACACATCCATCCATACAAATTTTCGCGTTTATAATATTAGTAAGATTCATTAAAAAAAAACAAAAAATAACGAAGATACGATACAGCGCATTAAGGTTCTGATGTAGGAAGTTTTGACGTTATTAATTTTCAAAATATATACTATATTTAGTCATATATATATATATACTAGCTGACCCGGTGCACTTCATAACGCCCCGTTCTCGGATTTTCAATACCCATTCTTTTTATTTACCGCGCAACTTTTTTATTTTTTTCTCTCATAAGAACCTTCACTTGACTTAACAAACACAACTAAAAAAGAATTACCGAAATCGGTAAAGCCGTTCTCAAGTCAGAGCTTTGGGGTGGACCCTTATCATTTAGGGGTATAAAAAATAGATAACAACCTATTGTCAGACCTATCAAGTGTACATATAAAATTTCATCAAAATCGGTTAAGCCGTTTCGGAAGAGCATGGCAACTCACACATGGATATAATAGATATTAATACTATTTTCATTATGTGTATTAATTTTACCGACCCCAGATGAACTGGGAGAAGGGCAAGAGGATAATTATGTATGTGTATTAATTAATATATTATACATAGTAAAAACATACATAGATACCTGATACCCTAGTTGCATAAGGTTACTCCACAAAAGTGATTGCAATGTGGATGCACCATTAGCAGAGGAAATTCCGTCGAGTTTAAAACCGACGCTCCTCGGCGGGGCGTTTTGCTCCTTTTGCGGTGCGCGAGTCAAGGAGACCACCGGCTAACGCAATTACCGGTCCCCGGCAGTGATGTGACACAATAGTTAAGTTATCGATATTTATAATTAATTTAAGAAAAGTACCATAATAGAATTGGGATGTTGACTGGCTAGTCAATTGAGATACTTTTTAAGAGCTGTCAAATGGAAATCACTTCATAGATTTTGTATAGGCTTGTTAACGTGTGACGTCACTAGTTTGTATAGTCAACTGACTTAATATTAAGCAGTTTTTGAAAATTAAAAATATTAGACTCAATATGATACAAAATCAATAAGGCTTAACAGCACAATTAACATTACAATACTTTCTTTTTCAGAATTGATATTTCAAAATTAAATATAAATAGTGTCAAAATCCCAATTGAAATTAATGCATACTGTTCGGAATTTGGATTCAATAGGCTCCCAGTAGGTAGTTTCTTTTTCATCGGAAGGAAACATTATTACACATTATAATTGATCATAGGAAGTCCAATTTGACAGGCTCGTTGGTCGAGTGTTCAGAGACCCCGGCTACGAAACCAGGTCGCGGGTTCGAATCCCGCTAGGGGCAAATGTTTCGTGTGACGAACATGGACATTTGTACTCGAGTTATGGGTGTTTATAAAACGTATTTCAGTATGTCTATCCGTTCACCTAGTATCTATAGAACAAGAATAAGCTTAGTCTGGGACTAGGGAATTGGTGTGTCAATCTGGAGATTTTATTTATTTATTTATCTTTAATTTATAGCACTATCGATATTTATTATACTTACTAAGACAACACTAGCCCTTTATTACTACGACATCAGTTTAGCTGGAAAATAGCTCTTGCTATTTGCCACTGAAGAAATGTTTAGACAAGGACGTCTTAATTAAGGTTATGAAGTCATGACTCTTCTTATGAGATTTCTTCCTTCCATCATTTTCCTAGCGTTATATCCCGTGCTTAGGCGGGGTCCGCTTACACCATGATCCAGGATTTAGCGAGTCTGGTAATTACATTGAAGCGACTGCCGATCTGACTGAACCCTAAGATAGGGGAACCAGACAGATTGGATCATGGTTACATCACCACGATGTTTTCCCTCGCCGTCGAGCTAGTGTTATAAATACGTACATAGAATTGCAAAATTCAGAGTTACGTGCTCTGGCGTTTACACAATTTAGTCATCAATATTCTTGCATTGTCACAAGAGTACACTAGTAATGTCCATAATTTGTGCAACTTAACATATTTTTCAAGCTCCTAGCTCAAGCTAAATGGCGCAGCCGAACTCTAAGCTCGCCGCGGTAAGGGTTGCTCTCTTTTTGCGCGAGGAGACCGGCTAACACGATTAGTGGTCGCCTCAATTACTGCCGCGTCGGGTTCGCTAACTGGAAAAATGGGTGGACAAGTGTGAGTCGGGGTTGAGAGATTTAAAAGCTTAGAATGATGCTAATGTAATGTTTTTTTGAGTTATGAATGTTTATAAGCTTAGCTATTTAACGCAGCTTCAATTGTATTCATGTAGATATTTTTGTATTTGTATAAAGATCATGCCATATGGCGTTCGGTTCTCTGCCTACCCCGCTAGGGAAGTGGCGTGAAGTTTAGTTAGTTAGTTAGATATTTTTCGGGTTCCGTACCCAAAGGTCCGTCCGTCTGCCTGTCTGTTCGTCTGACACCAGGCTGTATCTCATGAACCGTGATAGTTAGACAGTTGAAATTTTCACAAATGATTTATTTCTGTTGCCGCTATAACAACTAATAAAATAAATATTTAACGGAACTTCCATACAACAAACGTGATTTTAATGTCGTTTTTTGGTCGATTGGCACGGAACCCTTCGTGCCCGATTCCGAATCGCACTTGGCCGGTTTTTTATTTGGAATGCTTTTTCCGGATAAAGTTCTGTAACCTTTGTTTGCAGTCGTGAATATCCTATTTCCTAATTGAAGGTATATACTGGTAATATTTTCAAGTTCCTAACTAAGGGGCCATTCATAAACTACGTCACACGAATTTTATGATTTTTTGAGCCCCCCGTCCTTGTCACAGCTGGTCACATTTATGAAACTCCCCGTCCATGGTGTGACATTACATGTTTTGCAATTTTACATCTAATGTCCGTGCTCTGAAACTTTCTGACATCTGATTAAAACGAATTAATAATTTTATTAAAATTTTTAAGCTTTTTCTGCTTAATTGTACCTTTACAAACCGGGTATCTATACAACTATAGATATATTGTAATTTTTTCGGGTGAAATCGCAACTGGGTTTCAAATAATTTTATTGGGTGAAATTGCAACTGGGGTATAACGCAACTAACCCAAAAATTGCAAATTATTGTGACATAATAGATGTCACGAACCTTAGGACCCCTCCCACCCCTTGTCACACCATGTTACACCACGTAGACCCCCTCACTCCCACTTTACGTGTGACGTAATTTATCGATGGCCCCTAACAAAGGACGAAATTACAACTAAGTGTAATTTGTCCGATGTTGGGCTGGGACTTAAAAAAGAATGTGCCAATTGTTTTTCTTGCTTAGCATGTCGTAAGACGCGACTTATGGTATATGAGGTTTTGGGTGTGTGATTGTGTAGGCGACGAACTCGCCACTTGTCACTACCTTTTTACAATTTTCCATCTAACCCAGCCCAGTTTTATTTTTGGCTGAATGTGGTTAAAGAGGCCTGCTGCGCCTTTGACTCTGCCTACCCCTTCGGGGATTATGGGCGTTAACGTCTACCTATTTTTTTTTAAGTACACTTGTGAATTCTAAATTTGCTGCTCTAGCCCTTGCAGTGGCCCGAAAGGTTAATTTACAATAAATAGAATTACATATTCATGTAATTCTATTTATTGTAAATTAGCTGCACCCGCGTTTAGGGTTAATGTTATATAGCCTAACCTTCCTCGATAAATAGGCTATCTAATACTAAAAGAATTTTTCAAATCGGACCAGTAGTTCCTGAGATTAGCGCATTCAAGCAAACAAACACACTCTTTAGCTTTATAGTAATAGTACCTATGATTATTTTGAATGATGATGTACGGCGTTCTAGCGTTTTAAACAATAGTCTTTGTACAATAATACAATTTGTCATTAATTTCAGCTGCGAGATGCGTGCACAGTGGTAACGAGACGTACACTGAAGATAATTTCATCGTTATCCTGGGGAAGACATCGTTGCAAGTCTCTGGGGGCAGCGAGAAAATATTACGCGTGAGTACTTAGGTCTCAAGTCAATTTAGATCTAAAAGCATAGATGTGATATTTGTATCGTTATCGTCGGATTCGTATCGTTACAATACCTTAGGAAAATAACTAACTAACTAACTAAACTTCACGCCACTTCCCTAGCGGGGTAGGTAGAGAGAACCGAACGCCATATGGCACGATCCTTACACACCTTACTCGCCTCTTTAACATTCATAAATAACATTATATAATGCTCTTTATACAACACATGTACCTTTATAAGTATACTACGCTTATAAAATATGATATATGGCAGCGGCCTGCGGTTATACCAGCGTATTTCCCGTTCCCGTGGGAATACGGGGATAAATAGGTATAGCCTATATATGTTACTCGCTGATAAAGTAGCTTTCCTTTGGTTAAAGATTTTTTAAAACGGTCCAGTGGTTTCGGAGCCCATTCAATTTAACAAACAACCAAACATTTTATAGATACCTTGTCACTATCTTTTGCTTGCGGTTCTGTCCGCATAGGAGTAGATCTGAAAATAGACTCATGCGTCCTTCATTGTCTATCAAATTAATGGATTGTATGTTAAAAAATAGATTTGTATTCTATTTCCTTTTAAGTGCTTAAACTTTTAGCGTTCCAAGTGTCATCACTATCAGTTATGTGTTTATTTTACTAATTTAGATTTTAAACGACACGTTAATATGATGAACATGATGAAATTTGACGATGATTTTTTCCATTACTTATAGGTGAAAGCATTGAAGCCTCATGGAAATTTCACAATAGAAAATGGTGATGGTAAAAATGATTTGGCCATAATAGTTCTGGAGGAGCCAATAGCTTTCAACGATGGCATATCAGCGGCGGTTTTGACTGACGGGGAAGACGTGAGCGAGGAAGATGGAGAAGCTATGGATACTGTTGTAAGTAGCATTGTTAATCATCTGAAGAAGTTTAATATGTAAAGAAATTTTATGGTGTTGACGTTATCTATACACACAATGTTTTTATTTAAAAAAGTCAGGTTGGCTGGAAGTTTAATAAAGTTGTTAAATTCCATTTTCCACGTACGTCCACTCATTAAAAGCGCCTACGAAAACCAAATAGCAAAAATACCCGTCTGAACATTTCAACGTCCAGCAATGTTTGCTATGCCGTTTTCATTAGGCGCTGACAAAAGTGTATTTTGTTTCAGACTACAGCGTGGAGCCCTCGCGGCGACTTGACACTCATATATTTCGATAAAGGGAAAAGTAAGGCGTGCGAGACGGATAATAAAGTGGAAAATACGCTTTGTGCCACTTACGGGGACGGTGAGGACAAGTCCATTTCGTTTTTGGATAGAATAAAGCTGGGATAATGGTTTCGTGTTTGTTTACGTAATAATGTCTCTTGTTGGAGTGGGTTTGCAGCTTAGCTGGGATGTTTTTTCGGGGCAAATTAATCTCTTCATTGGGTTTCGCGTACTAAAACGCGTTGGGGATTATTTTTGGACGGCGAAGTCGAGTTGAGCGGTTTAAGTTTAATGATTTAATCGCGTCGGGGTTGTTTTAGCTGTGTTGATGAAATTGGCATTTATCTCTTAGTATTATGACACCAATTACTGACTTAAAGATTATCTAAATAGAGGTATTCAAAGGTAGTTTGGTTAAGTAGTTAGGGACTCTGGCCACGAAACCGAAGGCAATCAAATCTAGTTAAACACGGTCATTTTAAACTAAAATTATAGATAGTATAAAGGACATCAAGCAATTCTAAGTATTAATCCATAGCACAAGTAGGCTTAGTTTGGCATTGAGAATTGGTCTGTTAGTGTAAACGGTTTATGAATGTTTGATATAAATTAAACATTATATAATAATGATATTGGAATAATAATTATGAATTGGGTATTTGGTATGTGGTTTTGATTACTAAACACAAATCAAATAAATTATAATAGGTTTGTTGACTATTAGCTATCCAATTAGCCTGTTCATAATATATTTTATCTCCTAATTCGTCAAAAAATAAAATAAAAACAAAATTTGTTTTGAACTTTTTGACTCCACTACAATGTGACATTATGATTGTGTAGGCGACAAGCTAGCCACTTGTCCCTACTTTTTAACAATTTTCCATCTAACCCAGCCTAGTTTTATTTTTGGCTGAATGTGGTTAAAGAGACTTGCTGCCTCTTTGACTCGGCCTACCTCTTCGGGGATTAAGGGCGTGATGTTATGTATGACGTTATAAGAAAGTACCTCATACATTTCACACGGAAGTAAGTCGTTTTGACAATTATAAATAGTAGCTTTATTGACTAAGCTGTTAAACACCCTATCAAACAGGTTTTGTGATTTTTTTTGTAAGTATCGGCCGTATTTCAAAATACACAAAATATTTTTAAATACCTACACAAAAGATTATTTTGGTATATGGCTGCAATTGTTTTTATATCATAGGTAGGTACATTATTATAGGGGAAGTCTAGATTTATACTTGATGATTGATTTGCATTGTCTGCCGTTATTTTTTATAAACATTGAATAGTTGTAATTCAAGGAAATTCAATCTATAGCCATTGTTTCATTATACCGAGCATTTTACAACATTTCAATGTCTATCCTTGCTCATAAAAATTAAGAGATAATGCAATCCAAGTGGATAATATAGCTGTGGCTTTACCTGTATTTGACGATTTATAAGTGTTTCCTTGAAACCTATATAAATAAAGAATATTTTGACTTTGACTTTGACTTTGACTTTAATGATGCGCTTGTCAGTTAGGAGTCACGAGATCATGGTTATGAAGTTAAATAGTTTTTTGTATTTAATGTTATCTTACTGTGACTTGCTCTCTTACTTCTTGCCGGTTTCTTCTTGGTAGATGCGACATTCCGAGCGGGTGGTAGATTCAAATTTTGTACCTATTACTTGACGATTTACAGGTGCTTTTTTGAGGCCTACGTAAATAACGATATTTTGACTTTGACTTTGACTAACATTGAACTAAACGGATACAAGTTAACTTGATTGCAATTTTTTTAAATATTTGTGAGTGACGGCGGTCACCCATCGTAGTTTTGATGGTGGCATTGCTTGATTTTTGAATCGATACACAGAAATTAACTGTAGCTAGTTTATTACGCAATACACGCTTATCACATGTTTTTAAAAGCTAGGATACCACGGAATTCCTATGTCGAATCTAGATATTTCGGGATACCTTAAAAAAAACTTCCTAATACCTAAAGTACTTGACTCACAAAGAGGTTTTCCAATTAGACCTAACTAGGAACCAAATCGTTACAATAATTTTTGGTAAAACATTTTGAAAATAACTAGTTTTTTTTTCAGCTGTACCTCTCTGCCCAAGTTACGGAGGTCTGTACGCAACGAAACGAGCGGGCAAGTTGTACTTAAACGGGATTCGAACCGGCAACCCCCTCGACAGAGGCGTCTGCTTCAGCAAAGATGTCACCTACACGTCACTACAGAACTACACGCAATGGATATCGGAAAATGTTGTAAATAATAAATAAAATAAGTTTTTATATTAAAAGTGTAACTTATTATAAAATAAAAATCTTTTCTCCTACCATATAAAAGATCCAGATATTCACAATCTCAACGAGGATTAACTAAAGCATGAGAATTTATATTTACAAGGGTGCGCAAACGCAGGTGCACTATCTGTTCATTCACTGTGTTAAGCCGTTTCGGAAGAGCATGGCAACTCACACAAGAACTGGGAGAAGGGCAAGAGGATAATGATGTATGTGTATTAATTAATATATTATACATAGTAAAAACATACATAGATACCTGATACCCTAGTTGCATAAGGTTACTCCACAAAAGTGATTGCAATGTGGATGCACCATTAGCAGAGGAAATTCCGTCGAGTTTAAAACCGACGCTCCTCGGCGGGGCGTTTTGCTCCTTTTGCGGTGCGCGAGTCAAGGAGACCACCGGCTAACGCAATTACCGGTCCCCGGCAGTGATGTGACAAACAATAGTTAAGTTATCGATATTTATAATTAATTTAAGAAAAGTACCATAATAGAATTGGGATGTTGACTGGCTAGTCAATTGAGATACTTTTTAAGAGCTGTCAAATGGAAATCACTTCATAGATTTTGTATAGGCTTGTTAACGTGTGACGTCACTAGTTTGTATAGTCAACAGACTTAATATTAAGCAGTTTTTGTAAAATTAAAAATGTTAGACTCAATTTAATACAAAATCAATAAGGCTTAATAGCATACTACGATACTTTTTTTTTCAGAATTGATATTTCAAAATTAAATATAAATAGTGTCAACATCCCAATTGAAATTAATGTAGGCTGTTCTGAATTTGGATTCAATAGGCTCCCAGTAGGTAGTTTCTTTTTTCATCGCAAGGTAACATTATTACACATTATAATTGATCATAGGAAATCCAATTTGACAGGCTCGTTGGTCGAGTGTTCAGAGACCCCGGCTACGAAACCAGGTCGCGGGTTCGAATCCCGCTAGGGGCAAATGTTTCGTGTGACGAACATGGACATTTGTACTCGAGTTATGGGTGTTTATAAAACGTATTTCAGTATGTCTATCCGTTCACCTAGTATCTATAGAACAAGAATAAGCTTAGTCTGGGACTAGGGAACTGGTGTGTCAATCTGGAGAATTTATTTATTTATTTATCTTTAATTTATAGCACTATCGATATTTATTATACTTACTAAGACAACACTAGCCCTTTATTACTACGACATCAGTTTAGCTGGAAAATAGCTCTTGCTATTTGCCACTGAAGAAATGTTTAGACAAGGACGTCTTAATTAAGGTTATGAAGTCATGACTCTTCTTATGAGATTTCTTCCTTCCATCATTTTCCTAGCGTTATATCCCGTGCTTAGGCGGGGTCCGCTTACACCATGATCCAGGATTTAGCGAGTCTGGTAATTACATTGAAGCGACTGCCGATCTGACTGAACCCTAAGATAGGGGAACCAGACAGATTGGATCATGGTTACATCACCACGATGTTTTCCCTCGCCGTCGAGCTAGTGTTATAAATACGTACATAGAATTGCAAAATTCAGAGTTACGTGCTCTGGCGTTTACACAATTTAGTCATCAATATTCTTGCATTGTCACAAGAGTACACTAGTAATGTCCATAATTTGTGCAACTTAACATATTTTTCAAGCTCCTAGCTCAAGCTAAATGGCGCAGCCGAACTCTAAGCTCGCCGCGGTAAGGGTTGCTCTCTTTTTGCGCGAGGAGACCGGCTAACACGATTAGTGGTCGCCTCAATTACTGCCGCGTCGGGTTCGCTAACTGGAAAAATGGGTGGACAAGTGTGAGTCGGGGTTGAGAGATTTAAAAGCTTAGAATGATGCTAATGTAATGTTTTTTTGAGTTATGAATGTTTATAAGCTTAGCTATTTAACGCAGCTTCAATTGTATTCATGTAGATATTTTTGTATTTGTATAAAGATCATGCCATATGGCGTTCGGTTCTCTGCCTACCCCGCTAGGGAAGTGGCGTGAAGTTTAGTTAGTTAGTTAGATATTTTTCGGGTTCCGTACCCAAAGGTCCGTCCGTCTGCCTGTCTGTTCGTCTGACACCAGGCTGTATCTCATGAACCGTGATAGTTAGACAGTTGAAATTTTCACAAATGATTTATTTCTGTTGCCGCTATAACAACTAATAAAATAAATATTTAACGGAACTTCCATACAACAAACGTGATTTTAATGTCGTTTTTTGGTCGATTGGCACGGAACCCTTCGTGCCCGATTCCGAATCGCACTTGGCCGGTTTTTTATTTGGAATGCTTTTTCCGGATAAAGTTCTGTAACCTTTGTTTGCAGTCGTGAATATCCTATTTCCTAATTGAAGGTATATACTGGTAATATTTTCAAGTTCCTAACTAAGGGGCCATTCATAAACTACGTCACACGAATTTTATGATTTTTTGAGCCCCCCGTCCTTGTCACAGCTGGTCACATTTATGAAACTCCCCGTCCATGGTGTGACATTACATGTTTTGCAATTTTACATCTAATGTCCGTGCTCTGAAACTTTCTGACATCTGATTAAAACGAATTAATAATTTTATTAAAATTTTTAAGCTTTTTCTGCTTAATTGTACCTTTACAAACCGGGTATCTATACAACTATAGATATATTGTAATTTTTTCGGGTGAAATCGCAACTGGGTTTCAAATAATTTTATTGGGTGAAATTGCAACTGGGGTATAACGCAACTAACCCAAAAATTGCAAATTATTGTGACATAATAGATGTCACGAACCTTAGGACCCCTCCCACCCCTTGTCACACCATGTTACACCACGTAGACCCCCTCACTCCCACTTTACGTGTGACGTAATTTATCGATGGCCCCTAACAAAGGACGAAATTACAACTAAGTGTAATTTGTCCGATGTTGGGCTGGGACTTAAAAAAGAATGTGCCAATTGTTTTTCTTGCTTAGCATGTCGTAAGACGCGACTTATGGTATATGAGGTTTTGGGTGTGTGATTGTGTAGGCGACGAACTCGCCACTTGTCACTACCTTTTTACAATTTTCCATCTAACCCAGCCCAGTTTTATTTTTGGCTGAATGTGGTTAAAGAGGCCTGCTGCGCCTTTGACTCTGCCTACCCCTTCGGGGATTATGGGCGTTAACGTCTACCTATTTTTTTTTAAGTACACTTGTGAATTCTAAATTTGCTGCTCTAGCCCTTGCAGTGGCCCGAAAGGTTAATTTACAATAAATAGAATTACATATTCATGTAATTCTATTTATTGTAAATTAGCTGCACCCGCGTTTAGGGTTAATGTTATATAACCTTCCTCGATAAATAGGCTATCTAATACTAAAAGAATTTTTCAAATCGGACCAGTAGTTCCTGAGATTAGCGCATTCAAGCAAACAAACACACTCTTTAGCTTTATAGTAATAGTACCTATGATTATTTTGAATGATGATGTACGGCGTTCTAGCGTTTTAAACAATAGTCTTTGTACAATAATACAATTTGTCATTAATTTCAGCTGCGAGATGCGTGCACAGTGGTAACGAGACGTACACTGAAGATAATTTCATCGTTATCCTGGGGAAGACATCGTTGCAAGTCTCTGGGGGCAGCGAGAAAATATTACGCGTGAGTACTTAGGTCTCAAGTCAATTTAGATCTAAAAGCATAGATGTGATATTTGTATCGTTATCGTCGGATTCGTATCGTTACAATACCTTAGGCAAATAACTAACTAACTAACTAAACTTCACGCCACTTCCCTAGCGGGGTAGGTAGAGAGAACCGAACGCCATATGGCACGATCCTTACACACCTTACTCGCCTCTTTAACATTCATAAATAACATTATATAATGCTCTTTATACAACACATGTACCTTTATAAGTATACTACGCTTATAAAATATGATATATGGCAGCGGCCTGCGGTTATACCAGCGTATTTCCCGTTCCCGTGGGAATACGGGGATAAATAGGTATAGCCTATATATGTTACTCGCTGATAAAGTAGCTTTCCTTTGGTTAAAGATTTTTTAAAACGGTCCAGTGGTTTCGGAGCCCATTCAATTTAACAAACAACCAAACATTTTATAGATACCTTGTCACTATCTTTTGCTTGCGGTTCTGTCCGCATAGGAGTAGATCTGAAAATAGACTCATGCGTCCTTCATTGTCTATCAAATTAATGGATTGTATGTTAAAAAATAGATTTGTATTCTATTTCCTTTTAAGTGCTTAAACTTTTAGCGTTCCAAGTGTCATCACTATCAGTTATGTGTTTATTTTACTAATTTAGATTTTAAACGACACGTTAATATGATGAACATGATGAAATTTGACGATGATTTTTTCCATTACTTATAGGTGAAAGCATTGAAGCCTCATGGAAATTTCACAATAGAAAATGGTGATGGTAAAAATGATTTGGCCATAATAGTTCTGGAGGAGCCAATAGCTTTCAACGATGGCATATCAGCGGCGGTTTTGACTGACGGGGAAGACGTGAGCGAGGAAGATGGAGAAGCTATGGATACTGTTGTAAGTAGCATTGTTAATCATCTGAAGAAGTTTAATATGTAAAGAAATTTTATGGTGTTGACGTTATCTATACACACAATGTTTTTATTTAAAAAAGTCAGGTTGGCTGGAAGTTTAATAAAGTTGTTAAATTCCATTTTCCACGTACGTCCACTCATTAAAAGCGCCTACGAAAACCAAATAGCAAAAATACCCGTCTGAACATTTCAACGTCCAGCAATGTTTGCTATGCCGTTTTCATTAGGCGCTGACAAAAGTGTATTTTGTTTCAGACTACAGCGTGGAGCCCTCGCGGCGACTTGACACTCATATATTTCGATAAAGGGAAAAGTAAGGCGTGCGAGACGGATAATAAAGTGGAAAATACGCTTTGTGCCACTTACGGGGACGGTGAGGACAAGTCCATTTCGTTTTTGGATAGAATAAAGCTGGGATAATGGTTTCGTGTTTGTTTACGTAATAATGTCTCTTGTTGGAGTGGGTTTGCAGCTTAGCTGGGATGTTTTTTCGGGGCAAATTAATCTCTTCATTGGGTTTCGCGTACTAAAACGCGTTGGGGATTATTTTTGGACGGCGAAGTCGAGTTGAGCGGTTTAAGTTTAATGATTTAATCGCGTCGGGGTTGTTTTAGCTGTGTTGATGAAATTGGCATTTATCTCTTAGTATTATGACACCAATTACTGACTTAAAGATTATCTAAATAGAGGTATTCAAAGGTAGTTTGGTTAAGTAGTTAGGGACTCTGGCCACGAAACCGAAGGCAATCAAATCTAGTTAAACACGGTCATTTTAAACTAAAATTATAGATAGTATAAAGGACATCAAGCAATTCTAAGTATTAATCCATAGCACAAGTAGGCTTAGTTTGGCATTGAGAATTGGTCTGTTAGTGTAAACGGTTTATGAATGTTTGATATAAATTAAACATTATATAATAATGATATTGGAATAATAATTATGAATTGGGTATTTGGTATGTGGTTTTGATTACTAAACACAAATCAAATAAATTATAATAGGTTTGTTGACTATTAGCTATCCAATTAGCCTGTTCATAATATATTTTATCTCCTAATTCGTCAAAAAATAAAATAAAAACAAAATTTGTTTTGAACTTTTTGACTCCACTACAATGTGACATTATGATTGTGTAGGCGACAAGCTAGCCACTTGTCCCTACTTTTTAACAATTTTCCATCTAACCCAGCCTAGTTTTATTTTTGGCTGAATGTGGTTAAAGAGACTTGCTGCCTCTTTGACTCGGCCTACCTCTTCGGGGATTAAGGGCGTGATGTTATGTATGACGTTATAAGAAAGTACCTCATACATTTCACACGGAAGTAAGTCGTTTTGACAATTATAAATAGTAGCTTTATTGACTAAGCTGTTAAACACCCTATCAAACAGGTTTTGTGATTTTTTTTGTAAGTATCGGCCGTATTTCAAAATACACAAAATATTTTTAAATACCTACACAAAAGATTATTTTGGTATATGGCTGCAATTGTTTTTATATCATAGGTAGGTACATTATTATAGGGGAAGTCTAGATTTATACTTGATGATTGATTTGCATTGTCTGCCGTTATTTTTTATAAACATTGAATAGTTGTAATTCAAGGAAATTCAATCTATAGCCATTGTTTCATTATACCGAGCATTTTACAACATTTCAATGTCTATCCTTGCTCATAAAAATTAAGAGATAATGCAATCCAAGTGGATAATATAGCTGTGGCTTTACCTGTATTTGACGATTTATAAGTGTTTCCTTGAAACCTATATAAATAAAGAATATTTTGACTTTGACTTTGACTTTGACTTTAATGATGCGCTTGTCAGTTAGGAGTCACGAGATCATGGTTATGAAGTTAAATAGTTTTTTGTATTTAATGTTATCTTACTGTGACTTGCTCTCTTACTTCTTGCCGGTTTCTTCTTGGTAGATGCGACATTCCGAGCGGGTGGTAGATTCAAATTTTGTACCTATTACTTGACGATTTACAGGTGCTTTTTTGAGGCCTACGTAAATAACGATATTTTGACTTTGACTTTGACTAACATTGAACTAAACGGATACAAGTTAACTTGATTGCAATTTTTTTAAATATTTGTGAGTGACGGCGGTCACCCATCGTAGTTTTGATGGTGGCATTGCTTGATTTTTGAATCGATACACAGAAATTAACTGTAGCTAGTTTATTACGCAATACACGCTTATCACATGTTTTTAAAAGCTAGGATACCACGGAATTCCTATGTCGAATCTAGATATTTCGGGATACCTTAAAAAAAACTTCCTAATACCTAAAGTACTTGACTCACAAAGAGGTTTTCCAATTAGACCTAACTAGGAACCAAATCGTTACAATAATTTTTGGTAAAACATTTTGAAAATAACTAGTTTTTTTTTCAGCTGTACCTCTCTGCCCAAGTTACGGAGGTCTGTACGCAACGAAACGAGCGGGCAAGTTGTACTTAAACGGGATTCGAACCGGCAACCCCCTCGACAGAGGCGTCTGCTTCAGCAAAGATGTCACCTACACGTCACTACAGAACTACACGCAATGGATATCGGAAAATGTTGTAAATAATAAATAAAATAAGTTTTTATATTAAAAGTGTAACTTATTATAAAATAAAAATCTTTTCTCCTACCATATAAAAGATCCAGATATTCACAATCTCAACGAGGATTAACTAAAGCATGAGAATTTATATTTACAAGGGTGCGCAAACGCAGGTGCACTATCTGTTCATTCACTCTCATAGTCCAATGCGACGGCAATAAGACATCATTGGAGAGACATGATGTGCTTGAGCTCAGGACAAAAGACTAATAACCGTCCTAGCGGACCAACCGGGTGGGGGCCGGGGGCCTCCACCTCATTGCACGGTTCCGCCTGTCTGGAAGACGATTTCCGTGTGCCGGTTCGTCTCCTCCTAGGCGCGGGAGGCCCAGCTTTGGCAGGGCCAACGCAACGGAGTTTAGTCGGTATACCCCATCCTTCTCAGGGTGGAGTAGGGTCCTCCTACCACTTCGAGAGTTTAAATGATGCCTGTAGCGACATCTGTCTGTGTGAAGTCTATACGAAATCTAAAATGTATATGACTGACCACACATGGTTCTAAGTAAGATACAGTACCTATTTGAAGCCACAACCATGTACCTATTATACTCATAGAAGTCATATTAACACGCGCTATCATCGGCAATTACGATGTAGACGATTAAGCCAGCATTATTGCGTCTAATGCTAGTATAATGAGCTAATTATTGGTAACTATGTGACGCGGTGAATGGTGTCTATTCAGGATTCAAATGATTCATTAGTAGGCCATTATGCGCTAACTCCGTTTGAGGTTTGTCTTGGCAGGGAAATGAGTGCTGGATTTTATAGTTGGAGGACTTGGGGATATCGGATACAATGACGGTGGAGCCACCTTCAGAGGCTGGTCTGCTCTGGTTTATCTTTTACTTGTAAAAATATTCTGCTGAATCTTCAACGAACATTAACTGTAACTGGATTGGTATAAATATGAATTTGTTCTGAAAATTAAATTTTTTAATCAATCTGGCATTGAAAAGAGTAACTACCGAGTTTCTTGCCGGTTTCTTTTCGGTAGATGCGACATTCCGAACCGGTGGTAAATTCAAAATGTCCTATTTTGTACCTATTACTTGACGATTTACAAGTAATTTTTTAGGGCTACGTAAATAAAGATATTTTGCGGTTGAGTTTGAGAGTTGGAAAAGCAAGTATTAAAAACCGCGCTACAGCAACCCACGCTACGTCACTTATATGAGGATAATAGGGTTTCTAATAGTACTGGAAGAATTTGTTTGAAAACGTCTGGATGCGGGCAATAGAATAATACTCAAGACAGTCTTAATTTGTCAATTACTTTGATAGATTTTTTTTTAAATAATAACCGACGACATCACAAACATTAATCTGACTACGAGCTAATAAGCTTATGCACATGTGTTACAGATATCAGAATCAACAGTGGTATTACAAATAATTTAAAAAAAAAGTTGGTATTACAAATTTATACTTAAATATTGGATATTAACACCCAGACACAGAACAAACACAAGTATTCATTACACGAATGTTTGTCCTGGGTAGGGATCGAACCCACAACTCTTGGCGCATGGGGCAGGGTCACTACCGAATGCGCCATCGAGCCAGTCTAATTTCGATATTATCGATTTTCTTCAACTATCGATAGGCTATCGAGAGATATTCGATATTGGATTATTGGGCGACAACACTACTGTCTACCCCTTTGGGGATTGTAGGCCGGATAGTATGTATGTTTTTAAACATGAATGCGTAGGTATTGTATAATACTAATTGACCATGTTATGTAAGTTCTGTGGCTGACCTTTATCGTATGAGTTATACTAGATTTTGCCCGCGGCTTCTTCCGCGGTTAATCCGGTCGATAATCATAGAAATTCTATCCTGTTCGTTTCAGTTAATTGGTCACCAGAAGAAAAGTTACATTAACCGTATCCAGAATAAAGTTTGGTGGGCTATTACTAAACCATAATTCATTAAAATCGTCCTAATGGTTTAGAGGGAAAAGGACAAACGAATTCACTTTCACGATTTTAGCAGAACATAGTTACAATTGATTATATAATAGACTAGCTGGGCTCGCGGTTCCACCTGCGTTTATGGCTAATATAGCCTATAAATGGCCTATCTAACACTGAAATGTTTTTTTTTAATCGGACCAGTAATTCCTGAGATTAGCGCGTTCAAGCAAACAATCAATCACTTCAGTTTTATAATATTAGTAGATATTGGTATAGATGATTACACCTAATAGAATATGCATGTACGTATGTTTGTAATGCATAAATTCTTATTAAACCTTACATAATACAACTTATTAGTACCTAGTTTATAATCTAAGTCGTCATTAGTCCGCAGATTGGAGACAAAGCTGTAATTATATGCCCCAGTGCCGGGATATTGTGGTATCAACATATCAATTAGAGACAGACAATGAGGGGACATTTAACGGGAAATTGATGTGACACTGTGGATAAATTAATTGCCGAAGAGGAAAGGGGTTATATTTGATCTTGTATCTATTAATAATATTATAAATAAGATCCTAACCTAAGTCGACCTTCACCGAGCTGATAATAGTATATTAGAAAATATATTAAAAAAGGGTTGGCTGAAAAAACATTGGACTATCTATTTTTAATTAACATCAAGATATTAAGAAAATTTTATCCTGACTTATAGTATAAAACGTATTTTTATAAAGAACTACGGCGCAAAAGAAGACAGCGAACATTTTTTAAAGAATATTAAAAGTTTTGACTCCAACTCTATACCGCCATGTTGGATTTCCCTACTACAAAAAAAATAAGAATAATATAATGTCAATTCTATGTGGCTTAATGCAACTGATTTTATATGTTCGAAGGCAACATTGAAATAAAAAATATTTTTAGTAAAATAATAAAAAAATAGTGCGGGTTCAAATCTGGGCATGTACCTCTAGATTTATCAAACTATGTAAATATTTATACCACTAGCTTAACGGTGAAGGAAAACATCGTGATAAAAAACCTGCAATTTCAAACAACTTTGAATTTGTAACCATGATCCAAAAATTGTGCGTGCAAAAATCCCCTATCTTAGGGTTACGAAGGTCAGATCGGCAGTCGCTTCAATGTAATTACTAGACTACTAAATCCTGAATCACGGTCTAAGCGGACCTCGTCTAAGCACGGGACATAACGCTAGGAAGATGATGATACTAAATTTATTATAAAATATGTTTCATTTTATAATCAGCTCGGTGAAGATCGACTTAGATTCGGATCTTCAACTAGTAGTTTCATAACAGCAAAATATGTATAAAAATAACAATAAAAGTCAAAGAAGCGAGTCAGGTGTGTCAGGTCCGTGTCATATAGCGTTCTGATCTCTGCCTACCCCGTCAAGGAAATAGCGTGAAGTGGAGAACCCATGGTGGCAAGCGTCAGTCATGCAACCCGTCGCGAATGACGCAGCGTTCATTATCGCGGAGCGAGACCTTTTACACACTGCGACTTTTGTAGGTAGCGCGTTTTTGAACGGGCGTTTTATTTTTTTTATATAAATATCAGACTACCTCACATACATTGATCTGACTCCGAGGCAAACTTAAGCACTTGTGTTACGGATATCAGAAACAACAGTGGTATTACAAACTAGCTGTGCCAGCGGTGTCACCCGCGTTTATGGTTAATATTATAAAGACTATTTTCGTCATACATGATTTGTATGTAACTTTAACCATTAAGGCTGCACACGCGACGGAAGCTTAAAAATGGAGTAACTTCTCCCGTTTTCCCAACATTTCCCTTCACTACTCTGCTCCTATTGATTGTAGCGTGATGAAAAGTATAGTATAACCTGCCCAGGAATATGAAGAATAATTGTACCAAGTTTCGTTAAAATCCGTCGAGTAGTTTTTGTTTCTATAAGGAACATACAGACAGACAGACACACAAAAATTTTACTGATTGCATTTTTGGCATCAGTATCGATCACTAATCACCCCCTGATTGTTATTTTGAAAATATATTTCATGTACAGAATTGACCTCTCTACAGATTTATTATAAGTATAGATATATACTTCAATATACATATTAACATCCAGACACAGAACATACACAAGTATTCATCACGAATATTTGTCCTGCGTGTGGATCGAACCCACAACTCTTGGCGCATGGGGCAGGGTCGCTATCGATTGCGCCATCGAGCTTGTCATTTTGGGGGTTTGTAATGTTATTTATGCGCAACGCCGGCATCTGAAATGAGATTTGAGAAGCGATAACTATTCTTTTGGTCTCGCCAATGCTGCATTAGGGTCGAAGCGAGGTAACTTAGAGGCTTGTGTGAATACTTTATGAGGTCCAAAACTCTTTTTCACTGCTAGTGTCGTGGTGCTTAAAAATAAAGAGCGATAAAGAAAATCTTTTGAGTTAGTGGCGCCCGTTTATGTAACGATTTAGATTGTTAAGATTATATTTATTTTACGACTCACAACCAGCTCCTAGTTGGATTGTATGATCCTGCGGTAAGCAGGTCTGATTATTACATTAAAGCAACTGTTACCTAAATCTCGAAACTTTTCGAAGCCTTTGATCGGCGGCCTCGACAAATTATGGCAAGATAAATTATTAAAACTATTGAAAATACAAATAAGAAGACTAAAATATTAAACAACTAGCGGCTCGCACCGGCTTCGAACGGGTGGAAATTTATTTTGTAACCTAATCTAATTTTTTCAAAATATTCTAAACTTTTATTATAAAGAGGGAATATTTGTATATATTTATGTATGTAACGAATAAACTCAAGAACTACTGCCGATTTCAGAAATTCTTTCACTATTAGAACGCTACATTATCCCTGATTAACATAGGCTATAGAATATTTTGAAAAAAATATTTAAATTAAAATATATTTACCTAATATATCCATAGTAATTTGAGTAAATTCGTCCTCCTCAAGATATTTTTCCGAACCATAGGGATATGTGTGACTACACGTGTGTTACTGTGGTATGTTATGTATATTTTGACAACTTGATAGCGCATTCGGTAGTGACCCTGCCCCATGCGCCAAGAGTTGTGGGTTCGATCCCCACCCAGGACCAATATTCGTATGATGAATACTTGTGTTTGTTCTGTGTCTGGATGTTAATATCCAATATTGAAGTATATGTAGGTATATTTGTAATACCACTGTTGTTTCTAATATCCATAACACAAGTGCTTAAGCTACTTACCTCGGAGTCAGATCAAGTGATGTATGTATATACATATAACATACATGAATATTCATGACACGTTCACAAACCAAAAAGTCCCAGCGTGTAAAGAGCCCTATTGCGACGTGTTCTGGAACAAATCAAATTACCATAATTAGGTCTTGATGGCAGATGCAATTAAGGAAATGACGGGTTATTGGAGTCAGTAAATAAAGCTTTTGTAAACCGACAAAAAAAGGTTGGTATTTTTTACTCCATTGCGTTAGAAGATATTTGACTGGCTCTACTCAATGGCTCATTCAGTAGTGACCCTCATGCGCCAAGAGTTGTGGGCTCGATCCCCACCCAGGACAAACATTCGTATGATGAATACTTGTGTTAGTTCTGTATCTAGGTGGTAATATTGAATATGTATTTAAGTATATATTTATAATACCACTTTTGATTCTGATATCCGTAACACAAGTGCTTAAGCTACTTACCACAAAGTCATATCAATGTATGTGATGTAGTCTAATATTGATATTTATTTATTAATAAATTCACGTGATTTACGGGGCCAATTAAAATACAATAAAAAATATATTAAAATTAGCTGTGCCCGCAGTTTTACCTGCTTTTATAGTTAATGGGCTACCTAACACTGAAATAATTTTTCGGACCAGTAGTACCTGAGATTAGCGCGTTCAAGCTAACAAACAAACAAACACTTCAGCTTCTTAATATTAGTATGAAAGTAAAGTATAATTTACGAGTAGTAAATCTGCACAAACGTCAATAGATATTTTGCATTAAATTTTACAACACCATGTGTGATTTTATAAATCTATACATACTTATAATAAATCTGTAGAGAGGTCAATTCTGTACATGAAATATATTTTCAAAATAACTATCAGGGGGTGATTAGTGATCGATACTGATGCCAAAAATGCAATCAGTAAAATTTTTGTCTGTCTGTATGTTCCTTATAGAAACAAAAACTACTGGACGGATTTTAACGAAACTTGGTACAATTATTCTTCGTACTCCTGGGCAGGTTATAGTATACTTTTCATCACGCTACAATTAATAGGAGCAGAGTAGTGAAGGGAAATGTTGGGAAAACGGGAGAAGTTACTCCATTTTTTAAGCTTCCGTCGCGTGTGCAGCCTTAATGGTTAAAGTTACATAGAAATCATGTATGACGGAAATAGTCTTTATAATATTAACCATAAACGCGGGTGACACCGCTGGCACAGCTAGTAAATAATAAACGCAGAATAATACCTGTGTCTGTATCTTAATAGTTTTTTTTTTGTTATACCGGATTGATGGAAAGTTAGATTACTATAAGTGCTGATTAAATAAGGAAAACACCGAATGTCGTTTTCAAATGGGTGGGATTTAATCAAATAGTTATATTGATTTTCCAACTGTTAAAGGTCAACCAAATTATGATAGTATCTCATTTCATACAACTCAAAATAAAAATAATTGCTAATCGATACCAAATGAGCCTGTATTCCTTTTAAATCGATCAATCACGACTCGATTCAACTCGATTCCTGCAGGATACTGGCGTTGTTTTGTAACGGGTCGCAAAAACCCGGACCAGTTAATCACTCACCCCGCGCCTGGTAAATCTCCTTCGCTATTAAAACATTTGTCAAAGTTGGGTTAGGGATATTTGGGCACGTGATATTGGGCCATGTATCCGGGATTATGATATGAAGCCATTTTGGGGTTGGTGGGTCGTCTTTGAAGTGTCCATTTGTAAGATCGTTGGACGTCTGATTAAGAGATCAAGTAGGCGTCCAAAATTAGAGTAATTAGGAACTGAAACCGGAGGTTGCGGGTTCGAATCTCGCTGGGGGCGAATTTGCGTGTGATGAACATCAGTTGAGCCTTCTGTCGGATAGTTTATTTTTGAAAACGCTTTCTGAAGGTCAGGAATCAATACAAGAGTGTCTTTGCTTAAATAATTATCCGATTAGAATTCTAAATAAGTAACTTTACGTTTACTTGACTGGCTCGTTGGTCGAGTGGTTAGAGACCCTGGCCACGAAACCAAGGGTCGCGCGGGTTCGAATCCCGCTAGGGGCAAATGTTTCGTGTGATGAACATGGACATTTGTACTCGAGTCATGGATGTTTATAAACGTATTTAAGTATGTCTATCCGTTCACCTAGTATCCATAGCACAAGCATAGGCTTAGTTTGGAACTAGGGAATTGGTGTGTCAGTCTGGAGAATTTATTTATTATTTATTTATAATTTATTTATTATTTATTTCCATGGAGGGGTAAGCAAAGAGAACCGAGCATCATATAGTGCGATCACTGGCTTCTTTGACATTAATAATTCTTTTCATATATGCTCTATGGTAATTATGGTTTTTAATCGCCTGTTAACACACGACCAATTAAGTCAAGGTAGTGATGTCGTAGTTCAAACTTCTAAATATCAATTCAAATCAAAGATAAATTATCCCACGATCATCCTCCTAGCGTTATGTCCTGTGCTTAGGCGGGGTCCGCTTAGACCATGATCCAGGATTTAGCGAGTCTGGTATTACAATGAAGCGACTGCCGATCTGACCTTCGTAACCCTAAGAAAGGGGAACCAGACAAATTTGGATCATGGTTACATATCCATAGTTGTTGGAATGTGCAGGTTGCATCACGATGTTTTCTTTTACCGCTAAGCTAGTGGTATAAATACGTACATAGATTTGAAAAATCCATAGGTATGTGTCTGGGTTTGAACCCGCGCCACTCGGTTAAGATAAGGCGCTTTGAGCTACCACCGCTTAAAAAGGAATTATCTCAATAAAACGCGAATCAGGATAATAAAAAAATAATCGTAATATATTTCGGTAATGTTCCGAACAGATTTACACATCTGCATGATTTTTGTTTTAAATCACAGATTTATGTGCGGCAATTACTAGTATGCAAAAAGGCCCATAAAAAGATAATGCTAGGGTTGCCAGCATTGTATAAAAAACGGGTCGGTAGGTTAATGCTTATTAAAGCGAATTTCGACTAAATACCTAAGAATAATATAATATATGTAGCTCAATGGTGAGGGGTACGGGTTCAAATCCGAGTGCATACCTCTGGAGTTTTCTAATAAATAAATAAATATATCAGAGTACATCACATATATTGATCTGACTCTGAGGTAAGTTTAAGCACTTGTGTTACAGATATAAGAAACAACAGTGGTATTACCAATATATTTTTAAATATTAGATAATAACACCCAGACCCAAAACAAACACAAGTATTCATCATACCAATATTTGTCCTGGGTGGGAATCGAACCCACAACTCTTGGCGCATGGGGCAGGGTTGCTACCGAACTTTTCAAAATGTTTTCAAATCTATGTACGTATTTATATTACTTTCACGATGGCGAGGAAAAACAACGTAATGAAACCTGCAAATTCGAACAACTTTGGATTTGTTATCATAACCCAAAAATTGCCTGGTTCCCTTATCTTAGGGTTACGAAGGTCAGATCGGAAATCGCTGTAATGTTATTATCAGACTCGCTAAATACTGGAGTACGGTGTAATTCAATTCGTTTATTTATTTCAGGCCAAGGAGCCCACGCGCCGGTAAATCGCGACGCGGTATCCCGAGGCACCCAACACAAAGGCGTGGTCTGCTACACCCCAGGGGTTTAGTCGGTAAACCCCGTCCACCACCATCTTGGGCGGAAGGAGTCCGACTCACCCCGCTGATTCCCCCGGTTTCAGCGGGACGGCGCGTAAGTCTTCATCTGGGTTAAAAAAAAAGGGCAAGGAGCTATAGATATATAGTTGGTAACAATTTACCTTAACAAACTAATGTTAGTAAGTAATAATTAACAATTTATTTTATCTATTCTTTTGATGTGTGTCCTAGTCCAACTACAAAGGAACGGTGAGTCCCATCGGTCAACAAAGACCTTGAGAAATAAGCGGACCCTGATTAAGCACGGGACATAACCAGACAAATTTGGTTTACAAATCTAAAGTTATTTGAATTTGCAGGTTTCATCACGTTGTTTTCCGTCACCGCCGAGCTAGTGGTATAAATACGTACATAGATTTGATAAATCCAGAGGTACGTGCTCGGGTTTGAACCCGCACTCCTCGGTTATAAGCCGCGTGTCCCTATCATTGAAACAATTGACATCCGTGGGTTGCAATATCCTCTGTTATCAGTGTATTTAAAACATACTCAAAAACCTTTATCCATACAGACAATAAGTTCCCAATCCTGCCGCTTTTATCACGAACGCATCCATTTGTCTCGTCCCCTGCATCGCTATCGTCGTGACAAATCTAACAGCTATTTCACTGAGTGGTGACCCTATGAAGACCGTTCGGAAACTGTATATTATTGAGCGAAAAACGCGCCCGATCACTGTAGGAGATTACCGCATCCATTGACGGTATGCAAATGAATTAACCCTCCCCTCATCCCCCTTCCCCCCATACCGTGAGTTATGGGACGCATTTCAATAACTGCCTGCCGCACTTCGCTGTTCTCGATACAAGCTGGTGTGTAGAACATAGATTTTGACATATCATCTTTCTAGCATTATGTCCCGTGCTTAGGAGACCGCTTTGACTATGATCCAGGATTAAGCGATCTGGTAATTACATTGAAGCGACTGCCGATCGACCTTCGTAGCCTTTAGGTAGGGGAACCAGACAATTCGGATCTTGATTACACATCCATAGTTTGAACCCAAACCCCTCGGTTAAGAGGCGCGTGTTCTTACTATTAAGCTATCACCGCTCATCATACATAGTTGTTTACATAGATCGGTTATCATTTCTGTTATGTGATTAGAATGTCACCACGCCTGCAAATAACCTGCCTGTAGGTACAGGAGCGACAAACTTAAACCACATTAGACAGGCCCGTTGGTCGAGTGGTCAAAGACCCTGGCCACGAAACCAAGGGTCGCGGGTTCGAATCTCGCTAGAAACAAATGTTTCGTGTGATGAACATGGACATTTGTACTCGAGTCATGGATGTTTATAAATGTATTTAAGCATGTCTATCTGTTCACCTAGTATCCATAGCACAAGCATAAGCTTAGTTTGGGACTAGGAAATTGGTGTGTCAGTTTGAAGAATTTATTTATTTATAATAAACTGTAGAGCTTGTGTAAATAGCTAAAAGAATACATTAGTGTGAGCGAAGCCGAGTGCAAAACTACTATTTAATAATGCAATACAACTTTGCTTTTAAATTTTGATTTAGTGCAGAATTATTTTTACCTTTATTTAACTAATATTCCGCGCATTCCAGCCAGTACATTATTTAAAAGCCTTTCATCAGCTTTGATCCGTATTGAAAGCTAAACCATGAAATATTAAAAAAAAAAATATCATCTCTCTCCCCTGTCATACGCGGAAGTGATAAAATTCTATAAACGATTCAGTTTTGCGAATGTAAAACCGAATTGCCTTTTAAATTACACCGCTTGGGTATTCGTTGGGTAAATATTGACAAAACAAAAATTGTGGGAGTGAATAATAGAATAGAAACGTTTTTGAAGTGATACAACAATTTTATTTTCAGGAGAGATATCTAGTCGAGGTCGGTAGGACAGTGATTAAGATATGCACTTCGCTACCTCTTGATATAATAAAATATATAATCATCATCTTGCTAGCGTTATGTCCTGTGTTTAGACGGGGTCCGCTTAGTCCATGATCCAGGATTTAGCGAGTCTTGTAATTACATTGAAGCGACTGCCGATCTGACCTTCGTAACCCTAAGGTAGGGGAACCAGACAATTTTTGGATCATGGTTATAAATTCAAAGTTGTTTGAATTTGCAGGTTTCATCACGATGTTTTCCTTCACCGTCGAGCTAGTGGTATAAATACGTACATCGACTTGAAAGATCCAGAGGTACGTGTCCGGGTTTGAACTCGTACTCCTCGGTTAAGAGGCGCGGGTCCTTACCATTGAGCTACCACTATCTATAATAAAATATATAATGTTTAAGTTTAATATAAATATATCAGTAGGTAGCCTAGGATTTACGAGTACATCAGAAGTTTGGCGGTAGGAAAACTTCGTCATGAAATCTGCACATTTAAACTATATTTATGTGTAATAATGATATAATTTGTCTTGTTCCTCTATATTAGAGTTTAAAAGATCAGATAGGCAGTCGCTTCAATGTAAATACCAGTCTCGCTAAATCCTGGTTCATGGTCTAATCGAATCGGATCGTAAGCACGCGACATAACGTTAGTAGGATGATGTTATAATAGTCATCCAATTTGTTTAATTCCTTTCTCTTTGACTGGCTCGATGGCGTATTCGGTAGTGATTCCGCCCCATGCACCAAGAGTTGTGGGTTCGACCCCTACCCAGGGCAAACATTGGTTTGATGACTTTTTGTCCAGGGTCAAATATTTGTTCTGTGTCTGAGCGTTCATATATAATATTTAAGCATATATTGGTAATACCACTGTTGATTCTGATATCCGTAACACAAGTACATAAGCTACTTAGCTCGGAATTTTGACTGGCTCGATGGCGCTAGCGATTCGCTCGTGACCCTGACCCACGCGCCAAGAGTTGTGGGTTCGATCCCCACCCAGGACAAAAATTCTTGTGATGAATACTTGTGTTTGTTCTGTGTCTGGGTGTTGATATCCAATATTTATATATATATTTGTAATACCACTGTTGAATGTAATATCCGTAACACAAGTGCTTAAGCTACTTACCTCGGAGTCAGATCACTGTATGTGATGTAGTCGGATATTTCTTCATGTTTGTAGGAGAATAGAAGATAGTCGCTTAAATTCAATGAAAATCTGCTGGATCTAGGATTACGGTTATTCTAACAGATACTGGGCTACAATCTATAACTGAAGGCTAATTAAATTTAAACTGAAAAACATTTACTTAGATGTAGAAAGCACTTGTACGTGCTGAGATTAGAACCTGTTCCCACCAGATGTGACGCCCGTTTTTATCCCCTACTCCTCTGCCCATCTGCCTCGACAAAAACGTCTGCCACATCCAGATGCATAGCTTCTGTTATTAACTTAGATCAGCTATGAAGATCAGAGTGGGCGTGAAAGGAAGACTAACTGTCAAATGTATACTTGGGATGAAATAAAGGTTCCTACTTGTTGGAGCCTTATCTGGTTACTTAGTAATAGTAATTAGGCTAATTATAGTCCGTTCTAAACACTAATGGTGACGTGTTTGAGACTTACTTGATACTTAAAGTAATAAATTATAAATTTTTGCTAGCACGTGTATGTCTGCTTCCGTAGAAAAATGTTTGATAAATTAGTAAATTGTATGGAAATTAAAATTAACGAAGATACTAGATGACAAACAAGATAAAGATAACCTATTTATAAACATACACGATAGTTCGTAAGTACGATAGCTAAGTATAGTTATATTATATATTATTTATACACGAGCATCACACGTTTTTTTTTTTAAAACTTATCCGAAGTTTGATTCTCGGCCACTTTAGGTGGTTGCCTGTGTGTTTCCTACATTTAACCTTACAATTGGGCCATTGTTTGTTAAGCAACATATGTCATTCAAATGTTCTCTTACTTTTTATTTGGAATGTGACCTTTTAAATTTCGCGGCACATTTCTCCGTTCGCTTACGGTCTCTCCGGCGGCGTACATGCTCAATGTTCATTAATATGCGCAGTGTATATCGGATAAACATCTTAGGGTGAAATATGGAGGATGTATTGGCATCTGCATACAAATGGCCGTTATACCGCAGCTATGCTTCATTTGTTCGGCGGCGGCGTATTGGCGACAACAAGGCGGGCTAGCCGCACGTGCGACTAAGTCGCGCGACTTAGTCGCGGTATATAGTCATGAGACTTAGTCGTGAGATTTAGTTATGAGGCTTAGTCATGAGTCTTCGTCGTTGGGTTTAGCCGTGAGACTTAGGCGTGAGATTTAGTCATGAGACATAGTCGTGCGATTAACGTGCGATGGTCGGATCAGCATTAAATATACTAAGGAAACTGCTGGATTAGGGCACATATTGCTTTATATATTGCTTGGTTTACAAGTTAGCAGATGTGATATTTATTTGTCAGTGAAAATTACAAATATTAATCTATTTGCTAATTGGGAAAATAATAACATTTTATAATTGCTTTTGTCCGAATGGAATATTGTCTGAAATCGTAACAGTCAGACAGACTTACTTTGCACTTATGTAAGGATTAAAACACTCATTATAATTACTGTAATATTGTTTTCTGTTCCAAATATAATGGGGCCTTAAATGGGTCATTCTAAACTATTATACATAAATTTATACATAACATCACGCCCATTATCCCCGAAGGGGTAGGCGGAGTCAAAGGGGCAGCTGGCCCCTTTAACCACATTCAACTAAAAATAAAACTGGCCTGGATTAGATGGAGAATTGTGAAAAATTGTGACAAGTGGCCAGCTTGTCGCCTACACAATCACATACCCAAAACCTGATTATACCATTAGTCGCCTTTTAACATGCTAGGCAAGAAACACAGTTAGCACATTCTTTTATTTCCCAGACCAATATAGGATATATTTTTATACTATTATTATACTAGCAATAAAAGATGAAAGAAGTTAGAACAGATTTATTTTATACATACCGTCCGTATCGTATATATAAAAAATATGTTTCGAATATGTATCTCATAACATATAACTTAACAATAATGGACAGCTTATTATATGTAAACCACAAAGGTTATTGTTGTCGCTCCGCTTGTCATTACTGATTCAAATAACATCTGAACAAAAGAACTACTAAATCGCCCGTCTACTCCGGACAACCGAAGCCTTTAAACAATCAAACGCTCATTACCAGTCGATGCCGATAGCATTTATTGCGTTTTCCTCTGACGCCTGTTAGTACGATACCATCTGCGCGGGAGTGTGTTCGTATTGAACACTTTAGCATATAGGCCGTAGCAAGGGCTATTACGCGGGAAGCTTAAACTCAGGGCCTGTTGCAGCCTTCAGATTCGGTTTCAAGGCCTGTACTATCATCTGCGCGGGAGCGTGATTGTATTGAAGACTTCGGCATACAGGCCTAAAAAGACGCGGGAGGCCTATACTCAAGGCTTAAGATTTGTTTTCAAGGCCAGGCTTAAGGACTTCAAGACAGAAGCAGCATTCTGCATTCAGGCTACTGATTAACTTTGTTAAGTGTTGCGACACAATTGGATTTTAATTACGTTTGAAGAGTACGTATCGCATACGTGAGATCTAGTGTCACCGCATGAATAATGCGCGTTCAGTGAATCAGTGCGTGCCTTTGTGACGTATAAGAATACCTGGGCTATCGTTTTTTTATCAGAATCATCGTCAATGCTTGTAGAAAGTTATGGTTAGTGCCGTATATTGGAAGTCTACTCTTTGCTGTAGAGTAAGTCATAAAAACGGATTTTCACAACCATATGGAAAAGTTTTGACTCCAACAGAAGAAGTGCAATTGCGGTACGACAATAAGTAGTTCTATATAATCCAGTGTTTACAAATTAAGTGCAGGAATTTCCCATTGTTCTTTATACCAGTTGGTTTAACAATTACAAGTGAAATAATAAGGCTTAGAACTGACTATTGCTTGCATTGTGGGTCGTTAGTGAAACCAGCTATCTATATAATATATGCTACTAGATTAAACCAGTCAGAACTAAATTCTTGCGTATGACAAGAAAGCTACATTTCAAAGATGTGGTGGAGATTCATAGTATTCTGTTTCCTTGTGTCCTTCATCCTCTTTATAGTCTTGAACTACCTCCATGATAGACCAGTGGTACACTTCAGGTTTTTCAAACGAAACGAAAATGAGAATGACCAAATTGTCTTCGAACGTTTCAAAGATAACTTCTTGAAGGAGAGACTGGTCGCTTTTGATTTCGATGATGATAATGGAACGTTTGTACCATCTGATGTTGATATAGAGGAAATAATAGAGGTCATGAGAGAGAAACTTAACGTTCATGATCCCAATTCTAGAAGACTTGTAGAATTTGATGTAAATAGAGATGGATCATATGGTACAGAGCTAAAAAATAAGCCTGAAGAAAGTGCTAAAGAACTTGACTATGATATAGTGGATAATAATGAAGATTTGAACCTTACTAAAGCAGAGTTCGATGTTTTAAGAAGTGATTTAGAACCATTGATTGGTGTTGAAGAAAAATTTGTCAGTGATAGAAGTAAATTGGATGAAATCTCAAAAGAAAAACGAATAAATCCTATTCAAATATCAACTAAAGAAGCTATTGCTAGTTAGACTAAAAATAATCCCGATCAAGCGTACACAGAATTAAAAAAAACACGTTATTTAGCAAAAAAAATACCATTAATAAAGTTTCAGGTGAAAACATGGATAATGACGTCAGAACGTTAAACAGAAACGAGGTTACAAAGGGAATTCAATTCCGCACGTCTACTGAATCGTGGGAAAACGAAATTACAAGTACGATTCTGAGTATATTGAGATAATGAAGAGTATTGTTTTCGTGTCGAAGATTTTCAGGCTGCGGTAGTATTTTAACGATCGCTGAATCTTGATTTTGTGTTTTGCCTACCATTTTTTTATAAAAATATTTTAATAATGTTATGAATGTGATAGGGTTTTGAGTATGTGATTGTGTAAGTGACAAGCTAGGCACTTGTCACAACTTTTTCACAATTTTCTATCTAACCCAGCCCAATTTTGTTTTTTGGCTAAAGGTGTCCCCTTTGGGGATTACGGGCGTGATGATATACGTATGTATGTGATATGTTTATTTGTACAAATAATAATAGTGAAAGGTTCAATTAAACCGGATCACCCATCATTCATTTTATTGCTTGTAATTATTGATTGAATATAATGTAGAAATATATCGTGCAATAACGTATCGAATAGATAAACATTATTTAAAAAAACCTTAAATAAGAGTTTTTTTTATTGTTATAAGAGTTAGATAGGCACATGATGCTTAATTCATCAGAACTAAAATTAAACTGGACCCAGCTGTGTATTCTGCATTCCAATTTCTAACTTACTAAACTTCACACCAGTTATAGACAAGCTCGATGGCGCATACGGTAGTGACCCAGCCATGCGCCAAGAGTTGTGGGTTCGATCCCCACCCAGGAGAAACATTTGTGTGATGAAACTTGTGTTTGTTCTGTGTCTGGGTGTTAATATCCAATATTTAAGTATATATTTGTAATACCACTGTTGATTCTGATATCCGTAACACATGTGCTTAAGCTACTTACCTCGGAGTCAGATCAATGTATGTGATGTGATGTAGTCTAATACTTATCTAGCGGGGTAGGCAGAGAGTAACGAATCCGTACACACTTCCAATTTCTAGTAGAAATTAAAATCCAGTCGCATTGAACTAGCGCATGTGGCTGTGTCCGAAATTGTACGGGGCTCAGGTGGATTGCTGGATCCAGGATTAGAATCCCTAGTTCTAATGTATTAACCAAAATGCTTAATCAAAGATCGTGGTGAAGTGGACCCTGATTAAGAATTAAACATACCATATAGTGAATGTCACATTAGTATTATAGTAATGTATATTTTTGCCAAAGTGTATGAATAAATGATTTTTGACAAAGATTACTTTTAAGTCAAGTTTTATTATTAAGGAATATTCTAACGTATGTGGTTGTATCATTGTAGTTTGTTAACAAATATTTTTATTTTTATATAAGTACATAATATTTTATCAAATCAAATCAAATCATTTATTTGTTGAACATAGGTAGTTTACATATTACATAGTTGGTCATGTTGTGTTACATAAAGTGTCACTATGTTCGGCCATTTATTGGCGTACAAATCTTTAAAGGTAATATTGTAAGTAATATTAACAAAAAAAAAAGGTATTAAAAGAACATGTCACAATTTAAATCAATTATAAGTAAAATATGAATATGTCAATGTCTAGAAAGTTTAGCAATAAATAAAAATTAAATTATAATTGGTCAGTCAAAAACTCCGTCAATGAATAATATGCTTTACTTTTTAAAATAGACAGTAAATTCTTGCGAAATAAACTCATATTGGCGTCTTTTAGATAACAAGGTAGTTTATTATAGATCTTGGGGGCCATACAGAACAGGCTATTTCCTTTAAGGGCCGTTTTCGTGCTAGGCGCACTTAGCTTATGGCCATGACGTCTACTTTTGTTTTCTTGACCACTGGATATGGTGGGGAAAAGAAGTGGATTTCTTTTCACAAACATTGCAGTTTCATAAATGTATAGGGAGGACACAGTTAAAATTTTTAAATCCTTAAAATGCGGTCGGCAACTATCTCTTAAATTTAACGCCTTTATAGCTCTAATGCACTTTTTCTGAGCTCTAAAAAGACGTGGTGTTATTTATTTGATCAAGATTTTTTGTGGAATTCTGTTTTTTATGTAATTTACTTTTACGTAACTTACTACTGTGTTTATATTTAACTTATTATGTTAATATTGAACCAACAACGAATTTTCAAACCAAAGCCTGATTACAAACAAAATAAGCAAATCTTTAAGCCCATTCCTATTAATAAACAACAATTTAAAATATATTTCGCTTTTGTTTTATTTATACTTACAGTTTCCCACATTTTAATTTATGCTGCTATTGTTTGATTGAACTGATTTTAAATATTTATTCATTTTGTTAAGCCCCTTCAGAAGTTATACTAAGATAAATTATATAATGCTTTATATTTGTGTGATCATTAAGTCGGGTTATATACTTTTTTGGTAAACTTATTTTGTAGCTGTGGAAAATAAATTAACATGTTCGAATATTATCTTCTTATTTATTTTCAACAGTCCCATATCGAGTGGATGCAGTTGTAATAAAAACCATTTTAATGTTTTTATGGCTGTATGTACAAAATACAATGATACTGGCCCGTTGGTGGAGTGGTCAGAGACCCTGGCCACGAAACCAAGGGTCGCGGGTTCGAATCCCCCTAGGGGAAAATGTTTCGTGTGATGAACATGGACATTTGTACTCGAGTCATGGATGTTTATAAACGTATTTAAGTATTTCTATCCGTTCACCTAGTATCCATAGCAGAAGCATAAGCTTAGTTTGGAACTAGGGCTAAGTTTAAGCTAATTAAAATAGTAGATAGTAAATAATACAAGAAAACAATTATTGTTATTAATTGGTCCCAAGGTCTAGGATGCAATAAGAATGTACCGACTGTGTTCCTTGCCTGGCAATGACGTAAAACGTTTTAATTTGGAATTTTGTCCACTCTCCACTAGATGACCACAGAACCGAAGAAGAAAAACCAACGTCGAAATTATAACAACTGATTGAATGAGTCGCCAATTTACCTTCAGCATATTTCAAAACAGCGAGCGTTTTTAAACTGAAGACGCCGTATGTAAACTGCGGAATCATACAAAATTGCCTGCGACACATTCACCACGTTCGGGTTTGAACCAACATTCGTCGCATATGTGCTTATCCTTAACCTCGGCAACGGGACATAACGAATGATAATTGACATTGATTAAGCCGTCCCACGGCCCGGCGTTATGATAACAAAACATTAACAAAAGGCCGAGGGTGTGATTACAAGAATCTCCGCGGATATCGGAGATTTATATCTTAAGGGCTCGCCCATTAGTTCGAAATGGCAGATTTACTTGGCCGGCTGTGGAGATGAAGAACGTGGTTGTTGCCGTTTTGACAAAAGATGATGGTAATATTGTATGTTGGAATATCTTAGGTGTTTGTTCTTTATGACGGCGAATGAAATTTATGAACATATGATAATATGTGTTTACCAAAATATATAACAACTTAACGTATAAATTATCTTAAATTTATCAATCAACCTCATATTTTTCTTAAATTTGAATAGAATTCTTTAGATGATTTGATGTTAACTAATGTTATAATTGTGAAAGTAACGTTGTTTGGCTGTTATGTATTTCATTAACAGCTTAACTAATTAGAATGAAATTAATTACACTAAAAACTTGAACCCTTGGAAAGGAAATTAATACAATGTACTCCAGGGTCACTTTAAATCATCATCTTCCTAGCGTTATGTCCCGTGTTTAGACGAGGTCCGCTTAGACCATGCTCCAGGATTAAGCGAGTCTGGTAATTACATTGAAGCGACTGCCGATCAGACCTTCGTAACCCTAAGATAGGAGAACCAGACAATTTTTGGATCACGGTTACAAATCCAAAGTTGTTTGAATTTGCAGGTTTCATCACGATGTTTTCCTTCACCGACGAGCTAGTGGTATAAATACGTACATAGATTTGAAAAATCCAGAGGTGCGTGCCCGGGTTTGAACCCGCACTCCTCGGTTAAGAGGCGTGTATCCTTACCATTGAGCTACCACCGCTCCACTCACTCAGGGTTACTTTAAATCTCAGTATTAAAAGGACTCTCAATTTACAGATTCATCTAAATTTTGTTTAATACAAGACTCTTATAACACTTTTGTGTTTCTGTGTTTTTTGTTTTATTTTAAATCTAAAATTAACCATCCTTAGTAAGTAGCTAAAATGTTTAAAAACATCGATGATTCTATATCGACGGGTGGAAAGTAAAAAGAGTTATCTGCAAAATCCCAACTTTACAGGAGAGCAAAAAAATTTAAAAAGTGCGCAATTTTTTTAAATTTATCAGTAATATTTTCTGAAAAAAATATAATTGAATCTTTTAACTCTTTATTATTTTTTCATTACGTTGGTTTAGCATATTAATTGTTAATTTTTGAGATTTAGTAGTAAGTCGCATCTACATCGTATTAGAAAACTAATATCAATGGAGCTAACTACCAGTTGATCGTGTACACGGGACCTTAAAGTTCATAATATTTTTCGTCAATTTTTAACCGTAGAAAAAAATGGAGGAGGAATTCGGCACGTATATTTTTTTGTTTTTTATGTATGACCACATAACTCTTGAGAGTGGTCTGATTTTGATAATTCTTTTTAATAGTTTTTTTTGGAGATTATTATAAAACCTGGACTTGTACATAAATCATTGACATATAATTTTCTGACATATAAATGTGGGAGAGCCGGCGAAGCTCGTGTCAACTGGCAGATGACGTTTTGTGTATGAGCGAGGTTTACCAAGCGCGCCGCGTCAAAGCGACCAACGGCACTTGGTCGCATTTCATTCGTACCAACATGTATGTACGTAGCTGGCTTTTATAGGTAAGAAAATTCAATGAAATAATCTAAAATATTATCTTCTATCATGGTTGTAGGGTCCAGTTTAATTAGAACGATAAAGCAATAAAAAAAAAAAACACAAAAAAATTGTAAAAAGTAAAAAATAATTTAATAAATTTCTCATTCTGTTTTTTACCTTCATTAAAAGAATCTTTAAATGAGCGTCGCCGAGTCGGGGGACCGCTCAGTAAATAAAAGGAATATGAATTAAAATCGTGTTTTTGAAGTTGAGTTTTCTTACTTAGCACCCGTCGATATACAATATTATGCTTCTAATACATTTTCTTCGCGAGATTCAAAGTTCAAGCCTTTATTTTTCTTGGCAACTATTGGCAAGCAACATCCAGCTTTTCAAGACAAAAAATTCGCTACTGGTTTTCTCTGCCAAAATGCAATTGCCCCATTCCCCTCACAAGTAGTGGCCTCCGCCACTCCACTTTCGATCTTGATAAGCCGAATTACAATCGACTCTTCTCGCAGTACCCCCATTAAATTTATCGTTAATATAACGATAAATCGTCGGCACTGTTACTCGTCCGTTTGATTTAAATATCTGTCTGCAGGAGATAACGTTTCTTTCGTTGCGAATAACGATAACGGTAACGATACCTGGTTTCCGTTATGTTGTGTAATGTTTCGTTGCTGTTGGCATGTTTGTAGCTTCTACGGCTTAGTATTTTATTTAGGTATTAGATTAATATTAAGGCGATGAAGAAATACGGGACGAAACGGCTGAGGGAATCTATACTTTAATTTAAAGGCCAAGGGATGCACTTTATGTTAGTGTAGATTCCACGTATGTTGAATATGGGGGGAATATAATGCAATATAAATATGAGGGACAAGGCCTTATATATAATATAATATAATAATAGTATCAGACTACATCACATACATTGATCTGACTCCGAGATAAGTAGCTTAAGCACTTGTGTTACGGATATCAGAATCAACAGTAATATTACAATATATACTTAAATATTGGATATTAACACCCAAGTATTTCATTTAACATACAAGTATTCATCACACGAATGTTTGTCCTGGGTGGGGATCGAACCCACAACTCTTGGCGCATGGGGCAGGGTCACTACCGACTGAGCCATCGTGCATGTCAAATATATTGCATTATTTTAAAGATAGATAAGTAAAATGAACCTGCTTGCTCGACCAACGAAGGTTTAATTCAGTTTCTGCTGTCGCCACGAAGATGACGATTTTGATGAGATGGGATTTACTTATTTGTCTGCAGACTTAGTTTGGGCAAAATTGACTCCAAATAAGAATGACAGATACATATAGATTAGACACATAATAAAAGTTCTATGAGTTTGTACAACAAAGATGTCAAAATTACATTCTACATAGTTATTTTGTATTTAACCACATTTAAGGGGTACACACTTTGAAAATTACACAATTTAAGACTTAATCTCTCTGATAGATCGACAGTTTCCGCCAAAAACTGACTTACCACGTCCTGTTGAAGTTCCACAATGTTTCTTCCTCAACTCAATAACCTAGTTGAGCAATGCAAATTGTTGTCCCATCTGTTTTCCGGCTAATGGTGTTGTAATGAGCGGCGCGTCGCGGTTGTTCGTCAGCAGACGAGGAAACCAGTTAATCTGAGGGCCCTATTGTACGTCACGCGGGACGGGTAGATTATGGTGAATAGCGGAGCGGGGATCGGAGCGGAGAGCGGAGCGAAGAGCGGAGCGGGGAGCGGAGTGGAGAGCGGAGCGGGCAGTCAAAGCAGTCGAGGAAACAAGTTAATCTGAAGGGTCTATTAAGTGCGTCACACGGGATGGGTAGAGCACGGTGAATAGAAAGAAAGAAACAAAATAAACATTTATTGCATTTGGACATCACAACACAGCAATCAAAACAAATAATACAGAAAAAAAGAAACAACTTATTACGACAAGTTAGACAAACATATGATAAAGATAGAAGAGAAAAAAAATACGATAGCCAGACACGGGTTTGCGATGTCCAAAAGAAAAGGGCCTCCTCAGCATTTTAGCCATGACTACATGGCAAGCCCTGGCTCTGGTTTTCAGTGTGCCCTGTGCTACAATATATGAAATGAATAACAAAATAAGATAAATACGATTACAAAAATATTAATAAAACGGGTAGGTACAATGTTGCGTTCCTAACGTCGCACTATCATAGTTCGCGTTGCGGGTAGGGAGCCGAGGCGGCATCGCTGCAGCGCGCGCCCACGTCCTATCCACACACCTATAATATGTACGGTGCGCTTATATTTAATATTTACCGTAAGGACAGCTAGTCCGCATAAAAATATTCAATGCGTCTGGCGGAACAAAGAACAGCGTGAAGCGGAGCGTGCAGCGGAGCGGGCAGCGGAAAGTGGGTGAGACTGAAAGGCCATTTCTTTAGAAGTAGAAACTATGATCCAATTTGTCGAATTTCTCGATCTACGAGTAAATGTTACCTAGGATATCTAAGGCCATTTGACTGACTCGACGGCGCATTCGGTAGTGACCCTGCCCCATGCGCCAAGAGTTGTGGGTTCGATTCCCACACAGGACAAACATTCGTGTGATGAATACTTGTGTTTGTTCTGTGTCTGGGTGTAAATATCCAATATTTAAGTATATATTTGTAATACCACTGTTGATTATGATATCCGTAACACAAGTGCTTAAGCTACTTACCTCGGAGTCAGATCAATGTATGTGATGTAGTCAGATATTAACCTAACAACCTGACTTACCAGGATGATGGTCCAAGCGAAACCTGAACAGAATTTATACTAGGAATGATAGCGACTTAACGGATAAAACGTCGAACTGCTACTCCGTCGTCACGGCAAATGCTGGGTGGCAACCATTTTGACTGCACATCCTACCTTATATTTATATAATGTGGAATTACTGTTTGATTTTGTTATGCTAGGTTGAGAATTGCACTAAATAAATTTTATTTTCTTTCTTTCTTTTTTTTTCTTCCTTTATTTTTTTCTTTCTTCTTTCTTTCTTTCTTTCTATTCAGTTATAAATAATACAACAAGCCCTAAACACTTAGTGTGTCCCTCCGCTCCGCTTCTCCACTATGTCAGCCTCCGCCGCTAACTCCGCTAAGTCTCAGATCTCCGCTCGGGCATAGTTAAGGCGACTTACTCTTGAGGGATTCTTCGCGAGTAGCATTGTTAGTGCGTGCCTTCCATCTTACATTGTAGACATACATACATACATACCAACACATTTGTGGTAGGTAGAGTGAAAGGAGCCACTATATCGATTTAAAGGAGTGGTATTACAAATATATACTTAAATATTGGATATTAACACCCAGACACAGAACAAACACAAGTATTTATAATACGAATGTTTGTCCTGGGTGGGGATCGAACCCACAACTGTTGGCGCATGGGGCAGGGTCAATACCGAATGCGCCATCAAGCCAGTAAAATTTTCTTTTGGATTAAAGTAGTGGATAGGATTCAAGCAAGAATCTGCTAATAAAGGATTTTGTGTCTTGTAAGTGCGCCAACATTTTTTGAAGAAGCGAGTTAACACACTGGTCGTATAAATCAGTCGTCGAATTGCTTGCCGCAGTTTTACTAACTAAAATGTAGTTAACCACTTAACCCGCAATGAATCCGTTATCTGTTACAACGGTTAGCTTCAGTGCATCATAGCAACAATAAGCCGAGTTATAGTGCATTGAATAGTAGAGTAGATTAATTAGTAGTCAGCTGACACTTACACCGTAACATGCATGTTCGTGTATAATAAGATATAACATACATACAAACTATCACTCCAGCAACAGGGATGATGACGGCATTAAAAAACTATAATTCTATTTAGTCCGTCAGTTAGATTATACATAAATATTAGACAGGTATATTTCGCTTTATCAAATTAAAAAAAAAATCACAAAGATAAAGAGCATCAAGTTTTGGAGTAGGGGCTTGCGACGTCACTATTTAGTAAAATTTTTACGATAGTGTGACGTCACTCGCAGCTTGAATGCATTGTATCTTCGTCAATGTTTGTTTGACAAATAAATAACAAAATACGTGTTCAATATTTTTTTATAATCTAACTGACGGACTAAACAGATTTTTTAAGTCACCTTGCCTGTTTTCGAAGGGGTGGGCAGAGACTAAGGAGCATCGAGCCTTTTTAACCAATTTTAACCAAAAAATTTAGTTGGGTTAGAAAAATAGTTGTGAAAAAGTATTGACAACTATACTTTTATATATACAGATATTATATACAGCAAATATAAAAATAGTTTAGTCCATAAATGAAACCGTTTATTAAAATAAACACTGTTATTTTACATAAGTACATTTGAATGCGGATGACGTACAATCATTTAATATAGAATAGAATAGAGAAAATTTATTTGGCACACCCACAAGGAATACAGATAAAAGCAAAAAAAAAACAGTGACAAAAAGAAAGAAAATTAACAAACAAAAATAAGGTGTGCCAAAACGGCGCCCGCCCAGCTCAAGTCGTGAGCCACCTGACAGTCAGGTAGGTCACGACGCTGGTTTTCAGCGGGTACTAGGTCTACACCGCGCATCCGTCCCCCTCTTACGGTACCAACCCAACGGGTGAGACGAGTTGATGATCGAAACGGATGCGCGATGCAGAGGTGCGGTATTTTTATTTCTCCAGGAAATAAAAATAATAATAATAAAAAAAAATTAAAATGATATAAATATGATAATTGGTTGATGGATGGATGGCTGTATCCAAAAGGTGATCTCGTTAACAGCTACTTAGTCATCCCGTGGTGGTTCCTTTTAACACTAATTAGTTAGTTAGAATTTCAAATAGGAGTTTATGTAAGTTTTTGTATCTTATTTTCGCCGGTGTGGCAATCGATTTAATTTCTAATTTCATTTTAAACTTCATCAATCTCCACGTATTTTTAATGAATATTTGGATGATAGCAGAGATTTTAAAATCTCATTTAAAAGCTATCACTGTCGACGTTAAAAGCCAAAAAGACTTTGAAAACGCATCTTCGTTTCTAATAAAAAATTAAAATAGTAAATTTTCCGGACTCACTTCAATCATAAGACTATCACATCCGTATTGCGTTTTAATCCTCGATAATCCCGCCGTAGATTAATGAGAGTACATCGAAATCAGCAGTAAGCTTAATCGCTATATATTATCAGATGCTAATTCTAAAATCTGCGTCATAAATCTAGCGAGTGCTCCGCGAATTAGCTGAACTGGGATAAGCTCGGATTATAATCACACCGTTGCGTAACGATGGATTAAGGAAGATTACATCCGTTTGGTTGCTGAATAGAATTTATTGTTTCATGCAAAAATGGAAATAAGTAAAAGTATTTTTTTTTAAACAATTTTCTTAATTAATCCACGCAACATGCGTGGATTAATTTAAGAAAATTGATAAGATAGTCCTTACTATAAATACACCAATTTATTACTCTATGTATGCTGCAAAAGATTATGCACATAATATTCCATTTTGCAATTTATCATCAAGAATTAGATTTATTAAAATTCATCATACATTATTCAGTGTTGCGGTTGCGATCTTCAACAAAATGGCTTATATTTAAGTTAAGTGAAACCAATAGGTTAAAGTTCCAAGTGTCCTGGCAATAAGCCAAGTAGCTCTTGGTTAAAATATCGGCCACGAAATAAAAGGTTGTAAGTTTGGCTCTCGCTAGAGGCCCGCTAAATGTTCGTGTAATGATCATTTATGCTAGAATCATTATTGTTTTTGAATATAATAAACATATCTGACGTTGTCACAAATACTCAGCCCAAACGTATTAAAATTATATCTACTTAGTTTAGAACTTTACAAGTGTGGTAAGGTCCAAAATGTTTACAATTAATACTTATTATAAATTTGTGTTAGTGAATCTTAAAAAAATAATTGGCGGATTTTTCGTAATCTATCACGGAAAATGCGCCCACAATGTTCCAATAAAAAAGCTATTATCAATGACATAAGTGAATTGTTCCAACACAGATGCAGTGTTAATCTTACATGTGTGCAATTTCCAAGCTTGTCTAATCTAATAAGTGATCAACAGACGTATGGAAGTTAGTGTTCTCACTAATTGAATGAAACGCGCTGTGGGATAAATCTGCGGTGGAACTAGCGTTAAAACTGGGATTAAAGTGGGGTTTCATTACACCGTCGCTAACAAATGATGGTAAAGTTTCATTATCTCATGCTAATTACCAAGAACAAAAGAATGCAAAAATAAAAATCTGCTGTAAATAGGTTCAAATGAGCAATTATTAATTTTAAACAATTACATATACACTGTTGAAATAATGAAGTATTTTTACGCTTGTCTGTTTAATTAAAATCGGGTATATAACTTAATTTTCGATTCGTTTAAGAAACTCCAAACAAAACAACATTCTAGTTACTTACGAAACGATTTTTTATACTTTGATGATTTTATAAATGTAAAACATTATTAAATAATAAAAATAAAATTACAAAACAAATATTTTCGTTTGTCAACCCTGTTGGCATATATATAAACGACAGCTTAAAAAAAATGGGAACAATGCAGTTTTATTATCTTTTCCCCATTCATTTTTCCGAGCTACAAATAAAAGTAATATTTTACAGAATGCAAAGCTAACCCGACCCTCGGCCATCGGTCGCATCTCGTTCTCTTAAATGGAACGAAAGGCGCTTGTTACAAATTTGCGGCGCCCGCGGCAGACTGCGCGCTAACACTCAGATTAGCTTGGACCGCTGTTACACCGTAGCGTAACGACGCTATTTTTAGACGTTATTACCTTAATATAATAATTTAGTTCCATGTTGGTTTAGGATTTTAAAAAAATGTGCCTACTGTGTTCCTTGTCTAGCATGTCGTAAAGGCGACTCGGGTCTTGGGTATGAGATTATGTAGGCGACGAACTAGCCACTTGTCACTACTTTTTTACAATTATTCCGTCTAACCCAGCATATTTTTATTTTTGTCTGAATGTGGTTTAGATGGTTTGCTGTCCTAAGCACTCTGCCTACCCCTTTAGGAATTACGGGCGGGATGATATGTAGTATTTTAATTACACTCCTAAGCTATTGATGTCAAATATATGATAAAAAAAGTATTATTTAACAAGTGTTGCCACACTTGTTAAATAATACTTTCTGGAATCACACTTTTATTTTATTTTTTTAATTTGCTCATTGGCGTCGTTTAAAAGTTTAAACTTAGGAGGTATTTTTAGTTTATCTTCAATATGGTTTTCCCTTGAAGAAATTATTAAAAGTGTATATCAAGATGCTCTCATTAAGCAAATGAGCTTGCTTTTGCTATAATGTGCCCCGTTGTAATGTTAAGTATGAGATAATTACATTAATGACAGTGTTATTAATGGGCTTCCCACTCAGTTTTGCCACGAATTAAGTCGTAGTTTGTGTTCGGCTCTAATTGAACGAATCGCCCGCTAGTTATAAATTTACGCTCGCGGCGGACTACGCGCTAACTCTGGGATTAGTTTGGATGACTATTACACTGTGATGTAACAATATGCGTATATACAGTAATGTTTGAAACATCACTTGGTTTACTTGAGAAAAGAGAGAGAGAGAGAGAGAGAGAGAGAGAAGAGAGCATGACTATAAAGATACAGGTCGTGTTTCCAAATTTCGCTATAAATAAATGATGAGTACATAACACGATCCACATTTTGATTCACAAGTCATCAGGTTTGAAAATATAATGCAGTTAGTGGTAGTTTAAGCAATTTTAATATGAGACGCGAACAAAGTGGGTGGTATCCAACAAGATATTAAAAAACTAAGAATTATTTATAATTAAAAAAAATAATCATGTTTAAAATGTTTAGTCGACCGCAATTTAAATGTGTCACTATGGAAACTAGTTCTACAAAAGGCTGAAATGAAATCGGTGATCCACCATATCGGTTTCAATAAGCTACGTTGGAGTCTTATTGATCAATCTAGGTAAGCTAGCGGCCAACTATATTAGTGTACCGGTAATTATCTCGACGTATTTTAGTGACTGGGTCCCAGTTGCGCCCTCTAATTGAACAAAACGCGCCCTCTCGTTATAAATCTGCGGGCGCGCGCGCTGCGGACTGTCGCGGGCTAACACTGGGATTAGCTGGACGACTGTTACACTGTAACGTAACAGCTCACGAAGTTTGAGTATATGTAAGTTAGTTATAGTATTGAACGTTTATTTATCTAAAAGAATTGACAATCGACATATGTATATACAACAATATCATTTATATGAAGTCGAAATAAAATTTCAGTTTGACTAGTTAAAAAATTAGGTAATTAATTACATAAGGGATGTGTTTACAAATCTGTAAATCTGCTGTTACGCTTAGCGCTATTACAGGCACTAACGCTAGGATTAGTTAGCGAATCTATTAGCCCATTGTGTAACAAATATATACAGATAAATAACAATTGAGGGTCAGTTGGTAATTTTTTTATATCAGCTTTACAAGAATTTTAATGAAGAGATATATATACAAAGTATATACAGTATTTCTATTAAAAACTAGAGTACCATAAAAAAATATGTTTGTTTTTTATGTAAATAAATATTACCATTTCATACGACCTCACCACTTTTTATTTACTATTTGGAACAATGAGATTTAATGTAAATTCTTTATTTGAATGATATGAGCAGTAATTTTTGGTAGATTTTAAAATATTCAAAACATTACGACACGGTGTGACACGCATCCAAGCGTAAGCTTAAACAACGTTTTACTGCGTCTAAATTATTGAAGGTTTAACAGGTGACGTAATGTGCCGGAAAATCTCTCGCCTCTCTATCTCACACCGTACATTAGAGAGGGATGCCATCTAACGCAAAAATATATGGCGCGAGTGACTTTTTAGAAGCTTAAGCTTTTAAAATACGCGTAAAAAACAAATGTAAGCCGGCATACGATGGAGTATTAATTAAATACGTATTGTTAACAGATTTAGAGGTTTTGGGGATGTAGAAGGGTCGGGGTTCGATGCCCCGTCAAGTTTACGGACGGAGCCAATTTATTTTGGACGGGTCGGAAAAAGTGTGCTTAATTTTTACGTAAAATTAACTTTAAAACGCATATGTACATATTAACCTTTTAATTTCTTATGTAAGTATATTTTCCATGTTAGAAAATTAAAAAAAGAAATCTACATTAGTATGTTTTTTTGAGTATTGTATTAAAATTTAAGTAAAAAGCAGACGTATGTTGATGGTGGTTAAGTGCCTAAAATACGAGGGATGCTGGTTCAAACCCAGGCAAGTATTTCTTGATTTTTCCATCATCACCACTAGTTCGGTTAGCTAGTTGGTAAAACATAACTCGTACAGAAACATAGAAATGTGTTTTTAATTTTCCTTGCTAGGAAAATTCTAATTTCGACGGATCTCGACGGAAATATATCAAAATACCGGACCGTCGCAAGTTTGAGAAACACTGACTTGGCGGCCTTTTAAAATGTTTCCACTAAAATACTCAAAAGTGTCCGACTTTTGAGTATTTAAGCGTTTAAAACACATTCGACATGCGAGTATTACAAAAAGACGAAACGGCTCTCGGATGCCAAGTCATGGCTTCCATTCGCTTTGACGGTGCACATACAGCGACCAAAACGAGGACTGACCTCTGCCTCTGTTATTTGTGGTCGCTAGTGATGCAATACGTGGTATTTGTCACTGTGATTTTTTTATTTAGTGACAGGGTAGTGTGAAATCAATAATAATAATCGTTACCTCACTCTATAGCCCAGTTTTTCTTCCCACGAGAATCCATGGCAATAGCCAATTTTATTTTTGTTACCACCTTATTGCAATAGTGTTGCACTTGCCGGGTGTTATTACTGAGTATATTATATTAGTATACTCAGAAGTATGACCCGGCTGGTGTACTCCATCACACACTCATATTAAAACGTCTCAAGGTGCCTCTACATGTTGGGCCTGTGCCCTCATGCAAGCCTTCCAAAGGACCGAAGGTAGCACTTCCCGTGATATCCAAATGGAGAAAACAAAATAATAAATAAAGACTGACACACCGATTCCCTAGTTCCAAACTAAGCTAGCTTGTGCTATGGATACTAGGTGAACGGATAGACATACTTAAATACGTTTGTAAACATCCATGAATAGACAAACCATGTTCATCACACTAAACATTTGCTCCTAGCGGAATTTGAGCCTGCGACCCTCGGCTTCGTGGCCTGGATCTCTGACCAATCAACCAATGGGCCTGTTAAAATGTGTAATGTAAAAGAACTAATACACATAAGATGTCGTTAACTCTCTCAAATTTTCATCATTATAACTGAATCAAACGAATCTTCTTGTTCCTAGCGTTATGTCCCGTGTTTAGACGGGGTCCGCTTAGACCATGATCCAGGATTTAGCGAGTCTGGTGATTACATTGAAGCGACTGCCGATCTGACCTTCGTAACCCTAAGATAGGGGAACCAGACAATTTGATCATGGTTACAAATCCAAAGTTGTTTGAATTTGCAGGTTTCATCACGATGTTTTCCCTCACCGTCGAGCTAGTGGTATAAATACGTACATAGACTTGAAAAATCCAGAGGTACGTGGCTGGGTTTGAACCCGCACTCTTCGGTTAAGAGGCGCGTGTCCTTACCATTGAGCTACCACCGCTATGACTGAATCAAACTAATATTTGGTATAATTATCCTCGCTACCTCGTGATGGATCACCCGCAGATAAGGAACGCGGATGTCCCTAATATGCATCAAAGGGGTAATGAAATATGACCGTTTTAGTCATAATGCCCGAGCACAGCGGTGATTGCGTTGTTAATTAGAGTGGGAACAGCAAGTGGTTTTGAATAAGGGAAGGTTTTGTATTTTACGTTGATCTATGTAACATGTTTGTTCCGTACAGAATTGTTGTATAAATTCAAATTCAAAATCTTTTTATTTATATAGGTTTCAGACAAGCACTTATTAATCATGCTATTATATAAAGAGTAAATATTTTTTGTTTGTTTGTATTAAATCAGCTCCAAAACTACTAAACCAATTTAAAAAATTATTCCACTAATGGCAAGCTATTTTATTAGTAAGTAACATAGGCTATATTTTATTCCCGTATTCCCACGGGAACGGGAACTACGCAGGTGAAACCGCGGGGCGAGGCTAGTAGGCAATTTATACAGAAAATATTACCACAGGTTCGGATAGATATTTCTAAATTATAGCTAAGTTTCTAATTTTCTAATTAAATGAACTGTTTTTGAGTTACTATCAGCTCATGCCTGACTTGACTGGCTCGATGGCGCATTTGGTCGTCACCCTGTCCTATGCGCCAGGAGTTGTAGGTTCGATCCCCACTCAGGACAAACATTCGTGTGATGAATACACAAGTACTTGTTCTGTGTCTGGGTGTTAATATCCTGTATTCATTTAAGTATATATTTGTAATACCATTGTTGAATATGATATCCGTAACACAAGTGCTTAAGCTACTTACCTCGGAGTCAGATCAATGTATGTGATGTAGTCTGATGTTTATGTATTTATTTATCTACTTATTATGCTCGTCATCCAATCGAGGCAGGCGGAGTCCAAGGAGGAAAAACTGCTTAAATCGCATTTAGCCAAAAATTAATTTCAGTTGGGTTCGATGGAAAATAGTGAAAAAGTGACAAGTGGTTAGGTCGTCGCCTACCTAATCGCAAACCTAATACCTAGTATATTCTAAGTTGCCTTTCAAGATATTCTAGACAAGTTGGTAACTATTTTTTTTTACGTCCAACACCAACATGGGGTAAATATATATCATTACACATATTTCCATGATTTTTTATATCTAATATTTACAGAACAATATGGGAAAATCCCGGACTAACATTTAGGAAACAAATATTACCACAATTTTCATACATAACATGACGCCTATAATCCCCGAAGGGGTAGGCAGAGTCAAAGGGACAGCAGGCCCCTTTAACCACATTCAGACCAAAATAAAACTGGGCTGGGTTAGATGAAAAATTGTGAAAAAGTAGTGACAAGTGGCTAGCTCGTCGCCTACACAATCACACACCCAAAACCCGATATACCATTAGTCGCCTTTTACAACATGCTAGGCAAGAAACACAGTTGGCAAATTCTTTTTAAGTCCCAGACCAACACGGGACTTATTTTCGAAGTTAACATTTGAGTTCAACGCTAAAACTACGCTTATATTCCAATTATAAAATATAAACTAAGTCTCCTATACCACATTTGGATGCGCAAACCAAAATTCAGTTCAACATTTACCCCACATCACTATTAAAAGCTCGCTTTGAAGTTTCAAAAGCAGAATAACAGACGTCCAAAATAAAAAAAACACGTACCAGACTCCGTCCGAATAATTGGACTGTATTCGTATTTGCGGAGTTGGAGCCAATGTAGTGTTTTGACTGGCTGAAAAATGTCTTGTTAGAGCTGGGAGGAAAATCGTTGAGACTTTAAGTTCAAAAAATTCTGACACGTCTGAATTAACCTTCCGCAGTGGGATGACTGATGCCAGTTTATTAAGCGCAAGCGCAGTAACAGGTACAACAAAAGTGGGATCGTTATGTGATCTGAACCTAAAACTTCCCGTTTCTCTAGAAACGATAGAATCAGCGCGATCTCCAACACCTGTGCATACAACTTAGTAACAACTTAGTTACTCACTGAGGCGACAAGCTAGCCACTTGTCACTACTTTTTCGCAATTTTCCTTCTAACCCAGTCCAGTTTTATTTTTGGCTGAATGTGGTTAAAGGGGCCTGCTGACCCTTTGATCTGCTTACCTCTTTGGGGATTATGGGCGTGATGTTAAGTATTTATGTATGTTAAAAACTCACTAGCTGTGCGTTTTGGTAAATGTCATATAGCCTATAGCCTTCCTCGATAAATGGGCTATTCTACACTGAGATAATTTTTCAAATCGCACCAGTAGCTCCTGAGATTAGCGCGTTCAAGCAAATTAACAAACAAACAAATTCTTCAGCTTGTTATATTAGTAAAGACTAGCTGTGCCAGCGTACCATAAACCCGCGTTTATGGTTAATATTATACCTTCTCTTGAAGGTGATTCTGATAAGCATATAGTATTTTACAACACAAAATGGCACTGAAATCTGCTTGTCATTTTAAGATAAGACCCATTCTCCTTATTCTTAAGCTGTTAGCTTAAACCTAAACATTATCGTTAAAACAACGTGGGGGGGGGGGGCGATTTCAAATTGATTTAATTATAGATTTTTTTCAGATAACTTAAGCATAACATTATCATTCTGTCATAAAAATGTTTATAAATAATTTTAATGGAGTCTTTAGCAAAGACAAATACTAATGTCATGAAAACCCCGGATTTTGTAGATCAATAGGATTTCACAAACTTACATAATTCAATAAAAAAAAAGTTTTACATCAGCTTTTGATTCATTTTCTACTCCATGATTTTTTTTAAACTAGATAAGATTTCGTCCGTGATGAGAATAATCTATATTATGATGACAATCATAACGATGATGGTTATCATCGTGATGATAGTGATGATGTTTATGATGACTAAGATCATCATCATCATCATGGTGTTGATGACGATAGTGACTGTAATAATCACGAGAATGGTGATGATTATGTTGATGATATTAATGATAATGTCGATGACAACTATGATCATATACATGATTGCGGTGGTGACGATGATGACGATCTTTCAGGAGCGTCAGACAACGGCGTGTTCTGCGCGGCCATGGCGGAGGTGCTGCGTCGTCTGTCGCGGCGCAACACGAAGTTCAAACACAACATCGTGTTCCTGTTCAACGGCGCTGAGGAGAATCCTTTGCAGGCTAGCCACGCGTTCCTGCAGCATCCGTGGGCGCGTGGCGTCACCACTGTCGTCAACCTGGACTCCGCCGGGATGAACGGGAAGCCCAGCGTCTTCCAGGTACGATCTCACTGCCTGAGCCAATTCCGGCTATATCATAGTTTTTTAACATTATTGTCTAGTCCAGTTTGAGTCGTCTATTTTTTTTATCGGCGAATTTTTTTTCATAAGTCTGGGTGTATTTCAGATTGTACTTACATGTAACTGTAACTATGAAGTTCTGCATTAATAAGGGCAAAATATTAGCCAACAATATAACTACAACAATGGAACCCTTATCCCCTCCAGCTATGCCATGTATTAATACTTTTGGTTTTTGATCAGTGTTGCCAATTTAGCGACTTTGTTGCTAGAGATTACGACTTTTTCGTAGGTCTTAGCGATCAAAAAAAGATTTTGACGACAAAAATAATTAGCGTCTTATCTGGCGACTTTTGAAGTACCTACAAATTAAAACAGTTCAAGAACAATAATGGATACGTTTTTTTGTCACCTCCACACAAAATTATACAGTGCTAAGAGTGCGTGCCAAATTTAAGCTACAAAACTCCTGGTGGCACAGGTGTAGCCAGAGGGGAGGTTTTTGGGGTACCCCTCCCAAAATGTTGTATTGAAATAAAGGGGGGCGAGAAGTATAATTATTTATATATAAATATTTCGAATTTACCGCGCTGCCAACCCAGACCCTTAAGAATAAATTAACAAAATTAAATTTAGCGACTTTCTAGCGACTTTTAATTTTGAGTCTAGCGACTTGATTTTCTAGGAGTTGGCAACACTGTTCTTGAGTATTTTACTGCTACGTTCCTAGTTTAGAAATAGATCAATGTTTGTGATGTTGGTGATGCGCGCGCGCAGGTGACGGACCCGCGCGTGCTGGGCGCGTACCGGCGCGGCACGCCGCGGCCCAGCGCGCAGAGCGTCGGCGAGTTCCTCTTCACGACCGGCATCATACCGTCGGACACTGACTTCAGGATATTCCGGGATTTCGGGAACATTCAGGGTGAGTATTATACTTTATTCAGTGGCAGTCAGTTTTGACTCGTTGGTCTAAATTTGTGGTCAGCCACAAAATTAGACCGACGTTTAGAGTAATTTCAATATTGAAATACTCAGGTATTTCAATATTGAAATTACTCAGTAGCCGGAAAGCATCTTAAGCCGTTGGTCCTGCGCCTAATCAGGTTGCCGTCCCACCGGACTTTAAGAGTGAACAGAGATTACAACTTTGTTTGCGCACACGCTTGTGCACTTATAATCCTCGGTTAAGAGGATATTATTATTATTCAGTGGTAACGTCATTTTGTAGGATTGCGATAGGTCTAAGTTTTCCCGGATTTTTTGTAGTAAGAGGCTGGATAGGCTTTCGTCTGCTACATTAGGAAGTGAGATGCAATCAAATTTCACTCGTCGTTAGACCCCACTCCCAGCCTGTGACCCCCTACAGATACTTCTACGCGATTTGTCTAATACGAGCGTCATCTTTTTTCCAACACACATACATACATAACATCACGCCCATAATCCCCGAAGGGGTAGGCAGAGTCAAAGGGGCAGCATGCCCCTTCAACCACATTCAGCCAAAAACAAAGCCGGGCTGGGTTAGATGGAAAATTGTCAAAAAGCAGTGACAAGCGGCTAACCTGTCGCCTACACAATCACACACCCAAAACCCGATATACCATTAGTCGCCTTTTACGACATGCTAGGCAAGAATCACAGTTGGCATATTCACAGTTGGCTTTTTTCCAAGCTCTGTACAAAGCCTATCCTATAAATAGTTTCAAATAGGCAATCCGCAAAATTATAATTATATCAGACTAAATCACATACATTGATCTGACTCCGAGGTAAGTAGCTTAAAAGCACTTGTGTTACGGATATTAGAAACAACAGTGGTATTACAAATATATACTTAAATATTAGATACTAGCTGTGCCAGCGGTGTCACCCGCGTTTATGGTTAATATTATAAAGACTAATTCCGTCATACATTTCCGCGACGGAAGCTTAAAAAATGGAGTAACTTCTCCCGTTTTCCCAACATTTTCCTTCACTACTCTGCTCCTATTGATTGTATCGTAATGAAAAGTATACTATAACCTGCCCAGGAGTATGAAGAATAATTGTACCAAGTTTCGTTTAAATCCGTCGAGTAGTTTTTGTTTCTATAAGGAACATACAAACAGACAGACAGACAGACAGACAGACAAAAATTTTACTGATTGCATTTTTGGCATCAGTATCGATCACTAATCACCCCCTGATAGTTATTTTGAAAATATATTTCATGTACAGAATTGACCTCTCTACAGATACAATAGTAAGCACACGCGCCTTTTAGCCGAGGGATGCGGGTTCAAACCCGGGCACGTATTTCTGGATTTTTCAAATGTACGTATTTATATCACTTGTATGAAAAGGATTATGAATGTTGAAGAGGCGAGTGAGGTGTGTAAGGGTCATGCCATACGGCGTTCGGTTCTCTCTGCCTACCCCGCTAGTCAAAGTCAAAATATTCTTTATTTATATAGGTTTCAAGGAAACACTAATAAATCGTCAAATACAGGTAAAGCCACAGCTATATGATTTTACCACCGGTTCGGAATGTTGTATCTACCGAGAAGAATTGGGCAAGAAACTCGGAACTAGGGAAGTGGCGTGAAATTTAGTTAGTTTATATAACTCTTTTAGCCAAGATGTTTTCCACATCGTAATGAAACCTGCACATACCAACAGCTATGGATGTGTAACCATGTTTCTCTGTCTGAGGGTTACGGAGATCAGATCTGCGGTCGCTTCAACGCAATTACCAGACTCGCTAAATCCTGGATCATGGTTAAGCGGACCCCGACTAAGCACGGGACATAATGCTAGGATGATAATCAACTTAGTGACTCATAATTGAGTTGATGTAATGATTCCTCTTGTAATAGGGTTCTTTTTACGCAACTATTTGCATCGAGTTTATGAGTTAACTACCGGCCCATTAGCCCACAGATGGACATTTATTTCGTAAACATTTTGACATTGATATAGCCTATGTTACTCAAAGATATTGTATCATTGTAGAGAAACAATTTTTTAAATTAAAAACTTATTTGGGACTGGCCCGTTGGTCGAGTGGTCAGAGACCTTGACCACGAAACCAGGGTCGCGGGTTAGAATCCCGCTAGGAGCAAATGTTTCGTGTGATGAACATAAACATTTGTACTCAAGTCCTGGATATTTATAAACGTAATAAGTATGTCTATCGTAATAAGTAACGTAATAAGTGTGTTAGTCTGGAAAATTTATTTATTTATTATATAAAAATACCTAGTTATAATATATACTAGCAGCGCCCCGCGGTTTCATACGCGTTTCCGTGGGAATACGGGGATAAAATATATGTTACACGTAAAGTGGCTTTCCGTTTTTGGAAGAGTCCTGCTAATATCATAAATGCAAATGTTTGTTTGTCTGTCTTTTATTATTTCACACAAACTGAATGGATTTCAATGAAACTTTAGAATAATGTAGCTTATACACCCGAATAACATATAGGCTATGTTTTATCGACATACCACGCGAGAAAAGCCGCGGGCAGAAGCTAGTCTAGTATAAAAACTATTGCATTCGATTCTGTATAATTTCAGCTTGCATATATCCTAAAAACAAGGTTGTATTTTCTTGCGTGCTACGCATAGTACGAACCATCGCACCAAATAGGACTCCATAGACAGTCTCACCTGTGATGTAAATTTGTTCTGACAATAAAAATAATAATAATATTTGACTGGCCCGATGGTCGAGTGATCAGAGACTCTGGCCACGAAACCGAGAGTCGCGGGTTCGAAACCCGCGACTCTCGGTTTCGTGGTTTTCAATTCAAATGTTTCGTGTGATGAACATGGGCATTTGTACTCGAGTCATGGATGTTTATAAACGTATTTAAGTATGTCTGTCCGTTTACCTAGTATCCATAGCACAAGCATAAGCTTAGTTTGGGACTAGGGAATTGGTGTGTCAGTCTTGAGAATTTATTTATTATTAATTAATTAATTTATTTATTAATAATAATAAACACATATTTTTCGTAGCACAGCGACTGTACTTGGCTTAGGCCCGTTCTTTCCCCTAAAACCCAGTGGAAACTGAGGTACATACACAAAGTACCTACATAAATATAAATAATTATAATATCAGACTACATCACATACATTGTTCTGACTCCGAGGTAAGTAGCTTAAGCATTTGTGTTACGGATATCAGAATTAACAGTGGTATTACAAATATATACTTAAATATCAGATATTAACACCCAGACACAGAACAAACACAAGTATTCATCATACGAATATTTGTCCTGGGTGGGGATCGAACCCACAACTCTTGTCGCATAGGGCCGGGTCACTACCAAATGCGCCGTCGAGCTTGTCATATTTTCATTTTGATTTCTCAATTACACATAGGTCTCATATCACACAATCCACTACTCTTTTACTTACCTCAGTTGGTTAAAAACATCCCCATAAGTTCACCCTTGGCCGTTTATCGCCCTCAGTGCAGGCAGGAAGTCGCTCACAATTAATATTGGCTACCTGAGGTACTTGTGCCAAAGAGGAACTTTCAGATTTCATTACCAGGGGAGAGATAAGGCCGGGAGAGCAATGACGAAGGGAAAGCTGAGACTAAAAATCGAATGTTAGTCGTAACATTTTAAGGTTAGTGATGTTAAAGCCGGTTCTGTCTTATAAAAATATCTTATAGTCTAAGAAAATAGGCCTTTGAATACGGATTTTGAGGTAAATACTTGAATTTTTGATATTAGTTACTTTTTAGTTACTTTAAATGATTTAAAAACGTTTCCATATAGCGATGGATCGTGGATGGTTTTATCCTAAAAAAAAAATTCTGGATAAAACTGTAAATATAGTTCGGTTGTAGATCCTGCAGGTAACACAAAAATTTCCATTTAACAGACAGCATTCCAAGCGGATAGGAATGCAAGTAAAAGGTTTCATGTATTCGATTTTTCACAAACTAACTAACTAAACTTCACGCCACTTCCCTAGCGGGGTAGGCAGAGAGAACCGAACGCCATATGGCACGATCCTTACACACCTCACTCGCCTCTTCAACATTCATGATACTTTTCCTACAAGCTCTACGGTTTTTATGACTCCTAACATCACCTTCTGTTAATCCTATATATCCTATAAGCCGATCTTCAATCGCTCATGCGTCGCCAGCCTACTCCAGCGGAGTTGTGGCGAACTTCGGAAAACAAGTTCTTTGTTCGATAGAAGACATCACACTTTTACATGTAATTTGGCGAGTTTGCGGCGCTTTCTGCCTCTTTTATTGGTTTCGTGGTCGTCAGCCAAATAAGCCGTGTTTGAGGCTTAAACGGCGGTTTTGCAAAATTAATATTTGTCCCATGTTGTTCGGGATTTAAAAAGAATGTGCCAACTGTGTTTCTTGCCTAGAATGCTGTAAAAGGGGACTAAGGGAGTTTTGGGTTTTGAGTTTGTGATGTAGTCGACGAGTTAACCGCTTGTCACCACTTTTTCTTACAATTGTCCATCAAATGTAGGTTAGATGGAAAATTGTGAGAAAACTCGCCTAAGCCGACGAGCATGTATAAAAAGACTTATGAATGTGGAAGAAGCGAAAGGTGTGTTTCAGGATCGTAGCAAATGGAAGGATGTGATCTCTGCCTACTCTCATGGGAAAAAGGCGTGACATTATATATGTATGTATGTAACACTCGCCTTTCCTCGTTCCTGTGTTTCTGGCTAAACTTACATACTCTTATTTCTTGTAACGAAAAAAAAATCGCCTCCTTTATAAATAAATAAATATATCAGACTACATCACATATTTTGATCTGACTCCGAGGTAAGTAGCTTAAGCACTTGTGTTACGGATATCAGAAACAACAGTGGTATTACAAATATATACTTATTGGTTATTAACACCCAGACACAGAAAAAACACAAGTATTCATCATACGAATATTGGTCCTGGGTGGGGATCGAACCCACAACTCTTGGCGCATGGGGCAGGGTCACTACCGAATGCGCCATCGAGAGCCATTTCAAAACGCATTCCAGGGCTAGTCAAACAAAACGAGTCTGGTTATCCCAGAGGGGCTTTTCAGCATGTGCCAGTCATCTTGTATATTGATCAAAGGCCACTTGAGCAGGGCAAACAATTAAAACATTCACCCGCCGCCCAAAATGAATGCGTTTTTAAATGGGCCACATATATTTTTAGGTCTAAAAACGTACGAGGCAGGACAAAGAGAAAAATAACGGAGTGATTTTAAAATACGCGGAATGGGAGAATGGTATTGGAAAATATCGCTAGTAATGACATTTTTGTTTTTTTGTATATATTTTTCCTATGTCCTTTGTATTGGGAAATTTGTTAGGTATAGATAGATTGGAAAATGCATAATGTATTCTTTTCGATGTTTGAAATTTAGTGTTCATAATTTCGCAGTTATGTGACCCTGCCCCATGCACCAAGAGTTGTAAGTTCAATTGCCAGGACAAACATTCGTATGATGAATACTTGTGTTTGTTCTGTGTCCGGGTGTTAATATCCAATATTTAAGTATAGATTTGTAATACTACTGTTGATTCTGATATCCGTAACACAAGTGCTTAAGCTACTTACTTCGAAGTCAGATCAATGTATGTGATGTAGTCTGATATGATATACATATATACCTAAATGCGTCCTTAGATTTAAAAAAAGTAGAGCTTGTATGAAAAGGATCATGAATATTGAAGAGGCGAGTGAGGTGTGTAAAGATCGTGTCATTTGACGTTCGGATCTCTCTGCCTACCCCGCTAGGGAAGTGGCGTGAAGTTTAGTTAGTTAGGTAGTTTGATTATCTTATTAAAACATTCTAACACACAAATTGCGCTGCATTTTCAGTCATTTTTTAATACTAGTTTCCATAATAAACGTGCAATAGTCAGAGCCACGAACTGCTCAATAGCATTATATAATTATCAGTTTGTCTGTCCGTCGTAACGACGTTAGTGGCACGTGTTCTGAAAGGACTAACTAGTGTGTTGTTAGCCGTGTTTCAGTCAATTCGGTTCGTTGAATGATTCAACAACAAGATTGTCTAGTGAAATACAATAATCTGCGCTATATATAAAGCTGAAGAGTTTGTTTGTTTGGTTGAACGCGAAAATCTCGGGAACTACTGATTCATCGTGCCTCTGTACAAGGGTGCTGGGTTACGTATGGACTGTGCCAGCCATAGAGCCATCAGTTTGATCAGCTTAGCAGCAAAGGTGTCATCATCCTCCTAGCGTTATATCCCGTGCTTAGACGGGGTCCGCTTATACCATGATCCAGGATTTAGCTAGTCTGGTAATTACATTGAAGCGACTGCCGATATGACCTTCGTAACCCTAATATAGGGAAACCAGACAATTTTTGGATTATGTTACAAATCCAAAGTTGTTGAATATGTAGGTTTTATAATGATTTTTTCCCTCACCGTCTTTTTTAATAATCCCCGAAGGGGTAGGCAGAGATAACATCACGCCCATAATCCCCGAAGAGGTAGGCAGAGTCGAAAAGACAGCAAACCAACCACATTCAGCCAAAAATAAAGCCGGGCTGGGTTAGATGGAAAATTGTTAAAAAGCAGTGACAAGCGGCTAACCTGTCGCCTACACAATCACACACCCAAAACCCGATATTACCATTAGTCGCCTTTTACGACATGCTAGGCAAGAACCACAGTTGGCATATTCTTTTTAAGTCCCAGACCAACATGGGTGTTATTATTAAGACTAATTATTAAGACTATTAACACTACAAGTAACAAATTATTTTCTCGTGTATGAAAAACGCAGTTAGCTTTATATACAATCGCCTAGTCCATTGAGGAGGGGTAAAACATGTAGTATATATAAACTATATATTCACCTTGGAGGTACATATATGGGTTTCTCACCTCCCATACGAGCTAGTGAAAGCCCCCCATCGTCTCTTATCGGTGCCGGCATGTTATTTGCTCCTAAACACTGCATTATAGGAGTATAATATGACGCAATGGTGGTCATTCTGATATCACTCGACATTAACGCATTCGACTTTTGGGTTAGGGAATCTATCACTAGTACTCATGTTTGTAAATTAAATACGTAATTGTTTCATGTCTTAGCGTGTAAAGAGAGGTAGCATATATGTATGTGTAATTTAATAAGTAAGTAGACTTATAACTACAAAGTCAATATCAGATTAATTAATAAATATAGTACATGTGACGATGTGAAATTCTTTATATATATTTTTGAGATGTTGTCAATAAATTCCTAAAACTGAGGGTACCTGCATAAAAACAGAGTCGTGAATAGTAAAATTGAAATTTATTTATCGTATATGTATATAGACTGTAACGAAGTAAATGTAGCTGTGTCGATAAAGTATGCAGCAGTGGTATAAATTACACACAAATTAATTAAAGAATGTGTTGACGTGAATGCATATTAAACATTAACTCTTAAGGATAGGAGGACCCTTCACCGTCCAAGGTGGGAGTGTAAATCAATAATCAATCGGTGGTAATACTTTTTTTTCTGTTTAAATCGACTATTTATAAGTGCTTTTTTTAAACCTATATAAATAAAGAGATTTTGAATTTGAGTTTGAATTAAGTCCTTAAGATACATGTGATTTACGTAAAGCGCTTTTAAATATCACCTCTATGTACGTACATGTATTGACAGGCCCGCTGCTCGTGTGGTCAGAGACCCTGGCCATGAAACCAAGGGTAGGTTCGAATCCCGCTAGGGGCAAATGTTTCGTGTGATGAACATGGACATTTGTATTCGAGTCATGGATGATTATAAACGTTTTTAAGTATTTCTATTCGTTCGCCTAGTATTTATAGCACAAGCTTACGCTTAGTTCGGAACTAGGGAATTGATGTATCAGTCTGGAGAATTTATTTATTTAATTAGATTTATTTATTTTTATATTTTCATATTTGGCACCCTAGCATGAATAAATAACATTTGTATTTTATTAACAACTAAAATTCGTTCTAAGACACTAAACTACTTACCCAACCAACTTTCACAAATATATTTTCTCAGAAAACACACCCATTTCTAGTGATTCCCGGATAGTCCCTCAGGAGCAGGCTTTCATAACGCCCTTAGGGGTCCGATTATTTACACGGCGTTTATTATCCGCCACTATTTTATACCTGGCAATAACGCCAGCTATTGAGGAGATAAGCCCAAGACGTTCAGGGTGCGAAGAGGGTTCTTACCTGGAAATACTGGGGCACTATTTTAGCTTTGGGTAAAAAGACTGAAATTTTGGGTCCGCAAGGGTCGGGTGGCATTTGCTTTTTTATGGTCGATGGCAACTAAATAAGTGCTGGTAACTCAAAATATTCTTTATTTATATAGGTTTCAAGGAATTGAGCGGTGGTAGCTCAATGGTAAGGAACGCGCCTCTTAACCAAGGAGTGCGGGTTCAAACACGGGCACGTACCTCTGGATTTTTTAAATCTATGTACGTATTTATACCACTAGCTCGACGGTGAAGGAAAATATCGTGATGAAACCTGCAAATTCAAACAACTTTAGATTTGTAACCATGATCCAAAAATTGTCTGGTTCCCCTATTTAAGGGTTACGAAGGTCAGATCGGCGGTCGCTTCAATGTAATTACCAGACTAACAGATGATGATGATAGGTTTCAAGGAAACATTTATAAATCGTCAAATACAAATAAAGCCAAAGCTATATGATTCTACCACCGGTGTGGAATTTTGTACCTACCGAAAAGAATCCAGCAAGGTACTCGGTAGTTACTCTTGAATACAATCTATATAAAGGTGTATGAATTATAATTAACTTTGAACCATGTTTTAGTGTGGGCTTGTTGTAGAGTATCAAAATAAAAATATGTCGCAGTCGGTCATAAATACACTAAACGGAACGCAAACGCGCCCATAGCGACGATTTCCGTATTGAAAAAGAAGAAAAAATGTTTTGGCGCGCTTTGACAGAATCGTGGCGGTAAAAGTAGGTGGGAACGGAGTTTATTATATTAGCACTCCAGATACTGCTAATTGAAGACGTCGTCGCGGGATTGTCCCACGTTTCGCTTAGTGCCGATACCGAAACCCTAGGAGCCATAGTTTGTTAATTTGAATTTTAATAAACCAGTGATTGTTAATCAAACGAATTCTCATTGCACGATACCTAACAATTTTCTGCCACAATATGTCTAATGGTTCGGGCCTAAATCTTGACGATCCTATAAAGATATAAATTACAAACCAAAAACTTGACCCGACCAGAGCAGACCAGTCCCCAAAGGCGGCACCTGTTCAAGCATGACGTATGTGTCAGCCATCGCTACACTCAACCATATTTTAGGGAATATAACGACCCGCCACATAGCGCCACCACCCCAGCGACATTTTAATGAGCATAACTACTCAGGTTAGTCAGAGAATATAATAAACTAAATATAAGGTCATGTGCCTCACGTTAAGGATGTTGGTTCAAGTCTGGATTCCTAGCTTAAAATTTAAATAAACACTATTGAATAAGGTGGTAACCATACATATGGGCTATTGCAATGGAATCTTGTGGAAAGAAAAACTGGGCTATGGGGTGAGATAACGGTCGCCTGCCATTTCAATATCTCACAAATTAAAGTGCGGCAGGTGGTGACTCGCCCTCCACTAGATGGGCCCCCCAAATTAGCCGCCGCACAGGGTAGCAAGGGGGCAACATCGGCATGGTGGGCTAAGGGTTTAGAGAGGTGTGCACCGGTTTCTGGAATGCAGTAATCGGATCAGCCGTTCCCATTTGTTAGACAGATTAAGCACTTCCACCCTTTCAAACATATAGCTTTTGCGCTCCACTTTAGGCGGGCAATGAAGGGAATTCAAAGGTGTGGGAGAAAATGTTAGGTTCCCCCGGGAGGTCACACACCAACAGCTCGCCACAAGCTGACGTGCGGAGACTGACTGCACTGGCGGGAGTGGTTGCTCTTCATGGTGCGAAGTTCACTGCGGGCAATGGGATCGTCATATCCCTTCGCCTTTATTATAAATATTATTAACCAAGGATTAGTAAGAATATATGGTCTCTCATTTTACTTTTACTTAAGTTTACTAAGAGAAATATCCTCTTCGTAAAACTTCCTCAAGTCTGTTGTTTCTTCTTCCTTAGTTGGTACGCGAAGTAGGATATCTCAAACGGTTCGGAATTCAGTTTTAACTTGAAAGTGAGGAGAACACGTTTACACTGGAGTTTCGAGTTAGTTTTCCTTTTAAATTAAGTAATGCAGTGTGCACTTGCGTGCAGGGAATTAGGGTCCCATACAGATTAGTAAATATTTGTCTATCACAGTGGTTCTCAGCTGAGAACCACCGTGGCAGACAAATATTTACATCTCGATATACGATCGTGATTGTTACAGATATAGATTAAGATAATAATTAACAAAATTGTTATTGCGGACTTATTCTCGGAACATAATGTTTCTTTTGAAAGGTCTCGTGGCTCTGGAATTTTATTCTGTTATTGTTTTTTTGCGAGTTCCATGAAACACGTTTGCTTTTAGAGATGGACCACCAGACGAATAATAAACTTGCTTTAACAGATTGCGAGCACAAAATCGTTTTTAAAATATTTTGTCTGACTTCAGACAGGAATTAAAGTTCCAAATATCTTTATATAGGCTTCAAAAAAGCATTTTTAAAATAATGTTCAGAAATGATAGGCTCGGAAAGAATATAGAGAAGAAACTGGCAAGGAGCTCGATAGTTGCCCTTTTAAATGCTAACTAAAAGAAATCTTAGATGACAATGATGAGATGACGGTAATTTTGTGATTTTAGTGCGTTGCGAATCTTAGTAATTGGCTTACTTATAGTTCGATTTTGCCACTTTACGGCATTTTTATGACAGGATTTTGACTCGATTTTACCATTTCGGACTAGCACAACAGCCTCACCTAACTATGAAAGTCAAAGAACAAAGAATGTAAAATTGTACACTATAATATATTCTGTGCAGTTGTCGATTCTTCGTTGAAATAAGCCGTGACTGAAATCGCTTCGATAGATATTATTATATTGTTGTCCGGTTGTTTTGTCCCGCAGTGTACGGCTGCATCTCGGTGCAGGTACACCCGCTAAACTTCCTCATGTCGCTCGATTACTTGAGTGTTACGAACAGCTTGTGGGAGGAGATGCGACGGCGACGCGTGCGAATTGATATTGGGGTCGGTTGGGACAAGTACGGAGAAAGATGGGAATCGGGGAAATGATGTGGCTGTTAAAGACAAGAATGGGGCCAAGATGTGGGTCTGTTGGGACAAGTATAAAAAAAGAGATAGGGCTGTTGCGACGTACGAAGTAGGTAAGATGGGACTATGTATTTTAGACATTTGAGATGGAACGTTGACGAGAAGTGGGGGGCAAGAGATCGAATTTTTCATCATAAGTACGGAGCAAGAGATGGGACTGTTGCAATTTTTATTTACGATTGGGTAAAAAACTTGAAACAAAAATATAAATAAAATATTAAAGTTTGAAAATGAATATTGTTTTAGCAAGACCAATCGTTATCGTAATCCGAAACAAAATTTCTGTCTATTTTCTAGTATTTTCTCTTTCTGTCACCTAAAACCGGATACATGATAAGATTCGTATATCTGTCTTTCTCAAACATTTTCTCTTCTTGTAATTTGAACCAAGAACCTTAATCTGACAAGATTTTTACGTCAACATTTTCTTGAGCAAAACTAATCTAAAGCAGCTCCATACTTAACCGAGCATTTGTGCTAACTGTACTACATCTTCCGCGACCGGGTACAGTCGGCAAGAGAGTAACAATCACAGCCCGATCGACCCTCAACCCATTTCCTCATTGGACCCGCAATCATGATTCATTCTTAAAGGGCACGACGTAGACTAGTTTAAGTGCAGAAATGCATTTTTTGGAAAAAGTTTTATAAGGTAGTAATGTTGAAATAAAAAAAGCAGTCAGTTTTTAACAGTAGGTGATAACCGATCTTGTAATACCGGGTATTTTTTTTTATTTTACATGGCCTACAGTCAACGACATGTTTTATAATAATAGGCAGAGTTTGAGCAGCAGTTTGCTAGTATAATCTACACATACATACATAACATCACGCCCATAATCCCCGAAGGGATAGGCAAAGTCAAAAGGGCAGCAACCTTGACTTTGCCTATCACCTATAACCTTTCAACCACATTCAGCCAAAAATAAAACATGGGACAGTGGGCTGGGTTGGATGGAAAGCTGTGAAAAAGGAGTGACAAGTGGCTAGCTCGTCTCCTACTCAGGCACTTACCCAAAAGCCCGTAAACCATTAGTCGCCTCTTACAACATGCTAGGCAAGAACCGCAGTTGGCACATTCTTTTTTTTGTCCCAGATCAACATGGGCCAAGTCCCAGACCAACATGGGACAAGTATAATCTAATTAAGCTAAAACTAGCTTCATAATATATGAAGGGAAGCTAGAGCATAATTGAGTAACAAGTAAATAAATCTGCACATTTGCAATATTAAGTACAATAAAAGTTACCAGTGCACGCAACCAGAACAAATGAAATAATTCCGCGAACTCATTTTCCTTAATCATAATCGGCTATTCATTAGCAGCTATGGTCTTGCTGCGTCATGTGTTTTTTGTTGTGGTCTTTAAGCTGACCTCACTGTACTGTACGAAATGCGACCGTGAATGCAGTCTGAATTAGTTTATGGAGGTAATATGTATATATAGTGATATTACGGTCGTGATGATAAGAACTGTCGTAAAAGACGACTAATGGTATATCGGGTTTTGGGTTTGTGAATATGTAGGCTACAATCTAGCTACTTGTCACTACATTTTCATAATTTTTCATCTAACCCAGTGTTATTTTTAGCTTAATGTGGTTAAAGGGTCCTGCTGCGCCTTTAACTCTGCCTACCCCTTTGGGGATTATGGGCGTGATGTTATTTATGTACGTATAATATGACATTATAGCCAAATATAAAACTTGGCTAGGTCACACACACAATCACATATCCAATACCCGATATACCATCAGTGCTATTTTACGACATGCTAGGCATGGAATACAGAAGGCATATTATTTTGAAATCCCAGGTCTATGTGAGAGAGAAGGCATAATTTGTATTAAAAAAAATGAACCTAACATCATGTCTCATGCCAATTCGGGATTCACTTTCAAATAAAAAATACTTAAAAGTATAATCTTAATATTTAAAATGTTGACTTAAACCAGTATACGTCATCGCAGGCGTTTAAGGGTTGAACTACCCCAGAGTAGTTCGGACGGGGTCAATTAGACTTGTTCTGTTTGTGCTCAATGGTCTGTATTAACCCTTCACATGAACCCCCATAGAGGGTTAATCGCTGATTATTTATTTAGTTGATTTATTATTATTGCGGGTGAGTACTTTTCAAACGGTTAAGCTTAATATACATTTATGCGGAGGAAGAGGGAATATTTGACTAAATGTATGAATACGAAGTTTAAATAAAATTCACAAATTTCCTGCCTCCCACGGCTATCGAGCACATTGGACATAAATCTACGGAATTTGACTTTTTGACTTTTTTCAAAAAGGTTTAGCTACAGGGCTAACACTTATCCCGAACGTCTTTGTTTGAGGCTCAAATTTTAGCTTACTAAATTGTCCAGAGGAGTTTTTCTCAAATTTTGATATCATTCTTCGTTCTCAAAATATCGAGTGCGTAAAAGGCGACTAATGGTATATGGGTTTTGGGTATGTGATTGTGTAGGCGACAGGCTGGCCACTTGTCACTACTTTTCACAATTTTCCATATAACCCAGCCTATTTTATTTTTGGCTGAATGTGGTTTAAGGGGCCTACTGTCGCTTTGACTCTGCCTTCCCCTTCGGGGATTATGGGCGTGATTTTATGTTATTTATGTATATGACAAAGCGTTATTTTTAACAGAATAGTTATGTAATACACATTCAGTTCATTTTAACAAGCATTTTAGTTTATGACTAAAGTTAGGTTTCTTCATATTCATAACAAGGCTTTATCAATAAATTTAATTAATAATTCATGGATTCCCATGCATAATTATTACTTTTACATACGAACATGTAGGTCTTCGAAAGAGTTTAGGTAGTTTAGTGGTAAGGACCTGCACCTCAAGTGCTGAGAATACAGGTTCAGACCTGAGCACGTCTCTCTGGATTTTGGAAATCAGATTAATATCACTCGCTTGGTGGTCCAGGAAAAGCCATCACGTAACCTGCACATCCTAACTAACTATAAATAAAAAAAATAAAAAAATATCCGACTACATCACATACATTGATCTGACTCCGAGGTAAATAGCTTAAGCACTTGTGTTACGGATATCAGAATCAACAGTGGTATTACAAATATACTTAAATATTGGATATTAACACCCAGACACAGAACAAACACAAGTATTTATCATACGAATATTTGTCCTGGGTGGGGATTAAACCCACGACACTTGGCGCATGGGGCAGAGTCACTACCGAATGCGCCATCGAGTTTGTCAAACTATAGATGTGTAACTATGATACAATTGCCAGGTTCCCCTATCTGAGGGTTACGACTGTCAGTCTTCCCACTGTAATTACCAGACTTGCTAACTCCTGGATCACCGTTTAAACGAACTCACACTAAACACGGGACATGACGTCAGGAAGATGAAGATACGTTTAACTAAAAAAAAAACCGGTCAAGTGCAAGTCGGATTCGCGCACGAAGGGTTCTGCACCATTATCTTTACAACATTAGACACTAGACACTAAACTACTAAATATTCTGTGAATATTTTAAGTGTCTAGCAAAAAAATCACGTGTTTATGGTATGGGAGCCCTTAAATGTTTATTTTATTCTGTTTTTAGTATTTGTTGTTACAGCGGCAACAGAAATACATCATTTTGAATTTAAAGTGTCTAGCTATCACGGTACATGAGATACAGCCTGGTGACAGACAGACGGACAGACAGACAGACAGACAGTCTTAGTAATAGGGTCCCGTTTTTATCCTTTAAGTACGGAACCCTAAATATAATGTTGTTAATGATTGTAAAGACAAAGATAGAGACCAATTTTCTGATAAGCATCAAGTATGCATTCATATATTCAGTTCTAATAGATTCTCAAAATGCCTTGCGTTTGGAACAAAAAATTCAATATCGTTATCATCCGCAGCAAACTAGTTTTACCGGCACAAACCGGTTTATATCCGATGCCTCGACTCGGAGGAAATAGGGGCTGTAATATGCGTAGAGCGAGTTAGAGCTGGCTGGATGTGACTGAATTTAAATTAAAAAATCATATTTCAGTAGAGAAAATATTTTTAAGATAAGATAGGATATATAAACACCAACAAAAAAAAAAACACAAATATATGTACCTATAGGCTAAGAAAATTGTAATAATTAATGTAAAAGTATCAATTAATATCAATCCGTATTTCGTTCAGGTATTGTATACTATCAACGTTTTGAACACGCTATTGGTAGGTATATTTTAAAATGTTGGTTTGTATTTATAAATACAAACCAACATTTTAAATGTATACATTGTTGGTGTCTTTGTACTTGCTCCGTGGTGTATGTAATAGTATCATGGATACCCGATCCTACACTATGTGTAATAAAAAAAAAAATATATATTTTTCTTATATAATAGCAATGAATCTGGACTTTCGACTGAGCTGTAAAATCAGATTTGATCTGAGTATTCTGTAAAAAGGTGACGGAACGTATTGAGAAAAAATTGAGGATTGAAATTTTGGTATTACTCTGATGGCCTACTAAATACCACAGACCTTGATAAATATCAAAAATTACACTTATATTTCCTATACTTTCTTTATGCGCGGCCACTGCATATGTCCATTGTGTTCCATCCAGCCAGTGTATAAACCTCTGGCTGGCTCGTATGAAAATGCCCGCGAAAGCGTAAAGCGTAAAATGGAATTTTTAAAATGCAAAGAATGAAATGAAAAGCGGGACCGTCCGCGGTCATGTTGACTTTGTCCTTTTTGAGAGGATATATAGACCGGGCGGCCGCAGCGGAATTCCGGCTCGATCAAGTGTGACGGGAAATTAGCTGATATATGGAAGACTTCGCAGACTCTATATTTAGTTGAGAGCTTAGGAACTTTATGTGCTGGGTTTTGAATGTAAGTAAGTTACAAGTACAATCAGAGAATAAGTAAGTAAGTTACAATCAGAGAATCAGAAATATCATATTAATATTATAAATGCGAAAGTTTGTATGTATGGATGGATGATTGTTACTCTTTCACAAAAAAACTACGGAATGGATTTTAATGAAACTTTACAATAATATTAGCTCATACACCCGAATATCATATAGGCTATGTTTCATCGATGTACCACGCGAGCGAAGCCGCGGACAGAAGCTAGTAAGTAATAATTTTTATCTACGCTTTTTGATTTTTTAACGGTCACGTACGTAAACTTCCCGGTGCCGAAGGATCGTGAATATGAAAACCCTTTCACAAACGACTCAAACCCTTTTATATAGTGACAGTGTCTTCGCAAACGGCTCCTGTACTATAGGCCTTTAGTTATACGATCTCAAATTGAATCATATGAGTGGTTAACGAGTTTCTCTACGTTGCAATTCCTTTTTGTTTTCAGCTTTTCTGTTGATCATTTTCATATGGTCCCTAACGTTTGAGAGTTTGGTTTTAAATTTTTGAGCAATGACATGACATATGCCAATTTTATTTAATTTTTTATACAGTAGATAGCAGATTAATCAGTCTGTGGTGACTATTATCTTAAAGATAAGCACATATGTCTATTATTTATCCTATGTTTATAGTCTCAAACAAGGATTCCTAACGGTATTGAGTTTGTAATCATGCAGGCTCCGAGCTAGTCGCTTGTCGCAACTTTTTCGCAATTTTCTGTCTAACTCAACTCAATCACTTCTTTTCTTTTGGCTAAATGTGGTTAAGGAAGGTAACTGTTCATTGGTCTCTGACTACTCATTCGGGGACTGCAGACGTGATGTTTTGTATGTCAATTCAACAATCTAATTTAAATGACCGTCTTATTAGGATATATATAATGATTAGGTTATCTCAATAAATGTAATTTTAAAATGAAGGTCTAATGTTTTTCGTTGTTCTTTCTTTTTTTAATCATCATTATCAATCGTCGTGTTGTATTATTAGATAAACTAACTAACTAAACTTCACGCCACTTCCTTAGCGGGGTAGGCAGAGAGAACTGAACGTCATATGGCATGATCCTTACACACCGAATCGAATGTCCTTCTAACCGATATCGATCACGGCGGTCAATCAAGGATTAGAAAGCTGCGCAGGAGATGTTATAGTGCATAAGTGTATACGCCAACACAGGTGCACTCTCTGTTCCTTCACCCTCATAGTCCGATGAGACGGCACATATTATTAGATGCTACAGTAAATCCAATCGAATGGCTATAAAAACTCAAACGAAAGCCCTCCCATTGAACAAAAGAGTCAAAACGAGTCTGCCCATTGGGATTTCAATAGCTTTTTTATTGAACCGAATGCGGTTAGATTGGAACCATGTTTGCTCTCCACATGCTATAGGTACGTAGCTGAATTGTAGCTTTAGTAGAATAGTAGATGGATTTTAGTTTAATTCAATGGATTATTCCATTCTGTCCGTGTTGACAGAATGGAATGTCCCCTTAGAGGGACAGAACGGAAAAAAAGTTTCATCTGTCCCCGTGATTGGTAACGTAAATAAAATTAAAGAGCTTTTGTGATGTAAAAATATGAATATAAATAAAAATAAGCTATTTATCAAAGCGGTATTTAAGAAAAAATATGATATAGCGTAAAAATATTTTAAATTCCACATGCAAACATTCTTAGTTTAGTGATTAAAGTAATGAATACTTCAGTTCATTAATTTATTGATAATAATTAAAGGCGTTTTCCCTCAACAGGCTGAAAGCCGCTACTTTTGCTGGTTTTCTCTCAGTCCTCTACCACGGTCCAGCCGGCCCAGTCGTGCAGAGACCAATGCGGCTTCACTGTGGCTCTACCATCTACATCTACTAATATTCGAATTCCAGCTCTATTACCTACTAGCTTCTGCCCGCGGCTTCGCTCGCGTGGTACATCGATGAAACATAGCCTATATGTTATTCGGGTGTTTGAGCTATATTATTCTAAAGTTTCATTAAAATCCATTCAATAGTTTTTTTGTGAAAGAGTAACAAACATTCATCCACACATACAAACTTTCGCATTTATAATATTAGTAGGATGATATTCAGATGCCAACTTCTATCTATACGAGACCAAACTGGTAGCTTTACTGGTGAGTTCCCTTACTGACGTATAAAGTCCATCTATCCATGAAATAACTGATACGAACGCGATATTTAGTGAATGGACCTGTCGATTCGTTCGGCACCGATTTGCGAATCATTTGTATTGTTATTTGGCTCCGTAAATGTCATTGACTTCTTGTCATGGACATTGCATTCAACCATAGATTTAGAATTCTTTGACGTACATCCTAAATCTGTGCATTCAACCTTATATATTTTGTATTTACAACAATTTTTTTTCCTTTATCACAAAGGACGCTTGAAGTTAAATATCAATTATACGTGATTTTAAACTTTCTCGTTGCATTACTATAATGCATATCGCATTTAGTCACGTTAGTGTAAATAAGTAAATAAAATAAATATCCAACGTCATCACATACAGTGATCTGACTCCGAGGTAGTAGCTTAGCTTGTGTTGCGGATATCAGATTCAATAGTGGCATTACAAATATATATGATTGCCTAATTAGTCCTTCTAATCTATGCAAACAAAATATTGAAAAAGAGAATAATGATTAATTCAGCACATATCTTTAGCAGGTCCACTGAGTTTAAGTCGCTGTTACTTAAAGTTTAATCAAAATAGTTGCATAACAATATATTTACTTAATAACTAGTGTCAATCTATGTTAGTGGATGGAGAGGAAGAGGAAGGCCAAATAAGAGATGGATGGATTGTGTGAAAGATGATATGAGAGAATGGGAGTGGATAGCTTGATGACGGCTGACCGGGACGTATGGAAAAGGAAGACATGCTGCGCCGACCCCAGATGAACTGGGAGAAGGGCAAGAGGATGATGATGATGAACTAGTGTCAATATAGAATCTTGGGCAGAGCGGACTCTACATCCTGTTTAGCGATTGGGATAATAGATGAGGACTTTGTAGCGTCTAACTTGAAAGCGCCTAAGCAGGAATTGGTGGTTTAATCACCCCCGTGCCTCGGAAAGCACGTTAAGCCTTTGGTCCTGCGCCTGACCTCTCTCCGGTCATCTCGAATTGCCGTCTCACCGGACTATGAGAGTAAAGGAATAGATAATCCACCTGCATTTGCGCACACACTTGTGCACTATAATATCTCCTGCGCAGTTAGCTAACCCTCGTTGAGGTTGGCCGCCGTGGCCTATATCGGTTAAGAGGATATTCGATTGGCGTCTAATACTGAGTCGTCAACGTGAGTACATTCAATAAAGCTGATGAATTGTTAGGTTTGAGCGCTAGCAGCTATCGGGCGAGTGATTAAATGCTCCGGCTTTTACGCTATTTAGGTCTTTCATAAAGTGGATCAAACAATTATTGTTATTAATAATTGTTTGTTTAAGCATCAGCAAGAGCGGTGGTGTCGCAATGGTTTGGATATACGTCTTGAATACGATGGGTAATAGTTCAAATATGTTTACGTACTGTTGGGCTTTGTTGAGCTACCACCGCTCAATTTATCCGATGTGTATCTGGAAATTAAAAATAATGTGCCAACTGTGTTTCTTGTCTAGCATGTCGTAAAAGGCGACTAATGGTTTAGGAGGTTTTTGGGTATGTGATTGTGTAGGCGACAAGCTAGCCTCTAGTCACTACTTTTTCAAAATTTTCCATCTAACCCAGCCCAGTTTTATTTTTGGCCGAATGTGGTTTAAGGCTGATTTCCCTTTGACAGTGCCTACCCCTTCGGGGATTATCTGATTAGGGATTAAGGGTGTGATGGTATAAAAATATATATATATATATATTCAAACGTAAGTTAGTGTCTTAATGTTAAAGATATGATTGATGTAATCATGATCTAATTAGTATAGTTAAGTTATCTAGCCACAAATTCTTGGTCCGACCCGGGATTTGAACATGCGCCGCTTAGGACCTAGAGGTCAAACCAACGCGGCAGTCAAAAAGTTATCCTATAAAAGGATTGCGAAGATTATATGACATTTGCTTAAATGTATTGACCAGCCTCTTTTTTTCAGGTTCGTGGCCTTAGAGGACCCAAAGGATTTGGTATTACGTTAAAAATTATTGATCTTATTATATTTACCAAATTAACGTTTATAGTGATAAAGAATGTACTTGATGTCAATCGATACTCTAAGTAGAGTCAAACCAGAACTATTACTACAAAGTCCACATGCTCTCTAAAGCTGTAATTAGAAACAATTCGCTCTTGGTAGAGCGAGCTCGTTTGCTCTATGCTCTATCGGATCTATCTAGAGCACACTGAACTAGCTCTCAGTACCTTCAAAATGTAAATGAGCAGTTTACACCAGCACCATAGAATGTAGAGATACAGAACGGATTTGAAGCTATTAGACAAATTAGATAGGTTAGAAATTCAATCACAATGTTAAACGAATGTTAAAAGAACATTTCATAGTCTGGATCATTTTGCCTTTGTATGGAAAGTATAAATTATTCTATGTGTTAATATTCGAGATGTGATTGTTATTAATTAATACACCACATTTTAGATAATGCGTTTATTTAATACGTTACCATAACCATCATACTAGACTCATAGACATAGACCATACTTTTTAAAAATAACTGTTGTTCTACATCTTCTATAAAGAGTTCATATATCTAGCACTATGAATGCTCACTAATATTATAAAGAAAAATACCTCTGTCTGTCTGTTAGGTTTGAATCCCATTAGATCCAAAAGTTAGTGCTGTAAATGGTCATTTGTATTTAAGTTATGATTTTTTTTAAACATACTACATACATACATAACATTACGCCCATAATCCCTGAAGGGGTTATGCAGAGTCAAAGGGGCAGCAGGTCCCCTTAACCACATTCAGCCAAAAATAAAACTGGGCTGGATTATATGGAAAGTTTGGTAGTAAAAAAAAAGTGCGCTGCGGAAAATCTGCGGTGTATCGCTCACAGACTGCGTTCGGAATGATGATGTAAGAAAGAGAGTTGGTCTGAAGGACAGCGTCGGAGTCAAGGTAAGAAGAGGCATGCTCCGGTGGTTCGGACATGTGGAAAGAATGGATGACGAAAGATTGACTAAACAGATATACAATGCGAATGTGGAAGGATGTAGGAGCCGCGGAAGGCCCAGGCTCACCTACCACGACCAGATTGGTCGTGTATTAAAAGAAGGTGATGTTAGGAGTCATAAAAATCGTAGAGCTTGTATGAAAAGGATTATGAATGTTGAAGAGGCGAGTGAGGTGTGTAAGGATCGTGCCATATGGCGTTCGGTTCTCTCTGCCTACCCCGCTAGGGAAGTGGCGTGAAGTTTAGTTAGTTAGTTAGTTAAAAAAAAAGTAGTGTCAAGTGGCTAGCTTGTCGCCCACACAATAACATACCCAAAACATGATACACCAGTTGTCGTCTTCTACGACATGCTAGGTAAGAACTACAGTTGGCACATTATTTTTTGATTCCAAACCAACATGGGACAAATATATGGGATAAACAGACCAAAGTAAGTCTATCTGTTATCTAGTCTTCTTTCGATTGTAAAATAAGCTCCCAAAACAAGTATATATGGCTGGATAACTCATGTGCTAGTGTGTAAAAACTGTAAAGATACTGAATTTATTATGTACTAGCAGCGACCCGCAGTTTTGGGTTATTCACCAACTCGACACAAGAGACTGGGCACATGTGAGTTTAGTTGGTGAAACTGAGAATTAGTATAACTTATTATTTCGTCATCTGGACACGCTAAGATTTTTACGTGAGTCCACATAGTAAAACTTAAATCAAAGTAGATCTCGTTCTCATTAGAATATCATCATCTTCCTAGCGTTATGTCCCGTTCTTTGACGGGGTCCGCTTAGACCATGATCCAGGATTTAGCGAGTCTGGTAATTACATTGAAGCGACTGCCGATCTGACCTTCGTAACCCTAAGATAGGGGAACCAGACAATTTTTGGATCATGGTTACAAATTCAAAGTTGTTTGAATTTGCAGGTTTCATCACGATGTTTTCCCTCACCGTCGAGCTAGTGGTATAAATATGTACATAGATTTGAAAAATCTAGAGGTACATGCCCGGGTTTGAACCCGCACTCCTCGGTTAAAAGGCGCGTGTCCTTACCATTGAGCTACCACCGCTGTCCTCGTCCTCGTTCCCATTAGAATACTTGGATGATAAATAGCCTAGTAACATAGGCTATATTTATCTAATTTTTATTTACGTTGATTTTGTAGCTTTAGCTAGTTTTAAGAGTAACAAACAAACTCACATTCGCATCAACAATATTACTTAGGATCTTATACTAAATGTCTAAGATAGGCAACATCAACTTCCATGACCTCTCTGCGCAAGTTATTCTTTGCAAAACGATCTGGCTGTATCCAGTTACAGCCAGTTCAATCCGGTGTTTCCCGGTCCATTTTTAAGCTCGATTTAAAGTTAATTCGCTGGCAATTTCATGGCCAATGGCGAATGGCGTTGGAAAAGTCAAATGGCATTCAGTCGAGTGTGTTAATTGAGTGGGGATGTAATAAACGGTGTGACTTATTGTTTTTCTATTTGGTACATATATATTGATTTCATTGACTGCCTCGTTGGTTTAGTGGTAGTATGCGCCGGCTAAGGACCAAAAGGTCCCGAGTTCAAATCCCGGGTCGGGCCAAAAATGTATGGCTGGTTATTTCAATATTGAAATTACTCAGTAACAGTTTGGAGTCAGGAGGTTGGCGGTATAATCACCCCCGTGCCTCGGAAAGTACGTTAAGCCGTTGGTCGTGTGCCTGGCCTCTCTCCGGTCATGTCGAATTGCCGTGTAATGAACTATGAGAGTGAAGGAATAAGGGTGCACCTGTGTTTGCGCACACACTTGTGCACTATAATATCTCTTGCGTTGGCTAATCCTCGTTGAGATTGGCCGCCGTGACCGATATCGATTAGGAGGACATTATTATTATCGCTATCATATGTACATACTATCATTTTCTCAATCTGTTCTTTGAACTCTACCGGGGTAGACAGGAAGCTCTTTTAATCAGTTTAAAAGAGCTTCCTGTCTACCCAATGTATCGCCAACCAATGTATCAAATATGACATTGATTCTAGTATGATGGAAAATAATAAAAGAGTCATTGTAACTGACTGGCTACCGTCGTCTTTACAATCACGAACCCCATAAGTACACCATTAGCCTAGTTAGTTCTAGGCAATATAGCAATATATAAGGTGGTCCAACGACTTGGTCCATGTCGCGGGAACCCGCTGGAGGCAAGCAGTGCTGGACCGGTCGTTTTGGCGATCTTTGAAGGAGGCCTATATCCAGCAGTGGACGTCTTTCGGCCGAGATTATGACGATGATGATGAATATAGCATACACCGTTTTTGGTCTCTTACTTAGTAATTAGTATTATTTGTGATTTTGACGTCACAAATAATTGAACAAATACATAAATATTAGAAATCTTCACATATGATACATATAGATTTGATTCAAAGTAAGTAGCAGAAATATTTAATGGTTAGTCTGTTAAGGGCAACTGACGTCATAACGTTGTAAATAATAAAAAGTAAATCTATGAATACATAGCTCTCAAGTCACTTAGACTTTGTACGAGTGATGATTATAACGAGAATATTTAACAGACAACCTATGTCAGCCTGAACCAAACAACTTATTCAATTAACTTATTACCAGGCCCTCACATCAAATCTCTCGAATCCATTTATCCATAAAATGTGGGCTTACCCCATAAAAGCGGCAATTAAAATTCATGCCCTTTTTCCAATCGACACGAAGGGTCCAATAACTGATTTACGAAACGCGCGGAAACAATCATTACGAAGTTATGGTATTTCGATTTGATTTTTATGTTAAGGACTAGCGGTTTTGAAAATATAAATAAATCAATAATAAATATAAGACTACATCACATACATTGATCTGATTCCGAGGTAAGTAGCTTAAGCACTTGTGTTACGGATATCAGAATCAACAGTGGTATTACTATTACAAATATATACTTAAATATTGGATATTAACACCCAGACACAGAACAAACACAAGTATTCATCACACGAATGTTTGTCTTGGGTGGGGATCGAACCCACAACTCTCCACGCATGTGGCAGGGTCACTACCGAATGCGCCATCGAGGTATATATATATATCATAGGTTTTAAAAATAAGTTTCACCATACATTCCATATTAGTCCTAGAATAAAAAAATAATGTGCCTATTGTGGTCCTTGCTTAGTATGTCACAAATGGGGACTAATGGTGTATTAAGTGTCGGGTTTGTTATTGTGTATGTGCGACTGGTGTGTTCTGAAACCGCTTACCATCAAGCTTAAGGAATGCGTGTTTGCCCTCTTTGCGATTAAACAAAAAAGACATAAACAGAAAAAGAAAAAAAAACAGTCGAATTGAGAACCTCCTCCTTTTTTTTAAGTCGGTTAATAAAATGATTTCTTTAGTAATAGAGCTCTCCTCTATTAAGTAAGTTAAAGAAAGGATCTTAGTCTTTTATAAAAAAAAAGATAAAAAAAAAACTTTTCAAACAATAAATACAATTAGTCCTCAACGTAAACCTGTTTGTATTTCTTGCTTTATGCGAAAGATAGAATCAACGTATGTACGACAAATTTTGACAGTCCAATGTTAACGTCAACTATATAGATTATATTCAATAAGAGATGATGTAAGCATTTCCTATATTGTTAAGAGAAATATCGCACCCCGCCTGCATGAATACCATTCCGAGCCCGGCCGTAGCTCCAGATATGTCTTAATTAATCTCCTGCCCAAATGCGCAATTAAAATTCATGTCTTCTCACCAATAGTCTATGGGCTTGTAAGGTGTATATGCGGTACTGCAGTAAGGTATGTAGATTTTAAATAAAAAATTCACAGACAAATATACAAATATAAGCAACGGTGTCTTCGTGTAAGAATTTCAATTAAATCATCGTATCTGGTTGTATTGTATGGAAGCAGTGGTAGCTCAATAGTAAGGATACGCGCCCCTTAACTGAGGAGTGCGGGTTCAAACCCAGGCATGTACCTCTAGATTTTTTAAATCTATGTACATATTTATGCCACTAGCTCGACGGTAAGGGTAAAACATCGTGATGAACCTGAAAATTTAAACGACTTTGAATTTGTAACCATGTTCCAAAAATTTTCAGGTTCCCCTATTACAGAGTTACGATGGTTAGATCTGCAGTCACTTCAATGTAATTATCAGGCTCGCCAAGTCCTGGATCATGGTCTAAGCGGACCCCGTCTAAGCACGGAACATGACACTAGGAAGATGATGATCTAGTTGTATTGTATAAAAGTAGTAAAGTACCTACATTTGAAAATATTAAGAGCCTGTACTCGTATCTACACCTTGCTAGATCCAAGATATAATAATATAATCAAAATAAGGTTGAATAATAATATTATCCGAACCGATTTCGGTCAAAGTCAACTACGCGAATGCCGGTCTGACCTTACATAGGGGAACCAGACAATTTGGATCATGGCTATTTTCAACCGACTTCAAAAAAGGAGGAGGTTCTCAATTCGACCAAAGTCAAAGTCAAAGTCAAAGTCATATTTATTTATGGCTGAATGTGGTTAAAGGCGCTTTCTGTCCCTTTGACTCTGACTACCCCTTTGGGAATTACGGGCGTGTGTTTTGTATACTATGGATCATGGTTACATCCACCCAATTGTTTGAATGTACAGGTCATCAGGATGTTCTCCCTCAACCGAGCAAGTGATATAATACAGGTTACCAAATGTACCATCACGGGTCAGATGTCTTAATTAATCTTAGTAAACACGCCATCAAATTCACGTGGTCCCTCCGCACGCAAGCGTGTACACGCGCGGGGCGCCGGCCGCGTCTGCCGTCTTTGCATCGATATTCCGTTTCGGTGAACCGATTTGTAGAACCAAGTCAAAAGCGGCAGCGGTTTGGTTCGGTGAGCGTATTTGTAAAGATTTTCATGCCAATTTTAATTAATATTCCTAACTAGCAGTGGCGTAGCTAGGTAACAAAGGTCCCTGGGGCAAAACAGAATGGCTCATGGGCCATGGGCGTATGCAGGTTTTGATCCAGGGGATAATTACATTAAACCATATTACTATAATATTGGTCAGTGTATTTACGTCACTCAAAAGGTGCGGCCAGAATACCAGTGCTGCTGTGGCGACTCTCGGGTGGCTGCAACACATGCTGAGGCTCGCACCTTGTTGGCTATAACCCAATGTATGTTCCTTTCTCATATGTCTGTATTATTTAATGGTCATTAAATGTTTTCTATTCTATTCTATTCTCTAAAGAGGGGGTACATGAGAAATGAAACAAAAGTTTGTTTATCAGGTTTTAGGGCCCTCCGAGCTTGGGGGCCCCGGGGCACTGCCCCGCCTTGCCCCTGGGTAGCTACGCCACTAACTAGCTAAGCCCAGTTACTAAATGATATTATTACAACTACGGAAAGGAATTACGAGGAAAGCTGGCCACTGTATTTTCCATACAAAAGTTCTCGACGGATTCCTCCTTGATTTGCAACACTAAAGCAATTATTTTATATATAAGTATATTAAAGCGGTGGTAGCTCACACGCGCTTCTTAACCGAGGAGTGCGGGTTCGAACCCGGGCAAGTACCTCTGGATTTTTTAAATCTATGTACTTATTTATACCACTAGCTCGACGGTGAGGGAAAACACCGTGATGAAACCTGCAAATTAAAACAACTTTGGATTTGTAACCATGATCCAAAAATTGTCTGTTTCCCTATCTTAGGGTTGCGAAAGTCAGATCGGCAGTCGCTTCAATGTAATTACCAGACTCGCTATATCCTGGATCACGGTCTAAGCGGACCCCGTCAAAGCACGGGACATAACGCTAGAAAGATATATAAGTACAGATAGCGCGCGAGTTGAATGCAGTCGGGGCCTAAAACGAGACATATCTGAGCTCTGCATTCAACTCGCGCGCTATCTGTATATATTCACTTATTCTATGCTCCTATGTCTTTCTTTCTCGATAACTTTTGGTGGCAGGTGCCTTCCCTCTGGAACTCGTGCACCAAGGTACCTGCTGGTTTATTTACTATACGAACCTATCAATGATATTGCATTGATAGGGTAATTCACAGAATAGTTCCTGTGGATAGAAGAAGTAGATCACCCCGCTCCCGTCCATAAATTAAACCACCCCCCAATAGACACCCGTCCGGGCCTTGATTAATATTCATAAAGTAATTAATTTCGGCACCGCAGTCCGTTTGTTCGAGATATTTATTTTCAGTTGTTACGCCGTGATCACAACCATTATTGCCTGATTGCTGACCTGTGATTGGTCATTTCATCGTGTCGGTGATTGCTGATTGGGCGACAGGTTCCCGTGGATATTTTGTTTGACCACATTGGTCAAACAAAATATCCACTGCTTTAGTGATTTTAGAGTAAATATTGTGAAATGTACTATGATTTTAGCCCTTTCAAATTTGCTTGTTTAAACCATGTCTGGTCAGTCACATACATTTTAGATTTCGTATAGACTTGACGCAGACAGATGTCGCTACAGGCATCATTTAGACTGATTGAGATATAAAACCGAATAATAACATTATTATTTCACTTTTAAAAAATCCTTTTTTTTTAATAAGTTATTTACGTCATTTCTTAGATAATTAATTAAATTTAGGTAAAAAACATATTTATAAAATATTTTCTTCAGAAGCAAACCAAAATAATCTTTGTTTTAAAACCATGAATTTTACACAAATTGACGTATTATTACTAAGAAACAACTAACCTGTGCTTGTAGCGGCATTTTGTATTATTCCTGACAAACAGACTTAACTTTGCTGTAGTTCCAATAACTCACCACTGTCGCTGTTCTTGCGCGAGTTATAGCAGTAACTTTTCAAGTATGGGCAGTGACCCTCTGTTGTACGTAGTATATTATTACTCTGTGTTGAAACTAAATTATTAAAAATACAAAAAGTGCGTGTAGTTTGTATTTTTATTAGTCCACGGTTACGTTAATTTAAATTTATTATAACGAGCGGCCCGCCCCGGCTTCGCACAGATAAGATAAAAACTGAAATGTGCTTTGTTATTTACTACAAAATATTTACAAATTATATACTTATTTAGATATATACCCTTCTCGATTTTTACTTTATCTACTGGTGAAAACCAAATCATAATCAGTCCAGTAGTTTCTAAGATTAGCCTATACAGATAGACAGATATACGGGTCGAAGGACTTATTTTCATACTACATATTATATCTATATTGATGTAAATTTGTAGATTTTAATATTATAACTGAATATACATATACCGCACTGACGATGAGAGAAAACATCGTGAAGAAAAACATGAACTTCTCATGGAAATGAGGATGTTGTATAGACCCGAACGTCGATTTTTCGATTTTCGACGTAGGCTCTGATGATGGATAAAATCTGATGTAGGTAGGGTTGCCAATTTTTACCAGAATAAATAGAGTATTTCTGTTTTCAAAAGAGGTAAATAACGAGTACGGACGGAAAAAGGTATTTTTTGTACTTATTTCAGCACATATTTTTTTTCATGGTTGCATCATATTATGACTGGCACTAGTGTAGTAAACATTGTGTAAAAAATTGTATTTTAGCGTACTCTATTAGTGTTATAAATTTTATAGTACGCCTACAAGATATAGTATATAATACTCTATTTTAAAGTACAGTTGGCAACCCATCCCACAGGTGACTAGATTGCCCCATAATAGTCGAACGGTTATCAGTTTCCGGGACATCCCGAGACGCAGCGGGATGCGTGCGTCCCGGCGCCGGCGTCCCGGATATTGCGGGCGCGCTTCCGTCGGGATTTTAACCGGTGTGGGATTAAAATTGGCTTCGGTATTGATCGAAGTCGCGGATTGATAGGGAAATAAATGGTGTTTGATTGGAATGGGGTTTAAAGAGGGGACAACTGTATTGAATGATTACCTGAGGTGATTTCTGTAATAAAAAATCATCACGCCTTAATGCAGGGGTAGGCAGAGCTTAAGGGGGAGAGAGCCTCTTTAATAATCATCATCCTCTTGCCCTTCTCCCAGTTCATCTGGGGTCGGCGCAGCATGTCTTCTTCTTCCATACGTCCCGATCAGCCGTCATCAAGCTATCCACTTCCATTATACTCATATTATCTTTCACACAATCCATCCATCTCTTATTTGGCCTTCCTCTTCCTCTCCATCCACTAATATAATGAGCCTCTTTAATCATATTGAGCCAAAAATAAAACTGGGAAAATTGTGAAAAAATACAATTTTGTTGATAAAATGGGTATTAGCCTCAAGTCTGGGTGTTTGTTCGACATGACCAGAGAGAGGTCTGGCGCAGAACCAACGGCTTAACGTGCTTTCTGACACAGGGGTGACTATACTGCCAACTTCGTGACTCCGGACAGTTGCTGAGTAATTTCAATATTGAAATACCCAGCCACAAATTTTTGGCCCGACCCGGCATTTGAACCCGGGACCTCTTGGTCTTTAGGTGGCGCATGCTACCACTAGACCAACGCAAAAAAAATATGTTTACTGTGTATAACCTACGTCCAAATAAACATAATCATACAAATCTCCCACAGTCATTGATTGTATGATTTGGTTTAAAACTTAAAAAAGTATATATTACTCATGTATATTTTGACGCTGAAAAGAGTTAACTACCGAGTTTCATACCGGTTTCTTCTCGGTAGAATCAGCATTCCGTACCGGTGGTAGATTTACATTGCTCTAAAGATTTTTGTAAAATTGACGATTTATACATAACATGATTATGGGCATGATGTTATGTATGATAACATCATGCCCATAATCCCCGAAGGGGTAGGCAGAGTCAAAGGGACAGCATGCCCCTTCAACCACATTCAGCCAAAATTTTGTAAAATTTACGATTTATAAGTGCTTTTTTTTAAGGCCTACATAAATAAAGACATTTTGAATTTGAATTTAATGTGGAGTTTACTTTTAAGTTCAAAATAAATAAATCATACACAATATTACAAGTTAATTTTCACCTAGCTTAGCAATCGGTTTAGCACCGGGACACCGCGACGCGTCGGGACGTCCCGTCGATATCCCGCCCCGCGCCGGATATTACGAGCCCGCTTCCGCCGCGATTAAAATTGCTTCGGTTAAACGGGACAGTGCGAGTATTGGCGCTAAGAATAACGGGGAACGTATTTTGTTTCTTTGCGAAATTAAAGTTTGAACGGTTTTGCGGTATTTATATAAAGAGACAACTATTTTGACCAATATGTTTCTGGACATTTGAAATAGCTTATTTAAGGACATAGATTTAGGGCAAACAAATTCTAAATCTATGTTTAAGGGTGAAGTGGTGATAGATTGGTGCCTCAATGGATTCAACTCATTAAATAAAAATTGTACCAACACGTTTCGTATTGGTACAATTTTTCGTCTAACCCAGCCCATTGTCTCATATTGGTCTGGTACTTAAAAATAATGTGCCAACTGCTGTTCTTGCCTAGCATTTCGTAGAAGGCGACTAATGGTATATCGGGTTTTAGGTATGTGATTGTGTAGGTGACAAGCTAGCCTCTTGTAACTACTTTTCACTTCTACTGAATTAACAAAATCGCTACAAATCATAAAATAATTTAAGCAATTCCCATCATCGCATACAACTACCCGCTTGCGCACTGTGATTCGAAACAATGAGATCACCAGTCAAAATAGCTAATAAATCTTAGTATGCGCTCGAATACAAATACTCGACCTCTGGTGACCATATTGTAGTGTTGGTGAGGATTGTTTTTATAGCAGATTTTACATAATGCGGCATATTAAATCAATAAATAAAATCTCCAGACTGACACACCAATTCCCTAGTCCCAAACTAAGCTAATGCTTGTGCTATGGATACTAGGTGAGCGGATAGACATACTTACTTATTATAAACATCCATGACTCGAGTACAAATGTCCATGTTCATCACACGAAAAATTAGCCCCTAGCGGAATTCGAACCCGCGACCCTCGTTTCATGGCCAGGGTCTCTGACCACTTAACCAACCAGTCGTAACATTAAATATAAAGCGAAATCAGGTACTCAAATAAATAATAGTACGTAGGTGTCATAACGCCTGTAGTCCCCGAATGGGTTGGTAAAGTCCAAGGACCAATATGCTTTAACTGCTTTTAACTAGATTTAAACATTTGTTGGGTCAGATGGAGTCATATGAAAAACTGACAAGTTACATTAGAGGTGGCAAACGAGGTAATAACCTGATGGCGCGTAGCCACCGCAGCCTATGGAAAACAGTTTCAAGAAAATTTATTAAAATTGAGAACTAAGTGACTTTACCTCCTAATACAAACATAACATCACGCCCATAATCCCCGAAGGGGTAGGCAGAGTCAAATGGGCTGCAGGCCCGTTCAACTACATTCAGCCAAAAATAAAACTGGGCTGGGTTAGATGGAAAACTGTGAAAAAGTAGTGACAAGTGGCCAGTTCGTCGCCTTCACAATCACACACCTAAAACCCCACATACTATTAGCCTTTTACGACATGCTAGGCAAGAAACACAGTTGGCACATTTTTTTTAAGTCCCAACCCAACATGGGACATCAAAAGCCAGAAATCTGTTCAGAGAACATACTGAACCCTTAGCTCCAAAGCTAGAGTTACTTATAATGCTGTTATAATAAACACCACGTGAAAGGCCGTGAAAACGAAACAGCCAGAGTAACTTTCTTTTGTTGGCTCGTAATTTGCTCCCAAAAGTGCAATTAATCCTATTTTGATGGACGCCCTAGTGTGTCAGATGCGTGTTTCCGGACAAAATGTCCACTGCACCGTGTCCGAACGCGAATTACTCGCGGAATTTTGCCCGGCCGCCGTTGAATTAACGCATTGTGTATAATTTGCATTTAAAAGCGCGAAAATTAAACCCTCGGGGAATTTTTAGGTCCGTCTCGTTTACGTAGTCAAATTATAGGTTCACTGAAAATCGGCCTCATGGTTTAATTAAACGGGTTCATCAGGTTAAATAGCTATCAGTCAGTTTGCAGGAATAAGTTAAAGAGGGATTTTTCATAGTAAATTATACTTTACTTGAGTTTTTCTCATATGTCCTTGCGCTAAACTATTAAAAATCAAACACACGCATAGTCAATCAGAAGAAGAACATTATAAAATAGCATCAATTTATGTGTGGAATTGAAAAAACGACAATTTGTGAAGATACGACGATACGATTGTGACTGACTCGGTAGTGATCCTGCCCGATGCGCCAAAAGTTGTAGGTTCGATCCCCACCCAGGACAAACATTCGTGTGATGAATACTTGTGTTTGTTCTGTCTCTGGGTGTTAATATCTAACGTTTAAGTGATTCTGATTCCCGTAATACAAGTGCTTAAGCTACTTACCTTGGAGTGAGATCAATGTATGTGATGTAGTTTTGATATAATACAGATTATCTGACATTTGATATTCTGATATTATAATTTAGTTAGAATTTCGATAATATAATCGAACAAATTCTTACTAAATAGATTTAAGGCGTGTGTTATTATTATTGAGTAACTACTTCTTACATAGTAGAATGTGTAAGTAGTTCAATATTAATCAAAGACAAATGCATATATACACACGATCTGCAATGTCGACTTTTCTCGTCGACTTTTCCTAACATAATTTGATCTTCGCTCGTTTCACGGCTTTACAAAAACTATTCAAGCTCAGACCGCAAGCGACGCCGGGGCATCAGCTAGTGTGGGTCGGTTGCCTGTAATTTGGCGCCGCTAAACGGTCAGTAGCGATAGGTTAATGAGACCTCTAATGGGATGACGCGATGGGGCACAAGAATTGGAGACTGCCGGGTTTGCCAAGATAAGAATGCGTCCAGACTACAGCTGTCTAGTGAAGCTATAAGGTTGATAACTATTACCAAATACAAGTATGTACATTATATTTATTATACGAGTATATGCGTGTATGAAAACACTTATGAATGTAGAAGATGCGAGAGGTATATGTCAGGATTAGGGTTCATGATTTCTCGGGTCTCGAGAATTCTCGAGGCAAATTTCTCGAAGCTTCTCGGGTTTTCGAGAAATTTACATTTACGTACGTTTTCTCATATTATTTGGTTCCAATAACGTCAAAAAACTCAGTGGCTTTCCTCTCAAATAAAGTATCAAATTAATTATAAAACTTTTATTGATTATATTTAAAAACATTAATCTTATGAATAAGCTAATTAACTTTTAAAAAAAATACAGGAATAATATTATTCAGACTCATAATTATAATGAAAGCACCATTTTTGGCTGGTTATTTAGAACTTATAAACAAAAGTGATAAGACTTACCTGTTTGATTTTGATTTATTACGAAATCTGTGAAACACTACGTAAACTATATTTGGCTAGAGTCGAAACACGAATAAACATGTAAAAATGACGCCGCAGGGCGCTTGCAGCGAGATCAAAGGGTGCCGCTGCACGCAACATATCAAACGGCGATTTAATTTCTATATAGGTACATGATTTCTCGAGTTCTCGACTTTTCTCGAGCTTGATTTCCGGGAACAAAGCCCATCTAGATTTCGCTTTATCAAATTACCAAAAAAAAAAATACAAAAAAAAGTGCATCAAAGTTTTGGACTGGGGGCTTGGGACGTCACTATTTAGTAAAAAATTTACGAATGTATTACGTCACGCGCAACTTGAATGCATTGTATCTTTGACAATGTTTGTTTGACAAATAAATAAAAAAATACGTGTTCAATATTTTTTTTGTATATAGTCACCTTGCCTATTCCAGGCAAAGGCAGCAGCAGATCTGATCAATACCTTTAAGATTCTGCCAGCAACCGTAACCGTTTGACCAATTGGATTGTGGTAACCCATCTTTAGTTATTTGACAGTAAGGAGCTCTGACACGCTATGTAGGCATCCCTATATCTACCCCAGCCACTCCATTATAGATGAAACTAGGTCTTATAATAGCCATACCCCTGAAAATCCATGGCAATTTCACACATCATGCTGCCCTCTCAGGGGGATGACGATTCGTAACGCATTCCCCACAAAAAAAGGTTACTGTCTCTAATAATAAATGCAATGCCATATTTCCTGTGCCCCATCGCACGACGATTTACAAACCCTCCCTCCGTCATTCAGATAAGGCATGCGAGTGTTGAGTATATTACATTCCTTGCTCGTCTCTTAGAATCGCCTCCCTTTTTACTAGGGACCTCCACCCCTAACCCCTAGGAGTAGGGGTGAGAATGCCGTAAAGATCCTAAACGAACTAGAATGTGACAAATTCTTGGTTGGCGGTACCCATTTGTATTTTTCTGAAGCTACGCTTTTTGTCGTATTAACTTGGTTTTTAAAGTGAGTTTTAAACTAATTTAAAGAGGTGGTTCTCATGTTGTTGGAGTTTTGTTTTTGTGGGCTATTGTGGACTTTTAATATAATTATTGTCAATTTCAGCATCATCGTGGCTTAAGTAGATAATTTTTTTTTTAACTATTCTCAGTGGAATTTTTCATTAATCCTTTTGTAACATTATAAGCCAAATATTTCATAATTCAGATTATAATTGACAATTATTTATGATTAATTCTATGCAAGATTTTTTAATAGTTCACCTCACCGCCAAGCTAGTGGTATAAATGCGTACACAGATTTGAAAAATCTATGCACGTTTGAACCCGCACTCCTCGGTTATGAGGCGCGTGTCCTTACCAATGAGCTACCACCGCTAGTTACTAATAGTACTAATAGTTTCGTGAAATATAAACCACTAGATTTTACTTGCTACCCGCATAGAATTCGTACTGTTACAGAGTCTATCGTGTGACCCAGATCTCCCAGTTTTGCGTGATCCCAATTGGTCGAGTGGTATATAAATTAAAACATAACAGACACGAGACAGTTCTGTTTATATACAAGACTCAAAATTTCACACAAAGTTCGTTATGGCATCCCATGCGCGCATTTGGCTAAGCACCCTGTTTGCAGCCTTATGGACTCAATGCTTTTTTTAATTCCGGGTGAAGTAATGTGTAACAACTAGTTTGTAATACTAGTAAGGATTATTTAGTATTCTGGTATATTGTCTTTTCATACTTTATGCTAATAAATAAGTGGTTTTAGGCTTGGCAGTAAACGTAACAGACAGACAGAGTTAAGCCCTCTTGTAATATTGATAAGGACTCCCATTCGAATCAAAAGGGATGATGACTGCATTAAAAAACTACAATTCTATTTAGTCCGTCAGTTAGATTATACAAAAATACTAGACAAATATTTTTCGCTTTATCAAATTAACAAAACATCATAAAGATAAAGAGCGTCAACGTTTTGGAGTGGGGGCTTGCGACGTCACTATTTAGTAAAAATTGTACGAAAGTGTGACGTCACGCGGAACTTGAATGCATTGTATCTTCATCAATGTTTGTTTGACAAAAGTAAATAAAAAAAATGTGTTTAGTATATTTTTATAATCTAACTGACGGACTAAACAGAATTTTTTAGTCATCTTGCCTATTCTCCGGAATTCTCCGGACTGACACACCAATTCACCAATTCCAAACTAAGCTATAAGCTTGTCCTATGAATAATAGGTGAATGGATAGACATACTTAAATACGTTTTACAAACATCTATGACTCGAGTACAAATGTCCATGTTCGTCACACAAAACATTTGCAATTCATTGAATCAATTTGCTCTTATATTTGGGATCGAAACCCAAATTGAGGAGAATCTTACAGAATTAGCCTATTTCCAACTGGATCTAATTTGTAGATCCAAAAGTTATTTGCTTTGATCAACTGTTTCTAACAAATTACTTTCTAATGGACTAGAATAAATCGCCCGCAGTTTTCGGGGAGAATCAACCCAATGATAATTTGGGGGATGAGGGTCCGGACTTATTCCAGGATTGGCTGAATTATGTGTGTACAAGCGGAACTGGAACAGGTTTAGGTTAACTAGCTGTAACCCGTGACTTCGTTTGCGTTAAATTTATGAAAAAGGAGATTCTACCATATCCTTCCTGAAAGGATAGTTGGAGCCCAAGGAGCAGTAAACTGTTTATACCACATAACTAACTAACTAAACTTCATGCCACTTCCCTAGCGGGGTAGGCAGAAAGAACCGAACGCCATATGGCACGATCGAAAGATAAACCATATATCATAGTTAAAAATAAAATTGAGGTCGTCTCACTAGTAAGACTGGTATTCAAAATAATGTTTTCCTTGGTTATCATGTCGTAAAAGGCGACATGACAAAATTGAGATTAAATGGAAAATTGTAAATATAGACAAATTTGACTGGCCCGTTGGTCGAGTGGTCAGACCCTGTCCACGAAACCAAGAGTCGCGGGTCCGAATCCCGCTAGAGGCAAATGTTTCGTGTGATGAACATGGATATTTGTACTCGAGTCATGGATGTTTATAAACGTATTTAAGTATGTCTATCCGTTCACCTAGTACCCATAGCACAAGCATAAGCTTAGTTTGGGACTAGGGAATTGGTGTGTCAGTCTGAATAATTTATTATTATTTATTAAGTGGCTGTCTTGTCGCTTACAATCGCCATATCCAAGCAAGCTCTTGAAAAACGTTACGTAATAATTTTACGTTGGCAGTCACTTAGATAGACATCTCAAAACAGTTCAGTTGATATTAAACCAAATATTATATAGTAACTTTGAGTTATATCCTACATTCTAGGGGCTGTTTCACCCCGGAAACCCCTTATCATTTCACAGATTAAACGAACCTAAACGAATGTAGAGAATAAAGGAAAATACATATAAATGAAATCGTAACGGATGTCCGTTTGTAGACTTTTTCATAATCGTATATTTGAAAGGTACCTTGGTCGTGTAGGTCAACGGCCGCGGCTTCGAATCCCGGTGCAGGCTTTTACGTGATGAACATGATAATTTTTTTTCGAGTAATGGGCATAACTTTGCTATAATGTAGTTTTATTTTTAACATACATACATATTCGCGACCCACTGATTGAGAAACACTGTCCCACAGGAAGGAGTGTAACAAACAAAACACATTTAGGTGTCTTCTTAAGGACTCGCCAACTAGCGGGTGTTGGCGAGTCCTTATAATCATTAAGAATAGAGATAGAAATAAGATAAAATAAAAATTATGAATAGAGTAGAAAACAGCAATAAAATCAGTAAAATATGTGATAGGAGAGCCTATCGCTGTTGGTCTGGAACTTCAAAGAATGTGCCAACTGTGGTTCTTGCCTAGCATGTCGTAAAAGGCGACTAATGGTATATCGGGTTTTGGGTGTGTGATTGTGTAGGCGACAAGCTAGCCACTTGTCACTATTTTTGCACAATTTTCCATCTAACCCTTGCTGCCCCTTTGACTCTGCCGACCCCTTTAGGGATTATGGGCGTGATGTTATGTATGTATGTATAAAAATAGAGGGATAAAGCCGTGCAGTAAAACATACTAATGAATAGTACTTCTATTTAATAAACAATTTTTCGTGTCTCTCCTGACACTTAACTACAGTAAATTTACTTCGTACAAAGTCGTAGGCATAACTAGTTAAACAATCTATTAGTACCGGTGTCAATGTGAAAAACAAGAGGCTATTTCTCCACAGTAAACATTTGTATGGCATCCGCTATAAAATAAATAACACTAGCAATGCCTAGTGACGTGGAAACTGTACCGAGTGGGGCGGTTACACATTGGTGCAGTATACTCGTACCAACTCGTTGACTGCATCGTTGGTCTGAAAAATTGTAGCTGGTTATTTCAATACTGAAATTACTCAGTAACAGTCCGGTCAGGAAGTTGGCGGATTAATCACCCCCGTTCAAAAAAGCACTTTACGCCGTTGGTTCTGCGCCTGACCTCTTTCCGGTGCCGTCTCACCGGACAATGAGAGTGAAGGAACAGAGAGTGCACCTGTGTTTGCGCACACACTTGTACACTATTATATCTTCTGCGCAGATGGCTAATCCTCGTTGAGATTGGCCGCCGTGATCGATATCGGTTAGGAGGATATTATAATTATTATTACACGAGTTTTCGTACTGTAGTCAGGACAAACATGTGTTTGTTTTATGTCTGGGTGTTAATATAATGTATATTAAGTATATTTGTAATACCACTGTTGGTTCTGATATCCGTAACACAAGTGCTTAAGCCACTCACCTCGGAAACTGTTCAAAGTCTAATCTCAGACTCTACCATCGACAATACAGTATCTCTCTTTGCCTACCCCGCTAGGGAAGTGGCGTGAAGTTTAGTTAGTTAGTGTAGAGTATTCGAGTAATTTGCCATGATGTAGCGACACCTTTAGTATGATCGGGCTCGTTATTTATCGGCGGGAAAACAATGGGATTTCAATGGGTTATAAAATTATGGGCGAATCCGAGAGTGCGGTAATTGCGTTTGAATATCATGCATTTTGATTGTCCGGTCATTACCCTGTTAATATATTATATCGATTACTAGCTTCTGCCCGCGACTTTCCTCGCTGGTACATCGATAAATTATAGCTTGTATGTTATTCGAGTGTATGAGCTATATTATTGTGAAGTTTTATTAAAATCCAATCAGTAGTTTTTGCGTGATAACAAAAATCCATACATCAATAGTAGGACAAGTGTCGTTATTAATCTATACTTATAATAAATCTGTAGAGAGGTCAATTCTGTACATGAAATATATTTTAAAAATAACTATCAGGGGGTGAGTAGTGATCGATACTGATGCCAAAAATGCAATCAGTAAAATTTTGTCTGTCTGTCTGTCTGTCTGTCTGTCTGTCTGTATGTTCCTTATAGAAACAAAAACTACTCGACGGATTTTGACGAAACTTGGTACAATTATTCTTCATACTCCTGGGCAGGTTATAGTATACTTTTGATTTTTCATCACGCTACAATCAATAGCAGCAGAGTAGTGAAGGGAAACGTTGGGAAAACGGGAGAAGTTACTCCATTTTTTAAGCTTCCGTCGCGTGTGCAGCCTTAATGGTTAAAGTTACATAGAAATCATGTATGACGGAAATAGTCTTTATAATATTAACCATAAACGCGGGTGACACCGCTGGCACACATCAAAATAATTTCTGTTAATTTTCATTTAAAGATTAACTCATTAGTAAATTTGTAGCAAGCGCTGTACAGGATCTAGTCCGTTCAGAATCCAGGTTAAGCAAAATTGTGCAAAAAATTTGGCTACTTATTTTTGGTCTGGGACTTGAAAAGAATGTGCCAACTGTGTTTCTTCCCTAGCATTTCGCGAAAGGCAGCTTACGGTATATCGGGTTTTGGGTATGTGATTGTGTAGGCGACAAGCTAGCCACTTGTCACTGCTTTTTCTCAATGTTCTATCTAACCCAGCCCAGTTTTATTTTTGGCTAAATGTGGTAAAAGGGGCCTGCTGTCCCTTTGACTCTGCCTACCCCTTCGGGGATTGGCGTGATGTTATATATGTATGTAAAAAAATTCTGTCGAATTTAGAACCTCCTCCTTTTTTGTCCTCTCACTGGACTATTCGAGTTAAGATACAGAGCGCATTATTTTACGCAGAAACTTACACGAATATATGATGTAACAATTATTATTTATGGACTACTTAGTTTAGTAAAATGATTTAAAAATTTATTCTATATTCTACTGAACCACTTAACCAGTAGTAAAATCTAACAATAATGCAAATAACAACTTAATTAAATGTAATTGACTGGCTCGATGGCGCATTCGGTAGTGACCCTGCCCCATCCGCCAAGAGTTGTGGGTTCGATCCCCCCCAGGACAAACATTCGTATGATGAATACTTGTGTTTGTTCTGTGTCTGGGTGTTAATATCCAACATTTAAGAATATATTTGTAATACCACTGTTGATTCTGATATCCGTAACACAAGTGCTTAAGCTACTTACCTCGGAGTCAGATCAATGTATGTGATGTAGTCGGATATTTTAAAAAAAAAAAAATTGTAGAGCAGGTGACTATTTTAAATATATGATTTTAAACTTTCGCGTTGCATTATTACTGGATGCTGATTAATACTGATGGTACTAAACGCGATATGCATTATGTAGTACGTGAGTACTTACAGCTTAAATAATTTAATTTACACGTGTTTTCATGCGATGGCCGAGTCTCAATATATTTATATAAAACATTAAAGATTTTTAATATTGATATGCATCACTATAAGATGCTGTTAATTATTACGTAACAACTTAATGCTTCGAGTACGGAAATTCCAGACACAATTGATTTTCAATTGTTATGGACCACGATCGTGGTCTTAGGGACTGGACGTATTAAGACAGAAAGTCACTTAAGTAGAGACTGAATATATTAATAACCGACTTGGTATTACATGGATCTCACAACTTTTTACCCTAGAACAACTGAGTTGCGAGACTTGGTTTTTTTGACAAGTATTGTTTTTGATGGGATCATTTATACTAGTAGTACCTTCAATTAAATATACAGACACGTAAATGACCTGTAAAATCTAGTATTTACCTACAATACCTAGATGTTAAGAGGAATGTTCAGAAGCTTCGTATATTAGATTCCGCGTCTAGCAAGCGGGGATACAGCGACAATTAATCTGTTTTAGATTAAAATACTTCACATGTTGTCTTCAATCTCCTAGACAGCGCTTGCACAAAATCTAATCTAGGAATGAGCAACAATTATAGTGTTGTATCTACCAATGTGGATTTATTTATTTGCTTGCATCTTATGTACTTATAAAAATTATTGTTATTTATTAAGTGAAGCTAGGTTAAAGGGGCCTGCTGTCTCTATGACTCTGCCTACCTCATCGGGGATTATGGGTGTGATGTTATGTATGTATGTATGTTTGTATGTATGTATGTATGTATGAATGTATGTATGAAGCAAGGTTCTTTATCTTATTGGTAAATTCAGCGGCTTTAAAACAAATCTACACTCGATTTACCATTTTCTTTTAATATTATCTATTCTTTTATTATTTCAGATAAATAAAAATATGTAGTTGAATGTATGAGCAAACTAACTAAACTTCACGCAACTTCCCTAGCGGGGTAGGCAGAGAGAACCGAACGCCATATGGCACGAACCTTACACACCTCACTCGCCTCTTCAACAAAAACATGAGCAAAATTAATAAAATCTAATCTAGCATTGCTAGTTATTTCAAACTCCTTTTACGGGCTAAAAAATAAACTTTGAATATTTACCTATAGCGGGATTCGGACGCGCAGTCTTTAGTTTCATAAATAATCTGCCCGCGGCTTTTCACGTGTTACATTGATAAAACATAGCCTATATTTATTCGTGTGTATAAGCTATATTATTGTAAAGTTTCATTAAAATCCATTCAGTAGTTTTGCGTGAAAGAATAACAAACATATGGATGTTTGTTACTCTTAAGTATGGATGGCCATACTTACAAACTTTCGCGTTGATAATATTAGTAGGATAGTGCTTGATCAAACGGTTTATAGGAATTACTGATTAACATGTTCTGTCTTAAATGTATACATACATATATTTTCAAATAAAAACCTTAAGCCTTCTGACTAAACTATAATTGTAGATAAGGAAGCAAGTTTATTGCAATTTTGTAAAGGGGTCACAGTAAATTCAATTTCAGTGTGGTAAGCAAAGAAATCATTTGATCTACTTAATATGACTAAAAGATATACAAGGCAAGTGTAAATGAAGCCGTCGGGAGGGACGTAGACGGAATTTCCACGACCAGATTGGTAAAGTATTTTAATACGGTTAGGTAAAGAGCACCCTTAACCGAAGAGCGTGTATGAAACGACTTATGAATATAGAAGAAGCAAAAGGTGTATGTCAGGATCGTAGCAAATGGAAGTACGTGAACACTTACTCACCATAGCTTTTCAATTCTACCATCTATGGGCGTAGAAACATACATAAATTTTATAAAAATTCTGATGTTTATGGTTTTAATAACTAACTAAACTTCACGCCACTTCCCTAGCGGGGTAGGCAGAGATAACCGAATGCCATATGGCACGATCGTTACATGGTTTTAATAAACGAAATAAACACAAACTTGCCGTCTCAAAATTCAGACTTGGTAAGATAAGTAGCTCATTTGTAGGCCTAAGAATAAAAATATTTATAAATTGCTTCAAAATGTAATTGATCACCCATAAATAAGATTAAGGTTTTTATTAATCTTGTTTAATGATAAAGGGTTACTACAAAGTAGAAGATTATTTAAATGAGATAAATATTTGGACGAGATAGTCTGCTCGCATGTACAGTTAAATTAATATTTTTAATTTATAATGTCACTAAATTAGATATATAAGTACATGTCATCATCATCTTCCTAGCGTTATGTCCCGTGCTTAGACGGGGTCCGCTTAGACCATGATCCAGGATTTAGCAAGTCTGGTAATTACATTGAAGCGACTGCCGATCTGACCTTCGTAACCCTAAGATAGGGGAACCAGACAATTTTTGGATCATGGTTACAAATTCAAAGTTGTTTGAATTTGCAGGTTTCATCACGATGTTTTCCCTCACCGCCGAGCTAGATATATAAGTACATATGAACGTATTTAAAAAAGGCCATCTGTTGAGTTTCTTGCGGCACCTCTTCTCAGCAGGCCATTCACGTCGAGGTGCTGGTATGGCATAAAAAAATATTTCACGTGCAAAAGAATTTGTTATGAATCCACTTGCAGAAAAAAAAAATCATTTCATTTCACTGCCTAACCCTATGCGAAAAAGGCGTGATATTATGTATGTATGATAAGACTAAAAAGCTATAGCGATTGGCACCTGAGACAATCAAGTCATGTTACTTACTTACATATAATATAACATCACGCCCCTGATCCCCGGAGGGGTAGGCAGAGCTAAATGAAGCAGGCCACGTTAACCACATTCAGCCAAAGATGCAACTTGTCTGGGTTACATTGAAATTGGGAAAAGCAAGATACGAGGTTAGCTCGTCGCCTACACAATCACTCCCAAAACCCGATATGATATGTTTTTTATTACATATAACGACAGTATCGTTATATTTAATTTTCAGAGGGTGGGGGCCTAGCGATCAGTCACACAGAGATTACCCTAGTATGGACACTAGTCTCTCATAAAAGTAGCTAGACATAACTCACTATGCTATTATATTAATATTACTGTACTACTTTTAAGAAAGAGAATAAATTATTATTATGATTTAAAAAAAGCGTGAGTTTGCGTTGAATAAGTATTTGTGAAATACAAATTTAATTGTGTATTGTGTTAGTATATATTGTATCTAGTAAGTAGTAGTAGTATTGTATATAGTAAGCTTATTCAGGAAATGTTATCATTCCGGCCTCTAGTTTAGTCTTATTGTGTAATTAAAATCAGTTGCTTTACTGTCAATCAACTAGCCTGTGCCCTTAAGGCCCCAACAGGAATCTCTTTACAAGCGCTTGGACGAATTTAATTAAATGCTAGATTTTAATGCGCTATTTTAGGATTCCTAGGTCTTTATCAAGACCGGCTTTGAGCAAGATGTGAAGAGTAAATATATTTTATAAGATTACATAGAAAACATGGTTAGTGTTTAGTAGCGAATTAGGGGATTTCTTGTACAATGGAGTGGAAAAGTCTTTAAAAGGATTTTTCAAAATACTTTGCTAGCGCCTCTCAATATAGAAAGCTTCAGTGCTACGTAAATACTGTTAAATATATAGTCGTATGATATTATGTTTTTTATTTGTTAAATATTTTGAAAATAAGCGCTTTTCAAACACAGTTGTGGGTAGTCTGACTCAATATGATTTCTGTTGTGGTTAATGGTAAAATGGCAAGACTGTTTCCATACCTCGCCTCCATTGGGATCGCACGCGTACCTACTAGTATGTACCTGTGTAAGTTAAGAGCATTAAAAAACTTACTGCAAGCGAAATAGTATATATGTATGTATGTCTGTAAAAACTTTTGCTGCCGTCTGTACAGCTAAGGGCTTTATAAAACCGATATCATGATGTATGTATGTTAAGAGTAATCAGCAACTTTGACTGGCTCGATGGCTCATTCGGTAGTGACCCTGCCCCATGCGCTAGAGGTGGGCGTTGTATGAACGAACCGTTTACCTAAACTGTTTTTTGTACGTGAACGATTCAACTAGTTTATAGTTCACAGATAAACTAGTTTATTCGTCGACTGGTTGACGAGTCCGTTGTCGTGTCGCGAGCGTCTGCAGACGACTACAGTCCATGGGATATTTTTGACGGTTTAATAAATCAAAATGAATCCAATGGTACACCACTTTCTAAAGCAATTAAAGAGGTAGACATGTACCTAGCGGACGACATACTGCTTCGTAGAAATGCCAGCGGTGAATGGAACAGTCCTTTTGTGTGGTGGAAAAATCACCGCCATGTGTATCCGAATTTATTAAAATTATTTATTCAGAACTGCAACATTGTCGCAACATCCGTTCCTTGCGAACGCATGTTTTCAAAGTCCGGATTATTAATAAATAGTAGAAGAACCAGATTAACTACACGAAAAGTGGAAAAAATAATGTTTCTCAATGTCAATTTGAGTGAACAAAGATTTCAAAATTATTATTAAACTTACAAAAAAATTAATAACCCAAAAAAAAAGAAAGAAATTCATAAAATATAAAAATTTAAAAACCAAAAAAAAATTGTAAATATCTACTTGTAAATATTAAACTCATAATTTGATTAATGTACATAGTTGATTATTATGAATGAAAATGTACATAAAATGAAATTAACTTTTAAATACGCCAAGTTTATTACATACTAATTTAAATGTAAGTATGCATAATAAGCTTGCCAGTCCTAAGCCTGGAAAAAGTACGAAGGGAAGTTCATTTCAACAATATGTCATTTCATTCTCAATAATCTCGTTTACCAAACGACGACGTATGTACATACCTATTCACATCGTCAAATTGGTAAACGAGACTTTCGTTCGTTCACGTTCACTAATCGTTTATGTGATGAAGTAGTCTTTTCGACGACGACGTAAACTAGTCGAAAATTAGACTGTTTTTTAAACTAGTTTATCGTCGACGGTAAACGGTCTCGTTGCGTCGACTGTAAAATCGTCGACGACCCACCACTACCATGCGCCAAGAGTTGACGGTTCGATCCCCACCCAGGACAAACATTCGTGTGATGAATACTTGTGTTTGTTCTGTGTCTGGGTGTTATTATCCAATATTTAAGTATAAATTTGTAATACCACTGTTGTTTCTGATATGCGTAATACAAGTGCTTAAGCTACTTACCTCGGAGTCAGATCAATGTATGTGATGTCGTTGGAATTTTTTTTATTTTTAAGAGTAATCCGAAATTTTTGCTGCAGTCTGTACAACTAAGGCCTCTTATAAAACCGATATCGGTTTGAATAGCTAATGTATCACTAGGCTCAATGAAAGTTGCTGGTTGACTCAACGCAACTCTCCGACTCGAAAGGTTTTAACTTGAACGTGAATACTTATAGTCGTACTCGATTGGAAATGATTTCTAGACCTAGAGTATTTACATCGATTTATGCCTATGTAAGTAAGTGAAATGTGCCATGTTACATTTTCCATGTCCCATGATGATCCAATTGGAACATTACTTTCTATTATTGGTCTGGGTCTAAAAATAATGTTTCAATTATGTTCTTTGATAGCATGTCGTAAATGGTGATTAACGGAGTATTAGTATGGGGTATCTTCGTGTGATTGTTAAAGTGTCACCAAGGGCCAAAATTTCTTACAAATTTTGCGGTAGCCCTCATTAACCAGAATAAAATTGTTGTAAGACTTTATTACATCTGCGTGTTCGCAAAAAAAAACGTTATTTTACGTAAATTCATGCATACCATAATGACAAAAAACCCAGAATTAAAACAAAAAAAAATTTAATTATTACTTTATGTTTCAAATAACTTATGTTATATTAAATGTTCTATTTGAAATTGATTATTAACGTCTGCTATATTGAATGACGTCGACTATTCATATCATTGAACATATGTTTATCTTAAATCCTACAGACCCACAACATAATTTAATTATCAACCAGCTTTAAAACAGTAAAACTCAAAAACTTTTGTTTGCAAATAGACCTTTGATTCTGCGCAGGCTTTGTCGAGGCTTCACAAAGGGACATTATTCTCAAACTGCCACATTCCACTTAAAGGTTTCGTATTTTTGCGACAAAAAATTTATACTTCTGATGTGAAAACGTTATTGGGGATGCAATATGACTTTGTTCATTCACACATGGATTTTATTTTGAGTAAATAATATGTGTTTTTGGAAAGCGATGTTTTGATCTATTCATTTTCTATATTCGGTTGTGGACGGGAAAGGTATTTTTTATTAGTCAAAGTGTTATTGACATCTTTGTTTACTGGTAAGTATTTAATATGTATTGTATATATAAATTAAGGATCGTGCCATATGGCGTTCGGTTCTCTCTGCCTACCCCACTAGGGAAGTGGCGTGAAGTTTAGTTAGTTAGTTAGTTAGTATATATAAATGTGGCTTCTTTTTAAGCGTTATATACATTTATTATCCTAGCATTACGTCCCGTGCTTAGACGGGGTCCGCTTAGACCACAATCCAGGATGTAGCGAGTCTGATAATTACATTGAAGCGACTGCCGATCTGACCTTCGTAACCCTAAGATAGGGAAACCAGACAATTTTTGGATCATGGCTATAAATCCAAAGTTGTTTGAATTTGCAGGTTTCATCACGAAGTTTTCTCTCACCGCCGAGCTAGTGGTAAATACGTACATAGATTTGAAAAATCGAGAGGTACGTGCCCGGGATTGAACCCGCACCCCTCGGCTAAGATGCGCGTTCTTATCATTGAGCATTATCATCATTGACCGTTAAATGTAGTATGTTAAACCTAATATGACCTCACAACGAATTCTGTGAGGTGTAGTTTATTGAAAAGCTTGTTTAATCTATTTACGATTTGTCTATTATTTAACGGACTTTGAAATACAAATTTAAAATCCAAAATCATTTTGTGTTTTAAATAACGTTCGGTTATCTCTGCCTACCTCGCTAGAGAAGCGGCGTGAAGTTTAGTTAGTAAGTTAAATAACTGTGAAATGATGTAAATGAAAATTGTGTTATACTTGGCTTTTGAAACTAGGCATTCACTACATATATTTTTGATGCCTAGAAGCTAAGCATAAACTCAAACTCAAAATATCCTATAAGTGTCACTTATACATACATACATAATGTCACGCCTTTTTCCCATGGGGGTAGGCAGAGATCACGTACTTCCATTTGCTACGATCCTGACATACACCTTTCGCTTCTTCTACATTCATAAGTCTTTTCATACACGCTCGTCGGTTAAAGGTGTTTTTTACCTGACCTTTTGTTAATACAAACTACTTATAAATCATTAAAAAAATACAAAACAGAACAATTTGAATCTACCACCGGTTCTACCGCGTAGAAACCGGTATTAAGCTTAGTTCAGAGCTAGAATTGGTGTTTAAGTCTGGAGAATTTACATACATATATTCATAACATCACGCTTCTAGTTCCCGAAGGGGTAGGCAGAGTCAAAGTGGTAGCAGGCCCCTTTAACCACAATCAGCCAACAACAAAACTGGGCTGGTTTAGATGGAAAATTGTGAAAAAGTAGAGACAAGTGGCTAGCTTGTTGCCTACACAATCATATACCCAAAACTCGAAAATCTATTAGTCGCCTTTCACGACATGCTAGACAAGAACCACAGTTGGCACATTCTTTTGAAATTGAAAGAAATTGTCTAGCAAATCCTTTTCAGCCCATACACAATTTTCTCTATATCTCCGAGGATCAAGTAATTAAGATTTCGCCATGGAACAAGTGTCCCCAGGTTTAGAATTGAATTGTAAATTCGAAAGTGAAGAAACTTTGAAAATTGGCTCGATAGTTTTTGAGAAATTTAAAATCTTTTTTTAGGAAGTAATTAATAAAAAAATTACTATTACATATATCGAAAAAATTAAGAATATACATCTCCGAAGATAGATTGCGCGTCCATTGAGACCTCTCCGAGTGAAATTGATTAATAATTGTGTCCTGAAGGTGTGCCTTTACGAGCGTGAAAATGATTCTGGATGTTTCAATGGCACAAGAAAACCTCTACATTTTGATTTGTAAACTTCATGTCAAGGCACTTATTGTAATTTCTTATTTGACTTCTTATTGTATTTCATTCAGGGCTTCATTGAACTATGTAACAAGATTTATGGTGTGTGCATGTTAAAAAAATAAAAATTCTTTTCACTAATTTTGTTATATTCTTAAATTTGTTTTCAAGATTGCGGAAAGATTGCGGGAACTGCAGGGTCTGTGGAGTTTTTAAGTCTCAGACCAACATGGGAGTATTTATATTAATAACAATACTAAATACTAACACTCTTTTACTATTATTCAACCTCTAAATCTAGCTTTATACTAAACTCATGTGGCTTAAGCAATTTCCAGAAAATTCCATTTTAAAATACCAATAAACTGAAACTTTTAAGTTCAAAACTCAATTACTATTTAGCAGTGACCATTCCTAGAGGGCCATATTTCATTTGCTACGTGACCGGAGTGCGGTGGAGAGGGTCCAGGAATTTGGCGTAATTCGGGTCGCCGAGGCCTATTAGCCTATGAATATATTAAAGATAAGACGCCTCATTGGCCACATCTTGCTACAGGCCATAGTTCGATATCTAGGTAAACTTAGATTCTTGATTTTCTTTGTTATGTTGTATCGATTGGGAACTTAGTGGTTGGAAACCCAGTTTGGATTCACAGAACCATGTTATTTTAGGGATGGTTCCATCTAAAATTACTTAAATAGAATCGCCAAATTAACCTCATGGTGAAATAAATATCTAAACACTTTCACATCGATTAACTAGCTACAAATTAAAAGTAAGTATACAGCACAATGATGGCTAAATTCAATGTAACGATTAGCCATTTGTGTCGAAATGTTGTTGCACTTCCTTAAGTAGATTCTATCTGATGTGCTTGACCAACTAAGATGAACTGGCATATCGATATGATACTTTAAGAATTTCCAGGCCCACCTTGATAGTTAAGTTTTAGTAATATTTGTAGTTACTGTAAATTTTTTTTGCACATTGCGTAAATTAAATACCATTGACACCAACTTAGATCAGAATGGACGACTTTTATACTGTCATCGTTTGTGTACTTTTCATCTTTGAAATAAATATAAGTCGAGCTAGATTTACCCAAATACAACAGCGTCTTTAAATGGAGCTACTATTTGATTTTGAAGGGTTTCGGTGCCCTTTCTTACCCTATTATGGCCGCGCCTCCGAAGGCCTCAACATAATCGCCAGAGTAACCAGGTCAGCCGACATAACGACGTATTCAACACAACGATGGCTGAACTCAATGCAACGATCAGCCATTCACGACGAACGCGACGCGCTGACTCACGCCGCTTTCAACGGATTCCTTTGAAAGTCTTTTATTTATCGTGACATAGGACATGGATTATCGATAACTGTAATATACTAAAGTGCTTTGACGGTTATTTCTTTTGTGGAGTACCGCGGCTGAGTTGAGGATCGACGATTAATGATGAATACAGCTGTCTATATGTTCGTTTATGTATTTAGAAAGCTTGTTTTATATTATGTTTGGATTACAAAAGTATAGGCCATTAATAAGATGTTAGATTATTATTGATCACAATTTTAATTGAACAAGGAAATAAATAATACAATTTTTATTGTTTGTTATTTACTTTCCATGCTGGTCTGGAAAAAAAGAATGTGTACTGCATTTGTCTCTTTAGCATGTCGAAGAAAGAGATTAATAGATAAATAAATAAATTCTTCAGACTGGCACACCAATTCCCTAGTCCCAAACTAAGCTTATAAGCTTGTGCTATGGATACTAGGTAAACGGATAGACATACTTAAATACGTTTATAAACATCCATGACTCGAGTACAAATATCCATGTTCATCACACGAAATATTTGCCCCTAGCGGGATTCGAACCCGCGACCCTTGGTTTCGTGGCCAGGGTCTCTGACCACTCGACCAACAGGCCAGGGTGCTAGGCTTGTGATTCTATTGACTCTATGGACGACGAGCGAGCCACTTGTCACTACTTTTTCTCAATTTTCCATTTAACTCAACTCAGTTTTATGTTTGGCTAAAAATGGTTAAAGAGCTTAATATGGTGCACAAGTGTGTGCGCAAACACAGGTGCACACTCTGTTCCTTCACTCTCATAGTCCGGTGAAACGGTAATTGGACATTATCGGAGAGAGGTCAGGCGCAAGACCAACGGCTTAACATGCTTTCCAGGGTAAGTGTGTGATAAAACCGCCAACTTCCTGACTCCGGACTTGAGTAATTTCAATATTGAAATAATCAGCCACAATTTTTTTGGCCCGACCCGGGAATTAAACCCGGGACCTCTTGGTCCTTAGGCGGCGCATGCTTACATCTAGCCCAATGAGGCAGTCCAAAAATAGTGGACAAAACTGTATGTTTGAAGATCAAGTTCAGATACTTTTATTGCCCATCTTAGATAATGTTATTTTTTTTTCGAAGTATAAACCAAAGCCGGAGTGGGTGTACCCCGGGCTCAAAATAGAAAACAGACGATAAACAATTTATTCCCGGACGCATAAACAGCGTGGGAAATGCCCCGGAGCGATTGTTTGTTGGGAGGGCTGCCCCTTTCGATTCATGTTTTTATTGTAATTGATTTATTGAACTTCTATCCCCAGTGCAATGTACGCTTTTTTAAGGCAATGTTCGTTACGCAAAGTCGAGCTGTTTTGGTTATATCCGGCAAATTTCAGGATGCTCTCATCGCGTTAGTGGCTGCTGTTGGCAGTATTATATTGGTCTGTGCTACCGGTTACTGGTCTGTGTGAACAGTCACCAGCCTGTGGGACCGGACTATCTTATTAACCACAGCCTTGTTAAAGGCCTTTACAACACGGCAGATAAGTAAGTACATACATAATATCGTAGCCAATCCACGTACTGTTATTTTCTAAGCATATAAGTAATGTAATGTAATTGACAGGGTAATTAGCTTGACGGTGAGGAAAAACATCGTGATGAAACCTGCAAATTCAGATAACTTTGAATTTGTAACCATGATCCAAAAATTGTATGGTTCCCCTATATTAGGTTTACGAAGGTCAGATCGGCAGTCGCTTCAATGTAATTACCAGAGTCGCTAAATCCTGGATCATCGTTTAAACAGACCCCTTCTAAGCACGGGACATAACGCTAGGAAGATGAAGATAATGTAATTGAAAGATGCTGGTTGTAGGATGTGCGGCAGCCCTGCGGCGCAGCGTTGCACTTGAGCCATGGCGTCGTTTGTAACTGTAGCTCCGGGAACGTTCCGCATATTCCGCTTTTCTTCCCTTCTTGCGTTTTCTTCGCTGGATCTGTAACACTGCGCCGAGGGATCGCGCTAACTTACTGAGTCGAGTTTGCCAACTCACTGCGCTAACTAACTGCGCCAGGTGTGTTGACACTTTTCATTCTAGAGTGTTCTCAAACGTTCTACGATTTGTTTAATAGACTAGGGCAAGATTATTGTTACGATATTTCTTTAAATATAATAAAGCGGTGGTAGCTTAATGGTAAGGACACGCGCCCCTTAACCGAGGAGTGCGGGTTCAAACCCGGGCACGTATCTCTAGATTTTTTAAGTCTATGTACGTATTTATACCACTAGCTCGACGGTAAAGGAAAACATCGTGATGAAACCTGCAAATTCAAACCACTTTGGATTTGTAACCATGATCCAAAAATTGTCTGGTTCCCCTATCTTATCTTATATATCTTTATACCTTATGACTGGCTCGACGGCGCATTCGGTAGTGACCCTGCCTCATGCGCCCAGAGTTGTGGGTTCGATTCCCACCCAGGACAAACATTCGTATGATGAATTGTGTTTGTTCTGTGTCTGGGTGTTAATATCTGATATTTAAGTATATATTTGTAATACCACTGTTGATACCCGCAACACAAGAATCAGATCAATCAGAATCGGAGTCAGAATAATGTATGATGTTTTCGGATATTTATTACTTATTTATTCTAATAGCCGCGCTTAGCACTTCAAAACTCACTCAGTTCGGATAATTTTCCTGCACCAAAGCGCAATTTTGAGTTAGCTCAATGAGTCAACGCAATACCAGCGTCTGGTTTTTAATGAGTTACTCTTCCAGCGGAGACTCACCATTCCTTGCCCTTTCTCCCAAGCTCAGTGGAGCCAGGGCCGTCAAGGAAAGAAACATTCATTATTTCTGGACGTCAAACACACTGCTGTTTGAATTATAGATGTGCGCGTATCGTGCGTAAAATTTAGTTGGAAGTGTTTCCCGCGTATGTCAATGTCTGTGTGATTTGTGGGGAAAATAACGAGTGTTATAGAGGTTTGAACAGCATGAAAAAGATTTAGTTGTCGGGATTGAAACTAGAGTTTTGTTAGCGTTTCGGATGTGAGTGAATGAATTAATTTTGGAGACTTGTTTTGTTTGCTACATACTTTTTTTTTGTTTTTCCATACCACTGTTGATTCTAATATTCGTAATACAAGTGCATAAGCTACTTACCTCGGAGTCAGATCAATGTATGTGATATAGTCGGATATTTATTTATTTAGATGAAAGTTATGATGAACGTGATGGAAATCATAACGTCATCTTTGCCGAATCAAAAAAAATTGGATTGATTGTTGAAAAATGTATGTTTTACAGCTTAACAAATAATGTTACTTGACAACGTACTTAAATGAAAAACTGGTAGCAACCACTAGCGCTGAAATTGTGCTAATTAGCAAAGAAGCGAATAACTGCAATTGGATTCTAAACGCATTCGTAACTTAGTTATGTCATCCGCACATTATGAGCGAGCGGATGTGAGCTGAGCGAGCGAAGCGAGCGAAACGTTCGCGCCCCCAGCGGAAGCGAATTAATAAAGGGCGGGAGCTTCCCGCTTCCCGCTAGACCGGTGATGACGGCAAGGGTCTTTCTAAACGATTATATCTATCGAATTGTATAGATACAAAACTTATTTTATGTATAAATCGGATTCAATGCATAATTGAGTTTATAAAATATAAGACTAGGTTCTTCCTACCTCCAGCGCGTCCAACTATGCGCTGTGGTGGGACCAAGCCTCTCGCTCCGGAGCGCAGTAGAGGCCATGCTCCAAAGTAAGAAGGCCTAGGTGGCAACTGCTTTCTTCTGCGAGGATGTTATGTCGCAGAAGGAGGCGGAGCAGCGCGAGCGGGAGGACTATTCTCTTCCGCCTTTGCTTCACAGGCGTAAAATAGGTCGAATCAGGTGACTATCCGGGGGGGGCACCCCTATCCGCTTTGTACGTGTCTTCGTCGCCACCGGATGGGAATGCTCCCCCTCTAATGGGAGAGGACATGTAGTGTCCGCAGTGGCGGATTTACAATCTTGGCTGCCCTAGGCCCTAGGCCATAATTCTCAGAACCAAAACGTCATCACTTAATTTTTATCACGATTGGCTGCCTCTAATATCTGGCCACCCTAGGCCCGGGCCTACTGGGCCTTAGGGTAAATCCGCCATTGGGTGTCCGCCATATTGGGTGGGCTAATCGCTGGAAGTGTTTGGATGAACAATTGATTGACCGCATGGTGCTTCGTGGGTATACCCCGGCCACTCATCATCTTTGGCCGGAGAGTAGGCCTCTGAGGAGGCCCGTGGGAGTCCCATACGCCACTCTGTCTCCCCGAGAAGAGTGACGGTACGTAATGTAATCCCCGTTACAAAAAAAAACAAGGTTCTTCCTACTAAAGGTTAGAGGAAAATGGACATGTGATGAAGCTGAATAAATAAATATCAGACTACATCACATACATTGATCTGACTCCGATGTAAGTAGCTTAAGCACTTGTGTTACGGATATCAGAATCAACATTTGTATTACAAATATATACTTAAATATTGGATATTTACACCCAGACACAGAACACACACAAGTATTCATTACACGAATGTTTGTCCTAGGTGGGGATCGAACCTATAACTCTTGGCACATGAGGCAGGGTCACTAGATTAGAAGATTATTTAAATGATAAGAATATATGGCCAGTTGCAGAATAGGCTGTTCGTCTGCACTGATAGATTTAAATTGACAAAAAAAAATATTGTAACTACATAATAGCTATTAAGACTTGGCATTTAAAAGAGTAACTATCGAGTTTCTTGCCGGTTTCTTCTCGGTAGAATCTGCTGTTTGAACCGGTTTATATTTATATTTATTTTGTTCTGACGATTTATAAGTGCTTTTTGTAAGCCTATATAAATAAAGATCATTTCATTTCATTTCATTTCATTTCACTACTGAATGCGCCATGAATGATAGCTTAGGATATTATTAGAGCTACAAAGTTCGTCTTGAAAACCAGCTAGCATCTTAAAAAATGTGACACTTGACCAGGTTTGAATCATTAATATAATTCATTCAATGCTACAACTTATTTATCAATTAGACCAATTTCCATTAAAAAAAATGGCATGAACAATTTTAATAGCTCACCGTAATGAGTAATAATCTCATTTAATTATCTTTAATTAATAACTTTATTTCTATTGTAATGTATATCGTAAACAAGCGTTTATTAATTTGATTACTCTTGGAATACGTTTAAATTAGCCATTTATTAATCTAATTATATTTTAAATTCAATGCTTCATTACTACGGCACAAATTTTACGAGTAATTGTTAATTAAGTCAATTAGAAAGTATATAGCGACAAAACAGTGAGGAAATATCTACTGTATTCAATATGTATACTAACTTTCTTACTTATATTATAAAGCTGAAGAGTTTGTTGGCTTGTTTGCTTAAACTCGCTAATCTCAGGAACTATTGTTCCGATTTAAAAAAAATATTTCAGTGTTAGATAGCCCATACATCAACGCGGGTGAAACCACGGGCACAGCTAGTTACACTTTATTTTTATTAAATAGACTATATCGTTGGTGAGCGGTGGTAGCTCAATGGTAAGGACACGCGCCTCTTAACCGAAAAGTGCGGGTTCAAACCCGGGCACGTACCTCTGGAATTTAAGAATAGAATAGAATAAATGTTTATTTGGCACATTACAAAATATTTTTTATTATTATTTATTACAATATATATTTTCAAATATATGTACGTATTTATACCACTAGCTCCACGGTAAAAGAAAACATCGTGATGAAACCTGCAAATTAAAGCAACTTTGGATTTGTAACCATGATTTAAAAATTGTCTGGTTCCCCTTTCTTAGGGTTACGAAGGTCAGATCGGCAATCGCTTCAATGTAATCACCAGACTTGCTAAAATCCTGGATCATGGTGTAAGCGGACCTCGTCTAAGCACGGGACATAACGCTAGGAAGATGAATTACACTATCTCGTTGGTCTATAAGTAGTATGCGTCGTCAAAGATCATAAGGTCTCAGGTTCGGATCTTGGATCTGAAAAAAAGCTGTAGCTGGTTCAATACTGTACGAGGCTAGAGTCAGAAAGATGGTGGTTTATTACCGCCATGGGAAAGAACGTTAGGCTGTTGGTCCTGCTCCTGACCTCTCCAGTCATGTCGGGTTGCCGTCTCACCGGACTATGAGAGTGAAGGAACAGAGAGGGCGCCTGTGTTTGCGCTCACACTTATGCACTATAATATCTCCTGCGTCGGGCTAATCCTTGTTGAGATTGGCCTCCGTGAGCGAAATCGATTAGGAGGGATATTAATGTCAATTAGAATGCAAATTTTTCCTTACTACAATACTCTATACTGTGGCAAAGTCATTTTCAGATCACATCATGAATACAATTAAGATATAACGGTAATTAACGAAACATTCTGAATGATACTTCGTTTCTCGTGTAATATTATGTAATTACGATTCGTCAAGATGGCTGTAGGGAATGAATTCTAATTGTTTGTCATTACTTGTTTCTGTTTACAGCCTGAGGGTAATTACAATGTTCATTGGTTTATCTGTAATAAGCGTGTTAGATAAGACGGGATATTTTTTTTTCCGCTAAGCTTTATTTTCTGTTCTTGAACAGGATTTGCTTTAACGGTGTAGCGATAGGTTAATGGTAAGGATACACGCTTATTTAACGTGCTGGTTCAAACCCCAGTCTGTGCCTCTGGATTTTTCAAATCTATATATCGGACAAGGAACAGCCGATTCACTATTTTCTGCAATAAGCCATTCCATAGCAAGGGAACGCGGCAGTTTCTAGAGGTTTACAGCCTGGGAGCGATGAGCCAAATGTGAACCCTTTCTCGCCGACTGCTACGTAAACTCTACTAAGCATCGCTAGGCAACGCTGGCGTTCTGCTTACTCCTCTTTCTATAAAGATGGCGCTGGTAACGCGGCGATTCCGACATATACATAGATATACCACTTGTTTCTGTGAGGGAAAACATTGTGATGAAACCTGCACATTAAAATAACCACTTTGTCTGATTCCCCTTTTTAGAGTTGTGAAGTTTAGACACCCAGCTGTCTTAAATTCCTTATTTGAGGTACAAAAAAAAACTAAGATTACAAATTTTCAGCTAAATCGGATCAATAGTCTGCTCTATTCAAAAGGACAATCTTCAACCTAGAACATTCCTCATTCCTCTAGATACATTCCAATATATCTCCAACCACTCGCGACACTACAATATGTCGCGAAATATAACAAAGTAACCAGACTTTTATTGCGGTCATACGTTTAAATACAAGAATGGGCGGGCTCACATAATTTATTGTTATTGTCGAACCGGACCGCTACGCTACGGGAGCTCGTAGCACACAATTGAGTCGTAGCCTACGGGCATGTGTGCTACGGAGATTGACGAACCATGCTGGATGTTTTGTGGTTTGTTGTCTGTAGTTACTGTGATAACTTTTTCCAGGTTCGTCTAGGACTGAAAATAATGCAGCAACTGTGTTCCTAGTCTAGCATTTTGGAAAAAATGGACTAATTAGGTATTGGGTGAGTTGGTCACTTATAACAACTACTTTATGACAATTTTTCGTTACCCGACTATATTGTATTTTTGCTTCAATGCGGTTTAAGGGACTTATTACTAAGAATAATACTAACACTTATGAGAAGAAGACAAAGAAATAATAGCGACACGTGACTAGCTCGTCGCGAACATAATCACAAACCAAAATACCTAATACACCACCTTTTACAACATACTAGCATATTTTTTCGAATCCCAGATGTAAGGACTGAAATAGCTAAAGGACGCTAGAATCCAATAAAAGCCAAGGCACATTCCTTGCGCAAACGGTCTAAATATAATTCTTTAAAGTTGTGCGACAACGCTCAAAGTTGAGTGAGTTAGGCATCGGTTCAGTGGTCGTCGCGCTGAGGAGGGCAGATGGAAAAAAGGGATGCAAGGTTGCAGTGAAAGCGATTTATGTACGGTAACGGTAACATAAAAATATAAATAAATAAATAAAGTCTAAGTCAAAATATTATTTATTTATACCTATATATAGGTTTCAAAGAAACTCTTACAAATTGTCAAAAACAGTTGAAAGAGATATGATTCTACAACCGGTTTAGAAATATTCAGACTAAATTCTTCAGACTGACACACCAATTCCCTAGTCCCAAAATAAGCTTGTGCTATGGATACTAGGTGAACGGATATACATACTTAAATACGTTTATACACATCCATGACTCGAGTATAAATGTCAATGTTCATCACACGAAACATTTGCCCCTTGCGGGATTCAAACCCGCGACCCTTGGTTTCGTGGCCAGGGTCTTTGACCATTCGACCAACGGGCCAGTTAATATTATATCTCAGGAAATAAATATTATATCCCAGGAGCTATATCTTTTTGAAGGCTGGTGATCGATTTTGATGAATGCATGCATACCACGCTCACAATCCCCGAAGGGGTAGGCAGAGCCAAAGTGGCAGCACGCCCCTTCAACTACATCCAGCCAAAAATAAAGCCGGGCTGGGTCAGATGGAAAACCGTGAAAAAGCAGCGATAAGCGGCTAACCCGTCGCCCACACAATCACACACCCAAATGAATGAATGTGATATTTAATTTAATTTTGTACATACATAGGTACATATCATCACGCCTGTTATCCCCGAAGGGGTAGGCAGAGTCTAAGCGGCAACTAGCCGCCTTAACCTTAGATGGAAAATGATAAAAAAGTTGTGACATGTGGCTAGCTCGTCGTCTACTCAATCACACACCCAAAACCCGATATACCATTAGCCGCCTTTTACGACATGCTAGTTAAGGATCAGAGTTGGCCCATTCTTTTTAAGACTCAAACCAATATAGGATTTTATTTGTACTACTTGGTTTATAGTAAAATTTGTAAGAAAGGAGATATTGTCAAATTACAGTTTTTAGGCGCTATTTATTCAAAGGCGTTGACTGATTGATGTATAGTAATCAGGTAGGACAAAAACGACGTTCTAAAGCAAATTGTTTTATAATTCATTGGTCGGTCAGTTAGTTGTCTGATCTGTTTCTGAGTTTTGTGTTTATGGTATAAACATATTTGATATGATAATATTATCATCACTATCATCAGCTTCTTCCACTGAAGAACATAGGACTCTTCTAATCAACGTCACTGGACCAGATCTTTAGCTTTGCTCTTCCAGTCTACGTCATACCAAACTCTAACACAATACTCCAAGCATTATTTCGACTTCTATCACATGCATACATAATGTCACGCCCGCAATCCCCGAAGGGGTAGACAGACTGAAAGGGGCAGCCCCTTAAAAACATTCAGAAAAAAATAAGACTTCAGACTTCTCTCACATTTTATCTTATATCCTCCTTCAGAGAGACCCCGCCCTCTGAACATTCGGTCGCTTTCGTTATTCGGACGCGACGGCAGTCACCTGATTATACGCTCCGGCGCTTGCTAGACCTGGCTGGTCCTCTTTTCGATAGAATATCTTCTATCTAATATGTGAAATTTCATGTCACGTTTGTGATCGAACTTCTCCGAAATGGCTCGACCGATTTTAATGTATTTTTGTGTATTTGGTAGGTATGAGAATAAGTTATAAAGTATTTTTCACCCTCTTACCCCCATCTCCTATTTTTGTCAAGAGAACAGGTTGGTACGAAGTTCACCAGGATAGCTAGTTTTCTGCAAAATATTTTTTTAATATTCTGTACATTATTTGTGTATATTCCATATGGATCTGGATCATGGTCTAAGTAGACCCCAACTATTCACGGGGTTTAAAACGCTAGGAGGATGAGGATGATTGCAGATAATTTTCTTTATCGGAGCCTGGAGTGTTGTGTTGAGTTTGATAAAACGGATGTTGAATCGGGTTCCTGATTATGTAGGCGACGACTTGTCGCTACTTTTTTATAATTTTTATCTTAGACTGATGTGGTTAAAGGTACTCATTTTTCTGACTCCCTCATGGATTAGGAGTATGAATTTCAGTATCTATCTGTCAGAGTCAGAGTAAAATAGTATAATCTGACTGACTTGTTGACACATTCGGAAGTGATCCTGCGTCAAGAGTTATGGGTTCGATCCCCATCCAGGACAAACATTCGTGTGATGAAACCTGTGTCTGGTTGTTAATATCCAATATTTAAGTATATATTTGTAATACCACTGTTGATTCTGATATCTGTAACACAAGTGCTTAACCCAGATAAGCCTGAAACTATTTTTGTCCTAGAAAGTTGCGATTTTTTGATATATTTATAATTATTGCCTCAGTATTGTAGGAAAAATAATAAAAAAAATTAGTGATCCTCGGAAAAGCTGGAAAATGACATCCCATATATGGGTCGGTCGGCATAACTTGTACTATTTACTAACAAGTTTTTGACAATGTATGGAGATATAAATAAAAGACTTTTTGTTGCAAAGAAAGTATTATTTTTTATTGTTTTAGTAACATTTAAGTTTTTGTGAACATTTTATACTGAATGGTAACTAAGAAAACACTCTTTAGGGTGTAAACGTATATTGCACTTCACGCAAATATAATTACAGTTTCTTTTACACACTTTGCATTTTAAAATCTTGCTATCATAGCTTATTAGGTGACCCATGTTATCGTATCGTATATTTTCAAGGTGGCTTTTAGGTGCTGGACATGGTCCACGTTTTTCACATCTTCTGTTTCTTTCTAATAAGGCTCTTGTAACAGATCTGCGAAAACCGAGGTGATCAAGTTCTCCACCATCAACACGAAACATTTGCCATGAATTATGCAGCGCCATATCAATACTGTGACAAAATAAAGGAAAATACCATTTTTTGCCCCTGATGCTGGTCCTGTACAGGCCTATATTCTGGTCGGAACGATCAACCCCTCCCATATTTTCATTATATATTTTGACAATGTGTGGTTGGTCAACATGTACATATTTTTTCAAATGTTGGGAGAAACGCCTTGTTTTTAGTAAAGGCTCAACAGACTCCACATTAGAGGCAACGGTAACAACACTGTTATCATTCCATTTGCAAACAAGTATTTGTTCTTCTAAACTTGCCTTGTAAGCAAAGCTTCCACGGTCAGATTTTTTGAAAGCCTGGTTGGATGGCAATGGGCACTTGGAGACTCGATTTTCACGAACTGTGCCGGTCGCTTTCAAGTTCCTGTTTTTCAGTTCGTGTAAAAGAGGGATAGATGTAAAATAATTATCAAAGAAAAGATGAAAAGTATTGTTAGGGTACATGTTTTGAAGAGTATTTGCATACTGTAATATTACACTACCACCAAGTCCAAATTTCTTGTAAAGAGCTGGTAATTGTGCGGACTGTCCTTGGTAAGGATCGAACCAAATTACATACCCTAGACGAGTAGCCCCAACCCAATATTTGTATCCCCATCTAATTGGCTTACCCCTGATGAACTGCTTACAGCTGTGACCGCCGTAGTAAGGAATCATTGCTTCGTCAATACTATGCATCTCTTCAACGGGTGCGTTTTCTTGAAAAACAGCGTTTAGCAAGCTAAATAAAGGCCGCATTTTAGCATATTTATCACTTTCGGTCAGAATCAATGAATTGTCACAACAGTGCAAATGGTTCATGATGTATGTAAATCTGTCACGAGATAGAGATTGATTCACAAGAGAAAATTCACAATCGGACGAGTTTTCCCAATACATACGACGTCTTGGCAAGCATACGTATCCACTATAAAGTAATATTCCAATAAAAGATTTAATTTCACTGGTAGTTACATTGCCTGGTTTATTTTTTTGAGATGCATACAAATTGGTATATTTCACAAGCATATTTATAATGTCGTCATTGAATAATTGGTCAAAATAGTTTATCGGAGAACGTAACATATTTTTGGGGCCTTCTAAGGGTTGGAAACTAGGAAAATCATTTGATCTATGTCGATTCCTCCATTGGTAGGTTTTATTTTGCACCGATGGAGGACGAATTACTGTATCTTCTAGTTCGGTAGATGTAGTTGGCCTTGGCTGTTGAAGCGACTGTTCAAAGCGAGATCTTTTCTGTAAACTAGCCAAAGAAATGTCATCTTCAGTCTCCCATTCGGAATCAATCTGATTGCCATAAGTAGCTTCAGCAGGTGCACGTAAAATTGAACCAGGCAGGTTATGTATGACAATATTATCCTCTTCTCCCGAATCTTCATCAGTAACAGCAGTATTAGCGTTATCTGGTGGTTCAAATGTTATGCATTCTGGGACCGGGTCATCACTATTCTCTAACTCGTTCAAAATTTCGTGCACCGATAAAGGTTTTGGTCTAAAATAGGAAAAAATAAATAAGTTAAAACTTTCAATGTACCTATGATGGTTGTGCCGACAGACCCATGCATGGGTTCATAGAGCTTGCGGCCATATAAAAGTGTCAAAAAGTTAGGTTTTTATTATTTTGTTTTCAACATCAATACCAAAATGTTACTTATTTATAATTTTTACTTCTGTATTTTTTAAATTATATCAATAATATATTATAAACTTACCTTTTTGAGGACATGTTTTAGAATTTCCAATGAAAATATTTTCAATCACATGAAACACCAAGAAACTAATCAATTGACTGCGTTACTTGTCATTACAATTAACAGTTATCGACTAAAGCTTCTAAATACTTGTGTAATTTGGTTTAAATAAATCAAATAGTGAGGGTAGATTTTTTTATCTTTACGAACCCATGTATGGGTCGGTAGGTTCATCTGGGTTAAGCTACTTACCTCGGGGTCAGATCAATGTATGTGATGTCGTCGGATAATTTTGATAATTTTATTTAGGTTCCTACAAAACTCAAGTACATCGACAAAGTACGCACCCCCATCCCTAAAAGCATTCTGTCAGCTTTAAGTGAGCATTTGCTCCAGTGGCGAGCTCCGCTCACATCCGTAATACGGTCTACTACCGAGCCTCTATCGCGCGGTCTGAGGGTCCAATAGTATTTTTTTTAACCCAAAAAAAAGGTCTTCTCTAGGGTTACTAATTTTATCTCTTAATTTTGACCTTCTTTAGGGCTCATAGTTTCAGCGTACTGAATTTCATCGCCATCAATACGTGGTTAAAAAAAAAAAAAAAAAATATATATATATATATATTTTTTTTTTTTGTATCTATAAAGCATACATATAGGTATTCAATGTAGAAACCGGGACTTTGTTCCGCTTATAGTCAATGACACATAATCGGATTAAATAAATTGAGATGTAAGCTATCCTATCCTTCAAGTTGGATCAAACTGCCCACGGTGTGCAAATTTAAATCGGTTAAATAGTTTCGGAGTCCATCGCGGACAAACAACGTGACGCGTAATTTATATATATTAAGATATACATTTTCAGAACAATCACCACCAACTGGTTATTCTTTGCAAATTTTTTTTTACTTTCCATTAAAAAGTAGATCAGCTGATTGAATATTTTGTATGAAAAGTAAAAAAATATTTTGCTAATTTTCTGGAAGCCTTTAAATTGATTCCTTAGAATAATGAGTTAAGCAGGTAATTAAGTTACATATGAAGTTTCGCATATACTATAAATAACCTTATATACTAACTGTTCAATGTTGTTGTGTGCTCCAGGTCAAAGCTCCTACGAGCTCATATAGACCAGAGCCGGCTTGGCATGTGTGTTGTATGTCAACGTTAGTAATGTCTTGTTGTGGATAAATGATGTATCTGTCGAAAGAATATGACTTTGAAGGTGTATTTTTGGTCGATTCTTTATAAATAAATAATGTGTTAATGTACAAACTTAAGATGTTTTTGTGTACCTACATATTTTTTTTATTTTGTTTTTTAACTCTGTCGTTTTAAAGAAAAAACTGATAATATCGTCATATTATTTAGTGATTTAATATCACCTACAAATTTAAAGTAAAAAAAGCGATTTTATGAGTTTTTCTTCTTACCACATGATTGCATTACCTTTAATTAGCCCGTTGGTCGAGTGGTCAGAAACCCTGGCCACGATACCAAGGGACAGTGGTTCCAATGTGGTGGGATTCAAATGTTCCGTGTGATGAACATGGACATTTACCCTTGAGTCATGGATGTTTATAAACATATTTAAGTATGTCAATCCGTTTATCAAGTAACCATAGCACAAGCTTACGCTTAGTTTGGAGTTAGGAAATTGGTGTGTCAGTCTGGAGAATATATTTATTTAATATTCTGAGCCTCTTTTTATTTGGTTTGCACTATTTCAGGTAGTATTATATATACGATGTTGGTCTGGGAATAAAAAAGAATGTTCCAACTGTGTTTCTTGCCGAACATGTCGTAAAAGGCGATTAATGGTATATGGGGTTTTGGGAATGTGATTGTGTAAGCGACGAGCTAGCCACTTGTCACTACTTTTTCACAATTTTTCAACTAAGCCAGCTCAGTTTTGGTTTTGGCTGAATGTGGTTAAAGGGACATGTTGCTCCTCTGACTCTGTCTACCCCTTCGGGGATTATGGGCGTGATGATATGTTCGTTTGTTAGTTTTGTTTGTATATCCGCCAACTGGACTAAAGGTTGTAAAACGCAAAGACAGGTAGGTTTATCTGGATTTTTAAATTCGTTTTAGGATTTAAGCGAAGCAAGAATGTTTAGATAGAATTGGGATGTTGACACTATTATTATTTGATTTTGAAATGTCAATTCTGAAATAGAAAGAATCGTAGTATGTTGTTAAGCCTTATTGATTTTGAATTATATTGTGTCTAAGATTTTTAATTTTACAAAAACTGTTTAATATTAAGTCAGTTGACTATACGAACTAGTGACGTCACATGTTGACAAGCCCATACAAAATCGTTATGACAGCTCTTAAAAAGTATCTCAATTGACTTGCCAGTCAACATCCCTTTTGAATCGGGATGTAAATCCAAATCAAATGTTTATTTTGTCAATCTGAGACGGATTTAGGTGTTCTTTTACAATAATTGCGTGTGGAGGGGTACTTTTATTTTATTCTATAGGCAGGGTTTAGCGGTTTCATTCAACTTAGATGGTACCAAGTAAATTGAACTCAGACCTTTTTCGAGGTGAATCGGGACCCTCATTACGAAAGTAGGTAGGGTTTACTAAAATAGGTATTCAAAATAATCAGTGCTGGCTTCTTGCATATATACGACTGGATCGATGGCGCATTCAGTAGTGACCCCATGCGCCAAGAGTTGTAGGTTCGATCCCCACCCAGGACGAACATTCGTACGAGTGTGTCTGAGTGGTAATACCCAATATTTAAGTATATATTTGTAATACCACTGTTAATTCTGATATCCGTAACACAAGTGCTTAAGCAACTTACCTTGGAGTCAGATCAATGTATGTGATGTCGGGGGATATTTATTTATTTATACCTTCAATCATCAAACCTGCCATCGAACTAGGAAGAAACCTGTGTCTCGAGTGGCCAGCTGCTTTATGATAGACAGAGTATATTGTCTACAGTAGTGCTTCCCAAATTTTTGTGAATACGCGATCCCTTTACAACATAACATCACACCCATAATCCCCGAAGGGGTAGGCAGAGTCAAATAGACAGCAGGCCCACATTCAGCCGAAAATAAAACTGCGCTGGGCTAGATGGAAAATTGCGAAAAAGTAGTGACAAGTGGCTAGCATGTCGCCTACACAATCACACACTCAAAACCCCATATACCATTAGTCGCCTTTTACGACATGCTAGACAAGAAACACAGTTGGCAAATTCTATTTAAGTCCCAGACCAACATGGGACAACCCCTTTACAGGTTAATAATTTACTCGACCCACTTGGGCCAGAGACAGAAAAAAGTTTCTCACTGATAATGTGTAGAACTTTGCCTTGTATGCCGGCGATCCCCTAAGGCTTCGCGACCCACTGATTGAGAAACACTGTCCCACAGGAAGTAGTTTAACAAAGAAAACACATTTACGTGTATTCTTAAGCTTAATAAAGGCTCCCCAAATAGCGGGTGTTGTAATTCAGGATTCCGTAAAAATAAAAATAAAGGATTGAGTGGAAAACAGCAATAACATTGGTAAATAATGTGATAGGCTCTCCACTGCCGTTAATATTTCAAACAATACTTGGTACGTATTGTACAGTATTTTGCGAAAGGCCCAGGCTCACTCACCACGACCACATTGGTCGTGTATTAATAGAAGGTGATGTTAGGAGCCATAAAAACCGTAGAGCTTGTATGAAAAGGATCATGAATGTTGAAGAGGCGAGTGAGGTGTGTAAGGATCGTGCCATATGGCGTTCGGTTCTCTCTGCCTACCCCGCTAGGGAAGTGGCGTGAAGTTTAGTTAGTTAGTTATGTATTTTTGTGTGGGTGAGTAAAAGTGAATGTGTAAGTTAGCACAAGCCATTTGTGGAGTAGAATGTAACTTTAAAATATACTTACGATACTTGTATTGGGAATGGCTCGCGACTTCCCAAGTTGTTGACAATAATAGGCTATTTTCCTCAAAAAAAAAAATTATAGTTCTCACTATTTTCCATCTAACCGGGCTGGGTTAGGTTATCCCACGTTGATCTGGGACTTAAAAATAATGTGCCAACTGTGTTTCTTGTCTAGCATGTCGTAAAATACGACTAGTGTTATATGGGGATTTGGGTTTGTGATTGTATAGGCGATAAACTAGCTACTTGTCACTACTTTTTCACGAATTTCCATCTAACCCAGCCCAGTTTTATTTTTGGCTAAATGTGGTAGAAGGGCCATGCTGCCCATTTGATTCTGCCTACCCCCCCGGGGATTATGGGCGTGGTTTTATGTATGTATATGTGATTTTGTAACAAGCAAAAATAGATTAGATATTTAAGTTTCAGATAAAACCTTTCCCAGAACAATCAGTACCTTTCGTCAAGTACCTAACGGCGCTAGTTCCTCATTCTGCAGCGAGTCATCCCCGCAGCGCTAAGTAGCCGTCTAGCCACTTAACAAGGCCGCTTTATAGCTCACGATTCTCTTGGTTATTTAATTTATTCTCTATTTATTTTATAGAAAAAAAACATCTTATAATTTTAGCCTATATATAATATTGTATTACCGGGACCAAAAGCTGCGTACGCTCATGATATTTTTCTAGTATTAGTATCTTAAAGCAAACATTTACATTTCTCAGTGCGTTTCTCCTGACAAGCTACTCTATAATATAAAAAATATATACATACATAACATTACACCCGTATTCCCCTAAGGGGTAGGCAGAGTCAAAAATTATATCATATTGGATAACTTGTAGATTGAATACTGCTCTGCAGGGCCTACTCAAGTTACAATGTACATGCTGAAGATGAAGCCACTATTAGCTACGTCATCACATGTACTGTGCATTTATGGAAGGTTAGTTAGTTAGTTAGTTAGTTTTATGGAAGGTCTAAGATCGCATTGTAATATTTCTAAATATGGGTGTTAATTTCTCCACGTCGTGTCGTCCGCGTCTCGTCACCTCTAAACACCACCGACATCTAAGCAAATATATCGTTTCCCTAAGTAATTGCTTCTTTCGGAAATTCATTGTAGTTTTTCTGAGAATACGTTATTTCTGTTGCCTTAGATAGGTTACATGATACTGCTTTTAGGATCGTCTCGGATTGTTTTTTGTAAAGCGATTTCGGTGTTATTGCCAGAATAGGTTGTAATAAAATGAGGATAGGTTTCCTGTTTTGTTTAGCTGAAACTGTTTGCGACTTCCAGGTTAGCCTTGGTGGGAGCTTTTGCGAGTAGTAAATGATATGTGTTAAGCCAAGCTCGTACCAATAACTCGTTTAGGGAAAACTCCATAATGAAACTTGCACATTCAAAATAACTATTACACATTTAGACAGGCCCGTTGGTCGAGTGGTCAGAGACCCTGGCCACGAAACCTAGGGTCGCGGGTTCGAATCCCGCTAGAGGCAAATGTTTCGTGTGATGAACATGGACATTTGTACTCGAGTCATGGATGTTTATAAAACGTATTTAAGTATGTCTATCCGTTCACCTAGTATCCTTAGCACAAGCTTATAAGCTTAGTTTGGAACTAGGGAATTGGTGTGTCAGTCTGAAGAATTTATTTATTATTTATTTATTTATTTATGATCCTATTCGTCTGGTGTCCTTATCTAAGGGTTACGATATACGAAGGTCAGATAGATAGGTGCTTCAATGTAGCTACCGGAACCGCTAAATCACGGATTATGGTGCGGACCCCGGCTAAACCGGGATATAACGCTAGGAAGAAGATGAAGAAGGTGATGAGTGTGTATGTATGTAGCAATAATAGCTCCCCCCCCCCTTTTATTTAAGTTATGCTCTACCACCCTGTAAGGTGAGCAATGCACTTGAGATACCTTTTGTATTGGAAATGTATAATCTAGCAGACTATGGCTGTTTATTACATTTGCTAAAAATAAAACTGGGCTGGGCTAGATGGGAAATAGTGAAAAAGTAGTGACAAGTGGCTAGCTCGTCGCCTTTACAATCACAAACACAATTAGAAGCGTTTTATGACATGCTGTGCAAAGAACAAAGTTAGCACATTATTTTTAAGTCTTAGACCAAAATTGAACTTTTCACAGGACAGAGGTTTAAAATGGTATACCTTTAGTCTCATCAACATCATAACTAGATACTCGCTAAATCTAGGCTTATTGATAAAGTGAATTCTGAGCGTCAAAAAAAGTTAGCAACAACTAACTACGGATTGATAGATTGCGTTATCAAAATTATTGGCCATAAAAACTTTTAATAGCTTGCCAAGACGTTGACATGAAAAACTCGACCCAGTTTCAAACTGTTGAGGTGCCAATAAATAATTAATTAATGAAAACATGATGACTGGCGTTCCCAAGTCGTGCGTATGAGAAAATTAACTAAATTTTGCGGCGGAGTTTGCGAAGTTTCCGGATATAGGATCATTAGGGGATTTCTTTTGCAACTTTTATTGCGAAAGCTGGCGACGTTGCTTTCGTGTTGGAGTGCAACAATGAAAAGTGCTATCAATGTTTGGAAGAAGAAATGAATTTACTAGACAAACTTATTCGCAGGAATGCGTTCTCCTGTTCCAGGGAAAATATGTAGGTACTTTTAAAAACTACAGGTGATCTTAGTGAGACGTAGAGCTTATTCACTGTTTCACTTAACTGAAAACTAAATACGTTAGCTCTGATAAAAACATGAGTCCTATTCCGAAGGATAGAGATAGATGTACTCAATGTATGTTTCTGTCTCATATGTCTGTATTATTTAATAGTCAATAAATGTTTTCTATTTCTATTTCTATGTAATGTAGAAATATACCAATATTTAAATTATTTATATTATTTACTATCGTTGCCCAAACTGACTAAGTCATAAAGATTAAAAGATCATTTTATTTTTTTCAGTTCCCGTTAGGCTCCGGTTTTGTATCAACATACCCTAGCCATTGGACTACCACCACTCTCAAGGAGAGACTACATTACAATGAAATATGCCAACATTAAAACAAAGCTAAACAACGACAATATGGCTGCAAGGGCCCGTTACCCAAACTCATAGCTCACGCGGGCCAATACCAAAAAGTCCATTTACAGAACGGCATAAATTCCCACGTTATCGTTCGGCAACTGATGATATCGGCCGGTTCCCCACTTTATCCGTAACGTGCGAAGGTTCAGGCTGGTTTTTAAGCGGCGATTTGAATCGTCCTTGCGATTTCTAGGCTGAATAACGGTTTTTCCTCTGTCAGGATTTACTGAATGACAAACGTAACACTTTCGTCTAATTTCCTATTTTTTTTAAATATCAGACTACATAACATACATTGATCTGACTCTGAGATAAGTAGCTTAAGCACTTGTGCTACGGATATCAGAATCAACAGTTGTATTACAAATATATACTTAAATATTGGATATTAACACCCAGACACAGAACGATCACAAGTATTCATCACACGAATGTTTGTTCTGGGTGGGGATTGAACCCATAACTCTTGACGCATGGGGCAGGGTCTCTACCGAATGCGCCATCGAGCTAGTCATTACTATTATTATTCACTATACTCTTAGTCGCTTTTTATGACATGTTAGCTAAGGAACATAGTAGTGTTTTTTTAGGGTCCGTGCAGGGGATTCTGAGATTTTTTTAACGAACTAATAAAGCGGTGGATAACATTAATGGACCTATGCTTCTAAATTTTAGTTAAGCCTTTTCCATCCGTCTATAGCACTATTGTTTGATCTCCCTTCTCTTGGCGTGACGTCTTTTCGCAATTTAAATTAAAGCCCAAAATATTTATCTTCACGTAGATATTTTATGGTGAAATATTTTACAGTAACAACACATTCATAAACGAACATAAAGAATTAAGCTCCTTTCTCAAAACCGGCTATATTGTAGCTGGTTTTGGTTTAACCTCCGTTTCAAAAATAAAATCGTTCCGTGTAAATCGCACCTCACCTATATACAATTGTCATTGTTTGTATATGTATTTTTTATTTCAAATATCCTGTAATACTATGTAGTACGTTTTCTTTCGCAAATAAACAAATGTACTCCGAAAGGGAGATACGGTTGTTTTATATCAAACGCTGACATGAAATATCGGTTTGTGGATGCCGGAAAAAGCCCTTAAGTTGGGAATAAGTTGGAGAAGGATGTATCGCGATTGTCCTATGTCTTTATGGAGGTATGTGCCATTTTTTCACTTGACAACGGAAATTAAGTAAGGTTATGTTTTCAAGAGTATTGTGACTAGTGTTAGTTGGGGACTTAAAGTAAAGGTACAAACTACGGACTTGTAAAAAAAAAGGATTCCGCGCTACTAACTAGGCGTTTAGGAACCTGTGGAGCTCCAGATTAACACACCACTTACATCACAGATTGATGTAAGCGCTCCAAATTTCCTATACCTGGCATACCTAAGCCTCACTCACACATGCATACATGTGGCTTCACGCTGTAGTATGAAAGTGTGGAGTTCTTCTTTTTTTACTAGTCCGTGGTACCAATTGTGTTCTTCGCCATATGATCCAGTTTCTCTAATCCAGTCTACCTAAGCATTACGAAGGTTAGATAGGCAGTTTTTCAGGCGTGTTAACCAGAATTGCTCCACTCTTTACCCTAAGCACGGGACACAACGTTAGAAAGATGACCAACTACATAAATGTTCCTTGTCTACCTGGGTACCTAGGTACGGATTGCCATGCTGGATCAAATAATCCAGCTAGGCCCAGCGCAATTTTTGCTGTGCCGCATCCAGCGGCATGTGCTAGTTCAATACCGCTGGATTTCAATCTGCTAGAGATTGGAATGCTGCATCAAGAAATCTAGCTGGGTCCAACTCAATTTTAGTTCTGCTGAATCCAGCGTCATGCGCTGAATCCAGCAGAAAATGCCGCTGGATTTCAATGTCTAATAGGTGTGTGACTATATAGGTACTAGTCAATACTTTTTTTAATTTACCATTCATCCAAGGTCATAAGGGCCATGCTGCTTCTGGAACTATTCGTACGCTTCAAGGATTTCGGGTGTGGTAACATGTTTAAGTGCTTTGAACCGCAGAGCTGAAACTGCCAATCCAATTTTGATTAATGAGGTGCCAATACATTGGTTATTATACTCGTAGTTTGGGTGAGAAAGGAAAGGCTTTGATATATATATATATATATATATATATATATATATATATACATGTATAAGTTTTTTAGTTTTTATGTATACATGGGCAAATAGGAAACATGGAAGCGAAAAACAAATTGCGTTTTGCAATTTTTTCCCACCATACATTTCTTACTCATTTTAAATACATATCAATACATACAAAAAATTAATTAATGACGAAAGATTGACTAAACAGATATACAATGCGTAAGTGGAAGAATGCGGAAGGCCCAGGCTCATGTACCACGACTAGATAAAAACCGTAGAGCTTGTATGAAAAGGATCATGAGAAGAGGCGAGTGAGGTGTGTAAGGATCGTGCCATATGGCGTTTGGTTCTCTCTGCCTACCCCGCTAGGGAAGTGGCGTGAAGTTTAGTTAGTTAGTTAGTTATCAATACATACTAACACGCCATCCCCGAAGGAGTAGGCAGAGTCAAAGGGGCAGCAGGCCCTTTTAACCACATTCTTCCAAAAACAAAACTGGGCTGGATTAGATGGAAAAAATGTGAAAAAGTGACAAGTGGCTAGCTCGTCTCCTATACAATTTACCCAAAAACCCATATACCATTAGTTGCGTTTTACGACATGCTAGACAAGAACACATAGTTGGCACATTCTTTTTCAGTCCCCGACCAACATGGGACACCTATTTTTAACAAACCGTCAAAAATACCTTTTATGACAGAGAAAGGGCAAAACCTTTATACAGTTTACATATATCCATATACGTGGAAAAAGGTAAAATAAATTGGTATACTTACTTTATTTTTATTATTGGTTCTGATTTCCATTGATAACTCAGTAGTAATGATGCGTGCTTTATATTATAGGGATGTTGGTTCAAATACGGCACGTGCCTCTGGATTATACAAATCTCAGTTCCTATTTATCACTCGCTTAGTTAAGGGAAACATAAATAAAATCATCATCATCTCGGAAAGCATTTTAAGTCGTTGGTCCTGCGCCTGACCTCTCTCCGGTCATGTCGAATTGCCGTCTCACCGGACTGTGAGAGTGAAGGAGCAGAGAGTGCACCTGTGTTAGCGCACACACTTGTGCACTATAATATATCTTGCGCAGTTGGCTAATCCTCGTTGAGATTGGCTGCCGTGACCATATTGGTTACATATTTTTTTTTAGGTTTGTGATTATGTACGCCGATCTAGTCACTTGTTTTAGTTCTTTACAAGGACTAGTAAAAAAAAGGACTCCACGCAGTCATACTAAAGCGTGAAGCCACGTTTATACATGTGTGAGTGAGATACTTATGGATACCAGATATCGGATATCGTGTAAGATCGTAAGTTGCGTGTCAAGTTAGAGCCCCTGAGGAGCTTCAATGTCTAGATAGTGGCGTGGAGTCTTTCTTTTTTTACTAGTCCGTGGTTCTTTATCACATTTTTTCCATCTAACCCGACTAAATTTAATTTTCAGCTAAAAGTGGATCCCCTTCGGGGATTACGGGCGTGAGGATATTTTGTATGTACGCTCTTTAATACATTTTAAGAACAACCATCAGTTATATTCTGAAATACAAAACTCAAATAAAAAAGGTTCCATCTTTCCGCACTTACATGCCAAAACGAACTACCAATACACGGTTCCCTGATCCCAACTCATTATTCTGCGCCAGCGTACCGGAAACTTCAATCAGACGCAACTACCGAAAGAAGATTAAAAGCGCACCTCACTGAATGAATGAAGAGGACGCGAGTGAGTGAACGAATGAGTGTACACAGCATTAATTAATCGCGCCAGTAACAGCGCATCCGCTCGAAACCTGTTAGATTTAAGTTGTAGGGATGGGCGTTAGGATTTAGGAACAGTTTTACTGCTTCGGTTTACCTTTTACTTGTAAAACTTGGCTGGATCAATGGCGCATTCGGTAGTGACCCTGCCCCATGCGCCAAGGGTTCGATCCCCACCCAGGACAAACATTCGTGTGACGAATACTTGTGTTTCTTCTGTGTCTGGGTGTTAATATCTAATATTTATGTATATATTTGTAATACCACTGTTGATTCTGATATCCGTAACACAAGTGCTTTATCTACTTAGCTCGGAGTCAGATCAATATATGTGATGTCGTTAGATATATATATATATATTTATTAATAATACTCGCCTGAGTCTTCGACGAACATTAACTGTATGACTTGATATAAATATTAATATAATCTGTAAATTTTAATATTTAATCTGGCATTGAAAACAGTAACTACCGGGTTTCTTGCCGGTTTCTTCTCGGTAGATGCGACATTCCGAACCGGTTGTAGATTCAAATTTTTCTATTTTGTACCTATTACTTGGCAATTTACAAGTGGTTTTTTTAAGCCTACTTAAAATAATATATTTTGAGTTTGAGTTTTGAGTATGCGTAATAGCTTTTGGTGGATATTATATAAATACTTATATATGTATAAGTATTTATATAATATTATCATGCCGGCTAAGGGCAGCTTGCCCCCTCAACCACACGGTATTGACACGACTACTATTTTTGGAGCAGATCATATCGTTATGTTTATACTGTATCGTAACTATAATATATAAATAAGTATATGTTGGTGTAGAATTTAAATTAAGAGAGAGCGCGCAGGCGACGGTTTTTTTTAACTTTATATCATGCTTAAAACCGCTTAAAAAAATCGAAAAGGGACTTAGAAAGTGATGGCCGTAAGTGAAGATTGTAAGAAGTAATAAGATACTTGTATTTTAAGCGGACATTTTCTCTGTTTTTGGGCGACTTTTGATGGCTAAAATACTGTTAGAAACTCGCTGCGTAAAGGCTTCTAATTGAATCTGCTTTGTAAACATAACACATAAGTCACTGTGACAGATTGTATACCTGCCTCGTCTATTTGTTGTCTGCGTAATGGTACGTCTATTTCTAAAACTCTGTCTAATATATCCGATTGAATCTTTTTTATTTTGTTTCTTTTGGCTTAAAACTATCAAATACTTGATATTAAAGGAGCTGGTACCAGCGCGTGTCCCATCCTTAATTTGGAAAGGGCATGTTATTTGTTAATTAGTTACTCTTAAGCAGTCCCGTTTGCTAAACACGGACTTTCTCGGGTTATGTGGTCATGTGAAAATTTTCATTTGGTTATATTATATGTTACTTGACGACGGCCAATTATGAGGTAATGTGTTTAGCAGTTTCTAAGTCACATTTAAATGGCGCTTGAATTAATATAATACCTAAATTTCAGGCACATATGGCTTAATTTTTAAATAATAACATTGATTACTTGTTTAAGCAGTTCATTACCATATAATAGTGGATAAGTGAAGTTGAGATAAACAGTCAACACTTACAACAATTACGTGTCTCTGAATTTATACATACATACACAACATCACGCCTAACATCCCCAAAGGGGTAGGCAGAGTCAACGGGGTAGCAGGCCTCTTTTACATTTCTGAATTTATCGTACTAGGTATACGTATCTAGTTATTTGCATTTCAAGATTTCTTACGACCTGCATATTCAAATAACATGGATGTGAAACTATGATCCAACTTGTCTGGTTCCCCGACTAAGACATAATGCTAGGAAGATGATGAAAGTTCTGAGTGCAATTTCAAAAATGCAACATTACACAAAAGTACAACGTGGTAAACAACTCCTGAATATAATACCCGAAGCATTAGTTGTTAAAGTCGACACCTGAAATGTGACTGTACTCATAAATAAAATACGTTCCCACCGAACTGTGGAACAAACTTGTTCCAAAAGTTCTTTTAAAAATATGTTCCATAACGGGTTGGGCTTGGGTTGTCCCATCCTATTGTTTACTGCTCCAACTCGCTGTTTATGTTCCGAGTTCTGTGGCCCTTTTATAAATTAGGAGGTTCATTTAAAAGTTTTAATGTGGATTTAAGGGTAGGGCGCGGGGTAAATTGGTTTGAAAAATGTGCACACAATACAGCTGTGTCGAAGTTGAGGGGTTGTAGGAATAGATACTTAGTTGTTTCTAAGTTATATAAGTTTATTTTAAGTTTATGCGAGACCAATCGGAGCAATCCGATCTATTTTATAGTTGACAGAGTGAGGTCATAAGATTAGCTATTAACATAGTATCAATAACTACATCATTAGGTATAAACCTGTAAGGATTGTGTATATTTTTATAAATAATTTAATAATTTTAAGAAGCTAATTTAAATGGTTTTTGGAAATGAACAACAATTTTTTTTTATTTTTCTTACAAAATAGCCATCAGTTCAACAAGTTTTTTAATGATAAAATAGTAGGTACAATTTTTTTTTTCTAAAATCCTTAAAATAAGTTCCTTAGAATAATGAGTTAAATAACTAAGTAAGTTTTCGCATATACTAAAAATAACCTCGTATAACGAAGTCGAAGAACCGTAATACTTGATGGGTATGGGATGGCAGAGTCCAAAAATCAATCACTAATATACTAGAAGTATAATTAATTTGGGTTAGAAATTAAACTGTTATTCTATTGTTATCTTTTTAGAAAAACCAAAAAATTTAACTATAAATGTATAACCATTTTTGGTTACACATCTATAGTTATTATAATGTATGTATGTACAATAAAAAAAATATATATATATTTAGATTCCATTCATCACACAGTTCAGTACATGACCGTAAGTCATTTGGCACGAGTAAGCCCTGTTCAATTGGAGCATTTAAATTAATTTATTAAAACGTCTCACTCGACATACCAATTACGGGCTTAATGAAATAAAATGTTAATCAAATTTGCTGAACAATAACTAACTGAATAGATGGCAAAGGTGTAGGGACAAAGGGAGTCGTTCGAAATTTACTTGAAGCAATTTATTTTGAAGTCGGCGTAAGTGTGATGGACAGGGCCGCTGGGTAGGGAAAAACAATTTATTTGGAAAACAAAAACGTATCAAATCGGTGGTAATGTAATTTTGGTTTGGAATTTTATTGTAGAGTTTTTATTGTTTGACGACTGTGTTTGTGATGGTGGACTCAAAAGAATGGGGCCACTGTGTTCCTTGTGGACTGTGTTTGTGTTAATCTGGGAGCAGTAGCGGATTTACAGTGTTGGCCGCCCTAGGCTCCAGGCTATAATTCTCAGTACTAAAGCGTCATCATTTAATTTTTACCACGATTTGCCGCCTCTTATATCTGGCCGCTCTAGGCCCGGGCCTACTGGGCCTTAGGGTAAATCCGCCACTGTCTGGGAGTATATAAGAATAGCTTAATATATATAAATTAGGTACGCGTCCCGTTGTTTGTCCGCGATGGACTCCGAAACTACTTAAGCGATTTTAATCAAATTTGCACACCGTGTGCAGTTTGATCCAACTTGAAAGATAGGATAGCTTACATCTTAATTTATTTAACTCGATTATGTGTCATTGACTGTTAGGCGGAACGAAGTTCGCCGGGTCAGCTAGTATTATATAAGAATCATCATCTTCCTAGCGTTATGTACCATTGAGCTACCACCGCTAGTATTATATAAGAATACCGTACCGAATGTGTTTGTTATTGAGTAGGTATGTTGTAAAAGGTGACTAATGGTGCTAACACATACGCAAAATTTTCTTCTTTTGTCTGTCTGTCCTTATAAGAGCGGTGGTAGCTCAATGGTAAGGACACGCGCCTCTTAACCGAGAAGTGCGGGTTCAAACCCAGGCACGTACCTCTGGTTTTTTCAAATATATGTACGTATTTATATCACTAGCTCGACGGTGAGGGAAAACATCGTGATGAAACCTGCAAATTCAAACTACTATGGATTTGTAACCATGATCCAAAAATTGTCTGGTTCCCCTATCTTAGGGTTACGAAGGTCAGACTGGCAGTCGCTTCAATCTAATTACCAGATTTGCTAAATCCTGGATCATGGTCTAAGCGGACCCCGTCTAAACACGGAACATAACGCTAGGAAGATGATGTCTGTCTGTCCTTATAACTTGATTCTACTCGGGTACAGCCTGAACCATAATCTTAAATTAAGGGTTTATTTTTATTAGAGAGACTATAATCAAGCAGTTATAATACTAATATATTGGAAACTAAAACAAAGTGAACCAAAGATACAAATTTATAGCGTGTGCTAGTTTTCTCACCAACTCTTACTAACTAGTGGTATTAACTGGACTGGCTCGATGGCGCATTTGGTAGTGACCCTGCCCTATGCGTTGAGAGTTGTGGGTTCGATCCTCACCCAGGACAAAAATTCGTGTGATGAATACTTGTGTTTGTTCTGTGTCTGGGTGTTAATATCGAATATTTGAACATATATTCGTAATACCACTGTTCTCTGAATCTGATATCCGTAACACAAGTGCTTAAGCTACTTAGCTCTGAGTCAAATCAATGAATGTGATGTTGTGGGATATTAATTATTAATACGTAATTTATATACGAAAAATCCAAACCAAACCAAATTTATCGAGGTTATAAGTATTTCTTTCGTAGACGTTTAAAAGAGAAATCCAATTGCACGTACAGAAAATGTTGGAAATCCCTGCTGAATACAGAATGTTGCACTAAATTACGTAATAACGTAAGTAAGCTTAAAAATGGTTAAAATGTTAAAAATGGTTAAAATGTTAAAAATGGTTAAAATCTGTACTCTGCTGTCAGTTAAGATCAAGCGTAAATAAAATACCGTCCAAGCTCAGAACATTAAAATGTGGCTCACGTGCCCGTTTTAAACCGCATATTCGTTTAGCTCGCAAAATATAAGCTCCCAAACCGCTCAACTTTAAAAGCTCTTTTTACCCAGACAAAATCTACTCCCAGTAAAAACTATCTCGTCTGAAAGCTCCCTCTAAATGACGTTCCGAAGTTCGCCCCACAAAGTCACACACACCAATATGCCGGCAAGTTTTGTAAAGAAAACTTGGGAGCTTTCGGTAATCGGCCGCAAAGCTTCGCGACCGGAAGCCGAGCATCGGGCCCGCGTCACTTCCGGTGATTAACGATCCTAACCCAATTTCCTTTAAACTCCGAAGAAAATATTGGCGCGTGGTCCAAGGAGAAGAGATTCGTAATGTTCACACAGGTTATAATTATTTAAGCCAACGTCCTAAATATGAGGTGTGTAAGGATGGCGTTCGGTTCTCTGCTCACCCCGCTAGGGAAGTGGCGTTAAGTTTAGTTAGTTAGTTAGTCCTAAATATGTATCACATGTGAATAAGTAGACTTACTCTGTGACACTTAAATTCCAATAGTGTTTCTCGTCTAGCATGTCATAGTACCGTCTAATGATGTAATGGGTATGGAATTAACTAGCTAGCTACTTTCCAATTTTTTTCAGCAATTTTCCATCTCACCCAGACCATTTTATTTTTAGGCAAAAAAACTTGCTGTCCCGTGGAAATTGCGGGTGTGATGATGTAATAAATATCCATGCTATGGCATTCGCTCCTAACGGGATTCAAACCTGCAACATTTCGTTTCATCATCAGGGTCTCTGACCTCGACTCTCTCGACTAACTAGTCTGCTAGTACATAAAAACGGCACAAAGATTTATTAACTAAAACATAAAGGCTCTGCCTATCCTGGGAAGTCATGAAGCTATTTTTTACGTTAAGAAGACTCGCTTATGCTTATGTCTTAGACCATCAAAGATAGTCATCTTTGGTCCGCAGATGTGATTTATACCCGCGCGCGCGCCGCCTCAGCGCTGGATCCAGACTCCTAAATCAAACATCTGCTCCGACTTCAGCTCCCATTGAGTTGGTGATGAGTGTGACTATCGAGTATATTTTGTTTCACCTGTTCCCAGTACATTTGAGGGAGAAGGGGTTACTCAGTAGATGTATTCTTACGTTGAACTGAATTAATAAAATAAATATCCGACAACATCACATACATTGATCTGACTCCGAGGTAAGTAGCTTAAGCAATTGTGTTACGGGTATCAGAATCAACAGTGGTATTAAAAATATATACTTAAATATCAGATATTAAGACCTAGACACAGAACAAACACAAGTATTCATCACACGAATGTTTGTCCTGGGTGGGGATCGAACCCACAACTCTTGGCGCATGGGGCAGGGTCACTCACATTCTAATTAGGGTTATCAATATCAAATGAATATATGAATAGACATAACTATGTATATGGAACTAAATGAGAAACTAATATTTGATTAAGCCTCAAAAGTATATTATCTAGATTTGCAGCAATTAATTATGTCTTCCCCGATGAGCGAATCGAGTGAATCAAGCGAATTCAAAGCCATTTGTCCCAAATTTTCCCAATAGAAATTTTCCCTGATTTTCGTTCAATTAAAAATAATTACTGGGCCCATTGATTGGAGGGTTTGATTATTAAGCTTTACCCGTCATTATTGACGAGGTTTTAATTGAAAAAAATTGTCCGATTTACGAAACCTGACATCGCTTTCAACCGTTTAAATGACGGGGAAATCGAAGTTTGAAATTGCAGGGTTTGGAGTTACCTAGAGGTACAAAATTTGGTGTATTTGATAAGTTTGGTCTAGTATTTTGTATATATTATTTGACGATTTACAAGTGCTGTTTTGAGGCCTACGTAAATAAAGATATTTTGAGTTTAGTATACATTGAGTTAGCCGCTTGTCACTACTTCTAAACAGTTACAGTGTTCGGTTTAACCTAACCCGACTTTATTTTTGGCTAAAAATGGTAGAAAATCTGAATCTCTGAAAACAGCGTCGGACTCAAGGTAAGAAGAGATCAGCAGTCGCTTCAACGTAATTATCCTGGATAATGGTCTAAGCGGACCCCATCTAAGCACGGGATAAAACGCTATGAGGATGATGAAGGCGTCGTTTCTTCATATAAATTCAAACGAAATTAATGATATAACAATACATCACTGTTAAACAATGTTTTAAGAAACACCCACAACACAAATTACCAAACTGTGTTCAATATAACACCCAAAAATCGATATCTCCTTAGCCTAATGGATTTAAATACGAAACAAATAACAGAAGCACTGTATCACCGTCAGTCGCCGCCAGATAGCGCCACCGCAGCCTTGGTGTCGAGATTCGAGACAAAACTCTATTAATCTGCGTCTAACAAAAGGAAATTAATGGTTAAATGAGGCCTTTTCATTAACGCTTATACATATTTATGAGTCGTGCGTATTGAATTTTAACGCGTTCTTCAAAATGAGTGGAGTTCAAGAACACTCAGATTCTAGAGGCGAGATATTGTTCTCTTGTAATAAAATAGCTTATCAATAGCTCAATCATCTGGTAGTGTAAGTTCCAATCGATCGGTGGTTACTTCAATCATCAATGTTCTAGCCAGAGCCACTAAATTCTGGATTATAGTCTAAGCCAGCGGTTCTTAAACTTTTTTGGTTATGGAACCGTTTTGGGAAGTACTCCTTTAGTTTTTGGTTATTTATGATCAAGACCCATTTTTGTGGTCCCCCCTAGAAAGGCTTCGCGGAGCCCCAGCTCCGTGGAACACACTTTAAGTATAGCTGGTCTAAGCGGACCTGGAGTAAGCATGCCATATAACAATAGGCTGATGATGAACTACTTTCAATCATTATAACTATAAAACATTGTTATTTTGAGCTTGCGCCTGGAACAAGTTTATTCATGAGCGAACTACGCGCTCGCACTAAAAGTGTAAGTACTTCCGCCGAGCTAGGTGTTGCTTGCTCAGGGACCTAGGTCCGACTAACCGTCGCGGTGTATTGTATATATACTTAGTGGCGAGAATAACTTCGTCAGCGCGATGCAGGCTTGTATGGCGTTTCTCTATGTTCGATCGACGTCATTTGTTTATGTATTACTGGAGCTATAATCTTGACTATTTAACCGACTTCAAAAAAAAAGGAGGGGGTTCTCAATTCAACTGATTTTTTTTGTGGCGCGGTCGCCACAATTCACTTTTCTTAAAGTATGTTGTTTCGAAGAATATTGTACAATAATCTATACTTATAATAAATCTGTAGAGAGGTCAATTCTGTACATGAAATATATTTTCAAAATAACTATCAGGGGGTGATAAGTGATCGATACTGATGCCAAAAATGCAATCAGTAAAATTTTTGTCTGTCTGTCTGTCTGTCTGTATGTTCCTTATAGAAAAAAAAACTACTCGACGGATTTTAACGAAACTTAGTACAATTATTCTTCATACTTCTGGGCAGGTTACAGTATACTTTTCATCACGCTACAATCAATAGGAGCAGAGTAGTGAAGGGAAATGTTGGGAAAACGGGAGAAGTTACTCCATTTTTTAAGCTTCCGTCACGTGTGCAGCCTTAATGGTTAAAGTTACATAGAAATCATGTATGACGGAAATAGTATTTATAATATTAACCATAAACGCGGGTGACATCGCTGGCACAGCTAGTATATAATAGTTTTCCATCGCTGTGTAAACCAGTCGATGGCTTATTGCGATACTCGTGACAGTATTCCACCATCATTTAATTTAATTTTAATTTGTATTTAATTTGTGTTTAACTTTAATCTATATTTAAATTTAGTAACAATTAATTTAATTGTTTCTCAATCCTTTTTTATTCTGTAAAATTACTCTGTTTAATAATATCATGTGGTGTCTACCTGTGATTAGTTTTAATATTAATCATTAATATCAAACGTATGTTAGTTAAATAGCATGTAAGAGTATAAAAATTGTTGGTAGGCCTGTTTTAAATAAATAAATAAAATAAATATGTCCCATGTTGGTCTGGGACTTGGCCCATGTTGATCTGGGACATAAAAAAAAGAATGTGCCAACTGTGGTTCTTGCCTAGCATGTCGTAAAAGGCGACTAATGGTTTACGGGCTTTTAGGTATGTGACTGAGTAGGCGACGAGCTAGCCACTTGTCACTCCTTTTTCACAGCTTTCCATCCAACCCAGCCCACTGTCCCATGGTTCCTACTGGTTTGGGACTTAAAAAGAATATGCCAACTGTGGTTCTTGCCTAGCATGTCGTAAAAGGCGACTAATGGTATATCGGATTTTGGGTGTGTGATTGTGTAGGCGACAGGTTAGCCGCTTGTCACTGCTTTTTCACAATTTTCCATCTAACCCGGCCCGACTTTATTTTTGGCTGAATGTGGTTGAATGGGCATGCTGCCCCTTTGACTCTGCCTACCCCTTCGGGGATTATGGGCGTGATGTTATGTTGTTGTTGTTGTATGTAAATAAAATAAATAAATAAATCATCATGTTAACCAATCAATGGTTATACTTGATGGCTTTTTGTGGAAATAATGGCAGTTTTCACTATCGCCATGTGAACCAGGCGCTGGCTTATTGCGATGGCAGTGTTCCACCATGTTAACTCAATCTCGCACATACTCACTGTACATGTTCCAGGGAAGGATTAAGCAAATGGCATATTAATGAACCGGAATTAAGCCAACGCTCGCTTAACGTAACATAACTCGGTCTAATTTGGAAACCGGCGAATGGAAGCCTGATACATTGAAATTTGAATCAATGTCGTGCTTGAACTAACCCAGTTTTAATTATTTGGTTTGATGTTAATAATGGGGGTTTATTGAAACTTAGAGTAGTGGTTAGCGACCATAACACCAAAGGTATGTGGATTCGAATCCCGTTAGGGACGAATGTTTGTGAATATCATTTTCATTTGTATTAAAATCATAGATATTAAAAGGATTAGTTCCTTTGAAAAATTCTAATTTTTTTTTTCAATAAAAGGATTGCAAAAAATTTGCAAAAAATTTTTTGTCTTTCCATACAGAAGTTGATCAGCTGATTGGCTTTTTGTATGAATGGTTAAAATCTAAAATCCTTTAAATTGGTTATTTAGAATAATAGGTTTAATAAATAGGTAGGTTTCGCATATACTAAAAACAACCTTGTATGTGTGCTGGAGATTGATGTGCATGTCTGAATAATTAGTTTAACTTAGTTTGATAAATGATAAACACTCCAGACTGACACACCAATTCCCTAGTTCCAAACTAAGCTATAAGCTTGTCCTATGGATACTAGGTGACCAGATAGACACACTTAAATACGTTTATAAACATTGATGACTCGAGTACAAATGTCCATGTTTATCACACGAAACATTTGCTCCAAACGGGATTCGAACCCGCGACTCTCGGTTTCACTACCTAAACAATAGCTCAATCATCTTGAGCTATTGATGAGTTTATTACAACCACAGTGGTTGCTCAATTTTAAGGACCCTTACTCTATATAGAAGAGGTGTTAGGTTTTTCGATCGACTAAATAAAACAAACAGGGTTACGGTCAGATGGCAGTCAATAGCTCAATCATCTGGTAGTGTAAGTTGCAATCGATCGGTGGTTACTTCAATCATCAATGTACTAGCCAGAGTCACTAAATTCTGGATTATAGTCTAAGCCAGCGCTTCGCAAACTTTTTTGGCTATGGAACCGTTTTGGGAAGTATCCCTTTAGTTTTTTTTTGTTAGATTAAGATATGTGATCAACAACTCGCTTAATCGAACCTTTGGTTGCACTAACAAATAAAAAGATGAATCAGCCACACTTAGGAAGATTAAACTTAATTTGTGGTTACTAAGTCTAAAATCTTAGAATTATGGTTTGAGTTCAGTTTTATCTTTTATTTTAACTATAAATATAATTACCTACGTTGGATTATATTTCAATCCAATAAAATTGTCTCATTAAGTTAATCATCATCTTCCTAGCGTTATGTCCCGTGCTTAGACGGGATCCGCTTAGACCATGATCCACGATTTAGCGAGTCTGGTAATTACATTGAAGCGACTGCCGATCTGCCCTTCGTAACCCTAAGATAGGGGAACCAGACAATTTTTGGATCATGGTTACATCCAAAGTTCTTTGAATTTGCAGGTTTCATCACGATGTTTTCCTTCACCGTCGAGCTAGTGGTATAAATACGTACATAGACTTGAAAAATTCAGAGGTACGTGCCTGGGTTTGAACCCGCACTCCTCGGTTATGAGGCGCGTGTCCTAACCATTGAGCAACCACCGCTCGATGTCTTTGAATTTTGGTATGTCTCATTAAGTTAATAACTTAATAAAACATAACAAAATTGGCTCTCTATTCAAAACTCGCGGTCTGTTAATCTCAACAAATAGAAAACAACTCGATTATTAGAAACTTTCAATATCATAAAACAGCGCTAACACAATTTACTCCGAATTGTGTCTTAAGTGCGTGCAATAAAGAATAAAGTTAGTTAGCAAACAACATTCGGCCGAAATTTCGAAGCTTAACATTGTAAGAGCGTCATTAGTTTGTATAGAACGTAATACATTATACCAAGACTCTAGGACTATGGCTTGCAGGACTGTATTAAGGGGTCAAAACAAATAATTGGTCGCATATTGATCTGGACCTTAAAAATAATGTGCCAACTGTGTTCCTTGCCTGGCATATCGTAAAAGGCGACTAATGGTGTAGTTTCGGCTGTGTGATTGTGTAGGCAACGAGCTAGCCACTTGGCACTTTTTCGCAATTTTCCATCTAACCCAGCCCACTTTTATTATTTGGCTGAATGTGGTTAATGAAGCTTTTGTCCCTTTGATTCTGTCAACCCCTTCGGGGATTGCTAAGTAGACGAACCAGACAACTTGAATCATGGTTACACATAATTACTTAGATGAGCAGGTTACTTCATAATATTTTCTCTCACCGTCAATAAATTTATATGAGTTCGTAAATGTTATAGAGATACGTTTGCAGTCCACTTACTTCAGCAACTCAAATTATAGATTAAGATTGAGAGCAACCCCCCCAGACTCTAAATGCCTGACTGTATAAGGATACTACCCTAAAACTACAAGCCAGAAGCCTGATATATACCTTCTTCAATGGCGATCACTTTAAGTGAAGTTTCACTTAACTTGAGCAACTTAAGTCTCAGAAAACCGACGAGCGAGCCAAACCAGATCCCTCATTCGGTCCCTGTCAGTCTAACCTTGAAAAGCGTCTTTGCCTTATTGTCTGCGGAGACTTTGAATCGGCGTTTGTTCTTCAATAATGTCATTCATTCTCAACCCTCCGAACTATCCTTGTAAAGAGGCATATTGTGAGTCACATACATAACTACATATATAAAACATACATGTTTTGTCAAGTACATGACTATGGAAAGACATTGTTAATACTTAACATGCGATGGCGAATATGCTATTTAAGTTTGATGTAATATTTGTACCTACGAGGACAGTCCTGCCTACTAAACTGCCTACCCCTTCGGGGATTATGGGCGTGATCTTATGTGTGTAGTAAGACCTTAGCGGTGAATGAAATGTCACGAAAATGTAATAATCTTTATTTATATAGTCTTCAACGTAGCACTTATAACTGGCCCGTTGGTCGAGTGGTCAGAGACCCTAGCCACGAAACCGAGGGCCGCGGGTTCGAATCCCGCTAGGGGCAAATGTTTCGTGTGATGAACATGGACTGTACTGTACCCGAGTCATGGATGTTTATAAATGTATTTAAGTATGTCTATCCGTTCACCTAGTATCCATAGCACAAGCATAAGCTTAGTTTGGAACTAGGGAATTGGTGTGTGTCAGCCTGGAGAATTTATTTATTTATTTATAAATCGTCATAACAAAATCAACATCAACCAGTGCAATAATTAGATTAGATGCTACCAAAAAAATCCGGCAAATAATTCAATTAGTTACAAATTATACATGCCAAGTCTTATAGCTAATAGCTATAATTTCTTAGTCTGTAAAATAGTCAAGGCTGAGTGTAACAAGATAATATCCTCCTAACCGATATCGGTTACGGCGGCCAATGTCAACGAGGATTAGCCATCTGCGCAGGAGATATTATAGTGCACAAGTGTGGGCGCAAACACAGGTGCACTCTCTATTCCTTCACTCACCTAGTCCGGTGAGACGGCAATTCGACCTGAGAGAGGTCAGGCGCAGGGCCAACGGCTTAACGTGCTTTCCGAGGCACGGTGGTAGTTAAACCGCCAACTCCCTGACTCCGGGCTGTTACTGAGTAATTTAAATATTGAAATACCCAGCCACAAATTTTGGCCCGACCTGGGAATAGAACCCGGGACCCCATGGCCCTTAGGCGGCGCATGTTACCACTAGCAGTCACTACCAACGAGGCAGAACAAGATGTGGTACTGAGTATAGATGTTCAACAGAAATAGAAATTTGCAGAAATATGCTCTGTTATTGTTAGATTATCGTCTTCCTAGCATTTAGTCCTGTTTTCAGATAGGGTTACAATCTTAAATTTAGCGAATCTGTTAAACACATTGAAGTGCCTAATATCTTAACTTCATAACTCTTATGATCCGGTGGTTCGAATATAAGAAAAGAATGGATGACGAAACATTGACTAAACAGATATACAATGCGAAAGTGGAAGGATGTAGGAGCCGCGGAAGGCCCAGGCTCACCTACCACGACCAGATTGGTCGTGTATTAACACAAGGTGATGTTAGGAGTCATAAAAACCGTAGAGCTTGTATGAAAAGGATTATGAATGTTGAAGAGTCGAGTGAGGTGTGAAAACAAATTAATATTGTTATCTATAAGATAACTTTGAATAGCTCCTGAAGGGCTCCTGAAAGTTCTAGTTTGCCGACAGAATTCTATATATATATATGTTCTATCACTGGATTTTCAACTATATTCCCTATTGCGTTAATAACTTAAAAAGCAATTAGCTTAATCATAACTTTGTTTGTGACACTCTTATGTTTGATTGCAATAGAAGGTCTAAGTTGACATGTGTCTAAAGTTATGAAAGCTGTTGACCGATCATATTAGCACAGACCGAGTTAAAATTACATACATACATACATATATAACATCACGCCCATAATCCCCGAAGGGGTAGGCAGAGTAGAAGGGGCAGCAAGCCTCTTCAACCACATTCAGCCAAAAATAAAGCCGGTCGGGGTTCGATGGAAAATTGTGAAAAAGCAGTGACAAGCGGCTAACCTGTCGCCTACACAATCACACACCCAAAACCCGATATACCATTAGTCGCCTTTTACGACATGCTAGGCAAGAACCACAGTTAGCATATTCTTTTTAAGTCCCAGACCAATATAGGACAGTGGGCTGGGTTGGATGGAAAGCTGTGAAAAAGGAGTGAAAAGTGGCTAGCTCGTCGCCTTCTCAGTCACATACCCAAAAGCCCGTAAACCATTAGTCGCCTCTTACGACATGCTAGGCAAGAACCACAGTTGGCACATTTTATTTTTTTGTCCCAGATCAACATGGGCCAAGTCCCAGACCAATATGGACGAGTTAAAATTAATGTCAATTATTGTCATTTCTGAGAGCTTAGTTGTATACTGTGAACAGAATATTTTCTATTCCAATGCTTCAACCAACTCGCTCTCTTCTCTAGATTTTTGATTAGCAAAAATGTCCTCTATTATCTACTTCTCTTTTTCCACGGATCCACGGACTAGTAAAAAAAGAAAGACTCCACGTCACTAACTATACATTAAAGCTCCTTAGGTGCTCCAACTTGACACGTAACTCACGTCACACATTGATATAATATGCGCTAAAAATGACAGATAATATTCTCCAAATGACATAAGTATCTCACTCACACATGTGTAAACGTGGCTTCACGCTATAGTCTGACAGCGTGGAGTCCTTCTTTTTTACTAGTCCGTGGTTTTATCAAACCTGTTTTTTAGTTTCATAACAATATGAGACATGACATTCATTATTATTTTAGCTCAACTTCATACACTACCTTATATTGACATGTTTACCTAAATCATGTTTTCTCATTATTCATCTTCCTAGCGTCATGTCCCGTGCTTGGTCGGGGTCTGCTTAGACCATGATCCGTGATTTAGCGATACTCGTAGTTATCGATCGTATCTGACCTTCGTCACCCGTTGGGCAACTAGATAATTTGGATAATTGGTACACATCCATAGTTGTTTGAATGTGTAACAATAATCCAAATTATCTGGTGAGCTGTGGTAATTTATTTGACTGGCTCGATGGCGCATTCGGTAGTGACCCTGCCCCATGCGCCAAGAGTTGTGGGTTCGATCCCCACCCAGGACAAATATTCGTATGATGAATACTTGTGTTTGTTTTTTGTCTGGGTGTTAATATCCAATATTAAGTATATTTGTAATACCACTGTTGATTCTGATATCTGTAACACAAGTGCTTAAGCTATTTACCTCGGAGTCAGATCAATGTATGTGATGTTGTCGGATATTTATTTATTATTATTTATTATTTATAATATTACAATCTCGCGTTGTTGACTTATAAGTAAATAAATGTAACCAAAATTATTACCTAAATATAAATCTAAGAATGCGTCCATTACCACTTACTAAGTTTATATTAAACACTAGCTGTGCCAGCGGTGTCACCCGCGTTTATGGTTAATATTATAAAGACTATTTCCGTCATACATGATTTCTATGCAACTTTAACCATCAAGGCTGCACACGCGACGGAAGCTTAAAAAATGGAGCAACTTCTCCCGTTTTCCCAACTTTTCCCTTCACTACTCTGCTCCTATTGATTGTAGCGTGATGAAAAGTATACTATAACCTGCCCAGGAGTATGAAGAATAATTGTACCAAGTTTCATTAAAATCCGTCGAGTAGTTTTTGTTTCTATAAGGAACATACAGACAGACAGACAGACAAAAATTTGACTGATTGCATTTTTGGCATCAGTATCGATGACCCCGTGATAGTTAATTTGAAAATATATTTCATGTACAGAATTGACCTCTCTACAGATTTATTATAAGTATAGATTTAGCACTAAGTACAATTATTTGTCTGTGACAAAAAAAAATTAACATTTCTTTAATAAAAAAAAATACTAACTTCTATAGATTACAATGCTGCGTATCTTCATTTTCAAAACCTTGTCTCCTACATAATAGTCAATAAAACTCCATACACATCCTCATCATTTATCTAGCACAAGGGGGTAGATTTAGCGCATTGTTCTACGCCACCCTTCTAGCCTCTTAATGTTCTGTCCACCCTGATTTATGACTCAGACTGATATTTAAGCGCAGATATTACGTATCAGTGACTTTTCACTGGACTTATTACTCTATGTCACAGGGAATACGATGGCTTGTCATGGTGAGAGTTTGTAGATAATTGAGTACTTTCTGCTTGGGATTCTGGAAAGGTTACTCATATTTATTTGAAGAAGCTTTTGATAGTACCTATATACATAAATACATAACAGATTCTACATCACGCCCATAATCCCCGAAGGGGTAGGCAGAGTCAAAGAGGCAGCAGACTCCTTTAACCACATTCAGCCAGAAACAAAACTGGGCTGGGTTAGATGGAAAATTGTGAAAATGTAGTGACAAGTGGCTAGCCTGTCGCCCACACAATCACATACCCAATACCTGATACACCACTAGTCATCTTCTACGACATGCTAGGCAAGAACCACAGATGGCTCATTCTTTTTAAGTCCCAGACCAACATGGGCTTTTAATAATCCATCAAAACTGTACTGTAATAATATCTTCATGTTCCTGCTACTTCCAAGGTCGTCTGATGTCACTTAGATACATGTATACCCGAAAGGGTGGGCAGTCAAGATTATAGCTCCAGTAATACGTAAACAAATGACGTCGATCGAACATAGAGAAACGCCATACAATCCTGCATCGCGCTGACGAAGTTATTCTCGCCACTAAGTATATATACAATACACCGCGACGGTTAGTCGGACCTAGGTCCCCGAGCAAGCAACACCTAGCTCGGCGGAAGTACTTCCACTTTTAGTGCGAGCGCGTAGTTCGCACACTATAGCCTTCCCCTATAAATTAATTATACAACACAAAAATATTTTTTTATTTCGGACCAGTAGTTTCTGAGATTAACGCGTTTAAGCAAACAAACAAACAAACTCTTCAGCTTTATATATTAGTAAGTAAAAATAAAATTAAGATAAAAAAGATGAAAACTTGTGAAAAAGTAGTGCGAAGTGGCTAGCTCGACGCCTACATAATCACAAGCCAAATATTCAATACATCATCATGGAACATTATTTCAAAGTCCTAACCTAACATGGGACATGCATGCTTACCTTTGAATTAATAATTTGAATTAATAATCACACGTGATTTGGGTCTAATTAAATCATTGCTTAATCGATTCATCCAACCGTTGCATTCTATATCGAAATGTCGAACAAACTTCGCAAATTACGAATTCAAACGCGAATACTAAGAAGACGTTCCGGTGAATCCCTCAGGACGCCCTTATCTTAAGTTGGCTTCGATACTGACAGGACTGTCCACTGGAATAGCTCTGTTGTCATTGTTTGTGAGGCTGCCATTCACACAGAGTCGTAACATAAGCCGTATATTTGTCTTTAATTGAGTAGTAGCCATTTTGTACACCCATTCGTTACCGAAGTTAGCCTTCGAATTTAGTTAAAGTAAGTAATTTACTAAAATAAATTATGGTAAGCAATAAAATCTAGAGCGGTGGTAGCTCAATGGTAAGGACACGCGCCTCTTAACCGAAGAGTGCAGGTGCAAACCCGGGCACGTACCTCTGGATTTTTCAAACCTATGTACGTATTTATACCACTAGCTCGACGGTGAGGGAAAACATCGTGATGAAACCTGCAAATTCAAACAACTTTCTCAGGGTTACGAAGGTCAGGCGAGCAGTCGTTTCAATGTAATCACCAGACTCGCTAAATCCTGGATCATGGTCTAAGCGGACACCGTCTAAGCACTGGACATAACGCTAGGAAAATGAATGAAGAAGCAATAAAATATTTGATAGGATTTGATTTGATTAGAGCAACTGAGATTTGTGACATAAGTTGCCGCTCTTTTCTGCCCTTAAGTTGGGTTTAAAATTAGCATTGCTCTGAACTGAATTCATTGTTTTTGGTGCCCGCACTCATACCGACTCGTAACAAAAGCTGAAACGTTAACTTGTCCGATATGCTGAACGAAGCTGTTCCGCCGAGGAAACTCAACGCTGCGCTTATTTTACGCTGGCTGCGATACTATCAGTGCTGACCATCGAATAGTACCGATTTTATTGTTTGTGCGGCTGCCACTCACACTGTCTTGTAACAAAAGGTTAAACATGGAATATACGAGTGGTGGGGGTGAATTCTCACATACTGAGCTGTTAATATGTATTTTAATAAATGTTGAAAATACTCACATATGATGTCGACTGTATGTTACATAGTGAGACAGTCCATTGATTCAAGATAATCTATACTAATATTTGTGAGGTATCGCAGCTTTCTATTCAACCCAGCCCACTGTCCTGTGTTGGTCTGGGACTTAAAAAAAATATGCCAGCTGTGGTTCTTGCCAAGTATGTCGTAAAAAGCGACTAATGATGTATCGGGTTTTGGGTGTGTGATTGTGTAGGTGACAGGTTAGCCGCTTGTCACTGATTTTTCAAAATTTTCCATCTAACCAAGCCCAGCTTTATTTTTGGCTGAATGTAGTTGAAGGGGCATGCTGCCCCTTTGACTCTGCCTACCCCTTCGGGGATTATGGCTGTGATGTTATGTACTAAACTGATTTTGAAAATTTTATATTAGAAATATGAAGTTTTTGAAAAACAAAGAAAATACAAAGTGGCTTTGGTAATAGATTTTTAACACATCAAGAGTTCGGAACTTATCATAAGTAGATTCGCCCAATTCGATTGAAAACAAAGGCAATACTAAATCAGATTTTTGTAAGTCTATTCTACGGCGAAAATACAATTTCGTGTTGTCAATAAAATGTGTCTGGCACGTTTATTTGGCGTAACTCTTGTTAGACACGTTTTGACTTCGTTGAGAATAACGTCATGCATCGTTGGATCAAGGAGCCTTTCCTTTTTCCCTTAAGTTGAAAGGTAAAACGCAACCTTTATAGAAGATTTCTGTCTTACTATCACTGTTTGACTGTATGTAAGGATCCTTCGTTAAGGGGTGAGAGAGATCATCTATTAAAATCCTTACTAACTAAACTTCACGCCACTTACCTAGCGGGGATAGGCATAATATAATTATGAATCCTTACCATAGTATATAGTATCCTTATTAAGTAATATTAATTACTAGCTGTGCCAGCGGTGTCACCCGCGTTTATGGTTAGATTAATATTATAAAGACTATTTCCGTCATACATGATTTCTATGTAACTTTAACCATTAAGGTTGCACACGCGACGGAAGCTTAAAAAATGGAGTAACTTCTCCCGTTTTCCCAACATTTCCCTTCACTGCTCTGCTCCTATTAATTGTAGCGCGATGAAAAGTATACTTTAACCTGCCCAGGAGTATGAAGAATTATTGTACCAAGTTTCGTTAAAATCCGTCGAGTAGTTTTTTTAAGGAACATACAGACAGACAGACAGACAGACAAAAATTTTACTGATTGCATTTTTGGCATCAGTATCAATCACTTATCACCCCCTGATAGTTATTTTGAAAATATATTTCATGTACAGAATTGACCTCTCTACAGATTTATTATAAGTATAGATAAATAAATATCCGACAACATCACATTGATATAACTCCGAGCTAAGTAGCTTAAGCACTTGTGTAACGGATATCAGAATCAACAGTATACTACTATTAAAAGTATACCTAAATATTAACACCTAGACACAATAGTCGCCGTAATTTTAAGAACCTCTTTTTTTTTGTCCTACATTAACATGGGCCAAGTCCCAGACCAACATGGGACAAAGTATTTTATTTTATTAATTCTTTGACAAATGCGTTCAATTACTAAAATATTTTTTTATGCATATTCTCTATTGAAATTTTGACTAAGGATCGTTAAACGAATTTACTGCTCCTTTGACTTTGCCATCCTCTTCGGGAATTTCGGACGTATGAATGCTAGCTTTTATCCGTGGCTTTTCTCGCATGGTACATCGATGAAACATAGCTCATATGTTATTCTAATGTATAAGCTATACTATTAAAACGTTTCATTAAAATCCATCCAGTACTTTTTGCGTGAAAGCGTAACAAATATCCGCACACCCATCCATCCATACAAACAGTTGGTGAACACTTCGGTGTGACAAAGTTCACCATTTAATGCCGTTCATTTACATTTGAATGTTGAAATGCCTATTGTTTATTTGGGGTGTATTTTATGTATAAACTACGCGAGGTAAGCTGGGGTCGACCCTTGCTCTCATTGTTATATATTTACACCTAATCTCTGTACTCTTGAAACTCTGAATGTTTCGAATTCAGCCTCAAACAATTAGGTTGGTTCCCACCAGATCTTGGCTTTAAAGTTTGTTGACTTTGATGTGCCTCGATGTATGTTAAGTCGTCGTAGGACTATTCTTAGATTATTTTAATAATGCAAACGTATTACGATGGTTGGAATAGTATAAATACAGTTGATAAAATAAAGATAAACATTTTCCATCTAACCCAGCCCATTGTCCCGTGTTGGTCTGGGACTTAAAAGAATGTGCCAGCTGTGTTTCTTGCCTAGCATGTCGTAAAAGGCGACTAATGGTACAGCGGGTTTTGGGTGTGATTGTGTAGGCGACAAACTAGCCACTTGTCCCTACTTTTTCACAATTTTCCATCTAACCCAGCCCAGTTTTATTTTTGGCTGAATGTGGTTAAAGGGGCATACTGTCTCTTTGACTCTGTCTATCCCTTGGGGATTATGGGCGTGATGTTATGTATGTATCTAAGATAAAAGTATTTGTTTAAAAAATTTTTTTAACACTGACCTGAAGAAAGCCCACACGATGTCCTTTATAGGTCCCCGTTTGATTAATTTTAAACATGGACTAGTAAAAAAGAAGGACTCCGCGCCACTTACTAGACGTTCAAACTCAACCACCAACTGGACACGCAACTTACGTCACACATTGACATAATAAGTGTTCCAAATGACAGATATCCGAAATCTGGTATATTTAAGTATCTCACTCACACATGCATAAACGTGGCTTCACGCTATTAGCATGACAGCGTGGAGTGCTGCTTTTTTTACTAGTCCGTAGTTATAAAAGACATTTTTACCCTTTTCGATTCTGCAAAAAAATAGTCCTACCTTAAATTCAAATTCAAAATATCTTTATTTATATAGGCTTCAAGAAAGCAATTATAAATAGTCAATATACAAAAAAGAACAAATTATACTACCGCCAATTCGGAAGGTAGATTCTGTCGAGAAGAAACCGGCAAGAAACTCGATAGTTACTCTTTTAAATGCCAATTATAAAATTTTGTAAACTTATTTAATCTACACTTAAGACTAGATATCACTGCAGATGAACAATTCATTATGAAGTTAACCATAAATCTTTGTCATTGAGGAATTCTTTGATGTTGTAATAGCCCTTACTCATTAAAAATGATTTAATGCATAATTTGAATCTATAAAAAAATAACATTGTAATACTTAGACCAAAAAATGAATTACCACTTTTTTGGAGTCTATGATTTGGAACAGCAAGTTTGTGTTTATTTCTCGTATTAAAACTATGAGTATTATAAGCATTTATAGCTATAGTTAATTACGCGAACGATTTAATTTGCCATTTTCCATTAAAGTTATAAATTTACATGGTTGCAGACCCAACGTCTATAGGTCATGTTTCCAATTTCCGTCTCTCAATCGAGATCTATTGTTTGACAGCGATCAGCTGGATGGAACACAAACTTGCCATGATTAGGTTAGCCTAACAGCTGTGCTCGTCACAAGACGCGCGCGTGAGCAAACACACTTAGCATGAAGTGAGACGTACAATGGCGATCATGTAATTACATTACATAGATATTTGTAAAGTACCTATATATATTTACTAATGGTAATGTTTTCTGTTCATATTGACTACTAGCTTCTGCCCGCGGCTTTGCTTGCATGTTACGTCAAAAAAAATTGCATAAATGTTACTCCGGTGTATAAGCTATATTATTGTAAAGTTTCATTAAAATCCATTCAGTAGTTTTTGCGTGTAAGAGTAACAAACATCCATACATACTTACAAACTTTAGCGTTTATAATATTAGTAGGTATTTATAAGTGTTTTTTTCTTAAATAAAGAGAATTGGAATTTAAATTTTTAATATAGTAATACTCCACCTAGAAGCCAAACAAATATTTATTGATGAAACAGGTATAAATTTCGGCTTGGCTGTCGGTGTTTTTGGTAGATGTAAAAAAAAATGATTGTCATAATAAGCTTGCCATGCCAATATTTCATATTTTTACTTAACACGCTCTGCAAAGCCTCATGGGGTACGCCCTTGGGGTAAGTATACAGTAGGATTAGATGGACAATTGTGAAAAAGGACATACATAACATCACGCATCATCATTCTATCGATGGTAGCTCAACGGTAAGGACAAGCGCCTCTTAACCGAGGAGTATGGGTTCAAACTCAGGCACGTACCTCTGGATTTTTCAAATCTATGTACGTATTTATACTACTAGCTCGACAGTAAGGGAAAACATCGTGGTGAAACCTGCACATTCAAACAACTTTGGATTTGTAACCATGATCCAATAATTGTCTGATTCCCCTGTCTTAGGGTTACGAAGGTCAGTTCGGCAGTCGCTTCAATGTAATTACCAGGCTCGCTAAATCCTGGATCATGGTCTAAGCGGACCTCGTCTTAGCACGGGACATAACGCTAGGAAGATGATGACATACATAACATCATACCCGTAATCCCCGAAGGGGTAGGCAGAGCAAAAATAACACTGTCCTGGGTTAGATGTAAAATTGTGAAAAAGCAGTGACAATTGGCTGGCTCGTCGCCTACACAATTACATGCCCGAAACACGATATGCCATTAGTTTTATTTAGTCGCATTTTACGACATGCTAGGCAAGGAATATAGTTATAATGGCACATTATTTTTAAGTCCCACACCAACATGTGAAAAAGTCGTGACTAGTTTTACTACTAAAACTCGATTCACTATAACCTGAAGGTTGTCTGGAAGAGATTGCTTCTAGCGATAAGACCGCCGAAATTGTATTGTATCTGTTTGTATCCTTATTTCTGTATTTGTTTTTCGTGCAATAAAGAATATATCTATCTATCTGGCCCGTTGGTCGAGTGATCAGAGACCCTGGCTACGAAACCAAAGGGTCGCGGGTTCTAATCCCGCTTGGGGCAAATGTTTCGTGTGATGAACATGGACATTTGTACTCGAGTCATGGATGTTTATAAATATATATAAGTATGTCTATCCGTTCACCTAGTATCCATAGCACAAGCATAAGCTTAGTTTGGGACTAGGGAATTGGTGTGTCAGTCTGAAGAATTTATTATTATTTAATAATATTAGATCTATCATTTCTCTCCTACGACGTTTAAGGCGAGGAACACATTCTGTCCCTTATTTTCGATACTATTATCTATTTATCAAACAAACATATTTATATTCGCTTCCATTGTATGCTTATCGAGTGACCGACACAAAGTTTGGTGGACTCAAATATTTGCGCGAGCCGATGTGTCATCAGGCATAATTAATTAGTCAATCAAAATGTTAATGAAACCACGAGTGTAATCGCGAATATAACTGTCACACATTTTGCTTGTCTGTCTTTCATGTTTCTGTCTATCATAACATTATTATGTGAAACCACTTAATAAATATTGAACTCTCATCCTAGTAGGGATGAAAAAAAAATTGAATTACCTGTAAGGCTGAAATTAATGATGATGATGAAATACAATACGCTAAAAACTGGAACTCCTATCCCCTATATTTTAGTTTTACTTGTGTATAATCTTTAAATTTTTTGAAGATATCATCTCATCATACCTACGATTGTACTGTATCGTCAGCATAGTCTTCGCACAGTAGCTCACAGCTGATTATTACATTAGTACATAATTTAATGAAATATACGCTCTTGCTATTTACTCAACCTACTGGCTGTTTCACTCGTCATCTCTCTACTAAGGATTCCCGTGACTAAATGCCTCTTGAAATTTCAATCAGTGAGATCCGCTTGTGGAAGGCCGATCGAAACGTGCAATCACGGAGGATCACGTCGGAGTCACTACATTTGGCTCCTGGTAGGTAGATTACGCGTGCCAAGTGCCAAAGTAAGTTTATCAAGTTACCTGATACAAAGTTGTGTCATGTCCCGCTAATATTTGCGTGTCATCAGCCATAATGGATAACCCATTAAAATGTAAATGGAACAGCAACAAGAGTGTAGTCGCGCCAACAACTGCAGCGCGCCGCAGCGGCAATCTGCAGCGAACAATATTTGACGAAGCGGTAAGGCCGTTGGCGGACTCGCGACAGAAACATACTTCGTCCGTTTGTCTGTAACATTTAATAAATAAATAAGTTCTCCAGACTGACACACCAATTTCCTAGTTCCAAACTAAGCTTATGTAGGCTTGTGCTATGGATACTAGGTGAACGGATAGACATACTTAAATACTTTTATAAACATCCATGACTCGAGTACAAATGTCCATGCTCATCACACGAAACATTTACCCCTGGCGGGATTCGAACCCGTGACCCCCGGTTTCGTGGGTATAACATTGAAGTGATTATCTAAATGATTTACTCACTATGGAACAGCCACAGGTTCTTTTGAAGCACGGAGGCAGTAATTTCACTATTGATGGTTTTACAACCTAACACTTTTTATTGATCTACTTTAATCATTTTAATCGTACAAAAAATATTTATTAGTTAGTTAATTGTTGTTCAGTCGTTCGTGGTCGCCAGACCTGCCGTCGGTTGTAAACAACGGCGGTTGACAATCGCCCTGCAAGTCTGAGCGATGCTTGGTAATTACCCCAATTACCAAGCATGCATTACCAAGGAACATTGAAGCATAAACTGCTTCAATGTTCCGATAGTACAAATATACATGCCATTATCCCTGTGGAGAGGTTGGCAGAGTTCAAGGAGAGATAGCATTCGGTCCGTGGCCGAGTCCCCCAGTGTTCGACGCACCTGTGGTCGACGCCCCCGATTTAAATAAATTTAATATCATATTTTTTTCGGCTTTTGCACTAAGTACAGTCAACGAAAAAAAAAATCACAAGCTATATAATTATTATACTTAACCATGCATGTTTGACGGTATTTATACAATCTGGAAGCAAAATTCTAACCAGCAGTAGTAAGAAACAAAAAACTGTTATTACCCGACTGCGCGACGTATTTTATCTTATTTTTTTACTTTAACCAACTCGGCAACTGACCAGGCCAAACCGGTTATTAATAAGACAACAATAAAAGCCAGTTTGTACGGATGACAGCACATTAAACTAAACACTGCTGTCTTATGCAGTTAAAAATGAAATTGATTTGGGTTAGATGGAAAACTGGGACAAAGCGACGAGTGGTAAGCTTGTCGCCTATATAACATATAACACATTAGTCACCCTTGACAATAAGTTAGACAAGGAACTCAGTTATAGTTAGCCATAAAATTTAGTTGGGTTAGATCGACAATTGTGACAAATTACATATACAACATCACGCCCGTAATCTCCTAAGGGGTAGGTAGAGTTAAAGGGGCAGCAAGCAAAAATAAAAATGGGCTGGGTTAGATGGAAAATTGTGTAAAAGCTGGTGCTTTGCTCGTCGCCTTCATACATAAGTCGCTGTCCACGCAGTGTACGCCAATGCTATAACCAAGAACTGTCAATGTCACAACTGTCACTTCACTAATTCTCTTTTTTCTTTCCCGCCAAAATTCACCCTCCATGTTGTACAACAAACCATTTAGACGCCTATTTTTGTAAACGTAGATAGTTAACCATTACAACGATTGTAACAACCAAAAATAACCGTTAAATTTCTAACAGTCGCCTTTGACTATATCTATAATGAACAAGGAACTCAGTTATTAAAATTTAGTAAACTAACTAACTAACTAAACTTCACGCCACTTCCCTAGCGGGGTAGGCAGTAAACTGTACGAAATTAATTAGAATGGAGAATGTGTTCCTAAGTCTTGGTACACCAGCTATCTGTCAGTGAAAGGTCTCCCAAGACCTTCAGAGATTATCCAGAACAAATTTGCGGATTTTTGTATTAAATAAATTTTTGTTACAAGTACCGTACATCTATACTAATATTAAAAATAGGAAAGATTTGTATTTTTATATTTTTGTGTGTGTGTATGTTTGTAATAAATAAACTCAAAAACTACTGTGCCGATTTCAAAAATTCTTTCACCATTGAAAAGCTACATTATCCGGCCCATAGCATAAGCTATATTTTATCCCCATATTCCCACGGGAACGGGAACTACGCGGGTGAAACCGCGGGTAATACAATATTTTTTTTAATAATAAGCTGTTATTGCAGCATTACAAAGACATTTCAATTGTATGAGTAAACGTCCTTTAAATTTATGTTTTAAAACATGGTTCAAAGTTAAATACTTATGATTCGTATACGCCTTTGTTATTACCGTTGTTAAAAAAATAACTACAGAGTTTCTTGCCGGATTCTTCTCGGTAGATACAATATTCCAAACCGGTAGTAGAATTATATTTCTTTGTCTGTATTTGACATATTTTTAGGTTTGTTCTGAAACCTATGTAAATAAAGTATATTATGCCTTTGACTTTATAAATACTCTTTAAAATATTTGCAAGAATCATTTATTAAAGGGATTGGGTGACCCAGATATCCAGTATGGCATTCCTTACATACCCTGTGAGATCGGAGTTCGATTAAATTACCATATATATGGAAAAACTTCGGTTTTTCAAGTTGGCTACATAGGCTGGAGGTGACCAGGCGGAATTTTAAATTTGGACGCTTTTCAGCGGGCAAATGTTTCGCGTGATGAACATGGTCATTTGTACTCGAGTTAAGTTTATAAACGTATTTAAGTATGTATATCCGTTCACCTAGTATCCATAGTACAAGCATAAGCTAAGTTTGGAACTAGGGAATTGGTGTCAGTCAAAAAAAAAATGATAATGATAATGACGGGTTTCGATGAAGATTCGTACCCCTGGATTTTCCCAATCTCATCATCATCTTCCTATCGTTATGTTCCGTGCTTAGCCAGGGTTCGCTTAGACCATGATCCAAGATTTAGCGAGTCTGGTAATTACGTTGAAGCAACTGCCGATGTGACCTTCGTAATTCTTAGATAGGGGAACCAGACAATTTTTGGATCATAGTTACACATCCATAGCTGTTGCAATGTGCAGGTTTCATCACGATGTTTTCCTTTACCGCAGAACTAGTGGTATAAATACATATACATGGATCGATTCCAGGAATTTGCTATGGTTCTAAATTCATCGAGTATGTAGTACCGGGAAACAACAGAAATATGAATGCATCCAACCACCAGTTCCACTTAATACGCGTTCCAAGGGGAATGAAATTTTCCTGGAACGTTTGGAACCCGAATGTTCCTCGAAATTGCTCACGGCGGGCATTGTCCCAAATGTTCTCAAACAGCACGGCTCATAAAGAGCTAATTAGCTGGACACACAGACCGACGCAGTGACCGGTTGCTAATGACTCGGTTGTTGGCGAATAATTACTTCGTCTGCTGATTAGGAGGGTAATATAAATAACATATTGTATAAAAGCATTGACCGTGAGAAGGAAGAGGAAGAAGAAGGCCAAATAAGAGATGGATGGATTGTGTGAAAGATGATATGAGTGAAGTGGGAGTGGATAGCTTGGTGACGGCTGACCGGGACGTATGGAAGAGAAAGATATGCTGCGCCGAGCCCAGATGTAGGTACTGGGAGAAGGGCAAGAGGATGATGATAAAAGCATTGACCGTGGTTCCGTCTGTAAAATACAGTCTCATGTCGGCACTGTATTATGCGTCTCGCGGTATCTAACAATTTCGTAGTAGCATAAAGCATTTAGTATTTATTTTCTAAGGATTTAAACTTAACGAATTTCACTGTTATCGGTCAAGTAGTTTGAGTGTAATGGCCTAACAGACAGAGCTCCTTTTTATCAAGACGATAGATATTAAAAAAGGTGTAATAATAAATTCTACAGACTGACATACCAATTCCCTAGTTCCAAACTAACCTATGCTTGTACTATGAATACTAGGTGAACGGATAGACATACTTAAATACGTTTATAAACATCCATGACTCGAGTACAAATGTCCATGTTCATCATACGAAATATTTGACCCTAGCGGGATTAAACTCGCGACCCTCGGTTTCGTGGCCAGGGTCTCTAGCCACTCGCCTGTCATGTAGGATAAATGTATAAGCACCAAAATTCAAAGATAGTTACTTCTTACATTACGGAAGATCATACTTTGCTCGGTTTTCCAAGCGATTGCAATAACGATTTTTGGTGAACTGTCAAAGTCAAAGCAAAGGTAGTGACCCTGCCCCATGCGCCAAGAGTTGTGGGTTCGATCCCCACCCAGGACAAACATTCGTGTGATGAATGGGTCTGTGTCTGGGTATTAATATTGAATATTTAAGTATATATTTGTAATATCGCTGTTGATTCTGATATCCGTAACATAAGTGCTTAAGCTACTTACCTCGGAGTCAGGTCAATGTCTGTGATGTAGTCTGATATGTTTTTTTTTAGGTTTGATACAAACACTTACAAATCGTCAATTCAACAAGAAAGTCAACTAATAATATTATATAAATACCACCACACTTACGTCTTTACACACTTAAGTATGTCTTAATCTAGCTTAACACAGGACGCAAATTTCGTAGGCCGTAGAGGGAGTCTCCTGTTGCAGAGGCCCCTCAGAGTCCTACATAACCACTTCGCTCCCCTGAGGCGGAGTGGTATGTGTAACGCATTTCTCCGGGTTCAAAAAAAAAGACGCAAATTTCGTCAACAAATTCCCAAGTAAAAGTTGGTGTATAATCAAACAAAATTGAAATCTTGAGCATTCGCGACTTCTTTAACAAAAATCACACTAAGTTACTTAAGTAAGTCAAAGTTAAATTCGCTGAACTGAACGCGCAACATTGACTTAACTCACCTACGTCACAGCGATATCATTTCCGACGTGTAACAAAAAACGTGAAACGGGTAATGTTACACCGTAGATATTATCAGTGTCTTCATATTAATGCCTTTTTGAGACAAAGCGGAAACGATACGGGCTCGAGTGACAGGTGGGGTTGGTAGGGATGGGAAATTGTCGATAAATTTATCGATACTTTTAATTATTGCGTTCAACTTATTTAAAATGTCCCCTATGTTTGAAGTGTTTAAGGACCGAGTCATATAGATATCATAGTCATATCACGGTTTTCTTGGTCTACCCCGCTAGCGCGGTGGCATGTAGTTGTTTATCTGTGACTCGAAAATATTTTACAATTTGTGATTTTGACTGGCTCGATGGCGCATTTGGTAGTGACCCTGCCCTATGCGCCAAGAGTTGTGTGTTCGATCCCCACCCAGGACAAACATTCGTGTGATGAATACTTGTGTATGTTCTGTGTCTGGGTGTTAATATCTACTTGTAATACCACTGTTGATTCTGATATCCGTAACACAAGTGCTTAAGCTACTACTACCGACGCAGTGACCGGTTGCTAATGACTCGGTTGTTGGCGAATAATTACTTCGTCTGCTGATTAGAAGGATAATATAAATAACATATTGTATAAAAGCATTGACCGTGAGAAGGAAGAGGAAGAGGAAGGCCAAATAAGAGATGGATGGATTGTGTGAAAGATGCTATGAGTAAATTGGGAGTGGATAGTTTAATGACGGCTGACCGGGACGTATGGAAGAGAAAGATATGCTGCGCCGAGCCCAGATGTAGGTACTGGGAGAAGGGCAAGAGGATGATGATGAAAGCATTGACCGTGGTTCCGTCTGTAAAATACAGTCTCATGTCGGCACTGTATTATGCGTCTCGCGGTATCTAACAATTTCGTAGTAGCATAAAGCATTTAGTATTTATATTCTAAGGATTTAAACTTAACGAATTTCCTGTTATCGGTCAAGTAGTTTGAGTGTAATGGCCTAACAGACAGAGCTCCTTTTTATCAAGACGATAGTTATTAAAAAAGATGTAATAATAAATTCTACAGACTGACATACCAATTCCCTAGTTCCAAACTAACCTATGCTTGTACTATGAATACTAGGTGAACGGATAGACATACTTAAATACGTTTATAAACATCCATGACTCGAGTACAAATGTCCATGTTCATCACACGAAATATTTGACCTTAGCGGGATTAAACTCGCGACCCTCGGTTTCGTGGCCAGGGTCTTTAGCCACTCGCCTGTCATGTAGGATAAATGTATAAGCACCAAAATTCAAAGATAGTTACTTCTTACAATACGGAAGATCATACTTAGCTCGGTTTTTCAAGAAAGAAAGAAAGAAAACATATTTATTTAGCACACAAAAAATAAAGGTACAGACGTCTTACAAAAAAAAAAGAGAATTAAAATAAAATAAAATAAAACAAAATTTAAGTGTGCTAAAAAGGCTACCACTCAGCATTATGTCATGGTGCCAATAGCTGACACCAAGACGCTGATTTTCAGGGGTCGCCTAACGGCAATCGAAGAGGCACTTAAATAAAACATCAAGCGATCATCAAGCGATTGCAATAACGATTTTTGGTGAACTGTCAAAGTCAAAGCAAAGGTAGTGACCCTGCCCCATGCGCCAAGAGTTGTGGGTTCGATCCCCACCCAGGACAAACATTCGTGTGATGAATGGGTCTGTGTCTGGGTATTAATATTGAATATTTAAGTATATATTTGTAATATCGCTGTTAATTCTGATATCCGTAACACAAGTGCTTAAGCTACTTACCTCGGAGTCAGGTCAATGTCTGTGATGTAGTCTGATATGGTTTTTTTTAGGTTTGATACAAACACTTATAAATCGTCAATTCAACAAGAAAGTCAACTAATAATATTATATAAATACCACCACACTTACGTCTTTACACACTTAAGTATCTCTTAATCTAGCTTAACACATGACGCAAATTTTGTAGGCCGTAGAGGGAGTCTCCTGTTGCAGAGGCCCCTCGGAGTCCTACATAACCACCCCGCTCCCCTGAGGCGGAGTAGTATGTGTAACGCATTTCTCCGGGTTCAAAAAAAAAAGACGCAAATTTCGTCAACAAATTCCCAAGTAAAAGTTGGTGTATAATCAAACAAAATTAAAATCTTGAGCATTCGCGACTTCTTTAACAAAAATCACACTAAGTTACTTAAGTAAGTCAAAGTTAAATTCGCTGAACTGAACGCGCAACATTGACTTGACTTACCTACGTCACAGCGATATCATTTTCGACGTGAAACAAAAAACGTGAAACGGGTAATGTTACACCGTAGATATTATCAGTGTCTTCATATTAATGCCTTTTTGAGACAAAGCGGAAACGATACGGGCTCGAGTGACAGGTGGGGTTGGTAGGGATGGGAAATTGTCGATAAATTTATCGATACTTTTAATTATTGCGTTCAATTTATTTAAAATGTCCCCTATGTTTAAAGTGTTTAAGGACCGAGTCATATTGCGATCGGTTTTCTTGGCCTACCCCTCTAGCGCGGTGGCATGTAGTTGTTTGTCTGTGACTCGAAAATATTTTACAATTTGTGATTTTGACTGGCTCGATGGCGCATTTGGTAGTAACCCTGCCCTATGCGCCAAGAGTTGTGTGTTCGATCCCCACCCAGGACAAACATTCGTGTGATGAATACTTGTGTATGTTCTGTGTCTGGGTGTTAATATCTACTTGTAATACCACTGTTGATTCTGATATCCGTAACACAAATGCTTAAGCTACTTTCTATCAGATCAATTAATGTCATGTTGTGGGATATTTATTATTTGCTAGCAGCCCCCTGCGGTTTTACCCGCGTAGTTCCCGTTCCCGTGGGAATATGGAGATAAAACTTCCATCTAACCCAATTTTCCATCTAACCCTACTTATTTTGAATTTTGGCTTCATTTGTTTTAAGAAGCTTGCTGCTCTCTAGATTTTGTCCCTAACAGGGTTGCTGTTAGGGACAAAGTCTAGATGATAGGTATTTATGTAGTCATTAGCTGTATCCGCGATTTCACCCGCGTTTATGGTTAATGTCATATAGCCTATAGCCTTCCTCGATAAGTAGGATATCTAACACTGAAAGAATTTGTCAAATCGGACCAGTGGTTTCTGAGATAAGCGCGTTCAAATAAACAAACAAACAAACTCTTCAGCTTTATAATATTAGTCATCATCCTCCTAGCGTTATGTCCCGTGCTTAGACGGGGTCCGCTTTGACCATGATCCAGGATTTAGCGAGTCTGGTAATTAGATTGAAGCGACTGCCGATCTGACCTTCGTAACACTAAGATAGGGGAACCAGACAATTTTTGGATCACGGTTACAAATTCAAAGTTGTTTGAATTTGCAGGTTTCATCACGATGTTTTCCCTCACCGTCGAGCTAGTGGTATAAATATGTACATAGATTTTTTTAAATCTAGAGGTACATGCCCCGGTTTGAACCCGCACTCCTCGGTTAAGAGGCGCGTGTCCTTACCATTGAGCTACCACCGCTCCAGCTTTATAATATTAGTACAGATTTGAATTACTTGTACTTGATCAGTAGTTTGTTTAGATTAATTAAAATCATGTCATCTGTTAGTCCGCTGTTTACCCTTAATAAAAACATGACTTTTTATTTAAATTTATTTTGTTTAAGAATTACCAACCTTTACAATGAAAATGTAATCTTATCTGCATTGTGATATCATGTGTCGACTGTACAGTTAAAAACATAAGCGAATGAAAAAAAGTTTTGAAGTGAATCCTCTTTAGATGCAGATAAAGAAGGTTCCACCCACTAACTAATGATACAATACTTCACCAACTGTCTACATGCATCATTATGTCTACATAATATATGAAAATATGTTTGCAGCTTATACAAGCCCGAAGGGGTAGGCAGAGTCTAAGGGGCAGCAGGCCCATTTAACCACATTCAGCCAAAAATAAAACTGGGCTGGGTTAGATAGAAAATTGCGAAAAAGTAATGACAAGTGGCTAGCTCGTCGCCTACACAGTCACATACCCAACACCCGATATACCATTAGTCGTCTTTTAAGACATGCTAGGCAAGAACCACAGTTGGCACATTATTTTTTAGTCCCCGACCAATATGGGACATTTTAAAATATTCAAATGAATTTAGATATTAACACGTAAAAGTATAAAAAATATTAATAATATCCATTCATCATTATAAATGTGGCGTATATATTACTGTTATTTATATATGTAACACGACCAATCTTTGGTAAACAAATGTTAAGATTTCAAAGTAACCTACTACATGAATGAACCTTTGGAAATTATACGCGCACGTAATTATATTTGACAACAGAAAAGTTAAAAAAAAAAACTTTTTTCCACATCCATCTTCAACTTCAATCGATACAAAAACATGTCAAATGACGTCACTACCTACACAGACACTCAAGTATGCGGGGCTCAGCTGCCCAGCCTCGTTTGTAACGCGTCAAGCACACAGTATGGAGATAAGATTTCCCCGCATCCCCAAATTGAATAATTCACACTTATTTTTTACGATTGCGTCACAGAATGACAAAGTCATGTTTTTAAGACGTCATTTGTTACGGGAGAGGGATGGTAAATATTAGGAGTCTTTCGTGAGATGAGGAAAAATGACGTTGACGGCGCGGGAGTGAGGATTATGGGATGGGACGTTGTTTGTGGCGTTTCTTTTGAGTGTTGGAAGACGATGTTGCTGGACGAGTTTTGCGTAATTTTATGGAAATATAGAAAGACAAGAATGTAGTTCCAATAAAAGTGTAAACATTATTGATTAATTGACTGACACACCCAATTCCCTAGTTCCAAATTAAGCGTATAAGCTTGTGCAATGGATACTAGGTGAACGGATGTACGTACTTAAATACGTTCATGACTCGAATATAAATGTCCATGTTCATCACTCGAAACATTTGCTTCTAGCGACTCTTGGTTTTGCGACAACATGACCGACAGGTCCGTCTTTAAACGTTGATGGAATTAATAATAATAATAGTTTATTTGGGACTAAATACGTCCATGTAGCTTAGTAGTAATTCACTTGAAATCTATTGTTAGTATTATATATTAGTATTATATAAATATTAAATATTATATTAATAGACAAGCTCGATGGCGCATTCGGTAGTGACCCCGCCCCATGCGCCAAGAGTTGTGGGTTCGATCCCCACCCAGGACAAACATTCGTGTGATGAATACCTGTGTTTGTTCTGTGTCTGGGTGTTAATATCCAATATTTAAGTATATATTTGTAATACTTACCACTGTTGTTTCTGATATCCGTTACACAAGTGCATAAGCTACTTACCTCGGAGTCAGATCAATGTATGTGATGTAGTCTTATATTTATTTATTTATTATTCCGAAAGCTAAATGCAGTAGTTTCAATGTAATAACTACATTCACTAAATACTGGTTCATGAGACTATGCGCACCCTAACTAAGTACGGAACAAAACTAAAAGGAGACTAGGAATCCTAGAGCACTTCGTACAGCCCCGTTCTCGAGATAAAAATTAGGGGTAAGGGTAGGAGGGTAAAATAAACTCATGTGAACTACGCGCTCGCGCTAAAAGTGTAAGTACTTTCGCCGAGCTAGGTGTTGCTTGCTCGGTGACCTAGGTCCGACTAACCGTCGCGGTGTATTGTATATATACTTAGTGGCGAGAATAACTTCGTCAGCGCGATGCAGGATTGTATGGCGTTTCTACATGTTCGATCGACGTCATCTGTTTACATTAATTTTGGAACTATAATCTTGACTATCTTGTGGCGCGGTCGCCACAATACTTTACGACTTTTTCTCGTTCGGTAGGTTATCAAATATACTCAAAAACATTAAAAATCGGTTGAGCCTAGGGATTGTGATCCAGATGAATGGAACGAAATGTGCTGGTTTTGACTGGCCCGTTGGTCGAGTGGTCAGAGAACCTGGCCACTAAACCAAGGGCCCCGGGTTAAATCCCGCTAGGGGCAAATCTTTCGTGTAATGAACATGGACATTTGTGCTCGAGCCTTGGATGTTTATACATACATACATACATAACATCACGCCCACGATCCCTGAAGGGGTAGGCAGAGTCGAAGGGGCAGCAAGCCCCTTTAACCACATTCAGCCAAAAACAAAGCCGGGCTGGGTCAGATGGACAATTGCGAAAAAGCAGTGACAAGCGGCTAACCTGTCGCCTACACAATCACACACCCAAAACCCGATATACCATTAGTCGCCTTTTACGACATGCAAGGCAAGAACCACAGTTGGCACATTCTTTTTTTTTTGTCCCAGATCAACATGGGCCAAGTCCCAGACCAACATGGGACAAACTAACATACGTTTATAAACATGGGATGTTTATAAACGTATTTAAATCTGTCTATCCGTTCACCTAGTATCCATAGCACAAGCATAAGCTTAGTTTAGGACTAGAGAATTGGTGTGTCAGTCTGAAGAATTATTTTTTTTATTATTACAATCCTATGATGAGCCGTTTCGGAGGAGTTTGACAACAAACATCGTAACACGAGCTTTTTGTACTTATGATGATAAGGAATGGAAAAAAAAATCTGAACATTTCTATCGGGTGAGCCAGTCACACAGAACATTTCAATCCTGTTGACTGGCAAGTCCCCTACCTGGCTCTAAGTGTTTACAGCGTCAAGAAGCAAGCCCGGATCGCGATATCAAACTTTTCGCGGATCAAAAGTTCGTTCGTTACTCTCAAGAGCTTCAAAGCTCGTTCGCGTAAAGCTGTCAGCGCAATGTTTCGCCCAACAAAAGCTCCGTTGAAAGCGGGCCAATTTGAAAGCTTAAATCGCGAAGTATTTCAGTGAAGTTTAAGCTCCTTTTTTATATTGATTTACAATGCTATATTCTATCTACTTGACGAGGAGCGGTGGTAGCTCAATGGAAGGGACACGTGCCTTTTACCTGAGGAGTGCTCTGGTACAAATTTTAGTACGGATTTAAACCAATAGCTCGTATTTGTATAAATATACTATTGATGTGTAACCATGATCCAATTTTTGTTGTTCTTCTATTTAGTGTTATAAAAGTCTTTCTCGTTTCTTGCCGGTTTCTTCTCGGTAGATGCGACATTCCGAACCGGTGGTAGATTCAAATTGTTCTATTTTGTACCTATTACTTGACGATATACAAGTGCTTTTTTGAGGCCAACGTAAATAAAGATATTTAAATCAGATAGGCAGTCGCTTCAATGTAATAACTGGATCGTGGTCTGAGAGGACTCCGAATAAGCACGGTCGTTAGTTTTATTTTGAACTAGCTGTGCCAGCGGTGTCACCCGCGTTTATGGTTAATATTATAAAGACTATTTCCATCATACATGATTTCTATGTAACTTTAACCATTAAGGCTGCACACGCGACGGACGCTTAAAAAATGGAGTAACTTCTCCCGTTTTCCCAACATTTCCCTTCACTACTCTGCTCCTATTGATTGTAGCGTGATGAAAAGTATACTATAACCTGCCCAGGAGTATGAATAATAATTGTACCAAGTTTCGTTAAAATTCGTCGAGTAGTTTTTGTTTCTATACGGAACATACAGACAGACAGACAGACAGACAGACAAAAATTTTACTGATTGCATTTTTGGCATCAGTATCGATCACTAATCACCCCCTGATAGTTATTTTGAAAATATATTTCATGTACAGAATTGACCTCTCTACAGATTTATTATAAGTATAGATTAAAAAGACACTAATTGAAATAAAAAAATTGCTAATAGAGACGTTGACTTAAGTGGGAAAGTCGATTGGGAATTTAAGAGCTGTCAAAACGCAATCACTTCTCATATTTTGTATGGGCTTGTCAACACATGACGCCACTAGTTCGTGGTTCGTAGTCAACTGACTTAATATTAAGTAGTTTTTGTAAAATAAAAAATTGTAGACGCAATATAATTTAAAATCACAAAGGTTTTACAATATACTATGACATTCGCTTTTTCAGAATTGATATCTATTCTTATAATAAATCTGTAGAGAGGTCAATTCTATACGTGAAATATATTTTCAAAATAAATATCAGGGGGTGATAAGTGATCGATACTGATGCCAAAAATGCAACCAGTAAAATTTTTGTCTGTCTGTCTGTCTGTATGTTCCTTATAGAAACAAAAACTACTATACGGATTTTAACGAAACTTGGTACAATTATTCTTCATACTCCTGGGCAGGTTAAAGTATACTTTTCATCACGCTACAATCAATAGGAGCAGAGTAGTGAAGGGAAATATTGGGAAAACGGGAGAAGTTACTCCATTTTTTAAGCTTCCGTCGCGTGTGCAGCCTTAATGGTTAAAGTTACATAGAAATCATGTATGACGGAAATAGTATTTATAATATTAACCATAAACGAGGGTGACACCGCTGGCACAGCTAGTTTCAAAGTATAAATAGTGTCAACATCCGTTTTGTAAAAAAAAACTTCATCAAAAATTATCTGGAAACTGAGTAGTGAAACTTCGTTCCCGAAAATGTTAACCAACTTTGTTTCGTCATCATTATGGCAACTAATAGAATAATAATCTTTTATTAAAGGCAATTCAGCTATATCGTGGTAACTAGGAGTTTATTTACAAAATTACCTTAACACCCTAATCTTACCCACCAAAACTACACCTTATTATTAACTCGCCAGAACACAAATTGAATTAAGCCAGGATTCTGGGAAGCATGTTGTTCCAAATAGTTAGTAATTCTCAACAAATTTTGGTGCCAATTAAAAGGGTACGTTTTGAAAATGTAATTGGCTGTAGCCGGAAATTGGGGCGTTCTGGAAATTAATTCGGTCCGTTCCATCGGTTTCAACGGAATACTTGAGAGGAATTGTTTTTAGTAGATGTTTTTGAGTATATAATATTACATACATACCTTAGTTGGAACATAAAAGATCGTGTTTTTTTTAACAACATTAGCCAATGAGGGAGCGGGAAGCTCCCACCCCTAAAAATTTAGGCAACAGCCTGAGAGCGTCCCCTACGGGGCTCCCTTCACGCTCGAGTCTTCTATACTATAAGCTCTATGGGAAGAAATAGTTTCTCAAATGTACCAATAGATGGCGCTACCGCTAGGGGTAATTATTATGTACTAATTACATCGCGGTATTGTTTCGGTTTCTCTAATTGTATAAGTAGTCGATAAGGCGCAAAATACTATAACATTCACTACGCTCGGAGTATTTTTAATTTATAAATTCCGGACTATATTGATCGCTTGACTACCATATTTAGCCAAAATTGAGTTACATTAGCATTACGTCACGTGGCTAGCTTCGTCATCTACGTAATCAAAAACGGACTATCCAAATCCAGTACACATTCATCGTTTCTAACGACATGTTAGGTAAGGAACACATTTGATACATAATTTTCGAGTCTCACACCACCATGTAGTCCAGTCAATGAAGCTTTAACTTTGCCATTTTGAGCTGAAAGGATAGGACCAACGGGAAATTTTTTGAGATTTTTTAATATTCCAGAAAGTCAGGTCTCTGACTCATCGGTTTAATTAAAAAAAAGGAGAAAGATTGAAAAATTGACTTTTTTTAATAACTCAAGTATGGTACAAAATATAAAAAAATGCTTTTAAATAAAAGATAATTGAATTTCCTAAAAAAAAGGTCGCTTAACATTTTTACAAAAGTGCGATAGTATTACGTTGGGGAGAGACATACTGAAAGTTTTATTACAGATTCTATACTAAACTTTCTGACTAGACCACCGTACGTAGATTTTTAAAAAATTTTAATGGGCACACTGTTTTAAAACGAATGTTTTTAGACGCAACACGAGTGAAAATTCAGCTATACCCCCGAGGTGGTCTCATATTTCGTTATCGTACTATATACAAGTATAGTTTAACCGCTAGAAGTGAAATCTTAATGGTCTTTGACTAAACAGAATATTACAATAGAATATACAAGCCGTGTTCCTTGCCTTTTCTTACGTTGAAAATAGACTCAATGTGTATTGTGTCTTTATAATTACTATGTGATGTTGTAGGCGACATGCCAGCTACTTATTACAACTGTAAAAAAAAAATCTTCTAACTATTTTTTTTGGGTAATGTGGTGGTATGTATGTAGCAGACGAATTTTTTAACTATATATATCTATAGATTTATATATACTGTAATGTATATGCGAATATTTTGTGGCGACTGGGCCACAAGATAGTCAAAATTATAGCTCCAGTAATACGTAAACAAATGACGTCGATCGAACATAGAGAAACGCCATACAATCCTGCATCGCGCTGACGAAGTTATTCTCGCCACTAAGTATATATACAATACACCGCGACGGTTAGTCGGACCTAGGTCCCCGAGCAAGCAACACCTAGCTCGGCGGAAGTACTTCCACTTTTAGTGCGAGCGCGTAGCTCGCAAAATGTCATTTATACAACAACACTTCTATTCATATTTATACATGAACTTAAATAACGAACTTAAATAGCCGCATTCCTCGTCCACCGGTTACAAACTCCGTGGCGGTGTATCATGTTGAGATGAAACTCGGCATAATTGGACACTTGAAGCGAGGCTGCCCTAACGGCCACTTTCAGACGGAGTAAGTCTAGAAGACCTAAAGATTTGTTGGATCTGATAAGAGGTACTCATCTTTTGAAGTTCTTGAAAGATAGAAATCAATATTTTCTTATTGGAATTGTATATTGAATTGTCAGGCCAAAAATTTGTGGCTGGTAATTTCAATATGGAAATTACTCAGTAACAGTCAGGAGTCAGGAAGTTGGCGGTACAATCACCCCCGTGCCTCGAAAAGCACGTTAAGCCGTTAGTCCTGCGCCTGACCTCTCTCCAGTTCTGTCGGATTGCCATCTCACCGGACTATGAGAGTGAAGGAACAGATAGTGCACCTATGTTTGTGCACACACTTGTGCACTATAATATCTCCTGCGCAATTGGCTAATCCTCGTTGAGATTGGCCGCCTTGACCGATATCAGTTAGGAGGACATTATTTTACTGAATGGAATTATACATACGTACAATTATTTCTGCAACTCCAGAAAGGGTGGGTAGAGATTAAAATTACGCTGCAGTGTTAACAAGTATTTTCTCAAACTTACCTAGACATACTACCGTGCCTAAATCAAAGTTAATTAGAAAATAATCCATAAGGCTTACATTTCGTTTCGAAATCATAAATGTTGTATTTTTCGAGTCAAATAGACCGTTGACGAAAATAATGTTTTCCACAATTTTCCATCCAACCCAGCCCAGTTTTATTTTTGGCTGAACGTGGTTAAAGGGGCCTGCTGCCCCTTCGACTCTGCCTACCCCCTCGGAGATTATGGGCATGATGCTATATTATATATGTATGTATGGTTCTACATTGTAAACAAAGTAAAGATACCTTCTGAACAAAAGATTATTTTCTGAAAAACCTATTTGTACTACAGCACAAAATTATACTTTTAACATGTGACATTTCTCAACAACTTTATGTCTGGTAATGTGCTTATTTACAAAAATTTCATCGGTATGCCTATTAAATACCTAACATGAAATATGCTGAAAACACCAGTTTAGTTAATAATTAGTTAATGTTTCAAGTAAAATGTCGATGTATAAACTTTGATATTAACCTAGCGACCCTAACCTAAGAATACAACGAAAAAATCTCGTGAAAAGATTAACATGGAAAACTTGAAGAGGATAAACTAATAAAAGCTTGTACAAAAGAGCCGTAAATACTTATTTCACAGCATGGGAGTTAATAACGCCTCCCTAACACATGCTTCATATTTAAACCACGGGGCTCTACACCTTTAGGAAAATAATGCTTCGAAAATGTCCTTTGCCAACACATAAATAAATTAGACGGCGATTTTCGCTATTCTCAGCAGGCTTGCGGACTTATATTTTAACACGATTTATACGCTCGATGGCGCATTCGGTAGTGACCCTGCCTCATGCGCCAAGAGTTGTGAGTTCGATCCCCACCCAGGACAAACATTCGCGTGTTGATGACTCGTGTTTGTTCTGTGTCTGGGTGTTAATATCCAATATTTAAGTAGGTATATATTTGTAATACCACTGTTATTTCTGATATCCGTAACACAAGTTCTTAAGCTACTTACCTTGGAGTCAGATCAATGTATGTGATGTGGTCTGATATTTATTATTATTATTTATTTATATAGGTAATTTATAACGGTGGTAGCTTAATGGTAAAGATATTTGGCTCACTTACGACGGGTGTTAGTTCAAAGCTGGATATATAACCTTATAATTTTAAGTCTATATACGTAATGAACACTTTTTAAACAGAGGAAATTCACGGCAAAAAATCTCCATATTCAAATAGGTAATATAGATGTTGTAAAAATTGTAATTACACAAAATGAGGTTACCTATATTTATATAGGATTATAGATAAAACAGCTTGAGCGGTGGTAGCTCAATGGTAAGGACACGCGCCTCTAAACCGAGAAGTGCGGGTTCAAACCTGGCACATACCTCCGGATTTTTCAAATCTATGTACGTATTTATACCACTAGCTCGGCGGTGAGGGAAAACATCGTAATGAAACCTGGAAATTCAAACAACTTTGGATTTGTAACCATGATCCACAAATTGTCTGGTTCCCCTATCTTAGGGTTACGAAGGTCAGATCGGCAGTCGCTTCATTGTAATTACCAGACTCGCTAAATCCTGGATCATGGTCTAAGCGGACCCCGTCCAAACACGGGACATAACGCTAGGAAGATGATATAGATAAAACAGCTTATATATCAATTGTAAGTGTTAATTAAAATCAATCACCAGTTGTTCTTCCTGGTAAAACGTATACACATGGTTTTCAATATGTCTGAACACGGCTAGCTTTCAATATAATCAAATGATATTTACACCTTTTTCATGGAAAACCGATTATTCCTTTCAGCGCTCGTAAAAGATCGATTACATGTCGGTACACGGTAACGTACTTAGGCTTTTGAACAGAAATTATTTCCGGAACACGCCTTTTAGATCTTCTTTAAGACATTTAGGGAGTTTTTTTTGGGGATTTTTTTTATTATTTATACGATCTTAGACGTTATTATTAAGAAATACATGTTTATTTAAGAAATATGAGTGTTTGGCGAGAACTTGACATTTAAAAAGTCGTATGATAGGTATATTAGCTACTTTAGCTACTTACTTTAAATATCTGCTAAGTAAGGCTATTTTTTTTCTGGAATGAACATGGATGTTTGACACTCGTTTAATCGCCAAATTAGCATATCCTTGTCTACATTATTTTATATAATCGTTAACAATGTTAAATTAGGAAAAAACTAACTAACTAAACTTCACGCACTTCCCTAGCGGGGTAGGCAGAGAGAGCCAAACGCCATATGGCACGATCCTTCACACCTCACTCGCCTCTTCAACATTCATGACCCTTTTCAAGCTCTACGGTTTTTATGACTCCTAACATCTCCTTCTGTTAATACACGACCAATCTGGTCGTGGTAGGTGAGCCTTAGCCTTCCGAGGCTCCTACGTAAGAAGAAGCAGTTTAAGAATTATTTTATTAATAAATTTAATAAGCCACTTGATAAAGTGGAATTTGAATACTTAAGAGATGACTGCAATAAAATGATAAAAGAATGCTATAATAACTATATTTATACAATCGAATGCGAAATCAAAAAAAACCGGAAGTACTTTTGGACTCACATTAAAAACCTAAAAAATAATAGTTCATCATACCCAAGTATAATGACCTTAGATAATAATCCGTCATCGGACACAAATAGGATCCCGGATATGTTTGCGACCAACTTTTCATCCGTTTATGAAATAAGTGACGACATCACCAATATGGGTAGTACGTTAACTTTAAATACAGAAAATATTGATATAATAAGTCCTATTAAATTTAGCCCAAACGAAGTTAAAAAGAAATTAATGGAGCTCGATACTACTAAAGGCATAGGTCCAGATAATATTCACCCACTCCTCTTGTCAAAATGTTCAAGTACACTAGCCCTACCTTTATCGATGATATATAATAGATCATTACAGACTGGTACATTTCCCGATGCATGGAAGCGGGCAAGGGTGGTACCTATATACAAAAGTGGTAAAAAAGAGTGTATATCTAATTACCGGCCTATTTCTATACTCTCAACTGCATCGAAAGTCTTTGAAACAATGGTGCACTCAGTAGTCTATAGGCATATTCATAAATATATCATAAACGAACAACATGGTTTTATGAAAAAAAGGTCTACGAATACCAACTTAACACTCTTTACGTCTGAGCTAATGGAGATAGTGGACCAAGGGCTACAAATAGATGCGATTTACACAGATTTTTCAAAGGCATTTGATAAGGTTAACCACAAGATCCTCTTGGAGAAGTTATATATGAGCGGTGTTACAGACGAATTATTAGAATGGTGCCGATCTTATCTCACAAACCGTACATCAACAGTAGTTATAGACGGTAAAGAATCTAGATCCTTCTTAGCGACGTCAGGCGTGCCTCAAGGCTCTGTCCTTGGGCCGCTGTTTTTTAACGTTTTTATTAACGATATAGATAAATATATTAAGAATAGTAAGATCTATCTTTTTGCCGATGACCTTAAGTTGACAAAGACAATTTCATGCCATTCTGATTCGAGAGCCCTGCAGGACGATATTGACAACCTCCAGAAATGGTGTAATATTAATAAGATGTTTCTAAATGTAAAAAAGTGCCACCATATCAAGTTTACAAGAAAACGTTTTCTAACAAGTTTCCTACCGTATATAAGATTGATAACGACAACCTCGAAGAAGTCACTTCTGTCAGAGACCTAGGCGTCCAGGTTGACACTCATTTACGGTTTACGGATCACGTTGACAAAATCATAAATCAGGCAAATAAATCTCTTGGGTTTATTTTAAGAAGCGCCAGAGACTTTAAAAATCCCGCGACAGTCTTACTTCTATACAATAGCTATGTAAGAAGTAAACTTGAATACTGCAGCACAGTTTGGTGTCCAGACTACAAAATTCACATTAATAGAATTGAAAAGGTACAAAAAAAGTTTATTTGTAGCATGGCTTACCGTTTTCGTATACCCAACACTATAAAATCCTACAGAGACAGACTGAAGCACTTTAAACTTGATCCACTCTATTTGCGACGCACTATCCTGGACCTTTCATTCATGTACAAATTATTAAATAACGGCATAGATAGCCCCAAGTTGCTCAGTAAATTAAATTTCAACATTCCCAGCCGATTTCCACGGTACCCTGCCAGGTTATTCGGGAATACCTATTGTAGGACTAGGATGGGCCGCAACTCACCCACTTTGCGTCTGTCACGCCTGTACAATGATCTATCCAAAACATATCCAGAACTGGATATACATTTCCAAAGTTTACCCAAATTGTTGTGTATTGTCAAAAGCAGTGATGACTTCTTGAGTCCGTTGTAATTGGTCCACATCATTATTGCAATCAACCACTAATTTTATAAAGTGTTTTTATCTCTAAAATTTATTATTACCTATTTTACAAAATTGTTATTTTTACTATTAGGTTAGGTCTACGAATGTTTATATTGTGAATGCTGTGATTACCTATATAATTGTAAGGACAGTTAGATTAAGAATATTATTTTTTGTTCATTTTATTTAAATTTGTGCTGTACCTTATGTTGGTAATCCTATAAATAAATAAATAAATAAGAATTTTCTTATGTCGTATACAACAACTATTTTATAGTTGCATTCTTTCTATAAGACAAACTTTAACTGCATGTTATGCATAGATAAATTACCTTATTTCATTTTCTGATATTTTTTTTATAAGTGTTTATTAATTATTGTTTTCATATTCAAACGATCTAAAGTTACTAAATACCTAGGAATTATGATTGATGAACACTTAAACTTCCAAAGCCACATACAACATCTGATTAAAAGAATAAGAAAAACAACAGGAATCTTTAGAAAATTGAGGGACGTTGTAAGTAGGGATTTACTGACTATTATTTACAAAGCTCTGTGTGAATCTATAATTATATACTGTATTTCGGTCTGGGGTAGTGCTGCGAAAACCGTGCTCCTCGAGGCTGAGCGAGCGAACAGGTCCCTACTTAAAATCATGTTTAAAAAGCCTTACCTATATCCCACAACCACCTTATACCAAGAAGCTAAAGTTCTGACTATACGCCAATTATTTGTTCTTAAAACCTGTCTAATTGCTCATAAGCGCCTGTTAAGTTCCGAAATCTACAAAAATCTTTAAAAAAAAACGCATCTTTAAACTACCAGTTCCAACTATCAACTCACACTTCGCGAGTAGATTCGGCGACTTCATTAGGGCACGCGTTTACAATGACATAGTCAGGTTTTGCGACATTAAAACTCTCACTGTTCGAGAAGCTAAATCAGCCATAACTACATGGCTTCTTTCAATAGATTATGCATCTACAGAGGAGCTTGTCAACTAAATTACCATCTGCTTCTATAATATTACCGTTTACTGTTTTAAGTTCAGATCAATAATAACCTATTTATAAGCCTAATTGTTATTTTATATTATTGCGACCAAATGTGTTTTTAATTACTGTGCGGTTTCCCAAGATACAGGCGAAGCCTAGTTTGGGAACCCCTGATTAATTATGCTCTATGTATTCTTGCAGTGCACTTATGTTTTTCCCCTGTCTTTACAACTGCTGTAATGTTAATTTTTTTGTGCAATAAATAATAATAATTATTATTATTATTATGTCTCTCGGCACAATCACGGGACAAGCCCGGGCCTTTGAGGCTTGCATGGGGACATGGGTCCAACATGTAGAGGCCTTTTGAGAGTTCGATCTAAATGTGTGATGGAACACCGGCCGGGTGTTGCCCTTAGTTGCAGTATAAAACATACTTATTATTATTATTTTTTTTTTTTTAACTTCTGTTATCTCCACTATCAGTACAGAGTGGGTTATAAAACCTGTTACGCGGACCTTAGTCAAGCGCAATAGGGTGTAGGGGTGTTGCTCCAGATGAGAGGAATTTCCTGGTGATTCTACATGTGTTCAAAATTGTGGCTTTTTGAAGAGTAAATATAACTGCTGGTGGTATCTGAAGAGCTTCGATGCTTCTGTTGAGTATTTGTGGTACTACGCCAGTGGTCGATATAACTATGGGAATGATGTAAACATTTTGTGCGCGCCATTGGGTCTTCAATTCTATAGCAAGATCTCTATATTTGGCTATTTTTTCGGATACAGTGGATTGGAGATTATGGGTGTTGGGTATAGCAATATCAATTAAATGTACTGTTTTGTGGATTTTATCAAATAATGTAATGTCAGGTCTATTGTAGTGTATGGTTTTATCTGTGAGAATAGTCCGATCCCAGTATATTTTTACCTGGCTATTTTCTAGGATGATAGATGGTGAATACTTGTAATATGGAAGTTTGTTTGGAATTAATTGGTGTTTATAGGCTAAGTGTTGATGAATTATGGAAGCGACTTGGTCATGTCGGTGCTTGTAGTCGGATTGAACAAATGATTTACAAGCTCCAGTAACATGCTGTATGGCTTCGGGGGAACTGCTGCAGAAGCGGCAGGTATCGGATTGCAGTTCTTTAGTTATATATTTTCGGTAGTTACGAGTAGCTATAACCTGGTCCTGTATAGCCAGCATAAACGCTTCCGTCTCCGGGTAAAGCTCACCTCTCTTCAGCCATGCGTTCGACTTGTCTTTGTCGACAAATGGTAGGCTGAGATCGGCTTTGTGCCTTCCGTGAAGAGTTTTCAGTGACCAGTCGTGTAATTTCTGGTGTTTTTCTGTGATTGATTCATTGGGTTGAGGGCTGCTGTTGTGTAGATTTAGAGGAGTAATTTTTCTATCTATTGCTGTTACTGATTTATGTAGTGGTGAATTTTCGGCTTTGCTATGGAAGAACTTTCTAAGAGAAGATATTTGTGTGTTGTGAAGATTTGAAATATCAATAATACCGCGCCCGCCTTCGCTCCGTGGAAGTGTAAGTCTTTGGGTACAAGTCTTGGGATGGTGTTTTCGATGTTTTGTCATTATTGTATTAACAGTGCGCTGTAATGTAAGTAAATCTGATTGCGACCATGAAATAATCCCAAAAGAATAGGTTAATATTGGTATGGCATACGTGTTTATTGCTTTTATGGTGTTTCTGGAGTTAAGATGAGTTTTAAATATTTGATGAAGTCTACGCGTAAATTTTTGTTTAAGTTCAGATTTGGAACGTTTTTGATGTATTTGTCTTGCTTGATGGAATCCTAGGTATTTGTAGGTAGAGTGCTCATCCATTGGTGTGATCTCGTCTCCAGACTGAAGTGTGTATGTGTTCTTCTCTAACTTACCGCGGTGAATTGAATGGATATTACATTTGTCTATACCGAATTGCATGTGGATGTCTTTAGAGAATTCCTCGGTGATATCTGTCAATTTAAAGAGATCCATCTTACTAACTGCGTACAGCTTTATATCGTCCATATACATGAGATGTGAAAGTATATATGGGCTATTGTAATATTTAAGGGGATATCCAAGATTTGACTGTTTAAGTAATTGAGATAAGGGGTTTAGAGCTAAGCAAAACCAAAGAGGGCTTAAAGCATCTCCTTGGAAGATACCGCGTCGAATTTGAATCGGTTCAGTAGATAATGAGGTCCCGTTTTGTTTTATTTTTAGAGTTGTTTGCCAGTGGTTCATTGTAGATTGCAAAAAATTGATAATTGTTGAATTAATATTATAGAGCTTAAGTACTTCTAATAGCCAACTATGCGGGACGGAGTCAAATGCCTTCCGGTAGTCAATATACATAGTGTGAATACTTTTCCTTTTTCTAAAGGCTTCTTTCATAGCTATTGCATCTATCGTTAACTGTTCCTTACACCCTTGGCTATACTTTTTGCATCCCTTCTGTTCTTCTGCTATAATGTTATTTTCAGCTATGTGCTTGTAGATTACTTCACTTACACAGGATGTTAGGATTTTGTATATCGTCTGTAGGCACGTAATTGGTCTATAGTTTGCAGGATTTTTTGTGTCACTGTTTTTGGGGATCATGTATGTTACTCCTTGGGTTATGTATTCGGGGATGCTACTGGGATTTAGTATAAAATTATTGATATGATTGTGCAAATATGGGTAACTGCAGGTAAATTTTTTATACCAGTAATTTTGAATACCATCTGTTCCTGGAGCTTTCCAGTTATGGGTTCGTTTGATAATCTCTATAAACGTTTCAGCAGATATGAATTCAAATTCCATTTCTGGAATACGTAGGGAATTGTCGAGGTTCTTCATCCAATTATTTTCTAAGTTGTGTTCGACCGTTATTATTACCGTTATTATTATTATATGGAAGTCCTTTTAATAATCTAGACTCGATAAACAAACGAGTATTTTAATCACCTATCTAAACAAACACTTTACCATCCTAGACATAACCTATTTCCATCTCAAAATTAATCAAAATTAACGCCAACATCCCCTTTCAAAAGCGAAAGAATACTACCACAATCGAAGGGAAATCAAATAAAAAAAGTAATTAGACAAGGGGCTTCCCCTAAGCTTATTGTCGTATCTGATAACACAATGATTTATTCAGACAGGGAAAATGTCGCCCGATCCTTCTCCGACGGTAAAAGTTTCGGACGAGAGACTTATCATTTTGATGGCGTGATTTTGTGGAGTTATATCGAGTATTTTGTTATGTTATCGAAGTGGTTTGAAAGATTTAGGATTTTTACAACCGTAGAAAGATTATGGTCCCATAGAAATAATACTGACGGGACTATATGCGATATAATAGCGGACGGTCCGCTTGTGACCACGGTCATTGCAAAACAGCCCAAATGTCAAGCTGTAAGTACTCAAAATGCATATTGCGTTTAGTCCCGTCAGTATTATTTCCAGTGAAAATTCAACGCGAAAGTAAAAATCATATTAGCTACCAACCTACCTACCGCTTCTTAGCTCCAGGTGAACAAGAATTTATTTTAATAGGCTACAGATACTAGACGATGTAAAGACATATTATAATATATTTCATACTAGCTAGTCACACGTCTCATGTTAGTCTGGGACTTAAAATAATGTGCCATCTATGTTTCTTGCATATCATGGCGTAAAAAGCGACTAATGGTATATCGGGTTTTGGGTGTGTGTTTGTGTAGGCGGCGAGCTAGCCCTTGTCACTATTTTTACAATTTTCCATTTAACCCAGCCCAGTTTTATTTTTGGCTAAATGTGTTTAAAAGGGCCTGCTCCTCCTTTGACTCTGCCTACCCCTTCGGGGACGTGATGTTATGTATGTATGTACCACACGTCATTTCCAGTGAAATTCGGTATCTCAACCTTTGGTTACCCATTCAGTCTTTAACCTGAATAAAAAATAAATAAGGATAAGTTTAACAATTTAAAAGTCCCTTTGACGCAGAAATAAGAAAGTATCTGTTAAAACCGACCATTTTTCACGGAGGCCAGACGAAAAGTAATCTTCAGATGTATTCTTTCACCTTCTTTGAAGTTTTACAGCGATCGCTGAAACCAATTCGACTGATTGACGTATTGTTTACATATTTCTGCTGGTAAAAGCCCATTTTCGTTGAATAATTTATGAAGTTTTTCTTTTTTTCGCGAAAATGATAAAAGTGTGAAGAAGTGATTGCGATTCAACGTCGTTTTAGCTTTATCAAGGTCCTCACTTTGATGTTTTTAGATTAATCAAAAGTGTATCAATTGTATGTTTTTCGAAGTCATTATTTTTATGAAGGCGCCAGCTTGTCGATTTCATAAACGCGAATGTTTGTATGGGTGTATAAATGTTTGTTACTCTTTCACGCAAAAACTACTAAATGGATTAAAAAAATTACAATAATACAGCTCATATATGAAAATAATACATAGGGTAAGTTTTATCGATGTACCACGCGAGCGAAGCCGCAGGCAGAAGCTAGTATCGTAATAAAGGAGCGATGAATCGACTGTATCCCTCGCCTCGTTTAGAGCCGATGTGTATCCGAATTCATTATGAAATTTTTGTCACGTATGACCCAGAGATGCCGTATTTCTTTCGTATCGTATTGGGAGGTTATTCCGAGGTTCGATTCGCCTGAGTTGTTGCGTCACAATTTTTTTATTATATTACATTTAGATATATTTTTGAGACTAAATATGGCAAGCATACTAGTATACGGTACTTATGTATAAGTTTTCTTCCGTTAGTTAAAAGTAAACAAATAAAAAAATATTGTAAAACGTAATTGCTACCTTTTTAACTCACAGGAACTTATTGGTTACCCGGCGTCTCGCCCGAGGGAGAGACGTGGTCACTGAAATTTCCCTGCCAGGACAAGGATATCCAATATAAATCAAGGATGTACTGTTGAGACGTATGAGGTTTATGTTTTAACTATATAACGTATTATTTTGTGAACTTTAGTGACTATTTGTGATATTCAAAATGAAATAGTAGGTTTGCAATTCTGGATTCAGCAATCACGCTGCTCTCACCACAATTTTGTTGCTGGATGCAGCGACAAAACTGGGCTGGGTTAGATGAAAAATTGTGAAAAAGTAACAAACATAAGATATATGTATGTATTTTCGTAACTTTATTTGATTAGCCATTTTTCATCAGGCTATTTGTTCATGTCGGTATAACTTCGCTCGCCAAGATGGCCACCTTATCTAAAAGGCGAATGCTGAATATGCGGCGAGTATTATTGCATTAAGCTTGATTGGCGTTCCAGTAATCACATAAAGAGACTGTCACATGCTTATACAAATGGATGAGTTTGAGGAAAGATGAATCTTTATCGCATATTCTGGACAGTGCCGCTTCGTCCGATAGATGGCGTTGCTACGTACTAGGGATTGCAATTCTGCATCCAGCAGTGACACTGGACTCAGCACAATTTTGTCGCTGGATTTAGCGATATGTGTTGGTGCAATGCAGCTTTATGTAATGGTCTTTACGCACCGTCACCCTACCCGGGGGGGTAGGGTGGTGTGTGGGACTCCCGGGGACCTTTGAAATTGGAGGTCCCTGCTCCGGCCAAGGATGGAGACTGGCCGGGGTATACCCACTAAAACCCCGCGGTACTCCTCATCGCTCGAGTGGAGGGACGTCATGGGTATAGTTGAACCTTACTACCATAACGCCCCCCAGCGACCGGCCCGCCCACCACACCACATGCTCCCCCCTGACAGGGAGGGCGACGGGAACAACAGAGGGTACCGTACTATTCCCGTCCGGCGAATGGATATTATACTGGTTCAAGCAATCCAGCTGAGTCTAGCATAATATTAGCTCTGCTGCATAAAGCTTTAAGTGCTGAAGGCATCAACAATTGCCGCTGGATTGAAAGAAAGATAAAAAAAAAAAATATTGACCATTAAATAATACAGACATATGAGACATAAACGAATACATGGAGTTATGGCCAACAAGGTGCGAGCCTCAGCATGTGTTGCAGCAACCCGAGAGTCGCCACAGCAGCACTGGTATTCTGGCCGCATCTTTTGAGTGACGTGCATACACTGACCAATATTGCAATCCATATCTATTCTACTACGTTGAGGGAAATTGTCGAGTCGAAACCTGCTTAAGCAAATAACTGTGGACGGGTAACCATGATCAAATTCGTTTCAATCCTCTATCTCGGCTTATGAATGAAAGATGGGAAATTAATTCAATGTAATAACTAGGCTCTATGTTCTTAAGTACGAGACATGAAGCTCGGAAGAGGATGGTATTTCTCAATTTAATGGAATTAAATCTAATAGCGAACATTATGATTTCCTGTCAATGATTAGGATTAAGCTGCTGAATTTAAGCCAAACATGCTTTACAATGCTGAACCTTTTCTGAACACGTGACTGACTCGATTCGGTAGTGACCCTGCCCTATCGATCGATCGATATATGGGTTAGATCCCCGGCCAGGATAAATATTCGTGTGATGAATACTTCTGTTAAGTCTGGGTGTCGTTTCTGATATCCGTAACGCAAGTGCTTAAGCTACTTACCTCGGAATCAGATTAATGAATGTGATGTTGTGGGATATTTATTTTATTTATTTATCTATGTATATTTGTAATACCACTGTCGATTCTGATATCCGTAACACAAGTGCTTAAGCTACTTACCTCGGAATCAGATCAATGTACATTTTATTATTGAAAATATTCTAAAAACATTTAAGTAATGAAGTAAGTTATAAAAATGGTTTCAAGTGAGCAGAGATGGCAAAATTAAACTATTATACTTCACCACTCTAAACATCAAAATTTAAGTCGCATGATGAAAACTAAGTACGTTTCAAATTTAAATCCCGGAAATCTATTAGGACCCGACCCCCGTCAAATAGGGTGGGGATTGTCTTATTACCGGCGTATACGTGGCCAATATCCTTTGGTATCGGATACAGATCGTACAGGCGAAACTGGCGGATGTCCGAACCTTTAGCCAATATTCCGCTTGTGTAGAATTGATGGTATCATTATGTCAGACTTTGTTTACTAGTTTCATAAAGTTAATTAAAAGCTCTTGAAATTTCAGTATCTCTCTGATCGTTTATTGCAGTAGCTATAGATGTAATGGTCGCGGCTCGAACCGCTTGCGGTGCGAAACGCCTAAAGACCCGTAAATTCATGGTTTTGATCGATTCAGAAAATTTTCGCACAGGGTCAAATGGTTGTTATCGAAACACCTTCGTTGATTTTGATTTTGGGCTAAATGTAGATTAGGGAGCTCATTCCTTTTTTAACTCTGCTTAATCCTTCGGATGAAGGCGTGATGGTGACAATCGTTAAATTTAATTGAATTAATACAGGTTTAGCGAACTTATATATGTATCTTGGAATCACATCATTATGTGATATTGTTTTACATTTCTTCCTAATGATTATTATTTATAACATATGTTAACAATATGATCCGCACTAGGAAATAGTTCAAGAAGGGATTTCTCAACGGATATTTTTCTTCACTAGGCACATCCCTAAGATCCTTATTGCGCAGTACAGAAGCGCGCTAAGGCCTCAGGCCCATGACTCTATTTCCTTTATTATGAACCCTCACCCGTCGTGCCCTTTGATATCTTTATAGAGGACATCTTTGAGAGTGTACGAGTATAGTAGTATAAAGTATTTCTTGAATACGTTTGTTTTGATTTTTATATTAAGTGTTGTATCGTAGTTCATGATTAGTAGATTAGGATACTGTGTAGATAGGAAGACATTTGACCGCCTCGTTAGTCTAGTGGTAGCATGTGCCGCCTAAGGACCAAAAGGTCCCGGGTTTAAATCCCGGGTCGGGCCAAAAAATTGAGGCTGGATATTTCAATATCGAAATACAAAAAAAAAGCACGTTAAGCCGTTGGTCCTGCGCCTGACCTCTCTCCGGTCATGTCGAATTGCCGTCTCACCGGACTATGAGAATGAAGGAATAGAGAGTGCACTTGTGTTTGCGCACACACTTGTGCACTATAATATCTTCTGCGCAGATGGCTAATCCTCGTTGGCCGCCGTGACCGATATAGGTTAGGAGGACATTATTATTAGATAAGAAGATTGAGATATCACGATATTTGTTTATTAAAAATCAATTGTAGGTTCAACTTTTGTTTTTAATAGTGCGGGGGAGCTGCAATGGGATCCTGATAATGATAGCTGACAGAATGGACTCAGCAGTTCGTTTCATTGATTTGCATGTAAATAAGCATGCAAGCCGATATAATATACTGTCCCAGGTTTGCATAACAACCAATGTAACATACTAACATAGTTTTAAGTTCATTCGTTACTAACACCTATGGATTCATGGTCTCGCAATAAATGTTTTTTTTTTTTTTTTTTTTTTTTATTTCAATATCTCCTTCACTCAATAATAACAAAGATATCTGATTCATATAAACCTTAAACCTTGCGACTCTCAACATTTCAATATATACCATACCAATGGAACACCATTGCACGTTACTTACTAGGCTTATAAATACAATCAAAAATATAATGAAATGTTAAGATTAAGCACAGTAGAAAAAATCTCTTCCCCAAATAAGTCGCAAGGTTTAAGGCTACATATATGGATCAGATGCCTTTCTTCTCATAAAAAGATAATTTGTATATCATAAGCAGTGCTCCATAGCTGTAGATCGTATGAATAATAAATGATAGACAATGTCGTTCGTTTTAAAATACCAGTGTTGGTACTATGGTAAAGAAACGCGTCTCTTACGCGAGGAGTACTGGTTTAAACTCCGTCATGTATTTTTAATTCATGTCATGAACAAGAGCAGTAGTAGCTCAATGGTTAAAACGCTTGCCTCACACCCTAGAAGTGCGAGTTCAAAGCTGAGCGTATAACTTTGGATTTTTCAAATCACCGTTGTATTAAAACCGCTAGCTCAGCGGTACTTCGTGATGAAACCAGCATTTTTAAATAATTATGGATCTATAACTGATTCGAATTGTACCAGACAAAGTTTCACAAAGTTCAGATCGGCAGTCAATGAAATATCAGACTCGCTTGATCATGTTCTAAGCGGACACTGACTAAGCATGGGACATAACGCCAGGACGATGACGTTCCAAGTCATGAACATAAATGTTATGAAGAAGGAATCTTCGATTTTGAAGCTGTCATACTTACTAATATTATAAAGGAAAAGTTTCGATTGTTTGTTTGCATTAAATAGGCTCCGAAACTACTGGACTGATTTGAAAAATTCTTTCACCAATGGAAAGCTACTTTATCAGCAACTAATATAGGCTATATTTTATCCCCATGTTCTTATGGAAACGGGAACTACGTGAGTAAAACCGCAGGGCTAAACTAGCAGCTAGTTGAGGTTATAAAACTGTCGAGTACAGAACTGTAGCAGGACTTTAGTAATAGACTAAACCAAAAGTTCAACGATCTGCCTCAAGACGCTTAAAAAGCGATATTCAGCGAAAGCTTCATAAAGGGACATTGTACCAAGACACACAAAAGCTCGCTGGAAACTGCCACAAACAAAGCTTAAGTTCATAACTTAAGTGCAACTTTAAGTTGAAGTTAAGTTTCGCTCGTGCTTCTGATGACATTGCACTGTCTTATGCTAAGTTTTATCTAGTTGATGGTTGTGTCGCTGTGGAAGCTTTTAACCACTAGACGAGATTCTAACGATATCAGGAACCATTTTTCATTATGCATTACCAAGACTATTTTAAATCTAGGGGCTTTATAAATTATATTAAATCTCTAATGTATCAATCCTTTGATCAAGTACTGTTGCCGACGCTGGCCTCATTACTTGTATGTTCATACTTTTTAAATCTTTTATTATTTTTGTATTCAAGTTTAGAATTCTAATTTTGTTTTGATATAAAGCACCTATTGTTTTTCTAGTAGTCTCTTTGTAAATATACGTCTATTCACACCTTAGCAGCTTCTATCATTTACAAATACCAAATATTCAAACTCTATATATTATTTAATACATATAAAATATTAAGAAATATTTAGGCGATAAGACGCTTAGTTTACGAATCTCGTTATATACACAGCTAATTTTAACTTTCTTTCCATTGATCTTTACACATACATACATAACATCACGCCCATAATCCCTAAAGGGGTCGGCAGGGTCAAAGAAGCAGCGGGCCCCTTTAACCACATTCAGTAAAAATAAAATAAGGCTGGGTTAAATGGAAAATTGTGCAAAAATAGTGACAAGTGGATAGCTTGTCGCCTACACAATCACACACCCAAAACCCGATATACCATTAGTCACCATTTACGACATGCTAGGCAAGAAACGCAGTTGGCACATTATTTCTCCCAGACCAACATGGGACTTATCTTTATAATCCTTAGAGGAACCAGACAAATTGGAACATGATAATACAGTTAAAGTAATTAAAATAAGCAGATTTTCCTAACGGTGAGCTAGTAATGAAAATACCTAGAAAAATACACATATACGAGTCCGGATTTGAACCGATATCCCACGGAATAAAACACGCATCCTGATTATTCAGCTACACCGCCCTTGTTGAAATAAAAGCCGCTCTTTGGCGAAATTTGCTGCTTAATATTATTAAAACAACTCGAGGCACCTGCCTAATCCCATCTAACTAGTTATTAAAGTCGGTGTAACTAATTAAGATTAGCACTAGTTACCCTTAATTTTCACCTGGCCCGAAGGAGCCCTGGGAGAGTGCGCTGAATGTTGATTTAGTTAGATGATTTATTACTCTGGATCTGAGGGTTGAGACTCACAGAGGGGATAGAGCGTGAGGCGTGAGGAAATTTTCGTATTCGTAAGCTTGACCCATGTTGGTCTGGGACTTAAAAATAATGTGCCAACTGTATTTCTTGTCTAGCATGTCGTAAAAAAAGACTTATGATATATCGGGTTTTGGGTATGTGATTGTGTAGGCGACAAGCTAGCCACTTGTCAATACTTTTTCATAATTTTCCATCTAGCCCAGCCCAGTTTTATTTTTGGCTGAATGTGGTTAAAGGGATCTGCTGCCCCTTTGACTCTGACTCCCCTTTCGGGGTAATGGGCGCGAAGTTATGTATGTATATATACGTACAGTAGTATATAAAAATAATATGAAGCTTATACACTTTACGGTAAGATCTTTGGATTATATTGAGCCAAAAATAAAATTAAAACCAAAAAAGTATCTACTAAGACACTGCACTTAAAACATCAACAAAGGGCAGCCTTTTTAAACAATTTTTATTACAAATAGTCGTGGTTTAAGCGTAAAAATGTGACAGACATTCAGTTGCTCGTTTAAATTACTAAGGCAACTACTTTCACAGCCAAATGATAAAAATATTTGGGCAAGATAGTCTGCTCGCATGCATAGTGAAATTTATATTTTTATGTCATTAAATTAGACACAAGTACATATGAACGCATTTTAAAAAAGATATCTGTTGAATTTCTTGCGGCACCTCTTCTCAGAAGGCCATTTACGTCGAGGTGCTGGTAGGGCCAAAAAATTTTTGACGTGCAAAAGAATTTGATAAGAATCCACTTGCAGAAATAAATTATGTAATTTCATTTCGTTTTAATTGAACTGTCTGCAATAATTCACTTGTTATTTAGTAGCTGGAATAATTTTAAATTTTAAGAAATTTCTTTTTTTTTTGTACAGCAATGACTAAAATGTAACTCAAACTTACCAATCCAGCCAACTGTGAGTATCTCATAATCGCAGTATTCAAATAAACCATTTAGGGGGAAAAACTAAGACTTTTCACGTATCAACGCCCCAGTCCTATTGATTAATGGCCGCTAGAAGTTTTGGCCTGAAAAAATACAGAAGCGAAATTTTAGTACAAGAGACCGTAGCGTAATTTAGGCTGAAATTAAAACAGCTGAATGTTCTAAATTATAGAGTTATGACAATGCCTAAAACAAAAAGCTGGATATTAAATATACTTTTTTCTGGTGTATTAATACATTTTGTTGATACAATACTGCGAGGAGCTCTTGAGTCTGATGTGAACGAAAATCAAATTAAGTAAATTATGTAATTGTAACCATGTTAAGACTGTAAATATAAAAACGTAATAATATGAAAGTATTTGCTCAACCAATCAAATAACATTCCATGTACGAACATAAAGAGTTATTTAACGATAGTCTTTTCTTTCGTTAGAGTAACAAATTTTCAAATCCGCAGAAAATTATCTGTAACCTCCTGTACTATTCGGTTGGAAGCTGGAGTTTCAGTTTCACGCTAATTTCATTCATTGGTGTTTTTTCAGCGAATCGTGAAATAACTTTCCGCAAGTTCGGCCCGTGAGAATTTTTCGATGATTTTGCGTGAAAATGCGGAATTTATAAAATATGTGTGAGTCCGATTTTGAATATTGGTTCCAACTTTCAATTCCATAATGGGGCTTTGGGAACAATTTCTTATTAATTACTAAAAGACAGGGTATACATTATCCAGAATGACACACCAATTCCCTAGTTCCAAACTAAGCTTATGCTTGTGCTATGGATACTTGGTGAACGGATTGACCCACTTAAATATCCATGACTCGAGTACAAATGTCGATGTTCATCACACGAAACCTTGACCCCTGGCGGGATTGGAACCCGCGACTCATTGTTTCGTGGCCAGGGTCTCTGACCACTCGACCAACGGGCCAGTCTTTACATAGTATATATATGTATATACCAGGGTATCTTTACATAATATGATGCAAAGGCACATATTCTTGTTCGCTTAGATCTTTTAAAATACCCAAGAGATGATGGTGCGGTGTTCAAACTATATTACTCGACTTTGACGGCATGTTAGGCGATGAACACAGGTGGTACATTATTTTTGAGCACCATACCATACATACATACATACATAATGTCACGCCTTTTTCCCATGGGAACCATACCATATATGGGACAATTCCGGAATACCATGGAAAACTTCCAAATCATCATGGGACAGCTCCAAATCAACATCGGAAAATCTTACAACAACATAGGACAGTCTCAGACTAACACGGGATAGTCTCCTTTCAACATGGGACAATACCAAACCAATATGGGACAGTATCAGACCAACATGGAAAGTTTCAGACCAACATGGGAAAGTACGACACCAACATGGGACATTCTCAGACTAAACACGGGACAGTCCCCGTCCAACATGGGACAGTTCCAGACTAACATGGCGCGTGGCTGGCGCGTGTCGCGTGACGCTGAGCCGGGTGCAGTTATTAGACGCCACGCTGCTCGCCGTCCATATGCGTAGTGCTGACGAAGAATTGCTTTGGGAAAATTGGGAAGAATATGATTTTTATTTCATTTTATTTTGGAACGGAAAACGATTACAAAATAACAAGATGATTATAATTTTTATTGAGTTATGTAAGGGCCGCTGGGCCATGGCCCTAGATTTGGCGAGCCTGGTTCTTGAAATTAGTGCTAGCTAGATTTTATTAGATTAATGAAGACGAGTCAGAAATATATGATCATAGTTGCATTATCATGGTTACACATAATAATTATTGAGTAAGTAATATGCAGGTTTCATCATGATGTTTTTACTTACCACTGCGCTAGAAATAAAAATAATGTTATTTAACTGTAATAATATAAAACTTATGTTTTTATATTATTACATTTAAATACCATATTTAATGTAGTAATCCGAGTTGCTAGGTTAATCCAGTAGTCTTAGCAAACTTCGACTAAGCCCATCCTTTGCTTAGTCGAATATAACTCTAGCAGGACAATGAAACAAGTTGATATTAAACAAAAAACAAGCTCTACAGTAAATCGATAGGTATAATTCTCTCGGTGGCATCGTGGCCTGGACTATAGATGCGTTCGAAGCCGCGCAAGGAATGCCAGTAGCCGGCACAAAGCATTTTTCATCGCAGCGACCTTAACCAAATGAAATTTCCCACAGCCGATTTGAATACTCTTCTATTAGTTTTCAAAAGAGCTTGCAGATGGAAATTGGGACATGGGATTCTTTACATACATACATACATACATAACATCACGATCATAATCCCCGAAGGGGTAGGCAGAGTCAAAGGGGCAGCATGCCCCTTCAACCACATTCTGGGCTGGGCTAGATGGAAAATTGTGAAAAAGCAGTGACAAGCGGCTAACCTGTCGCCTACACAATCACACACCCAAAATCCGATATACCATTAGTCGCCTTTTACGACATGCTAGGCAAGAACCACAGTTGGCATATTCTTTTTTTATTTGTCCCAGATCAACATGGGCCAAGTCCCAGACCAACATGGGACTAATTGGATTCTTTAAATAGAAATAACTAACTATCTAACTAACTAAACATTACTCCACTTCCCTAGCGGGGTAGGTGGAGAGAACTGAGCGCACTATGGCACGATCCAAATAAAAATATTATCTAGCATTTCTAATAGAAACCAAAAAAGATAGGAAGACATATTTCTATGAAGAAGTAGCGGTTATTACCTACATAAAATATTTTCTGTTCTACAAAGCCCCAAGGCTTTTCTTCGGTTCTCATCGGAATGAGCTTTATTTTTCGGGACAAATATAAACAATAATTTAGTCTATACTTGTCCCAATTTGGCGTGGGACTTGTAAATAATGTGCCAACTGTGTTTCTTAACTAGTTGAACCTTTAAATTGACTTATAGTGTGTGCGAACTTCACGCTCGCACTAAAAGTGGAAGTACTTCCGCCGAGCTAGGTGTTGCTTGCTCGGGGACCTAGGTCCGACTAACCGTCGCGGTGTATTGTATATATACGTAGTGGCGAGAATAACTTCGTCAGCGCGATGCAGGATTGTATGGCGTTTCGCTATGTTCGATCGACGTCATTTGTTTACGTATTACTGGAGCTAATCTTGACTATCTTGTGGCGCGGTCGCCACAGTTGTATTGAGTACTATATTTGCAGTTGTGTAGCACTTTTCACTAATCTTTGACCATTCTCCATCTATCCCGACTAAATTTTATTTTTGGTTAAACTTGGTTGATGGAATTTGCTGTTCTTAAACTTTTTCTACTCACAATAGAATTAAGGTTAGGAGAACACAGATAAGTAAATATGTCTAATAATGTATATCCCAGACCTACACAGGGCTCAAATGACCACCTATTGAAGGTCAAATGACCTCTATCAAAGGTCGCAAAATGTAAAGTAGCGAAGGTACGACCTTTGCAACGTTTATTTATAACCTAAGCACCGATTGCGAAATTAAAAACGGGTCGCTATTATTAAATTTCTATGTTAAGAGGAAGTGTTGGTCTGTTGAATTTCCGTAGAGAATTCTGGGAATTTCTTTTTTTTGTAAATACCATAGATTTGCAAGCTTGTTTAACTTTGAGAACAAGTGTTCACTTTGAGTTAAGTATAAGCATTTAAAAGTTATTTAATATTCTATAAAGAAATGGCATGTATAAGAGTATTATAATACATTTGGTCTGAGACTTAAAAAGAATTTCCAACTCTGTTTCTTGTCGTATAAGTGATATGGTTATATAGATGGTGTATTGGGTATGTATTAAGTTTGTGATTGTGTAGGCAACGACTTACCCACTTTTTAAAAAACTTTTATCTAAATTAGATCAATTTAACTATTCGTCAGAAAGTAGTTAAAGAACCTCACTTTTCTTTGGACTTTGCCTACTTTTTCTGGCATTTTGTAATTTATAATTGTATTTATTTATACTGTTTTTGGCATGATGATATATAGATTGTAGGTATCTTTGTAATAGCATTGTCACCACAGACACCTAAGCCTTAAGGGCGAAGTGTTTCCATTATGAAACGAAACATCAATTTAAGGGCTTAGCACAGATTTTAATAACTACTTAGGGGCGATATTCGTGGACCCGTGCTCAAAGGGTTGAGCGCCGTTGTCGGTAAAAAACAACTTTTATATAGCAAGAACAGTTTTGGGGCTAACGGGCGCTTTTAATTAACTTTATTTCATCGTTTAAATAGGTTGTTATTTGAAAAGTACTCGCGGAAATTTCCTTGTGTTGTAAGACGTGTAAAAAAATGTTTTCATTTCATTTTGTTCATAAGGCTTTTTGAGGAAAATGCATACATAATTAAAAAATGTGCTTCAAGCTACATTTCCGGAAAATTAAATTTTCATAAATGCTTTATAGAACTATAAATAAATTATACATAAATTATTATTATGACCGGCTCGATGGCGCATTCGGTAGTGACCCTGACCCATGCACCAAGAGTTGTGGGTTCGATGTGAATACTTGTGTTTGTTCTGTGTCTGTGTGTTAATATACAATATTTAAGTATATATTTGTAATACCACTGTTGATCCTGATATCCGTAACACAAGTGCTTAAGCTACTTACATCGGAGTCAGATCAATGTATGTGATGTCGTCGGATATTTATTAATTTATTTATTATTGTTGAAATTGGTACTAAGTTGAATGTATTAAAGGATTGATACATAGCTACTTAACAATTAATATTAACTTTGTTCAAAAGAAATATAAATATCTTTATTCATGTAGGCCTTACAAAAGCACTTATGAATAGTCATAATACTAATAGGTAAGTGATTTTACCGCCAGGTACGGAACGTTGTTTCTACCTAGAAGAGCCGGCAAGAAACTCGGCTGTTACTCTTTTAAATCGCCATGTATACAATAATTTTTTTTCTTAATATCTACCAATTTAAACAATACATACACAATTACCTCTACCGGGATTCAAACACCTTTACCTTTGGTTTAGTAGCCGATCGCTCTAACTGCTAGATAGCAAAATGGAAAGTATTAATAAAAATAACTAGCGGGATTTGATCTCATGACTTTTGTTTTGTAACCATCGACTGAAAATGGAAAACCACTTAAAATAATCATAAATAAATAAATAAATTCTTCAGACTGACACACCAATTCCCTAGTCCCAAACTAAGCTTATAAACTTGTGCTATAGCTACTAGGTGAACGGATAGACATACTTAAATACGTTTATAAACATCCATGACTCGAGTACAAATATCCACGTTCATCACACGAAACATTTACCCCTAGCGGGATTCGAACCCGCGACCCGTTTCGTGGTCAGGGTCTCTGACCACTCGACCAACGGGCCAGTCGACAATAAATATAATATATAAAATGAATATAAGTACTCGTATTTATTAAACCTCTGTTTCAAATAGGCAGGCGCTTATTAAACATTTCGCCTACAGCGCTTTATTTTTTCTTAAAAATCCTGATCTTAAACCAAGACCCGCAATCTCTAAAAGAAAATCTTGACAATACCCTCAAATAAATCCACAAGTTTGAGATTAATTTTCCCATTTCAGGAACACTAGTTATGAAGGATAGAGGTCCGAGCACTAATTCTAGTGTTTTATCGGTCGCTACGGTGTCGGAATTTGTTTCTAAGACGGGTATTTTATTACAGTGGGCTGGGTTTTCACTAAATTGGTAGGAATGGGAGGGCCGACTATAAATCATGTTTGTAGGGAGATAAGATGGCGGCTCGGGGTGGAAGCGGCGGCGGGTTTTGATGTTTAATTTTATTTTGAACTTCCGAATTTTCTTACTTAGTTACTTACTACATAATTTACAAATAAGAGTTTAGACAGAGTTAACAGCAATGAGCTTCCTAAAATATTTATTTCCGATAGTGGAGTTGGGTTAGGAAAATAACGAACCCCCCAGCCGGGGTCTTCGGTTTGGCGTACCGGGGGGGCTTAGTAGGCCCTGGGTACCAGGACAGGGCCGAAGCGAAGAGAGACCCCGAGGTGAGCCGCGACTGCTCGGTGTGGGAATCGAGCAGTTGCGGCACCGGCCGCAGCCCCCTGCGGTCGGACCAAGATTGCCGAGGAAGAGGAGGAGCTGAGTGTATTGTTGCTCGCCTCCCTATCCTCGGCAACCCGACAGGGGCGCGCTGGGTCGCAGAGGGATTGAGCGTCTCGATGCTCTCCCTCTGCGACGACAGGGCTCTGCCCTTAATTTGGGTCGCCGGGCGGAAGGTGGCCCCTTCGACGAGACGCTCTCCGCGTGCCCCTCTGGCTTAGCAGAGGGCACAGCGCGAGAGTGGGCCCACGACGCCGGTCACGGGGATGATCGGCGTCTGAATCCTGGGCGGAGTGGTTGAGACATGCTGGGTAGCCTGGCATATCTCGACGCGCGCGCGTGCTCGGTGCTGTGCATCCGACGACTGTTGTCGTGGGCTGCACAGCATCGACCACCGCCGCGCGAGGTGGGCCGCGTAGCGCGGCACGCGCATCACCGGAGGAGCTGTCGTATAGTCCCGACAGTGGGGATACAGGCTCCTCCGGGACTGCGCTGTTGGAGGCCACGTTGGGGTTTTAGTCGGTTCGAGTCCGACACACCGCCCTCTGCTTCCCCGAGTAGAGGGTGACGACTCGTGGGAGTATCCCCAACTAAAAAAAAAAAGAAAAAAAAAGGGAAATAACGAAAAAGCAGTGTACAAGTAGTTAGCTAGTCTATATAATCAAAAACCCAACTCCCAATACACAATTAGTCACCTTCTACGACATACTGGATAAGATACACAGTTGCTTCATTATTTTTCAGTCCTAACCATTATGAAACAAACATTTTACTTTCTACTTAATCCCGAGTCCCGACTCGAGTACAAATGTCCATGTTCATCACACGAAACATTTTCCCTTAGCGGGATTCGAACCCGCGACCCTTGGTTTCGTGACCAGGGTCTCTGACCACTCAACTAACGGGCCAGTCAAATTTACTATTAGGTCGGGCGAATACTTGTTTGCTATTTTATAAGGTATAGCGGCCCGGTACGTGCTTCGCTACTTATAGAGTGATAAATGAAAAACCGCTCTACCGATTTTGTGCGAGCTTCACAAAAACCATCAACCAAATAGTCCGAACAAAGCCTAAGCATTTGGTTTGGATAGGTGAGCCCGTTCTTGAGTTATAAAATTACAACGAATAGTGGCATCATTTTTATATATATTGATAAAAAAGTTTTGATAAACTGCTTAAATTCTTATGATCATTTTCTGGATGCACTTTTAACATGTAATTAGTTTAATAGGCGTTAAGTACTACTAAGTAACTTCGCTTATAACTTAAAGGTGAAGCAATAAGGGCAGTAAGACCTTGGGGACCACGTTACGCGATATGACGCCGACGAGCGAGCTTAGATTTCACGGGATTTCAGATTAAGATAATACCGAGGGTTACAAGACAGTTTTTTATCCATGTTGGTCTAGGACTTAAGAGCGGTGGTAGCGGTGGTAAGGGCACGCGCCTCATAACCGCGGGGTGCGAGTTCAAACCCGAGCATGTACCTATGGATTTTTTAAATCTATGTACGTATTTATACCACTATTATTGTGTTGCAGTAAATCTTAGCCGGCATAAAAATAAAGCTTCTCTGTGTTTTCATCTCAAAAAGCGCTTGATAGAATAACTTCTAACGTTTACATTGTAGCTTCGATACATAATACATGACTCTAAACTTCAAAGTACTTAGAAGTATGTTAGGAGTGAAACTGACTGATAGAATAAGAAACGAAGAAATAAGAGAACGATGTAGAGTGAAAGAAGATGTAGTGACTAAGATTGAAAAAGGCATGCTTGGATAGTTTGGGCATGTTGATAGAATGGATAAAAGAAGATAGACGAAAGAGATATATAAGGCAAGTGTAAATGGAGCCGTCGGGAGGGGAAGACCTAGACGGATTTTCCATGACCAGATTGGTAATGTGTTAACAAAAGGTCAGGTAAACAGCACCCTTAACCGACGAGCGTGTATGAAAAAAATTATGAATGTAGAAGAAGCGAAAGGTGTGTGTCAGGATCGTAGCAAATGGAAGTACGTGATCTCTGCCTACCCCCATGGGAAAAAGGCGTGACATTATGTATGTATGTATGTAAACTTCCTACAAATAGGGGAGAATTCCTAACATTTCGCAGCTTAGTCAATAAACACCATTCTAAGCTGTATCTAGTCTAGTCAGTGCCATAGACTTCAAATGATAAAGAAATATCAGACTACATCACATACATTGATCTGACTCCTGAGGTAAGTAGCTTAAGCACTTGTGTTACGGATATCAGAAAAAACAGTATTAGAAATATATACTTAAATATTGGATATTTACACCCAGACCCAGAATAAACACAAGTATTTATCACACGAATGTTTGTCCTGGGTGGGGATCGAACCCACAACTCTTGGCGCATGGGGCAAGGTCACTACTGAATGCGCCATCTATCCAGTCAATGATCTAGATAAGGTATTGTTGAGGTAGTAAGGTCGTAATAATGGTTTCGAAAAGTTGCAAAATTACTAGAATTAGCTAGGAATTATGATGATCATTACATTAGTATTAGAATTAGTGCTTGTTTTATTGATTACCAAATGAAATAGAGGCGGATGTCGGAAGTGAGCCATGTTTTCATGAGATTTTCTTATGAATAACTGACTTGTACTGGTAAAGAGATAATTTTATATCTCTTTCTGCGTTCAAAGTATATTTTTAGCATCAGCAACAGGTTCTAGAATAAAATGTATAATGAAAATGCCAGTCAATAATAATAGGCTCCTCTCTAGATGCACTTCCGATGCTAGTCTAGGACTTATAATAATATTATATCCACTGTGTCTAGCATATCGTAAAAAGCAACTAATGGTGTATCGACTTTCTGATTATGTAAGTGACGAGAGCGCCATTTGTCACTATTTTTTCACCATTTTCCAACTAACCTAACTTTTATTATTTTTGCCTAGAATTAAGGAGCTTAATGGTAAGGACACGTGCCTCTTAACCGAGGAGTGCAGGTTCAAACCCGGACGTGCGGTGAAGGACAACATCGTAATGATACCTGCCAATTCAAATAACTTTGGATTTGTAATCTCGATCCAAAAATTGTCTGGTTCCCCTATCTTAGGGTTACGAAGGTCAGATCGGCAGTCGCTTTAATGTAATTAATTACCAGACTCGCTAAATCCTGGATCTAAGCGGACCCCGTCTAAGCACGGGACATAACGATAGGAAGATGACGATAATTATGATTTAAGGAGTTTTATTGCTTCTAAGACTGTCTGCCTTATTTCGTTTGTACAAAACGTACAGACATAGGTACCCGCTGAAAACCAGCGTCGTAGTCTGCCCGATATCAGGCAGTCTCACGACACAGCTGAGCGGGCGCCGTTTAGCACACAATTGTTAAGTTTATATGTTCTCATATTTTTCTTGTAACTTGTGTGTTAATGTGTGTGTCGAATAAGACTTTATTCTATTCTATTCTAAAACATTTTGTCTGTATCAAATCAGAGACTTCTCCAGAATGTTATCGCCACTGTGCCATATAACCTATCTATCCCCAGTCTACGCCTAGCACACTCCATTAAACACCGCAAGTAAAAAACAAATACGATCAATCACAAACTTGGTACCAGGGACGCGCCGCGGGACATTTTTCGGCGCTAAAAACCGTGCGATGCCTGGGGAAAGTTTTAATTGCGACTCAAATTAATGCCCAGCGGTGGAGGGACACACGGACCAGGATTCTGTTGGTTCGGGGCTGTGACGTCATTTGGTGAAGTTTACACTTGATAAACAACATTTACAAATGTAGTTATATGTTGTTTATAAATAACTACTTTTATAAATAAGTAAATTCTCTACATTGACACACCAATAGGCAAGTTGACTCAAAAAAAATAATTAGTCCATTATAGAGATTACAAAAAAATATTGCTCACGTATTTTTTCTTTTGTTCAGCAAACCAAAAATTACGAAGATACAGCGCGTTAAAGGTGCGCGTGACGTCACTTGTTCTGTAGAATTTTAGGAACAAGTGACGTAAAAGCGCCCCACTCCAGATCCTTGAAGCGCTGTATCTTTGTTATTTTCCGAGCATTTGATAAAGCAAAAAATACGAACTCAATATTTTTTGATAATCTGACTAGCGGACTAAAAAAAATATTTTAGTCAACTAGCTTATTCCCTAGATCCAAATTAAGCTTATGCTTGTGCTATGAATAAGTGAACGGATAGACATACTTAAATTAAACATTCATGACTCAAGTACAAATGTCAATGCTCATGTCATCACACGAAAACATGCCTCTAGCAGAATTCGAACCCGCGACTCTCGGTTTTATGGCCAGGTTCTCTGACCACTCGACCAATGGGCCAGTCAGTCAAGCTTTGTGTTGTTTATATGCAAGAGATGCATAGGTACATACCATCACGTATAGAATGCCTGATAGGGTAGGCAGAATTCAAGGAGACATAAGCCCCTTAAACCACATTCAACCGAAAATTAAATTGAGTTGGGTCGCATGGAAAATTATGGAAAAGTAATGACAAGTGGCTAACTAGTCGCCTACATAATCACAGTCCTAATTCTCCATACAATATTAGTTGCCTTTTACGACATGCTAGGCGAGGACTAGAATCGAAATTTTCGGTTCGAGTCCCAGACCAACATAGGATCGATATCATATATTATTATTGTTATACTCAAAAAATATCATAAGTAGTGTATTTTTAGTGCAATTACGATCTTTCTGTAAATAAATTACAAGATAGAAGAATTCCTCAATGATAAGGATTTATGGTTAACTTCATAATGAAGTGTTCATCTGCAGTGATATCTAGTCTAAGTGTAGATTAATTAAGTTTACAAATTTGTAAAATTTGGCATTTAAAAGAGTAACTATCGAGTTTCTTGCCGGTTTCTTCTCGATAGAATCTACCTTCGAAAACGGCGTTAGTACTATTTTTTTTGGTTTTTGTATATTGACTATTTATAGGTGCTTTCTTGAGGCCTATTATAAATAGAGATTTTTTTTTAATTTGAATTTGAATTTAGAAAGTTTTGGGTGTGCATCAAGTGGGTACACTTTTTCTTAAAAAAAATGTCACCAAAACCCAGTTTTTCCCCGTGAGTTTCCGCCATAACAGATTTTATATCGTTGTAGCTATAAAGTTGACATTTTTATTTATTACACTGCTCAGTCCAGCCGGTTTTTAGATTACAGCTATAATTTTAGCCGAGATCCGACGGTTAATTTATTCAAAGAAAGCTTAGTATTTGGAGAAGGGACATGATTTCCGGGAAGAGTTTTAATTACATAAATAAATTACTTAACTAACAAACCAATTCTCAAATAAACCCTACTAATATTACTCTTTCACGCAAAAACTGCTGAATGGATTTTAATGAAACCTTAGAATAATATAGCTCATACACCCGAATAACATATAGGCTATGTTTCATCTATGTACCACGCGAGCGAAGCCGCAGGCAGAAGCTATATAAATACTGACATACTACATCCACACATACAAACTTTCGCATTTATAATATTAGTAGGATACAATTGATTTCTTGCTAAAGAATTTACGAAAATATTTTTATCGATTGTCATGCTCGGTTTTGTGTGCTAACGGATCAACAATTTGTGCGACGTATATCGTTCAACGTTACTCGGACCGGGTACCGGTATTCAGGTGCCTATATGTATGACGTCACGTAACAGGTCAATCAACGTCATCTGTTGACGCGCGTATCTGTAGTCCTGACTACCTTGTGGCGTGGTAGACAGATGTCTATCATCATCTTCCTAGCGTTATGTCCCGTGCTTAGACGGGGTCCGCTTATACCATGATCCAGGATTTAGCGAGTCTGGTAATTAAAACATAAACATTGCAGCGACTGCCGATCTGACCTTCGTAACCGTAAGATAGGGGAACCAGACAATTTTTGGATCATGGTTACAAATCCAAAGTTATTTGAATTTGCAGGTTTCATCACGATGTTTTCCCTCACCGTCGAGCTAGTCGTATAAATACGTACATAGATTCGAAAAATCCAGAGGTACGTGCCCGGGTATGAACCCGCACTCCTCGGTTAAGAGGCGCGTGTCCTTACCATTGAGCTACCACCGCTCCTCCCGGTAGACAGATGTCTGTAGATTGCTAGAATTTATATAGATACTAATTAGTATAAGGATAGTACATTACAGTTTATTCTATTTATTAACGTTCCATTGCCTTCATTGATGAACTCATTTTGAATGCTCGATAGCGCATGCGGAAGTGACCCTGCCCTATGGGTCAAGAGTTGTGGGTTCGATGCTCACTAAGGACAAGCATTCGTGTGATGTAAGTTTGTTCCAGTGTCTGGGTGTAATATCCAATATTAAGTATATATCACGTAGCTTAGCAACTTAACTCGGAGTCAGATCAATGTATGTGATTTCGTCAGATATTTAAAATAATATAATACTTATATTATAGAATATACTAGCAGCGCCTGGCGGTTTCACTCGTGAAGTTCCGGTTCTCGTAGGAATCAGGAGATAAATATAGATTAAGTTACACAATGATAATGTAGCTTTCCTCTGGTGAAAGAATTTTTAATATCGGTTATGTGGTTTAGGCGTCAAAGCGTTACAAACAAACAAACTCACATTTGCATATAAAATATTAGGGTAGTAGGCTAACTCGATATATGTATATTCTCCATAAAGCTAGTATATCTATGTGTAAAATATCTATGCCCCACGTATAAATGAATTATCATCTATACTTATATTAAATCTGTAGAGAGGTCAATTCTGTAAATTAAATATATTTTCAAAATAACTATCAGGGGGTGATTAGTGATCGATACTGATGCCAAAAATGCAATCAGTAAAATTTTTGTCTGTCTGTCTGTCTGTCTATCTGTCTGTCTGTCTGTCTGTCTGTCTGTCTGTCTGTATGTTCCTTATAGAAACAAAAACTACTTGACGGATTTTAACTAAACTTGGTACAATTATTCTTCATACTCCTGGGCAGGTTATAGTATACTTTTCATCACGCTACAATCAATAGGAGCAGAGTAGTGAAGGGAAATATTGGGAAAACGGGAGAAGTTACTCCATTTTTTAAGCTTCCGTCGCGTGTGCAGCCTTAATGGTTAAAGTTACGTAGAAATCATGTATGACGGAAATAGTCTTTATAATATTAATTATAAACGCGGGTGACACCGCTGGCACAGCTAGTTAATTATATATTCATAATAATATTCTTACTTTCTTCCCTATTGCTTGGGTTAAATTTACTAACAAACGTCAGACGCACTCCAATGATACAATAAGGGTGAGAAATCATAGCTACAATGCACCACGATATTACTCTGATGTAACACAGGCTTATAAAGGTCCAAAACGCAATCTACATTCTCAACTGGTGTGTTTGTACCACAAACTTTTTAACCGATAGACGCCGATTGTTTATTTTGTAAAGTACTGCTACATCATAGAACATTATCTTTTCATATCTTAAGATTTGCATTATTTGTGTTGTTAAGATTTTTTAAGTTAAGTTTTTGGATAGGATCTTAGTTATATATACATGAATATATGTATAGACGGAAAGAAAATCTTATATATACTATACTAATATTATAAAGCTGAAGAGTTTGTTTGTTTGCTTGAACCCGCTAATCTCAGAAACTACTGGTATGATTTGAAAAATTCTTTCAGTGTTAGATAGCCCATTTATCGAGGAAGGCTAAAGGCTATATAATATTAACTACAAACGCGGGTGAAACCGCGGGCATAGCTAGTAAGGTGATAATATATCTTCTAGGGCACCTAGAAGATATTTTATCTGATGACTTTATTGGCTAATAAAGTCAACATACGTAAAAAGATGAAGATAATGTTTTTCTATTGAACTAATGAGAAACGCCTCGTATGAAATAAATAAAATATCAGGAAACACCAATTAAAACAGTCTAACTAACTAACTAAACTTCACGCCACTTCCCTAGCGGGGTAGGGTAGGGTAGGCCTCTGACCACTCGCCCAACGGGCCAGTCAAAATATTAAACCCATTCCTCTCTTTCATTTACAAATTCATAAACTTGAAGACTATCTTATCCATGATCACTGCATTTCCATTACACAACCTTTAAAATATAACATTTCTAGTCTAGCGGTTAAAACATCCCCGTTTTACTCTCCGCTTCCACAAATAGCCACATTGTTCCGAAAGCCCGACCGCCCACACCACGACCTAAGCTAGCAAGTCTAGATTAAGCCTAAACAAACCAGGTCTAGAAAGCGCTGTCTAATATCCTCTCAGAGGGTGGTAATTCTTGGTTATATACAGACAATGGACATGGATGGTGTTACAGCGCAAGTAAATGAAATAGCCAGTAGTATATAATTAAATAAATAAACATATATTTTTGTGTAGGCGACTAGTTAGGAGTCATAAATAATTTTTAACAAATAAAAAACTGACTTCATAAACAAACCTAATAAAAGTACAAAATAAATTTACTTAGGCCAAAGTAATACGTATTTTAATACTTATAAATTTGAAGTCAGTGCCAAGTAAATGCTTAAATTGGTATAGGTACAATTGTCACTCAACAGATACATTTTCAGTGATAATTACCTACTAATATGAGCTTCAATTGTACCAAGTCATTGTTAAACTTGGCCTTAAAAAGCTCCTTCGATTCTGCCGACCCCTATGGGGATTGCCGGATTTATATTATGTATGTATACAATTATAATCTATATTTGACAGGCCCGTTGGTCGAGTGGTCAGAGACCCTGGCCATGAATCCAAGGGTCGCGGGTTCGAATCCCGCTAGGGGCAAATGTTTGTGTGATGAACATGGGCATTTGTACTCGAGTCATGGATGTTTATAAACGTATATAAGTATTTCTATTCGTTCACCTAGTATCCATAGCACAAGTTTACGCTTAGTTTGGAACTAGGGAATTGGTGTGTCAGTCTGGAAAATTTATTTATTATTTTATTATATTACCTGTTTCCTAAATAGGCTAAGGTAGCTACTGGATACTATATTTTTCTCACCCAGCTTTTCTCGTTCGGACCAAGCTTCGCCATGCAGCAGATCATGCACGACTGAGCTATTATGCCCAGTTCGTGTTTGACCAGTGATGTGTCGGGTAGTTGCGTAACGTTTTAATATCGATAGATTTTAGACGTTTATAATGTTGACTGTGTTATGGTTCAGGACTAAGGAATCGTTATAGTATAAACACTTATAATTTTCTTTTGCGTTACATACATACATACATACATACATACATGCATACATACATACATACATACATATATAACATCACGCCCTCAATCCTGTTACGTTAATTTTAGTTAATCAATTTTATATTATGCGTTTTGGTTTTAAATCTATTACAGGAATGCGTAATGCGTATTGACTTAAATAATAATGATAGATAAAATAACATTCATTTGATATATTAGCGTTAATTCCAGATTATCTATACCCTTCCTTTAATATGATAAAATACTAAATAGCAGGAAAGTTCATAGACCACTTTAAATACCGCAATAAAATCATCCCGAGGACCGCACGATAGTCTCAGTAACAGATCGAATTCCACGCGATTGGCACCGCAGAAAAAAATAGTAGGTACATAATAACGTACAATGACAGATCTATATATACTAATATAATAAAGCTAAAGAGTTTGTTTGCTTGAAAAAAGTTAATCTCAGGAACAACTGGTCCTATTTGAAGAACTCTTAGTATTAGATAGCCTATTTATCGAGGAAGACTATGGATAATTACCATTGATTGAAAACACCATTCTTTTAATTTAGCATTATTTTAATAGATTAGTAAAAACTCCATTATTTTATAGTGACATAGTTGAATAGTAAAAAAAACTGACAATATCATTTTCTCTACAGCCAGAGATATTCTGACAAACAATAAATACATACTTCTTGCACTGACAACTGAACATACCGCCCACCATGCACAGAATGGTCATCTTTCCCGCCCACCATGACCCAACCTGACTCAATTTATAGTGGACTGTATACTGTGTTCAAAACGTTAAATATTAATAGGCTATATAACATTAACCAGAAATTCGGGTGAAACCACTGGCACAGCGAGTTCATTAATAAAACGCAGTTTTAAATTTTCAAGTCATTAAACATAACAATGTAACTGTTAATTTCTTTAGTTACGCCGCGTCTTTAGTTAGCGTAATTTCTGGGCTTGAAGTCTAAGACAATGTTAAATTCAGAGTAATTACCATGCTAAAGTACTTGTGTCTCGAAACTAATTTCCGTTAGAACACAAAGTGTCGAAAGCGTAAATTTTACTGTCAAATTAGATTTAATAAAATGTTGTTACTGAATTTGAGACATTATGGAACTAAGTTATGTAACTTATGTAAATCTATATAAATAAAGCAAAGTCGTGTTTATTACACCACTTATAAGTCGAGAACGGCTGAACCGATTTACGTTGTTTTTGATTTGTTGAATTTGTCTTCGTCCAGAATAACAGAATAACTATCAAAAAACAAAATAAAAGCAAAAGTATTTTCTCATATAAAACGGTGGGATTCGTATCTGTCAATGTTAAATGTCAATTACTGGGCGATACGAAGTTCGCCAGGACAGCTAGTACTTCCCCCCCGCCGGGGTCTTCGGTTTGTCGTACCGGGGGGGCTTAGTAGGCCCTGCCATGGCAGGGCTGAAGCGAAGAGGGACCCCGAGGTGAGCCGCGACTGCACGTCTGGCAATCCGGGCAGTTGCGGCGGTCCGGCCGTATGGCCGTACGGCCAGACCCCTTGCGGCCGGACCAGGGTTGCCGAGGAAGAGGAGGAGCGGAGTGTTTTCGTTGCTCGCCTCCCTATCCTCGGCAACCCGACAGGGGCGCGCTGGGTCGCGTCGTGGTGGGTCGCGGAGGGATTGAGCGTCTCGATGCTCTCCCTCCGCGACGACAGGGCTCTGCCCTCAATTTGGGTCGCCGGGTGGAAGGCGGCCCCCTCTGGCGAGACGCTCTCCGCGTGCCCTCTGGCTTAGCAGAGGGCACAGCGCGAGAGTGGGCCCACGACGCCGGTCTCGGGGACGATCGGCGTCTGAATCCTGGGCGGAGTAGTTGAGACATGCTGGGTGGCCTGGCATGTCTCGACGCGCGCGCGTGCTCGGTGCTGTGCTTAGGTCTAGGGGTAGGTCGAATTAGTCGTCTCCATGTTATAGATATAAAGGCAATTTTTTTTATTAAGTAAAATTAAAATCATTGTTTATTATTAATTCATATGTACGTATACTGATTTCTGGTTAAAAGCTTATGCACATTAAGAAGAATAGCATCACTTGCATCTTACTTTTATTCATATAATAAGATAGTTTATACGTTACTTAGAAAAAGGTAAATTAAAAAAATCGATCTAACTGTTTGTTTGTCCGACTAATTTCTTAAATGACTAATCCAACTTAGATCAGAATATAATGTCCAGATCAACCAGGGTACATGATATGATAATGATTAACAATATTTTTAACATCAATCAATCAATCATAAACGTTTGAAACGGGCTCATAGTTAATTATAACTTACAATTATTTAAAACCTAACATTCATGTTGGTCATTTGCGTTACCAGTCTATAAAATGATCATATAAAATGAGCCCAAAAAACATGTGAATGCCACTGTTTTAAATAGTTCTCATTAACACCATTATCATGGAGTAATGGGATTTCAAAATAAAACGATTTTTTTTTATCGATAAATTGAAACTCTTTCCCCTCACTACCCATGGACCGAGGTCTGTCCACCGCAACCATTAGCCGGTAATAATCGAGCTATTTGCTATCTATCGATATCGATTGGCATCTAAATTGTGTTTTGCATGCATAAAACATTTTTGATGACTGCTAATCATTTGTGGTATACTAAACTGTTTATGTGACATAATAACACTAATTAAACCTTTAATTGTATCAATATATATTTTTAAATTTCTGCTACATCTTGTGGTCTTAAGAAGAATGTGCCAACTGTATTCCTTTCCTAGCATATCGTAAAAGGCGAATAATAGTATTATCGGGTTTTGGGTATGTGATTGTATAGGCGATGAACTAGCTTCTTGTCACTACTTTTTCACAATTTCACATCTAATTCAGCCCAGTTTTATTTTTGCTGAATGTGGTTAAAAGGGCTTGCTGTCCCTTTGACTCTGCCTACCTCTTCGAGGATTACAGGCGTGATGTTATGTATGTACCTATGTGTTACTTAACTACGTTATAAGTAGACTTAATGATGCATGTAGACAGTCGGCAAAGAATTGTATCGAAGACAGCAGTTCATGTAGTTCAAGTCACCGTCTCTTCTACAATAGAATGTAACCAGTAATCGGATTTTATATTCGTAAATATAAATCATAAATAGCATCACGTCGGGTACAAAGATGTGTTCTATGTTCGTTAAGGAAAAATAATGAACCAATTGTGTTCCTTGTCTAGTATCATGAAAAGCAACTAACGGGCTATTGGGTATGTGTTTGTGAGGGAATGAGTTAGCCACTTGTCACTCTAATTTAAAATTTCCCATTGTTTGAGCTACAATTGATAAAAGGAGCTGCTCATTTGACTCTGCTTACTCTTTGAGGAATTGTGGTTCTTATTTAAAAATATATCGACATATCGACAATTGAACACACAACACTAGCCCGCCACACTCGCAGACCGCACGGAATGGAACTTTTGTGATAAAATGCATCTGCTCGGACCGCGATTAAGGATGCACCGATTACGGTCCTGTGCGCTCCTGCGGTTCGCTTGTGGGGAGGAAATTATTAATAGATTGTCCATCGGGATAGAGCAGGAATCAATAAAAGAAAATAGGACTACAGGAGAAACGGTCGTAGCAAGAGTAGAAGTATTGAATTTGTTCTAAGTGTTGAGAGTGGAGACCGAGGTTCGATTAATGGTTTAACATACGTAGGTACCATCAAGTTCGAAAGGGGTGAATGGGTGAAAGGGTCGCCAACATTCAGACTTCAGACTCTATTGTGTTTCATGTGAATCTAGAACCTTTAGGAATTTGAATATATCCTAATACTTTTCGCTCTAATAAAGTTAAAAAAGCTATTCCAATTAAAAACCTTAAAACTAAAACCAATTAACCTAAAAAAATTAAAATAATATCAATTATTATCCATTACTTACTATCTTCATAAAAATTTAATATATATTATGATTACTAAATTATTGAATCTTTATAGTAGATAGTCCATTAATTAATTCGTATCTAATTATAATCCTTGTAATAAAATTGATAGCTCCTAAAATTGATGAAATCCCAGCTAAATGAAGGGAAAAAATAGCGAAGCCAAAAGATGTACCTCCATATGCCATATTAAATTAAAGTAGGAGATAAGCTGTTCATCTTGTACGTAATAATTTTTCCGGGGTAAGAAGCAGCTAATGTCCTTTCTTAGGTTTCAAACTTTAGGTGTGCTAAATTTCACCAGGTCCAGTTCAGTAATTTAGATGTAAAGACGTAACATATAGACCAACAGACAGATGAACAGGCAGACAATATAATTGGCTAATTATTATCAGTACTAAAGTAAATAAAATAAAAATAAATGTCTTTATTTACCAAGAATACAGCCAAAACAGGAAATTATACTGTGACAACCAAACTAGGCTCGGCCTGTCTCGTGGGAATCAAACAAAGGAAATTGCAGTGGAACATAGTGGCTATTTCAAAAATACAATCGACGATGAAGTGACAATACCTCCTAACTAATATTTTTTTAGGAATCGACTTTTTAATGCAGCAGCCTTAAAATTCAATTTCGCGTGGATTTTTTTTTTCTTGTTTGTTATCAAATAATAAAGTAATCCTGTAAACATTACATTAAAAGTTATATGAAAGCCTTATGATCAAAACCAAAAAAATGGATCGTTTTTTCATTCTCCTGTAAAATAAGCATATTTACAGTTAGGAGGTATTGTCACTTCGTCGTCGTACTACTGATTTTATTATTGGTTACTAAAGAAGATAAAAAAAAACATCAATTAAATGAGTTAAATTTAAATAAATAAATAATAAATAAATAAATTCTTCAGACTGGCACACCAATTCCCTAGTCCCAAACTAAGCTTATAAGCTTGTGCTATGGATACTAGGTGAACGGATAGACATACTTAAATACGTTTATAAACATCCATGACTCGAGAACAAATATCCATGTTCATCACACGAAATATTTGCCCCTAGCCGGATTCGAACCCGCGACCCTTGGTTTCGTGGCCAGGGTCTCTAACCACTCGACCAACGGGCCAGTCAAATATGTACTCTTTTTGAGTTAACTTAAATTAAAATTCTATGTGTCTCTGTGTGTGTGTGTGTATATGGGTGAGTAGGTGTGCGTGTGTACGTGCGTGTGTGTGAGTGTTTGTGTAAATAGTGCATGCTTATCAACTGAGCTACATGAGTGATTTTTCCAATCAGAGTACGAATTTAAGTAATCTTTAGCATTAATATTAGTGAGGACTAGAAACAAAGGGATGAAAAATCATTTCTTTCTTTCCTGAACTACTTCAGGCGTGATGACGTAACAGACAGACAGAGTTATTTTCACATTAATAAGACATTAGTAAGACAAGTTAACCGTTTCATGGTAGTTTAAACCCAGAGCATACTGATTAACGGCATGCGAGTTGCGCTCTCCGCGGCACGTTCATAGTTTAGTCGGGGCCCGCTTAGAACATGATCCAGGACTTAGCAAGTCTGTTAATTACAATGAAGCGATTGCCTGTAATAATTTTAAATGGATCATCTTTCTAGCGTTATGTCCTGTGTTTAAACGGGGTCCGCTTAGACTATGAACTAGGATTTAGCGAGTCTGGTAATTACATTGAAGCGACTGCCGATCTGACCTTCGTAGCCCTAAGATAGGGGAACCAGACAATTTTTGGATCATGGTTACAAATCCAAAGTTGTTTTGAATTTGCAGGTTTCATCACGATGTTTTCCTTCACCCTCGAGCTAGTGGTGTAAATACGTACATAGATTTGAAAAATCCAGAGGTACGTGCCGGGTTTGAACCCGCACTCCTCGGTTAAGAGGCGCGTGTCCTTACCATTGAGCTACCACTGCTCTCTATAATAATTTTAAATTGATATGGAAAAAAATATATCAAACATACATACCGAACCGCCCAAAAAGTTTTTTATTTTGAAAAATCATCAACAATCATCAAAATCGGAGCTGTTTCTAAGGTCTTTCAAGACTGCATGTTTTACGGGTTTTTGACTTGACTACTTAAGGCGTGCCAAATTTCATCGAAGCTCATTTAGTAGTCCAGGACTGAAGACATAAGATAGATAGACAGTTAAGTAGACGAGAGTAACTTAAGCATTTATATAATAAATAAAAAATATCAGACTACATCACATACATTGATCCGACTCCGAGGTAAGTAGCTTAAGCACTTGTGTTACGGATATCAGAATCAACAGCGGTATTACAAATATTTACTGAAATATTGGTTATTAAGTACCACAAGTATTCATCATACGAATGTTTGTCCTGAGTGGGGATCGAACCCACAACTCTTGGCGCATAGGGCTGGGTCACTACCGAATGCGCCATCGAGCCAATCGAAAAAATGTATATTGAGGCCCAGTAAGCACTGAAATAAGTTAACAGTTCCAAGGTAATCGTTTCATTGTAGCTAAAGCCTAGAGCACACAGATTAACGGCAAGCGAGTCACGGCGCGCTCTTCGCGGCACGTTCGTAGTCTTTGAGTTCCGGCTCAGCAGTTATCACGGCGGCTAGTCAGGTGACACGCCTCACGAAATTACACGGTGGAATAGCCGCGTTGAAGATGAAATCGGATCAATCAGATTGGACAGCGAAATGACTTGTGCACTTTCAATCTTATACTATACTAGCTTCTGCCGGCGGTTTTGCTCACGTGGTACTCGAATCGAAAAAATATAGCTTTTAAGTGATTCGGGTGTATGCTATATTATTCTAAAGGTTTATCAAAATTCATTACGTAGTTTTTGCGTGAGAGAGTAACAAACATCCATCCACCCATTCATACAAACTTTCGCGTTTATAATATTAGTAGGACTAATAATTGTCCGTAGAGCTGAAGAGTTTGTATGTTTATTTGAATACGCTAATCTCGGGAACTACTGTTTCAAATTGAAGAAATATTTTTGTGTTTTTAACCGACTTCAAAAAAAAGGAGGAGGTTCTCAATTCGACTGAATTTTTTTTTTTTTTTTTTTTTTTTTTTTGTATGTATGTTACTCGATATCTCTGAGAATTGTTAACCGATTTCCAAAATTTTTTTTTTAATCGAAAGGGTTTACTCCCGAGTTGGTCCCATTGCCACCAAGTCACGATCTGATGAAGGGATCCCAGGAAAATCGAGGGCAACCCTCAAACTTTATAGGCACGTACAATCTGTTTTAGACATTTTCTAAGATTGTTCAAGTATTTACGTATGGTACTAATCATCTAATGTTGGTGAGCTGATGATGGAAGGTACAAATCCTTAACGATTAGGAATTAGTTTATGATTCTTTAAATATTGATATCTTCGAGAATTGTAAGACGATTTTTAGAGTTCTTTTTTTTATTCAAAAGGGTATATCCTGGAATTGCTCCTATTGGTACCACATCTGGATCTGATGAAGGAATCTTAGGCAAATCGAGGGAAACCCTCAAGTATTATAGGCGCGTACAATCTATTTCAGTTATTTTCTAAAACAATTCAAGTATTTACGTCTGGTATTTATAATCTCATGTTGCTGAGCTGATGATGGAAGGTGTAACTCCTTAACGATTAGGAGTTCGTGGATAATTCTTTCAATATTATAGGGCTATATTGAGTGTTATTCTCGAGATAGTCTCAATTTCACCAAGTCTTGGTCTAGTGATGGGATTCCATGAAAACGAGGGCCACTCTTAAATTTTAACGACATGTTAAGTGTTTTATTTATTTTTTCTAAAACGATTCCAGTATTTGCGTCTCGTACTCATCATGTTATGTTGCTTAGCTGATGATGAAAGGTAACTCTTTGAAGATTAGTAGTTTTAAGTAATTCTTTAAACATTAAAGGCTCGTTATACCTTTTCGTCTTTAGTCTCATAAGACCGGCACTGTCTCATTAAAGCAGCTCGTTTTGATTTGGTCTACCTACCTATTAATAAATTTCACTAAAAAGTAACAAATAAGTTAAATTTTAACAAAAATAAAAACCGACTTCAAAAAACCCCGCAAAAAATGTTTATAAAAAAACACAAGTATAAACTGCCTTAATAGCTATTTAAATGTCTAAACACTAAAAAGTATAAAATAAATTCTTTCGACTGCTTCGATGAAAGTATTAATTTTTAACACGTATTTAAATATTTACAATAATCAGTTAGTTTTGGAGTCGGTGCCAGCCAAACTAAAAAAAAGTAGACACTTAATAACAAATTACCTTACTAATAACAATATGAAACAAATTAGTTAAAATATGACTATATTAACTTACTATTGATTTTGTATATTCAAAACCTATTTTATCACCCTTCACCAAGAAACAAATAATTGCAAATTCCGAAATGATGATATAATTACGCGGGCTGGCACCGACTCCAAAACTAACTGATTATTGTAAATATTTAAATACGTGTTAAAGATTAATACTTTCATCGAAGCAGTCGAAAGAATTTATTTTATACTTTTTAGTGTTTAGACATTTAAATAGCTATTAAGGCAGTTTATACTTGTGTTTTTTTATAAACATTTTTTGCGGGGTTTTTTGAAGTCGGTTTTTATTTTTGTTAAAATTTAACTTATATAGTTCATTTATCGATGAAGGCTATATAACATTAACCATAAACGCGAATGAAACCATGGGCACAGCCAGTATATGTATATATTACTTATTTTGAAAATTTACTAATATTTTATTCGACGTGTTCTATATCTTTTAATAAAAAAACAAAATGAGCGAATTATGTAGGTACTGACATATTTTATTTCACATTTTTTCATATAATCCAGCCCATTGTCTCATGTTGGTCTAGGACTTAAAAGTAATGTGCCAACTGTGTTTCTTGCCTAGGATGTCGTAAAAGGTGACTAATGGTATATGGGGTTGTGGTTATGTGATTGTGTAGGCGACAATGTAGCCATCTTCCATTTTCCATCTAATCCAACCCAGTTTTGCTTTTGGCTGAATGTGGTCAAAGGGGCCTTTGACTATGCCTACCCTTTCGGGTATTAAGGGCGTTATGCTATGTATGTATGTATGTATATATTTTATTAAAATTTAATATTTTGGTATGTGTTGGAAATCCTTGTGTATTGTATAACTTGTTGTTTTGTTAAAGTTGAAATTGAACCTTTCAGATTGTGCAGTGAAATGACTTGCGGATTTTCTATTTAGGAACATTTATTTTGCCAATAGTTAGAAGACAGGTCTCAGAAAAATTTAGGTATATTGTGGAAAACAGAAAATAACAAACATAAAGTTTTTGAATGACTCGATGGCGCATTCCGTAGTGACCCTGCCCCAGGCGCCAAGAGTTATAGGTTCGATCCCCACCCAGGCCAAATATTCGTGTGATGATACTTACTTGTATTTGTTCTGTGTCTGGGTGTTAATATCTGATATTTAATATAATATTTGTAATACCACTGTTGATTCTGATATCCGTAACACAAGTGCTTTAGCTACTTACCTCGGAGTCAGATCAATGTATGTGATGTAGTTTAATATTTATTTGTTTATTGCATTTTGGACATGCTAAACAAGGAGCACAGTTGGTTGGTAGAACACATTTTGAAGTCCCAGGCCAACATAAGGCATTTTAGTGTTTGGCTCTCATTCTGTAGACTGGTTAATACTATGTATAACTAGAACAAAGACATGAAAGAAACCCAATCCGATTCGTACCAGCCATGTCCTGTATTTTTTCAGGATTTCACCTTTCTCGAGCTTTTTTCCCCGAAAAGCTTCACTATTACAGTTGATTGTTATACCTACTTGAGATTTTCCTTTTTGTTACAGTTTGACTCTGTACAATAGTCGAGGAGAGCATGTGCCTATCAAATATAGATTCCAGTCATCATATCATTTATAACATTCATCAGAAAGAGCCAGTCTAAATGATACATCATATCATTTAGACTGGCTGGTGCGTTTGGTAGTGATCCTGCTCTATGCGCCAAGAATTGTGGGTTCGATCCCCACCCAGGACAGACATTCGTCTGATGAATACTTGTGTTTGATCAATGCATGTGATGTTGTGGGATATTTATTTATTTATATCAAATCACATTTTTTAGTTAATTGTAGTGGTTTTCTTATGATAATAATTTTATTCCTTGTTGTTCTGGTCTCAAAAAAATGTGTCAACCGTGTTTCCTTGCTTAGTGTGACCTAATGATCGTATAAAAAAAAAACATGTTTTACATTTTACATTTTGAAGAGGCGAGTGAGGTGTGTAAGGATCGTGCCATATGGCGTTCGGTTCTCTCTGCCTACCCCGCTGGGGAAGTGGCGTGAAGTGTAGTTATGTTTTACATTCTAATATCATGAAGTTGTGAATGAATACGTACATAGTAAAATCCAAAGGTACGTGCCCCGGTTTGAACTCGCACTCCTCGGTTAAGAGGCGCATGTCCTTACCATTGAGCTATCCTTCTTTTACCGACTCTCTGTGACTTAGTTAATTAGTCCCCGATCCCCTGGCTCCTACGTATCCCACACTCGCATCACGTACTTACAGCTCACCGTATTGAATTTTGGTCACGTAAAATCTTTGTATTTTCTCCCTCTCCTGTCTCTTATTATTATTAGGGTTCCTCACAACTTATTTACTGTATTGGCGCATTAGCTTAAGAGAGAAGTCTCTGTGCTGGTAAATAAAGTTATTTCTACGCAGTATTTGTTCATTTGGGTAATATGTTTATGAGATGTTTACTAAGTGACGGAAAAATAGGATGAGGTCACGGACTAGTAAAAAAAGAAGGACTCCACGCTATCATACTATAGCGTGAAGCCACGTTTATGCATGTGTGAGTGAGATACTTAAGGATACCAGTTAATGGATATCTGTCATTAGGAGCACTTATTATGTCAATGTGTGACGTAAGTTGCGTGTCAAGTTGGAGCATCTGAGGAGCTTCAATGTCTAGTTAGTGGCGCGGAGTCCTTTTTTTTTTTTAATAGTCCGTGGATGAGCTATGCGTTTTATATCTGACTTAGCGATTTGGTGTGAGCCTCATTTAGTATTTGACCGTGCTAATGGCGTTCGGTTCTCTCTGCCTACCCAGCTAGGGAAGTGACGTGAAGTTAGTTACTCATTTAGCATGAGGATTGTCATAGCTTGAAGGTGCGTGAAAAACAAGGGGTGTGATATCTCTCACATCATCAGGAATCACCGCTGATGGAGTAAGAGAGCACGACAAGCAACTTAGGTGTCCCGTCGTTAGTTCTAAGAGTGTTAAATATGTGGGCTTTCGTAGTAAGTATCCGAATGAAACGCAACAGCTTAAGAGCTTTTGTTTAAGAGAGTGGGAGTTTGGTCTAACTGGCCCAGTCATGCTGATATAAATGTGACAGTGTCCGTCCTGGGCTTATACGATTGTAACTGTCTTCCTAGACAAATACATAAATAAATATCAGACTACATCACATACACAAGTATCCATCACACGAATGTTTGTCCTTGGTGGGGATCGAACCCACAACTCTTGGCGCATAGGGCAGGGTCACTACCAAATGCGCCATTGAGCCGGTCAGTACAGTATAAATGTAGTAAAAGGAGATAAATGGTGTACCTCATCATCATCCTTGCTTGCATCAGTACCCCATGTTATTCATGATCCCTTTCATCCAAGCTCTACGGTTTTTATAACTCCTAACATCACCTTTTGTTAATACACGACTAATCTGGTCGTGGTAGGTGAGCCTGGGCCTTCCGCGGCTCCTATATCCGTCCACTTTCGCATTGTATATCTGTTTAGTCATTATTTCGTCATCCATTCTTTCCACATGTCCGAACCACCGGAGCATGCCTCTTCTTACCTTGACTCCGACGCTGTTTTTCAGACCGACTCTCTTTCTTACATTATCAAACTAAAAGTGTTTAAAACAGCAAACTCCTTGGAATCTATCTATATATATCTATGGAATCTACCCACCTCTTAGGGGACTGCAACCGTGATAGTATGCAAAAGGTCATTAAAATAGTTCCCTCTGAAGCAAGATCCGATGCTCCACCGCGCCAGAAAATGACAAAAGCCAATAACCTGTCAGGTCCCGAGTCACGGTGACAAATAGTCTCGCGACGTGACACGTCAGACGCTTTGATTTTCCCGCCACATTTAACAAGCGATTCTCATTTTTGAATTATGGTTTTCTTTTGTTTTAATAGCTGGCGAGCTGTGTTAGCTTGTGGAAAATTGCTTGTCATGTGATGTGTTTTTTAATAAAGATGGGGAAAATGTCTGGAATTAATATATAGCACCAGCTATTTGGTAAACCTTAAAAATTTGGTTAATTATATTTAAATTATGAATACTATAAATAAATATAAAAAATGGAAAAAAAAATTAATAATTCATCCAACTCTGTTCTTTGACTAGCATGTCGTAACAGGCGGCTAATGGTGTATAGAGTATTTATTATGACAGTAACTAATTTTTCACAATTTTCCATCTAACCCAACTTGAATTTATTTTTGGCTAAATATCGTTTATTTCTGCCTGCCCCTTTGAGATCACATGCGTGATGACATCATAGTTATATTATAAAGAGAAAAAAAAATGTTTTTTTTTTGCATTGAATAGTTTGGAAACGACTAGACTGATTTAAAAAAATATTTCACCTATGGAAAGCTACTTTACCAGCGAATAACATAGACTATATTTTATCCCCATTTTCTCACAGTAACGGCAACTAAGCGGGCAAAACCGCGGGCACTCCTAGTGTACAATATATCCAATAACGTGACATCGTGTCCCGCGATGTGCAGCTCCCACAGTGACAATAGCGTGACGTGATATGTCAAATGCTTTGATGTTTCCGACACTATTTGTTTTTTTTTTTTTTTTTTGTTTAGTATACATTTTTCTCCTTTTTGTAATATCAAACAGTATGATATACATTGAACTTAGCTTAGGCTATGTAACTTGAGTTACATATCAGTATCAAAGTGTTGATGTACAATGCAATATTTAGTTTATGATTCTAACGTTGTGTCTATACTTTTCCCATCTCTATGAATTATAAATATGGCGCTTGAGTAATGTGTGCGTTTTGTAATGTGTCGTTCAGTTTAAAGAGTCAAGTAAATAAAAACCTTCTTAGCATATCAAGTTGCTTCATTTAATAACATCATAAAGTATTTATTATATAGACATTAAAAAGTGCAAACACAGGTATTCACTACTCAATTTTTTTTGGTGGGAATCGAACCCACAACACTACAGCTATCTTCAGCGCCATCCTTCAGTTTTATTAATATTAATTTGTATTTTATCCCTCAGTAGGTAATACCCTGTTTCTTTCGATGTATACAGTAAACAAATAAATAAATTATAATTTATTGTCCTAAATCCTCATTCTACGGGACCCGCAGTCATTAACTAAGGTCGGTCCTGCCTCGCATTACTTATCATGCTTAGCAGTTTCAAGGGTCATGCGGCAGCATTGATCCCTAAACAAAATTAGGTGTATCCCCTCTCTGCTGCAGGATAAAACAATGATGGACGGTTATGAGATCTAAGGATGGGGCGTATGAAACAGCGAGGAAGAATTTAAAAGTCCCATGTTGGTCTGGGACTTAAAAAAGAATGCACCAACTGTGTTCCTTTCCTAGCATATCGTAAAAGGCGACTAATGGCAGGTATATTGGATTTTGAGAGTATAATTGTGTAGGTGACGAGCTAGCCATTTGTCACTACTTTTCGTAATTGGCCATTTAATCCAGCCCAGTTTTATTTTTGGCTAAATGCGGTTAAAGGGGCTTGCTGCCTCTCTGACTCTGCCTACCCCTTTGGGGATTACGGATATGATGTTATATATGTATGTTAAATACTTAGATTAAATCAAAATTTTGATTTAATCTAAGGTTAAATATGAATACAGAAGGTAAAAATTATATTAATCGACATTAGAAAGTATACGTTATATTATTAGTCATAACCCACATTATACGCATACAGAAGTATAATGGTAGTTTAGTAAATAAAGATTACATACACGCCATATACTGGGCGTACGAATAATAATTTAAGTACTAAGTTTCTGATCTAATATAAGTGTAGATACTTAAATTAGATCAGAAAATTCACCTGGCTTAAACAATCATAAACTAAACTAAACTTCACGTCACTTCCCTAGCAGGTTAAGCAGGGAGAACCAAATCATAAACCATTTTTTTTTTATTGGTTTACATGAAAAACAAACAACCTGATGAAAAATTACTAAGTGGCAAGTTCGTCGCCTACACAATCATATCCAGCACGCAATCTACCATTAATCGCATTTACGACTTGCAAGAAACACATTTGGTACATTATTTTTGAGTCCCGGATAAACATGGGATAAGTACAAATACAAAAACAAATATTTTTATTCAGTATCAGGATTGTTACAATTCTGCGTTACGATTGAAGTTCTGTTAAGTAAAGAAATACTTGTGTTAGATCCTCGCTCTCCATTACAGTATATAACAATAATGATACCTTATATTATGTTATATTTTTAACAACATTTTCTCATGATATTAACAATGAATTAACAAAAAATAAAAGTAACTAGTAAGTTTTAGTTTTAAACGATTTACAGCACAGCTTACTCAATAGCCCCATCCTTTTCCCCTGTAACCTCAGACGCGATAAAAGATATTTTAGACAAGGTTAATTTTCCGGACCGCGTGAGAAATTGAGATTAAAAATTAAACCGCTTTACTAGGTTTAGTATAAACAGGATGCGATCATAAAAATAATGTATGGAGGCTGTGTTATATTAACGGGAGATATAGGGGCGGGTTAGTTACAGGAATTTATTGGTAAAGTCTTTCACTGTTGGTTTGCTTGTATAGAATTCTATACTTACGATGAAAGTCCCAAGTTATTTACGTGTTGATGACATATAATACATAAATAAATAAGTGAGATTAGCGCGTTCAAGCAAACAAACAAAATAAACAAACTCTTCAGCTGTATATATTAGTATAGTATAGATTATAATGTCCTCCTTACCGATATCGGTCACGGCCAGTGGCGGATTTACACTGTTGGCCGCCCTAGTAGGCCCCAGACCATAATTCTCAGTACTAAAGCGTCATCACTTAATTTTTAACACGATTGGCCGCCTCTAATATCTGGCAGCCCTAGGCCCGGGCCTACTGGGCCTTAGGGTAAATCCGCCACTGGTCACGGCGGCCAATCTTAACAAGAATTAGCAAATTGCGTAAGAGATATTATAGTGCACAAGTGTGTGCGCTATAATATCTCCTGAGACGATGATGATTAGATATGAATAATGAATAAATAAGAAATATTCGACAACATCACAATATTGATCTGATTCCGAGGAAAGTAGCTTAAATTAAGCACTAGTGTTACGGATACCAGAATCAATAGGGGTAATACAAATATATAGATACTAAGATATTAGTTATTAACATAGACACAGAACAAACACAAGTATTCATCACACGAATGTTTGTCCTGGGTGGGGATCGAACCCAAAACTCTTGCCGCATAGGGCAGGGTCACTACAGAATGCGCCAGCGAGCCAGGCAAAATATCAGGCTTAGTAATAAGGCTTCGCTTCCTTTAATACGGAAATCCAAAAGGTTACTGTTTAATTAAAGCTCATCCAGTGGATATCCGACTCAGCTGCATATGGCGTCTGTGCAATCAAGACTGCACTTTGCACTTTGAGCGGCAGACTGAGCGTTTTCATCTGCATAATTTGATCCCTGATAAGGTAGACGAAGAATACTTATCGTCTGAGGAAGGTTTAATGATTTCTAACTTTTGCGTTGCATTATCACTAGAAATACTGACGGGACTTAACGCATCATCTTAACATCACATCTATAATCCCCGAAAGGTTAGGCAGAGTCAAAGGGGCAGCAGGCATCTTTAACCAACATTCACCCAAAAACAAAACTGGACTGGGTTAGATGGAAAATTGGACTAAACGCGATATGCATTGTTTAGTACATGAGTACTTACAGCTTGACGTTTCGCCGTGTTGGAACGAACCACAAAATGCTTGTCGCATTTAGTCCCTTCAGTATTAGGATATCTAGGAATTGATAAAGTCATGGATTTTGTGCTTCATAATAATATGTTGTTCAAAGCACTGATATCTTTTTAATAGAACCAGTTATTGATGTACCAAAACTAAATTAATATTGATGATAGATTATTATATTATAAATGATAACTGACTGGCTCGATGGCGCATTCGGTAGTGACCCTGCCCCATGCGCCAAGAGTTGTGGGTTCGATCCCCACCCAGGACAAATATTCGTATGATGAATACTTGTGTTTGTTCTGTGTCTGGGTGTTAATATCCAATATTTAAGTATATATTTGTAATACCACTGTTAATTCTGATTTCCGTAACACAAGTGCTTAAGTTACTTACCTCAGAGTCAGATCAATGTATGTGATGTTGTCGGGTATTTATTATTTTTATTATTATTTATAACTGATTACTAAACAAGTGATTAAAAGTAGATTTTTCAATGGTTTGAAAAATATTTTATTTTAAATTTTATGACTTTATCTCTTTTCGGGCCGTACTAATTGTCTTTATTTATCATATGTAGTCTCATTATATAAACATAAAAATAATTCTGCTGCGTCTGTACTCACTATTCTTTTTTTTTCTCTCTTTTTTACTCTAAGACACAGATGATGTTTCTATTTTCTAACCGTATATAGTAATTATGTATTGTTTTTGTTTTTTGTTTTTTTCATTCATTTAATGTAATGCATGCACTGACCCATATTATTGTAATGTTGGTCAGTGCAAGACACGCGCCTCTTAACCGAGGAGTGCGGGTTCAAACCCGGGCATGAATAGATTTAAAAAAATCTAAGTACATATTTATACCACTAGCTCGACGGTGAGAGAAAACATCGTGATAAAACCTGCAAATTCAAACAACTTTGAATTTGTAACCATGATCCAAAAATTGTCTAGTTCCCCTATCTTAGGGTTACGAAGGTCAGATCGGCAGTCGCTTCAATGTAATTACCAGACTCGCTAAATCCTGGATCATGGTCTAAGCGGACCCCGTCTAAGCACGGGACATAACGCTAGGAAGATCAAGCATGTACGACACTCAAAGGTGCGGCCAGAATACCAGTGCTGCTGTGGCGACTCTCGGGTTGCTGCAACACACGCTGAGGCTCGCACCTTGTTGGCTATAACCCAATGTATGTTCCTGTCTCATGTGTCTGTATTATTTAATGGTCAATAAATGTTTTCTATTCTATTCTATTCTATTCTATATCAAACGTCGGTCTTCCAAAGTAAAATTAGAACTCCTTTAACAGGCTCGTTGGTCGAGTGGTCAGACCCTGGCCATAAAACAGAAAATCACGGGTTCGAATCCCGCTAGGGGCAAGTACATATCCCGCAGGGCATAAATATGGATATTTGTACTCGAGTCATGTATGTTTATAAACGTATGTAAGTATGTCTATCCGTCCACCGTAGAGAATTGGTGTGTCAGTCTGGAGAATTTTTGGTTATTATTTTTACACCCCGATTAAAAATACTAACTTGAAGATTAAGTAATAAATAAATATAAAATACTTAATACGGATCTTCATAACGTAGCATAAGCCGTTCACAGTTTTTAAGGCAGCCCAATATTTGCGGCCGCAAAGCCGATATCTCAAACAAGCCGCGCGTAAGCCGTACTGCAAACAGCTCGCCCTAACTCGCGAGGCTTAGTCCGGACCTACATACATACATGAACGAAACGAAATTGAGCCACTACAATATATTGTATAATGAGGAACTCAATTTCGTTTCGATTTATGTACTCGACTCTCGTGGAAGTAGAAGTTAAGGTAAAAAGTTAAAATTGGCTGGTTTGATATTCTATTTTAGAAGGCAAAACTTAAGTTTTTGCGCTTGTGTGTAAATTATGTGACTCAAATTAAAACTCTGTATTATTTTTCTTGTTTGAATTGCTTGATATCTAGCGACTAAATAAATTGTATTCCTAGAAAGAAAATAACCTCATTTAAAATTTAAGTCCATACTTTATTTCAACACTTTCTATAAGTATAGTTAAGTTTTCACAAATTTCTCTTATAAGTTAAAACATTTTCTTTCTGGATACAAAATCATATAAACGAGCTAGTTTGATATCAGTACCCCATTAAGTATTAAAGCAAAATCCCAAAATGATCTTCATAACGTCGCAATAAGCCGCTCACAGTTTTTAAGGCAGCCCAATATTTGCGGCCGCAAAGCCGATATCTCAAACATGGCCGCCCCGGCCTGCAAGCCGCGCGTAAGCCGTACTGCAAACAGCTCGCCCTAACTCGCGAGGCTTAGTCCGGACCTACATACATGAACGAAACGAAATTGAACCACTACAGTATATTGTATAATGAGGAACTCAATATCGTTTCGATTTATGTACTCGACTCTCGTGGATGTAGAAGTTAAGGTAAAAAGTTAAAATTGGCTGGTTTGATATTCTATTTTAGAAGGCAAAACTTAAGTTTTTGCGTTTGTATGTAAATATGTGACTCAAATTAAAACTCTGTATTATTTTTCTTGTTTGAATTGCTTGATATCTAGCGACTAAATAAATTGTATTCCTAGAAAGAAAATAACCTCATTTAAAATTTAAGTCCATACTATATTTCAACACTTCCTATAAGTATAGTTAAGTTTTCACAAATTTCTCTTTTAAGTTAAAACATTTCCTTTCTGGATACAAAATCATATAAACGAGCTAGTTTGATATCAGTACCCCATTAAGTATTAAAGCAAAATCCCAAAGTGATCTTCATAACGTCGCAATAAGCCGCTCACAGTTTTTAAGGCAGCCCAATATTTGCGGCCGCAAAGCCGATATCTCAAACATGGCCGCCCCGGCCTGCAAGCCGCGCGTAAGCCGTACTGCAAACAGCTCGCCCTAACTCGCGAGGCTTATAACGATACACATGAGTACTTATATACTAAGACTGGCGCAAAGTTCTCAGAACTTTATCTCCGTAATGCTTAATGAGGATCAGTAATAGCTAAAGGTAGCTTTTACTAAATTAACTTGGGCTGACTTAGAAACAACACTATGCGCGGGATTAAACGTGCGAAGTAGTATATGGGTTAAATTTTGAACTGGAACTTGAAAAAACTGTGTTCCTTGCCTAGTATGTCGTAAAAAGCCAGTAATGGTGTATTGGAAATGTCATTGTGCATGTTTACATTGACGCTTCTTTTCATAATTTCCAACAACCCAACTCAATTTTATTTTTGGGTGAAACTGTTTGGTGGAACAGACTCCTTAGAATCTGCCTAACTCTTCAGGGATTGCGAATATTAGGATATATACATTTATTTAAAAAAATTAAAGACTAATTATTATCAAATTAACTAAATCTGACTTAGAAGTAACACCATGTATACACTAAACGTAATAATGTACATTATGTAGTACTCATGTATTTGACAGCTTGACGTTTCGGCTGAGATGCAATGGCCTTGCATCTGTCATAAGTCAGCTGATGATTTATGCAATATAGCGTTTGGTTTCGCTAGTGCTATAATTAAATTATCACTAAATTAAACTAAGATACTCTGACTAAACTTCGACGCAAATGTTTATAAAATTAACTTGATTAGTAGGTGCTTAATAATCTCTTCAAATGTTACGAAAGTAACTGTATCAATGCATTGGTGTGTATGTCTGTAACGTGTTCATGCTTAATAATAGCTCCTTAAAGTAGGAGCTATTCGGTGGTATATATCTGTTAATTTTTTTCAATTGCATTCAAGATATTGTCCCCGTAAATATAGACCGAAGCATATTATTCATGACCATAGTCTGCATATTGACTGCCCCGTTAGTCTAGTGGTTGCATGCGCCACCTCATGACCAAGAGGTCCTGGGTTCCATTCCCGGGTCGGACCAAAAATTTGTGGCTGTGTATTTCAACATTGGAATTACTCAGTAATAGTCTGGAGTTAGGAAGTTGGCGGTATAATCACTCCGTGCCTCAGAAAGCACTTTAAACCGTTGTTCCTGCGTCTGACCTCTCTCAGGACGAATTGCCGTCTCATCGGACTATAAGAGTGAGGGAATAGAGAGTACACCTGTGTTAGCGCACACACTTGTGCACTATAATATCTCATGCGCAGATGGCTAGTCCTCGTTGGGACCAATATCGTTTATGAGGAAATTAATAATGCATATCGCGTCATTATAAGCATACTTAGCATAACATAACTGCAGTCTGGACTGTCTTGAGATGATGTAGATGTCACAAATATATATCAATTTCAAGATCAAATGTCAATATATACTTTGCGATCTGAATATCTATTATATAGAGCGGTGGTAGCTCAATGGTAAGGACACGCGCCTCTTAACCGAGGAGTGCGGGTTCAAACCCGGACACGTACCTCTGGATTTTTCAAACTCCTGTACGTATTTATACCACTAGCTCGGCGGTGAGGGAAATCATCGTGATGAAACCTGTAAATTCAAACAACTTTGGATTTGTAACAATGATCCAAAAATTGTCTGGTTCCCCTATCTCAGGGTTACGAAGGTCAGATCGGCAGTCGCTTCAATGTCTCTCAGACTCGCTAAATCCTGGATCATGGTCTAAGCGGACCCTGTCTAGGCACGGGACATAACGCTAGGAAAATGATGATGACTTTGCGATCTGAATATCAACTACACGTGTGAGTTATACGCAACTCCTCCAATTAATCAAGCTATGTGAGCAAAACTTATATGAACATCTATCTAAATCGGACAAGTTTTAACTACGGCAATTGAAGTTGGCGAAATGTAGCACGAGATTAATTTAAACCGCAGGTGGGTTGTTTTAATTGCTGATGTTGCATTTGTACAGTAGCGAAATGGTTAAGACATGTGGCATAGTTGCGAGGTGTACTGATTCACACCCGGACATGTTACTCTGGATATGGCACCAGGAATTGAATTTGATAATTACAAAAGAGGGCCATACGGATATTTCATATCTAAATACCATTTGGGGTAAGAAAACATCGTGAGAAAACCTGTATATACCTAATATAACCCCTTTGACCTGCCTACCCCTTTGAGGATTATATGTTTATTTGTTAGTTTCTTTCGGCGAACCGAGCTGTCGGCAAATGAACGTAGCGACTAAAAAAAATCTCTTTGTACGAATGAACGGCGAACAGTAATTTCTATTTACAATTATATCGCTTAAGAGTTATTCTACATACAGTTCGGAGCTCTTTCAAGGGGCTATTGAGCTAGGTAGAACAATAAGCAGGTTCCTGTGCGAAAAGCAGGCGATTCGTGGAATATGCCCTTCATGTTTTTTATCTTCCTTTTGTTTTTAATTTGACAATACATTTTCCTCGTCCATTTCCCCGATCTCGTTTCGCATTTTCGATCTTTTTTTTTTAATTTATAATGTCGAGTCTTTTGTGTAGGCTTTTGTTTCATTAATATGATTCGTTTTCTCAATATTTTATATATTTTGTGGATAATTTTTCAATAGACAGATTAAATTTTACAGGGCAATAACGTAATAAAACAGATTTTTTACAATTGTGCCACGATTGAATTTGCCTGGTTCCTGTATTTAAGGGTTTCAGAAGTCAGTAATTCAGTCTTTTCGATGTTAATGCCACACTTCACCACGCGTACTACCTCCTAAGGGGCAGATAGATCTAGGGAGCAACAAAATGAAATCAAGAATAATAATAAAATCCATAATATATAATAATAAAAATAAATCCTGGTCAAGGATTCATATAAAATAATTCTTATAAGGCTGGTTTGTTGTTTTATAAATATATAAATATTTGCTTTGACTAGCTTGACAAAATTGTTTACTAGTCCGTTCAATATTTTCTAAATCTTGTCACACGTCACAAATTTCAGGGTCGCGGGTTCGAATCCCGCTAGGGAAAAATGTTTCGTGTAATGAACATGGACATTTGTACTTTCCGTTCGCCTAGCATCCATAGTACAAGCATAAGCTTAGTTTGGAACTAGGGAATTGGTGGAAGTGGAAAAACACTCGAAATGATCACTTTCTCTCTCAAATTCCGCATATAATACACCAGGATCGAATTCTCGGAAATAAATAATTTGCCACGAATAATTCTTCCATAAAAGCCTCCGGCTTGGCGTCTGCTCCTAATCCCATCTGATTAAGTGAATCCAGCCCAAGGAGAGAAGTAATCACCTCCCGAAGGAATTAAATTCAACAGAACCATTCCACGAGTGAACTGTAAAATCGAGAATCGATACCTAATTTGGGAATTAATCGCAGTCTCGAGAAGTTGCCACGTTTGATTGGAGTCGTTGCAAATATTACATTAATTAATGTGGAAGCCGAGCTGAGGACGTGATAACTCGTCTTATTGGTTATTTGGGCATCAACATTGGCGACTTATCAAGTCGTATACGTAAATGTGAACATGGGCACTAAATTTAATATTTAGATCAGTGGCTCTTAACCTTTTTGACTGGCTCGATGGCACATTCGGTAATGACCCTGCCCCATGCGCCACCAGTTGTGGGTTCGATCTCTACCCAGGACAAACATTCGTGTGAAGAATACTTGTGTTCTTTTTGTGTCTGGGTGTTAATATCCAATATTTAAGTATATATTTGTAATACCACTGTTGATTCTGATATCCGTAACACAAGTGCTTATGCTACTTAGCTCGGAATCAGATCAATGTATTCATGTGATGTCGTCGGATATTTATTTATTTATTTTTGTGATGAGGGAGTGCCTACATTTCTGACTAGTGATAGACGGCAGATCACGACGCTGGTTTTCAGCGGGTGCCTAATCCACTTCGCACACCTGACCCCCACCCACGGCACTCATCAACGAAGAGAGAACACAGGTTCCCAGATAGGAACACAGGATAGCACCGAGGACCACTTGGTATGCCTTGGTATAGATCACCAGAGGTCCGCAGATCACCGGTTGAAAACCACTTCTTTCACCGACACTAGATCTAAAATAAGAGCAAGTTCTAATAAATAAATAAATAAATTAACCGGGCTGACACACCAATTCCCTAGTTCCAAACTAAGCTATAAGCTTGTCCTATGAATACTAGGTGAACGGATAGACATACTTAAATACGTTTATAGACATCCATGACTCGAGTACAAATGTCCATGTTAATCACACAAAACATTAGCCCCTAGCGGGATTCGCACCCGCGACCCTCGGTTTCGTGGCTAAAGTCTCTGTCCAATGGGTCTGTCAATTTGTTCTGTGTCAGCTGCCTCTATAAGCAGTCCGCTTGTGACTACGGTCGTTGCAACACGACGAAAATGTCAAGCTGCAAGTACTCATGTCCTACATAATGCATATCGCGTTTAATCTTATCGTTATATCGTTTTAATTAAGGCAACACTGTAAGAAAATGTCGTTTTTGAAAGTGTATTATCGTATTTTTGGTGTATGTCTTGTAAGCTGTCCTTAAATAAATAAATAAATAAATAAATCTTGATAGTATTAATTCTAGTTACGTAAAGCAATCTTGCACTTTTAATGCATCGAGAGCGATGTGAGTATTCCCTAAGTAAAAACAATCTTATTTCATTTCTCCTATAAAACGCAACTTCTTTAAATCAACGAAATGAATTGGCGAATTCAATCAGAGCACCCAATCGTATGAGGGAAAATGTAATAAAGAAGTCGACTCATTTCCGATTTGTGTCAGAGGAGCTACCTGCGTTATTATTAGGGATCCGTAGTTAAATTGAGAAAAAAAAAGAAATCGTTTTTATTTAACTTGACCTGTTTTTTTTTCTCAAAAATGTTGTATCTAGTCCTATGTTGGTCTGGGACTTAGCCCATGTTGATCTGGGACAAAAAAAAAAGAATGTGCCAACTGTCGTTCTTGTCTAGCATGTCGTAAAAGGAGTCTAATGGTATATCGGGTTTTGGGTGTGTGATTGTGTAAGCGACAGGTTATCCGTTGTCATTGCTTTTTCACAATTTTCAATCTAACCCAGCCCGGCTTTATTTTTGGCTGAATGTGGTTGAAGGGGCCTGCTGCTCCTTTGACTCTGCCTACCCCTTCGGGGATTATGGGCGTGATGTTATGTATGTGTATGTATGTCGTATCTAAAAAAAAATATCTTCTTTCTTCTATTCTTTCCTTTCAATCCTTCTATTTTCTCCATACGTATCATCACACCTGCTATCACCAGGGGGGTAGCCAACGAGTGAAAGGCTCCATAAACCACATTCAGTCAAAATTAAATTGTGTTGGGCCAGATGGAAAAAAATATGAACATAGTGACAAGTGCCTAGCTCGTCTACATCAACAACAACGGTACCTATTACATACCCAATACCCAATATATCATTAGTCTCAGACCAACATGGGACGACATTTTTTTTCCTTATACATAACATCACGCCCATAATCCCCGAAAGTCAAAGGGGCAGCTTTAACTACATTCAGCCAAAAATAAAACTGGGCTGGGTTAGATAGATGGAAAATTGTGAAAAGTAGTGGCAAGTGGCTAGCTTGTCGCCTACACAATCACATACCCAAAACCCCATATACTATTAGTCACCTTTTACGATATACTAGCCAAAAAACATAGTTGGCAAATTTTTTTTTAGTCCCAGACCAACATGGGACGATTTTTTTCCTTAATAATATTCATAATTATAATATGTATTGAAATGCGCCTACTTAATAATCGATGGCGCATTCAGCAGTGATCCTGCCCCATGTGCCAAGAATTGTGGGTTCGATCGCCACTCAGGACACATATTCGTGTGATGAATACTTGTGTTTGTTCTGTGCCTGCTTAAATATCCAATATTTAAGTATATATTTGTAATACCACTGTTGATTCTGATATCCGTAACATAAGTGCTTAAGCTACTTTACATCGGAGTCAGATCAATGTATGTGATGTTCTGATATTTAATTTAAAAATAAAAGTAATCAAAATCCGATACTCTGTACACCATTAGTTGCCGTTTTCGATATATGTACCAGCATATTTGTTACACACATAATAAATGTATGGAATCTCTATTTGCAGGTTCTTCTCGTACCTGTCCCGTTTTTCTCAATTCCGTTTGATGTTCAGCAAAAAGGATGTGTGTAAGTAATTGTCAATGATGGCTTTTTGTTTTGTACAATTACCTACGAAATGAACATTGCCGGAAAAATGTTTTGTATTCAAACGCTTTGCTGTTTCTGTCTCCCTCTAATAAGTGAGTTTATTCGTGTGCATCCGGCGATAGTAAAAAGCAGTTTATTATTTTATATGTTGGTGTATCTATTTGTTTCCTATAGGTCCATCCAACCCAGCCCACTGTCCCATGTTGGTCTGAGACTTAAAAAGAATATGCCAACTGTGATTCTTGCCTAGCATGTCGTAAAAGGTGGCTAATGGTATATCGAGTATTGGGTGTGTGATTGTGTAGGCGACAGGTTAGCCGCTTGTCACTGCTATTTCACAATTTTCCATCTAACCCAGCCTAGTTTTGTTTTTGGCTGAATGTGGTTAAAGTGGACTGCTGTCCCTTTGACTCTGACTACCCCTTCGAGGATTATGGGCGTGATGTTTTGTGCAGTATATGTCCATTTGTTTCCTATAGGGCCTCCAATATCGTGTTTCAAAGCCCGCTATTGCGGGATTATGAAGGCGGAATCCCGCAGGATTTGCGGGACTACGAACTAAGAATATCCCCAATAGATTCGAGAGTTCGGTTCGATTCTCTCTGCCTACCCTGCTATTGGTGGCGTGAAGTTTAGTAAGTTAGCTAGTTAGATTCTTCAAGAGTTTTGAAACCCATTTTCAAATTCTTCTTTTTTGTATTAGTCTGATATTGGAAGATCTAGTTTCCTCATAAATTTTAAACTATTCAAGTGATCGCGATGAAATTTATTTCGACTGAAGTTAGAAAACTGCGGAATGATAAAGGCTTCTTTTAATCCCGGAAAAAAATGTGGTTTATCGCCAAGCCAAGTTAGTTAGTTTTTATTAAAACTAATATAACTACCGAGTCATATGGCATTCGGTTCTCTCTGCCTACCCCGCTAGGGAAGTGGCGTGAAGTTTAGTTAGTTAACATCACCAAAGGAACATTTTAAATTTTCAACAGATTATAAAGACAAGAGGATTCCCACCGGTTTGTTAAGGCGAAATGATTACTTATTCATTACTAGGTTCTTCAGTACACCTATTAATTAATACATGGGCTCAATCCGGCCAAACCCTTACGTATTACATACAGAGGGTGGGAATGTAGAACATACACTTACTACCTAATCATTATACCCGTTCGTATTACATAAATGTCCCATGTTGGTGCATTATTTACACACTTGGTGCATAATTTATCGTGTCGTAAAATGCAGCTAACAGGTATTGGGTTTGTGGTTATGTAGGTGTTAAATTTCACAATTTTCCATCTAACCCAGACCAGTTTTATTGTTGGCTGAATGTGGTTAAAGGGGCCAGCTGCCCCTTTGACTCTGCCTACCCTTTCGGGGATTATAGGCGTGATGTTATGTTATACGTTTGGTGTTAAATTAGCCTTTTTTGTGGTGGTGTTAAATTGTATTTTATTGTATTGTAATTTACAACCAAAATTTAATTGTAGTTCCTGCTCTTTGGACTTTGCGTACCCCTTTATAGATTATAGATCTTGTAGGCATGATAATATGTCATTCCAACAAAACTCAGAAGTTCCATGTTTAGTTATCCTAAACATGGAACTTCTGAGTTTTGTTTTGTAACTAAACACCAAGACCAAGACGGTCCACCTGGTTGTGGTCCACCTTTATTCTGGTAGATACCACATACGTTTGTTCTTAATTTTGAAGTTCGTCAATTTGTATCTATTTGGAGACACAGATGGCGGAGTGTATATCTATAATCTATAATATAAAAATGAATCGCTGAATGTGTTGCTAAGCGCAAATCTCGAGAACAGCTGAACCGATTTCGCTAATATTTTTTTAGTTGTGTTTGTTATTATCAGGTGAAGGTTCTTATTAAAAAAAATTTCACGGAAAAAAATGGGTATTGAAAATCCGAGAACGGGGTGTTACGAAGTGCGCCGGGTCAGCTAGTATTCTAGAAAATATTATTAAACCATTTCTTAAGTTTAATTTCTGTTTTTGCTATTCGTGTGTATCTCATAAGAGTTTCTCAAGACACGCTTAGGGTTACAGCGTCAAGTGATAGTTTAATCCCATTTAATATACCGGGGGCGGATTAGTTGCGCCCTTATACGGCGCGTGTCTACTTACCCCTTGGAGACGGCCTGTGGACTCCGTAAGTGGAACCTCTATCTAAAAGGCTTTCTAGCCCTTGAGATTATGTATTTGATTACGTTTTCTTTAGTTAGTGGAAAAAAAAAATTTTAAGAATATTATAGTGTAAATGTCGGTGGTAGCTCAATGGTAAGGATACGCGCCTCTTAACCGATGAGTGCGGGTTCAAACCCGGGCACGTACCTCTGGATTTTTCAAAGTCTATGTACGTATTTATACCACTAGCTCGACGGTGAAGGAAAAACATCGTGATGAAACCTGCAAATTCTAACCACTTTGGATTTGTAACAATGATCCAAAAATTGTCTGGTTCACCTATCTTAGGGTTACGAAGGTCAGACCGGCAGTCGCTTCAATGTAATTACCAGGCTCGCTAAATCCTGGATCATGGTCTAAGCGGATCCCGTCTAAGCACGGGACATAACGCTATGAGGATGGTGTCATGTGTAAAACGTTAAAGTATAACAAACTACTTCCACATTTACAGTATTATGTAGTTTATCGACTTCAAAATACCCTAATGGTTCTAAGTTTTAACAAGCAGGAACTAAGTGACTTCCAAAATATGCATAAACCGATATCTTGCCAAATTTAGTTGCTAATATTGCGTAGTATCTAAGATGCAATATTCTGTAGAGCATAAGCTTCTTGCAACTTGAGTATACTCGTAGGTAGTCTTTCATTGTTAATAAATAAATCTACAAGGTTATTTTTAGTGTATGCGAAACAACTTACCTAGCCCAGCCCGGCTTTATTTTTGGCTGAATGTGGTTGAAGGGGCATGCTGCCTCTTCGACTCTGCCTACGGAGATTATGGGCGTGATGTTATGTATGTATGTATGTATGTCACTTACCTAATTATTTTTTCTAACGAACTCATTATTCTAAGGAATAAATTTAAATAATTTTAGAAAATGAGACATATTTTTATTTAATTTCCATATGTACAAAAGTCGATCAGCATATTTTGTATGAAAACATTTCAACAAAAAGATTGAGCCGCCGAAAATACTGAAAAGCAAAAAAAAATGATCCTTTTTTTATTTAACCATAATATATCTAAGCAAATTTAAGAATACTTTAGATACATAAGTTGTATATATTTTTCTAATTATTGTATTTAATTAACCTAATAGCTAAGTTCTTTAACTAAAGTAAGTACCTTTACCTAAGTAATTTTGAGTCGGCCAAACAATCAATGAGCAAAGATCACTATTAGAAATTACCTTAAACTAACTAACTAACTAAACTTCACGCCACTTCCCTAGCGGTTTAGGCAAATTACCTTAAATTCAAAGAAATAACAGCCCGTAAGTATGTCCACTCCCATTTCACTCATATCATCTTTCACACAATCCATCCATCTCTTATTTGGCCTTCTCTTCCTCTCTATTCACTAATATTCATACTCATCACTCTCTTTGTCACATGTCCTTCCTCTCTTCTCATCACATGCCCATACCAAGATAAACGGTTTCCTCTCATCTTATCTGTCACTGGTGCCACTTTCATACTTCCTCTAATATATTTATTTGTCTGAAGTTAGCGGTTTAATCACCCCAGTGCCTCGGAAAGCACGTCAAGCCGTTGGTCCTGCGACTAACCTCTCTCCGGTCATGTCGAATTGCCGTCTCATCGGACTATGAGAGTGAAGTAACAGAGAGTGCACCTGTGTTTGCGCACACACTTGTGCACTATAATATCTCCTGCGCAGATGGCTAATCCTCGTTGAGATTGGCCGCCGTAAAGGATATCGGTTAGGAGGACACTATTATTATAATACATTTATGAGATTGCATGAAATTACGTCAAAATATTTATATTTATTTATATTACGTAATAATCAGACCTGAACAAGAGAGGTATTCGATTGCATGTACGAACAAAAGTATACGTCACAAAACATTATCGCAAAAACCTCAATACGACCCAATAACCACATATCAAAATGTACGAACGGACAAACAAAAGCCATTCGAATACGACTGTCCAATGTCTGCAGTACAAAGCATGCGATATTAATATCGTATCGAATGCAATATCATCGTTTTCTCCAAAGGGAACTGTGTATTATAAATAGTGCGATACTTGCTATTATTTTAGAGGTAGTTTAGATAGATAAGGAAAAGTTATATGCAAGGAATGCTATTTTGAATGCGATGTAAGTCTGGATTTTCATACATACATTTTATTATCATCACGTTGAGTTTAATCTGTTCTAATATTATAAAGAGGAAAGATTTTATAGTAGGTATGTTTGTTTGTTAGTATCAAATAGGCTTCGAAACTACTGGACTGATTTGAATAATTCTTTCACCAATGGAAACCTACTTTATCAGCAAGTAACATTTATCCACGCATTCCCACGGGAATGGGATCTACGCAGGATGCTGCTAGTTTCTTATATGTTGGATTAGATGGAGAATTGTGAAAGAGTTGTGGTAAGTGACTGACTCAGGCTTAACAATCGCTAACCTTATCTTCCTAGCGTTATGACCCGTGTTTAGACGGGGTCCGCTTAGACTATGATCCAGGATTAAGCCAGTCTGGTAATTACATTGAAGCGACTGCCGATCCTACCTTCGTAACCATTAGATAGGGGAACCAGACAATTTTTTTGGATCATGATTACAAATCCAGAATTGTTTGAATTTGCAGGTTTCAGCACGATGTTTTCGTTCACCGTCGAGCTAGTGGTATAAATACGTACAAAGATTTGAAAAATCCATAAGTACGTGCCCGGGTTTGAACCGGCACTCCTCGGTTAAGAGGCGCGTGTCCTTACCATTGAGCTACCACCGCTCCGAGCAAAAAAAAAATTACTTCGACTAACGGTATATAAAGTTTTGGGTGTATGATTGTGTAGACGACGAGCTACATGCATCAGCACTTGTCATTACTTTTTCACAATTTTCCATCTAACCCAGCGCAATTTATTTTTTTACCTTAATGTTAAAATGGTTAAGAAGGCTACCCCTTTGACTCTGCCTACCCCTTCGGGGATAACGAGCGTGATATGTATGTAGTCGCCTTTTACGACAAAGCAAGGAACAGTTGGCACATTATTTTTATTCCCAGACCAACATGGGACCAGCAGAAGGCTTCCTTTCGCAGTGCACATAATCTTGTGCCGTTAAAACAGCGATCTTGTTTAACCGAGTGTGAATAAGTCGTTATAGCGCTAAACGGCAGAGGATTGTGTCTGAATGCACTGGTCCTGAGAGACAATAGACGCATTAAAGATGTGTCTAGCAGAGTTTAGTGTCTGAATATGTGTAAACGAGTAAACATATACAAAACTAGCTTCTGCCCGCGGCTTCACTCGCGTGGTACATCGATGAAACATAGCCTATATATTATTCGGGTGTATGAGCTGTATTATTCTAAAGTTTCATTAAATACAATTCAGTATTTTTTTTGTGAAAGAGTAACAAACATCAATCCATACATACAAACTTTCGCATGTTTTCCTTGAATATATTTGTATAGTAGTCAAAAGTCAAAACCTTCTTTATTTATATAGGTATCAAAGAAACAGTTACAAATCGTCAAAAACAGATAAAGAGATATGATTCTACCACCGGTCTGGAATGTTGCATTTGTCGAGAAGAATCCGGCAAGAAACTCGGTAGTTCTCTTTGCAACAACAGTTGACAGTTAAAATAGGTAGTATTGTCTTCATTGACAGCATCAATACTATCTCGCTTGTAACTCCTGATGGGGTAAGCAAGAAGTAGGAAGTTTAAACAAAAGTATAATCGATTTGGTTTTGAAGGAAAATTTGTCATAATGACAAGTCGCTAGTTTGTAAACCAATGGGGTATACATACATAACATACATAACATCACGTCCATAATCCCCGAAGGGGTAGGCAGGGGTATAATACTCAAAAAAATTCATAGTCCGTAAGTTAGATTATCATAAATAAAAATTACAAATACGTATTTTATGTTTTATTCAATACTCATATCATATCATATATATCATATAGATATTTAATACGTTTTTTTTAATATCTTATACTCGAAAAATTACAAAGATACAGCGCTTCAAAGATCTGAAATGGAGCGCTTTGCGTCACTTGGATGGTAAAACTTTACGCGCCTAGTGACGTCACGCGGTACCTACTTTAAGTCGCTGTATCTCCATCATTTTAGAATTGGTAAACAAAATAAAAAATACGTACATACATACATAGCATCATGCCCATAATCCCCGAAGGGGTAGGCAGAGTCAAAGGGCAGCAAGCCCCTTCAGCAATATTTTTCTGTAACCTCTGTAGTGGACCAAATTTTTTTTTTTGTTAAGTAGCCAACTGCGCAAACGCTCTTAATTGCCTTTTACGATTTGCTAGGAAGGAAACACATTATTAATTATTTGAAACCTAGTTCAACATAGGACAATATTACATTCAGTTATCATTCTTACAATAATATATTCGTTAATTATTTCCACGTTCGTGTTGCGAATTTCGTCTCCAGACATATAAATCATACATTTCCCCACTAAAAAGCGCTTTGATTACATTGAAATATCACTTTTCGTGATAAATGTACAACTGGGGGTGCAGGTGGTGACGGGGAGGGGAGAGACAAAGGCGGACTGCAGTTGATCACGGTGACGCTAACAACTTCGTCAACCAAGCAAACAGACGTAGGAGAACTGTGGAGATGAAAACTGCTGCGTTTTTTTAGTAAGCACTTTAATAGTACAGAATAGAATAGAATAGAAAATCTTTATTTAGCACACACACAAGGGATACAGATAACACAAAAAAAAGCAAACAAAAAACAATAACATAAAGAAAGAAATTATCAAACGAAAATAAGGTGTGCCAAAACGGCGCCCGCTCAGCTCAAGTCGTTAGCCACCTGATAGTCAGGTAGCTCACGACCCTGGTTTAGCGGGTACCAGGTCTACACCGCGAATCCGTCCCCTGCTTACCCAGCTCAACGAGTGACATGTACTATCACAAATTCAATATTGAAGCAGTAGTTAGTATAAGAAGCTTTACTTAACTTTTAACCACCATAAGACAAGTATACAATTAAGGATATATGGACTATAGTGAGAAGCTTTGAGTGGCTAGCCACCGCCAGCACAATCACAAACACAATACCTAATACTATGTTTTAAAAGTAAATATAAAGTAGCTCTACAAAAAAGGCAAGGTGTTACAGAGAATTTGAAACATTCTTATAAAAATAATTTAGCCCTTTAAGAGTTCTTCCATTGATAGCTTAAATCACAATACCACACACACACACACACACACACACACACACACACGCACACACACACACGCGCACGCGCACACGCACACGCATACGCACACACCCACAAACGCGCGCGCGCGCATAGTTAAGTAAGTTTTATAAGCCAGCCAGCACAGTCTTAAGCTCTCAAACTTCATCCCAGAGAGCCAAGTGTGGTTGCAAACCAGCGCGGACGGGGAGCCTCGCTCCAAGTCAGCATAAGCCGAACATCCACTTTTTTTCTATGTGATTTTGTATTTTAATTTTAAGAAACGTGTTTTAATGTAAAAGACGATTTTTACGACATGCTTGGCACTCAGTTGTTAAATTATTTTTCATCGCAGACATTGGTGGAATTAGCTGCAGGCCTGGGGTGGCAAAGAGCTGCACGAGGCCTCTAGTAGGGATGGAAGCAGTTGCTTTTCATTTAGAATGATTACAGGCACTTGGAGATAATATGAGGCATCCCAGGACTAGAGGCCCGGAGCGGACCGCCCCTTCCGCCACTCGGTTAGTCCGCCACTCGCCGCAGATCAATTACTTAGAGTGCAAAATTAAAATAAATCGATAAAGATAAACACGTATCTTTGCAATGGCATAATCATCACTAGAGAATTGTAGTAATATAATTATAATCGTGATATTACTACAATTCGTCAACAATTTATAAGGACTTATAGACACAATGCTATGTTAATTGAAATTAAACGTTATACAAGCGTTATACAACGTTACAAGCGTATGCGTCTTCGAGCGTTTGACAAGCTCGATGGCGCATTCGGTAGTGACCCTGCCTCATGTGCCAAGAGTTGTGGATTCGATCCCCACCCAGGACAAACATTTGTATGATGAATACTTGTGTTTGTTCTGTGTCTGGGTGTTAATTTTGAATATTTTAATATATATTTGTAATACCACTGTTGATCCTGATATCCTTAACACAAGTGCTTAAGCTACTTACCTCGGAGTCAGTTCAATGTATGTGATGTAGACTGATATTTATTTATTTATACAAAAAATAAATAGGCTTCTTGTAAATAAATTACCCAACAAACTTTCCGTTTGTTTAAACAACACAAACAGAGCTAATGATATCGTAAACCAGAACATATATTACTAACATTGCATACATCGTTATTGGCATGGCAAAGACAAAGCTAAACCCATTAGAGAAAGTTTGTAACCAAACATACGCTATACCACAGCATAGTGAAGGTTACAGAACATTATTCAGTTAATAGCTGTGCCAGCGGTGTCACCCGCGTTTATGGTTAATATTATAAAGACTATTTCCGTCATACATGATTTATATGTAACTTTAACCATTAAGGCTGCACACGCGACGGAAGCTTAAAAAATGGAGTAACCTCTCCCGTTTTTCCAACATTTCCCTTCACTACTCTGCTCCTATTGATTGTAGCGTGATGAAAAGTATACTATAACCTGCCCAGGAGTATGAAGAATAATTGTACCAAGTTTCGTTAAAATCCGTCGAGTAGTTTTTGTTTCTATAAGGAACACACATACAGACAGACAGACAGACAGACAAAAATTTTACTGATTGCATTTTTGGCATCAGTATCGATCACTAATCACCCCCTAATAGTTATTTTGAAAATATATTTCATGTACAGAATTGACCTCTCTACAGATTTATTATAAGTATAGATTAAAATTTGTTCCATGTTGGTCTGGGACTCGAAAAGAGTGTGCCAACTGTGTTCCTTGCCTAGCATGTCGTAAAATGCGACTAATGGAATATTGTATGTTGGGTTTGTGATTGTATAGGCGACGAGCTAGCCACTTGTCACTACTTTCACAATTTGCCATCTAACCCAGCTCAGTTTTATTTTTGGTTAAATATGGGGTTGCCGCCCCTTTGACTACCCCTTCCGGGATTCCGGACAATACGTACAATACGTATCAAACATACCTCACTGCTCTTATATTTACTTTGTCCACGGTCGCGCCCCCATAAACGTTGCCATTAATTAAGCAAGCTTAATAGTTCGGAATTGGCGACTTGGCTTACAAGGATTCGGGACAAACACATTTTTAGCCGTAAATTATGGGATATTTGGCCCATGGTGGTAGATTCATATTTTTAGTTGATTTTCCTGTTGAATTGACGATTTATAAGTGTTTGTTTGAAACCTATATAAATAAAGAGTATTTTGACTTTGACTTTGAAGAATCAGATTACTCCTTATATTTCGTTCTTAGTAATAGCTATTGGACCATGATCCTAGATTAAGTGATACTTTGCAGCGACTACCATATCCATGTTCTGTAACCCTTAAATGGTCTGAAATTGATCATAATTAGTATACATGCAAAAGGATTGATTGCCCCGACAGTATACATTTTTTTTATGTTACCTGAATCAGTGCTGATAAATATTGACATCATTGAATTCAAAAATAAATTAAAACATTTCCTATATGAAAAATTTTATTACAATTTAAATGATTATTTGACTAATGCTTAATTTGATAATTTTTTAGGGTATGAATTATAATTATGTACTTATTATTATTTTGAAGTTTAGTTTGTAAGTTTTTGACAATATCTTAATCGATTATTGTATAATTTAATGATAAACCCTATCTAAGATTCCAAAATTTTGTACGCCACTATTGGCAAAAACATGCAGGACTTACACAATTTTTGTACATCATTTTGTTACTCATGTTTTGACAAATAAAAATATCTTTTTCTTTATCTTTTAAGCCTATAAGCCTTTGTAATATAAAGGCAATAGCCTGGTCAAATTAGACATTCAAGGTTACATTTATTTACATCCACATATATTGACATGTCTCCAGGTAAGGTAATACGGTAATATTGCAAAGTCAAACTGGATCCTGTCTAGTAAATGGGCATAACAGATATATGTTAATTTTCCAAAACAACGTATTTATAAAAAAGTTTCAACTAAGAACAGTCGTCGAAATGAAAGACGGCGAATGTGTATCACCCTGTATTCGCGACCGGGAAGAAGACAGGTAGGTCTCTTTTTTCGCCAGTAATTATGACTGCGTCTGTGAATTTCCTGCAAAACCTGTGGAACAGAGGTAGGAATGGAGTCGCTTTGAAAAAATGCGATATTATTTTTTTATTGCACAAAATCAAAGGAGCAACATGCCCCTTCAAACTTTTGCCAAAAATAAAGTCGGGCTGGGCTAGATGAAAAATTGTGAATAAGCAGTGACAAGCGGCTAACCTGTCGCCTACACAATCACACATCCAAAAACCCGATATACCATTAATGAGTAATGAATGAATGAGCAAGAACCACAGTTGGCATATTCTTTTTAAGTCCCAGACTAACATAGGACAGTGGGCTGGGTTGGATGGAAAGCTGTGAAAAAGAAGTGAAAAGTGGCTAGCTCGTCGCCTACTCAGACACATACCCGAAAGCCCGTAAACCATTAGTCGCCTTTTACGACATGCTAGGCAAGAACCACAGTTGGCACATTCATTTTTTTTGTCCCAGATCAACATGAGCCAAGTCCTGGACTAACATGGGACTAGAGCATGTCCCAGACCAACATAGAAATTTAATTGTAGAAAAATATAACAACATGCTAGGAGCTGTTACATAATATTTTGTCCACCACTAACATGGGACAATCCTAAAACCAATGTGGGATATTAGACTCGCTAAATCCAGGATCATAGTCTAGACAAACTCTACAAATAACAGGGACCTAACAATTATAAATTTTGAAGTTAAAAAGTGAAGCGACGGTCTTCATTGTCTAGACTTGGATGGGTGATCGAAGAACCGAATCCCGCTTCATTACAAGTTAAGTGGTTCAGGGCGCATTTTCACATTCACAGTCGTTAAAAGAAGCCACGCAACCTGGAATAGCAGTTTGGAAACTCGTCAACTTTGACCCGAAAACTTTCAGTAAAAATTGAACTAAATCGGGTTTCATTCTTCAGAAATAAAATTGATTCTTTATAAGATCATTCTGTGATTTACTTAAATGATTACAAAATTTTTCGTTGCATTATCACTAGAAATATTATAGACTTGGTCGAGTGGTCAGAGAGCCCGGCTACGACATTAAGAGTCCGGTTCGAATCCCGCTAGGAATAAATGTTACGTGTAATAACATAGACATATGTACTCAAATCATGGGTGTTTATAAACGTATTTAAGTATATCTATGTTACCTAATCTCTATAGCATAAGAATACATGCTTAGTTTAGAACTAAGGAGTTGGTGTCTGAAAGTCTGAAGAATTTAAGACAATAACGGGAATAAACGTGATCTGCATAATGTAGTAATGTCCTCCTAACCGATATCGGTCACGGCGGCCAATCTCAACGACGATTAGCCACCTGCGCAGGAGATATTATAGTTCACAAGTGTGTGCGCAAACACAGGTGCACTCTCTGTTCTTTCACCCTCATAGTCTGGTGAGACGGCAATTCGACATGACATGGGGTGGTTAAACCGCCAACTTCCTGACTCCAGGCTGTTACTGAGTAACTTCAAATACAAAATTACTTGAATTTTCAGGATTTATCACGATTTGTTACCTCACCGCCAAATTATGGGTATAAATACGTACATAGGTGTGAAAAATCCAGAGGTACGTACCCGGGTTTGAACCCGCACCCCTCTATTATGTGGCGAATGTCCTTACCATTGAGCTACCACCGCTCCCTACTCCCTGACAAACATGAGAAGAAAATTTAATTACAGTAAAATTAGCTTACATGAAATTATTAACTTTGTAACATTAAGCATAGGTTGGTAATTAATTTGGATGTCGAGACTTAAACCAAACGTGGAATATTCGATAAATTAGACACATCCTACGCTTTTAGTTTAAAACTTGTTAACAGTTTATATCAAACATGATGTTTAATTAACGATGAGATTGATTAAGAATCTATGAAGGTATTACACGAACCATTTGTGTACTAACCTAATACCAATTAGTTTTCCTTTGTTTGTTTTTCAATATTGCAAATTCACATTTTTCCATCTAACGTTGTACCACATTCGAAGCAAAAGCCTTCGCATAGAGGCTATCATATTCTAACTATTAAGCTACTAATATTAGGAATAGAGTGATTTATATACAAAGAGTAAATATTTGTACCAAATAAATTAGTTAATAGAAACATCGACCGACCCTCAGTAAATCTTATTGGCATCACTTCAGACTCGTTTATTCTAATAAGCTTATCAAACTTCGACAGATCCGGAACTGAAATTAATAAGTTATCTACGTGATGCCTCCAGCAGTAACGTTTTAGAAGATACCCCGTCTTGTTTTGACTAAACCGTAGTTACTTTTTGTGCAGTGCAACATTAGGTAACATTCTTGAACTTTTGTTATTTAACAAACATAACATAACATCACGCCCGTAATCCCCGAAGGGGTAGGCAGAAAGGGGGCAGCATGCCCGTTCAACCACATTCAGCAAAAAATAAAGCCGGTCTGGGTTAGATGGAAAATTGTGAAAAAGCAGTGACAAGCGGCTAACCAGTCGTCTACACAATCACACACTCAAAACCCGATATAGCATTAGTCGCCTTTTATGACATGCTAGGCAAGAACCACAGTTGGCCCATTCTTTTTTTTTTGTCCTAGATCAAAATGGACCAAGTCCCAGACCAACATGGGAAAACATTGTTACTTAATACTGCACTTCGCTAAAAGGTAGTGAGGTAACAATCAATACATTATTTTAATTGTAGATCTAGGATTTTGCTTTAAGAGGAGGAGGGTAAGTGATCGCCTTAATTAAGAGGAAAATGTAATTTAGAGTAAGGTATAGTATTTATTGACTGGCTTGTTAGTCGAGTGTGTCGAGAGAGTCTGGCTACAAAATAAAGAGTCACAGGTTCGAATCCCGCTAGAAGCAAATGTTTCGTGTTATGGACATTTGTACTCGAGTCATGGATGTTTAATAACGTGTTTATGTATGTCTATCCGTTCACCTAGTATCCATAGCACAAGCTTATAAGCTTAGTTAGGAACTAGGGAATTGGTGTGTCAGTTTGTAAAATTTATTTATTTGATACAAGGTATCTTTGGGGATGTTCGATACTTGGTAGGTAAATTAAAATTGTCTGGTTTCCCTATCTTAGGGTTCAGATCGGCAGTCACTTCAATATAATTAACGACTTACTAATTCATGGATCATGGTCTAAGCGGACCCAGTCTTAGCACGGGACATAACGCTAGGAGGATGATGACCTACATTCTTCAATTATTCTTGTTTATTAGCATCGACAATCACCATCCTATAAAAACATTAACTTAGTCCCTATAGTTAGTACAATAGCCAGCTTTAAATAATAGATTCAATGAACCAAATACGCTGAATACCAATTAATTTACATTACGAAGTGCCTGGGGGTGAATAGCCTAACTTCTATGCCTAATACTAACGAAGTATAGCCATTGTGTTGTAGACTTCCAATAAGTTTAGTAGCAAGGGAACAGCAAATAGAAAAATAAAGAAAAATAAACTAAACTAACTAACTAAACTTCACGCCACTTCCCTAGCGGAGTAGGCAGAGAGAACCGAACGCCATATGGCACGATTCTTACACACCTCACTCGCCTCTTCAACATAAATAAAAATAAATAAATTCTTCAGACTGACACACCAATTCCCTAGTTCCAAACTAAGCTCATAAGCTTGTGCTATGGATATTTAGTGAACGGATAGACTTACATAAAGAAGATTATAAACATCCATGACTCGAGTACAAATGTCCACGTTTATCACACGAAACATTTTAGCGAGATTCGGACCCGCGATCCTTGATTTTGTGGCCAGGGTCTTTGACTACTCGACCAACGGGCCTGTCAAATACATTATTACTTATAAGTCCCGCGATTCCCTGAGGAGAAAGCAAGCTCTTTAAACACTTTTAGGCCAAAATTGAACTGAGTGTTACATACATAGAGCGGTGGTAGCTCAATGGTAAGGACACGCGCCTCTTAACCGAGGAGTGCGGGCTCAAGCCCGTATTATACCACTATTTATACACGTATTTATACCACTAGCTCGGCGGTGAGGAAAAACATCGTGATGAAACCTGCAAATTCAAACAACTTTGGATTTGTAACCATGATCTAAAAATTGTCTGGTTCCCCTATCTTAGGGTTGCGAAGGTCAGATCGGCAGTCGCTTCAATGTAATTACCAGACTCGCTAAATCCTGGATCATGGCTAAGCGGACCCCGTCTAAACACGGGACATAACGCTAGGAAGATGATGATGATGTATTACATATATGAAAAATTATGTTAAAGTAGTGATGAGCACTTACAATAGAAAATAGATATCTATAAAATTCGAATTCCACACAAAAGTCAATAAACAAAGAATAGGGATGATGACTGCATTAAAAAACTATAATTCTGTTTAGTCCGTCAGTAAGATTATACAAAAATACTAGACACATATTTTTCGCTTTATCAAATTAACAAAAAATCACAAAGATAAGAACATCAATGTTTTGGAGTGGGGGCTTGCGTCGTCACTATTTAGTAAAAAAATTACAAAAGTGTGACGTCACGCGCAACTTGTAAATGTATTGTATCGTCGTCAATGTTTGTTTGACAAATAAATAAAAAAAATACGTGTTTAATTTTTTTTTTTGTAATCTAACTGTCAGACTAAACTACACAGATTTTTTTAGTAACCTTGCCTATTACCTGTAATTAACTCTGTGCTTACAAATAATAAAATTTTTCTGTTTTCAATCTTTACGAATATACATATACAAGTATCTATATGTACATATATGCACGCCTCAAGTTTGAACCTAGATACTAGACATAGGCATTTTTGTTATCCTGGAAAAATTCGTACACCCTACGAGTCGTATCACAAAATATCTGCCACAGACCAAATTGTATGAAGGCAAAACCACTGGTAAAAGCTAGTATAATAAATAGCATCATTTCAGCACCTGCCGCGAACCGAAGCAAAGTAAGTTTGCGCGGAAACTACAAATTAATAAGTTATCGGTCGAGTCGAGCTCGACTGTGGCTTGACAACTTAGCCGAGACCAGGGGGCGGAGTTTGCGTGACACCGAGAGTAGAATGGGGAGTTAATTTATACAGACAGGGGGTGGGGGGTGCATATTAAATAATAAAATCAAAATCTAAATATTCTTTATTCATGTCGGTTTCAAGGAAACACTTATAAATCGTCAAATGCATACATACATACATAACATCACGCACATAATCCCGAAGGGGTAGGCAGAGTCCAAAGGGCAGCATGCCCCTTCAACCACATTTAGTCAAAAATAAAGTCGGGCTGGGTTAGATGGAAAATTGAGAAAAAGCAGTGACAAGTGGCTAACCTGTCGCCTACACAATCACACACCCAAAACCCGATATACCATTAGTCGCCTTTTACGACATGCTAGGCAAGAACCACAGTTGGCATATTCTTTTTAAGTCCCACACCAACATGGGACAGTGGGCTGGATTGGATGGAAAGCTGTGAAAAAGGAGTGACAAGTGGCTAGCTCGTCTTTTACTCAGTCACATACCCAAAAGCCCGTAAACCATTAGTCGCCTCTAACGACATGCTAGGCAAGAAACACAGTTGGCACATTCTTTTTTTTGTCCCATATCAACATGAGCCAAGTCCCAGACCAACATGGGACTAGACCAAGACCCAGACCAACATCGAAATTGAATTGTAGAAAAATATAATATCATGCTAGGAGATGTTACATAATTTTTATAACTAACATGGGACAATCCTAAACCAACGTGGGATATTAGACTCGCTAAATCCGGGATCATAAATGCAATGTAAAATGCAAGTTAAGCTATATGACTCTACCACCGGTTCAGAATGTTCTATCTACCAAAATAATCTCGGATGCAACAGTTCAGACCCGAACGCAGTTTTGGATGGCGCTGAAACTAATATTTATTAGCTGTCCATCTAATTGTCTGTCTGTCTGTCTGCTACAGGAATTAATGTATCACTATAAAATTTTAACAGTGACTCAAAAATGTATGTGCTATGGAATAACTGAGTTGTAAAATATATCCTCGTAACCGATTTGGGTCACGGCCGTCAATCTCAACGAGGATTAGCTGCGCAGGAGATATTATAGTTCACAAGTGTGTGCGCAAACACAGGTGCACTCTCTGTTAATTCACTCTCATAGTCCGGTGAGACAGCAACCCGATATAAGGACCTCTTGGTCTTTGGCGCATGCTACCACCAGACCAATAAGGCAATCAGAAATAACATATATACTACCACGTTTGCAATCCCCAAAAGATGTAAACCAAAACCTAGAAATATTTAGCATCACACTTAGACCCAAAAAATAAACATAAACTAATATATAAATTCAGACTACATCACATAGATTGATTTGACTCCGAGGTAAGTAGCTTAAGCACTTGTGTTACGGATATTAGAAACAACAGTGGTATTACAAATATATACTTAATTACTGAATATTAACACCACCAACACAAATACAAGTATTCATTACTCGAATATTCATCCTGGGTGGGGATCGAACCCACAACTCTTGGCGCATGGGGCAGGATCACTATCGAATGCACCATCGAGCCAGTCAGCATGATTTGATGATACATAAACCACCATGATCGCAATCCCCAAAGGGGGAGGCAAAGAGCGATACACACAATAGCACCTTACAAAACAATACGTCAAACAATCCCCATTGATACGAAGGAGTCCAGGAAGAATGCCCAGTCCCGAGACACTTATTCCCGGGACAATGGTGTCCCATTAATTCGGCGCCTCAAATGCCCCGAACTGATTTATACACCCCATTTAATTACGCAGTGAACTTCGTTCGCAGTATTTAATATTGCGCTGTGATTTATCGTCGATCGAGACGATTCGTATTGTGTGGCTGTTTTGTTTTGTTTGGATACAATGAGTTTCTAATAGGAGTGAAGTAAGGTCCCTTGTTTGTATAGAGTCAGTTTTATAGCGCCTTCAGTTAAAATAAATAAATTCTCCAGACTGACGCACCAATAGGGATGTTGACTGGCTAGTCAATTGAGATACTTTTTAAGAGCTGTCAAAACGAAATCACTTCATAGATTTTGTAAGGGCTTGTCAACGTGTGACGTCACTAGTTTGTATAGTCAACTGACTTAATATTAAGCAGTTTTTGTAAACTTGTGGCTGGGTATTTCAATACCGAAATTACTCAGTAACGGCCCGGAGTCAGGAAGTTGGCGGTTTAATCACCCCCGTGTCTCGGAAAGCACGTTAAGCCGACCTCTCTCCGGTCATGTAGAATTGCCGTCTCACCGGACTATGAGAGTGAAGGAATAGAGAGTGCACCTGTGTTTGCGCACACACTTGTGCACTATAATATCTCCTGCGCAGTTGGCTAATCCTTGTTGAGATTGGCCGCCGTGACCAATATCGGTTAGGAGGACATTATAATTACTGTGGATGAATACGGATTTGAACCAATACCACTCAGAGAGACACACAAAAAGGGTCGACCAGCATCACTAAGTTGGTCTGGAACCTTCTGAGTATGTTGTAAAAGGCGACTAATGGTACCTATAGGCTTTGTAGGCGACGAACTAGCCATTGACACCACTTTCAAATTTAAAATGTCTGTATATATGTAGGCTTCAAGAAAGCACTTATAAATCGTCTTTACATAGGGATGATTAATTCTACATGAATCTACCACCTTTTTACAATACCCCATCTAACTCAACTCAATTTTATTGTTGACTAGCTATGCCTGCGGTTTCGCCCGCGTTTATGGTTAATGTTATATAGCCTATATAGCCTTCCTCGATGAATGGACTATTTAAACCCGAAAGAATTTTTCAAATCGGTTCAGTAGTTTCTGAGATTAGCGCGTTCACGCAAACAAACAAACTCCTAAGCTTTATAATTATAGTAAGTATAGATTAAAAATGGTTTAAGTATCTGACTGGTGACTCGGCCTACCTCTTCGAGGATTAAATAAATAAATATCAGACTACATCACATACATTGATCTGACTCCGAGTTAAGTAGCTTAAGTACTTGTGTTACGGATATCAGAATGAACAGTGGTATTACAAATATATACTTAAATATTGGATATTAACACCCAGACACAGAACAAACACAAGTATTCATCATACGAATGTCTGTCCTGGGTGGGGATCGAACCCGCAACTCTTGGCGCATGGGGCAGGGTCACTCCTGAATGAGCCATCGAGCCAGTCAATTGCGTGCATGATAGTACGTATATTTGTACGTAGTTCTACCACTCTGTCAAAATCTCTACAACAAAGAGGACGAAAACAATCCCCAAAACACTTTTACCGCCAAGACGCTTCCTGAATACCAGCCGCACTTTACGTGCGCTCCGTACGGAGCGGAGCCGTGCGGACAGCGATAGTGGCTGCGCAACATCGGCAAATTGACAATTTAGCGCGCTCGTCCGCTTTACAGCGCTCTCCGCTTGATTATCCGCAAGCGGTGCAACGCATGAGCTGTAGCGTTTCTTGCATATTTCCTATAGCTTCGTGAATGGCTGTGCGGACAGCGATAGTGGCTGCGCAACATCGGCAAATTGACAATTTAGCGCGCTCGTCCGCTTTACAGCGCTCTCCGCTTGATTATCCGCAAGCGGTGCAAAGCGTGAGCCGTAGCGTTTCTTGCATATTTCCCATAGCTTCGTGAATGGCTGTGCGGACAGCGATAGTGGCTGCGCAACATCGGCAAATTGACAATTTAGCGCGCTCGTCCGCTTTACAGCGCTCTCCGCTTGATTATCCGCAAGCGGTGCAACGCATGAGCTGTAGCGTTTCTTGCATATTTCCTATAGCTTCGTAAATGGCCACAGCGGCTGCGAAACATAGGCAGATTGAAAATTTACAGCGCAATCCGATTTTCATTCGCAATAGGCGGAAGTCACATGCTGTCGCGATTCTTGTACACAACAGAGAAAATGCGTGACTTACTGCGCAAAGTCGGAGAATTAACAACAGGAATGTTGACCGGCAAGTCAATTGCGATACTTTTTAAAAGCTGTCAAAACGCAATTACTTCAAATATTTTGTATGGTCTTGTCAACATATGACGTTACTAGTTCGTATTGTCAACTGACTAAGCAGTTTTTGTAAAATAAAAAATTGTAGACTTAATATAATTCAAAATCAGTAAGGTTTTACAGCATTCTACGATACTTTCTTTTTCAGAATTTATATTTCAAAATTTAATATAAATGGCGTCAACATCCCAAATTGACTCGCTTGATGGCGCATTCGGTAGTGACCCTGTAATCAGATATTTATTTATTATTATAATTATGACGCTTTGACGCATGAGTCAGTCGAATAGTAAATTGATAGACACGCTTTACATTCTTCAACATACCAAGGAAGTCATTTTCTTCATACATACATACATACATACATAACATCACGCCCGTGACTGGCTCGATGGCGCATTCGGTAGTGACCCTGCCCCATGCGCCAAGAGTTGTGGGTTCGATTCCCACCCAGGACAAACATTCGTATGATAAATACTTGTATTTGTTCTATGTCTGGGTGTTAATATCCAATATTTAAGTATATATTTGTAATACCACTGTTGTTTCTGATATCCGTAACACAAGTGCTTAAGCTACTTACCTCGGAGTCAGATCAATGTATGTGATGTAGTCGGATATATATATATATATATATATATATATATATATATATATAATCCCAAAAAGGGTAGGCAGAGTCAAAGGGGCAGCATGCCCCTTCAACCACATTCAGCCAAAAATAATGCCGGGCTGGGTTAGATGGAAAATTGTGAAAAAGCAGTGACAAGCGGCTAACCTGTCGCCTACACAATCACACACCCAAAACCCGATATACCATTAGTCACCTTTTACGACATGCTAGGCCAACACAGTTGGCATATTCTTTTTAAGTCCCAGACCAACATGGGACAGTGGGCTGGGTTGAATGAAAAACTGTGAAAAAGGAGTGACAAGGGGCTAGCTCGTCGCCTACTCAGTCACATACCCAAAAGCCCGTAAACCATTAGTCGCCTTTTACGACATGCTAGGCAAGAACCACAGTTGGCACATTCTTATTTTTTGTCCCAGATAAACATGGGCCAAGTCCCAGACCAACATGGGACAATTGTCATTTTTTTCGTTGACTATTAATACAGCAACCCAAGACGGTAAGTCAGACCGAGACAGTCACTCGACGAGAGAAATGCCTCATTAAAGTGAACGTGGCTCCTAGCTCAGAGGAAATTCTTCCGTTTTATTTGAATCTTTATAAATATACTTATCAGATTAACAAATAAAAATTATAAACGCAAAAGTTTGTATGAAAGTTTCTTACTCTTTCACGCAAAAACTGCTAAGTGGATTTTAATGAACTTAACAATAACATAGTTCATACATCTGAATTGTATATAGGTTTTATCCATATACCACGCGAGCGAAGCCGCGGGCAGATCCAGTTTTTAATATTCTCCGCAGTCCGCTATATGCTTACAAATTAAGGCAACCCACAGACAAGAGAGGTCTGGTAAACCAAATAATATATGTATGATTATGTACTAGACTCCCATTGACACGAACGACGAATTGTGACATCAGACACGTTGCAGAATTAATATTATATATTACTAACTTATGCCCATGACTTCGAGCGGTGGTAGCTCAATAGTAAGGACACGCGCTTCTTAACCGAGGAGTGCGGGTTCAAACCCGGACACGTACCTCTGGATTTTTCAAATCTATGTACGTATTTATACCACTAGCTTGACGGTGAAGGAAAACATGATGAAACCTACAAATTCAAACAAATTTGGATTTGTAACCATGATCCAAAAAAAAATTCGGGTTTCCCTATATTAGGGTTACGAAGGTCAGATCGGCAGTCGCTTCAATGTAATTACCAGACTCGTTAAATCCTGGATCATGGTCTAACCGGACCCCGTCTAAGCACGGGACATAACGCTAGGAAGATGATGATTATGCCCATGACTTCGTTCGCGTGGAAGTCAATTCTGTTTAAGAATGTTTATTCAAAATTTGAAGCAGATTGGACCAAGGAATCACGTTGTCCCATTCAAACTCTGTCCCCCGTTGTCAATGTTATGTCACCTTCCTAGTCAGTTCGCTTAGACCATGATCCGGCATTTGGCAAGTCTGGTAATTACATTGAAGCGCCTGCGTATCTGATTTTCGTAACTCTTAGATGGTGGAACCAAAAAAATATATGAAACAATTGAAAGTACGTGTAAAAATCACTAGGCCTCTTACCAAACTTGGCGAAACCACTGCCGTGTCTAGATCGAGATACAACAGTCAGGCAGTGGGCCGTCCCGGATACTCGCCGCACAAAGAGACCACAAACTGGTGGGGCGCGGTAACGAGACCAGGTCTGCTTGCTAACGACTACTCCATGAGGTGTATGCTTGAAGTTTGGGGGTACTTTTAAGATTTTGTATTTAAACCAGTAATACTTCGTCTTTGTCCGATAATAGTGCTATGAAATTAAGGGTTATTTTAGCAGTGTAAGTGTTTATTTAAGGAGTCATGGCCATGGCCAATCCCGATTTAAGATTCTGGATTTCTATATTCAAGCTAGAATATAAGAGAGACACAAATACAGTTACCTAGTAGGTATTGTTCATTTTCTCAATTTTGTAAGCCGAAGGATGCCTTTGTGTCATGTTGGTCTGGGACTTAAAAATAATAATATGCCAACCGTATTTTTTGCCTAGAATGTCGTAAAAGGCGACTAATTGCATATCGGGTTTTGGGTGTGTGATTGTGTAGGCGACGGGCTGGCCACTAGTCACTACTTTCTACAGTTTCCCATCTGACCCAGCCCAGTTTTATTTTTGGCTGAATTTGTTAAAGGGGCCTGCTGCCCCTTTGACTCTGCCTACCCTTTCGGGGATTATGGGCGTGATGTTATAACAAAGGTATTCTAAAACACATAACAACTTGACGAGATCACTGCCGTGTATAGATTGACTCGCCAAGTTTAACTTTGTTATTTCTTGAAATAACAAAGTCGCCGGTCAGGCAGTGGGCCGTTCGGGTCACACAAAGAGATCAACAACAGACGGGCGCGGTAACGAGCTCTGCTCGCGGGTAACGATCACTCCACTTGGCGTCTGCTTGTAGTTAAGGGTTGGTTTAAGGGTTGTTGTAGGGATTTGTATGTGTAAGCAAGATACTTTCTTTTATCTGACGATGACACTAGAATAGTTTATCATTTAAGCAAGTAATCTGTGATTTAGGAGCATGGGGGTAATCATCGTGATAAAATCTCGCCATTAAAAAAAAAAAGGTTTTATTGTATCACAAGTTGTAGGGATACATTAAATTGTACCTTAGCTTTGCTTTGTTAAATAAAACAAATAAATAAAAAACTAATTTAGATACGTAACTATAATTCAATGTGTCTGGTTTCTATAGGGTTACAAAGGTTAGGTAGACAGTCTCTTCAATGTGATAACCAGACTCGTTATTTCCAGGATTATTGTCTAAGCAGATGTAAAGCTAGGAACAATAGGTACATATATCCAAAGTTAGGAAATGCTTAGCGGAATCCGACTCAGCAAGAATATTACGCAAAAAAGTTGACCTTAAGTTAAGAAATTATGCTTTATCATCTTCCTAGCGTTACATCCCGTGCTAAGACCGAGTCCGCTTAGAACATGATCCAGGATTAAGCGAGTCTGGTAATTACAGTCCTGACCTTCATAACCCTTACATAGTGGAACTAGATAATTTTTGGATCATGGTTACAAATCCAAAGTTATTTGAATTGGCAGGTTTCATCACGATGTTTTCTCTCAAAGTTGAGCTAGTGGTATAAATACGCACATAGATAGGGTTTGAACCATCACTCCTCGGTGATGAGGCGCGTGTCCTTACCATTGAGCTACCACCGCTCTGAGCTTGAGCAGGAAAATATTTATTATTTCGTTTTCACAGTCTACCAAAACGGATAGTCATCTAATATCGCCCGAGGCATGAGCAACGCTGTTTAATATACATCGGATATTGTGCCAGAATGTGATCGGGCAATGACCCCGCGCCCTAATGAAATTCCAGAAGCCTCGGAGTGACGAGAGGGCGAGGGATGAGGTTTATGGGCATTTTTACACTAGTTAAGGTCCGTTTCTCACAATTTTTCATCTAAGTTTATCCCATGTTGGTCTGAGACTTAAAAATAATGTGCCAACTGTGTTTCTTGTCTAGCTTGTCGTAAAAGGCGACTTATGATATATCGGGTTTTGGGTATGTGATTGTGTAAGCGACAAGCTAGCCTGTTAATACTTTTTCACAATTTTCCATCTAACCCAGTTTTATGGTTGGCTGAATGTGGTTAAAGGGGCCTGCTGTCCCTTTGACTCTGCCTACCCCTTTGGGGATTATGTATGTATTAAAATGAGTATTTATTTTTTACTTTTTTCATGTTCCACTGCACCAACTATGTCTCTTTTCTAGCGCTACTATCCCGATTTACCGCCGACAAATATAATTGAGACATCGATAGTTTTCGAATGTGGTTGAAGGGGCCTGCTGCTCCTTTGACTCTGCCTACCCCTTCGGTGATTATAGGCGTGGTGTTATGTATGTTAAGGTCCGGCTTAAAGCTAGGTTAGTCATACTTACTATCTTTATGCTTATTGAGTACATAACCTACATATCCCACGTCCGTAATCCCCAAAGGGGAAGGTAGAATTCAAAGGAGCAAGCTCCTTAAGCCACATTCAGCCAGAAATAAAATTTACTCAGGTTGGCTTACTGAGTTATTCTATTAATAACTCTCCCTGTAGGTTATATTTTCATGCCAACTACTTAAACAATTGTGGTTCATATTTGATATTTACATTACCCAAAAAGTGGGAACCTCAAATGAAATAGAAACGCGATCTTTCTGTCTAACTGACAACTTAAACTTTACATTTTTTATTTTTGACAGGCCTGTTGGTCGAGTGGTCAGAGACCCTGGCCACGAAACCAAGGGTCGCGGGTTCGAATCCCGCTAGGGGTAAATATTTCGTGTGATGAACATGGACATTTATTTTCGAGTCATGGATGTTTATAAACGTATTTAAGTATGTATATCCGTTCACCTAGTATCCATAGCACAAGCATAAGCTTAGTTTGGAGCTAGGGAATTGGTGTGTCAGTCAGGAGAATTTATTTTAATTTTATTTTACTTATATAAAACTTGGCTAGTAATCAAGTTGAAAAAGATATAACACACATTCGTATATCTGTGTTGTTGTAGACCTAAGGAAATAAATAGATAGTTAACTATCTATCTATACATTCCTTATTCTTTTCTTTTTTATGTCTGACAAGAAAAAAAAACCCCCTAAATTCCAATTTATATTGCGGCTACAAGCTTTAAACGAAAAATGGTGTATTTACTATTTTTATTCTATTAATATGCCAATAAGTTAGAATTCAACAACAAGTTTAAGTACAACAATATCTTCCGTATTACATTCCTTTATCATCAGAATACCGATGTTATAATTAGTTCTTTAACTAGTTCCAGAGTTATAAAGTTTCCGTAGTTCATTCACAAAGTTGATGAAAAACTAAACTAAATTACAGTGTAACGAATAGTCGTGACACATTTTCAAATCTGTATATTTTAAATTATCAAATTTTTCATAAAATTCCATCTAACCCAGCCCAGTTTTATTTATGGCTGATTGTGGTTAAAGGGGCCTGCTGTCTCTTTGACTCTGCCTACCTTTCCGGGAAATACGGCTGTGATGTTATATTGTGAGTTCGGCAATGTTTCTAAAAAAATATAGGTATTTTCCAAAAATTTTTGTAAACATAATATTTCCTCATTGTAGAAGCTTTTTGGTAAGACCTAGTTTCTTAGACATATGAAACGTCTTCACTGTTAAATTTTTTACATTGTAACCCAGTGCAATAAAACTTTCAAGTATAACAGCTTACTAAATATACAACATTGGTCTGATTAAAGTTGAGCGGAGTTAAGAACTTGTGCTCGCTAATAATAACTCATTTATGTTTGTCAGTTCGTTTTATACTTTGCTAGGTTGATCGGGATCTGATGGATTTCAGACTTTTTTTCAATTGGCTAATAATGGGTCGTCATCATCTTCCTAGCGTTATGTCCCGTGCTTAGACGGGGTCCGCTGAGACCATGATCCAGGATTTAGCGAGGCTGGTAATAACATTAAAGCGACTGCCGATCTGACCTTCGTAACCCTAAGATAGGGGAACCAGACAATTTTTGGATCATGGTTACAAATCCAAAGTTGTTTGAATTTGCAGGTTTCATCACGATGTTTTCTCTCACCGTCGAGCTAGTAGTATGAATACGTACATAGATTTGAAAAATCCAGAGGTACGTGCCCGGGTTTGAACCCGCACTCCTCGGTTAAGAGGTGCGTGTCTAAGGACACGGTATGGTAAGCCATTGAGCTACCACCGCTCCTAATAATGGCTCCTAATTGGCTAATAATGGGTGCTTACATGAAATAATTTGTTCCGGGCTGTGACTAACTTCTATCAAAATCAGTTATGTCTGTTAGACCCATGTTGGTATGGGACTTAAAAATATGTGCCAACTGTGGTTCCTTGCTTATCATGTCGAAAAAGGCGACTAATGATATGATGGGTTTTGGGAATGTGATTGAGTAAGCGATGCTAGCCAAAACTTTTCCACAATTTCCCATCTAACCCAGCCCAGTTTAATTTTTGGCTGAATTTGGTTAAAGGGGCTTGCTGCCGTTTTTACTCCGCTTACCCCTTCGGGGATTACGACGTGATGTTATGTTAGTAGCAAGATTGGCCCTTGCTAATCACTAAAAAATTCAGTCGAATTGAGAACCTCCTCCTTTTTTTTTGAAGTCGGTTAAAAAGGCTTTCATCACTATAAAGACGGAGAACATTAAAGTCTCATTGACACAGATGAACATCCACCTTTACTTCGTAACCGGTTCTGATGCAAATTTCCTTTATCGCATTAAGAACTTGATATTTACAACGGAAAGTACTACCCCTTTGAGTTTCACTTGAGACTTAAAATGGATCTCTTTGTTAAGTTGCGCTAAGTAGTGTTGTCATTATGCATGAGGGGTGACAGCGGAAGTTGTGCCTATACGAAAAAAAAAAAATTAAATACTTAACTTTTTTTTCCGTATAAGCACAAATTTGAGAAGCAAAGTTGAGTATGTTTTAACTGTCTAAAACATACTTAATTTTGCTTCTTAAGGCACTGGGCAAAGATTTCCACCGATTGGGAGCCAACTGATGGGAAGAGTTGATTGAATTCCGCACCAACTAAAAGAGCTGAGCCAGGAGAGAAGAACGAAGGACGAACCAGTCGCGGCAGCGGCCGCGGCTCTGTCTGCGGTTGGACGAGGATTGAAGGCGCCGGGTGGAAGGCGGCCCCCCTCCCCGACGAGACACTCCGCATGTCCTTCTGATTTAGCAGAGGGCACAGCGTAAGCGAACGGCGTCGTAGCGTAGGCCCACACGACGCCACGAGACGCCGTTCGTCAGCGTCTGATTTCTGGGCGGAGGAGTAGAGACGTGCTACCTAGCACATCTCTCCTGGTGGGTCCAGTGGGTCAGGGTCGGGGGCCCCTCCGGGTAAAAAAAGGAAAAAAAAAGGTCAGAAGAAGTGGAAAGAATTGGGGGACACCTTTGCCCAGCAGTAGGACACAATAGGTTAAATAAAATAGGCACTAACTCTAACTAAATATTGCTATCATGAAAACAACTCTATCAGTCGGATTGTTACATTTTCATGCCAAAATCACTTCACAGATAACGATTAGATTTGATATATCAAATAAGTTTGTATATTAAGGAAGCACATAGGATGCTTTTTAACCCGGGTAAAATTAAATACCTCACGTAATGCGCGATCATGTTTTAAACGTTGAAATCCACGCGGGCGAAGCTGCATAGCTGTGAACACAATCTAGGCGCATATAATTTCAAGCTACTAGGAATTATTTTAAAAGGCTCATTATTTTTATTATTACGTGCTTAACATCACGCCCATAATTCCCGAAGGGTTAGGCAGAGTTGAAAGGACAATAAGCACATTTAACTACATTCAGCCTAAAATAAAACTGGGCTAGGTTAGATGGAAAATTTGATGGAAAATTTTATTTGTAAATGCTCTGAAATCTCCGTATTTTTTTTCAAATGGCCATTTTTTCGTAATCGCCCATTAATAAATGCATACATATCATCACGCCTGTAATTCCCGAAGGGGTAGGCAGAGTCCAAGGCTCAGCAAGACACTTAAACCACATTTAATCAAAACCAAGACGAGTCCATGAGTTTTTGAGCTGATTTGATTATTTCAGATGCCTATAAAAATCCAGGTACATGTGACACTATTACTTTAGCTATATTTTCGGGAATCCTAATTCTTCCAACTTTATCGCATGGCAACTGGCAACACTACAAACAAACATCTTCAGAATTTCAGAACGAAAAACCGTAACTCAATTTTAACCGTCCACTTCTCAAAATCGCATCCAACTTTGAAGTCTCTCAGTTGCAACAATAGAAAGAGCTGAACAGATTAAATTATTACAAGCTTTTGCCCGTGACTTTGTTCGCGTAGAATAAGTAATTTGTATGGATATTTCTTATGGGGATAAAAACTATTCTATACAATCCAAATCCAAGTTATGAGGGTTGAAAAAAACGACGAAGCGCTTCGAGAAATGATAAGTGCCTTGCTCGAGCCCTTGTGCTTTGTTTGGCTCGTCTTGGCGGCGGCACTCCTGTGCTTCCAGATATCAGTTCCCACAGTTAAATTTATCTCTACACCAATTTTCATCCAAATCATTTCAGTGGTTATTGATTTCCCGATGGAACTTTACATCCCCCCTTATCACCCCCTTTAAGGATAATTTTTTGGACAAAAATACTCTATGTCTATTCCCGGGACTTCAACTATGTCTGTACGAAATTTCATCTGTATCGGTTTAACAGTGAATAGGTAACAGACAGACAAACATACTTTCGCATTTCCTTTAAGTATGGATTCAAAAGCCCGAAATTTCAAAGGAATAGTGTCTTGCAGCTTGAACTGAGGCCAATAAAAACATACGTCGCCGGTTGTGGGGCGGCATTATTCAAAGTACTGTCGAGTTTGCTCCTCTAGAGAGAAGGAAGTATATAGAGTTGATATTGCCATTTAAGATTTTTTTTATTAAAATTGTTACAAAACTTGCTAAAAATAAATTCTAATAAGCGTGTTAACAGACGGTGTTGATATCGCATGAAACATTATTATACTAGCTTTTGTACCTATTACTTGACGATTTACAAGTGCTTTTTTGAGGCCTACGTAAATACAGATATTTGGAGTTTGAGTTTAACACTATAACCTACCAATGCGTACTTTGATCGCTGAGCACGAAATACCTAGCTTAAGAAGTATTTCAACATTTAGAACGAGCATGTACACTCCTGCCTACCCCTTCGGGGATTACAAGCCTAATGATATGTATGTACGTATGTATGTAAACATGGAAGCAAGAAGTCAATACTGTTTTACCTTCATAGTTAAGTATTTGATTGTATTTCTTTCACGGCACTTTCCATCCTTAACTAACTAAATTTTACGCCACTTCCCTAGCGGGGTAGGCAGAGAGAACCGAACGCCATATGGCACGATCCTTACACACCTCACTCGCCTCTTCAACATTCATGATCCTTTTCATACAAGCTCTACGGTTTTTATGACTCCTTACATCACCTTCTGTTAAAACACGACCAATCTGGTCGTGGTAGGTGAACCTGGGCCTTCCACGGCTCCTACATCCTTCTACTTTCCATCCTTGCTTAACAGTAATTCGAATTTCGTATTGTTTGACGGTGATAAGAACGGGCCTGTATGCAGCTGTACATGAATATAGACTGCCGATTTTGATTTGACAAACTCGATGGCGCATTGGGTAGTGACCCTGCCCCATGCGCCAAGAGTTGTGTGTTCGATCCCCACCCAGGACAAATATTCGTATGATGAATACTTGTGTTTGTTCTGTGTCTGGGTGTTAATATCCAATATTTTAGTATATATCTGGGTGTTAATATCCAATATTTTTGTATATATTTACCACTGTTGATTCTGATATCCGTAACACAAATACTCAAACTACTTATCTCGGAGTCAGATCAATGTATGTGATGTAGTCTGATATGTATTATTTATTTATTTATTTATAAAAACTTTTTTGGACTGTACTTGTTGTAACATCTTTATATAGATACGTCTCTAAGGCAATACATTTTTGTAAATTGGCGAGCGGCATTCACCTCCCCCGTGCTACGTTCTACATAATCATGATATATGCTATTAGACCAAATTAATATACTACATGCTTGCTTTAGGGACGAGAGATGTTTGTCCCAAATAAAGGTAAAAGGTAAGCTACGTTAAAGGATGACAAAGGTAAGTGCCGGGAATCTTTCATGTCTGGAATTTGGTTTAGGATGTAGGACTAAGACTTTATTCTTTTTTTGTAGGTACGTTTTGAATACGGAATGGTATGTTTAGCTTTGTAATAGGTCATTAGCCTCTAATGATTTTTTAAGGTAGTTTGTTGGAATTAGAGTCCCTTGTTATTCGGGGACTCGAATAGTGGACTATTATACATATAATGTCTTTTGCATAGCATGAAGTAATATGCGACTAATGGTGCATTGTATCTGAAAGCGCTTATTGTTATCTGAAATCCAACCTTCTTAATTGTTTTTTCTTTTAGTTTTGATATCTGCTGGGAATTTGGACATTTGGATAACTATAATCCAATTCGTCTGTTTTTTCTTTTAAATGTAGAGATATTACATACATACATACATAACATTACGCCCATAATCCCCGAAGGGGTAGGCAGAGTCAAAGGGGTAGCATTTTACTTCAACCACATACAGCCAAAAATAAAGCCGGGCTGGGTTAGATGGAAAATTGTAAAAAAGCAGTGACAAGCGGCTAACCTGTCGCCTACATAATCACACACCCAAAACCCGATATACCATTAGTCGCCTTTGACTACATGTAGAGATAGGAGTTTTAATAATAAGGGTCTGACTCGCCGAACTTAGGATAATGATTGGAGTGAACCCCTACCGGACCAAATGTTAGGAAAAAATAATTTATTAAGAAAAAATATCATGCTAAGTCAGTTGTCAAAACCTTTCTGACCGCTTTTTGTACACATCTGGTAAAAAATATAACTATCATCTTAGTTTTACCATCATTTAATAAAAAATAAAAATTAGAAACAAGAGTCGTAATAATGTCATAATATGAGTTTGGAATTAGAAATAGAAGTTGGCTGTATAACATATATGTATTGGTTTTTCTTGACAAAAACGAAAAAAAACCCAAACTAAACTCAATATTTACAATAGTAATTTGCATCCATTTCGGGATTATTTGATAAATAATGGCACCACTTCTGGAATAACGACATGGAACTTTCAGGGAGTCTGGAAGTACTTCTACCTAATATTTGGATGGACTCCAAAAATCTAGTTCGGGATAGTAAATTTGTGGACAGTAAATAAACTTCAGACAGTCCTTGGAAATACGAACGACTGCAGTTCAGCTTTAGATGTTTTGAACTATTAACATATTTAACATTTTTTTAATCGTCCCAAAAAAACAGTTGGACATGGATTGCCGCCTATATTATGTTCGTTAACAAATCCAAAACTATGTAGATAGAAATAAACGAGACATAAAGCTATACTAGCATAGTATTTTATAGTCAGTGTTAAAGTTTTTACGGTCGCGAAATATTTGTGCAGATAGTAAAACCTTTTTTTTTATTTTTTTTTTACCGATCGCAATAGTTACAATTCCCGCTCTTTTCACAAATTTGACAATTCATGTATTTTTTTCATGAAATCAATAATAACGCAGTATCGGCCAGTATCTATCAGCAAAAAGATTACAAATCATCATGAACAGTCAGTAAGTGAGACGAATAGCTTTTACATGGAAATATCGATAATTTTAATTTGGTTACCCGATTAGACCTTTTTCCGTAACTAAACTTCACGACACTACCCTAACGAAGTAGGCAGAGAGAACTGAACGCCATATGGCACGATCCTTACACACCTCACTCGACTCTTCAACATTCATGATACTTTTCATACAAGCTCCTGAAAATGAAAGCCCTTTATGTGTAACCCTATAAGATTTTTTTTTTATTATTTTGAAAATCCTTTTCATAACTGACACTAATACACCTAAATTCAAAATCTGTATAAAAACAACAAATTCCAATTTCATTTGTTGCTAATCAAGTTTCACGGACTTTCACGCTGTTCTTAATATACGATTTTTCTATACTGTACCCGTCATTTACTATAATTGCGCTTTGCAAGGCAGAGTAAGGTGAATTCCAAACACATTACCTTTTTTCCTTGGTCCGCAGGGAAATAAAAGTGAATAATGAGTATGATTATCAGCACAGACAGCTTAGTCTCACTCATCCTAAAAATCTTCTCCGTAGAAGGAATGCAGACACTGAAAGATATAATGGGTATAGAAGACACATAGGTGGAGCGATAGTAGCTCAATGGTAAGGACACGCGCCTCTTAACCGATGAGTGCGGGCTCAAACCCGGGCACGTACCTCTGGATTATTCAAATCTATGTACGTATTTATACGACTACCTCGACGGTGAAGGAAAACATCGTGATGAAACCTGCAAATTGAATCATCTTTGGATCTGTAACTATGATCCAAAAATTGTCTGGTTCCCCTATCTTAGGGTTACGAAGGTCAGATCGGCAGTCGCTTCAATGTAATTACCAGACTCGCTAAATCCTGGATCATGGTCTAAGCGAACCCCGTCTAAGCACGGGACATAACGCTAAAGAAGTTGATGAAGACCAGGTGTTCGTAAGAGTGAAACTACTTCTTCGGAGTTAATTGTCGCTTGAAAACTTAGGCCACCCTCAGGGGTCGATAACAATAACCTACCTCGCAAGATAGATTGGCATTTCTATATGTTTGTTACTAATAGATTTGAAAATTTCAGAAGAGTTCTGGATGAAATAAGGCACAGACATACATTATATTATTGACTGGCATAGCACATAAGTTATCTTTTGTCGATGGACAACGCAAGCGAAGCCCCGGGCAGAAGCTAGTATTACATATACCTAATATTGTCTGCAAATAATATTTTTTTATTGTATACTAGCTTCTGCCCGCGGCTTCGCTCGCGTGGTACATCGATGAAACATAGTCTATATGTTGTTCGGGTGTATGAGCTATATAATTCTAAAGTTTCATTAAAATCCTTTCAGTAGTTTTTTTGTGAAAGAGTAACAAACATCCATCCATACATACAAACTTCCGCATTTATAATATTAGTAGGATTACCGAATAACACTTGAAATAAGTAACTGCAGTGAGAAAATACCAACTCCAACGAAACAAGTCCTATAGCGTGACTCAAGTTTCTTCCTTGAACTCAAAAGGCAATACCTTGTTTCTCACCTCACCACACTGTAACTTTTCCCTCACCTCTGAACAGGAATCGCCTCGAAATCTCCCGGCCTAAAGAACAATAAAGCAAGCTTTCCCGGTAACGGGATTATTGCACAAAATCCGCGGGTCCCGGGAACAAACATTTATCTGTTGACCTTGGTTAACGCGAGCCGGATAAAAGTTGCGCCTTGCCGAGACGATAAATTCAGTTGAATGTGTTTGTTGGTAAAAAAAGCTGGCGGTGGCATTACACTTTCTTTAAATTTGTCAATAGATGGCGCTGGGAGTAGTTAAGCACGCGGTGGCGTTATGATTCCGTATATGACTGTGTGTTTCTTTTCAAAGCGTTCACAATTCACTGTGTTCTGTTCGTTTAATCTTAATGCACTGATGATAATAGGCTACTAGGAGCTATAATCTGTCCAGTTTTGACATTCTCTATTCGTCTCCAGACCGACAGAAATTTAGAGGGATTCTCATATCAATAAGAAGAGATGCAGTCGCGAGTAGACAGATTCGCACAAATAACTTATACTTCCGAAAATCAGGTCCTTATAGAGATCAAAATAAAAAGGACACTTATCATTGGACATTGTTGGAACAAACAATTATATTGCCAGCAACAAATTATAATATTTTATGTAGGTGTAGGTATATTAATTAAGCATGTCTTAGTGTTTTTGTAAGATCGAAAGAAAATAATATATCTAATGAAGAAAACTAATGTTATACGGTAGTGTAGAACCCTATATGTTTAGATCCTAATCGCACTCGTCAAGTACTTCACATTCAAGAAATTCCTGGTATTCCACTAGCATTGCTACAACTACAACTACTTATTCATTGATAACTAACTCACTGGACCAGCATCGCTCTTCAAATGGAAGCACCCGGATATTCCCTGGGTGCGGGGCGAGCTTTCCTGGAAATATTATGATACCCGGTCCACACTTCGTATCCGGGTCACATCCGGAGGTAAGGCCTCCACGTTGCGAGTGGTTTTTGGAAGATATTGCCTTTAATAAACGTATTTCTGAATGATTGTTTATCCGTGTTAGGGCGAAATAAGTGAAGCTTGTAATCTGAGGGTAAATATTTTTGGATTGTATTAGATCGTCGTTTCTCAACCTTAAGATGGAGGTAGCTGTAAATTTAAAAAAAAAATCTCCGGACTAACACACCAATTCCCTAGTTCCAAACTAAGCTATAAGCTTGTCCTATGGATACTAGGTAAACGGATAGACATACTTAAATACGTTTATAAACATCCTTGACTCGAGTACAAATGTCTATGTTGATCACACGAAACATTTGCCCTAGCGGAATTCGAACCCGCGACCCTCGGTTTTGTGGCCAGGGTCTCTGACCACTTGACCAACGGGCCAGTTAAAACTACGGAGAACCTTTATAATCTTGAATTTATGTTATCATCACATTGTTACAGGATCTACATACATAACATTACGCCCGTAATCCCCGAAGGGGTAGGCAGAGTCAAACGGGCGGCAAGTCCTTTTAACCAAATTTAGCTAAAAATAAAACTGGGCTGGGCTAGATAAAAAATTGTCCAAAAGTAGTGACAAGTAGCTCGTTGTCTACGCAATCACATACCAAGACCCCGATATACCATAAGTCGCCTTTTACGACATCCTAGGCAAAGGACCCAGTCTTTTCTTGCCGTTAGTATTATTTCTAGTGATACCTAGAAAAAAAATATAACGATGTGGATACAATAACGCCGGGGGCCGTTTTGTACTATTTGGGAATTGATCTTGCAAGATCCTACTGTTTATTAGATTTATTGTCTATGAAATAATGTTTGTTTAGCTATTTTCGATTCAGAGATTTCCATTTATGTTGAGTAAATAAACAATTTTATTATTTTTTCGGTTTGTTTTATTGCGAGGTTTTTTTTTCTTTTGTTTACTTGGAAATCGGATGTTTGAACGGATTTCGATCGTGGTTTTGAACAAACCGTGGAATTTAAGTATATTAACCTCGAGTATTGATGCCAGTTGATTGTATGGTTGGAGTGTAGCCTTAGGGGCACTATGGACGCCAGGGACTTATAAAATTTTCGTTGAAAAAATGTACTTTAGTAAAACCTTGTTTTTTTTATTTTTGTAAATAGATATTGCTATTAGGAGCGGTCATTTTTGGTCCTGTAAATGATATGCCTGCGACCAATAGTTATCGAGATATATGGTTTAAAAAAATCAATTAAAAATAATTACGCGAAAACTATTGGTCGCAGACATGTCATTCACATGACAAAAGAAGTTGCTAATGATGTCATTAACACGTTCTAATAAAAAAAGGGGGTGTTATCAGTAGTTAAATGTATACTCTGCTAGCAGCGCCCCGCGGTTTTACCCGCATAGTTCCCGTTCCTGGAATATGGGGATAAAATATAGCCTATGTGACTTCCGGATAATGCAGCTTTCCAATGATGAATTTTTAAAATCGGCACATTAGTTTTTGAGTTTATTCATCACAAACATACACACTTAAAAATACAAATCTTTCCTCTTTATGACATTAGTATAGATATGAATCACTTTCTTCCGGATAAAAGTATTATTTTGTCCTTTTCTATAGGCACACAAAAAAACTTTAAAATATTATTTGACAGCGTGTATGTAAAATATCAGAAACACTGAGAAACAAACAATAAAATTCAAATTTAAGTCTGTATTCTTACTAAGGATAAGCGCGTGCCTCTCAACCGCCAAACTTTTGGTGTCTTCATATCACTTCTGAACCTTTTCACCCAGGTGATATCTTTCAGGTGAAATTATTGTACATAATTCACCCATATGAGCAAAGGCGACTTTTCTTATTCGTCGGGTAGACCTTTATCACCCACATAAAGCATGCTAGAGACTGGCAAATTAGCAGACCACTTAACATTAAAGCGGTTTAATCAGGCAGGTGATATGACCCAGGCGAACAATGTGGTATAAACCGTTCGTTTGACCACTTTAGCCAAAAATCAAAATGAGTTCTTCAGAGAAATTTATGAAAAAGCATTTATTCAATTTGATCAGTAACTATTTATACAACATCTGTCATACTTTTAATTCAGATACCAATAAATTGCCAGATTTAAAAAAGTTACTAACTGATTTTTTATTCGTACCAATTTTTAAGCCAGTAATTGAAAATTTTCGAAACAAAATTAAAAATAGCTTGACGTAAGTTTCTTCAAAGCCTGTATCGTGTCTGCCATATTGTAGTTTAATAAAATTAGTTTCGAAACAAAATTTCATTAGATATTATGTTTTCAAGCAATCTAAAAACAATCAAGTAAACTTGATTGTTTCAAAATACATCAACAAGACATAGAGTACAGAAAAAGTTTGTATGAAAGTTATAAACTAAGTTTTTCTTCTGGCAAGTAAGTTTTAATGCATATATTTTTTAATTTTAACCATTTTAGCAGCACTTTTTTGCGTGTCAGTTTACTATATTGCTTCTCGTGATAATTATTGAATTAAATTATTATTATTATTTTTTATTTTTTTGTTATTTTTATCATAATGTCTTGGCGTACAAAATTTTATGATGATCGGTAAAAAAATAAACCAGTAAAATTATATTACAATCCTTTAACTACTTAAGGCAGTGGCGGATTTACAGTCTTGGCCACCCTAGGCCCGAGGCCATAATTCTCAGTACTAACGCGTCATCACTTAATTTTTAACACGATTGGCCGCCTCTAATATCTGGCCGCCCTAGGCCCGGGCCTACTGGGCCTTAGGGTAAATCCGCCACTGACTTAAGGAGTGAAAAGCTTACAACTTGGAATTTCCAATAATAGTAAAGATTTAGGAATGTAGGTACAATGGCTTATACGAATATAGGTACCTAAGTATTACATCCCTCCTATGGCTCCGCATAAAAATACAGAAATATTTTTATCCCACGGCCGCTTATGATGTCAAAAACCTGAGCAGATCTCAAACTTCAATGAGGCGGAAATCACTCCATCAAAATTAAATAATGTAGGCGATGAACCTTGTGAAAACGTTAAAAATGACTTAAGGCCGAAGCAAAAAGGGAAAGTTTTCAAATCAACCCCGAATTTGCTATTTAATTAGATTCAGGAACCTTTGTGCCACTACTCACCATTTCCCTTAAAAACTTGAGAATTCTCCTTAAGCTTTGACGGAACTGTTCTTTGTTATAGGGCACTTTAACGTTTTGTTTCCATTTCCTAGACACGATAATGTAGTTTCACTAAAAACACTCAGTGGATGTGTAGGCTTTACTATTTTATCTTCAAAGGCAGAAATGTTGTCAAATAAATTATTAACTAGGTACCTAACATTAGGTTCTTTTACATTATGTTCTGTTTTAAACATAAACCTGTGTTCACGTTTAATGAGTTTTGTATTTGTTTTATCGTAATAACATTTTTGGAGACCTGATATTAACAGTATATTTACGTATGTATGTATGTACCCAATACAGCAAAATATAGGTACCTATTCGGTATTATATCTTTACCTATTCGTGTATACCGCATATAATAGGGATGTTTACTAGATTTTGTATGGGCTTGTCAACGTGTGACGTCACTAGTTTGTATTGTAATTAAAAATCTTAGACTTAATATGATAAAAAATCAATAAAGCTTAACAGCATACTACGATACTTTCTTTTTCAGAAATTTCTAAACTAAATATAAACAATGTCAACGTCCCAATTATGTATTCAATACCTACCTACCTTTGTACATAGCTGTAGGTAAAATTAAAAAGTTAAGGACTTAAATTTTTTTTCGCAGTTTGTAATTCAAATTTCCGCGCGCTTCAACAGCCATTTAGTAATTAAAAAAACAGGTAAGTACATACCTAAGTAAAGATTTTTTGATTTTAATAAATAAGGATTTTTCGAGAAATAAAGTTTTATCGGGTTTCAAATGAAATATTGAAGGCTGTATAAAAAAGATTCTTTGTTTTAAAAGTTTTGGCTGTCAATGTCAACACAAGTATCCTCAACATAATTGTCAAAAAATATCAACAAAGCGGTTGTCGTAATTTATTGGGAAATTGTACAAAAACATGGAAACATATGAGGAATTGTATAAAAATATTTGCCGAGTGTGTTTATCCTACAGCAATAATAATAATATGGTGTGTTTGACTGATAAAAGCAGTAAAGATGGTCTAAGTTGTTACGGAAAAGCCGTGGGACAGTTCGCGAAGATTATCATCAAAGAAAATGACGATTTACCAAAATGTATGTGTGAAAATTGTTTGAAAATACTTAAATACGCTATTTACTTCAAGTTAAAGTGTGAATCAAGTGATAAACACCTCTCTCGTCTGTACAAAATTCACAAAGAAAGTGGGTCTAACCTACAGGAGACAGTTGTTGATTTTTTAATGTATAATCAGTATTTTCCTCAAGAATCTTCCTTGAACTCCTCAAGTAAAGTCAGTGAAAGTAAATCTGAGAAAACACATACAGAAATTAATGGTAAGTTGGCTAATGACTTTGATAATTCATACATAGAAAATGACAGTACTTCTTTTGGTGATTTGAGCAAAGAAAGTACTGATGAAGATTCGAATATAATTGAAAATATCGCAGGCGTATCAAGTAATAACTCCCATGTTGATGAAGAATTGAATATGTTGGAAAAAATTGTTGCTCAGTCCTCATGTATTGGGCCAAAGAGCAACTACAAAACTCTTAAGAAACGAAAATTGGTTATCCAGAAAAATTTACAAGAGAAAAAGTCTTTTATCTCTCAAAGAAAATTACAGCGGCAATTAAATATGTCTACAGATACAAATGTCACTGAGAAGCCTTTAGAGAAACTAATTTGCAAAATATGTCAAAAGGAATTAGCGAACCAACAAACATACAGATATCACATGGAACGCCACAACGGTTGTAAGTTCATCTGTGAGCATTGCGGTAAAGGCTTTCCCGTGTTAGTCGAACTACATATGCATCAAGTGGCTCGTCACGGTACCGGGCCATTCTTACAATGTCCACATTGTACGTATAAAGCGCCGAGGAGGCTAACTTTGATTGAACATATACGAATACATACAGGTGAACGACCATATACATGTGATAAATGTGGATTGACGTTCCGAAGAAGTGCTATATGGAAGAAACATATGGTTTATCACAGAGAGAAGACAGGTTAGTTTTATTATAAAGATCTGCTATTGACTAGTATTCAGTATTACTTGATTGATTGGTAACACTCTTCTTGAATGACAACTATTTCACATAAACAGTCTGAATCCTAACTAGTATTATTTATAATTACATACATGGAAATATGAGTTTGTTTGCTCTCTATTTATATACCTAATAACAACTTAACTGATCATCAGATCTTGCACAAATAATTGATAACACTAGCACTAGGTACTGGTGAGGTTAGGAGGTAATTACGTACATACATATACATATATAACATTACACCCACAATCCCCGAAGAAGTAGGCAGAGTCAAAGGGGCAGCAGGCCCCTTCAACCACATTCCGCCAAAAACAAAACCGGGCTGGGCTAGATGAAAATTTTCGAAAAAGTAGTGACAAGTGGCTAGCTCGTCGCCTACACAATCACACACCCAAAACCCCATATACCATTAGTCGCCTTTTACGACATGCTAGGCAAGAAACACAGTTGGCACATTATTTTAAAGTCCTTGACCAACATGGGACAATGGGCTGGGTTAGATGGAAAATTGAGAAAAAGTAGTGACAAGTGGCTAGCTCGTCGCCTACACAATCACTCCCCCAAACCCGATCTAACATTAGTCGCCTTTTACGACATGCTAGGCAAGAAACACAGTTGGCACATTCTTTTTAAGTCCCCAACCAACATGGGACAAATATAATTATATAGGAGGTAATTTATGGATATAATTTGTTATTTGGGTAAGATAACAAGCAACATGTTGAAATCCATCCATGTTGTAATTGTAATCAATTCTACTGTTACCTATAATTTAATTATTGAAAAATTTGCTCAAATAAATTATCCTATTGTAGATATATTTAATTTAAAACCAATTTTTGTTTCAGTTCAATGCCCTCACTGCCCGAAGAAATTTTATAGACGAGGCGAGATGCTGGCTCATGCTAACAGTATCCACGAAAGGATGTACGTATACCTGTGCCACAAATGCGATGCAACTTATGCCAAGTCTGGTACGGTCCGGAGACATCTAACAGAGAGGCACGGGATACCAAGAGAGATGCAGGGGAAGATCACGAGGGTCAACAAGGGGGAAGTGTATGGGATTCTCTGATGAATAAAGACATTTTTTATAATTGTGTAATCGTTTTATTCTTATTATATTATATGTAATGATTGTCAGACAGCGTTGAGAGCAAGAAACGTGGGTTACCCAGCACCGGGACTAATAAGTTGCAAATAAAAATAAATATTGGTCTAGATGATTATTGTGTGTACCTCCGTTGATTCTAATTCTTTCTTCATAATACACTCTCTTAAGCTACTTTAGAATCGAATTAGTGTAGGTAGGTCACGGACTAGTAAAAAAAGAAGGACTCCACGCTGTCATAAGGGGCCGTCAATTAATCACGTGATATTTTTTTGCAACTTTTTAGATCCCCCCCTCCCCCCTGGTAATACGTGGTGAGGTTTTGTACTACCACCCCTTCCTCCAGCTAAGATCACATGTATTTTTTTGTACATACTAAGTAGGTATTTTATTGCAGGTAGGTTTTTTCGCGCATCACGCGGAGAATTTCTCTCGACCTCCGCGTAAGGATGCCTAAGTTACATTTCTTGGATTATTGGCAGGACAGGAATTAACATGATTGTTGACATTTTTCTTAGTACTTCATAAAAAATAAGGTTATCAGTTTACGAAATTTTGCAAGATTGTAATAATTTATGTATATTGGTTGCGAAAATAAATACACGTGATATCTCCTTCAACTCCCACTCCCCCCTGTGATATTTGGTGACTTTTTTTCGGATCCTCCTCCCCCCTTATGCCTCACGTGATAAATGGACGGCCCCTAATAGAGCGTTAAGCCAAGTTTATGCATAAGTAAGTGAGATACTTAAGGATACCAGTTAACGGATATCTGTCATTTGGAGCGCTTATAATGTCAATGGGTGACGTACGTTGCGTGTCAAGTTGGAGCACCTGAGGAGCTTCAGTGTCTAGTTAGTGGCGCGGAGTCCTTTTTTATTCGTCCGTGAGGTAGTTACCTATGTGTTTCTAATACTTATGTAAGTAGGTAAGTATTGTATAGAAATCCAGTTTATTTCACTAAATACTTTTCTATGTTAAACAATTGATGGTCTCAAATATCTAATAATTGGTTTGGATCGAAATTGTATTAAAGAACGGCTTCGTCTAAGTATCTAGTACTTACAGAGTTGGAACAATGCCAACAGTTGACTTAACGATAGCGATTAATGTCTTAATGCACCTACACATTATTTTGTTTTAGAACTACTTGAGAACAGTTAGGTCTTACAAATTAAATAAAGATTAAGTTTTATTTATTTGACAAACGAATATCGGCTAATAAAGTAACATGTAGTATAGTATCTGTGGTCTAGTATTTGTGGCCAGTAAGAAATAGTTTCGCTTCCCTTTTCTCAAATTCAAATTCAAAATTCAAATTTTGAATTTGAATTTGAATTTGAGAAAAGCTCGAAGATTGTAGGTATGTATATATATTTTTTAAACATAATATCTCTCGCGTTACCTACCTAGTATTTGTGGCCAGTAAGAAATAGTTTCGCTTCCCTTTTCTCAAAATGAGACCTTAATTTTTTCCAGCACAAATCCTATACCGATTTAGATAGAGGAGAAGGTTAAATAAACAAAATCGGGCAGTTTCAAATAAAAGTTCCCCTGGTCCGTCGGACCGGACCGGAAAGGTTAACCCCATTCGGAGGAGGTAAGCGACGACGGTCTCAAGGGACCTGCCCATCATTTCAGCCGGAGGGTTAAGTTGTAAGATCAATGTCCAGATTCTGAGGTTTAGTTAAATGCAGTTATTATAAAAGTTTATGTGGATGTAGGTAATTGGTATCAATTGTTTGGTCAATCACATGAATTCAGTAAATAAAACACTCCGCTAAAACTATCCGCTAAGGCCTTTCCATATTTTTGAATAAGGTAAAATAAGACCTCCTATTGCGGAATTTGAAGGCTGTTTAGAAAATTTTTCATGTTTATTAATTTATCAATGCGTAAAAACAAAATTTACTGTTTCATAATTATTTCTGTTTCTTTTTTTCCATAATGGCAGCGGGGTTAAGCTGTAGTATTTGCTACCTTGTTAGATGGCTATTCCTGCATTACATAAATGCACATTACATAGTACGTAGGTAGGTACCTATTGTTCAAATATACCTGAGTGAGGCTTATCACCGGACCAGGTGGCATGAGTGGTCGTTTCTTTGGGATTGCTTCAAATAGTGTAAGCATGCTCCCCCGTCGAGTTCTCCACAGTCTATTAGTCGTTGTCTTTTTAGCTGGTCTCCTACGACAGCGGCTGCAGAACCCTTTTTGGTCGCGGGGAAATGCGTTCCTCATCTTCACCCTGTCCAGGGGTGGGGTGGTGTGCGGGACTCCCAGACCCCTTGTCTTAGTGGAGAGACCAAGATGGTAGGTGGCCGGCGTGCAGCTGTGCAGGACCCTTGTCTATGACGTTTATCTTTACAGAGAAACCATACCACAAGCATAATTGATGTAAAATGAAAAATAATAGTGTGCGAATTTGAAGAATATATTAAACGGTTATATTTATTGCTTCTGCATTCCGCTACCTCTTATAGCCTTCACCTCACGCAACAACACATGTTCAAGTCAAGGTGAAATTGTTTAAGGTCCCATCTAAGGGACTGCTCTAGTCCCCGAAGAGACTAACGCGATAGCCTGGCCTGATGTCAAAGGCTTTCTGAGGAAGTATTAAGTGGCTTCTAACTTTATCCAGAATTGGCTTTAGATTAGGACTGCGATTGATGTGAAGGTACTTATCTACAGTGATTGGATTTTTTCTGGATATATATCTATCTTTGCCTATAAACGCGAAAGTTATTCTACCTGTCTGTTACGATTAAACTACATAGGTTCTTAAACTAACTAACTAACAAAATTTCACGCCACTTCCTTAGCGAGGTAGGCAGAGAGAACCGAACGCCATAATATGGCGCTAAGGAAGTGGCGTGAAATTTAGTTAGTTAGTTTAAGAACCATGGCACGATCCTAACACAACTCACTCGCCTCTTCAACATTCATAATCCTTTTCATATAAGCTCTACAGTTTAAGGTTCTTAAACGATTGCAATAAACTTGGTACACCTAAAATTTTAACTCTGAGAAAGAACTTGTGTTTATTGGGTTTGCCTACTCGTTCTGCAATTATTTATGTTACACAGGCGGAGTCGCTGTCAAAAATTAGTATCTAAAACTAAAATTAATGATAATTCTATACATCGAAAGTTTATATATACTCTATAGTAGGTATGGTTGTAAACTTCGTAACACTATAAATACTTAAGCTCCTTTTACGTTTACATACGTAGGTATATGGAAAATAAGTATATAATAACAAGCCCAATACCTATAACATCAACTGTTGCCTTTTACTAAGTACATGCTGGGCCGGGAACACGGTTTGGTACATTCTATTTGAGTCTCACATCAAATGAGACTTATCATATAATCTACAGCCAAAATTAATATTATTAATTTCAATTTCATTCCTTCCCTTTCCCGAGAAAAAATGTCTTATGACAATCTCAACAAACGATGGACATTACTTAAGATTCCATTAAACCTTTTGAGCTACGGAAGCACAAAAAGTTACTATTTACCCAAACGTTTCGTAAGACATCGTCCATCGTCCCTCATATGACAAATCTGAGGGTAGAAGCAAAAACCAGGGCCGCAACAGGTGAAATTATTTATTAGAGCCATTTCTGACCCTAGTGACGTCATATGTCGCCCTACCCATAGAGGTAATAGGCCGTCGCCTATTATATGTAGGTATATAGGTACTCGTTGGATACATAACATTCAAACTATTAAAATGGTCAGCAACGCTACTTGTAATATATACAAAATCGTTAATAGAATCCATTGTAATAGTTTTTATGACATTTTATACCTATTTTCAACAAAAAAGTTACAAATCTGATGTTGGTCTGGGACTTAAAAAAGAATATGCTAACTGTGTTTCCTGGGGTTTTGGGTATGTGTAAAAGTAGTGTAGCTGTAGTAGTTAGCTCGTCGCCTGCACGGCGACGAGCTAGCCACTTGTCACTGCTTTTTCACAATTTTCCATCTAACCCAGCCTAGTTTTGTTTTTGGCTGAAAGTGGTTAAAGGGGCCTGCTGCACCTTCTACTCTGCCTACCCCTTCGGGGATTATAGGCGTGATGCTATGTTTGTTAAAGTTACAAAACCTCAAATAAAGTTACATCCAATTAAAAACTTTTTTGTCGGTTTCCTTTTAAATAAAAATATTGTTTGCAAATTGATTTTTTCTCTTTTATTTAATTTCCTAATTTTTTACTTGATGTGCTGATTGTACGGAATCGCAGAACGAACAATTATATATTTTTTGAATTCAGTGTTTGGTCCAATTGGGACGAAAGTGTTGTGGGACGAAACACTGAACGACCCCATGGCGCATCGCTTTTTACAAGGTCGTTTAGTACCTACCGTTAGCATTTCTTATAAGCCCAAACGCCCGTAACAATGGAATAATCATACTCGTGCGAGGACGAGGCAACACAGAATGCTTTTAACTTCGTAAGTTTTTGAGATGCAATTTTTTTATACTTAGGTATTAATTTTATTTATGAAAATATATGACCCGTGTTTCGGTTTTAGTATACCTACTCTCAAATTGACCTTGTATAGATCTAGAGTTTCTCGTCGTAGTATTTGACTCGTAATAGGCAGATTTTATTTCTTCTCTTTGCCCTTCAACCAATAGTATACCTACCAGGGGTGTAGCTACCGCCGTATCTGCCGTATCAATTATACGGGGCCCCCGGGCAACGGGGGCCCCCGAAGTGCTTAAGCAAAAATTAAAAATTAATAAATCAGTTTGCCAAAAAAAGGCAAGGAGAGTGTATATTTAATTTGAAACATTTTGAAAAAAGTGACAGATTAATTATGATGAATAAATATTTTTATTAATTTTATGCAATTTTTTTTTTATTTTGTGAGAAATCTTTACTCTTCATAAGGGCCCCCAAAAAAAATTATACGGGGCCCCGCCAAGGCACGCTACGCCACTGATACCTACCTACCTAAGTACTTCGAAAACGACGAAGTTAAAGCCCAGGTTTAAACCACCATTAAGTTACTTACTTACGAGGCGTCCTTATTATTAAGATATTACCGCTCCAATACGTTATTCTATTGGGGCTATCCCTACTAATATTATAAATGCGAAAGTAACTCTGTCTGTCTGTTACGCTTTCTCGCTTAAACCTCTCAACCGATTTTGATGAAATTTGGCACAGACAATATTTAGACCCTGAGAAAGAACATAGGCTACTTTTTATTGCGAAAAAAAGCGCGATATAACCGATTTCCACGCGGGCGAAGCCGCGGGCGGAAGCTAGTTTACAAAATAAATGTTACTGAAAGGGCGAAAGTCTCAAAATTGTTGTTAAAGGGGCGCCATCGATTTTCGCCTAGGGCGTCGCCAACGCCGACGTTGGGTTGTCCCGATCCGTTTTTGTAGTGTTCGGGTCAGTGTGTAATGTTTTTGTAAAGCTCTTCCGGTAAATTCCAGAGCAGTTAAATGTAGTAGATCATCATGGCGTATAATGCCTCAAACGTAATTTCTGAGTAATCGCAGTTTAATAAGTACATAATTTATTTTTAAGTTAGTAGCTTTTGTTCGCACCTTCGCTTCCGTTAAATGTATTTTATGTGAATAGTATTTTGATATAATTCACTAAGGCAGGGAAACCAAACAGTTTGAATCAAAGTTACCTACATAAACGATGGTGACACATCTCCTGATGATGTTTTCTCTAGCCAGTAAAAAGATGTAGATATAGATTCAAAAAATCCAGAGACAATTGATAAACACAGAGCACGTACTAAAATAACGATTTTCTCTTGTTTTTCTTTTATTTGCCTTAAAAAAGGCTGCTACACTGTTAAGCTCATCACAAAAATCTCTATCATTTCAAAGTTCCAGTCCTATATTTTTTTATCCCAAGCCCATTCCGCCCCTGACAGCATCGCTGAGATATTCGCATTTTCCTTTTTTACAACTGCCGAAACTGCAAGTCTGTAATTGCGTTTGGACGTCCCAGTTCGCGTGCTTGTCCCAATTCGGGTGGCTGTCCCAATTCCGCTTGTCCCACTTCAACAACAGCACTGGCCGAGCTAAGTTCGGGTCTTCGATCACGTTTTAGTAAGTAGATAGAATAGAATAGAATAGTCTTTTATTTCCCCATCACATATAAGTGGAAGTACAGAAATATGTACTGTTAAGCTTTTACGAACCATTATACACTCTGGAGTGTGAGGGGCCTGCTGCCTCTTTGACTCTGCCTACCCCTTCGGGGATTATGGGTGTGAGTAGCGATGCTATGAGTGTGAGGGGCTGGTGCCTAAAAAAGGTAAATAATACCTGTACTATACCAGGTCACCAGATCACCAGGTCTCAGATACAGCAGGATTTATTTGAAAAATCGAGTACTAATTCGAACTATAGGTACACCTAGGCTGTTGGTTCTAACCTATTCATGTATGCAAATAACAAAACTCACTTCAATAATTTTTTCTAGTCCAAGTGTGCACGACTTAATATCACTAGCATCACAGTGTGGGGTAAATCATTAGGTAACCTGCTTATTCAAACAATCAAGGTAAGCAAAGTTCAGATGGCAGCCTCTTAAATTTCTTAAACCTATGCAATAATCAATCTTCTGCTTAAAACAGCGAATAGACCAGGAAGATTATGATGACATATCGAAATCGCATCGTGTCTTAAATTATTACAAAAGAATACCTACTTATCTTGAAATTGCTTGGGAACAAATATTTTTATGGTTGACTTGACCTGGTATCCAGTTACGTGTACATGATCAAAGTTCCGTGCTCTATCCTTGGCGGATTCCATTTTTTACGCTCTGGAACATATTAATTCCATTTCTGGCATGCCTCCACTGAGTTTAATTGGAGCTCAAGGTATGTGGAACATTTCAAGTTACGGGCTGTAGCTTAATTTAAACATGTAGATAGCACATTCTGTCGTTTAATATCGACTAATCTTAACTTTGGAAAAAACTTTTGCCCATACAAAGTCAAAAGGCATCAAGACAATTGTCAACAAATAAAGTCTAGTTTAATACTTATAAGCGACTTCCCATCTGACCTTCGTAACCCTTAGATTTATAGTTATTTGAATGTTCAGGTTTCATTTCGATGTTTTTTGTGTCGATGCTGATCTAGAAACAGAAATAAGTACATATAGATTGGAAAAATCCAGAGGTGCCAAATTTAACCCAACACCCCTCATAAAATGAGTTACTATTGGGATACCACTGCCGCGCCCTGCAGGGGGGCTCCGAATACTCCTGAGGTATCCCTGCCTGTCGTGAGGCGACTAAAAGGGCCTTTGGGATCGTGGGAGCTAGCGGGGGAGCCTTCTAGCACTCAATCGTCCCCGGAGAAGGCGACAGCTCACGTGTTACACCCGGTCCGTTAGGATACGGGTACACAGCTGTCTGTGTTGTTGCACACACCATACTAGGTGTTCTGGAGAAGAATCTCACTTCCTCGAGATGGGCCGCAAGGCGGCAGCGCGCGCTGCGTAGACTTTTCGAGATTAATCCCGGCAGTGAGGATCCCGATAGTTTTGCGTTCAGTGCCCGAAGAATGGCAGCCGTGAGGTTTTGGGTTACCACTGCTCTTTACAATTAACATATCCCCGAAAGGGTAGGCAGATTCGAAGGGACAGCAGGCCCCTTTAACCACATTCAACCAAAAATAAAACTAGGCTGGTTTAGATGGAAAGTTGTGAAAAAGTAGTGACATGTGGCTAGTTCGTCGCCTACACAATCACATAGGTACTTAAAACCCGATATACCATTAGTCGCATTTTACGACATGCCAGGCAAGAACCACAGTTGGCACATTCCTTTTAAGTTCCAGACAAACATAGGACAGTGGGCTTTACAATGAAAACCAATTAAAATCTGATAGAAGACAGGCAAATTAGTAGAATGTTTAAGTAAGCAACTAGAAAATCCATTACTATGTTTTATTAAACTCCCTCCTCGCTCACAAAGGTAGTACTCAGCTAATCAGGAAACAGTCCATTTTGTACATTCTCGTAACCTATTCATTATAAAGAAAGCTCTCGTCCGAGGAAGGATCAAAGGAGCAAATACTTGATAGACTTGGACGTAGAAGGGTCAATTGTTACGCAGTAACTGCCTAAATGGGGATTGCGATGAAAACTTCGTGCCCACTTAATGTAGGTATGGATAGTAAGATCATCACTTTAGGGTTCCTTACCCAAAGGGTAAAAACGGGTCCCTATTACTAAGACTACGGTGTTCGTCTTTCTGTCCGTCCGTTTCTGTCTGTCACCAAGCTGTATCTTATGAACCGTGATAGTTAGACACTTAAAATTTTCACAAATGATGTATTTCTGTTGGGGACCGTTCAAGTATTACGTAACGCAATTGTTGAAGATTTCTGATCCCCCTCCTCCCTGTGTAACGCGCCATAACGTTGTCATGTAGTTTTCACGTAGTCCTATCACCCCCCTCCCGCCCCTGTAACGAATCGTAACGTTTAACAAGACTCCCCACCCCCAAATTGCGTTACGTAATACTTGAACGCCCCCTTGCCGCTATAACTAAAAATTCTAAAAATAGAATGAAATAAATATTAAAGGGGGGCTCCAATACAACAGACGTGATTTTTTTGCCGTTTTTCGCTTGATATTAATATCGGCAACAGGTAGACACTTGAAATATTCACAGAATATTTAGTTGTTTTATGTCTAATGTTGTAAAGATGGTACAGAGCCCTTGGAGCGCGAGTCCAACTCGCTCTTGTTTCTCTATTGTGTAGGGACTTAAAGGGAATCTGCCATAATTTTCAATTGAAATTGTTTTTGCTTTGTACCTGAATAATGTAGCAGCTGTGTTCGTTTCCTAACATATCGCAAATACGACAAGAGCTTGATATTGGGCATTGGTATTGTGATTGTGTGTGGAGTGTGGTGACGAGCTGGCCACTCGGCGAACTTCGATCCGCCTAACAGTCAATGACACATAATCAGGTTAAATAAATTGAGATGTAAGCTATCCTATCTTTCAAGTTGGATCAAACTGCACACGGTGTGCAAATTTGATTAAAATCGGTTAAATAGTTTCGGAGTCCATCGCGGACAAACTACGTGACGCGTAATTTATTTAAAGTTATTATGTAGTAGACAATTTTTTAATGGAAACACAAAGGAAAGCTTAAACTTACTTTTGTAGTGAGACTAAGGGTTTCACCTTTTGGTAAAACGCAAACAAGCCTTCTGTTAACTTTTGTTCTTTGGATCAAAGAGCCGTAGAGAAATGTTATATGAAATAAAATATATAACTAAGTACGCGCTTTCTCTTTTACCGGGATAAAATGCATCGGTAAGGTTAATGTAAATATAACGTAATTATATACTTGTTCTAGTTATTTCTGTTATTATTTATGACTTAGTTTTTTTTTACAATCATCTACCAGTACCTCTTCTAAAGATTGCTGATGTAAATATATTTAAAAGTAAATTAAAGATGTTTTTATTATAAAAGGGACCATTCTGTAAATTTAATTATCGGAGATAATTTTTTAACTGACTCATACGAAAATTATTACTATTCGACATCTTTAATTTAAGTGAATTTGATTTCGACATATGTAATGTATGTAAACTGTTATTTCTATGCCGAGAGGCTGAAAGTTGTGCCACATAATATATAATAAATAAATAAATAATAAATAAATTCTCCAGACTGACACACCAATTCCCTAACTAAGCTTATAAGCTTGTGCTATGAATACTAGGTGAACGGATAGACATACTTAAATACGTTTATAAACATCCATGACTCGAGTACAAAGTACGAAACATTTGCCCCTAGCGGGATTAGAATCCGCGACTCTTGGTTTCGTGGCCAGGATCTCTGACCACTCGACCAACGGGCCTGTCAACTAAAATAAAAAACAATATACCTACTTAGACCATAATTGTAAACCCATGTTTCGCAAATAAATTATTTGAATATGAATTTCTTGATTGTAAAGTAATAAATTAGTTTTCTCCAGAACCTTTAGTCACTGAAAGAAACGTGAGACCTATAGGATTTAGTAGGTTGCAGTCACAATAAAAAAAAATTACGCCTATTTTTTTTTTCCTTTTAAAAAATACAAAACGAAGGAGATTTTTGGTAATAATATTGCACGCGGGTAGCCAGTATGCTAACAAATTTACTTATCTCTCCTCGATCCTCAATTATTATTTATGGTATACATAGCATAAACAAAACTCCATTACCGTACAAGTCCTTTCAAAGCGGAAGCGGAAGAGACACCGTTTCCGCGGAGGTTAACGGATGTGACGACACAGAACTATTAATCATGATTCCTTTCGCGTCTTATTATAAGGCTATTATTCTTTATTGTGTTGTTTTCTTGTTGCGAGAAAGCAATGAATTTGTATGGAGCAGCTACAAATCTAAGGGTGATGTAATGAGTTATGTATGATGATTATAAGAGTGGTAGCTTAAAGGGTAGGGTGATATATTGGCTTCTATATACGAGGGTGTTAGATCAAAACTGGTTATTCTTACACTTTTATTGTAATTATATTTTTGACTGGCTCGAAGGCGCATTAGGTAGTGATCCTGCCCCATGCGCCAAGAGTTGTGAGTTCGTTCCCCACCCAGGACAAATATTCGTGTGATGAATACTTGTGTTTGTTCTGTGATTATTCATAAATTGAATACATTGTTATACAATTTGACTAGTCATAATGACAAATTTGTGTTTTTTGACACAAATAAATTTATTCCTAATAATATGTTGACTGGCAAAACTTTTTATTTGCCTTTTAAAATTAAAAAACAACTGGCTAATTTATTAGCCTATAATATTAATAATATTAATTGTATACATAATCGGACCTTGGAACTCGTTCCAAATCATTTAAATTTACATCTAAGACAATAGAGGACACCTCTAGCGTTAGTAGAATATCTAGTTTAGAGACAATAGGGAAGTCCAATATTTTAAATATTGTTCATCAAAATATTCAGGGCTTCTCCGGCAAAGAATTAGAAATGGAACTAGGTCTTAACCAAATGGATATACAGGTTTTATGTTTGACCGAGCATTGGTTGAGGAAGAGTGAGCTACTAATTAATATTGAAAATTATACACTCATTAGTTCGTTCACAAGAAAATCAGCTATTAGAGGTGGGTCACTTATACTATTAAACAATAATTTAAAAGGTAAAGAGCGTAAAGACATAGTGGCACTTTCAACTGAACGAACTATTGAAATATCATGTGCAGAGCTTGAACAGTTCATTATTGTCTGTATTTATAGGCCTCCGTCTGGTAATTATCACACTTTTGAGTCTATTATGGATGAGGTATTGAAAAAAATATGTAATTGTAATAAAAAGATCATTATATGTGGCGATTTTAATGTAAATATTTTAGATACATCTCCAAATTCAATTATGTTTTTAAACTTGTTTAAAAGCTACAACTTACATGAGCTGTTTACCCAGCCTACTAGAATTACCTCTACATCTGCCACCTGTATTGATAATATTTTCTGTAATTGCAATGTAATTGATAGGTCAATAATTAATTTCATTAATTCTGACCATAGCGGACAGATTGTTAGCTTGGAGCACTATGCTGTCACGACTTCATCTACTTTCAGTTGTAGACCAATCACAGCACATCGACTAGATACATTTAGGAAAAATATAGTCAATAGAGTCTCGTTGTTAAAGTTTAGGGGTGTGGATATTAATGATTCATATAACATGTTATTCAATGTAATTGAAAAAGAATTTGTAAGGATTTTTACCAAGAAAAAAGTTACTATTAATAATTCTAAAACAAAATTTAGTGACTGGGCCACTACAGGTATTTTCACTAGTAGACGAAAGCTATTCGATTTGTATAATGATAAAGCAAATTCGAATGATCCTAAATTAATCGAATATGTCAGAAATTATTCCAAATTATTTAAAAAAGTGTGTGCAGTAGCAAAATCAAACTATCTCAAGCATAAGATTTCTAATTCTAGTGACAAAATTAAAGCTACTTGGAATATTATCAACAAAGAGACTTGTAAAAATAAAATACAAAATCACAAGTTCTCTCTGAACATTGATAATAGATGTCTACATTCAGATGGGGAAGTGGCAGAAGCTTTTGAATCATATTTTTCTAATATCCCGACTGCAACTACTCGTTCATTAGATTCCAACCCACACCTTGCAAATAGCATCCTGAAATCTAGTGTAGAAGAATGCAATACTCCTTTTAGTTTTCATCATGTTAATGATAAGGTAATTTTAAATACTTTCATAAGTTTAAATTTTAAGAAAACCGAAGATCTATGGGGCGTTTCGATACATATACTAAGACATATAATACAATGTATTGCCCCTATCTTGTCAAATATTTTTAATAAATGTGTTGATATGGGTCAATTTCCTAACTTAATGAAACATAGTAAAGTTATTCCTTTATTTAAATCAGGTGACAAAAGTGACCCATCTAATTATAGACCAATTTCTATCCTGCCAGCACTGAGTAAAATCTTTGAAAAAATTATATTTAGTCAATTAATATGTCACCTTAGAGTCAACAATTTATTACATAGCAATCAGTATGGATTTACCAAAGGGAAATCCACTACTGACGCAGGAGTGGCACTTACAAAACACATTATCGAAGCTTGGGAAAGAAAACAGGATGCTGTTGGAATATTCTGTGATTTGTCGAAGGCATTCGATTGCGTTGACCACCAAACTTTACTAATGAAGCTACGTCATTATGGTGTATATGGGAACTCACTTAGTCTACTGAAGTCTTATTTATCTGATAGGCTTCAAATAGTGAGTGTAAATGGTACAAATTCTTCTGGTGCCCCATTATCGATGGGAGTACCCCAGGGCTCAATATTGGGACCTCTGCTTTTTCTTTTATACATTAATGATCTCCCTTATTTTGCAAAGGATTTATGTGAGATAGTTTTATTTGCTGATGATACTTCCCTGATTTTTAAAATTGATAGACAAAAGGAATTTGTTGACGATGTAAATAACGCTCTCTCACGAGTACTATATTGGTTTTCTACCAACAACCTACTACTTAATGCAAAAAAAACAAAATGTGTTAAGTTTTCAATGCCAAACACAAGGCAAGTTAATACACAAATCACTATGAACAATGAAGCAATTGATGTAGTTAACTCAACTGTATTTCTTGGAATCACCTTAGACGCTAAATTGCAATGGGGTTCCCATATTGCGGCCTTGGCAGGAAGACTTAGTTCGGCTGCATATGCAGTCAGGAAAATACGACAATTAACAGATGTTAAAACAGCAAGATTGGTGTATTTCAGTTATTTTCATAGCGTAATGTCATATGGTCTGCTGCTGTGGGGATCTGCGGCTAATATACAAACTATTTTTGTATTGCAGAAAAGGGCCGTTAAAGCCATATACGGCCTTAGACCACGTGACTCTCTTAGAGATATTTTTAAAGAAATTAACATTTTAACACTTGCATCACAATTTATTTTAGATTGTATTATGTATATATATAAAAACATTGACCAATTTCCTAAGAAGTCAAACACTCATAGTTTTAATACTAGAAATAAACACAAACTTGCTGTTCCAAACCATAGACTCCAGAAGAGTGGTAATTCATTTATTGGTCTTAGTATTAAAATATTTAATAAACTTCCAGAAAGTCTACTAGCATTACCTTCACATAAGTTCAAATTGTGCATTAAAGCGTTCTTAATGAAAAAGGGCTATTATAAGTTTGAAGACTTCCTAAATGATAAGCATTTATGTTTAACTTCATAATGAAGTGTTCACCTGCAGTGTTGTTACCTAATAAGTACCTATAGAATATTAAGCACGAAATTGTAAATCTTTGCATTTAAAAGAGTAACTATCGAGTTTCTTGCCGGTTTCTTCTCGATAGATTCTACCTTCCGAACCGGTGGTAATCCTTTTTTCTGTTTAAATTGACTATTTATAAGTGCTTTTTTGAAGCCTATATAAATAAAGAGATTTTGAATTTGAATTTGAATTTGAATTTGTGTCTGGGTATTAACATTAGGTATTTAAGTATATATTTGTAATACTACTGTTGTTTCTGATATCTGTAGCACAAGTGCTTAAGCTACTTACCACGGAATGTGATGTAGTCTGAATTTATTGATTTATATTATGTCATCTCCCACAGTCTTTGATTGTATGATTTGGTTGAACACCTGCTGAAAAAGGCCGAAATACAAGTCATATTAATTCCGCTACGATACCCCAAAACGGGACAAAAGAACTGTTACTTTCTAATTTCGCGTCGTTTTACATTTTACGGTACTTGCGGTGGCATATTAAAGCGATAAATTTGAGGTTTTATATTTTTGAGAGGTCGGGTTTCTGGTTTAATTTATAATAATAAATTAGGACGGTATGTGACTCCTGATTTACGCCCCATCTGCTGGTGAATGAAACAGGATTGTGCTTAAGAAGAAGCCATAGTTTTGAAAATTAAGGACAAAATACAAACGCATTTAATAATAAAACATTTTATTTGTCAATGCAAAAATAAAATAAAATTGTCCCATGTTGGTCTGGGACTTGGCCCATGTTGATCTGGGACAAAAAAAAAGCGACCTCGGAAGCGACTTATGGTATATCGGGTTTTGGGTGTGTGATTGTGTAGGCGACAGGTTAGCCGCTTGTCATTACTTTTTCACAATTTTCCATCTACCCCAGCCCGGCTTTATTTTCGGCTGAATGTGGTTGAAGGGGCATGCTGCCTCTTTGACTCTCTCCTCTCTGACTTCGGGGATTATGGGCGTGATGTTATTTATGTATGTGTATGCAAAAATAAAAATTATAATACAATAATAACAACATTATTTTTAGATTTGAAATTCATTTCCAAAATAAATGTACTGTAAATTATAAAATAAAGTTTTGTGTGCAACATGTAAATATTTTATGAATTGGTTTATCGAAATTTCAATAAATCTTTGATGTAACAATAATTATAATTTTAATTTTAACGACAATAACACCACAATAAAGGTGGACCGGAGAATTGCAATAACTTAAAAGAAATATTGGTTCCATAAAGAAATTTTCTATTTTCAACTGCCGCTGTACACTACACTAAGAAAACGTACGCATTACTGTTCTTTATTATACTTTGGCTATTGTTGGTCTAGGACTTAAAATAATGTGCCAACTATGGTCTCTGCCTAGCGTGTCATATAAGGAGACTAATGGTGTATAGGGTAGGCGCATAGGGCAGTGCAGGGTCACTACCAAATGCGCCAACGAGCCAGTAAAAAAAAAATATCGCAGCAATTCCTTGCTGTAATAAATAAATAAAATTTTGTTTCACTCAAATACCTCGTTACTCAGGATTCTATAATTAAGTCAAAGGTCCACAATGGGCACTGAAAATACAGAAGGGTCATCTATTTGTACGACCAAACACTAGTCAAGTGTGATTAGCACACCGTGTCAAGTTGGTTTTGTACAGAAAATGATATGACTGGCTCTATGGCGCATTCGGTAGTGACCCTGCCCCATGCGCAAGGATTTGTGGGTTCAATCTCCACCTAGGACAAACATTCGTGTGATGAATTCTTGTGATGGTGTTAGTTCTGTGTCTGGGTGTTAATATCCAATATTTAACTATATATTTGTAATACAACTGATTCTGATATCCGTAACATGATATCAATGTATGATAAGTAGTTTGATATTAATTTAAAAAAAAAAGAGACCAGACGAAATTATTACGTTTGTCATTCAGTAAATCCTGACGAAGAAAAACCATTTTTCAGCCTATAAATGTTTAAGCTACTTAACTTGGAGTCATATCAATGTATGTGATGTAGTCGGATATTTTTTATTGATTATTTATTTAATAATTTTATTTATAAATCAGATCCTTCACCAGTAAGAACCGGTACCCGTTAATGATACAAATTAGTCGTTACAAATTGCTTCAATCTGCTAATATAAATTGTAACACTCAAACGCTTTGTACCGCCAAATAAAGTATAAATTGAGTTATCTACCAGTCCTATCGAATATTGGAACGGTTCGTGGAAGTCGCGGCAGGTAATTGTGGTTGGAGCTAGTGATGTGCGCAATATCGATAAAAGTCGAAGTATTTTAATACATAAGAATTACTATTAAAAAAAAATATCGATACTAAATCGATAATTCAATAGAAGCAGAAGCAATTTAAAAGATAAGGTTGACCTTGAAAATTACAGAATTTTGCCGACTATGAGTTTGAGAACTTTAATATTTTACACTTTAACCAATTTCAATAAGCTTCTATTATGGATCACAATAAAGAATTGATTAACATCTTGTGTTCCATAATCGGATGATAACAAAAGAAGAGGAACACATATACAATTAGTCATTTTATGATTACTAGCCCGGCGTGAGTGAGGTGGGGTATGTCATACCCGCTAAGTTTTTAAACGCAAATTATTTAATGTTATTGGTGCTATGCGAGTCCCGCCTTTGCAGTAGCTGGAGGTAAGGGTGCGGGGGACGAGATGCGGCATCGAGTTTAGTGTTGCGCCGGCGACGACTGAAGATACACGTGCGCAAGCGTTGCAGGGGTATGTTATACCCGACCTCGTAGTCGGTGTCACATATTTGTGTTGACGGTAAGTTTATATTTTATTGTTATTTATAGTATTTTGTGATTTGTTTTTAGATTTATTAAAATATCTTATGAAGAGAATGAACGTCGGCTTCAAGAATTGTAAGAAAATTGCTCAAGTGCCAGCTCCTGTGACTCTGAGAGCGAAGAAGAAATTGACAACGTTTCTCAGAAAAGTGAAAAAAGTGATTCATAAAACTTGCAGTTCCTTGTTTAATTATAACTGTAAGAAGATACTATTTTTATGTTAATTTACCGAAGAAGTTGGATTTTTGTTAGATTTTTATGCGAAAAGTAGTACAACTACCGAAACTCGTAGTTTTTCACAAAAAAAAATTGTTACAATATTTGTTTTAATAATAAATAAAACTTTTTAGACTTAAAGCAGATTTTCTTTGTTTACCTTGTTGAATGGATCCTATTTTTATTATATTATCTATTTAAAAGTATAATTACACAATCTAAATAAAAAAAAAATAACATCAAAGTTTCGGGTATCTCATACCCACCTCGTAGTTGGTGTAACAATTTGTCACCTCATTCACGCCGGGCTAGATAAGGGACAAAGTTGGAACATTACTTTTAAAACCAACAAACGTGGAATAAAAAAAAACCCCGTTAATTGGCGTTGCTGTAATTATGTTAAAAATGTATACCCATATTCCAAACTCTATATCATAAACATCACTTTAGCGCACATCCTTACTTGAAACAGTAACGTACCCATCCAATTTTCGCCACAGCGTGCGCAGCTTAACATCGTTATCACTGCCGAATCATTGGCGCCCATCAGTACCTAACAGCTAAGGATTGTTACACACATAGGTGAGAGCGATGTTGTTGATATATTTTAATGTTAATTGTAATTGACTGAGATTATCCTATGTTATTCTGGAACTCAAAAATAATGTGCCAACTGTGTTTCTTGCCTAGAATGTCGTAAATGGCGACCAATGGTGGACAGGGCCGCTTGACTTTACTTTTTCTCAACCTTTTCATAAAGAGTCAAGGTAGGAAGAGGCATGCTCCGGTGGTTCGGACATGTGGAAAGAATGGATGACGAAAGATTGTATAAACTGAAAGTGGAAGGATGTAGGAGCCGCGGAAGGCCCAAGCTCACCTAATACACGACCAATCTGGTCGTGTATTAACAGAAGGTGATGTTAAAAACCGTAGAGCTTGTATGAAAAGGATCACGAACGTTGAAGAGGCGAGTGAGATGTGTAAGGATCGTGTCATATGGCGTTCGGTTCTCTCTGCCTACCCCGCTAGGGAAGTGGCGTGAAGTTTAGTTAGCTAATTAGTTAGTTCTATCTACCACAACTACTTTACTTTTTCTGCCTTCAAGGACTGCAAGTATGATGGTATGAATATTATGTACTTAGAGAGTACGAGTTATGAATGAATGCGTAAATATGTGATTTTAAGTATTTATATTATCGCATAGTGTGCAACCAGCCTTAGAAAGTCTAGTAAGCCCTTAACATGAAACGGAATTATTTATTACTGGTAATTGATTCTCGTGAAATAATTTTCAAAGATACTTACTCTTACTACCTATATGAATTTTATGTCTGTCTGTCTGTGTGTAAAACACACTGTGTGTGTCTGTGAAAGTGTGTTGACTTCAGATTTGATACCTACAGTTGTTGAAGCTGTTAAAAATCTCCGAGGACATCACATACATTGATCTGACTCCGAGGTAAGTAGCTTAAGCTCTTGTGTTACAGATATCCGAAACAAATGTGGTATTACAAATATATACTTCAATATTGGATATTAACACCCCCACAGAACAAAAACAAGTATTCAACACACGAATGTTTGTCCTGGGTGGGGATTGTACCCACAACTCTTTGCGCATGGGGCAGGGTCACTACCGAATGCGTCAATGAGCCAGTCGCGCTAAGCAATGGGTGTTTGTTAATCTTAATAAACAAGTTATTACAAATATAAAGACATCTTGCAAATACTTCATTATTTGGGCAAACACAATTCAAATAATTTCTAGCAATTTAAACATGTTTAGATAAATAAATAAATTTTTGACAGGCCCGTTAGTTGAATAGGCAGAGAACTTGGCCACGAAACCGAAGGTCGCGGGTTCGAATCCAAATAGGGGTAAATGTTTCATGTGATTAACATGGACATTTGTACTCGAGTTATGGATGTTTATAAACGTATTTAAGTATGTCTATCCGTTCACTTAGTATCAATAAGACATGCTTATAGCTTAGTTGGAAACTAGGGAATTGGTGTGTCAGTCCGTAGAATTTAATTTAATTTAATATATTTAAAGTGTTCTACTCGTAATAAAGAGAAAAATACATATAAGTACTGATAAATTATGGTATTGACTTATCTCTTATTAAATTCAATTTCTATAATTTATATTAAAATACATTTCACTATTAATTGGAAACGTAATAATACTCACTTATTTCCCTTTTCAAGCATTTATTTTAAAGCACTCATTAAGTAAATTATAAATATACAATTCACCACATTGAAACAAAAGGTTAAGCCACCAAAAATGTTTTTAAAATCCATAACTTTACACTTTCTTGTCAACTGTGCGTGTGTTGTTGCTCCAAGTATGTATGAACCACATGCACTTTCATTAGTGATCAAAAGAGCACTAATAGAAATGCGATCTACCAACCGATCCGTCTTAGAACTGCGCTAACTGAAATTGATAAATTTAAACCAATAAGCAATCAGAAGTTTGAGCAATAACGCACGAACTAAGTTCTATCATCGAGTAGTTGCTAACTTGTAATTTATTGAGTTCATTTGTTAGACATGTGTAGAGAGGTGGTAGCTCAATGCGAATGACACGCGCCTCATAACCGAAGGGTTCAGGTTCAAACCCGAGCAAGCTACCTCGGGATTTATTCAAATCTATGTACGTATTTATACCACTAGCTCGGCGGTGAGAGAAAACATCGTGATGAAACCTGCAAATTCAAACAAATTCGGATTTTTAACCATGATTAAAAAAATTCTGGTTCTCCTATCTAAGGGTTACGAAGGCCAGATCGGCAGTCGCAATGTAATTACTAGACTCGCTAAATCCTGGACCATGGTGTAAGCGGACTCCATCTAAGCATGGGACATAACGCTAGGAAGATGAACGCTATGAACATTTAGAAACTTTCATGGAAATGCAATTTTGAGGAAATATGTTGCCTGTTTTTGTCTTTTAAAGATACATTTTACTCTCAAGCCAAGATTCTTACTAAAGTGCAATGAAACCTTAAGGAAAACTAAGTAGAGAGGCTTAAATATTCAGAGGCTCGATTACAAATCTGACCTCTGGAGCAACTACCAGGGTTGATGGGGAAGGCGTTTTGCGGCGGAGGGCGCTCGGCCACTCTGGCTCTTAGCGAGCCCTTCCTCTTTTGAGCCTTTGTTGTACTGGTAGACCTGGGTTTAATTTTTCTTTACAACAAAGTATTTTTTTTTTATTTTCTTGTTTTTTGTAGGATTAAACAATAATTGTGTTAGTTCTGGTGGCATCTCTATTAAGAATCGTTGTTGTAATAATATATAGTGATGCAATTTTCACCTGTTTCATGTTTGTCTGGGACTTAGACGTGCCAACTGTGTTTCGTGTCTAGCATGACGTTAAAAGCGACTAATGGTGGGTGCTGGGTTTCTGATTAGATTATGTAGGCGACGAATTAGCCACTTGTCGCTATTTTTTAACAAATCTAGCGAGTTTGGTTGATTATATTATTTACATTAGAACTATTTATCTGCTCTTCAACTCTTAACCCACCAGATAAATGAGGTAATGGTTACATACACAAAATCATTTGACTCTTGGGTCGTGGTGTCAAATATCCAAGAATTAGGTATGAAAATAAGACTACGCATGGACTATGATTCAAACTCTTACATACATACATACATAACATCACGCCCATAATCCCCGAAGGGGTAGGCAGATTCGAAGGGGCAGCAAGTCCCTTCAACCACATTCAGCCAAAAATTTAAACTCTTGACTAAGACATAAGCTATCATATGATGATTTAACTTATTAACCTAAATTAAATTTGACTAGCCCGTTGGTCAAGTGGTCAGAGACCCTGGTCACGAAACCAAGGGTCGCGGGTTTGAATCCTGTTAAGGGCAAATATTTCGTGTGATGAACATGGATATTTGTATCGAGTCATGGATGTTTATAAAAGTATTTAAGTATGTCTATCCGTTCACCTAGTATCCATAGCACAAGCTTATAAGCTTAGTTTGGTACTAGGGAATTGGTGTGCCAGTCTGAAGAATTTATTTATTTATAACCCCACGCATCTCGGTGTAACAGACCCCTCTGGCCAGTAAGACCGGTTGACTTTCGTAATTACGAGGATAAAGGCGTGGGATGGCACGGCCCGCCGTTCCAATTGTTAGTTCGCTATCCGGAGGGTTTTTTTAGTGTTACTTATGGTAAGACTACGCCTTTGCGGCGGCGATAGGGTTAAGGTCCGGCTGAGTTATGTGCGTCAAAGGGTTTAGCTCCTTAGTTTTTTCTTTGGGTTTTTGGTGAATGACAAAGAGGGTTTCTGGAGTTCTGTACCCGAAGGTTATTAAGGGAACATTAGTATTTGACTTCCTCAGTCTGTTAGAAAGTCTCATGAAAGGTGAAATGTAGACAATCAAATTTTTTTCAAATCAAATCAGACCCCTTGGCATATGACACAAGTGTTTTTACCATTGAGCTACTACCAGTCAATAGTTGAGATTCATATTCTATGCAGTTTATTTAGAAATCTAAACAAACTCCATGGATTTTTCCCCTCCTGAAATCCAAGCCAACCTCACCTACAAGTGGTGCATCCTGTTGAAAAACGGACAAGGCTCTGGCGGACCACCCATCAACACGCACAGGACCAGCGTGGTGGGTTACGGTCCAATAAATAAATAATAAAAATAAAAATATTTTTTTCTCAGGCAACATAAACCCATAGGCAGACAATCATAATTTTTACATTTTATTTAATTAAAACATGACAAGACAAGACATCATTCCATTATTATTATTATTTCCAATTTTATTATTGGCTACCCTATACAATAGGTAAAACTATTTTTCCAGAAATTAGGGGACAGCGCAAGCTAAATAAAAAAAAAATAAAAGAACTCCTATCTAAATAAATACTAGATGAAATAGAAAAAAGAATAATTTTGCAGTTATAATATATAAAGTGTTTAAACTGTTTTCATGTATAAATTTTACATGATCGTATTAAAATTGGTTTAAAAATATAAAGATCCAATCTCTCGTCCAGCATATTTCATTTTAATATCTACGGGTCGGCAAAGTTTCAGTAGGTATGACTGACAGACAGAAACAAATCGTGGCACGTTGGGAGGCTATGGCTCCTAGATAAGGGGCTTCTGGTCCCTCATGAAAGTGAGCGACCTCCGTAGGAATTACCATTAAATATAATGTTTCCAAGTCGCCACAGTGCAGGTTATGGGGGCAGTAACTTGATGTGCAAAATTTAGCATTATAAATGGCAAATTTCGCATGTGTATCTTTAATTGTGAAATCTTTAAAATACAGGAAGATAATAAACACACAAAATGTATGAACTTGAAAAGCAGATCAGATACCAATGTCTATTGACTGAGAAATGCTGATACCCATACCTACGGCTGTAAAAATACCAGTAATAGAAAATAGCTTAATAAATCTTTTAATATTGTAATCCAGACGCATAGAATAGAATGTCATATAAGAGCCAATAATTGGAATGGATATGTGTTATTTTGTTCGCATATCTGATTGTTATGCGAGAAGCCTTAGTAGTTACATAAAGAAGAAGACATTTTTGTTTAATAAATAATAATAATAAATAAATTCTCCAGACTGGAGTTTTTCGTCATCTCGCCCGACAAAAACTCGCCCGATTGACATAAATTCCCTAGTCCCAAACTAAGCTTGTGCTTGTGCTAACATCCATGACTCGAGTACAAATGTCCATGTGCATCACACGAAACATTTTCCCCTAGCGGGATTCGAACCCGCGACCATTGGTTTTGTGGCCAGGGTATCTGACCACTCAAGCAACGGTCCAGTCAATGAAATGTTTATAAATAAATATAATATATAGTATAATAATATAAATAACTTAGGAATGTACTTATCACATTATTTTTCATATACTCTCCCAAAAGTCTAAACTTAGTTTTCCACATTGACTACAAACTTAACCTACGTTAAAATCATGAATCCGGAATAATTGCGTTATTAATCAAATTACTGATTCTTTCTTATGCTGTGGCCTTACCTTCTACATTGCAGACGTGACAAGTTTCCAAGATGAGACCAATCAATAATATCTCTTCTGCAACTAAATTAGATGGAAAATACCACGAGATGGCCGCAGGCTCCCAGCGGCCGTCTTAGTTAAAGAACCCTTTAGTTATGACTATCATTACACTTTTCATTTGCCTTAAATTCCATTTGAAAGGTCAAGTGGTTATAAAAGGTCATTACGAGAGGTGATTTTGAAATAAAGTCTACGTGAGACGTTTGTACAGGCGGTGGTGGCTCAATGGTAAACATGTGCTTCATTGTTTGTCAAAAAAACTCCAAGATTTTTTTTTTGTGTAAAATGATATTTAGATAGCATGTGACCCCACGGAGTACCTATAATGTGGTCTGTGTTTGACCCTAAACAATTTTTGCTGCTTATAACACTAGAAAGTTTATTTATACATGAAATCTAATGTTCTTTTGAAAATATTTTTAAAACTACTAACTAAACTATCCACTAGTCCCTAAAGCCAAATCAACTAACAGAAATAAAATTGGGTACAGGTATATTTAATTCCATCCAACCAATTTCCATTCCTTACTTGTCCTTAATACAGCCTTCATATAGCACCTGGAAGAGAACGCAAGATTAATACGTCGGCTACAAAAAGTAAGTAAGGGAACGTCTCTCAACTCGCGCGCAATGACGCGCTCGCGCGCCGCTCATCTCGACGTAATCTTTAGCATCAACAATGCGCGCGGAGTGCGCTCGTCCGTCACGCGGCTGGGGCCTGTCACACTGGGGTGACCTTGAAGGTGCCTCGAGGAGGTAGGTAAACTTAACTAACTGACTAACGAAGCATAACATTATTAGTAAATTATAGTGATATAATTTGACATTTTGTTTTTCACGCACCAAATATAGCTGCTTTAGACAATGGTAAGTATTTTCATTCCTATAGTGTTTTTCTTCATTTCTGACACCTAAAGTCAAAATCAGTTATCCTGAAATTCAGGGTTCACCTATCTTAGGCTCCAGCTTTTACACAATACTTACTTGTAACTATGTTATAATTTCTGTACTGTATTCGGATGTGTGAACGAAATAAATTTATTATTATAAAATTTATAATTAGTTACAGGGCAACGTATGACACATAAGATTAATGCAAAAATGTTGTAAGGGAACGTCTCACAACTCACGCGCCGCTCATCTCGACGTAATCTTTAGCATTAACAATGCGCACGGAATGCGCTCATCCGTCACGCTGCCAGGGCTTGTACTCCTTTTTTTTTTTTTTTTTTTAACCCGGAGAAATGCGTTACGCATACCACTCCGCCTCGGGGGAGCGGAGTGGTTATGTGGGACTCCCAGGGGCCTCTGTAATAGGAGACCCCCTCTCCGGCCAGGATGGTAGTGGCCGGGGTATACCCACTAAAACTCCGGGATGCATCCTCTACGCCGACTGAGGCTTCGCGGGTACCTCTATGGAATCGTCCGCTAGAGGGCTTGTACTCCTAGGCGGATACGAACAAACGGCTTATGAGATTCATACCAAACATCCGTGTAAATCATCATCCTTCCTCAGAGCCTTCCTCAAGGCCCAAGTATACCTTATTGGTCCCCCTGTGCCTCCGCCCCACTCTTAGCGTCAACCGTCTCGAGAGCGTCCTATTAATTCCCGAACATGGCCCGTAAATCTGGGAGACAATGACTTTAAATTGAGGAAAATGCTCGGACGAAATTTACGGGAAATAGATACGTTTATGTACTTTGTTGTTAACTTTGGCCGCGTTTTTGGCGAATTTCATTTCGCTAAGCTGGATTGCAGCCGCGGTTTTTGCTGTGAAATGGATTTGGGGAGGGCGGAACGGTTGGTCGGTCTATTGTGGTACGTTTTATTTAATATTGGAGGGACTTTAGTACAAAATTCATTTCGTTCTTTAAGCGCTTTGAAGTGATGTAGATATAAATAATATTAAACATACATATCATCCCACCCCATCTTCGATAAAACATTGACAGAGTCCAGAGATCTTTAACCACATTAGGTTAAAATAAAATTAGGTTAAGTTGGGTTAGAAGACTAATAGACGAGACTGGCTCGTTGGCGCATTCGGTAGTGACCCTGCCCCATGCGCTAAGAGTTGTGGGTGCGATCCCCACCCAGGACAAACATTTGAGTGATGAATACTTGTGTTTGTTCTGTGTCTGGGTGTTAATATCTAATATTTAAGTAGGTATACATTTGTAATACCACTGTTGATTCTGATATCAGTAACACAAGTGCTTAAGCTACTTACCTCGGAGTCAGAGCAATGTAAGTGATGTCGTTGGATATTTATTTATTTAAATTGTAATGATGAAGTGATCAGTCATCGCAACTAAACACCCAATTTTCAATATCTACACAAATTTTCGCTTTTACGATATGCAAGCAAAACAGTTGGTAGGTACATTATTTTTAAGTGCCAAATGGAACATACATTCTACTATGTATAGTAAGTAAACATATTTAAATACAATATTTAAATGCTTAAATGTTTTATCATATATTACGTAAAACAATAATCTCAAGATTATCTCAACGAAAAACCGAAAACGTTTATGCTACTCCACTCTACCCTACCGTTCAAATGATTCAATCCTGACGCGATGACGTAAGCTGATCTAACGACCAGCGATTAGGCTGTAAGCCAAGCTAGCCTTTGTTCAAGTCGTGACCTAATTTCTAATCTCTTTATTAGTACCTACTTTGTTTACACGCAAACTAATAGACCGTTTAGCTATTAATTAACGCTTAGTCTTCTGTCTCTTTTCAGCATTCTCTTCATCCTAGCGTTATGTCCCGTGCTTACGCGGGGTTCGCTTAGACCATGATCCAGGATGTAGCGAGTCTGGTAATTACATTGAAGCGACTGCCGATCTGACCTTCGTAACCCTAAGATAGGGGAACCAGATAATTTTTTGTGGATCATGGTTCTGTCTCTTTTTAGCATTAAGAGGGATTAATCTGTCTCTTTTATAGACTTGTGAGTTTTAGCTATGTTTGAAGGTGGTTGTTGCAGCTTGGTTATTATTTTGGATGTATTCTTCTTTCCTTACTAATATGTGCAAATAGTTTATATAAATAAATAAAAATAAATTCTCCGGTCTAACACATAAAATTCCCTAGTTCCAAGCTAAGCTATAAGCTTGTCCTATGGATACAAGATAAACGGATAGACATACTTAAAATAAGTTTTTAACCATCCATTACTCGAGTACAAATGTCCATGTCCATCACACGAATTGCCCAAGCGAGATTCGAACCCGCGACTCGGTTTCGTGGCCAGGGTCTCTGACCATTCGACCATCGAGCCTGTCATAAATACACGTACATAGTTTTGAAAAATTCAGAAATACGTAGGTACACTCAATGGTAAGGACACGAATCATATGCGAGGGGTGTGGGTTTGGACCCGGGCACGTATCTCTGGATTTTTCCAATTTATGTACACGTTTATACCACTAGTTTAAAGGTGAGGAGAAATCCATGATGAAACTTACATGCTCAGTTTACAATGGATGTGTTACCATGACCATCATCATCCTCTTAGCGTCATGTCCCGTGCTTAGACGAGGTCCGCTTAGATCATGATCCAGGATTAAGCGAGTCTGGCAATTACATTGAAGCGACTGCCGATCTGACCTTCGTAACCTTTAGATAGGGGAACCAGACAGTTTTTGGTAATGAAACCTTCATTGAAACTACTATGTATGTGTAACCTGAATCATGGTAGTTTGAATGAAGGTTTCATTACGATGTTTTCCCTCGCCGCCGAGCTAATAATATCAAAGCGAACATACATTTAAAACTCTGAGTTAGTGCCTGTAAACCCGCACCTCTCCGATAAGAGGCGCATATCCTCACTATTGAGCAACCGCTCGTGGTTCGAACTCATGAAGTTAAAAAACTGGCCAAGTGCGAGTCGGACTCGCGCACGAAGGGTTCTGTACCATTTACTATAAAAACAGCGAAAAGAGCATGGGAGCCCCTTTAACTATTTATTTTATTCTATTTTTAACCTGGCCAGTTGGTTTAGTGGTCAGAGACCCTGGCCACGAAACCAAGGGTTGCGGGTTCGAATCCCACTAGGGGAAAATGTTTCGTGTGATGAACATGGACATTTGTACTCGAGTCATGGATGTTTATAAAGGTATTTAAGTATGTCTATCCGTTCGCATAGTATCCATAGTACAAGCATACCTAAGCTTAGTTTGGAACTAGGGAATTGGTGTGTCAGCCTGGAGAATTTATTATTTATTTATTTGTTGTTATAGAGGGAACAGAAATACATCATCCGTGAAAATTTCAACTGTATCACGGACCATAGTTATACAGTTAAAATTTTATGCCTCTATAACAACAAATAAAAAATAAAAAAAATTATAAATTCTCCAGATTTTTAGTAACAGGGTCCCGTTTTACCCTTTGGGTACGGAACCCTAAAAATGCCATAGCGTATCTACAACCCCGTAACAGGTGACGTGACTTTTGATGTACTGACGTACTGCCATTACTTCCGCGTAGTTAACCCAGTACGTCACACGAATCTATTCAAACGGGGATTGAATAAAAATTCAAAATACCTTCACAGCGTGACCGAATCAATATAGGTCAGATTGGACGGCTCGATATATATTTCACTTGCCTCTGCCAGCGACTAATACAATATTACTTTTTTCTAATTTTTTCCACAGCACTCGATTGGTCGCCAGAGTCTGCCAATCTTGGACGTAGACATCTAAATCGTCACGCCATCTTTTCTTCGGCCTGCCCCTCTGGCGACGGCCTACTCGACGATTTGAGTCCATCTTTTTGCATACGTGACCTGCCCAGTCCCATTTCATTACCTTTATGACAATGATTTATGGTTAACTTCATAATGAAGTGTTCATCTACAGCGATATCTAGTCTAAGTATAGATTAATTAAGTTTACAAATTTGTAAAATTTGGCATTTAAAAGAGTAACTATCGAGTTTCTTGCCGGATTCTTATCGATAGAGTCTACCTTCCGAACCGGTGGTAGTATTAGTTCTTATCCTTTTTTTTTTATGTATATTGACTATTTATAAGTGCTTCCTTGAAGCCCATATAAATAAAGACATATTGAATTTGAATTTGTTTATGCGGAATATCGATAAAAATAGCCTATGTGTTAATTTAGTCTATAATCTATGCTTGTGCTTAATTTTACCTGGAACCTTTTAGTAATTTTTAAGTTTATTGATTATTTATTGGTTATGCTTCCGTGGGAATATGAAATTAAAATATAGCCTATGTTACTCACTGAGAAAGAGGCTTTCCATTGGTGAAATATTTTTTTAAATCGGTCTAGTATTTTTTGAGATTAACGCGTTCAAACAAACATCAAACTGTTCATTTTTATAATAATATTATAGATAAATCGAGTTGGGTTTGATAGAACATTGTGAAAAACTAGAAACTAGTATTCCTCTTGTACAATTGTTGTAGTAACCTGGGCAGTGTCAGACAGAATCCATTCAAAAGGAAATTGAATGAAAATTCAATATTGAAGGCATCACAACGGACGGGATGCACCGATACTTTTACTGATTCGATATGTCGTTCATGAGTCAAACGTATGGCTTCTGAACTGAGAATATTTTACTGAGATCGTGTGTCGCTTCTGTATTGATTTACTAGCTGTGCCCGTGGTTTCACTTCCGTTAATGGTTAATGTTGTATAACCTAAGCCTTAGTCAATAAATTAACAATACAACACAAGAAATATTTTTGCCATTCGGACCAGTATTTTCTGAGATTAGCGCGTTCCAGCAAACAAACAGAGAAACTCGGCAGCTTTAGTTTACTTATTAGTTTATGATATGTTATATACATATATACATATATACATACATAGAATCATGCCCATAATCCCCGAAGGGGTAGGCAGAGTCGAAAGGGCAGCAAGCCCCTTCAACCACATTCAGCCAAAATAAATCCGGGTTCGGTTAGATGGACCTGTCGCCTAATCAATCACACACCCAAAACCCGATATACCATTAGTCGCCTTTTACGACATGCTAGGCAAGAACCACAGTTGGCATATTCTTTTCAAGTCCCAGACCAACATAGGACAGTGGGCTGGGTTGGGTGGAAAGCTGTGAAAAAGGAGTGACAAGTCGCTAGCTTGTCGCCTCAGTCACATACCCAAAAGCCCGTAAACCATAGTCGCCTCTTACGACATGCTAGGCAAGAACCACAGTTGGCACATTCTTTTTTTGTCCCACATCAACATGGGCCAAGTCCAAGACCAACATGGAACTATTATATTTTATTTACTTCATTAGTATCTAGGTTGTTTGAAATCAGTTCAATCCAATCTACACACATACATAACATCACGCCAAGTCCTGTAGATCAGTGGTTGCCCACCTTTTTGAGACCGATGACCACTTTCATTTCATTATTGTTAGCAGGAACTAAAAATAACCATGTCAGAATTAAAAATTAACTCATCATCATCTTCCTAGCGTTATGTCCCGTGCTTAGACGGGGTCCGCTTAGACCATGATCCAGGATTTAGCGAGTCTGGTAATTACATTGAAGCGACTGCCGATCTGACCTTCGTAACCCTAAGATAGGGGAACCAGACAATTTTTGGATCATGGTTACGAATCCAAAGTTATTTGAATTTGCAGGTTTCATCACGATGTTTTCCCTCACCGTTGAGCTAGTGGTATAAATACGTACATAGATTTGAAAAATCTAGAGGTACATGCCCGGGTTTGAACCCACACTCCTCGGTTAAGAGGCGCGTGTCCTTACCATTGAGCTACCACCGCTCCTAACTTAGAGAGGTTTTTAAAAAGAATAATATTTTTGAGGCGCATCATAGGTTGGGGACCACTGCCGCGTATTGATACTATCGAGAGAATCGTTATACGCTATCGATATCTCGGACAGTATTGAACGTTTTGTCGACAGTCCCTCAATCGCCTGACTAACGATAGACTATCAACAGTCTATCTATCATTATAGTAGCTCATACGTAACATTTATTTGACAGCTGCGATAAAAGCTCTATTAACTACGTTATCAAATATGTTTCATAGCGTCTATTTATCATAATACAGCATCATAATACATTTGTTGAGCGGTGGTAGCTCAATGGTAAGGACATGCGTATTTGAACCGAGAAGTGCGGGTTCAAATCAGAGCACGTACCTCTGGATTTTTAAATCTATGTACGGATTTATACCACTAGCTCGACGGTAAAGGAAAACATCGTGATGAAACCTGCAAACTCAAACAACTTTGGATTTGTAATCATGATCCAAAAAATTAATGTTTGTCCTGGGTGGGGTCACTACTGAATGAACCACCGAGCCAGTCAAATTATTTCTTACACACACATATACTCACATAACATCACGCCCATAATCCCTGAAGGCTTCTTTAACCACATTCAGCCAAAAATAAAACTGAGCTGGGTTAGATTGAAATTATTTCTTACTTTCTACAGTTTCTTAATTAACCCAATATTATTGCTTAAAAATGGTTAATCGTTCTTAGGACTTTGCCCTTCAGACATAGCGGGCGTGATTTTATACGTGCATTAGCCCACCCGGCACACTTTGTAACGCCCCGTACTCGGATTTTCAATGCCATTTTTTTTAATTTACCGCGCAATTTTTAATTTTTTTTCTTTATAAGAACTTAACAATAAAAAACTAAAAAAGATATAGCAAATTCGGTACAGCCATTCCCAAGTTATAGCTTTGGGTTGGACAATCCTTATCACTTAGGGGTATGAAAAATAGATAACAATCTATTCTCAGATCGACCAAGTGTACATATAAAATTTCCAAAAAAATCGGTTAACCTGTAACGGAGGAGTATGGCAACTTCACTGTGTCACGAAATTTTTATATATATAAAGACGTATGTCAGAGTAACCGCCAAAAAGCGATTCACAATATCCCGGCGCGCGAATTCGACGCCTGTCCGCCTCACCTCAAAATCATTTCCACACATTGACACCGAACCTTTTTGTTTTACGTTTCCGATAAAAATTCAACCCACGATGCTATTGGCGCGTAACTGTCTCCCGCCGCCGTTTGTCTATGGGTAGTGTTGCCGCTCGATAGTCCACATCGATAGTATCGATAGCCCCGTGAGTGGCAATACTATCGACACACAGCTATACTATCGATAGTATCGATACTATCGAAGCTCAATATTGAATGCACTGTCGATAGTATCGATACTATTGCTACTGAATATTGCAACAACAATCGATACTATCGATAGTATCGACACTATCGATAATATCGATAGTATCGGTACTATCGTTAGTATCGATACTATCGATAGTTTTATCCTATCGATAGTAACATTTTCCTCAATAGTATTGCTAATACAATAATTGTCTAGTGGATGACAGAAAATCGACCGCGCAAACATATCGATAGGCCTATCGATATTTCGAGGTCAACTATCGATAGTCAAACTATCGATAGTCAAACTATCGATAGTCAAACTATCGATAGTCAAACTATCGATAGTCAAACTATCGATAGTCAGACTATCGATAGTTCGGCAACACTGTCTATGGGCTGGTAACTGTCGACAATTTGAATTTTTATTCCGGTACCCGCGAGTGTTCGAGTGGAATGTGGAATATGATCTATGGAATTGGAATGGTGTTCCACTCATAGGTCTCCAGGTTTGAATGGAGAATATATAAAGTGAATACAGAAAAATAATCGATTCTAATTCGATTTTTTTATGTTATCTTATTAGTACAATAAACTCGTTAGTCCCGTCCCTTTATTTAATTATTAGTTCATCAGAATTTATGTAGATACTTGACAAAGTACATAATATCAATAGTAATGAAAAAAAAAAAAAATTATACCAAGTTATTATATATTAAAGTACAATAAACTTGAAGAAAATATACCAGATAATACATTTGGAAGTGAGAATAAAATACAACAAGAAGCATTTTCGCGCGGAAATGTCTCCCGCCCCCATTTGTCTATGGGCTTGTAACTGTCGCCAAATTTAATTTGTATTCTGTTACCCGCGAGTGTTCGGATGTAGAAGCATCATCTATGGCAATGGAATGCGTTCCACTCTCAGATGCCAGATTTAACAGACAACGTTTCAAATTTAACGCCAAAAAGATATTACTAGTTTAGTTCTGACATTCTATTGTAAGAGTCTGCAAAGTGCGTATTTCAAATAGTAATTGAATAAAATAATGTTCATACATAACATCACGCCCATTATCCCCGAAAGGATGGGCAGAGCCAAAGGGGCAATAAGCCCTTTAACCACATTCAGCCAAAAACAAAACTGGGCTGGGTTAGATGGAGAATTGTAAAAAGTAGTGACAAGTAGCTAGCTCGTCGCCTATACAATCACATACCCAAAACCCAATAAAAAAAATGTAATAGACCTAACACAATTATTTTAAGTTTTTTTTTTTTTGAAAGTCAATTAGGCAATAACATAGCAATTTATATTCCTGATAATAATAAAGCAGTGACACTACAATAGATTGCAAATTTCACTTGAGCTGTTTGTTAGAGGTAAAGAACTACTGGAAATTTGTACTTTAAAAAGTACACTATGGCTTTCGAGTCTAGATTTGTAGAGTAAGTCAAAAACTATAATTGATATAAGTATAGATTTAGAATCAGTTCGTATATATTTTTGGAATGATTCTATTAATAATATACTTACAGAAGCATATACAATCCATTCTAAACAGCCATAATCCATAAAAGCTTTTGCACCCAATATCCTTTGTAATACGTTATTATGAAAAGATAAACCTAACGAACAGGGCGGAATTAACATAATTTATTCCAGTGTATAATGAGCGAGTAACTAAGTAACTGAATTAACATAAAATATGTATTTTTAACGAGAACGGGATTTCGTAACTTAAATCAAGTCATCGCCGGCTGAAGTGGGTGTAATTTTGTTAGGTAGTCTTGACTGTAGATAGGTAGATGTATAGATATAGATATATATTTCATACATTACCAGCGTGCGCGTTAAAATATTATTAATACTATCGATATTATCGATACTTTCAATAGTTTTATCCCATCGATAGTGACCTTTCTGACAATAGTATTGCTAACACAATAATAATTGTCGAGTGGATGACAGAAAAAAGACAATTATTGTAACTATTGAATCACAGCCTACTATCGACCGCGCAAACGTATCGATCGTATCGATAGTGTCGATAGTATCGATACGACCGATAGTAATTTTGATATTGAGTTTTAATGACATCGATAGTATCCCTATCGATATTATCGATGATTTCCGAGGTCAACTATCGATAGTTCGGCAACACTAACTAAATCCATAATTGCGATTTTAATTTGATTAGCCATTCCAATATCACGCACAAAACCACGTATTGAATACTTAAGAACTTTCATATTAATAATAGTGGCCGACTCATGTCCTGCTTTGTGAACCTAAGTAGATATACAAACTTATTTTTAGTGTATGCGGAATCACTTATCTACTTATTTAACTTATTTATCATCTTCCTAGCGTTATATCCCGTGCTTAGACGGGATCCGCTTAGACCATGATCCAGGATTTAGCGAGTCTGGTAATGACAGTGAAGCGACTGCCGATCCGACCTTCGTAACCCTAAGATAGGGGAACCAGACAATTTTAAGACCAAAGTTACAAATCCAAAGTTGTTGGAGTGTGCAGGTTTCATCACGATGTTTTCCCTCACCGCTGAGCTAGTGGTATAAACACGTACATAGATTTGAAAAATCCAGAGGTACCTACGTGATTGGGTTTGAACCTGCACTCCTCGGTTATGAGGCGCGTGCTCTAACCATGGAGCTATTACCGCTTTTCACTTATTAAACTTATTCTACGGAAATAATTGAAAGGATTTCATAAAAAAAGCATTTTTTTTACTTTCCATAAAAAGCTTGATCAGCTGATAGGCTATTTTGTACGGAACAAAAAATATCTTTGACTAATTTTTTAAGATCCTTTTAATTGCTTTCGCATATACAAAAAATCACATTTTATAAAACTAAATTATAAGCAGAAGGATGGTTTCAGTCGTTCTTAGTAAAATATTCTTACCCTAGAATATAAATCTGCTAAGTTGTCTTTTATTCTTCTCGAAAGCATCCTGACGTTGCCACATCCGTTCAGAAAGGATTCAAAATGAAACAAAATTTTAAATGAACAGTTATGTATATTTTAAATGTGGTTTACTTAACTAAGTATTTACAATCAACGATGTTCTCATGAGCGCGTTTATCACAAACTGTACTATGTATTATTTTTATATTTACATAAGTTTATAGTGAACAATCACTTTATACAAAATTAACAAGTTATAAAACTTAGGACGACTTAGATACAAGTTGGAAACTAGACATAGCTCATATCACTTAGGTTAAGATCGAATGATTTACTCGGTACGTCGTAAAGACTTAATTCAATACCGATGATTTTAAGACGTTATCTCCAATGGCGTAAAAATCTGGATGAAGTTGTCAAATACATGATGGTTTTTATAGTTCCATTAAATTTTATCTGACTTTTAGAAATCGGCCATTTACCCTGACGTTTTATCAAGATCTTCTCACAAATAGTAAGTCATAAACGGCTGTGGCATCAATCATTGGAGATAGATGAGATAAATTGATTAGATTAGATAGATCATCTCCAAAGATTAGCAATTAACTCACTGTAAGTTAATTAAAAAATATCTGTGTATCTTGAAAAGTCTGAAAAGCGAAATAGACTTTATTACATTTTTTTTACTTGATTAAACGTACAAAATATAAATTTTACAAACTCTTCGGGATGAAATGTCTTATTTAATAGAAAAAAAATGTTCTTTCAGCAAAATTGTGTACAAAAACAATGTGAAATCATGTTTAGCTTTCCATAACGAAAAATTAGAATACTTTTTACAGAAAATGACTTCCGCACCGATGTGGGTCACAACATCATTTTTTATTATTCCTATCAACATTCAGGTTTCCCTATAAAATACACCGTTTATTTACAAAAGAATCGCTCAGTCATAGATAACGTATGAATAAAATTATTGTTTCGTTAGTATTATACTTTTTAACAATACAGGGAAAATGTTGGACGGTTGTCATGCGCGTAAAAGTAACGACTTGGCTTCATTTCGACATTTAACAATAGATCACTCCGATATTCAAAGACTTCAATACAAATTGAAAATAACACATAGAAAATGTTAACCTCATGTTGAACACCTATAGGTAGACACGAGTAAGAATAAATTTAGTTAACTCAATAGCTTGACTCATTGCGCCATCTCTTTAATTTAACTCGAAATTGCCTCATAGCGCATCAAAATGGGCTATACTGAGTTAACCACGAGGTAGTAAGTAGAGATTGAAATGCTGGATCCAGCAAATAGAATAGAATAGAATATCTTTATTCGACACACACATTAAAACAAAAGCTACAAGAAAAATATGAAAACACAGAAACATAACAAATGTGTGCCAAAACGGCGCCCGCGCAGCTGTGTCGTGAGACAAATCAGCTGGGCCCAGCATAATTTGAGCTTTCTTTCATCCAGCGACTGGTTGAATTTCAAACGCTGGATTTCAATCCTTACTAGAGATTGGAATGCTGGTTCCAGCAATCCAGCTGGGTCTAACACAATTTAAGGTTTCCAAAATTCTCCAAAATTACTGTCAACATTACAATCACTGGATTGCAATCCGTAGTACCAAGACTTTAATTCTCCCGATCTGACGAAGTGCTTACACCAACACATTTCAAAGGATTGAATAAGGGTTTTCAAAAATACTTAAACCGCCAGATGGCACGAGAGAGTCTAGTGGTCTTATCACTGTCACTATTGGCTCCTTGTTGACAGCATGTCAGTTTGGTCTGACAATTAATCAATGAGGAGGGTGACAAAACCGCAAGTCACAGTTACGCCATCTTTTGTATGTTTTAATTCAAAAAACCCTCATTGTGTGACATAGCGCAGTTACAAGTGGAATATGCTAAGCAAGCTACCAGATAGTGATACTATAATAAGATACTTTATTAAAAAAAAATGTCCATTATTGATATTACAAAAAAATATTGCTTTCATATTTTTTCTTTTGTTCAACAAACCAAAAATGATAAAGATACAGCGTGTTAAGGTACCGCGTGACGTCACTAGATCCGTAAAATTTTACCGTCCAAGTGACGTAAAGCGTCCCTTATTAGATCTTTGGAGCGCTGTATCTTTGACATTTTTCGAGTATTATTATTATTATTAGCTAAAGCAAAAAATACATATTCAATATTTTTTGATAATCTAACCTACGGACTAAAAAAATGTTAAGTAACTAGCCTATTTTCCCAGTCCGGCTAATTTCGCCAACACATTTCAAAGGATTGAGTTAAGACAACTGGTTCAATGAACTGAGTTAGCGCAATTATGTGACATAGCGCAGTGTTACACGTCTACCACAATGTAAATAACGTTACAGCTAAAACGTACCGCATTGTAAAGAGCGAGTTTTTGAACGGTTGAACGGTTGAACGGTTTAAGATCGTAGTATTTGAACAACGGAGTGTTATTTGCCTTCAGAAAGGACCAAATGAGTATGTAAATAGAGAAAATAGCATTAAAAGAAAAAATCCTAAAGTTCTTAATTTATTCTCTATGATTTTTTAAATGTTGAACTTACTTCAAGTCTATAGATAGATAAGGTATTAAAAAATAAACTTTATTTCGCAAACATACAAGTCAATAAAAGATTTAAGTTGTGTGAGGTATGGTATAGTTTGGCTTGTGTTCAGTTGAGTATTGGCAGACTTGGCAGGAAAAGGGGGATCAGCTAACTGGTTAGAGCTCACTTTTACTTTTGTACCCAAATAATCTCTTCTCCTTCTCAAATCAAGTCAAATCTTATCTATAGTCCATTAACTAGAATCATATACCACCACGCTCGCAATCCCCGAAGGAGTTGAGTACAATAAGCAATATGCTCCTCAAACCAAAGTTAGCCAAACATTTTGTTGGTTAGTTAAGAAATTGTGACAAGTCAAAGTCGTCGCCTACATCACAAACATTTGTTATAAACACGACAGAAAATGTTACCTCATAAGCTAAATGCTCACGTCTTGGTAAATTTCAGATTTCCTCACACGTACGTGAGAGTCAGGAATGGACCAGTTTTCTCTTGAGACTTGACGGGTTTTCGTCAAGAAAGGAGTTGATTCAAAGAGCTGGCAACTTCAAAGACTGTGATGTCAAATCTTTTATTTTGTCGTCTTTGTAGACCGGTGTGAATTTATCAATCTAACTAATATTATAAACGCGAAAGTTTGGATGGATGGATGGATAGATGTGTGGATGTTTGTTACTCTTTAACGCAAAAAGTACTGCATGGATTTTAATGAAACTTTACAATAGTATACATAAGCTATGTTTCATCGATGTACACGCCAGGAACAGACATTTTATTAAAAAAAGAAAGTTTTATTTTAAGTCTTTCTTGAAATGTTGTAAAGGCGAATGGCGATGATGACAAACGGTTATTGGGTTAGTGTCTATAGAATATGTAGGCGACGATAGAGCCAATGCTTTTTCCTAATTTTCCATCTTTTAGGTAAATGTGGCTTAAGGAAGTTATAGCTCCTTGAACTCTGTCTACGATGCAATCCCAGGATTGTGGTGATGTAGACACGCTTTGGGTCCCACAGCTAACAGAGTAAGCAAGCATATGAAGAATTTTTAGTTTTAATCCTATTTTATAGGTCTCTGGGACTTCTCGTTTCGCAGAAATTTGACCTAGCTATCCGGTCCGAAGCAAGTCGTTCACGCGAGAAGTAATAAAATTTAAACTTGATGAATGTCACCAAAGTGAAGCATTTCAATGCATCTATTAATAACTTTTTTTTACGAAAAAATATTTTAGTTAAAGTCAACATTGAAAGAAAGAAAGAAAGAAAGAAACAATTATTACATTTGGACATCACAAACAACACAACTAGGATAGTACATCAGTATAAATACATACAACAAGAAAAAAAGGAGTAACACAACTTATTACGACAAGTTAGAGATAGAAGAGAAAAAATATATATATAGGTATATAAAAGAGTTTACGATAACCAGACACGGGTTTGCGATGTCCAAAGGAAAAGGGCCTCACTCAGCATTTAAGCCATGACTTGCATGGCAAGCCATGACGCTGGTTTTCATTGGGAGAAATAAATCAAACTAAAAATATAGCTGCCATAAATAAAAATAAAATAGTGCCAATTATTTGCTAAATAATCCAATGGTTTACTAAACCAACGAGAATAAAATGTTTCCAATAAAAAAGCCGACAAAAATAACATACAATATCACTGATAGGTACTCCAATTGTATTTTTTACTTTTGATTGCTTGTAAATACTCAATGTATTTATATTGTAATCGAAAAACCATTTGAAAGTATTAATACGATTTTAGTTTTTGAATTCGATTTGGATTTAGTTACGTAGATTTTATTGATCTAAAAATTTCATGGTTTCTATTAAAAGTAATTAATTTTAGTATAAAATACCATTCGAGTTCCTATTTGGTCGAACTAATAACTGAAGAAACAATGTGAGATTTTCAAACTTAATTTGCTCGGAACTCTTACATTCTTTCTTTTATTTAAACCTTTTCACAGCATTTTTATTAAGACTTTTTCCATGTTATTTTTATTTATTTGACACTGACCAAGGTCCAAAAACAATATTTTTTCTCTAACAATGAGATAACGAAACGTATTTTTTCTACAGTACAGGTTAGTAATTATTTTACATTACAAATAATGAGTAGATGACAGTACAATATTTATAATCGTAATACGTGCATATTAGACGATACCTTTACTTAATAGTAATCTCTTAATTTTTTGGAAGAACTGACAATATCAAAATTTAGTAGTAGACACCACGACGTGCAATAATTGCAAAATTTATAGAACAAATTCATTTTGACTTTGAAAAATTATTTTTCAAAGTCAAAATGCATTTGTTCTATAAATTTTGGACGGTATTAGCGTCATATAACGCCATGATTTGCCACACTTAATTGAATAATTATTTAACACCTAATAACAAATTTAATTTGGTGATTTAAAACGATTATTAAATGATCGCTCTAATTGAGGTGTCATTTTAAATTGCTATAGTTTTGAATTGGGCGTATGGTGTCGTCTCAATTACAGGTATTATATTTTTTTACAATTTATTCACAAGGCCTTTTTTTGTCTTGATTATTATATGTTTAGAGAGAGAGATTTTTTTATTTAAAATCTGTCGCATCAAATATCGTCTAGTATGCACTTCGCTTAGCATCCGTCTTTCTCTCACTCTACCAATTACACTAAATATTATATTACAATGATTATTAAAATCGATTTTTTTACAATTTCTCGCGTGGAACAGGGCGGTCGAACGATGAAAGAGAAATTGTAATGAATTTTTCATTTACTTTGAAAGGGAAAATGTGTATTATGAAATGGGTTTCCCTTACGAAACCTGTCGCAGCTATGCCGTTTAATCTTTTCAGTGAAATTTGTAAAACATTTTTACTTTTTTTTTCATCGCGGATGAAAAAAATAAAGGTTTAAGCTCCAATGCATTCGCACAATCTTATTATTAGAAAAGTAAGAAATATGATATTCTAAAAAAAAAGGAAAACGTTTGTTTTATTTTATGAACCTCGCCGTGGTTTTACGGGGATCCAAAATATTTAAGGCTCTTAAAAATTTTTATGCATATTTGCTTAGCGCCCAGATAGGCAGAATTATTTGTTAACAAACTATGTACCTGTATATATTCATTACTATAAATGACATACACCAATGGATATATTTATAAATTAGCAAATTTATTTTTAAACCTCATTATTTTAATATCAAATTCCTCTTTAACCTTACCGTAAGGATATCCTTACGTTAAAGCAACCAGGTTAAAATTAAATTAATAATACGAAACCTGCTATTACATTTTACAATTGGGCATGTTAAGGGTTCCCATTTCCACTGAAAAACACAACATAAGGGCGTTTATTATACGCATTCAGATTTCAAAGGGGTGCTTTAACATCTTCATCAAAACACAAAGGCTGTGTTCACAGTATAGAGGTAAATGGCAGTAAAGACTACACATTATTGGGAAGGTCACATAAAGATACCTTGCGAAAATTCGGATGGGAGAGCGAGAGAGAGAAGTATCGTTTATCTCTTACGCCGCCATTTACATACCATGTCCATATTAGTGCCAACGTGGCAAATACAAATCATTATCACATCGACATCATGAGTTTATTTTTTTTTTAATTCTCATCTGTACCTATTTTTTTGACTCAATGTTTCTTATATCTAATTATTTCTGCAAAAAATTTTAGTTTTTATCAATGCTATCATGATTTAGTCACATTTATAACTTCCAACTGAATTTGTTCAAAAGTACCTACCGACATTTTCTAAAATCCTCTTTTGAAAACGTTTTTTTGAAGTGCATCTTTACTGTAGTTCCCTGTACTGTGGCACAGGCCTCGCAAATGCCTCTAATAATGCCATTGGACGCCTAGTGATCGCACCCTGTGTTCATAATTAGAACTGTGCCTAAACAATCACATTACCCACCATTCCCCGTTTAGCCTGTAACGACCGCCGCACCCCACGCGATTTTAAACCTTATTTTCTAATGGTTAGAGTAGGTTTTGAGTTAGTATTGTCACCGTATGATGTTGAATGCTGCGAGTGAGGGCCATAGAAGGGTGTTGAGGTTGAGAAGGAAGCTTGGTGACGAAGATTGCATGGCTGCTGGGTTCTCACCTGTCGACAAATTCGTGATGGTTAATATAATTACTGATTCAATCTTACTTTATTATGAAGGATTTCTCATTTGAAACATAATAGGTTAGTTGCTACATATAAATGAGACGCGATACGCATTAGTCCCGTTAATATTGTTTCTAGTGATTATACAATGTGAAAGTGTAAAGTCATGTTATGGGTTGGTTGACTTGAAAACAAGATTTAGTTCGTTAGATAAATTTCAAAATAAAAACTTTTTAACAAAAAAATTAAACCGACAAAAAACTAAAAAGCGATAATCATTATACGTTGTTCATTTTTCGGCGGTTTAGTTTTTTTTGTTAAAAAGTTATTATATTATATTATACTTCGTCCAATAAAAATAATTATTAAAATCAGACTACTCTATAAAATTTTATGCGTGGTCATACATAAAAAATAAATATATGCGTCGAATTACCTTCTCCGTTTTACTAAATACAAATTTTTTTGTCCAAAAAAAAAGTAAACATTAAGATTTTGGGTGACGTCAGTGACGTCACTAAACAAAATTGAATCATGTTTGTAATTTTTTGAGTGCAGTATTACTCACATGAAAATGCTATGCATCTATTCCTTCTTCCTACTAATATTATAAACGAGAAAGTTTGTGAGTATGTATGGATGTTTGTTACTCTTTAGCACAAAAACTATTAAATGGATTTTAATGAAACTTTACAACAATATAGCTTATACACCTGAATAACATATAGGCCATGTTTCATCGATGTACCACGCGAGCGAAGCCGCAGGCAGAAGCTAGTTACTAATAAAGTATTTACATACATAATATAACATCACGCCCGTAATCCCCGAAGCGGTAGTCAAAGGACAGCGAGACCCTTTAACGCATACAGTCATAAACAAAACTAGGCTGGGTTAGATGCAGCATTGTAAAATAGCAGTGGTAAGTAGTTAGCATAAATATAATATGGCATAAATTATAGCCTATAACATATAGGCTATAATTTATAAAGATATATACAATACGTTCCCAATATTATCAGAGAATAATCTAACTCAAATAAAAACTGCGCAGATAAAATTCCAAACGATTTCGTATTTCAATGGCTTGGATTAAAGTATAGAGGAATGCAATAACATTTTATTTCCTATCTTAAATGGACTCAGTTCTAAACCTGAGTTTAAGACGGCAAAAGTTTAGTCCCTCTAGCAATATCGTTTTAGGAGATATGTTGATGATTCTTACTGAAATAGAATTCAGGAATACGACTACCTTATAGTCTGATCCGGGTCGGAGTTTGCTTGGACCATAAACTGTAAAATAGTAGGTTTTAATTTGGAACTTGCTAAATCTAGATTAATAGAAGCCGAGAATAGAGGGATTTCTATGTGTATCTTCCTGCAATATTAGACCAGCTCAATTATATTTGACATTTTATTATAATGGAATAGGTACATAAATGTGTCAATTTCAGTTTATTTGAATTAACCAATGAAAAATATATTTCAAATGAAATGGGCAATTTATCTACAGACGAAAATGTATGTAAGCATGACCAATTTCAGCATAATCATATTTCATGAAGTGGTTAAAAATGTACTAAACACCAACGAACTCGTAAAAAAGTTATTAAATTTGTCTCCAATAAGTATGCGAAATTTCAGCTTAATCAGACCGCAGGAAGTGGTCTGAAATTTATTTAAAAATATCGACAAGTTAAATAATTATGAGTATTGCGAATTAAATAGAAGACTGCGAAAATGAAAATAACGACTTCGATTCTCCTCATATTTAGAAAAAAGAAACAAATGATCTGTATAATTTAAAAACAGAACTCGCAAAAATAATAGACGTCTTTGCTGACAACAAATGGCAATCGAATCGCAACCGAAATAAAAAGAAAACAAGCGATACACCAAATAATACCATGAGAGAGGGAGAGTCCCTCACACACTGCAGTATATTATCGGACATAACATTTATCAGGACAGTAGAAAAAATAGCAGTAGCGGAGCTCATAAAAACGGTAACCAATCGTCCATTTAGTGTTTATTGATCCCGGCCGGCGTCTGTTTGCTGGCGATATCTCGATGGGTTCAGACGGACCGGCCATGGGGCGCTAAATTGGCCCGGTGACAGTATGGAGAGAGCAGTGAGGCAGTCTTTAAAGATTTTTATATGGAGATGTATCATGGGGATCCTCGAAAGGGTAACGAAGGCATTTATAACGTCATCAATGCATTTGTGATAGGCTTAATAATATTTCTTAACCATGGTGATTACAACAGATCATCCGTCTGAATATGAAATAAAAAATAAGACTACATACAACGGAAAACAATCTCAAAACACACTTGAGATGTGTCAAAAATCATTTTTGATAGACAAAAAATAGTGACAATATTTTTACTTTTTCGAAACGTCAAACAGACATAAAACTACATAACATCACGCCCATAATCCCAGAAGGCGTAAGCATAGTCAAAGTCTGGACAAGGACCCTTTAACCACATTCAGCCAAATACAAAACTGGGCTCGGTTAGAAGGAAAATTGTAAAAGCATAAATTTAGACATGAACATTTTGCATTAAAATGATTGGCTAAATAAGACTTCAAGTTATTAAATTTGTAATTATTAACCAACCTTTGAACAAGATATGTTGATACAAATTTACTGAATCGTAAATTATACCTACCTCTAAATAAATTAAATCTAACCATGACTTTAAATCTGGCTTTCTCAACTCATTATGATATACAATTGAATGCCAGACATAGATTAATATAAAAACCTGTTTCGGTAAATTTAAATACGCGTCGATTTGAAATTTTATATAATGCCGTTTTTCGTAATGGCGGAGTTAGATCACTGCTCTCTGCTATATTATGCCTCATGTTTGAACAAACGCTTATAACTTTGGGAGACTTCTGATACTTTCCGAAAGTTGAACGTGCTGAACGAAACGCAGTTATAAAAGTACTTACAACTTTCGCGTTGCATTTTAGATAAAAGCCTTCGTTTGAGATCAATACGCAGCATTATGCCATCTTGGTCCAAAGCAGTTTCATGTTGGCCTGGGACCCATGTTGGTTTAGGACTCAAAAATAATGTACCAACTGTGTTTCTTGTCTAGCATGTCGTAAAATGCTAATGGTGTATGGAGTTCTGGATTTGTGATTACGTAGGCGATGCGCTAGCCACTTGTCACTGCTTTTTCACAATTTTCTATCTAACTGCAATAATTTTTGGCTAAATGTGGTTTAAATTGCTTATCTTTGGATGTCTTTACCCCTTGAATTACGAGCGTGATGTTATAATAATGGCCCAAATCAGTAATTTATTAATAGACCAAGTGATCCATACTAATATTACAAATGCAATAATAAAAAGTAATGCTCTCTCACTCTCTCTGAAGTTTTCACGTGTGATCTATTTTACTGATTGCTATAAAAAAATTACGCCAATTTTTTTAACACCAAGAAAGTATATTAAAGTTTAAATGAGGGTTTATATTTATTTCCTATATTTATGTACATAGTAATATTATATAGCAGAGTTTGTCAGCTGTCTTTCACTCTATCGAAAATTCCCGAACTATTTCAGATCCTTTTTATCAAGGAATGTCCGTTAACGCATTTCTTGAATAAGTCCGTCTTTGCGAGCCGATAAAAAACAATCCTGCTTACCCAGTTTATATTGGGTTAAGTAACTTTCAAGCAAACATCTTCAAGAATAAAAACAAGGTTAGTAAAATAAATTAAAATAGTAAAAAAACAATTCTCCAGACTGACACACCAATTCCCTAGTTCCAAATTAAGCTTATGCTTGTACTAGAGATACTAGGTGAATACAATATAATATCTTCGCGCCTAAACTATTTAATTGATTCCGATGAAATTTGGCACGCCTAAAGTTTGAGCATGCTTAAACAGTAAACCATAGATAATGGATAGAATAATAAAATTCTTTACTGTAGATAGATACATAACAGCACGCCCATAATCCCCGAACGGGTAGGCAGAGTCAAAGGTGCAGCAGGCCCACTTAACCACATTCAGCCAAAAACAAAACTAGGCTGGGTTAGATAGAAAATTGTGAAAAAGCAGTGTCAAGTGGCTAGCTTGTCGCCTACACAATCATGTCATTGTGTATATAATGGTCATTTTTTACGACATGCTAGGCAAGAACCACACTTGGCACATTCTTTTTAAGTCCCAGACCAACATGGGACAATGGGCTGGGTTAGATGGAAAATTGTGTTCTTTACTGTACTTGGATATAATAAACTAATACTTAATACATATAAATTTGATATTCCATCATTGATGTTAACTCGACAATCGCACAAACTACATACGAGATTAACATACCTACCTACATAATATATTAACAAAAGATTTTAAAAAAACATTGCATTCACTCCCTCTTGAAGAAACACGAAAAAAAAACATCACAGAGAAATTGAACTTACAGCGCAGAAGAAATATCACCCAAGCCATAGATACAAAGCTTACTGTTTAAAATGCAAAACAACAGCCCCTTTTAAACTAATTAATGTTCTAATAGCTCAAATGGAATAGGAAATTAAATTCAGTTTTGTATTCTAACAAATAGATATTTATTAGACTTTGAATTGCAAATGAAGTAGAAAACCACCGTTATAATAATTTATTATAAGTTAAAACACGACTGCAGAAAAAGTATGCTCTAAATAATATAAATTGTTGGATTGCCTTTAATAATAGTCCTAATTCGTAGAATTCGGCCTTTGACTACATCGTCTTCTACCAGCGAATCTGGTAATTACATTGAAGCGACTGCTGATCTGACCTTCGTAACCCTAAGATAGGGGAACCAGACAATTTTAAGATCATGGTTACAAATCCAAAGTTATTTGAATTTGCAGGTTTCATCACGATGTTTTCCCTCATCGTCGAGATAGTGGTATAAATACGTACATAGATTTGAAAAATCCAGAGGTACGTGCCCGGGTTTGAACCCGCACTCCTCGGTTTAGAGGCGTGTGTCCTTACCATTGAGCTACTACCGCTCGGCCTTTAACTAAAAACGGGATATAATACTATCAAAAATTCAAGAAAATGAAGTAGTTTAAGCACTTATGTTACGGATATCAAAAACAACAGTGGTATTACAAATATATACCTAAATATTGGATTAACACCCAGGATACAGAACAGACACAAGTATTCATTTCACGAATGTTTGTCCTGCATGGGGATCGCACCCACAACTCTTGGATCATGGCGTAGGGTCACTACCGAATGCGCCATCGAGCCAGTACTAATTGTACTATCAGAAATAACAGTCTGAGGACAATGCCAAATGACAGGACAAATTTCCTAAAATATAAAACACTTTTTAAGTCAAAATAAAAATATTTCTTAAGCGTGTTTTATCTAACACTCAGTTTTCACATCGTTGGTCCTCTGATCGAGTTGGTTTCTTTGAGAATTTGTGCCACTTCACATTTCACTCCGAGATTTATTTGACATCAAGCCGGTTTTACTCCAGCGAACTTGTCTCTGCGTATCGATTTTTCGTCTTTAGGGTTCTGTACATAAAGACCAACAAAAGATTTAAGCAATAGGATTTGTCTATCTATCGTGTGGACCATTTTTAATTACCAGAAAAAAAAAATAACGGTTATTTTCACAGAATGTTTATTACTGTACACAAAAACAAAAAAAATGAACAACTGTTAGTCTAAGACCTAGTCCAGTGTTGGTCTGGGACTTAATAATAATGTGTCAATTGTGTTTCTTGCCTAGCATGTCGTAAAATGCGACTAATGGTACATCGGATTTTGGGTATTTGATTGTGTAAGCGACAAGCCAGCTTATCACTATTTTTTTACAATTTTTCATCAAACCCAGCCCTGTTTTGTTTTTGGCTGAATGTTAAAGGGGTTTGCTGCCCTTTTGACTCTGCCTACCCCTTCGGGGATTATAGGCGTGATGTTGTGTTATGTATGTTTGTATGAACCACTGAAGATGCTTTTGCACTGAAACTGATCGTATTTGTCTTTTTAATTGAATGTAATATTGAAATGTTAAAAACTTGTACTATTAAGGTAGCTATGCTATTTTGCTATATTTATTTCCCATAATGGTACCTTTACTACTTTAAAAAATAAACCAACTGTTTCTTGCCTAGCCTGTCTTGAAAACCAGGGTCGTGATCTGCTTCGGGAAGCTCGGGACTTGAGCTGAGCGGGCGTCCTTTTGACACACACCTTGGTTATTTGTCTTGTAATTGTTTTTTTTTTTAAATGTTTGTGTCAAATAAGGTATTTCTTCCTTTCATAAAAGGCGACTAATGATATATTGGGTTCGTAATTATAAAGGCACTTTTCACTATTTTATCATTTTCCAAATAACTCGACTCAAATTTTGGCTAAATGCGGTAAATGCAGTATTGCGGTATTTTAAAAACTTTATTGCTCGGACTGTCTGTACTCCTTTGAAGAATGCTGCCGTAGTAATATGCTACTATTCTATTTATGTTATAAACGCGAAAGTTTGTATTGATGTTTACTCTTTCACGTAAAAACGGCTCAATGGATTATAATGAGACTTTACAGTAATATAGCTCATACATCAGAATAACACATAGGCTATGTTTTATCTATGTAGGTACTATGCAAGCGAAGCCGCAGGCCCAAGCTAGTGTAGACATAAAAATACAAAAATACACGATTATTTAAAGATTTCACAAGACCTTTTGAATCGTCCCATTCGCCCTTGATAATTTTTTCTATAGGCTCGAGTTCAACGTCTTGAGCTTAACATTTAGTGACTAATTGGCAATTAGAAGGACTCTTGTGGGAACATTCAGAAACCAGATCCGGTATATCAGTCGGTCATGTTATAATTAGAAACTGGGTTCCAAAAATGGTTGTATGTCGAAAACTTTATTTGTTTTTTAATCGAAATCTTCTTGTCAGGTTTAGAGTTTGTTATTATTTGGATTATATCATAGAAATTACTGACTTACTCATTTTGACCAGCTCGATGGCACATTCGGTAGTGATCTGTGTTTATGGTTAATGGTACATAGCCTATAGCCTTCCTCGATAAATGAGCTATCTAACACTGAAAGATCTTTTTAAATCGGCTTGAACAAACAAACTCTTCAGCTTTATAATATTAGTATATAATAGATGAATTAAATACGGACAATGTCGCGTGCTACAGCTAATTGTTTATAATTGTGTTTGTATTAATTTATTTAGTTGCCATATGGCGTTCAGTTCTCTCTGCCTACCCTAAAAAAGACATACTTAAGGGCTTTTCCCTTCTGTCTGAACTACCTGTTAAAAGTATTTACTTATGTGCATTACCTTTTTGTAAATTCTATTCTTCTGCACAAAATGATAGTATTCATAAATTGAATACGCTGTTATATAATTTGACTTGTCATAGTGACAAATTTGTGTTTTTTGACACAAACAAATTTTTACCTAGTAATATGTTGACGGGCGAATGTTTTTATTTGCCTTTCAAAATTAAAAAACTAATAGCTAATTTATTAGCATATAATATTAATGTTATTATTAGTCAGACTTTGGAACTCGTTCTAAATCATTTAAATTTAAGTCAAAGACAATAGAGGACACCTCTAGCTTAAATAATATATTTAGTTTGAAAAAGACAGGAAAGTCTAATGTTTTGAATATTGTTCAGCAAAATATACAGGGCTTTTCTGGCAAGGAATTAGAAATAGAATTATGCCTCAACCAAATGAATATACATGTTTTATGTTTAACTGAACACTGGTTGAGACAGAGTGAACTTTTATTTAACATAGATAATTATACAATAGTTAGCTCGTTCACAAGAAAGTCTGCTATTAGAGGTGGGTCACTTATACTGGTAAACGATAAATAAAAATATAAAGAGCGTAAAGATATAGTTGCACTTTCAACTGAACGAACTATTGAAATATCATGTGCAGAGATTGAACAGTTCATTATTGTATGCATGCCTACCCCGCTAGGGAAGTGGCGTGAAGTTTAGTTAGTTACTTAGATCCTAAAATATTTTTTGAGGCTTTGCCGCAGTCGGTTATAAACAAAACGAGATAATAATGGAAGCAAGAAACAATAAACATAAAAAGTGATATTGTATTTTGGTAATCATAATTATTCCCTCATATTCGATTTCACGTTTAGCAAACTGTAATTTTAACCGAAATGACATCACGAGTTGACAATAAATTCGAATATTAATTTTGGTGGAAGTCCGAATGTGTATGTATCGTAAACAGTAGCCATTTTGTAGTAAAATAAAAATGTTAAGTGTGTTCTTTTATGATATGACATATGACATATGACTTTATGCAATGTTTGATATATCCTACTAATAATTTTATAAATGCGAAAGTTTGTATGTATGGATGGATGTTTGTTAATCTTTTACAAAAAAACTACTGGATGGATTTTAATGAAACTTTAAAATAATATAGCTCATACACCTGAATAACATATAGGCTATGTTTCATCGATGTACTATGTAGCTAGTTACTAATAAAGTATTTACATGCATATGAGATAACATCACGCCCGTAATCCCCGAAGCGGTAGGTAGAGTCAAAGGACAGCGATAAACAAAACTGGGCTGGGTTAGATGCAGCATTGTAAAATAGCAGTGGCAAGTAGCTAGCTCGTCCAATGTACCTAAGCCAGCAAGGCCCTTTAACCACATTCAGCCAAAACTGGGCTGGGTTAGATGAAAAATGGTGAAAAAGTAAAGAGGATCCTCCTAACTTTTTAACATCACTTTTCACATCTACATTTCACTGGCCCGTTGGTCGAGTGGTCAGTGACCCTGGCCACAAAACCAAGGGTCGCAGGTTCGAATCCCGCTAGGGGCAAATGTTTCGTGTGATGAACATGGACATTTGTACTTGAGTCATGGATGTTTATAAACGTATTTAAGTATGTATATCCGTTCACCTATAAGTATCCGTAGAACAAGCATAAGCTTAGTTTGGTACTAGGGAATTGGTGTGTCTGTCTGGACAATTTATTTATTATTAGTTATAGTTATTACAGCAATAAACTAATTGAACCTCATTTAGTTTATAATGAAATTGAGTTTAGTTAGGTGGAAAACAATTTAACAATGGTAGTATTATGTAAATACCATGAATTTAATTCAATTCGCCTATTAATTTATAAAAAGAAAGTAAATATACAATAAATAGGTATTGTTATTCAATTCTTCTGCTGTCAGTTTTAATTGAAGGTAATGGAAGGAAAGATTAAATGTTCCAATCACAACTGATTGTCGGATTAAATAGTAAGTTGAGGTTTCGGATTGGACAACAATTACGTAGGCACTAATAGATGCTAGATGAACGGATAGACATACTTAAATACGTTTACAGACATCCACGACTCGATCACAAATATCCATGTTCATCACACGAAACATTGCCCCTAGCGGGATTCGAATCGGCCACTTTTGGTTTCGTGGTCAGGGTCTCTGACCACTAGACCAACGGGCCAATGATAAACGGCGAGCAGGCGTCATCATATGTGTGTGTTTTAAAGGCTTACCATTGAATATATGCACATAGATACTAGCAGGAACTGCGTTGTTCGGCACACAGGTGTAGTTCCCCGCGTGGGAGGCGCTGGCGGCCGGTATCAGCAGGTCAGACAACCGCTGCGCCGGGTCCGTGGTGACGTTGATGCCTCGCTCCACGTCGTAGTTGATCATTCTGCTGTTGTGGTACCTGCGGAGGGAGGAACAATGAGTTTCTGTTGGTTTGAGCAGGTGGTGTCAAAAGAGTTAGAAGCCATCAGAACCAATACCGAGACCCCGAGTCCTGCTGAAGGAAAATGTTAGTATTATGACTATGGTAATTCGTATGATTGTGGTTTGTAAACAAACTGCCACCAATCAACAAGTTGATAGACTAGAGAAAACAAAAGTTTTTTCATCGCAAAAACGGACCAGGTTTTTTTTAGACTAGGTTGTAGAGAGGCCCGGTCTTTTAAATTAATTTTAAAGATCCCGAGAAACTTAAAAAAAAATCAACATTTACCCTTCATGATAATGAAGTAAGACGCATAATTGCTCAAAATATGTCAATGTCAAGATGCTTCAAAAATCTTAATTTGATGTGCCTTTATTTCTTTATTTGTACTGGTTAAAACGAAGAAGTGCTTCCATATCTCTTTCAAAACACCACTACATTCAAAATAAGACTGTTGAATAAATCTCGATAATACCACATCAATTTTCCGTCTCCACTCGTACGTCGGGATAGTCCCATTCACAGCGATTTAAACCGCGGCTTAACCAAAACATTCAGCGGATAATGTTCAAGCTTTGCTTTCCATTGCGCGGTCCGCACCGCACCTCGACCGCGTAATGTGAACTAGCACTTCGATCAAAACAGTAAAGTGTGCTGAAAATGTAAACGAAAACCGCATTCGGTCCGAACGAGAGACAGTCAAATAGCAACTTTAAACTGATGGTGGTAAGGAAAGTTTTTGTGTGCAGAGATTTTGGGTTCGTTTTTGAGATTGACGCTTTGAATGTGACTTTGTTCGCAGGTAATTTTATTGTGTATACTTTGTTTGCGACCTGCGACTGAGATATTCAACACATCTGAAGCCAATGTTCTACGGGAAAAGTCTAAATACAAATTCTGTTGGCGCAAAACAAAAAGCAAGAAGTTTTGTAAAAAGTCGATATGCTGATACGGAAACTTTCTCCGACCATTTTCAACAGAGCGTATAATTTTCAGAAATACATTAGTTCGTGTAAGTTAGTAACAATATTTTGATGTTAATTAAATTCAACAATTGTTAACAAACAACTTAATTTTGAAGTAAAAATAATAATAACAGTTATTATTAAATATTTGTTTAACACATTCATCGAATCATATTGAATATTTGCAATATATCAAAATTGATCTGATGTGAAACAATTGTAATCCAATAAGGATTTTGCACAAACAACTATTTTCTGAAAAATTAAATTTCTCACAAAAGTAATTATAAACATAAATAGTTAGATTTGAATAAAATGTAGATAAAGAAGAACACTTGAAGAACAAAAAAGTATAAGTATGTAAGCATAAAGATATCATTATCACCAAATACAATCACAATATTGTAATTTCCTAGGAACAAATTCCAGAGTAGTAAATTGATACTTATCATAGTAAAACCCTTCACAATAATAATGTCCTCAGAGCCCGAAAGGTACATTTCCGAGGTAGCTATGGCAATATAACTTAGGCTCCGCCGGGAACGAATTGTCCGGGAACATAGTGGGGAATAAAATAGCAAGTGTACGGGTTATCTGGGAATTATTGTAAGCAATTCTCTGAAGGTGGGACTTCGGGTATAAACAATCAGGTTATTTTAGATTAGGTTGGTATTAAGTTGCGTGGAGACTTTATTGTTGTGACCTGTGATGTTGATTAGGAGATTTGATAATGGTTGCACTATTACTTTGGGATTTTAGAACAATGAGAAATGAAATGTGAATATTTTGGCTATCATTAATAAACATTTCTGATTTAACTGAAGAGTGCTTAGTCAGTGGTTCGAATTAACAAATACGTGATATTAAATACATAAACACGGAAATGAGTAACAAATAACGTTAGCGAAAAGTTAAATGCTTTGTTAAATAAGAGCCTGATTGATAAAATACTGATTCCTTTTTATTACAATAGAGATTTGTGAATAACCTTGATATATTAAATTTATACTATACAGAAAATTTTCATCTTGAAAGCATTTTTTTTGGTTAGCTAACAACTTTGACGATATAAAATTCCCGGCGTGTAGTGCAAAGAAGTTTCTCCACAATGTGTCATATGAAAATCCACATATTACTATATTCAGCATCGACGAACACCTTTCAATACCTATTATCATAAAAAAGCTTTCAACAAAGAGACGCCACTGATTCGAAAATAAAACCAAAAGACGTGTTTGAACAGAATTTACAAGCCAAAATAAGCGTGCGCCGTAAAAATGAACTTTGTCGAATCTCTTTTATCCGATAGTTGGAGAGACTTTCGCTTGTTGCCAAATTGGAGTCCCCCAGGGTGCTGTGCCAGCTCCGGTTTAATATTGTCTATTTCTGTTTCTCCGAATTCGGGAATCGCCTTTGTGATTTTTAATATTTGACGCTGATTTCTCTCAGAATTGTTGCTTTTGGTACTGATTGAAATAAAATTTAATCTTTGTGATGATATAAACAGCTTAATCAACGGATTACATTTACGATGGTATGCAAATGAGTTCAATTCAAAAGACGCAAAAATAAGCGGCTCAGTCACCCATCAAGAGATAGATTTGACGCGTTAACAAATAAATTAGTATTTATTCCCAATTAATGATATGACAGCCTCCTTAGTTTTTTTAACCGATGAAAAAATGGAGGCGGTTTTTATTTTTTATGTATGCCCACGCATAACCTTTTATTAGATATATTGACCACGAAACCTAAAATCAAGAATTTGAATATCACATGTGTCAAATATCATATCACATGAATTGGTCATGATCGTGAATATACAACCAGATACATAATAGCCATTGTATTGCGTAATTAAAAGAGCAGGAATAAAGTTCGCTTTGGTGGATCGAAATAGTGTATGCAAGTAAAACCGCAGTCGAAGCCTAGAAAGATAAAATATTACCAAAAAAAATATCTAGGACCAAAAACAGCTCCTTGTGAAACACCTTGTTACTTTGTCAAACTCAAAAGACAGCTCCAAAAATTCACTAATTTTCAACACGAATCTTCTGAGATCGCGTTAGTCCAATACTTTTAGAGTGAAATATGTGAATATCTCGGAACGCACGTACAGGAATGAATTTTGATGGGAGCACGGCACACTAATGTAAACCTTTTAGTTAAAGTGAGTGGTGAGAAAAGTAAGCGGACGGAATATACTTGTGGGACGAAGGAGACCTCGCTTTAGGCGGGAAAATGTAAGCACGAGACCTTTGCTCCAATAAGAATGGGATGGAAAAGATTGGATGGAGGAAATAGAAATGTTACCTAAAATAAAATATAGTACGATTTAGGCTCTTATTGCTAATATTGCTTAATTTTGAAGATATAGGCCTAGTTTAGGGAGCTTTGTATGATTTATTGGTCGGTATATTTTTAATTAAAATAATGTAATTATACATACAAGTTTCTTCCTTTTCTGTGCAATAACTACAATAGTTATCTAAGCTCAGCAATATAGAGAGTAGAAGGTACAAATTATATTTTATGAGTATTTAAAAAAAACAGGATTTTAATTTCTATGACGTTGGTACAGTTTAATATTAATATATAGACAATAACTTTTGTTATTGTTGTTATTATACTTTGTCTATGTATTGTGTATTTTTAAGGCTTTCAAAATATGTATGTACTGGAAATCATGGATTAGCTAGCGATTTCACTTTTTAACGGCTACAGATTTTAAACTTAAACGTAGCCAGAATCTTGACTTTGCAATGCAACGAACCCCAGAATTATAATTCAAGCCGTCTGTTTCTCGATGCCAGATTGTTTATTTTTCTCAAAACAATTTCGGAAGAAGGCCAAACTCGCAACTCATTCGAAAGATGCTGGAGAACATTCGTCCCACTCTAGAACAATGGTAATTTGTTCTTGTCACGTAAATGCTTCGGAGGCGATCATAATACATTGTAAAACCATTCCGCTCCTACTTGCACTTGTTTGGATAACGTCTCGAAGTTTATCTTAACTCCAACATTGTCCTGAAATTCAAGGAGTTTGCGGAAAACGGCAATGGATTTCGATGTGACACGGTGTATATTCAGGTATTGTTAGGACAAGTGTCTGCGGTCTTAGCGTCACAATGTTTGCAGAAAGTTGAAATTGAAAATTTGCTGGATAACGGTAAAATGAAAAACAGATTCCTGGAAATACTTGTTTCAACATTGTGAAATTGAAATTTAAGCTGTGAGCTCTATGCTTTGAATGCAATTCGTAGAATCGGAAACGTTTGAAAATCTGTCTTTTAATTTATATTTTTGGTTGAGCGATGTGTCTCTGCTGAGGTAATTAAATAAAGAGCACGGGCCTCGGCCAAGCGCAACTTTATTGTACTCATATATTGTATTTTATTTTATTTATTTTTACCTATATAATTATAGACTTACAAATTTGCGGGCTATTCGGCTTGAATGTATTTAAAACAACGGCTTATTAATAAATTTTATTTTTATTGGCACAACAAAGTAGAATACAACAATACAAGTATTTTGTAAAAAATATCGCCCATTTTTTAAATGTAAGAGTTAAATATACGCGCATTATTTTTATATTAATTGTTTAGTGTAGTTATTATTTAAATACGCAATTTTCCCATGGGGGTAGGTAGAGATCACATTCTTCCATTTGCTACGATCCTGATACACGCCTTTCGCTTCTTCTAAATTCATAAGTCTTTTCATACACGCTAGATATTATTTATTTGTATAAACATCAAGTAAGTACTAAAACTTTTAAATTTTATTTTTGTTAAAGCTAATTTTAAATTTAATAATATATGGTTTGTGATATATACACCTTGAGGTCGATAAAAGAAAAATATTGCGAAATGTACTTTTATCCAGGATCCTTTCAATAAATAGATCCTATTTTTGCACTCGTCATACAAAGGTCAGGTAAAATCAATAATACTGTAAGAACGTATTCAGAACGTAACAGTCTCTTAGATCTAGCATGTCGCTATCTATTATCAACAGTCTAACATCTTATATTAGCAGATGTCAGCTAAGATTTAAGTTAATTTTCACAAGCCAACCCAACCCTGTAATTGTAATCATAACTATTCTCTGAGACATCCCTCAATTTCAATATTATAAATTCCACCGTCGCTGCAAAAAGATTAAAAGATTTTAAAATGTCTGCAGTAAATTCCCGTAATGGTGCTATAAACGAGTTTTAAAAGAACGATTCTCCCACTCCAGTGGCACTCATCACGCGACTGACGTGATAAACGTGACGTGAACAGTTTTTAAATCCCACCCTAAGGGATTTTGAGGGACATTTCTTTCCAATCTTTGTTTTGAAACTCTGCAAGATTGCTCAAATTTTAATGGCTCAGTGAGTGTGACCACTTTGAGTGAAGTGTCCCCTTTTTTACGTTGAATTTTACTTGTAATCATAAGTCGTTTGGCAGAATAATAATTAAGTTACGTAGTTTTAATTTGCGTAAGTTTTAAAGGTTCATGACTTAAATTTACCTTTTCTTTTGCCTCCGACTTTTCTTTTGACGTTCAGCATTTATTTTCTTAAGTATCGTTGACAAATAAATATCATAAAATACATAGTTTAACTAAAGGTTAATTTTATAAAAAAACTAGCTTCTGTCTGCTCGCGTGATGCATCGCTAAAACATAGCCTATATGTTATTCGGGTGTATGAGCTCTATTATTTTCATTAAAAGCCATTCAGTAGTTTTTGCGTAAAATAGTACCAAACATCTATCCATCCATACATCTTTCGCGTTTATAATATTAGTAGATGATATATATAGCAAACTGTTTATGACTACTATATGAGATTTATAAAATTCTATGTATAAAATATATTGCGATGCAAAGAAAATAATTTCAATTTCAATTGTTTTCAGATCGTATGGCGAGGACAATCGGATTTATCCCATTTCAGGTCCAACATGTTTTAGATTTGTTATGAAACTGTGCAATAAATAAAAAATAATTGTGTATTTTCAATAAAACAGAAATGTTATGATTGAATAAAAAACGGTGGTTAAAGCAATTCTCGCAAAAATGTTATCGAAATATAGTTTCGTTCATCGTAGGACTAATTTGTTGAAAATCTAAAACTTTGGTCGATCGTATTGTCCGAATGTTTTTTTTTTTATATTTTAAAAACGACACACAATTGTTTTATACAAACGGGCATATTATTTGTATCGAGACGAATGATATGGACTATATATACGTTTAGAAGACCAAATACATTTTAACAGCCATTTCCGAGTCTAGGCAGTTCACAAAAATAAATATTCAAATAAAAAACTGCGGCAAAAAAAGTCGGTCGAGCATCACTTAACTTCCAAATTGTATACCACGCTTCCTGCATACACCCAATAAAACTTCGTCTTAATGCCAATTTGGAATGCACCGTTGCCAAGTTTAGAAGTAGCCAAATTGTCCTGAAGAATTTTGCGGGTCAAAATTCTACTGGCCACCCGAAATTTACAAGTAAAGTAGGCCACCGGACTTCTTAATTAGTTGTTTAGATTTGCAATCACTGTTGTGATTTCAGGCCTGATGCAGTTTGTAGTTCGAGCGTTATTCAGAGCAAAGTTTGGCTGTGAGTTGCAAATGCACTGAGGTTCTGAATTAATTGAAATCACTTAGGGACTTACAATTGTTATGTAATGAGAACGAAGCTTTGCTTTATTGTATTACCACATTTAATTTATACTCATATTAAAAAGGAAGAATTTGTTTGTTTGCTTGAATGCGCTAATCTCAGACACAATTGATCAGATTTGAAAAATTCTTACAACGTTTGATAGCCCATTTATTGAGGAAGCTATTAGGCTATGTAACATTAACCATTAATGCGGGTGAAACCACGGGCATAATAAATTGTTTCTGTTGAATATGATTTTGAGAAGAGTCCCTTCAGAGGAGACCCTAAAATTTAAAATCTTTCGCTTGAAAATCGATCAGTAACAGGATTCCTCGTTCGTCCAGTCAGTAGAGAAATCTGAACATCGTAGCAATTCCGAACTTTCGTAGATTTCACCTAAGGACAGTACCTTAAGTCGCTCCTGATGCAAAAAAAAACAATATCTTACCAGAAGACGAAGGCAGGCGCCTCAGTGGTCTGTACCACTGAGCACTGCAGTCGTAGAGTAGACCCTGGCTTCAAGTACTTCTCTGTAGGCCCTGATATCTGCGCTCGCGCCTCTACAACAAACAATACATATATTACATATTTTACTTTCAAAAAACTTATATATATACATCCATACCATCCCCGAGAGGTAGGCAGAGCCCAAAGACCGAAGCTCATAAAACCGAATTTGGCCGAAAATAAAACTGAGTTGGGTTAGACGGAAGATTGTAGAAAAGTAGTGACAAGTGGCTTGTCGCCAGCAAACATGATCACTAACCCAAATAAATAAATAAATATCACATTACATCACATACATTGATCTGACTCCGAAGTAAGTAGCTTGAGCACTTGTGTTACGGATATCAGAATCAAAAGTGGTATTACAAATATATGCTCAAATATTGGATATTAACACCCAGACACAGAACAACCACAAGTATTCATCATACGAATATTTGTCCTGGGTGGGGATCGAACCCACAATTCTTGGCGCGTGGGGCAGGGTCACTACCGAATGCGCCATCGAGCTTGTCAATACTCGATAAATACAACATTATTCTCCTTTCATGGCGAGTTAGGTAAGGAACACAGTTGGTATCTTCTTTTTGAGCCCCAGACCAACATGGGGTAAACTAAATGCGACTATTAGAAAACTTCTATCTTCTGTTATACAAGCAATGGTAACTTATGGGGTAACTCAAAGATGAGGGCTTTACATGCCTGAAGTATTTGTTGACACTGGAGCAATAAGGAAAATGGATGAGCAAATGTGAGCGGTAGTAACTTAGTTTAAAACTGAACCCTTACCTCTAGATTTTTATTGAATCTTATTATGAATTTAATCCACTTAGTTGACCATTGTAAGTGTTAAAATATAGTAAAATAAAGTTCTGATTAGTATGGGTGTGAAATACAAAAAAAAAAAAAATTGAAGTGTCTGTTTGTGATGTCAAAATAACATATTAATTAATATTAATAATTAATGGTACATGTGTAATATACTGTAACATTGTTCCATGTTGGTCTGGGACTTAAAAAAGAATGTGCCAACTGTGGTTCTTGCCTAGCATGTCGTAAAAGGCGACTATTTCGCGTTTTGAGTGTATGATTGTGTAGGCGACAAGCTATCCTCTTGTCACTACTTTTTATCTAACTCAGCCCAGTTTTATTTTTGGCTGAATATGTTTAAAGGGACCTGCTGCCCTTTTAACTCTGTCTACCCCTTCGGGATTATGGGCGTGATGTTATGTTATATAAAAAATAATAATTCCGAATCCACGCAAAGAATTTTGTTATATGAAATTCCGCTCGAAAGAATTGCGGGCAAAACCTAGTGGTTTGATTTTTTGTCAAACGAAAGTAATGCGTAATCGTAGTAATAATTTACGTAATAGCTTGATTTTTTTAAACTAGTTTCGTTATTACGAATAACAATGATAGGACTAATAAGAAGAAATATAATTGATAGCCTTAAATATGTATATGTTACTGAAAAAGCCCGTATATTGGTCAATCTTAGGTTTTACTAGTAAATCTTAGGATTTACCGACATGAGTCGGTAAATGTAAACATTGCCAGGTTAGGTTATATTATGGGTTAGTTAGGTTAGGTTAAAAACATGATTAAAAAAAACCTTACCTAACCTAACCTATGATATAACCTAATCTTAGTTAGATTTGGTTAGGTAAAATTTTGCAAGTAAAGAATCCTAACATTTACTAAGTAAATGGTGGTAAATGTTCGAATTCTACACCTGATCGGACTTTTACCGTTAAGAGTTGGTAAATCTTAGGTTTTACTGGAAAATCTTAGAATTTACCATAGTTCGAGCTATTACAGCAACATATACAGTTATTTCTTTTGAATACATTTTTAATATTTAATATTTTCAATGTACATTTGAGTGGCGTAAATAAATTTGAACATTGACAGCCTTCTATTAGAAAAGTAAATCTAGACTTAGACGGTCTAAGATGAATTATTTGTCCTAAACGCCCAGTATTCGCCCCATGGACATGTTAGGGTTAATGGAACCCATACTTAATGGACTGGAAAACACAGGATGAACTTGACTGCGTGCGTTGAATAGCGTATTTGACGGCGTAGGCATTTTACTTGCTTTTTTTGTGAATTATCAAAACGTTTTACTATAACAGGTATGGCGAACCAATAGCATGCGTGTCTTATGTGGCACGACGTACGAAATGATAGACACGCATTTTTTTGAGATCTCTAATATGAACAATAATTTGCAATTATATCTACGTTAACCGCTCCCCAGGCACTTATAGAACAAATTATGTTAGCATATATTTTTTTTATCTTACCCAGCCCATTGTCCCATGTTGGTCTGGGACTTCAAAAGAATGTGCCAACTGTGTTTTTTGTCTAGTATGTCGTAAAAGGCGACAAATGGTATATCGGGTTGTGGTTTGTGATTGCGTAGGCGACGAGCTGGCCACTTGTTACTACTTTTTCACATTTTTTTATTGAATACAATACTTATTTAAATTATTTTTAGTTTAATATGGTTTACAAAAAATGAACCTCCTACGACTCTGCCTACCCCTACGAAGTATATTAATAACATATTAATAACAAAGCTATATTATAATTAATCACTTTTTTCCAGTATATAGGTGTCAAATACTGCGGCTCTGCATAGCTCAGGTTTCCAAACTTTTACCTCTCTGATTTAACCAAGTCTGAAACTCAATAAAACTAATCTATATTCAAACACAGCCATTTCGTTGAAAATTTCATTGTTGAAAAGATTGATTTGACTTAAAATTCTATAGGTAATCCAATTCTTCCAAGCACATTAACTGTGAAACTATTTACAATGCTGGCTCCGTTTGCTTTTCGATCAAACTGAAAGTCTGGTCAGACGTTAAATACATTAATTCCAAACATTTTGACATTTCAAAGGCGTTTAGTTCATTTACTTAACATTCCAGAGAATTCGCTAAAAGATTTATTAAGGCAAAATGGTGGTTTGATTCTGTTATTGGATTGATTAATTATTTTATGAATTAAAATGAAATATGAAATAGTCTTTTAATTTTAAAGTGTAGAAGGTGATGTTAGGAGTCATAAAAACTGTAGAGCTTGTATGAAAAGGATTTATGAGTGTTGAAGAGGCGAGTGAGGTGTGTAAGGATCGTGCCATATGGCGTTCGGTCCTCTCTGCCTACCCCGCTAGGGAAGTGGCGTGAAGTTTAGTTAGTTACAGTGGTGGATTTACAACCTTGTCCGCCCTAGGCCCCAGGCCATAATTCTCAGTACTAAAGCGTCATCACTTAATTTTTATCACGATTGGCCGCCTCTAATATCTGGACGCCCTAGGCCCGGGCCTACGGGCCTTAGGGTAAATCCGCCACTGGTTAGTTAGTTGAATTAATTACTTCTATTTTGTACCTATCGTCACTAAGCGCATAATCCCCGAAGGGGTACGCAAAGTCAATGTGTTTTGCTAAGAATAACTTTAGGATGGGTTAGATGGAAAATTGTGAAAAAAAAATAACAAGTGCCTACACAATCACATACCCCAATTTTGGATATTAGTTGCTTTTACGACTACCAATTTTATGATCATGACACACAATTTGCACATTATATTTAAGTTCTAGATTTAGGTGGGACATTTTTTAATTCCACCTGATATTTTATGTAAGTAATGCAAGTGAAAAGTCTCTCCAGACTTTGGTTTGTCTACAGACGTATCTACTGAGACCTAAATAAACCTTATTTCAAAGTAGGTACATCATCATCTTCCTAGCGTTATGTCCCGTGTTTAGACGGGGTCCGCTTAGACCATGATCCAGGATTTAGCGAGTCTGGTAATTACATTGAAGCGACTGGCGATCTGACCTTCGTAACCCTAAGATAGGGGAACTAGACAATTTTGGATCATGGTTACAAATCCAAAGTTGTTTGAATTTGCAGGTTTCATCACGATGTTTTCCTTCACCGTTGAGCTAGTGGTATAAATACGTACATCGATTTAAAAAATCCAGAGGTACATGCCCGGGTTTGAACCCGCACTCCTCAGTTAAGAGGCGCGTACTCCTTGCCATTGAGCTACCACAGCTCTAACCTTATTTCAAAGTACACAAGATAAACATTTGTTCAGCAGTTTCTGTACTAGCAATTTTTGCAATATTAAGGGAAGCTACAACTTGCGTATATTGCTGCCTCAGGTCAATGCCTGAGGGTGCAAACGACATTAAAGGTAATTCAAAAAACAAATCTTAACCCAATTAAAAGGAGACAAATAGCAGCGTAATTGTCCCATTTATCATTATATAAAGAAGAATAATATCTTTTTTCCAAATATCTTATGATTTCAATTGACAATTAATCTTGAAAATAGCCTAGTCCGTTATTTGTTACGCTGACAATTTCGAAGACTTTTTTTATTAGTCTTGTTTAAAAAAAGAAAAACTATCCATTTTTTTATTGAATATTTTTATAATAGCATTATCCGTACCTGTGGTAATTTTCTATTTGTAATAATTAATTAGAAAGGCTTTTTGGAGCCTACATGAACATTATTGAATGACTTGACTTGACTGGCTCGCTGGCGCATTCGGTAGTGACCCTGCGCAATGCGCCGAGAGTTGTAGGTTCGATCCCCACCCAGGGCAATTATTCGCCTGATTAAAACTGTCTTTGTTCTGTTTATGGGTGTTAATATCCAATATTAAAGTATATATTTGTAATATCACTGTTGTTCTGATATCCGTAACACAAGTGCTTAAGCTACTTATCTCAGAGTCAGATCAATGTATGTGATGTAGTCGGATATTTATTTATCATAGCATATTATCGTTTGGTGTCAAATTGGCGCCGATTTGATGTTTCATGGTTACACATGGTGCGATGGCGGGTCAGTGGTAAGGGCATGCGTCTCTTAACCGAAGAGTGCGGGTGTGAACCCGGGGCCAAACCTCTAGATTTTTCAAATCTGTGCACGTATTTATACCACTAGCTCAGCAGTGAGGGAAAACACCGTGATGAAACCTGCACATTCAAATTACTTTGGATGTGTAACCATGATCCAAATTTGTCCGGTCCCCCATCTAAAGATTACGAAGGTCAGATCGGTAGTCGCTTCATTGTAACTACCCGACTCGCTAAATCCTGGATCATGGTCTAAGCGGACCCAGACTAATCACGGGACACGACGCTAAGAGGATGATGATGGTCATGGTTACACATCCATAGTAAACTGAACATGTAAGTTTCATCATGGATTTCTTCTCACCTTCAACTGCTGGTATGACCGCGTACATAGATTCGATCCGCATTCCTCGCATATGATTCGTGTCCTTGCCATTGAGCTACCACTGCTCATAAATTAAATTAATTAAATTCTCCAGACTGACACACCAATTCCCTAGTTCCTAATTAAGCTTATGCTTGTACTATGGATACTAGGCGAATAGATATACATATTTAAATACGTTCATAAATATCTATGACTCAAGTACTAACATCCATGTTCATCACACGAAACATTTGCCCTCAGCGGGATTCAAACCCGCGACCCTTGGTTTTGTGGCCAGGGTCTCTGACCACTCGACCAACGGCCCATCGATAACACTCAGCTCCCACCTAACAGTGTTATATTCAAGATGGAAGAGAATTTCATCACAATAAATATCCATTCCATTCCAAGCCCAAATTATACGGCAACATAACCTAATATTCGAAACGCTTTAAATTAGCCCAACGATACAAGCCAGTCCTTTGTTCCTAGAACACTTTTATCTTCCGTTGTTCTTCTTTAATTCACCAACCCACATTTATATGCAGATGAGAGCAGGGGTGTTAAAATATCGTTGTGCCCGACAATGGGGCTTTGGGAAGGTTTAGCCATGATTAAAATAAAACAAAACTTGACTTGTGACTGTTAACGTTTGGGGGTTGCAAAGTAGTATAGGAAAGTATGTTTTGTTAAATTTAATTACTTGAAAAGAAAACAATATTCCATTATAGATATGTGGTTGAGGAGAAGTCGATCTCGCATTTAAAGTAAAGGCTTCACTTGTGTAAAAGAAGTAAATATAAATAAATATATCCGACGACATCACATACATTGACGTGACTTCGAGGTAAGTAACTTAAGCACTTGTGTTACGGATATCAGAAACAACAGTGGTATTACAAATATATACTTAAATATTAGACATTAACACCCAGATACAGAAAAAACACAACTATTCATCATACGAATATTTGTCCTGAGAAATGATCGAACCTACAACTCTTGGCGCATGGGGCAAGGTCACTACCGAATGCGCCATCGAACCAGCCAAAAAAAAGTAGGAAAACACTAAAGCCACAACAAGTACCAAAAAAACGAGTTCCAAGTTCAACACCAAGCACGCCAGCAACGAGAGCGGCAAGAAGTTAATTGTTCTGTTGTGGATAAAAAAGGTGCCATAACATCTCATTCCGAGTGTAATGGTATTTCGTTAAATAATACCAACACCAGCAAGAAGATATTATAAAAGAACCAGCACATTTAAAATAACTGTGGATTATGATCTAGGTACTTCGTACAGTTCTCTGTGCTATGGTTACGAAGGTCCGAAGACTAACAACCGAGGGTCAAATACACTTTATGTATTCTCCAGACTTCAATTCCGGGACAATGATTTAAGCGGAACAGGAATGGAATTTAATGCTAGAAAGATGATGATATAGTCTAAATAATTTATCAAGGCCTTACAACGCAAGAGTGAAATGAGATGAATTATGAATGAATATTGTTTTTGCTAAATTATTATTATTGTGAATTCTACCTAACCCAATAGACGTACCTACACCATTGATCTACCGTGCCCAAAGACAACAGAAAGGTCAGATAAATTGGATTGGACCGCCCGAATCAGCAGGATAAATAAATACACCCGTTGGCAGACTCAGGGGTCCCTAATGAGGGGAGAGATTGAGGTGGGTCCGTGATCAACTGCGCGAAGGTACTGTCTGATAGATGTATGTTCTGTATGTTTTAGTTGTAGAAACAAATCAGACATATATAAGGCCGGCTGGAAGCTAGAATCCTACTAATATTTTAAATGTGAAAGTTTGTATGTATGGATGGATGTTTGTTTCTCATTCACAAAAAAACTACTGAATAGATTTTAATGAAACTTTAGAATAATATAGCTTATACACCCGAATAACATATAGGCTATGATTCATCGATGTACCACGCGAGCGAAGCCGCGGGCAGAAGTTAGTCGTGGTATAAAGACGTACTTAGATTTAAAAAATCCAGAGGAACGTGGCGAGGCTTCAAACTCAAACTCAAACTCAAAATATCTTTATTTACGTAGGCCTCAAAAAAGCACTTGTAAATCGATCAAATAATAGGTACAAAATAAAACAATTTAAATCTACCACCGGTTCGGAATGTCGCATCTACCGAGAAGAAACCGGCAAGAAACTCGGTAGTTACTCTTTTCAATGCTAGATTGAATAACAAATTAAAATTTTTCGAATTAATTAATATTTATACCAAGTCATACAGGTAATGTTCGTTAAAGATTCAGCCGAGTATTATTATAAGTAAAAGGTAAACCAGCGGTAAGGACACGCGCCTCTTAACCGAGGAGTGCGGGTTCAAACCCGGGCACGTACCTCTGGATTTTTCAAGTCTATGTACGTATTTATACCATTAGCTCGACGGTAAAGGAAAACATCGTGATGAAACCTGCAAATTCAAACAACTTTGGATTTGTAACCATGATCCAAAAATTGTCTGGTTCCCCTATCTTCGGGTTACGAAGGTCAGATCGGCAGTCGCTTCAATATAATTACCAGACTCGCTAAATCCTGGATCATGGTCTAAGCGGACCCCGTCTAAACACGGGACATAACGCTAGGAAGATGATATATAACCCATTGCTTAGACGAGGAACTCTTAACAATAAACGGAAAAGATCCCTTTCGCTTATACATTATGGTATTTAGGGTTATTTCCAATTCCGTCAATTAAAACCTGTTTCGCACCCCCATCCGCCCCCGTAAGCCGGGGGTTTATTTGTCTCTTGGCTATGCGGATGCTGTCCGGTGGAAATCCAATTTAGGTGTCCTTTACGAAGCCTTGTTGGCTTTGAGGGCTTATTGAATTTCAATTATGCTCATTAGAGAATTTGGAGGTAGCAGACATGTTGCGGAAATGGAATAGACTTTTATACGTGTGGAGTGACACTTTGAAAAGAGACTAAAAATACAGAGTGTAAGTGTACAATTAAGTTAAGGAGTATGGAACAGTGTGTTTCGAGTAGCCCAATTTTTTGGGTGTAGCCTATGTTTACTTGAACCCTAATTCTTTATCTAATACTAGCAGCGCCCCGCAGTTTCACCCGCGTAGTTCCCGTTCCCGTGGAAATACGGGGATAAAATATAGCTTATGTTACTCGCTGATAAAGTAGCTTTCTATTGGTCAAAGAATTTTTAAAATCGGTCTAGTAATTTTTGAGTTTATTCATTACAAACATACACACATAAAAATAAAAATCTTTCCTCTTTATAATATTAGTACCAATAGATAAAAATTGCCTTAGTTAATTATTATAACAAATAGACAGAAAGACAACCACACTCTAAATTTGTGTTTTGATTATAGACACGGACTATTAAAAAAGAAGGACTTCGCGCCACTAACCAGACGTTGAGGCTCCTCAGGTGCTCAAACTTGACACGCAACTTATGTCACACATTGATATAATTAGCGCTCCAAATGACATATATCCGATATCTCATAAGTATCTTACACACACATGCATAAACGTGACTTCACGCTATAGTATGACAGCGTGGAGTACTTTTTATATTAGTCCGTGATTATACATTTGACTTTAGGACAAGGTTATTTTTTTATGTCATTTTGTCTAGGTACCTATATTAAGAACTAAGTTGTCTTTGACATACAAACAGACACTTTCATTTTATTTATCTATATATAGAAATAGATTAAGACTTACCCACGACGTCAAGCTGTAGGAATATACTTGTGGGCGGATGTGACGACACTTGACACTCGTAGATGCCGGCGTCGCGTTTCTGAACGAAGCGGACTTTGAGGGTCCAGTCCTGTAGAAATGTGTGACATTAGTGACGTCATGTAAAACTTAAATACTTTTGGTATGAATCTATTAGCCTAGCTGTGCCCGCGGCTATACCCGCATTTATGAATGTTATGTAGCCTATCGTTCTTCGATAAATGAACTATGTATATAACACAAAGATATTTTTTCAATTTGAACCAACGAACCGGACAAACAAACTCTTCAGTTTTATATATTAGTAAGTATATATGTACGATAGTCTCTGTAATAGAGTTAATTTCACGTGAGTTGACTAGCTCGATGGCGCATTCGGTAGTGACCCTGCCCCATGCGCCAAGAGTTGTGGTTTCGATCCCCACCCAGAAAAAACATTCGTGTGATTAATACTTGTCTTTGTTCTGTATCTAGGTTAATATGAAATATTTAAGTAAATATTTGTAATACCACTGTTCTAATATCCTTAACACAAGTGCTTAAGCTTACCTCGGAGTCAGTTCAATGTATGTAATGTCGGCGGATATTATATTTAATTAAGAAAAACCTAGTCGATAGTATGTATTGAACATATATAATATCATCAAGGGTCAATTGGCTTTCATATTTCATCGTAATTTTTTTTTAAAGATAATATCTACTTCATTATTCCAGGAATCGTAGCGGAATTGTATTCATGACAAACGAATTTAAATGCTGGAAGGCTGATAGAATTTCGATTTTAATTTATCAATAATACACACGTCTTTACGTGTAAAAAAATATGTTGGTCCCCCAACCGTATTGTAAGTATAGCCTACACTCGGTTGGGTGACAAAAATTCTAAGTAAAAAAAGTATTTTGGTCCCACAACCGAGTGTAGGCGATAGCGTTCACTGTTTAACTTGAAAAACTGATCATCTATTTCATTATTAACCATTCCGCAACGGAATTTTAAAATCAATATTAATACAATACGAAAATTGGGTACAGAATTGCTCGAATCCAATTTTTCAAACGTTGAATAATATTTTTCTCATTCTCTCTATTAACACTTGTTTTTCGGCAGTCTTTTGTTTTCCAACAATCATTTTATTTTCCATCAAAAAGTTTTTGATTATATTAGGTACCTATTTTAATTAAAACTTTACTTGGTATTTGAGAGTAATTTAAAAATGTGTAACTAGGTGAAAAATATTTTGAATGTAGTATTACCATGTTATAAAAGATGACTAATGGTATGTCGGGCTGAATGGGATTATGTAGGCGACAAGCTAGCCACTTGTCACTAATTTTTCACAATTTTCCATCTCTAGCCCAGTTTTGTTTTTGGCTGAATGTGGTTAAAGGGGCTTACTGCCAATTTGACTTTGCTTCGTTGATTCAGTGATTACGGGCGTGATGTCAAATAGAATCATCATTATAAGATGATTGAGCTAAAAGAGATTCAAGGGTATGGTCCTTGAATTTTGATCACTATAATAGGAATGGTGTGTATGTGTACATACAAACAAAACTGGGCTGGGTTAGATGGAAAATTGTGATAATAGTGACAAATGGCTAGCTTGTCGCCTACACAATCACATACCCAAAACCCGATATACCATTAGTCGTCTTTTACAACATGCTAGGAAAGAACCACGGTACATTATTTTTAAGTCCCAGACCAACTTGGGATAATGGGGTGGGTTAGATGGGAATTGTATGTGTAAAAGATAACTATTACTTACCTCAGAATGTTGAAGATGTATAGCTTGAAACCTCTGGTCAGAGCTATAGGTAGTGAGCCCTACAGTTAGCAGGTGATAATCTTTTCTTCTTATCCATGATACCTGTAACAAAGTAAGCATGATTAAGATATTATTTACATAAAAAATAAAAATGATATATCCGATTACATCACATATATTGATCTGACTCCGAGTTAAGTAGCTTAAGCATTTGTGCTACGGAAACCAGAATCAACAGTAGTATTACAGATATATACTTAAGTATATAATTTATTAACACTCAGGCACGAAACAAACACACGTCTTCATCACACGAATGTTTGTCCTGAGTGGGGATCGAACCCACAACTCTTGGCGCACGGGGCAGGGTACTGAATGCGCCATCGAGCCTAAAAAAATATTTATTGGTCAATTATGGTTCAAGAAGTTTATTGTTCCTTGGACTCTGCCTACTCCTTCGGAGACTGCCTCGTTGTTCTAGTAGTAGCGTGCGCTGCCTTAGGACCAAGATGTTTCAGGTTCAAATCCCGGGTCGGGCCAAAATTTGTGGCTGAGTATTTCAATATTGAATTTAATTCAATTAGAAACGATTGCAATTCAAATTTCAAAAAATACTCGAACTGAATTCCTGCCAGAATTCCCAAATCATTGACGTTGAATTCTTTAACTTCGCTATATTAAATTCAAAACAGCCCATTTTTTGCATATCTCATTATCATAACTCGAAAACATTGTTAATGAGAAAGGCAGGTACAACGTTTTATCTTTTCCTCTACAACGTTAATACTGGATGTAGTCCATTCATTTGTATTATCCTCATTAGACTAATGGCCAACGGGCCAGCGAGAGAGTCGAAACGATAAACAAAAAATAGTAGCTCAAACTGACGTGGAGGTTTTAACGAATGGACGACAAATGTTAATAGTTAAAAAAAAAAGGCTTACTACAATAATTCAGCCATTTTTACAAACACTATAACTATAATCCCCGAAGGGGTAGGCAGAGTCAAAGGGGCAACATGCCCCTTCAACCATATTCAGCCAAAAATAAAGTCGGGCTGGGTTAGATGGAAAATTGTGAAAAAGCAGTGACAAGCGGCTAACCTGTCGCCTACACAATCACACACTCAAAACCTGATATACCATTAGTCGTCTTTTACGATATGCTAGGCAAGAACCACAGTTAGCGTATTCTATTTAAGTCCCAGACCAACATGGGACAGACGGCTGGGTTGGATGGAGAGCTGTGAAAAAGGAGTGACAAGTGGTTAGCTCGTCGCCTACTCAGTCACATACCCAAAAGCCCGTAAACCATTAGTCGCCTTTTGGGACACCCACGTTTTTATAGGAAAATTAAACAATATAAACGGAACCAAAATTAATTAAAAGATGAATCAGCACATATATCCATCTCTTTCAGGAAGCAAGACTTTTCTATGGACGGTGTGCGGCGATAAATAAAAATATTGCAAGTTGGATGATTTCGAATGGGATCCAAAGTGAACCAAGTATTTTAATAATACTATATTTACATTACTTTACAACATTTTAAAACACAAACTCGTGCTAATTTCGAACCCCAAAAACTATTAAATAAATTCGCCAGACTGACACACCAATTCCCTAGTTCCAAACTAAGCCTATGCTTGTGCTATGGATACTAGGTGAACGGATAGACATACTTAAATACGTTTATAAACATCCATGACTCGAGTATAAATGTCCATGTTCATCACACGAAACATTTGCCCCTAGCGGGATTCGAACCCTAATAATATAATTAAACGTATTAAAACAGATCTACTTTGCTTTTCGACAAACTACTCTTCACATAATCGGATTTTATTGTAAACATATTATACACTTTGTCAATTAGAATGTAAGGTAACAATTTTAATTATTTGATTATCTATTTATCAAGAAATACATAAAGCACTAATATTAACTTCCAGACACAGAACTAACACAATTATTCATCACACGAATGTTTGTCCTGGGTGGGGATCGAACCCACAGCTCTTGGCGCATGGGGCAGGGTCACTACCGAATGCACCAGCGAGCCATATAAAATAAATTATAAGTAAACATCACTTAAATACACAGATCTGACTCTAAGCTAAGTAGTTTAAGCTCTTGTCTGACGGATATTTCAACGATTCCAAGAATACAACGGCGGTATTACGGACATGCTAGTAACTTAGAACCGGTTAGTCATCAGTCTTTTTTCAGAGTCAAATCTCTGACATGTTTCGGAATTCTATCACATAATTAACACTCTATATGTTATAAGCTTCATGGTAAAATTAAATATTGTCTTGTATAATAAAATTTTATTACTTTATGTAGTAATTCTTTCTTTAATAATTTAATAAAGCCTTGGAGAAAAACCTTAATGTTAGGGATTTTCCTTCCTCTCCTATGCCTAATTAAAGGAAATACTTAATACCCAATTTCAAGATAAAAATTTACCTAAGTACTTACTTTAATATTAATCTCAAATTTTCGGAAGCATCAGCAGAAATGTGGATAATAAAATATAATGAGTACCTGAGTTATGAAAGGTCTATTATTAAAACAGATTTAACCTTTAGCTTCGAAGGTTTATATAAAAATTAAGAATTATATTATATGAAAATTAAATTAAATTCATACAACGCATCACAAAAAAAAAAACTGAAATAACGTACCAACGAGGTTTTAGTTTCCGAATTTACTAACAAAGGTAGGATCTTTAGACAAAATTATTTTATATGATTCCTGAAATATTACATTTTTATATACATATATTGCTGAACATAACGACTACAAACAAAAACTAACTAAACTTCACGCCACTTCCCTAGTGGGGTAGGCAGAGAGAACCGCACGCCATATGGCACGATTTTTACTCTAAAAACAAAATTGCTTTGAAAGACGCATCTTCGCTCAACTATTCACCTTCACTATACTGGAGCGTAGTTAACTACTCCGTATACAAGGTATCCCCCATCCCCCTCGTGTCTGGCACCCATTTGGTTGTAATTAAGCGATTCGCGCACACATAATTATTGCTAATTAGCTCGCGTAGTCAGTTAAAAGGCACCTATATTTCACGCTAGGGTGGCCGTGCAAAACGTGAGACTATGCAGCAGTTAAAGTGTAAGGTGACCATAATGTCGCAGTTTTAACAAAATCCTTTTAAGATAAGAGCATGAGAATTTCATCGCTTTAAAATTTCTTCTTATATACTATCTTGCTTTCCATCCCCGAAGACATAGAAGCTTGTGGAGCTATACGTACATAACATCACGCCCATAATCCCCGAAGGGGTAGGCAGAGTCAAAGGGGCAACAGGCTCCTTTAACCACATTCTGCCAAAAACAAAACTGGGCTGGGTTAGATGGCAAATTGTGAAAAAGTAGTGACAAGTGGCTAGCTCGTTGCCTAAATAATCACTTAATCCATATACCATTAATCGCCTAGTTTTTGACGGTCCCAGTCGCCTGAACGCTCAGTAGGAATCGATAGAATTCAATAAGAAATGCGACGCATTGTACAAACGGCCAGTCAAGATATTAATCCAAATTTACCTGACCGGATTCAAACAAGCACTCTTCGCATGTAAGCTGCTGTCTTCCCACTAAGTTATTGCCGCTTTCATAGCACTTGTAAGTAAAAATGTCTGCTAAAGTGTCCATTTCAGAGAGAATGCAAAGTCTTTGTAGAGAATGAGACCATAAGAGGAGCGATTTAAAAAGACGGTTCCCATTACTTTAGTGGAAGCTTGCGATCTAGATTTTAACGTATTTTTAAATAAGATTGTGAGTTTTATTTTTTACTATTAGAATATAAGAATAAACACTTCGATTAAAGAAACAGATACAAACGCTATGTTTTTATTTATTTATGATCTTTTATTCGAAAAGCTTACATACATACATACATACATAACATCAGGCCTATAATCCCCGAAGGGGTAGGCAGAGTCGAAGGGGCAGCAAGGACCTTCAACATTCAGCCAAATATAAAGTCGGGCTGGGTTAGATGGAAAATTGTGAAAAAGCAGTGTAAAGCGGCTAATTTGTCGCCTACACAATCACACACCCAAAACCCGATATACCATTAGTCACCTTTTACGACATGCTAGGCAAGAACTATAGTTGGCATATTATTTTTAAGTTCCAGACCAACATGGGACAAAAATCGAAAAGCTTAAAACTTAAAATATCTTACTATTATGTAAGATTTTAAAGTTTGCATGACGCTCGTAACTTTTATATAAGGAAAACCGACGAATTGGGACCATATGAATGTACAATTTTATTCAGATGTCTTCCCTCACCGCCGTACTGGAAATACCTCTAGCTCGGCGGTATTCGCAGTAAGATTTAACGATCCAGTTTGATCTAGTTCTAGCTAGATTTTTCATATAACCTACATACATACATAACATCATGCCGATAATCCCTGAAGGAGAAGGCAGAGTCAATGGGGCAGCAGGTCTCTTTAACCATATTCGGCCAAAAAAAATATTGGGCTGGGTTAGGTGGAAACTTCCTTTAGCCCCAGACCAACATAGGACCTACATACGTGTGTAAAAAAGTTAAATGAAAGAAATTATATGTCCCATGTTGGTCTGTGGCTAAATCAATGTGCTAACTGTGTTTCTTGCCTAGCATGTTGTAAAAGGCGACTAAATGTTATATGGAGAATGTGATGCGACGAGCTAGCCACTTGTCACTACTTTTTCACAATTTTCCATCTAACCCAGCACATTCTCCCATGTTGGTGCGGGTCTTAAAAATAATGTGTGTCATAAAAGGCGACTAATTGGGTATTGGGTGATTATAGAGTATGCCATTTGTCACTACTTTAAAACATTTTTTTTATGTAACTTCACTCTTATCTCAATTCCATGGATTCTGCCTGTCCCTTCGGGAATTGTAGGTTTGACGGTATGTACATACTATAACAATAATAATAATAATATCCTCCTAACCGATATCGGTCACGGCGGCCAATCTCAACGAGGATTAGCCTACTGAGCAGGTGATATTATGGCGCACAAGTGTGTGCGCAAACACAAGTGCACTCTCTATAGTCCGGTGAGATGGTAATTCGCCATGACCAGAGAGAGGTCAGGCGCAGGACTAACGGCATGACGTGCTTTCCGAGGCATGGGGTTGATTAAACCGCCAACTTCCTGACTCCGGACTCTTTCTGAGTAATTTCAATATTGAAATTACCAGCTACAAATTTTTGGCCCCACCCGTGATTTGAACCCGAGGCACATGCTATCACAAGACTAAGTAGCGCAGCCATAGGTATAAGTTATGCAGGAAAGTCTCAATTGCATCTTAACTGATGGTCACCGCAGCATACAATGCATTGCCTGTTTCACGCTGTTAACACACAAACGGGGTAATGGATTTGCTACCGGAGCCTTACTTCAGGGTATTTATGTGCTATTTACAACGACTTCAAGTGCAGTTTGCAATCTAATCACGAATTCAAAATAGGGGTGTTTTTGGTGAGAATATATTGCTTGTGCAGTAAAAGTATATGATAAATCTTAGTTAGTTTTGGCGGAATGTGGTTGAAGGGGCATGCTACCACTTTGACTCTGCCTACCCCTTCGGAGATTATGGGCGTGATGTTATGTATGTATGTAAATCTTAGTTATATATAATTAACTAGCATTTGCCCGCGGCTTCGCTCGCATTGTACATCGATAAAACTTAGCTTATACGTTATTTCGGTGTATGAGCTATATTGTTTTAAAGTTTCATTAAAATCCATTCAGTAGTTTCTCCGTGAAAGAGTAACAAACGTCCATCCATACAATTATTGCGTTTATAATATACATCGATTAGTAGTATGACCATGTTTGTCTGGGGCTCAAAAATAATAAGACAACTGGGTCTCAAAAAGAATATGCAAGGGATACACAGCATATCGTGAAAGGGGACTAATAGTACAAGTTTGTTGGGTGTACTATGTAGCTAGACACTTGTCACTTCTTAATAGTTTTCCATCTAACCCAACTTAATTTGATTTTAAGTTAAAATTCTTTCAAGAAACATTTGTTTGGGCCTAACCTTTTGTGTATTGCGTGCGTGATTATCTATATCTATCTATCTATCTATCTATCTATCTATATAACAACTTTTTAAGCATTTCGTCACAAATATTATAAATAGGAAAGATTTTATAGTTTGTTTGTATTAAATAGGCGCTTAAACTACGGGAATGATTTGATAAATTCTTTCAGCGATGGAAAGCTTCTTTATCTGCGAGTACCAGGCTATATTTACATACATACATACATACATAACATCACGCCCACGATCCCCGAAGGGGTAGGCAGAGTCGAAGGGGTAGCAAGCCCCTTCAACCACATTCAGCCAAAAATAAAGCCGGGCTGGGTCAGATGGACAATTGTGAAAAAGCAGTGACAAGCGGCTAACCTGTCGCCTACACAATCACACACCCAAAACCCGATATACCATTAGTCGCCTTTTACGACATGCTAGGCAAGAACCACAGTTGGCATATTCTTTTTAAGTCCCAGACCAACATGGGACAGTGGGCTGGGTTGGATGGAAAGCTGTGAAAAAGGAGTGACAAGTGGCTAGCTCGTCGCCTACTCAGTCACATACCCAAAAGCCCGTAAACCATTAGTCGCCTCTTACGACATGCTAGGCAAGAACCACAGTTGGCACATTCTTTTTTTTTTGTCCCAGATCAACATGGGCCAAGTCCCAGACCAACATGGGACCAAAGCGCTGCTATCTGTTTATTATCATATTTGGCGAAAGAAGTTGCTATAAATAGCCCAAACTTGAAGTTTTTCAAGGCACTTTCGATATTAAATCTAAACCACGACACCAGCTGTGTTTTCTCACATAACCCCATTCCATGTAAACTCCCTATCTCACTATCCCCTATTCAAAACAAAATCGTTATAATATCTGTCAAACACAATAACGTGAGCTGTATTCCACCATACAATTTGCTGATCTACCAACTTCGGAATACAGTTCAAAATTGCTTTTGGAGGTAGCAAAACATGTTTCCACATAATTGAACCTTCTTTCGGCAAACAAACCCCGATGATATAGTTGCCAAATGTCTCGAGATATTTTACGATGTACCCTGAACCGGTTATTCAGTATCCGTAAGGAATGGGAGCTGTTAATTTAGAAAATTTTTCTAGTATAATAAATAATAGAAAAGTTCTTGAAAACACGGTTGGATGATTTTTTAAGTACCAGACTAACATGGTTAAGTCTTATGTTGGTCTGTGACTTAAAAATGCGTAATTGAGAGTAGTTATTGTTTTTTTATACTATTGATGGTGGCAAAAGCATAGGCACTCCTAATTTGTCTCTAACGAGCATTTCCGTCTTATTAATAACTAGCTATTTCCCGCGACTTCGCCCGCGCAAACTAATATTTCTGTATTGTACAAAAACTGTGCATTTTTCCGTGATAAAAAGTAGCCTCTATGTTATTTCAGACTATAATCTATCTCTGTGCCAAATTTCATCCATATCCGTTCAGCAGTTTTTGCGTGAAGAAGTAACAAATATACACACACACACAAACTTGTTCTATTTTTGAATCCCGAAAGTCTGTATTTTATGCCAGCATTTTGAATTTAGAATAACTTTGGTTTAAAATTGAATTATACAAATACAATTGCTTATAAGTGTATGAAATAATTAATTGTCCCCACAGAAATCATGTTAGTCTCAGAAATAAACCGAATTCACCACAGGCGAATCTGGGTCAAAGCCAGAAAAAATAAACAGGTCAAAGCCAGCTTAACATAATTGACATATTTTTAACAATAGATAGGAATTTGAGAGCTAATTCGACAAGAGAAAACAACTTAGGTAATCAAATACAACTATACTGTATTTTTCAACCGTAGAAAGCCAAGCCCATAACAGTAAGCTTACTTAACTTAATTAGACAAAACGAAATAAAACTAAGCTCGCATTAAAAGCAAAAAGCAGCTAAGACCGTGAAGTAGCATTTACATTTGTAAACAAAGGTTAGTTAGATAAACTTAATTTTATGGAGTCGTTCTTATCTTAGTTTAATAGGGGTAATATGGACTGGTATGTGTTGCAGCTCTGTATGGGATTAACCTACTTTCAGATTGGCTTTTAAACAGGTAATGTTTGAAGAAAACTGGTTATAGAGTGAAAAGAACGGTACTAATCGATTTTTATCGCTTCTTTAAGATACGGACAGCGTATGCTGTAGCTTTGGGTTGCGGATCCTCGCTCATTTGAAAGTTTAGCTAAGAGGCTCCATCAAACACAAACTCAAACTCAAAATATCTTTATTTACGTAGGCCTCAAAAAAACTTGTAAATCGTCAAGTAATAAGTACAAAATAGAACAATTTGAATCCACCACCGGTTCGGAATGTCGCATCTATCAAGAACCAGCAAGAAACTCGGTAGTTACTCTTTTCAATGCCGGATTAAATATATAAATTGAAATTTACAGATTAAATTAATACTTATACCAAGTCATACAGTTAATGTTCGTTAACGATAATCTTACCTAATAGGATCTGTTTAAAGATATAAAATTAGCCCATGTCCTTTCTTAAGGTTAAACATTTTGACATACTAAATGTCATAACTACATAGTTAAATGGTTCAGGTAAATAAACGTAACATACCAACAGAAATAAATAAATAAATAAATTCTTCAGACTGACACACCAATTGCCTAGTCCCAAACTAAGCTTATGCTTGTGCTATGGATACTAGGTGAACGGATAGACATACTTAAATACGTTTATAAACATCCATGACTCGAGTACAAATGCACATGTTCATCACACGAAACATTTTCCCCTAGCGGGATTCGAACCCGCGACCCTTTGGTTTCGTGGACAGGGTCTCTGACCACTCGACCAACGGGCCAGTTAGAAAAGGGGATTTTTTTGTATCTTGGGTGTGAGTGTTCATAAATTGAAATCTTAAAATATACGCCTGTTATTCCTTAACGGTTAGGCAGGGTCAAATGGGCAGAAATCCCCTTTAAACATTTTTCGCTAAAACTGAAAAAGGTGGGTTTATTAGTCATGTAAATTTGTGAAGAGCATTCCCACCAGTTGCCAACAATAGGCAAGGTGACTAAAAAATTCTGTTTACTCCGTCAGTTAGAGTATAAAAAGATTTAACACATATTTTTTTATTTATTTGTCAAACAAACATTGATGAAGATACAATGTACTAAGTTGCGCGTGACGTCACGCTTTCGTACACTTTTTACTAAATAGTGTCGTCGCAAGCCCCCACTCCAAAACTTTAATGCTCTTTATCTTTGTAATTTTTTGTAAATTTAATAAAGCGAAAAATATGTGTCTAGTATTTTTCTATAATCTAACTGACGCACCAACTATATGTATTATAGAATTTTTGCATGCAATCATCATCCCTAATCATTAGTCACCTTTTAAGACATGCTAGGCAAGGTACACAGTTGGCATATTATTTCCAATTCTCAGACCAACATGGCATAAAAAACCTATTCTCTCATAACTTCCATCATTCTCAAACACATCTCAACTTGCGCTCACTTTCGTATCAATTCCCTCTCAAAGTGTTCAAGCACCAAATCTCCTCCTAAGTTTCCAACTTGAGTTTATCTCAAGCTACATAATTACTGATAACGATTCCCTATTCCTTTTAACTGTCGGAGTTAATTTATTTAAACGGCAAGTGTCAGGTTCACCTTTCCATTCTTAGGGCTTTAGGGATGGGATTTAGGGTGCTATTTTCTGTTATATTGCTGGGAAGTACTTTGATATTAAAAATATATTCTTTTAATATCAAAATAAGACAATAAAGCCTTGTTTCTCTTTCTTTGAACTATGCCATTATTACAACAATACAAGATTGATAGCATGATAATGTGTTTTATATGTATGATCAATGAATGTGAAGTGCATGAAGCTAAATGACATTATCAATCATCAATCATTGTAATAAAGAGTAAATTATTTTATGTATGTGTAACGAATAAACTCATAAACTACTAAACCGATTTCAAAAAATATTTCATCATTAGAATGCTACATTATCCTAGATTAACATAAGCTATAGAATATTTAAAAAAAATGGTAAGGTTAGAAAATAAATGTCCGTGTGAAACCGGGGCGGGCCGTTGGATCAACCGTTTGACATACATTTTATGAACTGCCAAAATGTCAGACAGAAGCTCTCTCTATCTATTTGTCTATCTGTTTCGTTCTCACATCTTTAAGGATATAACAATGGATTGAGTAATTTTAATTTTGCAAAGAATATACGGATTCAATCACGGTTGACGATTTTGAACATCCCTGCTCCCTGATTCCTACCCTTTGAATTCTAAAGGCCAGAGAGGTAGCATTTTGATGCAAATTTGATGAAACTCCTGACACTTTTCGGTTGTTCTCTGACTCAAGTTAATGGTTAATAATACTGGGGTAGCCAGCAATGCGATTTCATTTCATTTGAATTAATTAAGTGTGAAATTTAAATGAGTGTGGACGAAACTTTTAATGAAAAATAAGGTGGGTTTTTGGTATTCAATTATGCATTATTAAAAAAAAACCGAGTGGTTTCAGGTCATGGCGTTAATGAAGGAGTAAAATCTATACAAATATTATAAAGCTGAAGAGTTTGTTTGTTAGCTTGAACGCGCTAATCTCAGGAACTACTGGTCCGATTAGAAAAAATCTTTCAGTGTTATAGAGCCCATTTATCGAGTAAGTCTATAAGCTATATAAAATTAACCATAAACGCGGGTGAAACTCGGGCACAACTGGTAACATTATACATGTTTTGATACAGTAGTAACAAGGGGCTAACGTGTTGCCTACATAATATAATTATACATACATAACATCACGCCCATAATCCCCGAAGGGGTAGGCAGAGTCAAAGGGGCAGCATGCCCCTTCAACCACGTTCAGCCTAAAATAAAGTCGGATTGAGTAAAATGGAAAATTGTGAAAAAGCAGTGACAAGCGGCTAACCTGTCGCCCACACAATCACACACCCAAAACCCGATATACCATTAGTCGCCTTTTACGACATGCTAGGCAAGAACCACAGTTGGCATATTCTTTTTAAGTCCCAGACCGACATGGGACAGTGGTAATATAGTTATAAACCCAATATTTAATACGCTCTCACAACATGCTCAGTAAGGATCGCAGTTGCAACATTAATTTTAGACAGGTAAATGTTATCAGTACAAAAATAACATCTATTTAGCTGAGAACTGAAATATTGAACATTTCTAATTCTGTCTGCTTGAGAACAACTTCAGAATAGTTTGTTTTCCTAATTAATCATTAATGGCTTCTTCTCAGTAAACTGTAAAAGTATATTTATTTTTATTACTATTCAGATCTCTTTTTCTGGAAATTATATCTAAAACCGAATATCTCTTCAAAGGTAAGCAAATTTGTCTTTACACAGACTTAGCAAACCACGATATATCAGAGTAAAGAGAGCGGTGGTATCTTAATGGTAAGGACACGTGCCTTATTACCGAGGGGCACGGGTTCAAACCTGAGCACGTATCTCTGGATTTATTTTACTAGCTTGGCGGTGATGGAAAACATTGTGATGAAACCTTGCAAATACCATGATCCAAAAACTGTCTGGTTCCTCTATCTTAGGGTTACGAAGGTCAGATCGGCAGTCGCTTCAATGTAATTACCATATACGCTAAATCCTGGTCTAAGCGGACCCCGTCTAAGCACGAGACATAACGCTAGAAAGATGATGATATATTAGACTAAAGACTAAGACAAATTTTGTGAAATAGGTACTTTAAGACCTTCTTTTCAAAGCTCTTATTGTATGTATTTAACTATAAATACTTACTACGTTAGTTCAAGTGTCATACAAAACTGTGCAAAACAAAAATAAAGAAATTAGGTAATACCTAAGACGCTATAGTAACTTTATACAAAAATGAACGTAGTATATTTATTTTGGTTAAAACTTTGCTATTTTAAAAAATATTTATTTAATGATGTTTCTTTACCGCACTGATATATTTTTCAGGTGTATATACGTTCAACATAATATATGACGATCCTTATCATCTAACGTCTTATAGCTAACGAACACAATGGACAACCCTGCCATCAAATTAGATGCAAAAACTCCGCAGCTCGCAAAACTGGTAATATCCACGCATAATTTTAGCCTGACAGTCGGATTTTGTAATAAATCTGAGACCACCAGAGGTCATATGAGGCGAATTCATTCGCGGGCATATTTTAGCCGGAACATGAGCGGACGTAAGCGGATTTTTCTGGTTTTCGCTAGAAAAATGCGGTCCAAAGCGAAACAGGGCTGCCTCGGGGGACCGCGAATAATTTCCCACTCGAAATTAGGGACGAGCGATGCTTAATGCCGGTGGAAAATTTAAAAAAAATAAGCCATCCACGTCTGAGTTTTTGGTATTTACGTAGGTCGGGGTTAATTTGAATTTCTTCTCATGTAGAGCCAATTTCGTAATTTAACGGTTGTCTGCTCCTGTATTCGTAGTTATGTGTGATGTGGATATACTATTTGATATTAAATTACTATAAATAATCTCAATAAGTTAATAAATTATTTATCTTTTATCTGGCAACAACCCTAGGCAACTGTGCTGACCACAATCAGATGCATGTGAATAAATATGTACCGGTACGAGACTATTGTCGCTAGTCGCCTTTCTCAGCAACTGTTGGCGATTATCGATGACAGTTGTCATCCAGTCGCGGTAAGTTACCGATGTAAGCTACGTAAGCTAATGGGGTGGTTGACTTAAATTATTTTTTAGTCCGCAAGTTCGATAATCAAAAATATTTAATACGGTGTTTTTACTTTATTTAAATACTCAAAAAATGACAAAGATTGGGCGCTTTAACGTCACTTGTTCCGTAAAAATTTACGGAGCCAGTGACGTCATGCGGAACTTTAACGCTGACTGTAATCTGTATCTGTGTCATATTGGGTTTGCTGAACAATAGGAAAAATTTAATATTTTTTTTGTAATCTCAATAATGGACTATATTTTTTTTACTGAACTAGTTTATTGAAATAAACAAAACTGAAGACATGTATATCAATCACATGAAGGCTAGTTTTCTATAGATATTCAAGTATGGGTACTCGTATATTATTCTATTTATATTATTTTTTTTAAATTTTTTTTAATGTTTAACAAAGATCTAATACTCACAATGCCATCGCCAATATTCCTAATAACACATGGAAGCAGAGCAGTGGACCCAGTCTGTGACGTCACCACCGTGTTGTTTTCAGTGCCGAAGTGCTTCTCAGGAGTGTTGCTGTAGATATCCTCGAGTGGAGGAAACGAGACAGTCAGCTCATTCTGATCCGTCTTGAGGGTGGGGGAGGGAGACGGCTGCTGTGTTGATGAAGGACCTGTGGACAAGTGGAAGTGGTTAGCATAAACAAAAATCATCATCAACCTAACTTAATGTCCAGTGTTTAGGCGGAGTCCGCTTTGGTTATGACCCAGGATTTAACGAGTCTGGTAATTATGTTCAAGCAACTGCAGATCTGACCTTCGAAACCCTTAGATAGGTGAACTAACAAATATGATCATGGTTCAACGTCCATAGCTGTTGGAGTGTGCCAGTTTCATCACGATATTTTCCCTCACCTTCGAACTAGTGGTATAAATACGTACATAGATTTGAAAACTCCAGAGGTACGTACTGCACTGGGTTTGGACTTTGGTTAAACAAAAATATTTAGCATTAAATATCTACCTTAATATATTTCTAACCCCTTAATTAAATAATGAACATACATATTATCACGCCCATATTCCTCCGAGGGGTAAGCAGAGTCAAAGCCCCTCTAACTGCTTTAAGCCAAAAATAAATATTGCAAATAGTTTTTTTTTTATTTAATCATGTTAAAAGTCATCAAATAAAGTTTGTTATCAAGTACTTTTAAGACAGATCATTTCTAATTTAAACTATGTCTTATTAAAGAACATGAATTAATTGCTATTTTGTAAGTCCACCTCACTATGTAATTATGTGATTGTCTAATAAAATAATAATGTCTCCCTAACCGATATCGGTCACGGCGGCCAATCTTAACGAGGATTAACCAACTACACAAGAGAGAGACGGCAATTCGATATGACCGGAGAGAGGTTAGGCGCAGGACTAACGGCTTAACGTGCTTTCCGAGGCACGGGGGTGATTTAACCGCCAACTTCCTGATTCCAGGCTGTTACTGAGTAATTTAAATTTTTGGCCCGACCCGGGATTTGAACTCAGGACCTCTTTGTCCTTAAGCGGCGCATGCTACTACTAGACCAACAAGGCAGTTGTCTAATATACTCTGATCAGCCGATCATGATATCTAGATTACGAGATACTTTTCTCTAAGGTTTTTTGATTCATTAATCAAATATTATACGGATATCAGTGGTACTATTTTGGCATCCATTCATTTGTATCTATTACTATTTCTTAAGGCATCTCTTAGATGTGCTTCATTCATAACGTTATTAAACTGTGGGCAGTTCATCAAAATGTTCTACAAGACTTCTGTTTCTGAACATTGGGTTAATGGTTTGTGACTGTTGACCTTCGAGTAATAATGGCCTAGGCCTACTTAAAAAAAACAGCTTTATGCTGTGATGCCAAAGCATTTGAAATAATAATAATAATAAGGAATTATTCAAACTGATAGGTAGGTATACAACTAACTAGCTGCAAATAAAGCATTTATGCTTGTGCTATGGATACAAGGTAACGGATAGACAAACTGAAATACGTTTATAAATCTGTGGTGACCTCTGATTTCATGTCTAGGGTCTCTTACCACTTAATCAGCTAACTTGTCAAAAAAATCTGTTTTGTTTGCGGTAATCTGGTTTATTAGTAAAACTAGCTTCTGCCCGCGGCTTTGCTCGCGTGGTACATCGATGAAACATAGCTTGTGTATTATTCTAATGTATAAGCTATGCTATTGTAAAGTTTAATTAAAATCCGTGCAGTACTTTTTATGTGAAAAGTTAACAAATATACACACAAGCTTTCGCGTTTATAATATTAGTAAGAAATAAAATATTCTTTATCGAACCAATTTTAATTTTGTTTCTGAATAAAACTTGTTAAAAGAGCATTCTTAGATCCTTTCCCTTCGATGAATAGGAACGCGATAGTAGCTACGTATGTACTTCTTACATACCATCATGCCCACAATCGCCGAAGGGGTAAGCAGACTCAAAGAGCAAAACCTCCTTAGAATAGTCAGCCAAAAATAAGATTGAGTTGGGTTAAATCGTAGAATATGAAAAAGTAGTGACAAGTGGCTAGCTACTACTACTACTAAACTTCACGCCACTCCCCTAGCGGGGTAGGCAGAGAGAACCGAACGCCATATGGCACGATCCTTACACACCTCACTTGCCTCTTCAACATTCATGATCCTTTTCATACAAGCTCTACGTTTTTTATGACTCTTAATATCACCTTCTAATACACGTCCAAACTGGTCGTGGTAGGTGACTAGCTCGTTCTATAATTATAATTGCAAACCCGCTAGGAAAGAAACACAGCTTGCAGATTGTTTTTGAGACCTGGACGAATAGACTACTACTTTTTTTATGTCACAATAAAACTTGGTCTTTTAACCATTTATATTTATAGCAAAAGTCATGTTGTTAATCAAACTATAATTCACACAGTTGAATGACCAAAAACACTCCCTTATTTGTAATTTCAACCCAGCGAAACCTTAAAACAACCCCATCTTTGCTTAAATTAAATCGCGTTTAAAGTAAACACACTCAATTTACTTCAAAATCAACTCGGAGGTAATTATCTTGGAACATTCTCGAAGAAGCCTCGCGTAAAATTTTGCTTATAAATAATTAATTAAATCCTTTAAAAACCTTCTTGTTCCAGAGGATATTTTCTTAAAATTAATACCTACTTAGGCCACGTAAATCCGGGATGAGGAGTTATCCGAGTCTTGGTGTATTAGATCGTGATTCGATGCAGATTGTATTCTAAAGCCTTAGATAGAGGATTCAATATGAATTGAGCGGGAATGTTGATTAATTTGAATAAAATATGGGAGGATAAGCCTTCACCTTTTATCAATAAAATGAGTAATAGAAAACGCATTCGCGCATATTATGTGGATCGGGTGGTGCATTTTTATTTCCTTCTTTTTTAATTATCGAATCCAATTAGTGCAGCTGTTTTTTTTTTTCAAGTTTTACGTTTGGTTCCTACTTGGTGTGCGTTTGGTCAATCATCGATTCGGAAGGATCATAAGGCTTCAAGTACATGACGCCGGAACCTCACAGGTGCCGGACCGCATGTTTGTGTATACGAATGAAAACCGCGCCTGCGCCGCATCGGCGCCGGACCGAAACCGCGTGTTCAATTTTGATGCTGAGTTAAGCAACAATTACAGCGCCGCACCGGCGCCGCGCAGTAATCGTTGCTCACTCAGCATCAAAATACAACACGCGGTCTCGGTGCGGCGCAGGCGCGGTTTTCATTCGTATACACAAATATGTGATCCGGCGCCGGTGCGGTTCCGGCGTTATGTACCTACTTGAAGCCTAAAGCTTTAAAATGGCTCCTTGTCGACGAAAGACCCGTTAAAGTACTGATCTTTGAATATAAGTGAAATGAGTTATTATATAAAATTCATTCCGCTTATGCTTGTGGCCGTTGTTACATATAATGTTTGGTCCATATCTCCATGATATTTTCCATTAATATAATACGTCATAGATGATAATTTGCCGTCTAACTCTTGTAGAAGACGAAAAAAGTTAAGCCATGCTCACATGGTTATTTGCGTATGCAGGTTTCCACTATGTACATCCAACTGACTGGCCCGTTGGTCAAGTGGTCAGAGACCCTGGCCACGGAACCAAGGGCCGCTGGTTCGAACCCCGCTAGGGGCAAATGTTTCGTGTGATGAACAAGGACATTTGTACTCGAGTCATGGACGTTTATAAACGTATTAAAGTTTGTCTATCCGTTCACCTAGTAACCATAGTATAAGCTTATAAGCTTAGTTTGGAGCTGGGGAATTGGTGTTTCAATCCGAAGATTCATTTGTTATTGTTATCCTCACCGCCGACCAATTGAAAAAAAAAAACGGAGGTAGATTTACAGCAATATCTCTTGCAGTACAACACATGTTTTTGCCATTGAGCTATCTTCGCTCTAATGATCTCCATGATACAGCAATGGAATACTGAAACCAGCATTTGAACTGATGAATACAATGCTCTGAATCGGCAAAAAAATAAGGGCAAAGAAGTTAATTGTCTAAAACAAAAAAATATATATATATACAACTCTCATTCGATCACGCACCGTCCTTATTTCATTGTTCTATATCCACAAAATCCTTTCCCAATATTGAAACAATAGCAAAGCCTACTTCCAGCCGAATAGTATTTACGTGTTCGGAATTGAAAGGTAAAAAAGTTATGCAAAACAAAATTGGGTTAGACCAAAATCTAACCGAGCATCACGAATGGGATGAAAATCTAGGAATAAAAGGTACCCCGGTCATCCTTTGAATACGAAATAGGCTGCGCAAACTAAGACGGGCCTTAGAGGGCCTTAGTTTCTTGTGATTGTGTTTTAGTTAACACTAATTTGTTCTGTACATTGCATTGGTGCTTGTGGTGTGAGGAAACCGGATAGAGTTTAACCTGATAGAAAGTTAAAGAAAGATAAATAAATAAATATCATACTATATAACATACATTGATCTGACTCCGAGCTAAGTAGCTTAAGCACATGTGTTACGGATATCAGATACAACAGTGTTATTACAAATATATACTTAAATATTGTTTATTAACACAGAACAAACACAAATATTCATCACACGAATGTTTGTCCTGGGTGGGGATCGAACCCACAACTCTTGGCGCATGGGGCACGGTCACTACCGTATGAGCCATCGAGCTTATCATAGAATCGATTGCAGTTTTTATACCATGTTATATTTTCACCAAATATATTTTTTACAAAACCTCAAATAAAATTACACCCAAATTAAAACTGTATGGCGCATGTGCATGGCTAGTCACAAGCTCACAAGGTCGTTAAGTCCCGTTAGTATTATTTCTAATAAGTGCAAACACCTAGTCGCCGGAGGGCCTCGTTACAGCACAAAAACTTGTAGCTTCGTGAGTTTTTGAGATACCATTAGATTTTTTTTGTACTGATGCGTAATGAAAATATTTGACCCATATTTCAGATTTTCGTAAATACTAAAACCGACCTTTCTCTCTCTCTCAGCATGTCTGCGTCCACTGCTGGACATATGCCATATGCCTCTTGCATGAATCTCCATAAACTTCTCGATGCGGCGATGGTCCAGGTCGGCCCTGCCGTCTTTCTTATGTCGTCCGACCATCTGGCAGCTGGTCTACCCACGCTTCGCCTTTCCGATGCAGGATTCTATCTCCATCTGTCGTCTCTGCGGCAGTTGCGTCCGGCACATTGCCATTTAAGTTTCGCAACTATTTCTCCGATATCGGTTTCTTTAGTGCGTTGGTGTATGTAGTCGTTCCAGAGTCTATCCCGCAGGGAGCCTCCCAGCATAGCCCTTTCCATAGCTCTCTGCGCTACTTTGAGCTTGTGTAGTATTCCAGCAGTAAGTGTCCACGTCTCGCAAGTGTATGTCATGACGGGAAAGACCCGTGTCTTTAGGCTTTGCGGGATATTTGAAAACCGACCTTGTATATACTTTATTCATCTTAATATATATAAATTACGCGTCACGTTGTTTGTCTGCGATGGACTCCGAAACTACTTAACCAATTTTAATCAAATTTGCACACCGGGTGCAATTTGATCCAACTTAAAAGATAGGACAGCTTACATCTTAATTTATCTAGCCTGATTATGTGTCATTGAGGCGGAACGAAGTTCGCCGGATCAGCTAGTATTGATATATTTCACGGAACGCTTAACATGTCTTTAACCGAATTCCTGGAAGATAATACATGGCAAACATAATTAGGTAATTAGGCATCTGCTCAAATGATACCTAATATAGAATTCTGCGGAATACCGAACCCATTCAGCTGTAGCCACAAGAAGTATTTAGTTAGCAGATAATTATTCCACCATAAATAATGTATGCCGCAGGTTTCTGTTGCCAGATGGTAGCGTTTACAAAATGAGACCGGACGGTCGGGAAGTGGTGGAATTTGTGAGGTGTATTTGTATCGTTTATTTCATTTACATTATATATATTTCATTTACATTATATATATTTCATTTACATTGTATTTTAGCCCAGCCCACTGTCCCATGTTGGTCTGGGACTTAAAAAGAATATGCCAACTGTGGTTCTTGCCTAGCATGTCGTAAAAGGCGACTAATGGTGTATCGGGTTTTGGGTGTGTGATTGTGTAGGCGACAGGTTAGCCGCTTGTCACTGCTTTTTCACAATTGCCCATCTGACCCGGCCCAGCTTTATTTTTGGCTGAATGTGGTTGAAGGGGCTCGCTGCCCCTTCGACTCTGCCTACCCCTTCGGGGATCGTGGGCGTGATGTTATGTATGTATGTTATGTACATTGTATTTTGATACTCTACAACAGGCCCACACTAAAACGTGGTTCAAAGTTAATTATGATTCATACACCCTGTATAAATTGTATTGAAAAGAGTAACTACCGAGTTTCTTGCCGGATTCTTCTCGGTAGATACAACATTCCGAACCGGTGGTAGAATCATATAGCTGTGGCTTTACCTGTATTTGACGATTTATAAGTGTTTCCTTGAAACCTATATAAATAACAAGCTCGATGGCGCATTCGGTGGTGACCCTGCCCCATGCGCCAAGAGTTGTGGGTTCGATCCTCACCCAGGACAAACATTCGTGTGATGAATACTTGTGTTTGTTCTGTGTCTGGGTGTTAATATCCAATATATAAGTATATATTTGTAATACCACTGTTGTTTCTGATATCCGTAACACAAGTGCTTAAGCTACTTACTTCGGAGTCAGATCAATGTATGTGATATCGTTTAAAACAAAAAAAAAAAAAAAAAGAATAATTTGACTTTGACTTTGACTTTGATTAGGTCCCGCTAGAATACCAGCGCTTCTGCGGTGTTGACCCGATGCCGTAGCAGCATAATGCTGAAGCTGGGACCTAGTTGGTAGCACATACGTTTCTATCTTATTATCTTTTAATTTTTCCTATTTCTATTTGTCTATTGTTGATTGTCTGTTTAATTTTTGTTAGTGTATATATTGTCAATAAATGTTTCTTTCTTTCTTTCTTTCTTTATTTGACGGAGAAATACGTTGGGTATTTTGTATAGGTATATAAACGATGCGGCAAATACGAGGGGTATACTTATACACCTTTATATAAAATTCAACGTATTTTTTCAGGTGATGGGTACTGATTGTGTATAAAGTCAACGGAGAGAAGGTGTTTTGATAATTTTGTACGTATGTTAGTCAATCCCGCTTTGATCTAGATGAAATTAGATAAAATTTGGCATACATAACGATGGCATATCTATGCCATCGTTATCTATCGTTATGTATGCCAAATATCTATGCCAAATATCTAGCCACTGTGACTAGATAGTGATAGTGGCTAGTTCGTCGCCTAAGCAATCACATATACAAATCCCAATATACCATTAGTCGCCTTTTACGACATGCTAGGCAAGGAACACAGTTGGCACATTATTTTTAAGTCCCAGACCAACATGGGACATGGGATCATATTTATATATTTATCAGTAAAATTAACAGTAAACACCATCGCGCCCGCAATTCCTGTAGGGTAAGTGAAGTTCCAGGAGCAATTCGCTCCTTGAACCACATTTAGGAAAAAAAAATTTAGTGGGTTTAGATTGAAAATGTGGACGTGGTGTGTGGTGAGTGGTGGAAGTGGAAGAGTGAAATAAAATTTATTTTACAATACAAACGAACACGGTTATGTACGTAGGTAGTTTCAGTATTACGAAAGTAGAATATAGATACATATATTTTGATATATATCTAGATAGATACATAATATAGATGAAGGTATATAATATAGATCCCCCTGAATCTCAAATTGCCGTTCAGAAATACGTATTGTATTTCTGAACGGCAATTTGATGTTTTCGTAATTCAAATTCGTTGCTTCCTTAAACAACAAATTAATTCAAAACGCACGAAATGAATTCCCCCTTTCTTTTTATAAAAGCTCCTTTGATCAGGCAATTCGAGCTCGCAGGAGCAAAAGATAAACAAAAACTTTCAATTACACAGCAAAGAAAGAATCGTCTAACACATACACAAAAAGCTCCAGAAAGCTTTTTAAGCTCATTAAAATCGTCCGACGGTCGCAATTATTTCCGCAAACAAATCTACCGAAACTCTTTCGCTCCGAATTGAAATACTTAATTTATCAATTAGTACAGTGCCGGGGAGAAAAATCTGTCCGAATTGGGAGGATTAATTAGACGTTTCAGTTTGTTGTCCCGCTGAGCGGAAATACGCGCTCCCGAGAGTATGCGTTGGATCAAGTGACACGCGGTAGCGATCACAATACAAAAATCATTTTTTTCTTAGTATACATTACTGTTTTAAGTAATATTTCTAAGTTTATGCATAACTTTACGTAGCCTCGAGTTGTAGGTGAAATTTTCGCAAGTTTTTCCTTATTCAATTCAATTCAGTTTCGAGTAATTTTACAACTTATTTGGTGTTAGTAACCTAATGCACGTAAAAACTATGTCAGGAGGTACTACCTAAATACTACCTAAGTACTACCTAAATATTTATTATTTAGGTAGTACTTAGGTACATACAGGTGAGTGGTCACTTATATGCCATGCCTTATGCCTAATTATATGTTTTTTTAAACTTTTTCTAGACTTTAAAAATCAAATACCATGTTATGGTGTTATCTAACGCTAACCAACTGCACGTCTTATTAATTTATATCCGAAATCGCAGGCGTGATATTTGCAGCCCACACAATTTTTATTCAAAAACCTTTTTTAGTTCTCAAAAAAAATTATCATAATGTGTACTTAATAATATGTAATTTAATAATTGGAGTAGAAGTTTTCAAGTGCTTCCAATTGAAACTAGCGTTTCATTTTTATTTTTAAAGATATAACATCTCATCTTAACATCACGCCCGTGATCCCCGAAGGGGTAGGCAGAGTCAAAGGGGCAGCAGTCCCCTTTAACCACATTCAGCCAAATAAAACTGGACAAGATATAACAACTCACCAATAATCCCCGAAGGGGTAGGCAGAGTCAAAGAAGCAGCAGGCCCCTTTAACCACATTTAGCCAAAAACAAAGATATGCAGTATATTTTTTTTTGGCTAAATCTTTTTGGTTTTGGTTTTGGTTTTGCATAATCTTCAGTGATTGCTATTTGGTTGCATCATTAAAAATATCAGAGGCGAAGCGATTTTTCCCCTCCATTCTCTTCCAGTTTAAACCAAACCCTGACACGTGAAATTGTTACTAGCGAGATTGGATGGGCCGGACATTTGTTTTTATTTGCCGAAAAGCGGCGCGCACTCAGAACGCTCCATGCCCTTACACCTCCAGGAACGCCAGGAATTCAGGGAACCCGCCAACGGGACGTGACGTATTATTATGGGGTGGGAAATGTATGGCTACATGTATCGACAAGGGATGATTGAATTAAGATACAGCGGTAAAGGTTACGGATACACTGACTTGAGTGCGCATACACTGATTTGATTGGCTCGATGGCGCATTTGGTAGTGACCCTGCCCCATGCGCCAATAGTTGGGGGTTCGATCCCAGGGCAAACATTAAAGTGATGAATACTTGTGTTTGTTCTGTGTCCTGGTGTTAATATCGAGTATTTAAATAAATATTACTAACATAGTGCGTCAAAGTACGGAAATGTATAGCAAGCAACCGGATGACGTCACTGGATTACTGATCTAAAACTAATAGCTACGCCAGCTTATCAGTGCTAACGAAACCTTAGGGATGCAAGAATATTGCGCTAATCTAATTTATTCTTAAGAAGGGCATGTAGACATAAAGTTCACCATTTTGAGATTTTTTGTTCAAGCAACAATGTTCGTTTATGGTCTCGATTATGTGGTTGTCGGGTTTAAGGAAGGAATAAGATTTCGTGGTGGAAGAAAAAAATATTATGTTATCTGTACCGTAAAGTTATAACAGATAGTCGTATTAAGCAAATTATTAGTAGTATAGAAGATTATATCCCATGCTAGTCTGCGAATCAAAAATGGTTTACTTGTCTAACTAACTAAACTTCACGCCACTTCCCTAGCGGGATAGGCAGAGAGAACCGCACCCTTACTTGCTTTTTCAACGTTTATTTATCTAGCATGTACTAAAAAGCGACATAATTGTGTTTTGAGTGTGTGATTAAATAGGAGACTTAAATAAAAGTGGCCTCCTCGTTACACAGAGTGTGGGTACCAACACCATCCTGAAACTCATTGCGAGCAGGCATCATGTCTGCCCCATTATGTGGCACATGTGCAAAACAATGTCCTTCTCAACTGGATAGTAGATATTAACTAGAATTGTTATTGTATACAAGGCGATTTAAAAAGTAACTACCGAGTTTCTTGCCGGTTCTTCTCGGTAGCATCAACGTTCCGAACCTGGCGGTAGAATATATTTTTTTGTATTATTATGACTATTCATAACTGTTTTTGTGGGGCCTACATGGATAAAAATATTTCTATTTCTAATAATTATGAATTACTAAGTACTAACATAGGATACCACATTGTTACTAACCCAATTAGACCTAAGTTGTCTGCATGAATAAAGAAAATTAAATTAAATTAAATAGGACCCCCAAAGGGGTCTCCTATTTTGGAAAGAAGCTTGATAAAAATGCCGAGGATAAGACATATTTCTTTACTAAATGCAAAGGGCACGTTACGTTCAAATAATAATTAACTATAAGATTTAGTTGGTTGCAAATCTTTCTGACATTTTCTAAGACCTAGACATATTTAGAAAACAGAAAATACAAGCAATTTGTTATATCTAGGCAATATATTTCTAATAAAAGCTCATCTACATTATAATGTTATCACAGAAATCTAATTAACATCGTGAGTAGTTCCAAGAAAAATATATCAAACTAACTACGAAGGAAATGAGTGTATTCAGAATATTTTTGCTTTATATGATGAAATAATAAGTAAGAAGTGTTATTTCGTCGTCTTAGTATTATGTATCAAGCTTACTCGGGTCCGCTTAGACCATGAGCCAGGATTTAGCAAGTCTGGTAATTACGTAGAACCGACTGCCGATTTGGCCTTCGTAATCCTTAGCTAGGAGAACCAAACAATTTTTGGATCATGGTTACACATGCTGGCACGATCCTTACAGTGTATCAGAAATTTAGCTTATAAGTGTATAGGCTACGAACTGGTCGCTTACCACTATTTTTTATAATTATCCATCTAAAGCAATTAAATTTTATAATTAGCCATGGGGTATTATACTCAAATAAATAATATAGGTAGTCCGTAAGCTCGATTATCAAAAAATATTGAACACATATTTTTTGCTCGTAAAATTTCTACACCTACTGACGTCACGCGGTACTTTAACGTATCTTCATCGTTTTGAGTTTTCTGTATTTATTATGTAATATTTTTTTTGTAATATTAATAGTGGACTTAATTTTTTTTTTTTGTGTTAAATAGCCTATTCGATTCTGTCTACCAGTGATCGCTGGCGTGCTTGTATCTATGTATGTCACACGTGTAAGCATGTATATGCACATTTTAATATCCCCAAAACTAATTTCCAAAGTAAAGGACTTTAAGGAGCGTTTGTTAAAAGCTTTGTATTCCCAGAATAAGGGTTTGGGTAAAGTTTGGGCAACGCCGGAACGTACTATGGCTTCATCAATCATAAGAACATTCCACACTGTAACAGCGCAGTTGCTTAAGAGAAATGATTAATAATGCCATACAGTGACTGACAACGCAATTGGGGGGTAGGGGGGCTAAATTGCTTAGGCGGGCTGAAAGGATAAACGGTGAAGTATGACCCCTGCGAGTTAGGGCACGTTCACATTTTGTGTCTTTCCATCATCGTGTTATGAGTTACGTTGAAAATTACGTCTTAGCTTAAAGTCTGTATGCGGCATATTTTTACATTACGCCCATAATGCCCAAAGGGAAAGGCAGAGTCAAAGAAGCAACTTGTCTCTCTAACCACATTCAGCCAGAAATAAAACTGGGTTGGATTAGATGGAATATTGTAAGAAACCCGTGACAACTGGACAACTTGTCGACTACACAATCAAATACTCAAAACCTGTGCCATTAGTACTCATAACACGATGAACCCCACGCAACGCCACTGAACACGGCACATTATACTTGGGACAACGCATGATAAGCTGCTATGCTATTGCAAACATGCAGTTCATTCAATTTAAATTGCAATCTGTATAGATGCATAGATATTAGTACATACATACATAACATCACGCCCATAATCCCCGAAGGGGTAGGTAGAGTCAAAGGCAGCAGGACCGTTTAACCACATTCAGCCAAAAACAAAACTGGGCTGGGTTAGATGGAAAATTGCGAAGAAGGCTCCGTGGGTTTAGCCCCCAGTGTGTCTTGCCCCCGGTGGTGGATGCCCACGATTACATTTCAGCGCAATAAAATGTATTAGTTGAATATTTTTATCTAAAGTACAGTCAGATATCAAAGTCTAACCTATTAAATGGTTAATGTAAAACCACATACCGACCTTATTCCTTCTCTCGTCTACTTACTCGACCCATAGCTGTATTATACCATTAGTGGAATGCCGAAATAGCCGGGTGGAGGTAGCGAATTCCATTCCATGCCTATCCTTGCTCCCACCTACTAATGTAATTATCTCCGCCGAAAGAAATTGTCGCTTTGTGTTAGGCGACACATTATTTTCTCTCGCACTTTCGTTGTTTTTCGCGAAATTACTGTTGGTGAAGCGAGGAATTGGCTTGCAGTTTTATTAGATCGTATATCAACATATACGATCTAATAAAATTGCAAGCCAATTTCTCAATCAATCAATACAATTGGTATTTAGCCAACGCTAAATTGATGTTGACTAACCTCCTTTAGAATATATTCAAAACTAGCTTCCACCCGCGGCTTCGCCCGCGTGGAAATCGGTTATATCGCGCTTTTTTTTTCGCAATAAAAAGTAGCCTATGTTCTTTCTCAGGGTCCAAAGATTGTCTGTGCCAAATTTCATCAAAATCGATTGAGAGGTTTAAACGGGAAAGCGTAACAGACAGACAGACAGAGTTACTTTCGCATTTATAATATTAGTAGGGATTAGTAGGGACTAGTAGGGATATAATTCTTAAAAAAAAACCTGTAATAAATCGACAAATTATACAAAAAATAACTATACAAATCTACCTTAGATTAAAAATGTAATTTCTACAGAGGTGTTCTAGGTCTTAGGATTCTGATCTTCGTATCTATAATAACTATAGTTCTTATAATCACGCCCGCAATATGATACCAAAAACGGATCAATGTTCTCTGAATAAAAAAAATTAATTATTATCATTATTTTGCGTTAAGTTAGGTAAATAACACAGTAAGTACATTATTTTTAACTCCCAGACCATATAGCCAGGCCCAGACCATAGGACACTAACTTAAACATTTATTTGCTAAACACAAGTACAAATAAAGGGGATTTAAAATAATATACCCTTAATGTTTTATTCAGTCACCCGCTTGTTCAAGCTCTGAGTAAACAACTTGAAAGGGAAAATTATTATCTAAAAAGCTTGTGGTTTCGTAGAAAAAAGTTATTACAATAATAACATTTAATGAATACTAAATATGTGATTGTGTAGGCGGCAAGCTTGTCACTACTTTTTTACAATTTTCCATCTAACCCAGCCCAGTTTTATTTTTGGCTGCTGCCTTTGACTGCTTACTCCTTCGGGCATTATACGCGTGATAAATAATAATAAATAAATATCCGACGGCATCACATACATTGATCTGTCTCCGAGGTAAGTAGCTTAAGCACTTGTGTTACGGATATCAGAATCAACAGTCGTATTACAAATATTTACTTAAATATTGGAAATTAACACCCAGACACAGAACAAACACGAGTATTCATCATACGAATATTTGTCCTGGGTGGGAATCGAACCCACAACTCTTGCCGCATGGGGCAGGGTCACTACCGAGTGCGCCATCGAGCCAGTCAATGTGATATGTATGTATGTAAATACTGTTTCCAACTGAATTGCGTCTATTCTAATCAGCTTTTGCGGGTACAAAGAGGTCAATTTTATGAATACTAGACAACGTTCGTGTCTTTTTTGTCAAATTAAAATTAGTCCACGCGAGAAGAGTTCGTTTTTATCCAGTTAGTTGCTTATGGGATTATGGGCGTGATGTTATGTAATTGTTTGCCCAAGTGGAAAGAAATGGCATAGAGGAGAGGCGGGCACAGTGGATAGAGGAATGGCGGTTACAGGGGGAGGCTTTTCAGTAGGATTTAAATGGTTGAATAAATAAATAAATATACATAAACAAATATCGGACGACATCACATACATTGATCTGACTCCGAGGTAAGTAGCTTAAGCACTTGTGTTACGGATATCAGAATCAACAGTGGTATTACAAATATATACTTAAATATTGGATATAAACACCCAGACACAGAACAAACACGAGTATTCATCATACGAATGTTTGTCCTGGGTGGGAATCGAAGTCGAACCCACAATTCTTGGCGCATGGGGCAGGGTCACTACCGAATGCGCCATCGAGCCAGTCAATGTGATATATATGTATGTAAATACTGTCTCAGCAATAAAAACAAATACCATATACTATTTGGCGTCCCATCGAGCTATTTGGCATATTCATGAGTCCGGTGACAATTTGTCTGTTTTCTGTTATACAGACTTTTTTTTACAATTAGCGCAATGATAAAGACTTTTGCCTCATATACGAGGAATAATTATGATCTGAGTAAGTTTTAATATTAGGATTCGGCGGTGAGGACTACGTTGTGACGAAACCTGTACATTCAAATAACTCTGTGGTTACACATTCACAACCTAAGAATTTGTCTGGTCGGTAACCTATTTTAGATAAATGATTAAATGGAAATTCCGTCGATATAAATGAAAAGAATGCATGTCTTAGTTCAAAGAGTTAATAAATAGTCTCACAAAATTATGCTCTAAATGGAAAAAAGCAGTATATAAGGCAAGAAAAATTTTATGTTGTACTATTACAGAGACTTAACACAATTTCCAACTATTCAACTAGACTAAATACTTAATAAATAAGAGCAGGTAAAACCTAGAAAATGGCAGTCAACTAGTTAATCCTACTTTTAGACTAGACTCAGTCATTCAGAGGCTAATTTTGAAGTTCTTAGCGAGCAAAGTAATCTTGTTATTTCGCTTTCCTTATTTCAAGCCAATAACATTACTTTGTTGCTACTTATAAGTAAAAGCTGGATCTAAGGGTTTACCATCAAACTCTCGGTTGGTTGTTGATTGTAATAAGGGTCTTATTTCCCTGTAAGTAAGCTTTGAGTCTTGGTAGACTGCAAAGATTAATGTATTAAATAATATACGAGTATATATCCGACTACATCACATACATTGATCTGAGTCCGAGGTAAGTAGCTTAAGCACTTGTGTTACGGATATCAGAATCAACAGTGGTATTACAAATATATACTTAAATATTGGATATTAACACCCAGACACAGAACAAACACGAGTATTCATCATACGAATGTTTGTCCTGGGTGGGAATTGTACCCACAACTCTTAGCGCATTCGGCAGGGTCACTACCGAATGCGCTATCGAGTCCGTCAAATTACAAGATTCAATAAAAATTTCATGTAAAATTAATGGTGAATATTAAGCAATGACTAGTACTTTTTCTGTATTCTACTACATAGATTGACTTGAATACACAAAAACAAATAAAATGTCCTCAGTAATAACTTTTAAAATTAACAGACAGATTAAGAGGAGATATTCAAGTCTTTCAGGTTCAAACACTCGACCGATTGTGATGAACCTATTAGTTTAAACCCTATGAAAGGATAATGCCCCTTATAATTCCGGAAATAAATTGGACGTAAGACAGAGCTGCGGGCAAAAATTACTTTTTACATATGTTTATGTGTATATTCAATTAATCTCTGAAGGGACAGAGAGTCCAAGAAGCAGTACGTTCCTTCCACTTTTAATTTAAATCACGCGGTTTCACCAGCGTAGTTCCCGTTCCCTTGGGAATACGGGATAAAATATAGCCTATGTTACTCGCTCATAAAGTAATTTTCCATTGGTGAAAGAATTTTCCAAATTAGTCCAGTAGTTTCGGAGCCTATTCAATGGAAACAATCTAGTCTTTCCTCTCGTGTCTCGTGGTAGATATATCGATGAAGAATACCGTATGTGTTAATCTAATGTATAAGCGATATATTGTGAAGTTTCATTTATATCCCAAAAAAAAGTCGCATTTAAAATATTAGTAAGATAAAACTGGGCTGGGTTAGATGGAACACTTTAAAAATGCAGTTACATGTGGCTTGTCATCTACAGACTCACAAACAATAATAACAGCTAGCAAGTTAATATTCGCAAAATCGATTTCAGTTAAGCTTGCTACCAATATTGTATCTTCAAAGATTCGAATTCGTGTAGTCAAAAGATCGATACTTTCGTTCAAAAGATTTCCGAGAACCAGTGGCTCCCAATATCTCCCGCATATAAAGTACAGGAATCAACGTCAAATTTCAGTTTGTTCCCTCCCTATAAAAAGCCGATCTTAAGGGCTCTTATAACTAATAACGTTTTATACTCGTTATGACATCTTTGCATTCCCTTTGAACCGACTTTTCCGTTCACTCTTTGCGTTGCGTTTCTGATCGCATACGATGCTACTTTGTGCATTAATTTGTCAAACGTTTATAAGTTCTGAGAACTGAATGAGATATGATCAATGTCTTTGGACTAACTAACTAACTAAACTTCACGCCACTTCCCTAGCGGGGTAGGCAGAGAGAACCAAACGCCACGCTCATGTCTTTGGACTGGTAGGACTTAATTGGGTAGTCAGAATCGAGCATTGAATTTCAATTGAAGAGCGAGCTTGTTTCATTTCTGTCCACCACTTATTCATCATATTTTTAACGTTATATCCTTATGTTCATTGTTCATTATTTGTGTGATTATATTAGCTCAAACTTCAACCATACTCGACTAAATTCTCTTGGTTTGCCATATAAATTTTGTTTTTCATTACGTTTCTTGCATAAATCATTTGTCATTGACACTCACAGTTCTCACAAACTTGGCTTCATCACAATCAAATAAATCCATGTTGTTCTGCTACTTGAAAAATAAATGATACATGTATCATCTGCGTTTCTTAACTAGCATGTCGTAAGAGGTAGATTAATATTGTAGCGGTTATGGGTCTGTGGTCGCAAACGCTACGAAATACCTACTTGTCACTAGTTTTTTTGAATTATCCATCAATTCCCACTGCATTTTATTTTGGTCAAACTTGTAAAAGGGGCTTATTACCTTTGACTTTGGTTTCCCCTTCTAGGCGTGCTAATAACTCAATTCAGTTTAATTGTGGCCAAAATGGCTAAAGAATTTTGATAGTTCTTGAACTTCGTCTACTCCTTACAATATAAACCCTTTAGAGAGTTGGTAGTAATATGTTTTAAGATAGACTTTTGTCTTACCTTCCCCAGCGCCTGTGACGGTGTGGATGAGGAGCACGACGACACACAAGCACCGCTGCCCCTCCACCGACATCGTTGGGGCACCTGGAACAAGGTGGAACAACGTCAATATTGGAGAGAGACAAAATTACCGATTATAAAGTAATTGAACAAACATTCATGTTAGACGGAATAGAAGGATAAACACAATAAAAATATGACATTGACTTTGGTACTGGTTATAAAGTAGTTGTACGAAACTATTGGAACATGAACACTTGATAACATTACATACATTGATATGAATCCAAAGAAAGTAACACCTCGTACGAATATGCCTCGTGGCCTGCACGTTCATACTAAAAAAGAGAATACCTATTAATTGGTGGCGAAAATTTTCTTCCGCGCGTGTAAATGGTAAAAAAATATGTATACTAAGTATTGTTAAAGTAACAGCATATAACTGAACATTTTATTTATTTATTTTATTTTATTTATTAACAAATAATTACACGGGAAGACCCAATTACATAATTATGCAGTATAAGTATACACTTAACAGCTAAAGCATATTACAAGCCAATGTCAATTTGGTTTAGCAAGCATTTTACGTTATCCGTAAATACATCAAATTCGGGATGTAATAACAAGAGTGCGTTAAGTGTATGATGCATGCGACACAGCGGCGACTGCGCACGCGCGACCGTACGACACAATGGAGGCGCAAACAGCTGATGCTTACGACCAGAACGTATACGCAGGTACTTATCAGGCACGTACATAAAAGTGTATAGAGAAATTATAAATTTTTGTCTGTCTGTTCTGGCTAATTTTCGAAATGACAAAAATTATTTAGATTTTTGCTTAGCTAGTGTTATAAAAAGCTACTTAGGCTTAACTTTAAATTATAATAATCATGTGCATTTTTTTATAGTTTTACGTGGTTACGTCATAGCTTTTCATGAAACCAAAGGCACGTTTCCGGAATCGTTCTAACACCCTTGGCATAAAATGAAGTTCTTGTCTTTAATGAGCTACTTCTACTATATCCATCCCCACAAAGTTCACATTTATTGTATTAACTAGTATTTGAATCATTTTCCTAGCGTTATGTCCCGTGTTTAGACGGGGTCGCTTAGACCATGATCCAGAATTTAGCGAGTCTGGTAATTACATTGAAGCGACTGCCGATCTGACCTTCGTAACCCTAAGATAGGGGAACCAGACAATTTTTGGATCATGGTTACAAATCCAAAGTTGTTTGAATTTGCAGGTTTCATTACGATGTTTTCCTTCACCGTCGAGCTAGTGGTACAAATACGTACATTATTAGATTTGAAAAATCCAGAGGTACGTGCCCGGGTTTGAACCCGCACTCCTCGGTTAAGAGGCGCGTGTCCTTACCATTGAGCTACCACCGCTCTTTAACTAGTATTTGAATGCTAAAGTGAAAAAGGCATATTAAAGTCTACCTAGGCAGCGTTTTGGCTAGACAGGTAAAAATAAAGCTGAATTTATAACCGTCCAGCATGATTGCGCCATTCATCAATCGGTTCATTCAACGCTGCAATATGTGTGTCGCAGATGGAGGGGAAAATATGTCACTTGGCAAAATGTCTGTATGCCAAATTGGCATGTTACTAAACTTCATTTCTAGTTGGAATTTACTCTTTATTTTTTATTATTTTCGTACTTTATTAGGTCATTAAAACTAAATAAAGCAATCAAACAATTATTTGCTATATTTTATTGGATATTTTGAAGTGATATTCAAAAAGTACTATGATTTTCAATGCGGAATTATTCACGCGTAATATTTATATATTTATCCTGAAAAGTCACTTGATTTAAAGTACTTTAAAAAAGTAATTAACCCGAAATTCTAATGCAATTTAATTTAATTTTTAAACTATTTAACTGTATTTTTAATGTAAATTCCAGATGTAAATTTTTCAAGACTAATATAGAATATTAACCTTGTCTTGCCACGATGTCGATAATTTATTTATTATTTAGTACTTTCCTATTTTTTATACATCAATATAAAATCCAGACATTAAGCCAAAAAACCGTATTCCCAATTTACAGTAACATGCAAACGTACACTCGTAAATTATAACTGGCTGAAAGTCGGCTCCAACATATTGATGCCGCAGACCGCAACGCCGATATTAATTTTTGAAATAATCACTTAGCACTATGGTTTTATTTATCGACGTGGCGATATAAAAATCAGTTTTAATGAGGGCTCATTTATCTATATATCATCGGGAATAGTGTTGAAGCGGTGGTAGCTTAATGGTATCACACGCGCCTCTTAACCGAGTGGTGCAGGTTCAAAACAGGGCACGTACTTCTGGATTTATCCAATCTATGTAAACTAATCTATGTAAAATGTTTGACGTGCAAAAGAATTCGTTATGAATCCACTTGCAGAATAAATTATTTCATTTCATTTCAAACAATTTTGGCTGTGTGACCATCATCCAATATCTGGCTCTTCTATCTAAGGATGGACGGTCAAAGGACGAAGATCGGCAGTCTTTTCTATGTAATAGCCAGACTATCACTAATCCTGCGGCTGACTAAGGGTGTGGCATAACGCTAGGAAGATGTTGATGATCGTTGGGGATGATGCAAAACCACGTGACTATACTTGATCATACAAATAAGCGATGTTCAAAGAGCCCTTTAACTAATTTTGGACAAACACCCTAGGTTGTTTTAGAAGTAAAATTGTGAAAAGTAACACAGTTGTCATATTGGCCCATTGGTCGAGTGGTCAGAGACCCTGGCTACGAAACCGGGGGTCGTGGTTTCGAATCCCGCTTGGGGCGAATGTTTCGGGTGATGAACATGGACATTTGTACTCGAGTCATGGATGTTTATAAACATATTTCAGTATGTCTATCCGTTTATATATAGTATCCATAGTACAAGCATAATCTTAGTTTGGAACTAGGAAATTGGTGTGTCATCTGGAGAATTTATATATTTATATGTATAAAAAAATTGTTTAGGGCCCAAAACAACATGGGACACTTGACCATAAGGTCAAATCATAATAGCTAGTCTAAAAGTTTCATATAGATAAATCTGTCCCTAATAGAAAAAACTATTTTACGTAAATTTACGAAAATACTTATATATAAATATATATATATCAGACTACATCACATAGGTACATTGATCTGACTCCGAGATAAGCAGTTTAAGCCCTTGTGTTACGGATATCAGAATCAACAGTGGTATTATAAATATATAATTATATATACTTATATATTGGATACACCCAGACACAGAAAAAACAAATCATCACACGAATGTTTGTCCTAGGTGGGGATCGAACCCACAACTCTTGGCATATAGGGCAGGGTCACTACCGAATTATTTATTTATAGAATTTCTACCATATCGCACGTATAGTAAAGTCAACACAGATTGCTAAGGATACCACTAAATCAATAAGTTGCAGTCTAAATTTAAACTACGAGACGCAAGCTAGCTTTATAAATAAACAGCTTACTACAGAACAAATTAATGCCAACTAAATTTAATATATACAATTAATATGGCTGAAGAAAATTGTATTGAAAATATTGCTTGTTAGTAGTAATTAGTAATGCCTCCTGGTATGTCTTTATTTACACCACTCAAATTTACATTGAAAATGTAAAATATTAAAAATGTATTAAAAAAAATAACTATGTACATATAGTAGTAATAGATAGATTTCGACTGAAGAGCACTCTCTAAAATGGTTATGAATATTAGTTTACAAGGTCTAATTGGTACTAATTGGGCGTTAATAAGTCTAGTGGTTAGATATGCTGGCCACAATGTAAAGACCACGGTTTTGATTCCGTCGGGTGCAAATGTTCCTGAAATGTACGTGGTATACATATCATCACGCTGCCAATCCCCGAAAGGGACAGAAACACAGAAACAGCAAGGTCCTTTAAATATAATTTTACCAAAACCAAAAGGTGAGGTTAGACGGGAAATTGTGGAAAAGTATAGTGAGTGACAAGTGGCTATCCTACATTCAAATTCAAAATATCTTTATTTTTATAGGGTTCAATAAAGTACTTATAAATAGTCAATATACAAAGAAAAGAGAAGAGACAATACGTACTACCCGGTGGTAATATTGTTTCTTCTCTTTTTCCAATTCGGAAAGTAGATTCTATCGAGAAGAAATCGGCAAGAAACTCGATGTTAAGAATACAATTTTGTAAACTTAAATAATCTATACTTACACTAGATATCACTGCAGGTAAACATAGTCATAAACCTAAAATCTATTACGGCATTTGTCACCTTTACGACATGCTAGGCAACGAACACAGTTCATAACTACATTAGATTTGAAGTTCAGGCCAACATGAAATCAACATTATTTTGACTTGCTCGATAGCGCATTTGGAAGTGACCCTGTTCTATGCGCCAAGAATTTCGAAGGTTCGATTTCCATCCAGGACAAATATACATTACGCCATATTATGTTTTTAACGTAATCGAGACGAGATCTCTGCCTACCTGTGGAGGTAGAAATTATATTCTTCTATGTGCTACGCTACACAATCCTTCTATAGGTTTACATCTTTCGCTTATTTTCCTCTGTCGACTACGCCACAAAATAGTCAAAGATTATAGCTCCAATAATATGTCAACAGACGTTGATCGAATATGCGGAAACGCCATTTCCTGCATCGCTGACGAATTTATTCTCGCCCCTAAGTATACACAATACACCGAGACGGTAAGTCGGACCTAGGTCCCCCAACACGCAACACCTAGCTCGACGAAAGTACTTCCACTTTTAGTGCGAGCGCGTATGTTCACACATTTCTCTTAGACAAAACCACGGCTATAAAACAAAAATACTGTCAATTACCTAAACTCTGAACTAATCATCGCTCAACTCTCCCGGCTAATGCAATAGCGAAGTTCCAAACCCCTCCCTCGGGAAACAACTCGTGTAAAGTACACGTTATTGGGACGAAGAAGAGATATTTCCAAAAGTAATAATGTCCGTAGCCAGGGTTGGCGAACGCTTCGATATTTGAACTATTCTGTGGCTTTATATGTAGGTAAATATATATATTATTTTATGTGCAAATAGGTCGATATTATTTTAAGACAGATTTCTTTTTTTTTTTTCTATACCAATTAAGTTGGCAATCAAGCATACGACCCGACTGATGGTAAGCGGTTACCTTCATGCAGTATTACTACAACTGTCACTTTAAGTTTCATAAGCTGTGGTTATTAGATTCTTTCATCATCGTAATTTTTTGGCTGAATGTGGTTAAAGGGGCCTGCTGCCCGTTTGACTCAGCCTTCTCCATCGGAGATTATGGGCATGATCTAATGTTCATCATCTTGTTTGTCCCATGGTCTGGGTCTCCGAAATGATAAATAGCTTTAAAAAACTACTACTTACTTATTTAAATTTTCCAACTTATTTATCTTAGTTTGACTTTTGGCTAAATATGATTTATGGAGATCATTGCTCTTTAGACTCTGCCCATCCTTAGACCATGAACCTACATTAAGCGAGTCTAATTAATTAAAGCGACTACTATTATCCCTAATAGTCCCTAATAGTCCCTAGTCATCAGGGAGAGAATCATGGTAACACTGCCATAGTTATTTTCGGGCAGGTTTCTTTACAATCGTACGAATACTTTTCACTTCATCGTAACTTGTAAGCTTTGCAATATCATAGACTAGCTGTGCCCGCGGTTTCACCCACGTTTATGGTTAATTTATATAGCCAATAGCATTCCTCGAGAAATGGCTATCTAACACTGAAATATTTTTTTTAAATCGGTCCAGTAGTTCCTGAGATTAGAGCGCTCAAGCAAAGAAACCAACAAACAAATGAACTGTTCAGCTTGATAATATAAGTATAGATGTAACAATTGCGTTGATTATTTTAAAGAAGCCTCCATTGTGGGAAAGTGTTAAGCACATTGATATAATAGTCAAATCTATTTCTTTGAACAACAACAACCCTATCTTAAATAAAGAAATAGCTACTGTGGACGGAGTATTGCCAGTAAAAATCTATCAGAAAGGATAAAAGGTTCTGTTTAATATTGATAACCAGAGGCCAGGGATAATGTTTTTGATTATTTAGGGTAATATAAAATAGTTACTGACAGTATAACAAACATAACATCACGCCTATAATCCTCGAAAGGGTATGCAGAGTCAAAGAAGCAACTGGCCCCTTTAATTATATTCATCCAAAAATAAAAATTGGGCTGTTAGATAGAAAATTGTGAAAACGTAGTGACAGTGGCTAGCTTGTCACAATCACATACCCAAAACCCGATATACCATTAGTCGCCTTTTACGACATGCTAGACAAGAAACACTGTTAGCACATTATTTTTAAGCCCCAGACCAACATGGGACAAAGTATAACAGAGGAGTAAAGATTTGCAAACTAACTAATTTCACTTCACGCTACCACCCTAGCGGGTTAGGCAGAGAGAACCGAACGCCATATGGTACGACCCTTTAAATCATTTGCAAACATTGGATATATTAAGAAACGAATGCTATATGAAGATTTGTTATCATCACATGATAAATTTCAGAATTCCCTTATGGTGTCAATGCCATTCATACTCGAATCAATTTCCAAAGCTATACATTCAATAACTATACCCCAATATCTCCAGTCAACAACACCTTTTCAATCATAGGAGTCTCGCAAGGCGTTGGGCTGGGCCCTCTAATTTATATCCATTGTGGTCCGGTCTTGTCAGGCTATAATAGCCCTGGGCTGGATCGAAGGGGACCCTTGCTCACGTTGCCATCAATCATGGCTGAATGTGGCTAAGTGGTTGAAGGTTTTGAGTGTTCAGTAGCTAGTTCTGATATGATTTATTTTTTGTATTGAAGGCTATAGGCAAGTTATTAGATTCCAATGGCTTGTTTATGTCTAGATGGGGATGAAAATAACATAAAGGGTAATCTTTTATTTGACTTGCAATATTCGTTTATAATTTGTTCGTTTTAATGTTACTGTTTGCTAAAAAAAAGCTAAGATCTGATTGATTTTTTTTATTTTTTATTTTGTAAGTTTGGTAACTGTGCGATGTAATGCTAGCTGGTCTGATGATTAAGACGGAAGATGATCGTAGGAACTAAAATATATAGAAGTATATGTTGTACTCACTAAGCGGGTTTTCCTATATGTATGGACCCTTAATTGGCCCATACATTTACTTGAATTATCTTCATAAACACTCGAAAATAATAATAATAATAATAAAATCTCCAGACTGACACACCAATTTCCTAGTCCCAAACTAAGCTTATGCTTGTGCTATGGATACTAACTACTACATACTTAAATACGTTTTATAAACATCCATGACTCGAGTACAAATGTCCATGTTCATCACACGAAACATTTGCCCCTAGCGGGATTCGAACCCGCGACCCTTGATTTCGTGGCCAGGGTCTCTGACCACTCGACCATCGGGCCAGTCAAGAAAACTTGAAGTACTTGATTTATTGTAAATGTTATAATGTGTGTGCACACTTTAAAAGGCAGCTTAGAACTAAATTGAAGTAAACAAACATGACTTACAATGATTAGCTTTAAAATATTAAATAAATATCAGACTACATCACATACATTGAAGTAGCTTAAGCATTTGTGTTACGGATATCATAATCAACAGTGGTATTACAAATATATACTTAAATATTGGATATGAACACATAGACACAGAACAAACACAAGTATTCATCATACGAATATTTGTCCTGGGTGGGAATCGAACCCACAACTCTTGGCGCATGGGGCAGAAAGCTTTACATAAATAATATTTCGTTTTATGCTAATTAGCAATTAATTTTACTTTGTATACTATAATTTTAAACTACCTATATAATTTATTATATATATTCTATTTTTGATGTCATAATAAGGCCCTGAAAGACGAGCGGGAAAATACGCTTTGGCATATCTAACAAACATTACACAATTAAAAACCTTTCAACTTGGAGATATACAATTATTATATACACTAACTGTTTCCAGCGACTTCGCCCGCGTAGACTAATATTTCTATATACTACAGAAACTGTGCATTTTTCCGGGATAAAAAGTAGCCTATATATTTTTCCAGACTGTAATCTATCTCTGTGCCAAATTTCATCGATATCCGTTTAGTTTTTGCGTGAAGAAGAAACAAACATACACACAAACATTCACAAACTTTCGCCTTTATAATATTAGTGTGATTTGTGGTTAGTTTTGAGCCAAAGGTGTCTACAACTGCGATAATAAGGAGCCCATTTTCATTTAAAGTACTAAATGCTGCCTTATATTTTCGAAAAATCGCTTAAAAGAGTTAGACGTGATAACTTGACAGACAGACAGCTACTTTCGCATTTATTGCATCGTTTGTAACTAGGCTGAGCAATTTTTAAATCGATTCTACAGTTCAAACTAGGTCAAAAATTACTGCATAGACTTAATTAACTAATTAGTTTGTCAAAGCTAAGGCAAAAACTTATAAATTATAAACTGTTTTAAATAAAGGAATTATTTATACTATACTAATACTATAAAGCTAAAGAGTTTGTTTATTTTTTTGTTTGCTCGTCAAAGTCAAAGTCAAAGTCAAAATATTCTTTATTTATATGGGTTTCAAGAAAACACATTTAACACATTTAATACATTTAAAGCTAAGACAAAAACTTATAAATTATAAACTGTTTTAAATAAAGGAATTATTTATACTATACTAATACTATAATGCTAAAGATTTTTTTATTTTTTTGTTTGCTCGTCAAAGTCAAAGTCAAAGTCAAAGTCAAAATATTCTTTATTTATATGGGTTTCAAGGAAACACATTTAAATTGTCAAATACAGCTGCAACTATATGATTTTAACACCGGTTCGGAATGTTTTATCTACCTAGAAGAATCCGGCAAGAAACTTACTTACTCTTTTCAACACAATTTATACAAAGGTGTATGACAACGCGCTAATCTCAGGAACTACTGGTCCGATTTGATACGGTTGACATAAATGCAGGTGACACCGCGGAAACAGCTTGTCATCAATATAACGATATTAACGCAAGGCATTGTTTTATCTTTAAATATCCCTATTAGAAAGATAGAACAATACTCGACCCGTCTTTCAACAATTGAGTATTAACATCATTCAACTCAATGATAATACTCACGGTCATGAAATTTCTAATTCCAAAACTCCTTTTCATCATAAATTTCTTGGAGAATTTGAACTTTCCAAAGTGGGGGGCTCGGAGCTGGAATTTATTTCGGCTCTCAAAGTATACTTATTTTCAATTTTCACAATGGATCCGTGATAACGACGCGAAAATGGACCATCGCTGTTTCTTTGCCGTTGAAGGTTTATGCAACAATAAAATGGCGCTTAAGGCGTTTTGGGGCATCCGGAACATTTTGCGGTCAGTTTGGTTTTTAGATTGAACTTGGCAGTGAATTAAATTTGATTACGATTCTTAGTTGTCTATTATAAAACAAAAAGAGACTTTATGAAAGGTTAAAAAGTTCATCGAGAATTCAAGAGTTTTAATAGGGACTTTTATAGACTTAAACTTATGATCATTAGTCAAATATAACTCTCTTTTAATTTTTTTTAATATTAAAGATCCAAGTGAGGTTTATAAAAACCATACCATATAGCGCTCAGATTTTTTTGTCTATCCTATTTTAGCAATTTTTCATCAAACCCAGCCCATTGTCCCATGTTGGTCTGGTACTTAAAAATAATGTGCCAACCGTGGTTCTTGCCTAGCATGTCGTAAAAGGCGACTGATGGTATATCAGGTTTTGGGTGTGTGATTTTATAGGCGACAAGCTAGCCACTTGTCACTAATTTTTACCATTTTACATCTAAAATCAAGGTTAGTTAATTTTCGGATGCCCGTTAAAGGGTCCCTTTGACTCTGCCTCTTTGGAGATTATGGTCGTTATGCTATGTTTGTATGAAAATAGGTATTTTGAAAGAATGAATTAATGTGGAAAACCGCAAAACAACGAAACCAGCTATTTGACAATGGGGCACTAATATGGCAAATACTCCATGGTCGCCACGCCCAATTAGCGGCGTTAAGCGATTTAATGTTACTCAATTAGTGACGATTTAATTTGCCGCAAAATCCAAATGAATCAGCGAATCGTGGTGACTGCAACAATTAATGGGAATTTGTAAATGCGAAATGGTGTTGCCGGGATGTAGATTCCAAAAACAATTTGTTTGTTAATTCAATAAATAATAGACTTATTTGTTGGAAAGAATTTAAGTGCCGAAAGTAAGTTGTAATAACAATAATGAATAATTAATTATCTGTTTTTAAACTTTCGCGTTGCATTATCACTAGAAAGGATACTGACTGGCCCTAAGGCTTCTGACCATGGTCGTTGCAACACGGCCGAAATGTCAAGGTGTAAGTACTCATGTACCTACTACAAAATCCAATTCAAGTTTAATCCCATCAATACTGATGGGATTAAACTTGAATTGGATTTTGTCAGTTTGGATAATTTGTTACTTCTAGAAACAATACTGTTTCTAGAAGTAACAAATTATCCAAACTGACACAACAATTCCCTAGTATCAAATTATGCATGAATATTTGTACTATAGTAGATACTTCGTATATATTAGGTAATGAATAGACGTACTTATGTACGTTCATAAACATTCATGACTCGAATATAAATTAAATATCCGTTCAACATAAAAACCATTTTCTCCTAGTGGGATTCGAACTAGTGACGTTGGGTATCGTGGCCAGGGTCTCAGACAACACGACTAACCGGCGTCGCTTTATGGAGTACCATGCTCGGTTGTCGTACCGACTAAAGTTAAGAAAAATCCCTGGTTTTCTTGCTCCCAACTATCTGATACCCTTTATGAAAACTTACCTAGTCAGTCATTCATAGGATTCGGAAACGCTAAAAATGAACCTAACAGCGATTTAAATTATTATATGACTGACTCGATGGCGCATACGGTAGTGACCCTGCCCCATACGCCAAGAGTTGTGGGTTCGATTCCCACCCAGGACAAGCATTCGTATGATGAATACTTGTGTTTGTTCTGTGTCTGGGTGTAAATATCCAATATTTACGTATATATTTGTAATACCACTGTTGATTCTGATATCCGTAACACAAGTGCTTAAGCTACTTACCTCGGTGTCAGATCAATGTATGTGATGTAGTCTGATATTTATTTATTTATTTATCTATGTTTTTCACTTCATCAAGAGAATTTTTTTTTTGTCCTATTTTATATATTTTATTTCCTATTCATATTCATCAAGAGAATTTTTTTTTTGTCCTTAGATTTGGTGAGTTTACTACGAAGTAAACTCACCAAATCTAAGGTCCAAACTGACACAACAAAGACCAGCCTCCACAACTCTAAGGGAAAGTGTATAATGAATTAATGACTGTGGGCTTAAATTCAAGGCTATCCGAAAAAGTTCCCATATCATATTTATCTTTACAGTAAACGTTGGAATAAGTAGGTACTTAAGTTTTCAAAAATTAATGATGAATTAATGAGGTAATTTGCGAGTAGTTTAAGGACCGAAAGCATTTTTTTAATATTTATCGCTAATTCAAATTATTATCTGACCTTTGAGAATTAATGAGCAACTTTTACCGTCTACCCTTAATAAACATATTTCTATTAATTAAGCAACAAATTAAAGTAATATTTCCCTTAATGAGACGCGAAATATTTTGCCTCGTTTCATCTTAGTAAAAAATTAGTCTCGACATTTTCAGGAGTTAATTATCTCTGAGGTGTCTTGCAAAGATTTTACTTTCATTATGAAAGAAATTCTTATTAAATATCCTAATTAGGATATTATCTCCGTTTTAGATGTAAGCCACGATAATACAGGATGTCCCCCACGAGATAATACAGGGTGTCTCTTGCAAAAACTTGAAATAACCTCGTCGGTAAGCGCTTAGGATGTTAACATAAAAATGGATGGCTGGGTTAATCGCAGCCATGCCAAATATTACTTCTTTATTACGAGAAGGCCCTTTTTATGGTGTATTTTTCTTATAATAACCTCGGTATAGTATACCCGGTTATGGGAAGTGATGACGTCGTGATGTTAACAAGTTTCAACCGGATTATGGCGGTTTTCGGGGTCCCGCAATGAGATGTAGGAAATTGAACTATTGTTAAATTTTCTTGAATTACTTATAAATAGATGACTTGAAGCCGAGTTGGCCTGGGACTTCAAATAATGTACAAACTGTGTTTTAGGCCCATATCATAATAAAATAATGTCCTCCTAACCGATATCGGTTACGGCGGCCAATCTCAACGAGGATTAGCCAACTGCGCAGGAAATATTATAGTGCACAAGTGTGTGCGCCAACACAGGTGCACTCTCTATTCCTTCACTCTCATAGTCCGGTGAGACGGCAATTCGACATGACCGGAGAGAGGTTAGGCGCAGGACCAACGGCTTAACGTGCTTTCCGAGGCACGGGGGTGATTAAACCGCCAACTTCCTGACTCCGGGCTGTTACAGAGTAATTTGGATATTGAAATACCCAGCCACAAATTTTTGGCCCGACCCGGGATTTGAACCCGGGACCTCTTGGTCCTTAGGCGGCGCATGCTACCACTAGACCAACGAGGCAGTCGATAGTCGAGACCCATATCATACAAAGCAGCTAAGGTACACGGATTTGTGATTGTTAGGCGAAGAGCTGCAAGTAGCCGCAATTTTTTCATAATTTTCCATCGGACCTAACTAAACATTACGGGTTATTAAATTCTGTCTACCGCTTCAGGTGTTGTGAGAATAATAGTATGTATTGAAGTATGTACGGAGGATAACAAATCACCAATGTATTTAGATTTCCCTAAAAAGTATGGCCATACAAGGTTATTTTGAGTTTATGCTAAATCACTTTCCTCTTTATCTAAACTATTATTCTAAGAAACATTTTATTTTGAAAGACGAGTGCATGCAGCGGAAATAAGAATGTTAAGGATGTGTGGAGTGACGCGAATGGACAAGATAAGAAATAAATATATAAGAGAGTATGAAGGTGGCAGCAGTGCTAGATAAGATGAGAGGAAACCGTTTATCTTGGTATGGACATGTGATGAGAAGACAGAAAGGACATGTGACAAAGAGAGTGATGAGTATGAATGTTAGTGGATGGAGAGGAAGAGGAAGGTCAAATAAGCGTTGGATGGATTGTGTGAAAGATGATATGAGTGAAATGGGAGTGGGTAGCTTGATGACGGCTGACCGGGACGTATGGAAAAGGAAGTCATGCTGCGCCGATCCCAGATGAACTGGGAGAAGGGCAAGAGGATGATGATTCTATTTTTGGCTGAATATGATTAGAGGGGCCTGCTGCGCGTTTGACTCTGCCTACCCCTTCGGGGATTATGGGCGTGATGTTATGTATGTATGTATGTTATTCTAAGAAACAAATTTAAAAGTATTTTAGAAAATAAACAAACATTTTTTTCTACTTTCTATACAAAATTTGATCAGCTGATTAGCTATTTTGTGTGAAAAGTAAAAAAAAACTTTGCTCTTTCTATAAAATTCTTTAAATGGGTTTTTTAAAACAATGAGTTTAATAAGTAGGTAAGCAATATCGCATATACTAAAAATAACCTTCTTTATATAGAAATAAAATAACTTCTATGTAATACTCAGATCCTTGAATTCCAGGAAGAACCTCGAGTCTTGCTTCCAGCGGTTAAACTTTTGCTCTTCAATCAAACACTCCAGTAATACCAATAGGTATAGCTCAGGAAACAACAGAAAAGGTTTCCTAACGAAGTTGAAGAAACTTCTCCGTGTAATCACAACGCACGTGACTTATGTAGGATTTCCTTGAACTATTTTCTACTTAAAGGCTTCCAGTACAGTTTTTTTCAATAAGAACTGAGGATTATATGTAATAATGTGATATACCTATGTGAAATCTATATAAATAAAACAAAGTCGTGTTTGTTACACCACTTATAAGTCGAGAACGGCTGAACCGATTTACGTTGTTTTTGATTTGTTGGATTTGTCTTCGTCCAGAATAACAGAATAACTATTAAAAACATTGAAAAATTTACGATAAAACAAAATAAAAGCAAAAGTATTTTCTCATATAAAACGGTGGGATTCGTATCTGTCAATGTTAAATGTCAATCGACAAATCATGAAAATCTCAGAACGGGGCGTTACGAAGTGCGCCGGGTCAGCTTGTAGTATAGTATAGCTTGATGTCGACTGCTCAATAGACTTATATAGAAAGAAAAAGAAGAAACATTGACCTGACCCGGTACCCGATCTAGAATATTATATAGTTACAATACTGCTAGATGTAGGACCGTGATTAATCTAACATAACAAAACATGTATACACGTACTAATATATGGAAGTTCTAGATTTTTTTTATAAAAAAATAGTAATTAAGAAACTTTTAAATTTGTATAAAAAACGAAAAATAGTTTTAAAGAGAACCCGGGGCCACCGCTCACGGAAGATGATCAGTGCAGAATAATTCTAAAAATATGGCTTTCGTTAAGAACTGCTGACCTGGCTCAGCAGTTGCTAGGGTTCCTACTAACATGTCGAAGATATAACAGTACCATCACACCGGAAATTCCCGAAAGGGTAAGTGAAGTCTAAGTTGTTGAGTTGACAGGCCCGTTGGTTTCGTCTGATCAACATGGACATTTGTACTCGAGTCATGGATGTTTATAAATAAACGTAGCATTAAAGCCTAGTTCGGAATAGGGAATTGATTTGTCATTGTGGAGAATTTATTTATTTAATAAGATCTTCAACATATATATGTTGAACACAATTATACTTCAAGTTAAATAACTTGAAGTATAATTGTGTTGTATTAAAAAGGAAAGAAAGAAAAAACATTTATTGACCACAAAACAAAACAACATATACAGGTACAAAATACACATTGTAGCGTGCAACCCTAATTGAGATTTGTTATGTTGGCCAACAACCTTTGACTTGCTTCTAGTAGGTTGTCTTTCTGACAACAACAACCAATCAGGGCGCTTCCCGCCGACGCGCCGGCATCGGACGGCGCTCGCGCGCTCCCTCTCGTGGCGCCATAGCCAGTCTTAACTAAACCTCGAATAAAGTATGTCACAACATAAAATTAATAACAATAGTTTCTTTTTTATTAGTTGCAATCTTGTGAAAAAGTAATAAAAAGCAGCTAGTTTGTTACCTTAATAATAACAAACCTATTACTCGATACACCATTAGTCGCCTTTTATGACATGCTGGGCGAAGAAAACATTATTTTTGAGTTCCAGACGAATACATTTGATTTGATTATTACTGCTAAATGTAACAGCATGATTATTGTATTGATGATTGTTTTAATATACTTTTGATTTTCTATATAAAAGATTATGGTCAAGACTATGGTCATATATAATTGACTGGCTCGATGGCGCATTCGGTAGTGACCCTGCCCCATGCGCCAAGAGTTGTGGGTTCGATCCCCACCCAGGAAAAATATTCGTATGATGAATAGAGTTCCTTCTGTGTCTGGTTGTCAATATCCAATATTGAAGTATATATTTGTAATACCACTGTTGATTCTGATATCTGTAACACAAGTGCTTAAGCTACTTACCTCGGATCAATCAATGTATGTGTTGTCGTTGGATATTTTTTTATATATTTATCTACTTATAGAGGAAAATTCAAGATTAGAATTTTAAAGATACGGAACCATAGTCTCATCCACCGTGTCTATACTTGCAAGATTTCGTCCATCTTTTGTTACTAGCCATAAACTTAAAAAGACGACACAATAAAGGACAAAGAACGTATTATTATTACGGAGTTATTACAGAACATAATTTCTTAAGTACCTAATTTTGTTAAGAGAGCATAATATGCTGGTTATAAGTATCCCGTAAAGTTGTAACTTATGTCGTATTTTGTCTAGACCTCTCTACTTTATCTCTTTGACAAGACGTATGAAAGGGCTTTTATCGCGAGGAATATGGTTTTTATTTATGGTGGTTTTTTGTGTCCTTTCTGGTAATAAATTTGATAGGCCAATAGGCTGTTTTCCTCAAAAAAAATATAGTCCACTATTCAGATTACAAAAAAATATTGCTTACGATTTTTTTCTTTTGTTCAACAAACTAAAAATGATGAAGATACAACGCGTTAAAGTACCCCGTGACGTCACAAGGTGTGTAAAATTTTACCGCCCAAGTGACGTAAACTAAATTGTTTTCAGGACCACCTGGATACCTTACTGAACTTTTTTGGTCTGTTAAACATTTATTATTCATGACCTTAGCGCTAAACTATATGTTCATTGTACCAACAATGAACACATAACACTTGAATTTAAGAAATGGGGCATATTGGTTTGGGTCTTAAAAAATAATAAATATATAAATATGTATCCACTATGTTTCTTGCCTCGCTTGTCGTAAAAGGTGAATGACGGTGTATTAAGTACTGGGTTTTTGATAATGTAGGAAACGAGCTATCCCCTTCTCTTCTGTGAAAAATAGTGAGAATGAAGATTATTACATTTAGACAAAAATAAATTTACTTACAATAGAAGCTTAATCTGCTTTCATATGTTAAGTTATTGTATTGTATAAACGTACTTTGACTTGACCTCTATTTTCTATTTGAGGTGTGAGTGCTTAAAACTGAGCTACCAGTCAACTTTTCCCCAAATTTATTCTCCGTAAATAAAAGCGGAACCACAATTTGAGCAACAACAGTTCCCAGTTGCGAACTGGCTCTGCACCCGCCAGGAACAAACCTATTTATAATGCACGAATCTGTTTTGACCACTTAGTTCCCTTCCTGAGGGATAAACGCGTTTGCGGGTGTAATTCTATTCAGGATAGTCCAATTTGAGGTAAGGGAGTACTGTTGGGCACGTAATCTGTGTAGTAATATGGGCAACACTTCAGATTTGTATCAGTGATTTGTCACTGATGAAATGTCAATAGGGATGTTGATTGGCATTAAGGCACTTTTTAAAAGCTGTCAAAACGCTATCACTTTATATATTTTGTATGGGCTTTTGTTGGTTTATTACGTCACTTGTTTGTATAGTCACCTGACTAAAGATTAAGTAGCTTTTTGTGAAATACATAAATCGTAGAGTCAACATAATTCACACATGATTTAAAGTTAATGAAGTTTTACAATATACTGCGATACATTCTTTTACGCAATTTATATTTCGAAGGTTAATATAAATAGTTTAAACATCCCCATTGATGTCCAATCGAAAACATTGTAAAGAATCGTCATCCAACCAACGTGTAACAAGCTAGGCACTAGTCGCTACTTTTTCATAATTATCTATCCAACTCATTTGTTTTCTGCGTAAGTAAATGTGGTTTATGGAGATTATTGCTCCCTGGACTCTGCCTACCCTTTCGGGTATTCCGGACGTGAAGGCATATATGTTGAATGAAAGTTTAAATAATACATACGGTTTTCTTATCTCATAAACCTTTGGAACTGGGCCAATAGTCCTACGATAAGGCGTAGCTGAAACTTTGATATACTAGCTGGACTCGGATATTCTATCTCGCTTATACAAATATTCTGAAACTTACTCAGGCAAAGAGAGAGTATAAAAAGTATTAATAAGCGGATTGTCATCTGATGGTACCTTCAGGGACCCTCAGAGTCGTTAAAGCAGTGCGACTTTTTTTAAAGCTTAAAAATAACTAACGTTCAGCTGTCTATCGGGTACTCAGAGATAGCTGGTGTTATCTATACTATACTTACTAATATTATAAAGAAGAAACATTTGATTGTTTGTTTAAACTGAATAGGCTCCGAAACTACTGGACTAGTTTGAAAAATTTTCAACCAATAGAATACTAATTTATCAGCGAAAAACATAGGCTATAATTTATCCCCGTATTCTAACGAGGACAGGAATTATGTGAGAAACCGCGGGGCGCTGCTATACTAATATTATAATGAGTAAAGATTTGTATTTTTGTGTGTGTGTATGTTTGTAATAATTAAACTCAAAAACTACTGTGCTGATTTCAAAAATTCTTTCACTATTGGAAAGCTACATTATCCGGAAGTAACATAGGCTATATTTTATCCCCATATTCCAACAGGAACGGGAACTATGCGGGTGAAACCGTGGGGCGCTGCTAGTAATTACATAAACAGAGAGGGGGGGATAATCGAAAGGACAAAAGGCTCTTATGCGAAATATTTGGGTCGAAATCCCGTTTGGGCCCGTTGTTGTGTATTAGTATTATCGTATGGATTATATCCATACGATTTAGTTTTCCAGTTAACTTATAAAGCCATAATGTTATTCTATTTAATATAGTAACTAGATTCACCAGTTTAAGGATTATGTACCTAAAATAATACACTTTTAATGCCGTAAAACTCGTAAAATCTATGGCTGAGCCTAACAAAACATTACGTTTTATCTTTTCTCATTCTCATTGCGAAATCCGTGTCCTAATACATTATTATCTATAAATTCTTCCCCAAAATGAAGCTTGGAACCTACATAATAAGGGGTAACGAATAGCATATTGGTTGGCAAAAAACCCTTGGTGATATAAATCTAAGAGTAAAAATGGCTTGTCCCAACTCTTATTACACGAACGCAACGGTGTTATGCGGAGCGCGACAAGAAAATAATTCGTTTTTAACCGACTTCAAAATAGGAGGAGGTTTTCAATTCGACCGTATGATTTTTTTATGTGTGTTTGCGGATAACCGTCGTTTATGAACCGATTTTGATGATTCTTGTTTTGTTTAATCCCGTTTACATAAAACATTACTAACTAGCTGTTGATGTCCGTCTTGTTTAAGCGAGTTCGAGATTTACTTACAATATTTTTTTTTTCACAAAAACGTTCCTGAGATTTAATTAAATTATAATTATTTCAGATAACTAATAGGATTCATGGCCATCATCCATTTAATATAATTTTATATACATGCTATTCTCAACTGGCCGCAAGGCCAGTTTCCACCTTTATTGACACTTTTTTGTTAAACTGCTTTTTTACAATTTTTAATATACTTGTCATGGTGCTATCATGTTTGCTTGTGCCACGTACTTCTCTAGTATTTAATTCAAATCCTACTTATATTATAAATGCGAAACAAAATGTATGGATGGATATTTTTTACTCTTTCACAAAAAAACTACTGAATGGATTTTAATGAAACTTTAGAACAATATAGCTCATTCATCCGAATAACATATAGTCTATGTTTCATCGATGTACCACGTGAATGAAGCCACGTCTGAAGCTAGTATTATATAATTTCTTTTCTGAGCCCTTCATTTCCTTACTTCCTTCCACCCTTCCGATCCGTAACACATATGTAACTGAATTGGTCTCATTTTGCGCCTACCAATCTTTTTGTGAATGTTTGTGGGGGTGTATGGATATTTGTCCATCAAAAAAAAGGCCTCAATAAAAAAGTGTATGGCATGTACGTACATTTAGATTTTTCCCATCTTTGTAATAACAGATTTTTATCACTTAATCAACAAAGAGGGAAACATCGCGCGAAAACCTGCTTAGTCAAATAAATATAGATGTGTAACTGAAACAGTCTCTTCAAAATAACAATCCTAAAACTATTTTCATGGTTTCAGAGAAATTCGCTAGGAAAATGATGACAAACGTCTATACTAATATAACAAAGAAGAAAAAAAAAAAAAAATGATTGTTTGTTCCTTCGTTTGCGTTGAATAGGCTCTGAAACTACGGGGCCGATATGAAAAAATATTTCATCAATGAAAAGCTACTGTATCAGCTAATAACATAGATTATGACGTTATATCCCTGTATGCCCACGGGAACGGTAAGTACGCGGGTGAAACCGCGGTTTTACAAAATAAATTCTAAGCTTCTGCATACAGCGATCCCCAGTTCAAGCTAACTTGTGCCGTTACCCTTATTATGTTTGCGGCATCCAGGATCAAATCGATACTGTCCCTTCCAGTATCCATATGTGACGTCACAGTCCTTGGATACGGAGGCTTTTTAACGATTCAGTAGGTCATTGAACGCGTCAAAAACAGGCTGTTCAGTGGGTAAGAACGTGGAGATCTCGTATGGGCCGAGTTGGTTCTGATGTGAAGTAGTATCTTTGAACTTTGAAATATCTATTTAAGAAGTTTATATATACGAACTATATATATCTTTTATGCATAAGAACGCGCACTTTTTCAGCTGTTGTATATGCAAATAATATGGAGGTACGTTCCTCTGTTCTAGGATTAAGGACATTTGACCTTATAATATAATCAGGCTCGGACTTTCTAAATCCAGGATCATGTTCTAAGTGGACCCCGGACTAAGCATGGGTATGAAGAATAATAATAAATTCTTCAGACTGACACACCAATTCCCTAGTCCCAAACTAAGCTTATAAGCTTGTGCTATGGATACTAGTTGAACGGATAGAAATACTTAAATACGTTTATAAACATCCATGACTCGAGTACAAATATCCATGTTCATCACACGAAATATTTGCCCCTAGCGGGATTCGAACCCGCGACCCTTGGTTTCGTGGCCAGGGTCTCTGACCACTCGACCAACGGGCCAGTCAATATAGTTACGATGCTTCGAATTTATTTTATTTTTTAAATTACATTGCAAACTTTACAGAAAGGAGAGTCCTGGTGTACTGAGATACAAGCTCCCGTGAAATCCCCGATGAGATGGTCCAGCTTGAGATTCTGGGAGAATCTCATAATCTCACACATGGATTGATGTTTGCATTGTAAATGTCGTACCTTTATGTAGGACTGTTAGAGAAATAAAGATATATTTTAGTTAAAAGTGTTTTTACATACATACAAAACATCACGCCCATAGATAATCCCCGAAGGGGTAGCCAGAGTCAAAGGGATAGCAGGTCCCTTTAACCACATTCAGCCAAAAACAAAACTGGGCTGGGTTAGATGGAAAATTGTAAAAAAGTAGTGACAAGTGGCTAGCTTGTCGCCTACACAATCACATACCCAAAACCCGATATACCATTAGTCGTCTTTTATGACATGCTAGACAAGAATCACAGTTGGCACATTATTTTTAAGTCCAAGACCAACATGGGACAATGGGCTAGGTTAGATGGAAAATTGTAAAAAAGTAGTGACAAGTGGCTAGCTCGTCGTCCACACAATCACATACCCAAAAGCCCATTTACCATTATCCGCCTTTTAGGACATGCCAGGAGACACAGTTGGCACATTATTTTTTGGTTCCCGACCAACATTTTTTAAAAGTACCTATTTATGAACGTGTCCCAGCAGAAAAACTAAAATTCGTTTCACTGAAAAATATTTAAGAAATATCCCAAGCTAAAAGCAAAATTAGCAGTCAATTAAATTGTACCGAAAAAATTCCAACGAAAATTTATTTGATGGCCTTATATTTTCGTCTTATTCCAAATTTAGTTTTAAGTAAGCCTTAAAGACCCAATCATGGCAAACTTTACTTACGTTAATTAACAAAATTTACTCTGAACGACATACTCTCAATCCCCTTAATGAAGATGGGCTTACCCTTACAACGTATATTCGACCTTTAGCTTAAAGTTACAAAGCACATTTTAGAGTAAATAAGCTTGGAGCGTCTTAGAAGTCAACTGTGGAATGCCACGGGGAGTTTCTAGTACAAGAGGTGACGTATAATCTTCTAGAGATTGTCAAAGTGTTAATATTTATTTCTGACATCTCATACATAAATTTACACTTAAACGCAAAATCATATTTAAATACAACAATAATAATATTAATATTAAATACTGTGCAAATGAAATCCAATACACAAATTCAATAAATTACTGATGACAGCAATCAAGTGTTTAATTTCATTTTAATTGGAAGTACGTTGTTGTCTATTTGTATTGATAATTTTTGTAATTACATAAAAAAATTTCATAGCATATAAATTGTACGCAAAAAAAATCATAAACAAAAATGTTCTGGACATATAAACCCGAACCGCCTAATTATTAACTAAACGATTGTTTGAAATGTATGAAATTATGCACATTTTTGTACCCGTGAAATATGGTAGATTACTGCTATTTTATTTATATCATTAATAATAATAAAAGCAATATTTTTTGTGTAAAAAGATGACATTAATTAAATACAGCAAATTAGCAGCCAACAAACAAAAAAGGATTTAAAAAAATATGCCTTTCAAATTTCCAAGCAATTTTCAAAGTCAAAGTCAAAGTTATTTTATTGTGGTACATATTGTGGCCATTATATTGGCATACAATATTTTCTGATGATTTTTAAACATTAAATTACAATTACTATTATATCAATTCCAATTTCATCAATACCTCTCGGACTATTCGATCCCAAACGTTTCCTATCATTGCGTTATAGATAAATTTCCCTTCACTATCTTGCCTTTTTCCTATTGTACTGATTTTGAAAGGCAAGACGTTGTCCCGACTGGAATTCCTTAGGGGGACTATTGGGGATAAAAATCGGGAAAGACTTGTAAGGGGTTCAACTTTTTGCTTATTTCCTTGTACCTACTTTCATTTAAGGCTGTGATTTATCTTTTTATCAGGTACTTTGTGTAAGCTGAGGTAAAACATCATTACTATGATCATCATAATCATCAGCCTACTGGTCCACAGCTGGACATAGGCCTTTCATAATGAATCCCCTGGGCGATCTTTGGTTTTGCTCAAATCTAGTTGCCTATTACAACCAGAATTTTAATTCCATAAGGCCATATAACGCTTGACCAACTAAAATAACTTCCCCCATTCTATTGACGCACTTATCCAACAATGCACCTCTTATCAATAGTTCCCGAAGCTGTAAATGGTCGTCTACAAGGAAAGTCTCTTTTCTATTGAATTAAATCATGAAAGGAACAAAACTGAAATCGGCTTAAGACTCTGAGCAAATCGAACTAGACCGGACTTGAAAGCCCTTTAGAAATTAACTTGGCGCAGTGTCGACATCTGTCTTGCCATTGAACTATTTATCCATGTGTAAATAGTTCTGACTTGCGTCAATAGATGGAGTAGTAGTCGGATGCACAGTACGCCGTATGTTCCTACATCGCGCTTGCAAAATCCATAAGCCATAGGCTTAGATGGAAAATGGGTTGCGCTATGTCACTCTATTGGAGACTTCTGAGGTCTTCTGAGGTCTGACGTCTCAGTAGTAAGAGTCACCTTCGATCGAATGTTAATATACACGCTATTTACTACGATTTTGTTTTTTTTTATTCAAAAGTAAGTTTATTTCTTACTTTTTCATATCTGGATCACCAGAAAATTTGGCATACACGTTGTTATGGGTACAAAAAAGGATACCTATAAACTAACTTTTAAGTAATGAAAGGTCTTTTTTTTAACTAACCGCTGAAAAAACCTAGTATCCGTTAAATCTCTGCGTCAGTTTTGGACTAAGTATTGAAACAAACCTAATAAGCTGTCTTCATAACATTGAGCATTCTCGAACCAAAGGAAAATCTTTCCAACTCCAAAGTCGTACAGCATAACTAGGACAGGTCTTGTGGCATGCTTGATTGCGAAACTTCACTTTATAGGCGTCTGACGCGGATCGTGACGTCACCAGTGCGCTCGCAAATAAGACACGAACTGTTTACGAGTTAAGAAGCAGTTATGAGGAGCAATAAACTGTTCTGTTCGGATTCAGTTACAACTTTTGCGTGTTGCTAAGGTTGATTAATACTTATGTTTTATGTCCTTTGTCAAGGACGGTCAGGGTCTGGAAGTTCGTGGTTTGTGACGTAGTATCATGTTGCTTTGTAGTTTTGAGTGTCAATGGCGCATTCGGTAGCTAACTTAGCCTTTTGGGTTTAATCTTCCAGGACAAACATTCGTGTGATTAATCTTGTGTTCTGTGACTTTCTTCTTTTCCACTGTCATGTTTGCGCAATTTTTAAATTTTTTAAGAACCTTCACTGGACAACAACAAACACAATAAAAAAGAATTAGCGAAATCGGTAAAGCCGTTCTCAAGTTATAGCTTTGGGGAGGACCACCCTTAACTTAAAATAGATGTTGACCGATTTTCAGACCTACCCGAAAAGGACACAAAATTTTATCAAAATCGGTTCAGCCGTTTCGGAGGAGTTTGGGAACACACACCGCGACACGAGAATTTTATATATTAGAAGATTACAATTTATTTTCTGAGCCCTTTATTCCTTTACACCCTTCCACCCTTCCACCCTTCCACCCTTCAACTCCGCAACACTTGTGGTCTGTGACTTTCTTCTATGGGTTTGGCTTGTGTTTTTAGTCTTATACTGTCCATCCTAATATCCGTGTCAAGTGTTAATGGTACTTAAGTTGGAATCAGATTTATGTATGAATGTGATGTTGTCTGAAATTATTATTTCAATAGATTATAACGATGTCGTTAGTGTATTCGTTCTGACTTCGCATCGGACGAAAATCGATTGATGTAAAGTGTTTTTGCAGTGTTTGTGGAGGCCCGGTGGATTTTATTTAAACTATGTTCAGCTAAAAATCAAATTGGATTGGGTCAGAAAAAATATCGAAAATCTACATAGTAACGAACTTAGCAGACCATTCTTCGTCCAACAGTCATCTTGTACGAAATGCTAGGCAAGGAACACAAGTACAACCTTCTTTTTGAGTTCCAAATAGTGATGCCGAACTATCGATAGTTTAGCTATCGATAGTTGACCTAAAAATCAGTTAGAATATCGATAGGACTATCGATACTATCGATAGCCCAAATTGGGGTAATACTATTTATGACTTGCAATACTATCGAAAGTATCGATAGTATTATGGCTAGATATCACCAAACTATCGATAGTATTGTTCCTCGTAAATAAAAAACTATCGATAGTATCGATACTATCGATAGTTTAAAGCTATCGATAGTTCCTTAATTTTAGATAGTATAACTTAGAGTTTTAGAGTTTTAGTTTTAGCGGTAATGCTGTATAATTTAGTTTCAAATTATACAGTATTACCGCTAGAGAAGTAATGAAGTCTTAGTAATTAATTACCGTAAAAAAAACCTATACATACTAGTGACCATTATACCAATAATTTCTAAACAATAGTATCGAAAATAAAACGACTATTAATAGTTTAAAACTATTGATACTATCGATAGTTTTTTATTTACGAGGAACAATACTATCGATAGTATCGATACTATCGATAGTTTATTCTTCGTAAACAACAATACTATCGATAGTATCGATAGTATTGCTTGCATGCAATAGTATTGCCTGGATCTAAGCTATCGATACTATCGATAGTATTGATAGTATCAATAGGCTATCGATACTATTGATATGACGTCAACTATCGATAGACTATCGATAGTCGACTATCGATCGGCATCACTAGTTCCAAATCAACATGGGAGTTTTTCCTACTCAACATTATATTGAATTCCCAACAATCCCGGATCGCTCCCGCTCATATGTATAAACACGAGACGGTTCGTCATCCTGCATCGTATGCGATTAACGGGATTTCGTTTATCTCATACAAACAAATTGAACGCTTTAAAGCTAAATGAAATTGTTTTTCTGATTTGCTTTTATCCGGTACCAGGTTTTGAGGGTTTGTATTAAAAAGCTGATAATTTGTTTTATTTGTCCTGACAATGTATAATTCTTTTTGAAGCCTATGTAAAAAAAACATCATTTTCTTATAACTTATTTTTATTGGATATAGAATTCACGTGTATTTTCACTAGCTTCTGCCCGTGACTTTGCTCGCGTGATACATCGATAAAATATATGTTATTCGGGCATATGATCTATATTATTCTACAGTTTCATTAAAATCCAATCAATTGTTTTCGTATGAAAGAGTATCAACATATCAAGTCTATTAAGTAAAACTGTTAGCATAACTTCATAACTTACTTGCAGTAAGTTGCCCTTGACTTCGTTTACGTTAAATTTAGCAAAACACTATCCTCCGTAACCCGAATATTATTTTTCTTAAGTAAAATAGTTTCTCCTTATAATACCCGCTATCTGCCAGTGAAAATCTTGGAAAAAATTGAACCTGTTTATTTTTTTTATAAAAGAACGAACAGACAGGCAGTAATTAAAAGAAACAATTTTTGTTATATCTTACTAATATTATAAACGCGAAAGTTTGTATGGATGGATGGATGTGTGGATGTTTGTTACTCTTTCAGGCAAAAAGTACTGCCATGAATTTTAATGAAACTTTGCAATAGTATAGCTAGAATAGCACATAAGCTATGTTTCATCGATGTACCGAGCAACGCCGCGGGCAGAAGCCAGTTTTTGTCATAAATACATTCAGCAATTTATACGCATTCAGCAGAAAGTTGTGATTTTAACATTACCAAGAGTCAATTCGATTATTTATTTGTTTTGTTGATATTTTATTTATATTTATACAGATCTGTTCTAATCCGAGTGTGGAATATTTGGTCAGGTTTCATCAATTCAATTCTCCAAGCTTAATCTAGTTCCAGAATAGTTTAGGTTCTACGGGACGCCAGCTTAGGGTTTATCGGTAAACTTCTAGGCCTGAGCTCTTGCTGGCGGTCCTAACCAACTATTTCTATGTAATACATTATGTACAGTTGAATATGAGGATTAAAACGCTTATTTTGCAACTGTTATACAATCAAAATTTGATCGTCTTGATGGCGCATTCGGTAGTGACCCTGCCCCATGTGCCAAGAGTTGCAGGTTCGATCCCCACCCAGGAGAAACATTCGTGTGATGAATACCTTGTGTTTGTTCTGTGTCTGGGTGTTAATATCCAATGTTTAGGTATATATTTGTAATACCACTGTTGATTCTGATATCCGTAACACAAGTGCTTAAGCTACTAATTTTGTCTGATATTTACAATCTGTGAATTTATTCAAGCATTATAAATAGCTGTCTTTCAAAGAACCAATTGGCGATCAATGTCGGCCACCTGTCTTCCAGAACTCAGCAATGTTGCCTCACTTTTCCTTTGATATCTTTAACTGTCTTTTGATTTATTATGACATAAAATCCAGGCTACACAGAAAAATGCTTGAAAATAACGGTGTAAAAGTAAAAAGTAGTTCGGAATGACTGTAAGTTGAACTTGGAGTTTTCTAGGTAAGACTTTTTAAACTTTCTGATGTCGCACCCTCTTGAAGCTTAGACTGTCACTAGAAATTGCTTTTTAATTTTAAAGAAAAATATTTATAGTGATATCGCCGTTGTCGCAGTTATTCGAAATCGAACAAAAGACTCGTGGGTTTGGTTCCAAAATACACCACAAAAAAGTTATTTATTTTGGTTCCAGGGTATCTGCTATCTTTCAGCGTCACCGCCGAGGGCAATGTAGGTGCATCGAGGGGTTTAGTAGGTATACCCTGGCCACACTATCTTGCCCAGAGAGGGGTCCTTTTATACGAAGGGCCTTGGGAGTCCTACACACCACGCCGTTCCTTGGCATGACGTTGCGTAAAGCATTCAACTCGTTAAAAAATAGGGTGGTTTAGTATCTTCGCCAACTATAATTTCTATAATACCAGTTCTTGAGCTACATATTTTTAATCAGTGTGAAATACAATATATTCTGATATGATATCCTTTGACGGCTGTATTCGAATGAAAATTGAAAGAAACAAATATTTTTCTGACTAAATATTTCAGCCCATTGTCCCATGTTGCTCTGGGCCTTAAAATAATATGCCAACTGTGGTTCTTGCCTAGCATGTCGTAAAAGGCGACTAATTGTATATTGGGTTTTGGGTGTGTGATTTTGTAGGCGACAAGCTAGCCACTTGTCACCACTTTTTTTTTTTTTGGCTGAATGTGGTTAAAGAGGCCTGTTGCACCTTTGACTCTGCCTACCCCTTCGGGGATTATGGGCGTGATGTTATATAAGTAATATTTCTCAAACATGAATATCGTTATCATAATCCTAGCATTATGTTCCTTGCTTGCTCGGGGCTCCCCGATTCCTACACTATACCATGATTCTATATATTTTTTTGATAATTATGTTTTAAGAGATATTCTGAAAAAAAAAATGGTTACACAATATTCAAATTTAATAACACCAGGGCGAATGATGATGTAACGTAAGAAATAAAGACATACATTCCCTATTACCTAACTAACAATGAGACTATTGACAAGCTACGCTATTCCGGTTTGTTGTAACAACGAACACGCTCGCATTAATTGGCATTAATACTGGTCGCTTGGAGCCTGGCCAAGTGCGAAGGCGTAATGGCGAGCCAAGTCGTTAGAGCGTGGGTCACTGGGACGTAGAATAAGGGAAGTAGAGTAGCAGATAGAAGCTGCGGTACATTCTTTAGTGGTAGTTCAAATGCACGGTTAGCTAGTGTACTGGTTTTTTTTCCGAGTATAATAATGTCCTCCTAACCAATATCGGTCTAGGCGGCCAATCTAAATGATTAGCCAACTGCGCAGAAGATATTATAGTCCACAAGTGTGTGCGCAAACACATGTGCACTCTCTATTCCTTCACTCTCATAGTCCGGTGAGACGGCAATTCGACATGACTGGAGAGAGGTCAGGCGCAGGACCAACGGCTTAACGTGCTTTCTGATGCACACGCGTGGTTAAACCGCTAACTTCCTGACTCCAGGCTGTTAGTGAGTAATTTCAATATTGAAATACCCAGCCACAAATGTATGGCCCGACCCGGGATTCGAACTACCACTAGACCAACGAGGCAGTCAAAGTTTTCCGAGTACTAGATAAAGCAAACGTATTCATTATTTTTTGATCATCTATCACAAAGGCGGTGGTAACTCTATGGTAAGGACCCGCGCCTCTTAACCGAGGAGTGCATGTACAGGGCATGTACTTCTGGATCTTTTAAATCTAATCCTCATTATAAGCTGACTTTTTTTGACTGGCTCGATGGCGCATTCGGTAGTGACCCTGCCCCATGCGCCAAGAGTTGTGGGTTCGATTCCCACCCAGGACAAACATTCGTATGATGAATACTTGTGTTTGTTCTGTGTCTGGGTGTTAATATCCAATATTTAAGTATATATTTTGTAATACCACTGATGATTCTGATATCCGTAACACAAGTGCTTAAGCTCCTTACCTCGGAGTCAGATCAATGTATGTGATGTAGTCGGATATTTATTTATAAGCATGAATATTGAGTGAACTTGAAGCAACATCATTAGTAAGTGAGATTTTTAGATTAAGATATAAGATTTTTTTTTTATTCATAAGTTGATTAGCTAACATAAAAACTAAAATAATAATCTTTTATTTCACGCCCGGAAGGGACGAACAGCCAATCAAAGTTGTAGGTAACGCATTTGACAGGAGCACACCAAACTTATAATGGCCTGCAAAAGGTGTGGTCTTGAATATTATTAAGGGTCCCAAGGCTTGACGTGGGTTAGACATGAACTTAACATGGGAGAGAAAATTCGGTCACAATTTTAATGTCCCATGTTGGTCTGGCATTTAAAAAGAATGTGCCAACTGTGTTCCTTGTCTAGCATGTCGTAAAAGGCGACTACGTTATATATGGTTTTGGGTATGTGATTTGTGTAGGCGACGAGTTTGTCACTCATCATCTTCCTAGCGTTATGTCCCGTGCTTAGACAGGGTCCGCTTAGACCATGATCCAGGATTTAGCGAGTCTGGTAATTACATTGAAGCGACTGCCGATCTGACCTTCGTAACCCTAAGATAGGGGAACCAGACAATTTTTGGATCATGGTTACAAATTCAAAGTTGTTTGAATTTGTAGGTTTCATCACGATGTTTTCCCTCACCGTCGAGCTAGTGGTATAAATATGTACATAGATTTTTTTAAATCTAGAGGTACATGCCGGGGTTTGAACCCGCACTCCTCGGTTAAGAGGCGCGTGTCCTTACCATTGAGCTACCACCGCTCCTCAGTTTGTCACTACTTTTTCATAATTTTTTCCATGTAACCCACCCAACCCAGTTTTATTTTTGACTGAATATGGTTTAACGTGCTCGCTGTCTTTTTAATCGAAAATTACGAGTGTGACGCTATGAGTGTATGTATATATTATTTTAATATCAATTAATTAACAGATTTTAACAAAAATAATTGTTGTTATTTTGTTTTTATTGCTGTATAGTAAAGTTAATTTGTAGTTGCTAAAATACTTCGCTTTTGGGAAGTGTTTCGAGTGTCCAACGACTTGGCACGTGGACAACGGAAAGTAGTCGCCACGGAGTCTATGGATCAACAATAAAATATTAAACAATCGTACTTTATTGATGATGCGGTGGTAGCTCAATGGTAAGGATACCCGCCTCTTAACCGAAGCGTGCTGGTTCAAACCCGGGGACGTATCTCTAGATTTTTCAAATCTATGTACGTATTTATACCGCTAGCTCGGCGATGAGGGAAATCATCCTGATAAAATCTGTAAATTAAAACAACTTTGAATTTGTGACCATGTTCCAAAAATTGTCTGGTTCTTCTGTCTTAGAGTTTCGAAGGTTAATCCTGGATCATGGTCTAAGCGGACCCCGTCTAAGCACGGGACATAACGCTAGAAAGATGATGATGACTTTATTGATGGCACTCGATATCAATATATGTTTTATAGTATCTACAAAAGTAATATGTATTACTAGCGACCCGCTGTGACTTCCCAAATCATTATTAAGATGATGATGATTTGGGCTCGCTTCGTCTTTACTCGTCCGCTCTTGGACTCTCTTCTAATTAATGTATAACGGAATAGTCAATATTCTGTATTTTTCTTTCTAAATTTAAATATTTATAAACCTTATTTTGAATTTTGGAGATTATTTTACCAAATATATAATAACATTAAAAAAAAAATATAAAAAAAAATATATATTTATTGACTTTTCAGTATTACAATATTCTCTTAAGCTGCAGAATAAAGTAGGTAGTTAAGAGGTAAACGTTGACAGCCGTACTAGTATGAACTGTGTCACAGCTGCCTACGCCTAAACCAAAGGGCGTATTACTTAGCTAGTTACATGTGAGATAAGAGGTATCATTTAACTTTATAAACTAAACAAAAACAAATGAGGATATAAAATTAGTAGATATACCTAGAAAAGTAAGTATATTTAAATATTATCTATAACATTATAAATACCACACACAAAATAATACTAAAAGAGAAAAAAACATTTTGCAAACCGTTTAATTTTCTACGTAAAAAAGTAATCTTTGTTCCAGCGCTAATAAAAATTCCACCATTTAACCCTCGAATCTCGATTCAAGAGGACGCCCTCAATCGCAAACTTTAACCCTAAAACGTCGCTTAAAACCGAACCTCGGTCGCCCAAACCCATTTGGCGGCCATTTTGTTAATGCATTTCTTACAAGTGACAAAAGTTTTATGTCAGCCCTATTTTTCGTCGCTCCCGTCCCCAGATGTCAGGATTTGAGTCATAATGGACTTTTGCCAGGTCTTAATGAGGTGTATGATAAATTGTTTGCACCGACGTGAAATGTTAACGAGTGGGGCGTTGTGCTCGTTTGTGGTAAAGAATGTACATGACGATTTTGTAATGAATGAAATGAGCTGTGGGGGAATTCATTTATTAAGTGAATCAACAAGAAAAAGTAAAAATAATGCAATATATATACACCCGAAGGTAATTATGTATGTCATCCTTCTAAAAAAGGGAACCAGGCAATTTGAATGATGGTAACACATCCATAGTTGTTGGAATATGTAAGTTACATCACGTTCAGCCATGGCGGAAAACCCCATGGCTGAACAAGTGGTATAATACGTAAATATATTTGAAAAATCCAGAAGTGCGTGCCCGGTATTGAACTCGCATAATAAACCATCTGACTAGTTTCTAAAAACCATCTCACATTATTTAATTATGTATAATGGCTCTAGAAATAACATTTACTTTTATTAATTTTAAGGACCTATTTCATATATGTCGCAGAATAACACAAGTGTCTTCTCGCTACTAACGCCACCTATTGACGCGGTTACGAACCAATAATAAGTGACAGTGACGTCGTGTCTTTTATCTGTGGCGAACGGCTGTCATTCGGAACTAATAATGTTTTAATGTTCTATCGAGTCAGTAGTTCGATCGGAGGAACTGTCAAAGTGACATAACGCGACTGACAGCTGTCGTGCCTGTCGTATAGCTCTCTTGACTTCCGACGGTCGACCGTGCCGGGTGTGCGCACTGATTCGTATTGGGTTTTATTATGGCCGACGGCGACTGTGAGCCGAATCCGTTTTCTTCTCCGAAATATATATATATTTTTTTTAAATACACTGAATATTGGAGCTGTCAAAACGCCTTCTTCGGCAATATGGCGTCGATTGGCGTCGCACGTTGGCACAAAAACATTGAGAGAAGGTCGAATTGTTCGCATTCTTTTGTTTATTTGAGTTAGTACCTGTAATTTACTACTGGTAAACAATAAAACCAATTGCAAAGAAATTTGGTAGCCCAAGATATTGAACTGTATACTTGACTTTGAAATTGAAGTGACTGCTATATTAGAGAAGTCACCGAACATTTCCACAAGAGAACTGAACAAATATATTTTTTCAAAGTCGCATTTCAAGAGTTATTTGAATGTGAAGGTTTTAGATGTTTTCTCCTTACGCCAATAAAGTAATCCGTAATTATAAAATTCAGGTATTTTCAAATTCGAATTCAAATTTATTTAAGCTTAAGAAAAGCACTTATTAAACATTAAATGTGTACAGAAAATAAATTATTATTAATATTAATTATTTATTAATTTAATATAGTAACTCCTTTAAATGCCAAAAGTAAAAAAAAATTAATAATCTACACTTACTAGATAACCACACTGCAGGTGAACACTTCATTATGAAGTTAAACAAATATGCTTGTCATTTAAGAAGTCTGCAATCTTATAGTAGCCCTTACTCATTTAAACCAACAACCTTCTTATATGAGCTACGTGTTTATGTAGGTATTGGCCCGTACATTATTGGAATGGACGGTTGTTACCCTCCCTTAAAGAAAGATAGTACCTTTTGAGATCAATAGGCACCATATTTCATTTCTGAAATGAACCGTTATTGACAATAATTCTTATAACGTTGTACAATCTAACATCCAAAAATGGAGCATAAAATAACAACCCCGATAAATAAAAACTGAAAATCAAACCGGAAAAATTACATCAAACATTTTTCCACAATATAAAATAGGAATCGGAAGAACGCGATAACCAGCGGACTATTTCTTTGTAATTGGGGGTGAAATAACAAGGAGGGAGCGGAAACTTTTGCATCGCGTCGGGGGTTGCTTGCCGATGTAGAAAGAGGGGCGGGGAATAAGGGTGGGCTTCCACTGCAAGTATGTGGGGATGCTAATATTGGATAGGTTTTATACCATAAAGGCGTCACATAGACGTGTGGCCTGTCTAATTGAGAGTGATCACGCTCAATAAACTGCGATCCAATAGGCGCTTGAAACATATTAACTTTGATGGTTTTGTCACTTGATTTAAATCCCGTCGTCGATGCTGTAGGTCCTTATTATTTGCATTCTAGACCTCTAGGATCGTCTGATTGATCTGATCACCTTTATTACGAACGGCTACGATTTCATTTTAGTGATACAAGGTGTACGGATGCAAGCCAAGAAAGCTTTTACGACATTCTAGACAAAAACTACAGTTGCTACATTATTTTTAAGTCCCAGACCAACCCGGGACAATGGGCTGCGCTAGATGGAAAATTGTGTAAAAATAGTGACAAGTGGCTAGCTCGTCGCCTACAGAATCACACACCCAAAACCTGATATACCATTAGTCGCCTTTTACGACATGCTAGGCAAGAAACACAGTTGGCAAATTCGTTTTAAGTCCCAGACCAACACGGGACTATTATTATATGCATGGTATTTAAACAGAAATAGTGCTATGCTACTGGATCCATAAACTTTTCAGCATTTTAACTATTAATACGTCTTCGTATCACATAGCATCGCCTCACAATTGCTGGAATGTTACTTTTATAACGAAAGGGTGCGAGGCGATTTCTTGCGAAGTTAAATTCATTTTCATTATGTATATATATTGTGATTTTAGATAAATATAATACTTTTATACATAGCATCATTGAAGGATTTTGCAGTTATGAGCAATCTGCTTTTCATATTATCTTGTTGTATTTTATAGAGTTTTTTTTTCTTGTTCAATGTGGTATAATGAGTTTATTCCTCCTCGGATAGAATTCAAAGAGGAATAAAAAAGGAAAGGAAAGATAGATCTTGCCCCTAGCAGGATTCAAACCCGCGACTCTCGGTTTCGTGGCCAGGGTCTGTGACCTCCAAACCAAAGGGCCTGTCCGAAATAATAGCCTTGAATGCTAAAATTATACGTTATCCTGTCGGCTACGCTAGCGACTGTCGCGGGTTTGAATCCCGCTAGGGGAAAGATCTATCTTCCCTTTTTTATTCCTCCTTGAATTCTATCCGAGGAGGAATAAACTCATTATACCACATTGAACAAGAAAAAAAAACTCTATAAAATACAACAAGATACATAATGATGTATTATATTATATATAATGCATATTTTATATGTAAGTTTTTTATTATTTACCTTTGGTGTTCCAAATATCTAGACTATGTTGGGTGCCAAGTATTTAACAGATTTTATCTTTTTATAACATTAAAAAATATGGAAAATTTAAGCGAGTTTCGATGAGCCGCCACGTTATGATTGAGTTAATTGTTCTTTCTAGCGTTATAACCTGTTTGTAATAAATATAATAATAAAAATATATTGAGTACTGATATCATAGTTGAAGAATACCGTGCTAGCTTGACCATCCAAGAGATTTTCACCCATATATTTTTTCTATCCACCGCGCCGCACCGCGCATATTTTTCCTAAATCGAATAGTCTGAAGTCCTTTTTCTAAACACAAAGGGGCTTTTTTGAGTATGGCTTGCGTTGCATCAGTATTCATAGGTCTTGAATGCAGATGAACCCCATTTGCATATCAAGAAACTGGGCTCAAGTCTTTTTTTTATTTTTTCACAGCGAAATAAAGTGTTTTGTTGAAAGAGACTCGTCGGAACATTTTACCTATGCTGTTATTTTAGGAGTTCCGAGCCAAAATTGTGAAAAATATTTTTAGACTCGATTTCCGGACGATTACCATTTGTCTAGTATTTCGAGGTCTAACCTCGTAACGGTTGTGAATATCAAAAAATCGGACTACTCTGTATAAAGTTATGCGTGGTGATATATGAAAAATAACAAAAATATACGCGTGGACTTGAGAACCTCCTCCGTTTTTTCGTCGGTTAAAAATAATTCTGGTCTATTCAGCTAACGTAGCAGGACTACAATCAAAAATCGTTCTTATTGACCCTATGACCATTCCTTTCTTTATGACCTTTATGAGTTTAATGATCCCATAATATTACACAGTTCATAATTTTCAACTCATTTGTCGTCTCTCTTTTTCGCCTACTAAAGTACATACATATATAAGTTATATATGTAATATAAAATAACATCATAAAATAATGTTATATTATTTTATAATGTTATATTATATAATATTACAAGTTAAAAAATATTATAAAAAATTACCAAAATTTTACTAAGAGGGCTAAGCCTACGCATATATTTTTAAACGAGCAATCCATTACATATTATTAAATTAATTATAAGTGTAAATCAAAGAAAATCTTGATAAAACTTAAAAACAATAAGAAATCATTAACATTCATCAGCCTGCTCTCATTTGGCTTGCTTACACCAATGTCGTAACTACGGCAACTACATTTGTGATTAATTACTCGTTCATAATGTAAATATTTGTTGTCAAGCTGGAGGTATGGTTATAAATCAATCATTTGACTGCCTCGTTGGTCTAGTGGTAGCATGCGCCGCCTAAGGACCAAGAGGTCCCGGGTTCAAATCCGTAAAACGGTGGGATTCGTATCTGTCAATGTTAAATGTCAATCGACAAATCAATGTCGATTTTCATTTACTGGGCGATACGAATTTCGCCGGGACAGCTAGTCATTAATAAATGAATTGAATTCATCAAATGCACATCATGACGGAGTACAGGTACAATAATTATATCTATACTTTTACTAATATTATAAAGCTGAATAGTTTGTTTATTTATTGATTGAACGCGCTAATCTCAGGAACTACTGGTCCGATTTGAAAAGACTCCATACTGACACACCAATTCCCTAGTTCCAAACTAAGCTTGTGCTTGTACTATGGATACAAGGCGGACGGATAAACATACTTAAATACATTTATAAACGTCCTTAACTCGAGCACAAATATCCATGTTCATCACACGAAACATTTTCCACTAGCGGGATTCGAACTCGCGGCCCTTTTGGTTTAGTGGCCAGAGTCTCTGACCACTCGACCAACGGTCCAGTCGAATTCTTTTAGTGTTAGATAGCCCATTTATAGACTATAGAACATTAACCATAAACGCGGGTGAAACTGTAGACCCAGCTAGTTAGTTAAAAATAAATTACCGATGAATGACTTTACGAACAATTAGATACTTCAGCAATTAATGTGCTTTATGATCTATCTACGGCAATAATAGCATTAGTCTAATCCATCTTAATAATTTGATTTTCAAAGCATACATTAGATTTGCGAACGTAAGTTATATGAAGGTAAATGTAGACTTACAACCATTATTATAATTGCACCTATCATCAAAATATTGATAGTAACTAACTTAAGAATAGAGTTATTACTCAGCTGTTTAACATTGTTCGTACTAAGATGTTATTAAAATGTTTTATTGTGAAATTCTTTTGTAATATTAAGTGAGATACAATTAAAATTTTTAATAACTGCAATTAATTTGGAAAAGTACACCATTTTAAATTAAGCTTACCCTGTTAGAACAATATTACTTGGTAGGTTCATAATTAGTTATTAGTTCATATAGGACTAAAATTTAAACCAAAATTAACTTTAAGTAATAAAATGCCCTTAACCATAACTTTTTCTCCTGGAATGTTAACGCGGTCACTATCGCTGTGATAATATTTAAGGTATGCGAATAACGCGGTGGAGGTCTTAACACTATTTTCATATATTAATACGTAAAACAAAAATTGTGTACGCCGCAGTAGCATAATGCTGAGGCAGGGACCCAATTGGCGCCAATCTGTTTTCTTTTTTATTACTGGTTTTCCTTTTTTGTACTATTTTGTCCTGTGTCAAATTTCGTTTTCCTGTGTATGTATTAACAATTGTGCGTCCAATAAATGTTATTTCTTTCTTTCTTCTTTCTTTCTTCTTTCTTTCTTCTTTCTTTCTTCTTTCTTTCTTCTTTCTTTCTTCTTTCTTTCTTCTTTCTTTCTTCTTTCTTTCTTCTTTCTTTCTTCTTTCTTTCTTCTTTCTTTCTTCTTTCTTTCTTCTTTCTTTCTTTACCCCTTTTTACAAAACAATGCGCGGACGGAGGAGTATGCAATTTGGTACAGTTAATGTTTATATGGAGCAGGAGTGCAGTAAGCTAATATTTTAATAAGCAATGCATTATAAATCAATATATAAAAATTGACGAATTATGGTTGAATTTATGGTGGTCGCCCGTCGAAATTCGAAGTTATAATTTGGTATTTGTACAATATGTGACATGTACAATGTGTACAATATGTGCCCGTCGAAATTTTACCTTTGGGTATCCATTTTTATTTACCATTTTTATAACCCCGGTCCAGGGTTCTTGCCCCGTCTGAAGCTTACCTTGAAAGAAAACGAAAAGATTATAATGGGTATTTGTCGAAAAATAAACATATTATCATTAATCTTAACATGTAAATAAAAATAACCTGAAAATAATCGTAAAAGAGTTGAAAGGTCAAAAGTATCTTAATGTTGAGACTTATAAAAATAGAAAAAGGTTTTAGGAAGATTAATTTGGCTTTGGAAAAACATTCTAAAAATACACATTAATTGGGTTTATTTATATAAAATAGAAATGCTGATGATGTAAAAATCGGAGAAAATTAACAAAATATCCATATTATTGAGAAACACCTATGCCCCCTTTAACATAAACATATAGCGCACCTCAAATGGAAGTGGGCTGGACACGTGGCCCGTAACGAGATGTCCTGGTGCAAACGCATCCTAGAATGGAAGCCGTGGGGAAAAAAGCGCCCTCAAGGACGACCACAAATGCGTTGGAAAGATGACGTGAAGAAGGTCGCCGGTTCGAACTGGATACAAAGAGCACAACATAGAGAAGAATGGAAAAAATTGAAGGAGGCCTACACCAAAATGGTTGAAAAAGGCTAATGAAGAAGAAGAAGACTAATTTCATATTATGTAAAAGTCTGTATACTAATAAACTAACTAACCAAACTTCACGCCACTTCCCTAGCAGGGAAGGCAGAGACAACCGAAGTATATTATTATCTATTAATAATTTCAAATTAGTTGTCTTTCTGTAATTGTGCCACTCGTGGTCGTGGCTGAGGGATAAACATCTTAAACATCTTCTTCCTAGCGTTATGACCTGTGCTTAGACGGGGTCCGCTTAGACCATGATCCAGGATTTAGCGAGTCTGGTAATTACATTAAAGCGACTGCCGATCTGACCTAACCCTATGATAGGGTAACCAGACAATTTTTGGATCATGGTTACAAATTCAAAGTTGTTTGAATTTGCAGGTTTCATCACGATTTTTTCTTTCACCGTCGAGCTGTGGTATAAATATGTACATAAATTTGAAAAATCTAGAGGTATATGCCTGGGTTGTCCTTACCATTGAGCTACCACCGCTCGCCTCCGTTGATCTAAGACAAGTCGACTTTGTTTCGGCTAAGTATGGTTTAAGAAGCTTGTTGCTTCTAGGACTCTAGCTTCTCTCGGGGATTACAGGCGTTTTTTTTTTAATAATTCAGCGGTTACTAGTTTCTTAATAAATGATATCGTTTCGCCATCAAAAAATTATGTTAGAAACCCATTGTCCATGTAAACTGTGTTCCTTGTCAACATAGCATATCGTAAAAGGCGATGGGTTTTGGGTGTAAGATTGCGTTGGCCACTTGGCATTGCTTTCGATTTTCCCGGCCCAGTTTTGTTTTCTGACTAAAAGTGGTTAAGAGGGCTACCCCTTTGACTCTGCCTACCCGTACGGGGATGACAGTCGTAAATGTATGTACCTATGTATGTAGAAACCTTCCTTCGAAAACTTGATCTTATGCTAGTCGAACCAAGCATTCCCAAACGCGGCTTCAATGAGGTTCTACCTACAAAAATATATACTTACGATTTTCTTTTCGTTTCTATGAATTCTATTCTCGGCACAAAATATTTAGACTACATTTCGTTAATGTAAAGATTGATGGTAAATAAAATAATACTGGCATGCTCTTTCAATGGGACGCTTGTGCTAATTAATATTTTTACCTAAATTTATTCTCTTATGTTAGATTTTATATGTACAAAAGCTTTTTTACTAGAAATTTGGAAGCTTGTTAGGTTAGGTTAGATTAAATTAATTTTAATTTTATTCACTATTTGAATAAAATTAAAATTAAAAACGAGGTTTGTATTACAAAGAATTTTACAAACGGAATTTTCAGGTTTTCATCTGAAATCTTTATAAGAATTCTTTAGTACTCTTGGTGATTATTTTTCAGTGAAGTTTCTAGTCTGTCAACATTCAATTTATTGGTAATCTAAGCATTAATAATGTTTCTCGGAGCATGTAAGCTTAAGGTCCAATTATATGGAATTTTGAGCTAACTTCAACTGGCATAGTGTTATAAGAAATAACTTAAGTTATTTTTATTTTCAGAAAATAATTGGAATTTGCCGCAAAATAATCTCTTAAAAATTGTGTGTAAGAATGTATATTTTTTATTAACGGCTAATTCAATCGACTTATACTATTATTATATACTGGAAAGATTTGACTGTTTGTTTGTTTGTATTGAAAAGGCTCCGAAACTACTGGACCAATTTGAGATTTTTTTTCACCAATTATAAGCTAATATATCAGCGAGTAACATAGGCTATATTTTATCCCCGTATTCCGACGCGAACGGGCTCTACGCAGGCGAAACCGCGAGGTGCTGCTAGTATAAACATCTATAGTTATATGAATGTGCAGGTTTCTTCACGATGCACACCATTACTCCGATTTACCATTACTTACCAAAAACTAACTAACTAACTAAACTTCACGCCACTTATTACAGAAATTAAACTGGCTCGATGGAGCCAGTTTGGTCTATAAAAGTTCGCATTCGGTAGTGATCCTGCCCCATGCGCCAAGAGTTTTGGGTTCGATCCTGACACTTTAATACTTGTGTTTGTTCTGTGTCTGGGTGTAAATATTCAGTATTTAAGTATATATTTGTAATAATACCACTGTTATTTCTGATTTCTGTAACCCAATTGCTTAAGCTACTTATTACGGAGTCAGATCAATGTATGTGATGTAGTTTGAAGTTATTATTTATTATTATTCATAAACAATAGTACCTTACCTATGTATTTAACTTTTAGTTAAATATTATTATGTTCTTGCTTCACAGATAACATATTTTTACACGACATGATCATCATCATCATCTTCTTAGCGCTATGTTCCGTGATTAGTCGGGGACCGCTTAGTCCATGATCCGGCATTTAGCAAATCTGGCACGAACATTGAAAAGACTATTGCTCTGACATTCATTTCCTTTAGCTAAGGGAACCAGAAAATTTGAATCATGGTTACAAATCCATAGTCGATTTCAATGTGCATTTCATCAAGATGTTTTCCCTTACCGTCGAGCAAATGGTATAAATACACATCTACAAAGATTTTAAAGCCGAAGTACGTGCCCGGTTTTGAATTCACACTTCTCGGATCTGAGGCGTGTGCTTTAACATATTTTAACATATTATGAAGAAAAAAATTTTTCTAATCGACAGTAAAAACGACTGTAGGATAACAATTGAATGTTGACATAAGAAAGCTACAAATACAAGATGATGTTTGATAAACAAATGAATAGAGAAAAACATGTTAGCGCGGGAAAGCATGAATGCGGGATAAAGAACCGGGTGGAAGGAAAACAAATGAATGTTAGAAAAACAACCGGCGAATTGGCTATTGGGATAACAGACGAATATTCTCGAACTTCTTTTCGATTTCCATTTGAAAGTGACGAATTGGCATTCTTTTATTTACTTTTTTTCCAGTGTCTTTCATGGTAGTAATTTTATGGTGGATTGTTTCATTAAATTCCTAAAGGTAGTCATAGTAAAAATTGATAGACAAAAGGAATTTGTTGACGATGTAAATAACGCTCTCTCACGAGTACTATATTGGTTTTCTACCAACAACCTACTACTTAATGCAAAAAAAACAAAATGTGTTAAGTTTTCAATGCCAAACACAAGGCAAGTTAATACACAAATCACTATGAACAATGAAGCAATTGATGTAGTTAACTCAACTGTATTTCTTGGAATCACCTTAGACGCTAAATTGCAATGGGGTTCCCATATTGCGGCCTTGGCAGGAAGACTTAGTTCGGCTGCATATGCAGTCAGGAAAATACGACAATTAACAGATGTTGAAACAGCAAGATTGGTGTATTTCAGTTATTTTCATAGCGTAATGTCATATGGTCTGCTGCTGTGGGGATCTGCGGCTAATATACAAACTATTTTTGTATTGCAGAAAAAGGGCCGTTAGAGCCATATACGGCCTTAGACCACGTGACTCTCTTAGAGATATTTTTAAAGAAATTAACATTTTAACACTTGCATCACAATTTATTTTAGATTGTATTATGTATATATATAAAAACATTGACCAATTTCCTAAGAAGTCAAACACTCATAGTTTTAATACTAGAAATAAACACAAACTTGCTGTTCCAAACCATAGACTCCAGAAGAGTGGTAATTCATTTATTGGTCTTAGTATTAAAATATTTAATAAACTTCCAGAAAGTCTACTAGCATTACCTTCACATAAGTTCAAATTGTGCATTAAAGCGTTCTTAATGAAAAAGGGCTATTATAAGTTTGAAGACTTCCTAAATGATAAGCATTTATGTTTAACTTCATAATGAAGTGTTCACCTGCAGTGTTGTTACCTAATAAGTACCTATAGAATATTAAGCACGAAATTGTAAATCTTTGCATTTAAAAGAGTAACTATCGAGTTTCTTGCCGGTTTCTTCTCGATAGATTCTACCTTCCGAACCGGTGGTAATCCTTTTTTCTGTTTAAATTGACTATTTATAAGTGCTTTTTTGAAGCCTATATAAATAAAGAGATTTTGAATTTGAATTTGAAAATAGTCCAATGAGCAGTAAGATCTTTTTGCCAGTTTTAGTTAAAAATATAAATAATATAAATAAATATAAATATCCGACTACATCACATACATTGATCTGACTCCGAGGTAAGTAGCTTAAACACTTGTGTTACGGATATCAGAATCAACAGTGGTATTACAAATATATACTTACTTAAATATTGGATATTAACACCCAGACACAGAACAAACACAAGTATTCATCACACGAATATTTGTCCTGGGTAGGAACGAACCCACAACTCTTGGCGCATGGGGCAGGGTCACTACCGAATGCGCCATCGAGCCAGTCAATATCTTAGCTAGTTTTCACAATTTTCCATTTGACTAATAAATTAAAAATTATGAAAACTAGGTAGCTTACAGTAGTAGTTGTCTTTTATATTAGACTAGACTAGACAAGGAAAATAGTAAGTATATTATTTTTAGGTTCCAAAAAAGCAAAACAAAAGGAACAACATGAAAATAACTAAGCACGATCTTATTTGTCTGGCTCCTGTAGAGAAATAAAGTAAGGCCGTAGGTCTTAGAAGGTCACATTGTAGTCACGTCAATGTAGTGTTGTTCATCATTCTATAAAATATAGTCTAAGTAAAACTACAAGTAGTATAGGGCAATGAAAATTAACTTTTAAGAAACCTACTGAAAGAAAGAAAGAAAAACGTTTATTGATCAATACACACAAAAAAATAAACAAGGTACTATATATAAATGTAGTGTGCAGAATATTCCCACAATTCCTGGTACTAATACTTGATTTAATCTTCTTTAAGCTTTTAAACAATAAAATGTTTTCTTCCACACGTCTTTCACCATCCGTCGTCCGCCATTCGTCTCACATTCCTCTTTCAAATATCTTCCGTCTCTCTTACTACGTTCCTTCTAACACACTTTACATCATTCCGTTAAACGTATCTGTCATACATCTTCTATCAATTATACAAAAATATAATAATATAATATAATAGAGAAAAAGTAGTAGCAAGTGTCTAGTTTGTCGCCTACATAATCACACACCCAAAACCTGATATTCCATTATTCACCTTTTACGATATGCTAGGCAAAAAAAAAATATTTAAATTCCCAGACCAATATGAAAAGTATTTCATATACAAACGCGCGTAAGCCTTCAAATCAAATATTCATCAATAGTTAATGCACTTTATTAGCATAACAATTTTCGCTTCAGCCCAATTTATGCATAGACCTCCTATAAATCCTTGATGCGCCTCTATTTCAGTTTAGTCTGACCGAAATATAACATGATGCTATGCAATTTTAAATTCTGCCTTATTTAACTTGCTCAAAGCGATTATATTTTGGTCTGACTGACAGAATAGAAGTCTTCATTAAATCTCCGTGAATAAAGACATTTTTATTTTTAATTTTTTTATTTACTGATTTCCATGCTGAGAAAGCCAATGGTTTTCATCTTTGAAAAAAACATAGGATATACACATACAAATCTATATCATATCACGTTTGCAATCCCCGAAGGGGTAGGCAAAGTCCAAGAAACAACAAGGTCCGTCCACTTTTAAGCAGAAATTAAATAAAGTTAGTTTATTTGGAAATTTGTGAAAACTAATGACAAACGCTAGTTCATTGTCCACATCATAAAAAACCTAATACTCCAGTCGACTTTTACATTATGTTTACAACACAGCTTATTCATTGAAGTAAAAAACAAAAAAAAAAACATAGAATATGCCGCACGTAGGTAATGTCGAAAAATTAATGGCTCCCGCGCCATGGACAAGAAAGTTTGTCTTGAATTTGACTGATAGAGTAATTAACTCAGTACCTATCATTATTATTTACCGAAGTTGTCTTAACAATAATTTTGTTATAATTTATTGACCAATTTAAGAATATTTTTATTTTAGTTATTTATTAACTAATTAAAATTCCCGCCACTTCCATAGCAGGGTAGGCAGAGAGAACCAAACGCTGTATAGCACAATCCTTACACACCTCGCTCGCCTCTTCAACATTCATCATCCTTTTTATACGAGCTCTACCGTGTCTATGACTCCTCACATCATTTTCGGTTAATATACGACTAATCTGGTCGTGGTAGGTGAGCCTGGGCCTTTCGCGACTCCTACATCCTTCCATTTTCGCATTGTATATCTGTTTAGACAATCTTTCGTCATACTTTCTGTCCACATGTCTAAACCACCGGAACATGCCTCTTCTTACCTTAACTCCGACGCTGTCTTTCATACCGACTCTTACTTACATCATCATTCCGAACGCAGTCTGTGAGCTATATACCGCAAATTTTCTGCAGCGCACGCATCTCGACCGCGTTTATTCTACTTTAATGCTCTTTCTGCCATACCCAACTCTCGCTTTCATATGTTTGCGTAGGAATCAACGCCGCATTGTGTATAGCGAGCTAGGCCTTCTGGATTAAGACTTTACTGCCTAGAAGTTTTCCTAACGCTCCATTCACCCTATTCCCTGCATTCACTCTTCTTACTATATCAGCGGAGTACCTTCCATGTCTGCTAAATCACATCCTAGATATACAATTTCACTCACCTGTTCCAGCACTTTATTTATTAAATAATAAATATTACGTAACTTCTAAGTATGTAATAACAAAAAAAACTAGTATTATTTACTAAAACTAGTAAAAAAAACTAGTATTTATAGAAATACCCCTATTTGTTGTATTAAAAATCCACTAGAACAGTCCTAGAAAATCCTTCACAGATTTACATAAAGACGAATATTTTGACCCATTCCTGAATGTTCAAAGAACGAAGAATAAAAGGTTACCCATGTCTAAATTAGATTTCCATCCCTCAACGACATGCTCAGAATTCCGACCTGAGCTCGATTTAAATAATTTTGCCATTAGAATTCTCAAAATAGCCTCTCAAAATGGTCTCTCAAATAAGTATCACAGTTGGGGCCGAAGTTTTTATTGTGTTGAAAAGGGCAGAAGTTACTCCAGAAATTACCTGCGCTTGATGAAGCAAACTTGGACAGACAGATAGACAAGACGACGTTTGGAGGGATTGCAAACTCGTAAAATTATTTGTAGACGGCCTTAAGTTGTGGCTTTATGCTAGCGAGGAGTATTTTATCAATATTATTTATTATATTTAATATGACGTCCCATTCAATGATCTGATTCTGAAGTAAATAGTTTAATCACTTCTGGTATGGATATCAGAAAAAAGGGGCGACAAACCCGAGTCCACCACTTGTTTCATCAAAAAGATTTGTCTCATATCTATATTTTACAATTGCACCAACAGGACTGTCAAAGTGCATAAAATCTATACTTATAATAAATCTGTAGAGAGTTCAATTCTGTACATGAAATATATTTTCAAAATAACTATGGGGGGGGGGGGTGATTAGTGATCGATACTGATGCCAAAAATGCAATCAGTAAAATTTTTGTCTGTCTGTCTGTCTGTATGTTCCTTATAGAATCAAAAACTACTCGACGGATTTTAACGAAACTTGGCACAATTTTATTCTTCATACTCCTGGGCAGGTTATAGTATACTTTTCATCACGCTACAATCAATAGGAGCAGAGTAGTGAAGGGAAATGTTGAGAAAACGTGAGAAGTTACTCCATTGTTTAAGCTTCCGTCGCGTGTGCAGCCTTAATGGTTAAAGTTACATAAACATCATGTATGACGGAAATAGTCTTTATAATATTAACCATAAACGTGGGTGACACCGCTGGCACAGCTAGTAAACAATATAAGTAGACATGCAAGACCTCAAAAGCTCCTTACATGAAATAATCCTTAAATACATATTTATAACTGTTTCTATTTGTGGACAATACAGCCCAAAGCCGGTAACTACGTCGTTTCATTGTGTCGTTCGCTTTCGGTTGGAGAATAGAATTTGACTTCGTCCGAGTTAAGCGGAAATGTGATAAGGTCGAACGGATATAAACAATTGTCTTTGTATGTTATATTGAGCAAAAGTACTTTGGATAGTATTATTGTCAAAGGAATAATTGCTCTAAAAATAGATGAATAGGTGTTCCACAATAGCTCGCGTTGATTTAACACGAGCTCTGAAGTTATATTGAAATTGTCTCGTAGTAAAATTTTCTATTGAGTGGCTAACCATGACACGTTTTAAATAGTTGCGCCGCGTGGCAATACTAACTAATTAACTAAACTTCATTCCACTAATCTATATATTACGCGAATACATTTGTAACACTGCGCTGCATAGAGAAAACGACTAACTTATTTTCCAAGGCCAGTTGTGCTAACTACTACTACTACTACTAAACTTCACGCCACTTCCCTAGCAGGGTAGACAGAGAGAACCGAACGCCATATGACACTTTCGTGCTTCTTAAGATTCATGATCCTTTTTTAAATAATAAATAAAAAAAATCTCCAGACTGACACCAATTCCCTAATTCCAAACTAAGCTTGTGCTTGTACTATGGATACTAGGCGAACGGATAGACATACTTAAATACTTTTATAAACATCCATAACTCGAGTACAAAATGTCCATGTTCATCACACGATTTGCATTTCGATACATTTGCCCCTAGCGGCATTCGAACCCGCGACCCTTGGTTTCGTGGCCAGGGTCTATGACCACTCAGTCAACAGGCCAGTTGTTTTTAAACAAGTTCTACGTACCAATCATTTTTTTGAAAAATTGAGTTGGCACAACTGGCCTTGGAAAATAAGTTAGTCGTTTTCACTATGCAGCGCAGTGTTTACATTTGTAACACTTCGCTTAATACCTATGTAATATATAGATTATATTTTATACATATCATATCACCAGGCCTGTAATCCCCGAAGGCCTCTTCGAAGGCAGAGCCCAAGAACAATGAGCCCATTAAAACACATGTAGCCAAAAATCTAATCGACTTAGATAGAAAAAAATATTGCACAATATATACTACACATATACTATACATATATGCAAGGCTATTTTTAGTATATGCAAAATCTTTTAAGTACTTAACTCATTATTCTAAGGAACTAATTTAAAGGAGTTCAGAAAATTACCAATAATTTTTTCTTTTCTTACATAATAAATAGCCTATTAGCTATGTTACCAACTGGCCTAAACTGGCCGCAAGGCCAGTTTCAACCTTTTTTGATACAATTATATTTTATACTTCTTTTTTATATTGTAAAATTCCTTTCTGTCAATATTGCTGATTTTGGTTTGTGCCACGTAATTTCATACTTCTGTATTTCTTTATTTCATTTAATTATATAATATCAATTTCTTTTCTGAGCCCTTTATTACCTTCCACCCTTCCACTCCGTAACAAGCTAATTAACTTTTGTATGGAAAGTAAAAAACTTTTGGTTATTTTCTAAGGTCGTTTGAATAAGTTCCTTAAAATAATGAGTTAAATAGCCATAAATGAATAGCCTTATATCCATGTAATGTAAGGGTATTTTCCGCTGAAAATAAACAATATCTACATCTCACTTACCTAAGAAACCCAAAATATCGCGTGCATACAGTCCCTAACCTTGTATCACTGTTTTTTTTTTGTAGCTAGTTGCCAACAGGAACCTATTACTGGGCTTCCCGCCGTCTGATAGTCCGTCCGTCCGTCTGTCAGACTGTCTAATAGACAGTTGAAATTCTAACTGAATGTTTATTTCTACTGCTGTTAAGATAACAAATACATAATATAATATAATATAAAATAATCAAAATTGTCCAATGTTTATCTTGGCCTTGTGTCAACTGTGTTCCTTACTTAGCATGTCGTAAAAGGTGACTAATGGTATATCGGGTTTTGGGTATGTGATTGTGTAGATGACGAGCTAGCCACTTGTCACTACTTTTTCACAATTTTCCATCTGACACAGCCCCGTTTTATTTTTGGCTGAATGTGGTTAAAGGGGCCTGCTGCCCCTTTGACTCTGCCTACCCTTTTAGGGATTATAGGCGTGGTGATGATATGTAAAATAAAAATAAATTAAATATTCAACAACATCACATACATTGATCTGACTCCGAAGTAAGTAGCTTAAGCACTTGTGTTACGGATATCAGAAACAACAGTGGTATTACAAATATATACTTAAATATTGGATATTAACACCCAGACACAGAACATAAACAAGTATTCATCACACAAATGTTTGTCCTGGGTGGGAATCGAACCCACAACTCTTGGCGCATGGGGCAGGGTCACTACCGAATGCTCATCGAGCTTGTCATATGAGCGATATGTATGTATGTAAAATTAAAAACCAATGTACTGTTACGACATTATTATTCAAATTATTGTATGATGGTACAAAATCCTTCGCATCCAACTCGTACGTGGACCGTTTTCATCTTTAATCAACGACAAGTCCAAATAATCTTCCTAGCGTTTTATCCTGGGCTTAGACAGAGTCCACATAGACCATGATCCTGGATTTAGCGTGTCTGGTAAAATTCTGGTGACATTGAAGCGAGTTCCTAATTCGAAGGTCAATTAGGAACTCGCCCTTAGATAGGGTAACCAGACTAATTAGACACATGAAATTAAGGTTGCTAGTTAGAAAATTGTCCCATGTTGGTCTGGGACTTGGCCCATGTTGATCTGGGACAAAAAAAAAAGAATGTGCCAACTGTGGTTCTTGCCTAGCATGTCGTAAAAGGCGACTAACGGTTTACGGGCTTTTGGGTATGTGTCTAAGTAGGCGACGAGCTAGCCACTTGTCACTCCTTTTTCACAGCTTTCCATCCAACCCAGCCCACTGTCCCGTGTTGGTCTGGGACTTAAAAAGAATATGCCAACTGTGGTTCGTCCCTAGCATGTCGTAAAAGGCGACTAATGGTCTATCGGGTTTTGGGTGTGTGATTGTGTAGGCGACCGGTTAGCCACTTGTCACTGCTTTGTCACAATTTTTTATCTTACCCAGCCCGGCTTTATTTATGGCTGAATGTGGTTGAAGGGCATACTGCCCCTTTGACTCTGCCTACCCCTTCGGGGATTATAGGCGTGATGTTAAGTTAAGTTAAATAGTTAAAGTTAGTTAGAAATCAAATGTCCTTTTTATAAAAAAAAAATCGGCTACAAAAACGAACCTAATAAAAGTAAAAAATAAATTTACTTAGGCCAAAGTAATACGTATTTAAATACTTATAATTTTGAAGCCGGTGCCAAGTTAAGCAATGACTTGGTACAATTGAAGCTAATATTAGTAAGTGAAGAAAATTATCATCAAAAATTTATCTTTTGAGTGATAAATTGTACCTATACCAATTTAAGAATTTTTTGAAGTCTCTTTTTTTGAAGTCGGTTGAAAAATATGATGTATTTTTTGACATATGTTTTAGTATTTTAAAGTGATTCTACACAGACAGAAATCTAACCTAAACCTTTTTCCTACTTAAACTTAATTAGTTTTGATCTTTGATAGCAACTACAGGTCAATGACACGAGCATTTATCCGCTACACCAAAGCCCCGGCTTTACCCATTTCGCGCTTTTTATTGTGGCCCGCCTTCGAATAAGTTAAATTTAATATAAACGAGAAGAACGGCAATTTCACGTAATTTTTCGCGTTTCATGTAGAAATGACCTGGTAACGACGTTTGGCTGTCACAAAGCAAGTAATAGCAATTTAGGGGTACATTCTGTAATAAAGGTTAGAAAATATTGATGGCATTTCAATTTGGTTACGGGTTGCAATTCGTATAGGTACGTGTTAGAAAGTTTGTGACATTATGAGTGTTAATATTCAACATTTAAGTATATATTTGTAATACTGTTGATTCTGATATCCGTAACACAAGTGCTTCAGCTACTTACCTCGGACTCAGATCAATGTCAGATCAAAAAGTATGTGATATCGTCGGATATTTAATTTAATTTGTGATGCAATATGACACTTTTTACCGTCATATCCCGTCATGTCCCATGTTAAGTCGGGAGTCCTGTTAGGCCATGACCCAGGATTTAGCGAATATTCACATGTAAGCGACTGCCGATCTGATATTCTTGATACTTAAAAGGGTAACATGGATCATGATTACACATCCAGAGTTATTTATGATGTGTAAGTTCCACTCAACACCAAGCTAGTGGTATAAACACACGGGTTTGAACCCGCACCACTCGGATATGAGACACTTGTCCTGGTTAGCTAGCTAGTTTTCCAAATCTGTAACGATGGAAATTTATGTTTCCACTACGCATTTTATGAGCACATTTATTATTTAATCTTTATAGAGCATCAACCGTGATGCTCTATAAAAAGATAAAATAAAACAATATAAATTCCATATGATAGAAATCCAAAATACAAATCAATTAATACGTCAATCAGTATATGAATTCACTGCGTATGAAATGAACAAAGGGATAAAATAAATTATATATTTAGTACTTTATTTTTTGTATTTTATTGATGTTTTACAATGGGATGAATATACATTTTTAATAATGGAATTGTTTTTGTAAATTGAATGATAAATTTAGTTCATATGAGTCTCATGTTGGTCTGGGACTTAAAAAGAATTTTCCAACTGTGTTTCTTGCCTAGCATGTCGTAAAAGGCGACTAATGCTATATGGGGATTTGGATGTGATTGTGTAGGCGACGAGCTAGCTACTTGTCACTACTTTCTCACAATTTTCCATCTAACCCAGCCCATTGTCCCGTGTTGGTCTAGGACTTAAAAATAATGTGCCAACTGTGTTTCTTACCTAGCATGTCATAAAGGGCAACTAATGGCTAACTAATGGATAAACATTTAAATGGCTCGATGGCGCATTCGGTAGTAACCCTGCCCCATGCACCAAGAGTTGTGGGTTCGATCCCCACCCAGGACAAACATTCGTATGATGAATACTTGTGTTTGTTCTGTGTCTGGGTGTAATTATCAAATATTTTAGTATATATTTGTAATACCACTGTTGATTCTGATATCCGTAACACAAGTGCTTAAGCTACTTACCTCGGAGTCAGATCAATGTATGTAATGTCGTCGTATATTTATTTATATTTATTTAATAATGGTATTTCGGGTTTTGGGTATGTGATTGTGTGGGCGACAGGCTGGCCACTCGTCACTACTTTTTCACAATGTTCCATCTAGCCCAGCCTAGTTTTGTTTTTGGCTGAATGTGGTTGAAGGGGCCTGCTGTTCTTTGACTCTGCCTACCCCTTCAGGGATTATGGGCGTGATGTTATGTATGTATGTATGTACAACACTGAAAGAATTTTTCAAACCGGACCAGTAGTTCCTGATATTAGCGCGTTCAAGCAAACAAATACACTCTTCAGCTTTAAAACATTAAGCTTTATAATATAAGTAAAGATTGTTTTTAACTTAAGTACCTAGCTTTACGCCATTTCCCTAGCGGGGTAGCTACTAGAGAGAACAGAACCTGAGATTTCCAAAGAATGTTTTCTGTTTTATTTCTCTGAAAAATTTATTGCGGTGGGTTTTGGAAGTGAGCCATGAATATTTAACATATGTTTCCTACAAATGGTTGTGATTTATTTGAATTTTAAGTTGTATATAACTTAAGGTATAAGACTAGATTTTCTGTATTGTGTGATGTATAGCACAATGGCGGTATATGGTAATGTGGTATACAAATGGTAACCTAACTGAAAATATGCTATAAGTATACGATGAAAAGTGTAAAAAATCCAGAAAATTCCAGAACCAGAATTATGATCTAACTGGGTTACTAAGCATAGGATATGAAGCTGAGACGATGAAGCCAGATGCTTGAAATAAGTTATCTGGGACTCGGGCATCTATTAAAAAAAAACATTTTTTTTTATTGCTAGCACAAAGAATATATAAGTACAACAAATATAAAACATTTAAGAAAAAAAAATCTTGGTATGTGTCCCAGGGGTTGTAAGTCTTTAAGGTAAGGTTGTAAGTCAGGGGTTGTAAGTCGACGTGTAAGTCTTTATTATAGCCAGTTCATATGTGGCATCAGATTAGTCGTAAATGGTATAAAATAACATTGAATAAATATTGAATAGATCTGCAACAACCGTTTTACCCCACTAAACACGAAACCTTTACCTACAAAAAAATCCCTAAATCGAAAACTTCCAAAAAAAAATCATTTTTTTTCCCCTTCTTTCACACGTGTCCCATTCAAATCACCCGTTGACCGTTTAACCGACTTAGAAAAAAAAGCAACGCACCCGCAAAAGCAATTAAAACTGCCAAACCACACCTGTTACGCCCGCTTTGTCTGGAATTTTCCAGAAATTCCATGCGCTCCAGTTGCGAAAAGTTTGTTCCGCTCTGGAGTAATTCCACAGTCAATTTGATAAACCGGGCTCAGTCTATTTGGGTAGATAACTAGTATCACGCGAGATCCCACGGGAACACAAGTGGGGTAGTGTTTGTGGTTTGAATTATTAGGCCGGCAACTGGATACTTGCCATTAGCACAATTTACGTACAATGCATCGTAGCGTAGGGAATCCTACCGTTCAGGTATAACATTAGCCTCATTCTACAGACTTTTGTGTGATTAGTATAACCCATTTTACAATCAAATATGGACATGTTTAATTGTATATGGCATTAGGTATATTTTGAATTTTTATTTGTCTTTGATTTAATGATGATTGTTTTAATTTTAATTTATTCTATTGACCTGTAATGACTTTGTAATTTAAATTGATATTATTATGTGTGACTTCTTGGCGCTTTGGACTTCTTGTAAGACAATAAGTAGATTGTTAAAGATAAATAAAATAAGGACTGGTATCGACTAAGCTTATCTGAGTTTATGTTTAAATGGAGTGGCAAGTGTAAATTGAACTAGGAAGATCTAGACAGATGTTATATATGATTTTAAACTTTCGCGTTGCATTATTTATTGACTGGCTCGTTGGTCGAGTGGTCAGAGACCCTGGCCACGAAACCAAGGGTCGCGGGTTCGAATCCCGCTAGGGGCAAATGTTTCGTGTGATAAACATGGACATTTTTACTAGAGTCATGGATGTTTATAAACGTATTTAAGTATGTCTATCCGTTCACCTAGTATCCATAGTACAAGCATAAGCTTAGTTTGGAACTAGGGAATTGGTGTGTCAGTCTGGAGAATTTATTTATTTATTACTGGAAATAATACTGACGGTACTAAACGCGATATGCATTATGTAGTACATGAGTACTTACAGCTTGACGACCGTGGACACAAGCACTAGACAGATGTTTCATGACAAATTAATAAAAGTACTACCAATAGATGACATTTAAATAAAGATAAAACCGCCAAGAGTTATTTTAAGAATGAAAGTTGATGGAATAAGGAAATTTGCGAGAGGAAGTGACGCTAGTTTAGAAAAATGTGCTTACGTGGTTTGAATCTACGGTTAATTTATAAATTGCTGAGATCTATTAGGTATAATAAATATGTATAAATATCATAAAATACTGGAAATATGGCAAAGAAAACAACATTAGCAGTTACTACAGTTCTAAAATTCCCATTCAAGCGAAAAAGGAGTCGTTTCAAAAGTAGCTCACAGCCAATTTATTATTTAAGTAACTTCTATATTTAAACCACTCGATCTTACTCCTATGCGAATTTCACAAGATTTTGGATTGTAACCAAATCGTCTAGTAATAATAAGAGTTCAACTTACAAGCTTCTCAGATCAGTTCAGCCTATCTCTCAATATCCGAAAGTTTCTATACAGATATTTCTCGATAACCAAGATAATATCGACGAGAAAACGGATCGCCTAGATTCGCCTCAACATTGTCGATATTCCGCAAATCTATACAAAATAATCGAGTATTCATTGAAGCTTGGGAATGGAATTTGGACCGCACCATTCCTAGAATGCCAGCATTCGTAGACAATAGTGGATTAATGGACATCTTTCACGAAGACCGGAACGAAAAGAATCTGCAATAGCTTTTGACAGAGTTCTTTCAAGAAGAAAATGGCGGATGTATTCATGAAAATGCTTTTTGAAACAAAAATGGGTCTGTTAATTGTAGGAGTAGAATCTTATTCCAAATTTAGCGGGTTTCGTCTAATTTAGTACAAACAATTTAAATAATTGCGACTAGACTTATCGACTTTAAAACAATTATGGAAGAATTTTCTGCATAAAGTTTGGCGTTCATAAAAGCATGTTAAATGATGGTGGTGTCATCTATCCTACCCCGAAATAAATTTTGGAGAGTTAAGGATGTTATTAACATTAATCAATATATTTTTGCGGTATTATGCTTTCCGTAGATAAACTCAATCACATACAATTATCTAACTCCGAGATAAATAACTAAGGCACTTATGCTACGGATATCAGAATCAACAGTGGTATTTCAAATATATACTTAAATATTGGATATTAACACTTCGATACAGAACAAACACAAGTATTCATCACACGAATGTTTGTCCTGTGTGGGGATCGAACTCAAAACTTTTGGCGCATGGGGTAGGGTCACTACCGAATCACTACCGAATACCATCGAGCCAGTGAGTAGATGATCAAAACATTCCACAACTTAATTAGATAACAAAATTACAAAATTGTAACCAGAATTTTTTTTCTAATTCAATATCTCCCTGTATTTTCTTTCGTACCGTTTCATGATCATCCCTGTTCCTTAGTACTCACTCATCCCCGGACAAAATTAATCATTCCTACCTAAAAAACGGGATAAGCAGAAGCGAACTAAGTCTTGAGGGTTCTGTACAATTTGAATGTAAAGTTTGTATGGATGGATGGATTTTAATGAAATTTTTACAAGCGGGAGAAGCCGTGTGCAGAAGTTTTTAAAAACTTGTTAAAGTGATTGGATTTCTAGATTTATATTTTTAAGGCACTTAAGACAATCCATTATAAAGACTTAAATAGTTAACAAATTTAAATATATACAAAATAAGTCTGTTAAGTGAATTTCATGCAAATTGTATCTTGTGTAAGGATCGTGCCATATGGCGTTCGGTTCTCTCCGCCTACCCCGCTAGGGAAGTGGCGTGAAGTTTAGTTAGTTAGTTAGTTTTTTCGTATCTAAATATATCTTAACAATTTACTCGTCCACTGGAGTAAGATCTTGGCGGAGAGACAATATAGTAAATTGTACAAAATATTTTTATACTTATGGGTATGTTCTACGCATGTATTGATATGTAGGTTTTATCATTGACGTGTGGATCCCTAAAAATCAATCAACAAAATGTGTTCCGTGTCTATTTTGGGAGATTTAGAGAGTTCCTGGGGGTTAGGGGCGAATTTGAAGGATTATGTTGGGATCCGCTAAGGAATTGATTTTCGCGATCTGCAAGCCTGCGGAATGAGGATTTATATATTTATACTTGTGTGTCTAAGGGGCGGGGGATTCAGTTACATCTACCTATATTGATAACCCAAATTGCTTCATGTCGGATTGAAATACTGGTATCTAAGTCATTCACGAATTTCAATTTAAAAATAATATGTATATCAGACAACATCATATACATTGATTTGATTCCGAGGTAAGTAGCTTAATACACGTGTGTAATGAATATAAATATTGATATTAATTACACATACATACATATTATAGGGCCGGGAATCCCCAAAGGAGGCAGAGCCGAACGGGCAGTTAGCCCCTTTGACCACAATCAGCCAAAAATAAAACTGGGCTAGGTTAGATGAAAAGGTAGTGACAAGTGGCTAGCTCGTCGCCTACAAAAACCTGAAATGCATTGTACAATCATATAAGCTTAGTTTGGAGTTAAAGTACCTATTGGTTTGTCAGTCTGAAAAGGTGTGACAAATGGATAGGTCGCCATTTACACAGTCACCATACTCGATTTGTCGCCTTTTACGACACGCAAAGCAAGGATGATACCGGTGATAAAAATATTCCCAGAACAACAAGGAAATTAATTAATATTTGAACAGTATCTGTTCATTTACTAATTAATTCCTTATACAGTATCTGCTGTTCATATATTAATTAATTCCTTGTTCTTTACATATCTTTCTTTTAACAACCTTTGAAGTGCAATAAATGAGATATTAAATATTTACTTTTTACGAAAAAATACACGACAAACGGCGCATCCTACCTCGCATTTTGAATATTACATTTCGCATCTTGTATCGTATCGAGCTGACTGTACTAACTTGTGTGTTTGCCAAAACAGATTCTGACTATCTGGGTCGATTCCTCCGGCGCCAGCAGTCAATATGTGCCTATGGCAATTTGGGGATATAGAGCGTTTAGTTAATAAAGAGAATTTCCAATAACAATAATTTCGCTCAGTATTGTTTCTGATGTTTTTTTTGGATTGACTAGAATCCCATACCATGTTTGCATGTGTTACAATTAATTTGGTGTCGTGAAAGAATCATGTTATAAAAATAGGCACTTTCGAGGTAAATAGTATAAGCACTTGTGTTACAGCGAATTAGAATGACAATATTGAACCCAAAAATTATAATATTTTCTTGCCATTATATTACTTATGAGTAGCGCCCCGCGGTTTCACCCGCATAGTATCCGTTTCTATAGGAATATGGGGATCAAATCTAGCCTATGTTACTTCCGAATAATGTAGCTTTCCAATGGTGAAAGAATTTTTGAAATTAGCACAGTAGTTTTTGAGTTTATTGATTACAAACATAGACACACACATAATACAAAAATACAAATCTTTCCTCTTTCTAATATTAGCATAGATTACATATAGACAAAGAAGAAGATTTGCTTATTAATTCTTTAAATAGAGGTCACGAAACGTTTCATAAACTCAAACCAAGTTTTCAAAAAGCACTCTGTTTCTTACATCATCTCTCCTAAACAGATCAAACTTAAAATTTGAAACAGAAACAAAACATCAGAGTTGTGCTGACACGCTAAAGATTGTTTATCCGTTCTCAAATTGGCAGAAGGCTTTCGACAACAAAACAACTCGTGCGTTGTTGAGTGATTTCAGGGTTACTCTCTTCAATTAAGACACTTTTGGGTTAGATGAGATTTTATGTTATCGCGTTGCAGAATACATACACATGTACAAACATATCAGCATGTCTGTACTCTCCGAAGGGGTAGGCAGAGTCAAAGGGGAAAGTAACCCCTTTAACCATATTCAGCCAAAAAATAAAATGGGGCTGGGTTAGTTGGAAAATTATTAAAAAGTTGTGACATGTAGCTAGCTCGCCACCTACAGTCACAAACCCAAAACCCCGTATACTATTAGTCGCCTTTTACGACATGCTAGGCAAGAAACATAGTTGGCACATTCTTTTTTAAGTCCCAAACCAACTTGAGATACTTGTGCCATACTAACTAACACTTGTCATTATTTTATCACAATTTTACATAGCCTGGCCGAGTTTTAATGTTGGCTAAATGCGGTAAAAGGGATTTGCTCTCATTTTGTTGACTCTGCCTACCCTTCGGGGATTACATGCGTGATCTTATGTATGTTTGTATGTAATTTAAAAATCCAGAGGTACCCGCGTTTGAACCCGCACTCCTCGGTTAAGAGGCGCGTGCCCTTACCATTGAGCTACCATCACTCTCTCACACAACGGTTACTATGGCTTCTAATATCACCTTCTGTTAACACAAGACCAAATGATATCGATCATTCGTGTAACTGTGTAATTTAACCTTGCAACAAATCAAAGGGAATCCATTTATACTTATACATACATACATACATAACATCGCGCCCATAATCCCCGATGGAGATACTTATGTATGCAGAATTCTCACTCCGAAACCAAATACCTACTGACATACAAATCGTATTCCATATTCCAACGGCTTCATTAAACTTTAATCAATCCCAATTCCAGAGCGGTGATAATGCGTCTCGCGATACTCAATTCTCTTTGGAACAAAACACTGTTCCGTAACAGTGGCAAGAAACAGGTACGGTAATGGTAATTGAAGTCGGAAACTGCTACATTTCTATTATTCTAATTGGCAGTAATTTAAAGTAGATATTGGCTTTCAGTAAATACAAATACTTCTAAGACAGAAATCTGTCGGCATCAAGAATTTTCTAAATTGAGAATTAACCTAACAATTTCTATAAATAAAACATGACAATATCGACAACCACGACATTATTTAAAATTCAAAATTAAAAATGTCTTTATTTATGTAGGCCTTAAAATAAGCACTTATAAATCGTCAATTTTACAAAAATCTGTAGAGCAATGTAGATTCATATTGCTCTACAGATTTTTGTAAAATTGATTTTTGTATAACCACCGGTTCGGAATGCTATTTTACCGAGAAGAAACCGGCATGAAATTCGGTAGTTAACTCTTTTCAGCGTCAAAATAAACATGAGTAATATAGAAGTTTTTAAAGCTCTAAACCAAATCATACAATTAATGACTTTGGAAGATGACATAATATGATTACAATAAAAATGTAAGATTACCCAGAGCAGACCCGCCCCCAAAGGCCGCATGACGTATGTGTCAGCCATTGTTTTCAACCATATCAGTATTGTTTATTAGATACGTATAAATAATGGTTATGCTATAACTGTACGGTGTTTAGAAATTATCACACACATACCTACATGCTACCATGCTAATTTTACTTAGTACCTGAACTAATTTGGGGCTGAGTGAATAAAAAAAATCAATTGACTAACAGCCATTAATTGCTATCAAAAACAAAAAAAAAAAACAACTGTCTTTTGAATATAAAACACGCGTCACGGTATCACGCATTGCATACATATTCAAAAGAGTTTCACAGCTCAAACACCAGTCGGGCGGGCATAAATAATAATTTCCTCTGTCCCGAATTCAATCCGACGTGCTGACAGAAAAATATTACAAAAATTGATGAAAGTCCTCTGCCTGACGGTGTGACATTTCGCTTATTAGTTTTCGAGACTTCGAAACGGGGATAGGTTTTGGCGGCCATGTTTTCATTGTACGGGCGCCGGTTGTACAAATTACAACTCTAATTTGATTAGTTGGGAACAGACACATACTCTGGGTGTTGTGGAATGTTCGTTGGTTTTGATTTCCATGATACAAATGCTTAATAGAAATGTACCTTTGTGATGTGGTTATCTTACTAATATCATAAACGCGAAAGTTTGTATGGATGGATGAATGGATGTTTGTTACTCTTTCACGCAAAAAGTACAGTATGGATTTTAATGAAATTATACATTAGAATAACACATAAGCTATGTTTCATCGATGTACGATGTGAGCATCGCCGCGGGCAGAGGCTAGCGTACAATATTTACAGAATAAAAATTGTTTAAAAAATATCTACTTAAAAAAATCTGGTGCAATCCATACATATATACGTACATATCACATGCCAGTAATCCCCGAAGGGATATGCAGAATCAAAGGGGCAGCAGGCCCCTTTAACCACATTTATGGAAATTTTTGAAAAAGTAATGACAAGTGGCTAGCTTGTCGCCTACACAATCACATACCCAAAAGCCGATATACCATTAGTCCCCTTTTACGATATGCTAGGCAAGAAACACAGTAGGCTAAGACTTTTTAACTCCCAGACCAACACGGGACAAATACAAGACAATATACAACACAGATTATACAGATTGCCGGTAATTATGTGCATATTTTGATTTAAAATGTGTTCTCCCTCAAAGAAATCTACAAACAACGCAAATAACTATAGCAGCTTTGTCAGCTTATTATCACACTGCATTACGATATTAATCCCGTCCAGAAACAGAGATGCCACATGCCAATGGCGTCGTTGTGACGGCGCGCACGCACACAGACATAAACACATAAAACTTTATGGGGTATTGTCGGATGTGGGTGCGTATTTACATAGCTCTAGTGTAGGGAAGAACTCGAGTCCTGAGAGTCCTACCGGACTCGAATCTTTTCTAGGTAATAACAATGTCGATTTGAATAAAATACATAAATAAATTCTTTATTTACCATAATTTAATTGCCCTGATAAATTACTCTATGACTCCCACACTAGGCTGAGCCGGTATCGTGGGGGCCAAAGCTGAATGGATACCAAATAACAATGTGGCTATCTTTCAAAGTTACCAGTTGCGTAGGTAATAATGGCTGTTGATTTTAGGTGCTTATTTATTTGAAATGTAACAAAATAGCCTCTTATTATTACACTTTTACAATCCATCTAACACAAAATGATTTGTGGCTAAATGTGTGTGTGTTAGATAGAAATTTAAATGAACAGATAGATAACTTAACCCTAAATAATTCCTTCTGGCCTACACATGTGTCATTTCAAGAACAAAAATGCTAAAAGAAAAAAAGCACGTTTGATAATCAATTTATTATTATATTACATTAATAGATTTATTAAAAATACTAAACTATTAAATGAGGCTCGTATTCAAAAGCCACGAACTCAAGTCCTCTTCTGCTTAAAAACTCGATTTCTCCCCATCACTACGTGTGAGTGGAAACTGAGTTTGCTTACGGGAAATAAGTGACAGACAGAGATTACTGGAATTGAGACTGCTTTCGTAATTCCGTTGTGCAATTTTACCGGTATGGGGCGAGGTGTTTTATTTGTTTACATTATAATGTAATGTACGTAAGGAGCGGGTTCCGTTTCAATGTAATGTATGTAAGTAAAGCCTGCGGGAAATTGCTTGAGTTTCTTTGATTTTCACGTTGAGGTAACAGCTGTGTGTAAACTTAAATCCTTGAGTTAGCTTCTATCTTATTAATGCTCGTAGACAAGTTTTGGAGAGCGTTGGTAGCAATGGTATGGACACGCGCCTCTTAACCGAGAGATGCGGGTTCAACATGGGCTAGTACCTCTAGATTTTTTCAAATTTATGTACGTTTATACCACTCAACGGTGAGGGAAAACATCGTGATGAAACCTGCAAATTCAAACGACTTAGAATTTGTAACCATGATCCAAAAATTGTCTGGTTCTCCTGTATTAGGGTTACGAAGGTCAGATCGGCAGTCGCTTTAATATAATTACCAGACTCGCTAAATCCTGGATCATGGGCTGAGTGGACCCCGTGTAATAAGAAGTCTAATTGCGTAACAATATGGATAAGCATTCACACAATAGTAAACATTTTACTAAAGAGTACTAACAAATAACTATACATAATGCATAATGTCCCGTCTTTTTTAATATAATTGCTAGATTTAGCGGCCTTTGTTTATATAATATTAAATGACTTACCTCAAAACCAACAGTTTTTGAGAGGAATTTCAAAACATTCGAAGGTCCAGCCGGGATTTGAACCGACGCATCACGTATGTGAGACGTATCATGCTACCACCGCTCTATACTGACCAGTAGAAATAACAATACTCACTAAATACAACATATATCAAAGATCACACGCGTTTCGTTGCCTAGCTCAGTATACTCAATTTATTTAAGTTCGGCGTAGTTTTTTAGGCTCATCGGCTAGGCCATATGTTAGGCTGTCAGACCCAATGCCAGGACTCTAACTAGCCAAATAAGGGTATTCCAGACTGGAACGACTGAGACAGGATTTGTCTAGGAACTATTTAGGTATTACATAACAGACTGCCTAGATATTGTTTTGGTAACGTGTGTTTATTTCTTTTACGGATTCATACAAGACTAGCTTCTGCCCGCGGCGTTCTTCGCGTGGTTTATCGATGAAACATAGCTTTTGTGTTATACAATGTATAAGCTATACTATTGTAAAGTTTCATTAAAATCCATGCCGTAATTTTCGCGTGAAAGAGTAACAAACATCCATACATACATTCATCCATACAAACTTTCGCGTTTATAATACTAGTAAGATAAGAAATAGTTACTTCATGCCAAATTTATTGGCATGTTTTTTTGAAGAATAGCAACGCGTGTTGGTGTTTTTTGTAATAAACATTATTACAAAGATGGCGGGAAGTTCAATATAAAAAAATGCACATACCAACATTGGAATAGGATAAAAAGGATAAAATATAATTATTCAATGAGTTAGATAACTAAAATGTATCTTAAAGTAATTTTTCACTTTTATTTAGATAAAAATATAAAGATACAGCGCGTGAATATTTCGCGTAACGGTAAAATTTGACGCCAAACCTTTTTATATCTTTGCCAATTTATGAGATAAAGCAAAAAAGAAATGGTAATTAATTATTTATTGATGATCTATTTGATAACCCAAAGAAAATAATATTTTTTATCCAAGAGACGCCCCTATTTCTTTAAACATAATAGATATTTCATTAAAGCAGTCTCCTTTTTAATATCCTAGGACGGAACACTAGTATAAGATATACGCATTATTGTCTCCTCCGGAATGGCCTGTCTTATTGCTTCGACTACACAAGGAATTCCATGTACGACCTAGATTCTAAGGAATGAGTGTAATAATAAACAAAAGTGTGAGAAATAGCTGGGATTGTGCTAACAGCTTTGTTTATGAAGCTGTTTCTAGGTCGCGCGTTTATTTCGCTAATCAATTTCTTTTTAGGTTCAGGACCAGAAAGGTGTAAAAAAATCTGGTGCCTGTTGTACGTCACGGCGAAAAAATTTACTCACGTTTTGATGTAGGTAGTTTGAACATATTTTTATAATCAAATATTTTTTGAAACTTTTTCATGTTAATGTGGAAATTTCTTTCTTTTGAAAGTGTTTTTTTTTCCGTGGATGGTACTTCGTATCCTTTCTTGTTTTTCCGACATCGTATTTACACTAACTTAAACATATGATGTTTTCACATAAATAAGAGCAAACAAGAGCCAAATATACTTTTCAGGTTCGTATTGTAAAACATGGCAGTCTTTAAAGTTCGGCCTCAGAATTTTAAACAAATTTTCTCAATTAGCACCTGTTAGTCCAGACTAAGGAAGGTGTCCATTAAGCAAGCTAAGTAAATTAAGGGCTTGAAACTAGGTTTCAATCTAATTTATTATTCAGCTAGATCCGAATTAGGTATCGTGAAAGCCAATTTAAATTTTAGGTTTATACTATTAAAGATGGTAATCAAGATTACGGCTTAGATGATAAGAAGGAAGTTAAATAGTAGGTAATTGAAGCATATAGATATTTGCGATACCAGTGTTGACCAGCGTATTTTTTATGGATCCTACATACGACCCTGGATCTAGCAGAGCTAAAATCTGGACCCAGATGGATTGCTTGATCTAGCATTGCAATCTCTAGTTGCAAATTTAACAGGAGATTAAATTCTGAAATTACATTAACTGAGCGAGATATACTTCTTCTGAGTTAAATACTTCTGTTTAAAGTCGACTAACGATCGAAACCACCAAAGAAAACACCACGTAAAGTAGAAGACCGCCAAAAAATACTTTTGTCAAAAGTCACAGTGAATTTTATTGAGTAATTAAACTAACAGAAGCGCGTGAGGTGTCACTGTCAAAAAAAAAACATGTCTAAATACTAAAATTATTCTACTACTACTATATACAAAAAAATAGCGCTCTATAAAGTAAAAAGCAGGTATTGTTTTTAATTTTTTTGAAGTATAAATCGTCGCTTAGATTTTTAAATACATTGAGGTTACTCAGGTTTCATTCAACACCTTTCTCAATTAGCTAGCATGTCATTTCCCTTATGTTACCACTCTTTGATGTGTAACACAATCCAATCTGTTTATCTTGCATCACTGACTTGCTTACGTCATAGCTTGCTAAACACGCAACAGAAAAGAACGCTCATAGCTAATCTCTTCCATTTCTAGCAATATTTTTCCGAATATTTTTTCCACAATACCAGTCAAATTGTCCGAAATGAAAACAGTTCGGAAAAGTCAACGTCCGCATCAGCTTTGTGTCTGCGAGTGTTTCCGCATATTAAATCGGTTTACGAAAGAAAAGATCCTTTATACAAACCCATATTATAGCTGAGCGTACACAAACACTCAATGCGACCTTGCATTGAGCGTAAAATTATGGGCCCAGTCATAATGGTGCCCTGAGAACGCCCGAAATTATTTTGCTTTATAAAATTTCGAGCTTGTTAACCGTTGAAAAATATATTTGTCAGCTTAACTCAGCACAATTTGCTCTCACAAAGCTGTCGTTTTTCATAAAAACTCGGCGTTGTTACCTTTTCAGAGATCCGTGCGTAGGACGTGCAAGCCTGCAGGCTATTAAGACGGCCACAGCCAATTTTCTCTGAATAGAAATCTGTTGTTTTTGGGTTCGTGATTATGTAGACGACGAGCTAGCCACTTGTCACTACTTTTTCACAATTTGCTACCCAACTCAAAAACTATTGACTAAATGTTATTTAATGAGCTTATTGTTCTTTAAATTCTGCCTACCGTTGCGGCTTGTTCCAATGCATTTTTGCTTTCCTGGTAGTTTTGCATAGTTAAGTTTAATAATTTATATCGATATCTTTTATTATAAAAATGTTTGTTTTATTTTTGAAGAGCCGCTGACACTGACTCTTCGAGGAAATATTTGACTTTTTGACTGGCTCGATGGCGCATTTGTTGGTGACCCTGCCTCATGCGCCATGAGTTGTGGGTTCGATCCCCACCCAGGACAAAAATTCGTGTGATAAATACTTGTGTTAGTTCTGTGTCTGGGCGTTAATATTTAATATTTAAGTATATTTGTAATACCACTGTTGATTCTGATATCCTTAACACAAGTGCTTAAGCTACTTACCTCGGAGTCAGATCAATGTATGTGATGTAGTCGGATATTAATTATTCAACTACAATCTCTACGAGGAATACCTCGTATAGATAGTACTAATGCTATGAATAAATACATTATAAATTTACCACACTGTCATACGAATTCTCCTTGTCTAATGCTTGTGCTATGGATACTAGATGATTGATCTTCTTCTTAGTCGTAAACTCTTGCCAGAGTGTTTGTGGTCATCATTGTAAATCATAATGAGTGATGATCTTTGTAACACGGCGCTGACAAGGTGCTGAGTTTGTGTCCCTGCTATTGGATATAAATGACTGCCTCGTTGGTCTAGTGGTAGAATGCGCCACTTAAGGACCAAGAGGTCCCAGATTCAAATAACGGGTTGGAGCAAAATTTGTGACGTGGTATTTCAATATTGAAATTACTCAACCCAAAGTGCCTTGGAAAATACGTTAAGCCGTTGGTCCTGCGCCTGACCTCTCTCCGGTCATGTCGCATTGCCGTCTCACCAGACTATGAGAGTAAAGGAATAGAGAGTGCACCTGTGTTTGCGCACACACTTGTGCACCATAATATATCCTATACAGATGGCTAATCCTTGTTGAGTTCGGCCGCCGTGACCGATATCAGTTAGGAGGATATTATTGAATATAAATTAAGAAGTAAAAAATATCGTATGTTTATAACTCAATCGAAAAATACCTAAAAATCTTAGACGTTTGTTACACAAGTGCAAGTAGTTACAAATAAAGGTTTATTTGTAACTGCTTGCACTGATAGATAATATACTATTTATCCAGAAAACTAAGTTTTATAGTTTCTGTAAGATTCCGATAACTTAAGACCGTTAAACAGAGCCCTCCTTCTCAAGGGCCCCCGGGACTCCCACGCACCACCCTGCACCCCTCCCCCACATTATAATTAACAAGAATCACAAAGATAAAAAGCATCAAAGTTTTGGAGTGGGGGCTTGCGACGTCACTATTTAGTAAAAAAAATACGAAATGATTGTATCTTCGTCAATGTTTGTTTGATAAATAAATAAAAAATACGTGTTTTAATATTTATTTTATGATCTAACTGACGGACTTAACAGATTTTTTAGTCATCTTGCCTATATGATGTACAACGCTTAATTACAAAAGACATAGATATCTACGTTTCGACAATTAGATCACATGTTTGACTGAATACAGAGACAGTTATTAAATTACATACATTACAATTATATTACCCGTACGATGTCAAAGAGATGAAATTCACATCAATAATTTAAATAATTACATTCTAAAGGTGGTAAAAATATTGGGCATGTTTAATTACCTTCTAATTACCTTTTAGCTAATAACTGTTTACTTGAGTTAATGTTTGTTGTAATTAAATGAATGTCAAGTTAACTGAGCTCTCACTGTGTGATTTGTGCCAGATTTGTTACGAATATCAATATATATTTTTAAACTAATGACGATTCTGACTTCATTTTATAGTAGGGTATGACATACCTTATAAAATTTTAAGTCTCCACTTTAAAGGATAAGACTTACTTCGAAACTTAGTTTTTTTTAAGTCTAAAAGAGACTAACGCTTCCAACTCCCATATCGCCCTCCAGGCTCGAATTTCTAAAAACCAATGAACTTCACCCCCTTAGGGGTTAAATAAAAAAAAATCCTTGGCACTTATAAACCCAATGTAGCAGATCTCTGAACGAAGTTTATAGTGCCTACGTCCAGTAGTTTGGTCTATGCGTTGATAGTCAGTCATTCAGTCAACTTTACTTTTTATATCAAACTTAATCAAAGAAAAACGCTTTAAATCTTTAAAACACCCAAAAATACAATACTATATATACGGAACGAAGGGAAGTGGCGTGAAGTTTAGTTAGTTAGTTCGTTTTTATATATACGGAACCCTCTTTACGAAACAGTATTGCTCCCTTCCTTTCCCATTGTTACCGAGCCACGTTTAATATAAATTGATCAGAAGGGCAAAAAGTAATTCGACCTGTTTGTAGTCCTACTGTCTTTTTTATTAAAATTTATATTAAAGGTGTAATTATGCCATTGTTTTTATGACAGCGGATACATGGAGCGGTGGTAGCTCAAGGTAAGGACGATGCCTCTTAACCGAGGGGTGTGGGTTCAAACCAGAGCAAATCTATGTACATATTTATACCACTAGCTGCGCGGTGAAGGAATACAAAGTGATGAAACCTGCAAATTCAAAAATCTTTGGATTTGTAACCATGATCTAATTTTTTTTTGGTTTCACTATCTTAGGGTAACGAAGGTCAGGTCATGAATTAAAAATAAAAAATTGCAATTTTTTTACCAGTTTCTCTCACTAATGAGAGTAATGGATGGATTCATTCAAAACATTATGTGACGCCCACACAAGACTTATCACAATACCGTCCAAGAATAAATCTTACCAGAAAGCCCCAATAAATCGGGACGTAACGCTACATTCGGTACGGAACAATAAGCCGTACCAGCTCCATAGCAATAACGTATGGCTGATGCAATAGCCGGGACGAATTTGAAATGGTACGGATTGCTGCTGAAAACGGAGTTAGCGGTGTTAGAATTTCAAAGACTTTATCTAAAATGCTTTGAAATTGAAGTCTAATGAAGGTGTTTAAGCAGGACATGCACATAAAAACAGCACAAAATGAACACTATGTACTTCACCACAAAATTTAAATTTAGCAACAATATCTTACACTTGTCACTACTTTTTCACAATTTTCCATCTAACCCAGCCCAGTTTTATTTTTGGCTGAATGTGGTTAAAGGGGCCAGCTGTCACTTTGACTCTGCCTACCCCTTCGGGGATTATAGGCGTGATGTTATGTATGTATGTGATATCTAAAACTTTTATATATTCTCACTTTAAAACTTGTATAAAAATTCCGTATAAGAATAAACCTACTGCAAGAGACAATAAATCGGGACGTAACGCTACATTCGGTACGGATCAATAAGTCGTACCAGCTCTATAGCAACAACGTATAGTCGATGCAATAGCCGGGAAATTGGAAATAAGCAACGCTAAAATATCGAGACGGACGGTCCGGATACGGATAGCCCCGGAAAATAGACTGGACAAGCGGTATTAGCTTTTCTAGTATTTTCTAAAACTCTTTAAAATCAAAGATATTTCCTTAAAGATCTTTGATTCCAAAGAGTTTCAGAAACCTTATGTACAAGGCTTATTATCAAATGCTTGTTCCACTATAAGTCCAGTTCATATAGTTGATATCTGTGGTAGGTTAATGATAAGAACATCCTAGTTAGCTGAAATCTCGGCTTTTTATAGACGTAGCAACTAGGGATTGTAATGTTGAATCCAGCAAATCAACTAGGTCCAACACGATTTTAACTGTGCTGAATTCAGCAACATGTGCTCGTTCAATGACGCTGGATTTCAATCAACTCTAGAGACTAGAATGCTGGATCAAGCTGTACAGTTCAGTTCACAGCTTTCACAGCTGGATTCAACAAAAATGCAGCTGGATTGTAATTCCTAGAAGCAGCTATTCTATAATTTTGTCTTTAAAACATCTTAAGAGCCAGCATGGTTATGCTATCTGAATACTGAGTGGTGGAGTTATGACTGGGAATTTAGGCTACTCCATTAACTTCGATCAAGCGAAGAGAAGTCACTAAGCTGATGAATCTATTTCGTCTGATTCCTCAATTCAAGAGTTCCGAAGAATAGGTAATAATCGCTTTGATATGATAGTCACAATCTTTATGCAAAATCACCGTCCAAATAGATGAATTATCATCTAACAAAGAATAGGACGTAATGCTAGGATAAAAGATATGTAACTATTAATTGCTTTTGCTTCTTTTTATGAAGCCTGCGCCCACCGCTCTGAGAAAATTTAATTTTTTATCCTAAGCTTTCCTATCTATCTTCTTTAAAAAAAATTTACACGGTCGAATTGAGAACCTCCTCATTTTTTTGAAGTCGGTTGATAAAACTTCTTTCCCGAAGTTGTATTAAACTTCTTCAACACCTGACTGTCAAATAAAAAAAAACTGCTTTAAATTCCATTTCCATTTGATTAATAACTTCGCATAATTCGATCAGCAAGAAGCCATCTTGTCTAATTGGTAGCAGATTAAAGTATTACCATCTGCGGGGCTCCGGGGTAACGGAGTCAGTAATTTTTATCCACCACTCATACTAATGAAGGCTTTATAATCTCATTTTTTATGTTTTCCGTCTTTGACGATGACTGTCTTGGGCACGCTAGTGCTGGAATCAATTTTATCGTGTAATAGACAATTCGGATCACACGCATATCTCAAAATTTGATCTACGTAATAAAGTCCTTCTTAAAATATTACAACATAGAAAAATACACGGTATAATAATATATGATAAGATAAGGTCGTGATTGTAATTTAACAAAAACCAAATTTTGTTGGTTAGATAGACATTCGTCCCTTTCAAAAATTAAAGGGACATAATGTTATGTAACGATATATTGTAGTAGGTATATTAAATGATAACATTACTTACTTCAGTCACTGTTTTACTAAATAACGCTTCTTTTAATATCAAAATCTTGATAAAGAAGCCTTTGAGCATTGTCAATGTTAAATTGAGCACAGCAATGGAGTCAAATTTACTGACCGCGCAAACTGGATGCTACGCCCCAAAACGCAAGTCGCTGGGATGTCGATCGGTTTCAGTGTGAACTCGACTGCAAATTTCGTCTCGTATTTAACTGAGCGTGTTAACTCTGTATTAAGGCGTTGACGTAAGTAAGCATAACATGGACTTTGGATAGTATATTTTTTTTATGTTTCTTGTAAAAACCAAATAAGAGATAATGGATTGAGTGAAAGATGATATGAGTGAATTAAGAGTGGATCGCTTTTTTTTTTTTTTGTTTTTGATAAAACAAATTGTCTTATGAATGAAAAGGAAAATCTTAAAAAAAAAAATAGTTTTTTACGTAGATACATACATATTTTTACGCCCGTAGTTCCCTGATGGGTCTACAGAGTCTAAATAGCCAAGATCAACAAACTACATTTTTTAAAGAAAAAAATATTTCTACTATCCATACCTAGTCTGTTTACCTTTGAGTAAAGACTATTTTTAAATTTTGATGGGGCTAGCGGCCGCAAGACTACTAGCTTAAAAGTAACCTTTAAATTTCAACATCTGTCTGGTACATTGAGAGATGTGCGCGGTAAGCCAATAATTGGGTTGTCTTTACACGTGTCTTTTTGATCATTGGTTGCTTCTAGCTTTCACATTTCATATATTTTTCCCATGTTGGTTTGTCTGGACACGAAAATAATGGACCAACTGTTTTCTTTATATAGTTTTAAGTTATGTACTTAAAACTATGCAATTTATACATACATAACATCACGCCCATAATCCCCCAAGGGGGCAGCATGCCCCTTCAACCAAATTCAGCCAAAAATAAAGCCGGGCTGGGTTAGATGGAAAATTGTGAAAAAGCAGTGACAAGCGGTTAACCTGTCGCCTACACAATCAAACACCCAAAACCCGGTACACCATTAGTCGCCTTTTACGACATGCTAGGCGAGAACCACAGTTGGCATATTCTTTTTAAGTCCCAGACCAACATGGGACAGCGGGCTGGGTTGGATGGAAAGCTGTGTGTTTTAAATGGGCTATATATATGCTAGGCGAAGAACACATTTGATAATGGTTTGTTGGGTATTAGGTTTATGATTAGGTAGGCGACGGGCTAGCCACTTGTCGTTACTTTTCACAATTTTCCATCTAACACAGCTCGATTTTTGGCTAAATGTGGTTTATGGATCTTATTGCTCCTTGGACTCTGCCAACTAGAGATTGCAATTCAGCGGCATTCATTGCTTGATCCAGAATGTGACGTTTGATCCACCAGAGCTGAAATTGTTCCAGACCCAGCTGGATTGCTTGGTTCCGTATTCCAATCTCTAGTAGGAGAATCCTGTGGCATTGAAACAACACACGCCTGTGGAGCCAGCACAGCTATATAATTATAGCTGGATCTGGCAATCTAGCTGAACCCAGTACAATTACTGGGTTTAGCTAGATTTCCAGATCCAGCATTGCAGTTCTACTGCCAACCCCTTCGTTGTTGGTTTTGGATTGTTGGGGTAATGATGTATGTAGCATATACATACACATAGACGCACACAGATAAACTTTGTGAGCGAAACCACGACGTGTGTGTGTGATCGCATCATTTAGGTATTATTACCACTATTTGATTTATTTACTTTATTATTATGATTATTACCATTATTTGACAGGCCCGTTGGTCGAGTGGTCAGAGATCCTGGCCACGAAACCGAGGGTCGCGGGTTCGAATCCCGCTAGGGGCAAATGTTTCGTGTGATGAACGTGGACATTTGTACTCGAGTCATGGATGTTTATAAACATATTTAAGTATGTCTATCCGTTCACCTAGTATCCATAGCACAAGCATTAGCTTAGTTTGGAACTAGGGAATTGGTGTGCCAGTCTGAAGAATTTATTTATTATTTATTTATTTATTAAAGAAATGAAAGGCTAAATTAGAAAATTAATAATTTCTTTCTGCTAATAGTTTGTACATACATTCCTTTACGCTTCAAAACTTTGATAAAAAATAATTTAATAATTTAGATTAGATTTAATGGTGTATCGGGTTTTGGGTGTGTGATTGTGTGGGCGACAAGTTGGCCGCTTGTCGCTTCTTATTCGCAATTTTCCATCTAATCCCGCCCGGCTTTATTTTTGGCTGAATGTGGTTGAAGGGGCTTGCTGCCCCTTTGACTCTGCCTACCCCTTCGGGGATCATGGGCGTGATGTTATGTATGTATGTATGTAATAATTTCGATTTTGGTAGGCTTTTTGAGGAATGTCGTAAAAATCAGTAGTTATTTATTAAAAAGTCTTTGAAATAACGCTAAATAACTTTTTATACAGTTGATGAGTAAGCTAGGATGTCAAAATTTATTTATCATGTCAATTATCTAAAATTTTTTAGAATTTTTTTAAGCAATAGAAATTATGAAAATACTTCATAATCGCTATCAAAATACATTATTTCCGTCAAAAGGAAACTTGTCAAGTGTGTAATTAATATTTGAAATTAAACGTGCCAAAGGTTTCCACCTAATTAGAAAAAAATACCGATATTAAATTTAACTTCGCGTGAAATTGCGACGACGTTCATTAAAATTTCAATTAATTTATTTTAAGCATTGGCATTTTATCGTCTTTTGAATTATCAATTAACACCTGGACAGTTAATACATGACACGTTTTTAAAAGATGCTATCATTTATTATGTTACTTCTTTTAATTTGTCTAGCTTTGATTTTAGAACTAAATTAAATCCATATTATTTAAGCAAGTAAATAAAATCCTATTTGTATGTCTATTTGTAACCATTAAAGAACAGTTTTCTATATAGTGCTTAAATAAGATATTATACAAAGTACTTAATACTAATTAAATGTTTGTCTGAATTTGTGTTCCAGCTGCAAGAAAAAAAAAAAAACAATATTAAACATTACTTACATTGATCTGACACCGAGGTAAGTAGCTTAGACACTTGTGTTACGGATATCAGAATCAATAGTGGTATTACAAATATATGATTAGATATTATAATATTAACACCCAACCACAGAATAAACAGAAGAATCGTTCACTACCGAAATGCATCATCAAGCCTGTCAAAATATAATGAGTTAATCAGGTAAGTATTTCTTTTTTTTTAATAATTTAATAAGATTACTTGACAGTCAGACAGATAGATTGAGTGACATTTTCCATAAATGTCACTCAATTTTGGTGAGAGGGAATTAATAATGCGTCAAAGGCTTACATACCTCTGACGCATTATTAATTCTTCAACTTACGTGAGAAAATTGTATCATTGTGTGTTTTTGCTTAATCCTTCGGAAATTACAGGCACGTTGATATGTGTAAGTTTTTTAAAAAATCATGAAAATAGGAACTGTTATTTTGATGATGGCATGTCACTATTAACAAGCCACTAGCTGTACTGATTAGAGATCGTAGTCATGTTAAAAAAAAATCAAAACTGAAGGAAAGGCTTGTATTAGAGACAAATGTTTATGTCATGAACATTCATATTCTTGTAACTGTAGCAAAAACCTTAATACCTAATTTGTAACTAGGGAATAGATATGCTATTCTGAAAACAACATTATTATACACTAGCTGTTCCTGCGGTTTCACCCGCGTTTATGGTTAATATTATATAGCCTATAATAGCCTTTCTCGAAAAATGAGCTATCTAACATTGAAATATTTTTTTAAATCGGTCCAGTAGTTCCTGAAATCAGCGCGTTCAAGCAAACACACAAACAATTAAATTCTTCGGTTTTATAATTTTAGTATAGACTTCATGTTAACCGACCAATTCCATATCTCACCGAGAATACCAACAAGAGGCCTATATCATTGTTCTGACAGACCACTGTTAATAGCTTTGTTCTAATACTATTCAATATTAACACGCCTAAATGTTAAAGTAGCCATCCTAAACTAACACAGGTTGCTCTAATTGATTTCAGAGGTGCGCAGATAACTATAGATAGTAGATTAATGTTAGGTAAAGTTTGAAGCGAAGTAACTTTTTCAATAAATTTTGCCTTAGTCATCGATAAAGTTATAGAGAGAGCTTTTGTACCTTAAGAGTAGTAGGTAATCTTATATATTGATAGAATTGGTATTGATAACATAGTCTTAGGCCAAATGATTTCAACTATATAATTCGATTATATTTTTTATTTGTATCGTCTTAACCATGTCTCATTCCTAATGAGGGTCTTAGACCATTAACCTAGATTTTGCAGTACTTGTTAATGCATTAGTATATAATAACTGCTCCTTACCTTCATAATCGTTAGATAGAGGAACGAGACAAAATTAATAATAGTTCAGTAGTTTAAACGTAAAGGTTTTAATATACGTTTTCCCATACCACCGAGCAGAGGTATATGCGCCAAGAGTTATGGCTTCGATCCCCACCCAGAACAAACATTTGTGTAATGGATAAACTTAAACCCAAAATATTTTGATTCTGATGTCCATAATACAATAGCTTAATTCCGATTAGGTAATCGGAATCAAATCAATGTATGTGATATTGTCTGATATATGTAAATTAATCCTTCGGGGATTATGGGCGTGATGTTATGTATGTATGTAATCCTTTTTTTCACAGCTTTAAATACAACCCAGCCCACTGTCCCATGTTGGTCTGGGACTTAAAAAGAATATGCCAATTGTGGTTTTTGCCTAGCATGTCGTAAAAGGCGACTAATGGTATATCGGGTTTTGAGTGTGTGATTGTGTAAGCGACAGGTTAGCCGCTTGTCACTGCTTTCTCACATTTTTTCATCTAACCCAGCCCGGCTTTATTTTTGGCTGAATGTGGTTGAAGGGACATGCTGCCCCTTTGACTCTGCCTACGCCTTCGGGGATTATGGGCGTGATGTTATGTATGTATGTATCTAAATTAAATTGAAATGAAAAAGGCATCATTCAAACATCATTAGGAATTACCGAATATCGACGCCTCAACGATGCCAAAGCAAGTATTCAGCTGACAGTCAATCTTCTTTCTCTTAATCCTTTTAGAAATGTTGAATTCCTCTTTCCCTTATCTAAACAAGGATATTCAAATACTCGTCGAGTTTGAAGGTGTTACCGGGAGGGCTTTTAAGTCCAAAAGTTGGGATGTACAAAGTAATGTGGGGTAATCTTTATTCGTGTCTTTGTTCCTGGGAAATATTGAATTTCTTTTATGTCAGCGATAGCAGAAATTTCGTTTTACTCGTAAGTGGGTTTCGTTATTATATGCCAGACTAGCTGTGCCACAGTTTACCTGCGTTTATGGTTAATGTTATATAGCTTATAGCCTTCCTCGATAAATGGGCTATCTAGCACTGAGAGAATTTTTCAAATCGGACCATGACTGGACGGCAGTTTCTGAGATTAGCGCTTTCAAGCAAACAAACAAACAAACTCTTCAGCTTTATAATATGAGTATAGATATCCCTGATAACTTGGTGGGTGCAATCGTTCATTTTTCAGCAAAGAATGCATTCGAGTCCTGTACCGCGATAATTAGTGTTGGTGAAACAGATATTTTGGCTCAGCTGTTTCTAATTTGGGAAGCTGATATTTAGGTAGTAAGTCATCATTATCCCCGAAGAGGTAGGCATAGTCCAAAGCGCGGTAAGCGCCTTAGTTAGTCTTCATTATTATATAACTGTATGAGCCAGCTAAGTTCATGTTGTAAGCTCATAAATTTTCTTGTTGACTATCAAGACGCCGCACTTACTCAATGAGAAATAATTAATCATTGTACCAAGTATTTGTCAAACTCAAACTCGAACTCAAAATATCTTTATTTACGTAGGCCTCTAAAAAGCACTTGTAAATCGTCAAGTAATAGGTAGGTTTCATCTTCAAATATAGTAGTTATATAAGTATTTTTATTGTGATCAAGCTCTATCAATTTTCAGCCTTCGCATTCAAGTCCAATAGTAGGAAATTATGTAAGTAGTTATGTTTAAAATATTTATATTAGCTTCTATTTTAACTAACTAGATATATAATTAAAAAAGTATTGAACCCAGTGGTCTTAATAATCTCTATACAAAGCGGTGCAGAGGTTAGAATGACTGAATACAAAAGGGCTCAAAATCCTAGTGCAAACGGTACCCCTCACTAAGCCTCCACGGATAACGTGGGTCAGTCTAGCCATCCATTCATCTCTCTGTCGGTCAATGAATGGGCTATATCTCATGAACCGTATGGAGTAGAATTGTAGCTTACCTTAAAATATATCTTTAAAAATAAGTATTTCCATTCCAAGAAATCTACACAAATTCGCCGAGTCAGAATTGGTAAGATAAAAAATAATACAAACATGTGATTGAATTACCTATAAATGTCATTGAATTACCTATATATAAGTTTAAGATTTTTATTAAATCATGTTTAATGATGAAGGTTACTGCTAAAGAGAAGATTATTTAAATGATAAAAATATTTGGACAAGATAGACTGCTCGCATGCACTGTTAAATCTATATTCTTTTTACAACAAGCTGACACGGCGCACTTCGTAACGCCCCGTTCTCGGATTTTCAATACCCATTTTTTTTATTTACCGCGCAACTTTTTTATTTTTTTCATTCATAATACATATATCAGAATACATAAGAACCTTCACTTGACCGTAACAAACACAACTAAAAATGAATTAGCGAAATCAGTTCAGCTTTTTTTTTAGATTTGCGCTTAGCGATTTATTGACATTCAGCGATTCATTTTTATATATAGATGGCACTTAATTTTTATTTATAATGACACTTAATTTGATAGCAGTACATGTGAACGCATTTAAAAGAGGCCATATGGTCATTTACGTCGAGGTGCTGGTAGGGCAAACAATGTTTGACCTGCAAAATAATTTGTTATGAATCCACTTGCAGAAATAAATTATTTCATAAAAAAAGTTAAATGAAAATTAAAGTAATTTATATTTTTGATGTTTTTTCGGTAGATTTTTTTCAATGACGGCAATAGGCTTAAATAAAGATATAAGCCGTGTCAGTCTTCGTGAACGAATCCAGCTTGCACTAAACCGATTTCAAGAAATCATCTCACATCCTTGTTATCTTTAAAGGTTCCATCTCTCCTTGAATTATTGAACTCTTAAAATTCCAAAACGCCGGAACCAATAAACGATTCGCCAATGAGGAACAAAGAAAAAATCGTTTTAAGAGCGAACTCTTTAACGGCACACTCAACAAAACGTCGAATCTACAAAATGACAAAACTAATGAATTATTGAAATTTGAGTCACCACTCTGCCTTGAGGGCCTAGAGGACCCGTCCTCACTTCAACTCAAGAGGGTCTTATTGTCTCCGAGAACGAGGGCCCAGAAAAAGAAATGAGAGGCCGTTTTGTGAGATTATTACAGAGAGCCTCGCTGTAATATCTGAGCTGGAATACGTCTTAAGTATGACAGTAATTATATAGATTGCTCGGATTTGCTGCCTTTATTGATATAAAAAGATTAATTTGTTGGATGGAGGATGCGGCGGAATATTAGACGATATTGCGGACGTTTGATTCCAAAGTAAACGTTAAGTAATATAAAATAAAATAAAATAAATGTTTATTTACCTATTTCAGATATGTGAGCATTTACAAACAGTCGTTGATTCCCGCTTTTAGGTACACAATAGCACCTGTGTCAGAGGGAGCCACTCTTCCTTAACTATATAATCAAATTTAAATACCTTAAATTAAACATAAGTAGGAACATTATCCTATTGCTATTTAAATTAATAGAATTAGAAAAAAGAAACATAAGATGCTAGAAACCAAAGATGATAATAGCTACAAAACTGTTAAATTATAGAATATTCGACTGTGTGTGTGCGTATGTGTGTGTGTGTGTGTGTGTGTGTGTGTGTGTGTGTGTGTGTGTGTGTGTGTGTGTTTTACGTACTTGTGTCATGGAAATCAGAACTGACATTAAGATCGAATATAAATACTGCCGCTATGGGATAGGAAGAAGACAAAGAGGAGTAAGATGCTTTAGCCACTTTAAAATGAAACTGAATAAGACTGTACAAAACAAACAAAAAAAACATAACATCACGCCCATAATCCCCAAAGGGGAAGCAGAGTCAAAGGGGCAGCAGGCCCCTTTAACCACATTCAGCCAAAAACAAAACTGGGCTGGGTTAGATGGCAAATTGTGAAAAGTAGTAACAAGTGGCTAGCTCGTCGCCTGCACAATCACATACCCAAAACCCCATATACCATTAGTCGCCCATTTCGACATGCTAGGCAAGAAACACAGATGGCACATTCTTTTTAAGTCTCAGACCAACAAGACTATACAAGAAATAACTAGTTAAAAGCCGTCGCTAACTAGTTTACCACATAAGTCGCCTTTTACAATATTCTAAACAAGATATATGTACTATCGGTACATTATTTTCTAGGTAGGTAGGCTAGGATAATAATTTCCTCCTAACCGATATAGGTTACAATCTCAACGATAATTATCCAGGTGCGCTGGAGACATTACTGTGCACAAGTGTGTGCGCAAGCACAGGTGTACACTTAACTTCTTTACTCTCATAGTCCGGTGAGACAGCAATTCGACATGACCGGGGAGAGGTCAGACGCAGGACCAACGGCATAACTTGCTGATGAACGAACTGAACTTGACGATTTATAAGTGTTTGTTTCAAACCCATATAAATAAAGAGTATTATGACTTTGAATTTGACTTTTACTTTGCTTTCTAAGGCACAGACGGCGGCTAATGCGAAACATTTTGAATATATAAAATGTTTATTCGGCAATTAGACGTAGATATAATTTGATTACGCAGTAAGTACCTACAAGAGAAGTTAATGAAAACATGTTTGTTGAAAATAGCATCTACCGCAAATAAACTTCGGCTTCCAAAGGTCAAACGTAAAGCCCTAACCGTTCCTTCATTTAATAAATCAACGTAATTCAGTCGAGTTTTCTTTCTCGCAACTTTTTCGCAGAAGTGGAAAGCGCTTCGAGAAGAATTTCATAATCTATGCCGTGATAACCCATTTAGCCGCTCAGGGGTGCTATGGCCGTGTAATCGTGTTACAAGGTCTATGGTTATAAATACCCCATTTCTATATAAGGTATATATATGGGCGTGATGTTATGTACGTATCTATGTATGTATGTATATAAAGAGGAGAGTGTGAAAGCCATGGTTGTTCATGTTCGAATATGTACCTATACTAATATCAGAAAGCTGAAGAGTTTGTGAATTTGCTTGACACGCTAATCTCAGAAGCTACTGGTCCGAATTGAAAAATATATTTTTGTGTTGTATTGAGGAAGGCTATATAACATTAACCATCAACGCGAGTGCAACCACGGGCGAAGCTAATATAACATATAGTTTATGTTTTATATGTTACAGAAATCCGATATCTTCAGTAAAAAATTAACACAAAATTTAGTATTTTAAAAGCTTTTAAAGCTAAAAAACAAGGTTTATACCTATTGATGGAAATTTTCACACTTCAAATATTAACTAACTAACTAACTAAACTTCACGCCATTTCTCTAGCGGTCTTCTTCAAATATTGTGTGACTTTAATATTTCATGAACACTATTGTACCCATAATGGCTTGTTCAAATTAGATAATGTGACAAACAAAGGCATTTTTACTCGAAGCATGGATGTATATTAATCTTATAAATAATATTCATGTAACTATTCAAATTCTAGCATTGTTTGGTTGCCACAAGTATTTGGTGTGCTTTAGTAAATTTTGAACTATTTCAACAACTTCTTACCAACTTTCAAGTCAGTGCCCTTTTAGAACGTAGACTACATGTAAATATGCACAAATATCACGACAGTTTCAGCCGATTCATTCTAAAACTGCATGAGTAAACATTCATCCGTCAGTTTGCACTCTATCAAACAACACTTTAATATATCTCCACTGTTTTTACAATACAATGCATTTTACAGTTAAAATAACCACACAATTTTCTACAAATCAACGACATCGAAATAGTCTTTGTTAAAGATCCTTTAAGAAAATACCTTAGGTATGACGTAGTCCTAATATGTTTACCAATAAATTGTTTACAATTCGCCCATGTTGAACTGGGATTAAAAAGGAATGTGCCAATTGTGTTCCTTGCCTAGCATCTCGTAAAAGGCGATTAATGGTATATCGCGTTTGGGTGTGTTTGTGTAGGCGACGAGCTAGCTACATCTTACTTGCTTTTTCACAATTTTCCATTTAACTCAGCTCAGTTTGGTTTGGTCTGAATGTGGTTGAAGGGGCTTGCTGCCCCTTTGACTCTGCCTACCCCTTCGGGGATTGTGGTCGTGATGTTTTATAAAACAATTCGCTAGATTTGAATAAGTGTATCCACAAGCATAGCCTTATAGTACAAATTATAGATACAAGGTATTAGAGTTGGGAATCCATAGTCGTCTGCCGATATTTTACTTAAAAATAAATAAATAATGCTTTATTAACAAAATATTTTTTTCAATTTTTGTTTGATTCTAATGTATTCCAAAATAGGCTGTTGCCTGTAGTATGGAATCCAGTGTCCTCTCCCATTAATGTAGGTATACAAAACACAAGTAAGTAAGTTATATCAATAGTATCGATATTATAATTATTGATACGTTAGTATTGATGCCATAGATACCACTAGAATTAGCGAGTCTGGTAATTACATTGAAGCGACTGTCAGTCTGACCTTCGTAACCCTAAGAGGGGAACCAGACAATTTTTGGATTAATGGATTATGATTACAAATCCAAAGTTGAATTTGCAGGTTTCATCACGATGTTTTCCCTCACCGTTGAGCTAGTGGTATAAATACGTACATAGATTTGAAAAATCCAGAGGTACGTGCCCGGGTTTGAATTCGAACTCCTCGGTTGAGAAGCGCGTGTCCTTACCATTGAGATACCACCGCTCTTAAGAGATATATAGAGAGATGAGAGATAAGTGTTCTTCAAGATTCTTATGTCCTTCAAGATCCATATAATGCTCTTCAACTTCTAAGTAAAACACAATTTAATTCAACTTACCGAATTAATCTACTTCAATTTTCGTTGAACCGCGCTAACTATAAAAGTCAAATCTGAGATTAAGAGTGTCTGTCAAGTTTTTGCGAATGATTTCTACGATGCATCTGAGTTCGGTATTCAATAGCTGTTTTAAGTAGGTATTCGGTGATTAAAAACTTTTAGATGCTTCGGCCATTTATGGCAAGTTATTGATTTTCAGCCAAATGCAGATAAAAATAATAGAATTATCTACCTACAGATAGCGCGCGAGTTGAATGCAGAGCTCAGGTATGTCTCGTCTCAGGCCCCGACTGCATTCAACTCGCGCGCTATCTGTATATATAGCGGTAAATATAAATCAACAAGCTGTGCCCGTTTCACCTGCGTCTATGTTTAATAAGTCGTAGCGTGATGTCATAGCCTGTAGCCTTCCTCAATAAATGGATTCAGCACACAAATAACTTTTCAATGCGACCTGAGATTGCGCGTTCAAACAAACAAACTCTTTAGCTTTTTATATAAGTACTAGCTGTGCCAGCGGTGTCACCCGCGTTTATGGTTAATATTATAAAGACTATTTCCGTCATACATGATTTCTATGTAACTTTAACCATTAAGGCTGCACACGCGACGGAAGCTTAAAAAATGGAGTAATTTCTCCCGTTTTCCCAACATTTCCCTTCACTACTCTGCTCCTATTGATTGTAACGTGATGAATAGTAAACTATAACCTGCCCAGGCGTATGAAGAATAATTGTACCAAGTTTCGTTAAAATCCGTCGAGTAGTTTTTATTTCTATAAGGAAAATACAGACAGACAGACAGACAGACAAAAATTTTACTGATTGCATTATTGGCATCAGTATCGATCACTAATCACTCCCTAATAGTTATTTTGAAAATATATTTCATGTACAGAATTGACCTCTCTACAGATTTATTATAAGTATAGATAGATATAGATATGGACGCTCAAGCGTTGATAGCTCAATGGTAACACGCGCCTCATATACGAAGGGTGCGGGTTCAAACATAGACTTATATCTCTGAATTTCTTAAATATATGTATGTATGTATACATAATACTGACTGGCTCGATGGCGCATTCGGTAGTGACCCTGCGCCATGCGTCAAGAGTTGTGGTTTCGATTCCCAACCAGGACAAACATTCGTGTGATTAATACTTGTGTTTGTTCTGTGTCTGGGTGCATGTCCAATATTTAAGTATATATTTGTAATACCGCTGTTGATTCTGATATCCGTACCACAAGTGCTTAAGCTACTTATCTCGGAATTAGATCAATGTATCTGACTCCTTTGGGTCCCTTTAACCACATTCAGCAAAAAATAAAACTGGGCTGGGTTAGATGAAAAATTGTGAAAAAGTTGTGACAAATGGCTAGCTTGTCGCCTACACAATCACATACCTAAAACCCCATTCACTATTAGCCGCTATTTACGACATGCTAAGCAAGAAACACAGTTAGCACATTATTTTTAAGTCCCAGACCAACACGGGACAATGGGCTGGGACAATTGTGAAATTTGTGACAAGGGGCTAGCTTGTCGCCTACACAATCACATACCCAAAACCTCATATACCATTAGTCGCCTTTTACGACATGCTAAGCAAGAAACACAGTTGGCACATTCTTTTTAAGTCCTAGACCAACATGGGACAGTAATGGTATAGCTAGTTGTACAATCAATTAGTAATTAGTAAATTGATATCAAATTAATAAGATATGATACTATTGATTGACCTTAACTATGTGAAGTTCCAAATAAACACAAGTACCGATGAAAGTGCCGACATCAAAGCATTATAAGCGTTTAGTCTCGAACTCAGTATACACGAATGTACTAAGGAACAACAATTATATTACACACAATGTAATGTTGTAGACACTTCATTAAATAAGGCATTATCATATGATATTAATAAGAAGGAGGAGTATAATATTGAAGATGAATCTCCAAAGTAGGACAAAAATATATTTAGTAATATATCAAAAGTCCGCTGTCCGTCCGTTATTATATAAATCTTTATATATATATGTATATATATATGTATATATATATATATATGTATATATATATATATATATATATATATAAATTTCGTGTCACAGTGTTAGTTGCCATACACCTCCGAAACGTATTAACCGATTTTTATGAAATTTTATATGTACACTTGGTAGTTCTGAGAATATGTTGTTATCTATTTTTCATACCCCTAAGTGATAAGGGTGGTCCATCCCAAAGCTATAACTTGAGAACAGCTTTGCCGATTACGCTAATTCTTTTTAGTAGTAATTATTATTGTCAATTTTTAATGAAAAAAAAAATTAAAAAATTACGCGGTTGGTTAAAACAATGGGTATTGAAAATCCGAGAACGGGGCGTTACGAATTGCGCCGGGTCAGCTAGTATCTCTATATAAGACGCAACTATATATATAACACCACGCCCGTAATCCCCGAAGATGCAGAGTCAAAGGGGCAGCGAGCCCACGTTCAGCCCAAAAATAAAACTGGACTTGGTTAGATGGAAAGTTGTGAAAAAGTTGTGACAAGTGGCTAGCTCATCGCCTACAGAATTACATACTCAAAACCCGATATACCCCTCGCCTTTTACGACATGCTAGACAAGGAACAGAATTGGCACATTCTTTTTAAGTCCCATACCATGAGACAATGAATATTAAACATAGATAATTTCATTATTTGCCTATAATTAGTTACTCGACTGCAACATTAAGTAAATACAGCGCGCTCTAGTGAGCGATCAGTTTGTGTGTTTGTGTGTCGCGTGTCAACATGCCGGAGTACTGTTACAAATTCCAGTTTCGATTCTGATTAGGAGCAGATATGAGTTTGTGCTAATATTAGCTAATATCTTACCATGAGGGTGAATTGTATTTACATACAGTACTAAGTTACCGAATATTTTGTGAGATCATTTTAATGTAAATTGTTACTATGATTATTGGTAGCGGTGGTAGCTCAATGGTAAGGACACGCGCCTCTTAACCGAGGAGTGCGGGTTCAAACCTGGGCACGTACCTCTGGATTTTTCAAATCTATGTAAAGTACGTATTTATACCACTAGCTAGACGGTGAGGAAAAACATCGTGATGAAACCTGTAAATTCAAACAACTTTGGATTTGTAACCATGATCTAAAAATTGTCTGGTTCCCCTACATCAGGGTTACGAAGGTCAGATCGGCAGTCGCTTCAATGTAATTACCAGTCTCGCTACATCCTGGATCATGGTCTAAGCGGACCCCGTCTAAGCACTGGGCATAACGCTAAGAAGATGATGATGTTACTAGGATTATTGAAAGGAATTTATCACTAACTAGCTGACCCGGCGCACTTCGAAACGCCCCGATTTCGGTTTTTTTTATTATTTTCCTCGCAATGTTTCCATATTTTCTTACCGTACAAACCTTTTCAAGAAGATTGCGGATATTTTAAAACTAAAATCAGCAACATCGGCCCAACCATTCTCGAGTTTTAGTGAGACAAACAAACAGCAATTCATTTCTATATATATACTGTATGACCCGGCGCACTTCGTACTCAGATTTTTAAAGCCCATTTTTTTTATTTACCGCGCAACTTTGTTATTTTTTTCTTTCATAAGAACCTTCACTTGACAATAACAAACACAACTAAAAAAGAATTAGCGAATTCGGTAAAGCCGTTCTCAAGTTATAGCTTTGGGGTGGACCACCCTTAACACTTAGGGGTATGAAAAATAAATAACAGTTTGTTCTCTATTTTTCATATTCTCAGATCTACTAAGTGTACATATAGAATTTCATCAAAATCGGTTAAGCCGTTTTGTAGGAGTATTAACGGCCAAATCATCTATGCGATCGATAAGACAATATCGATAGTATCATAGTTTTTTACTATCGATAGTCTATTCGGTATTGAAAAGCAATACTATCGATAGTATCGATACTATCTATAGTTAATTGGTTAGTAGCGATCGAAACTGTCGATAGTATTGCTGTTCACCGATAGTTTTTAGTATCGATTGTCTATCGATAATTAAATAAATAAATAAATATCCGACTACATCACATACATTGATCTGACTCCGAGTTAAGTAGCATAAGCACTTGTGTTACGGATATCAGAATCAACAGTGGTATTACAAATATATACTTAAATATTGCATATTAACACCCAGACACAAAACAAACACAAGTATTCATCATATGAATGTTTTTCCTGGGTGGGAATCGAACCCACAACTCTTGGCGCATGGGGCAGGGTCGCTACCGAATGCGCCATCAAATCAGTCAGTAATATAATTGTACTATCGATAGGCAATACTAAAAGAATATGTTAATCAATATAGTTCTTATCGCACCTATATTTTGAAAACGTTTTCAAGAAAACTGTCTATTATATTTCAAAGATAACATTTCAAACTTCTCGTTAGAGACTTGTTTCTGTGTACATTTCAGCTCAAACTTTGACATTTCATTACCTGCCTAATTTAACTTAAGTATCAATACTTGGCAGTAACTTGATGGCAAAAGTCGAAGCTTTATAAGTAAAGCAAAACCTTACTTAGACTCAATGATACATTTAAACATTTTAAAGTAATTTAATGGACAGGAAAACAGTTCCCCGGTTAAATGGTTTGTACAAATTCGTTTCTCCTTTTTCTAATTTATCTACTCGACTACGAAAAAAGCAAAAAGAAGAGGTATGGTTTTAGCCTTGTATCATCATCTTCCTAGCGTTATGTCCCGTGCTTAGACGGGGTCCGCTTAGACCATGATCCAGGATTTACCGAGTCTGGTTTGAAGCGACTGCCGATCTGACCTTCGTAACCCTAAGATAGGGGAACCAGACAATTTTTGGATCATGGTTACAAATCGTAAATTGTTTGAATTTGCAGGTTTCATCACGATGTTTTCTATCACAGTAGAGCTAATTGTATAAATACGAACATAGATTTGAAAACCAGAGATACGTGCCCGGATTTGAACCCGCACTCGTCGGTTAAGAGGCGCGTATCCTTACTATTGAGCTACAGAACATTGAGATACAGAACAAACACAAGTATTCATTATACGAATGTTTTTATTTGGTGGGGATCGAATCCACAACTCTTGGCGCATAGGATAGAGTCACTACCGAATAAGGCATCGAGCCAGTCAATTTAAGGCAAGTAATTGACTTTGTGATTATGTAGGCGACGAGCTAGCTACCTTTCAATGGTTTTACACAATTTCACACCTAACTGAATTTTATGTTTAGTTAAAGTTATTTTCTGCTCTTTAACCTCTATCTACCTTTTTGAGAGTGCAAATATAATGATATGTACAGTCGCACGTTGGTCTGGGACTCAAAAATAATGTGCTTTGCCTTGCATGTCGTAAAAGACGACTAATGGTATCGAGTTTTGGGTGTGTGACTGTGTAGGCGACGAGCTAGCCACTTGCCACTACTTTTTCACATTTTTTCATCTAACTCAGCTCAGTTTGGCTTTGTCTGAATGTGGTTGAAGGAGCTTGCTGTCTCTTTGATCTGCCTACCTCTTTGAGGATTACGGGCATGATCATATAGGTATATGTTATGTAATAGGCAAACAAGCTTAAGAACAAAAGTGCCTTCCAACTCTGAGAAGAATTAGACTTAATGAGACATAGAATTAACAAGCTAATTTGTGTCAATTGCTTTGCAAAATTATCTTTATTGGATATCAATTGATTTGGATCTGATCTAACGTGAAATTAAGCACAACTATCAGATGACTGGCGACTTGGTGAACTGGTTAGGGACCATTAAACTATTGGCTGGTATGATTTTCAGTTGCGGAAAATGTAGGTATGATGATAATTTTGTAACGATGTATATTTGTAAACTTCGATATCTTTTTACTAATAAGGATCAATAGCATAAACATATGTGCTTAGTTTTGAGTGAATTAATTACAAGGTTGTTTTGGTGTACATACATATATTATTCTAGTACTGTATATGAATATGTGTAAGTTTAAAAACAAAATTAATTAACAGCTATTGCGCAAATTCCCAAAAACATAATAAAAAAATTGTAAATTCATTCGCGGTATATTTTAATTAGTGATATGAGTTTGATGCTACAGGCTCGATTATTCAAATTCAGAATACAGTTAAGGTTGCTTTTTAGATCTATATACATATGGAGTACCCATATTTATACAGACTTAAGTTGACATTGTTTGACTTCTTCACTACACTCCTAAGCTCTATTTATAGTTATTTTGCACAAGATATTCCAATTAGAGATCATATGTGGCTGGTACTACTTACTTAGGAATTAGTACTCAAACAAAACTGCTTGAACTGTGAAATTAACCTAGAAATTATTGAGCAAAATCAGCATGATAAAATAGGCGTTCATTTTGAGCATATCTAATAATAATATTATTATGAGTAAGGAAATAAATATTAGCTTTGTGAGTTTTAGAGCTACATTATATAATAGAGTAATAATAGTAATATATATATATATATATATATATATATATAGCAATACGTTTCCAATCCCTGAATAGGTAGACAGAATCAAAAGAACAGCAAGCCCCTTTGACCACAGCCAAAAAGAAGCTGGGTTGGTTAAATGGAATATTGTGAAAAAGTAATGAGAAGTGGCTAACTAGTCCTTTACATAATTTCCTCCTAACCGTTATACGTCACGGCGACCAATCCCAACGAGGATTAGCCATCTGCGCAGGAGATATTATAGTGCACAAGTGTGTGGTGCACTCTCTATTTCTTCACTCTCATAGTCCGGTGAGACGGCAATTGAACATGACCGGAGAGAAGTCAGGCGCAGGACCAACGACTTAACGTGCTTTTGCTTACATAACCCACAAATGTATATGTATGTTAATAACATATTTTTGAATGAATTAGACCAACACGTTGACTTTTATATATTAATTACATCACACCCACAATTCCCATAGGCGAAGGCAGCATCAAAAAAGCACCAACTCCCATAGCCTTTTTAATCATCATAACAACTTAATACGTAAAAATTTTCTACGCAGATTCTAAAGCGGTCTAGAATTTAGTTAAAATCCAGACTAGCTTAATCTAGCTTTACCGTCAAAGCGTATTCCGACGGAAAAGAGAACAAAGCCTCGAAATATAAAAAGAAACCAAATTGCTAAATATTTTATTAGCTTCCAAATTTAGCACAAAGACCCGATCGGTTTAAATCAACCCTGAATATTCCCACTCGAACTGTATCTAATTAGAACGAAATTATTTAACGGTACACCGATTTTTCTACCGAGATCAAACGTGATGGCAAGCCTTTGATGTGTCAGAGTGAACTTTGACTGTCGAGAAGCTGGGACGTTACAAGGCCCTTTACCAGGCTCTTAGGACCAGAAATGTAAAGTTTGTAATTGTTAATATTCAATGAGGGAAGTATTTACTAAGCTGGTACCGGCGGTTTATTGATAAAAAGCTGCTCGGCGTATTTGCAGGAAATGTTCTGTTCCGCCTTAAAAGAATTAGCTCAATAAGTACAGAAATGTTAAATTGTGAGTGGTGTGGGTTGAAACCAGGCCACGTGCTTTAGGATTTTCAAATCTAAATACGTATTTACACCATTTAGGTATTTATTAGAAAAAAATAAGTCAAGCTCGATCTCGAATTCGGAAGTGACCCTGCCCCATGCACCAAGATTTGTGGCTCCCCACTCAGGATCAGATGTCAGAAAATTATTCTTAAAACAACGTTGACGTAAATCTTACTAAAATAACGTTGTTTATTAATACATCGTTATTTTTAATTAATACGAAATCTCCTACCTACTTATTTAACTCATTATTCTAAGGAACCAATTTAAAACATATTAGAAAATTAGCAAAATAAAATGTTTACTTTCATATTATGTAGCCAATCAACTGATCAACTTTTGTATGGAAAGGAAAAACAATGTTTGCGCCTTTTCTAAGATTCTGTAAATTCGCTCCTTAGAATAACGAGTTAGAAAAATATGTAAGCGGTTTCGCAATAAAAAAAAAATAGCCTTGTATACTGCAAATTTTTGGAGCGGTGGTAGCTCAATGGTATGGACACGCAATGGTATGGACACGCGACTCTTAACCGAGGAATGCGGGTTTAAACCCTTTTTTCAAATCTATGTACGTATTTATACCACTATCTCGACGGTGACGGAAAACATCGTGATGAAACCTGCAAATTCAAACAACTTTGGATTTGTAACCATGATCCAAAAATTGTCTGGTTCCCCTATCTTAGGGTTCTCAAGGTCAGACCGGCAGTCGCTTCAATGTAATTACCAGACTCGCTAAATCCTAGATCATAGTCTAAGCGGACCCCGTCTAAGCACGGGACATAACGCTAGGAAGATGATGATACTGTAAATTTTAAACGAGACAACATGCCGTTGCTTATTGCACGTCAAATTAAGGGTTGAAATAATAAAAACCCGACGATATTTGTCGTATACGTGTACAAGGGGTACTTTCCAGCTGTGTGAGGGAGCAACCTGGCATCATCGATCAAAATCTCGAATTCACTCTTCATCGGTCAAACTTAGACAGCTCTTATCTAGTTTGAGAATGATGCTCTTTTTTGAAAGGTTCAGCCACGAAATTGGAGTAGAAAAAATAAATGTGGAAATGTCACCACTGTCGCTGTTCTTAACTTAACGTTCGTAACTTTTCAAGTATGGGCAGTGACCCTCTTTTGTACGTAGTATATATATTATTACTCTGTGATATTAGTAAGAATATAAGGGCTGAATGAGTTTTGGGTACTAGTGATATTAATAAATAAACATTAATATAAATGTTGGTCTGGGACTTGGCCCATGTTAATCTGGGACAAAAAAAAAACAAAAAAAAAAAAGAATGTGCCAACTGTGGTTCTTGCCTAGCATGTCGTAAAAGGCGACTAATGGTTTACGGGCTTTTGGGTATGTGTCTAAGTAGGCGACGAGCTAGCCACTTGTCGCTCCTTTTTCACAGCTTTCCATCCAACCCAGCCCACTGTCCCGTGTTGGTCAGGGATTTAAAAAGAATATGCCAACTGTGGTTCTTGCCTAGCATGTCGTAAAAGGCGACTAATGGTATATCGGGTTTTGGGTGTGTGATTTTGTAGGCGACAGGTTAGCCGCTTGTCACTGCTTTTTCACAATTTTCCATCTAACCCAGCCCGGCTCTTTTTTTGATTGAATGTGGTTGAAGGGGCTTGCTGCCTCTTTAACTCTGCCTACCCCTTCCGGGATTATGGGCGTGATGTTATGTATGTATGTATAAATAAATATATTTAAAATAAATATATATAAATAAATATTATTATATTTATTTATATTAATGTTTATTCCTTCTTATAGTTGTAGCAATGGAGATAATTAGATGTCTTTTATAAATATTAAGTACTAGCTTGTGCCCGCAGCTTCGCTTGCGCATCGATGAAACATAGCCTTTATGTTATTCAGGTGTATGAGCTATATTATTCTAAAGTTTCATTAAAATCCATTCAGTAGTTTTTTTGTGAAAGAGTAAAAACCATCCATCCATACATACAAACTTTCGCGTTTATAATTTTAGTAGGATATGTAAATATGCTATCTTTTTAAGTAGATTTCCTTTAGTTTCTGATATTTTTACTAGTTTTTGCCCGCGGCTTTGCACGCGTTAATTACGGGGTAACGTAGTTCACCTTTTTCTCCATATAAATTTTAGAACGTTTTACCCCCTTAGGGGGTGATTTTTAGGAAATACTTATTTAGGAAATGTCTACATCATGATAACTATATGCGTGAATTTCAATCCAAATCATTGAATGGTTTGAGCTGTGCATTGATAGATTAGTAACGGATGCTTTGTACCCCTTTTTATGAGAATTACGTGGAGGAGTATGAGATTGGGCAGTTTATATGGAGAAGGAGTGCAGAAAGATAATATTTTAATAAATAATAATAAAAAAAACGAATAATAGTCGAATTTCGACAAGGGGGCAACCACTAATAATATAAGCTGGCCGTCTATTTTGTCTTACCTTTGATTTATTCTTTGAAAAAAACTTAAATAGATTCTTTGAAGGAGGAGTTAAAATGGAGAGTTTCCAAGATAAGTAATAGTCTCATCTTGTGCGAGACGGCGCTTCGTCAACAAGGTATTATCGCTATAATTAATACCTTGTTTTTACTAAGCAATTGGTGTAAAATTAAAGTAATTTATAACGAAATTAATATCTATTGCTGTATAAATAATGTTAATTTCATTTATTTAATCGGGATAAGATCAAGTCTTATCCATATAAGAATTGAGGCATGAAAGGGTTCTTCTTTACATCGCAAATTTTCCTAATTCTTTTTTTCAAATTTGACCTTACGCACTTACGTACGGCATGTTCCAGAATTTCTGATTTGCGATAATGTTGACCTAAGTCTACAATCAGATGATTGTAGACTTAGGGCAACTCGTGCGTCAACATAGCGAATTAAAATAAATATTAATTCATCTAAAATGTTGTATCAAACACACATATCTAAACATTTAACTTTGAGAGCACTTGAAATGGAATAGAGTAATTTATTAGTATTCTACAGTATTTTATAGTTTAAAATAAATTAGGCTTCAAAGATCTTAATTACCTTTCAGACGGTTGAATGACCTAATCTTATTTATAAACCATTCTCAGACAACACGATAATTTATCTCTGTCGATATTATTTAAAAATGGCAGATGAATGATTTATCTAAGTGAGGTATCTACGAGGTAGATTAATTATTATTTATTTTAATAAGCTATGTTGACGCACGAGAGTCGGTGTTTATAAATTTACCTTACGCTAACAAAACGCAATTTTTATTTTGCTAGAATTTGTTTGTTTGTCACACTTTCACGCTTTAAACAGTTAACTGATTTTAAAAATTCTTTCACTAATAGAAAGCTACATTATGAGTGAGTAACATAGGCTATATTTGATCACCGTATTCCCACAGTAACAGGTACTACGCCGGTGAAACTGTGAGGCGCTGCTAGCATGTTATAATATGGGTTAATCAAAACACATGGGAGCGTAAGCCAAGTTCAAGCAATCTTATGAACGTCGTTTTGTAAGTATAATGATCTCACGTACCCCAAGGACACTCACCGTACTTTAAGAAACCCTCTAAGCCAGTGATCCCAACAAAATCAGTTATCGATAACTGCCTTAATATTACAAGGAAAATCCCTTATTCGGACATCGACTAATTGAGTTACTTTTGATGGAAACACCTCTGAGAATTCTCACATTTCCCCTGAATTATTGAGCTGCACAAAACCTCTAACCGGTCTTTTACTAACGGAGTATTGATTAATAGTTTCTCTATGGTAGTAAAGATGAAAGGACTAATTACTAGTTTTTAATAACAGTATTCAGTATGTAGTAAGTTCTTTTAATCATTTTGAGCCTAGGACAATATGTAGTTGGGTTAGATGCAGAACTGTAAAAAAAATATGTACTGAATCACAATCCCAATCTACTATACTAATATTATAAAGCTGAAGAGTTTTGTTTGTTTGCTTGTACGCGTTAATCTCAAGAGCTACTGATCCGATTCGAAAAATTCTTTCAGCGTTAGATAGCCTATTTATAGAGGAAGGCTATAGGCTAGAAACGCAGGCAAAACCACGGGCACAGCTAGTAGTTAGTACGCCTTTTCGGATTTGCTAGAAAAGGAATAATAAACATGAATAAGTTAATAGTAACAAGCGACATAATAGACATTAGTCCCCTTTTATTACTTTAGGAATAGTTGGCACTTTATTTTCAAGTCCAAGATCAGGACAAAAAGTAGTACATACTTATCTATACTTATAATAAATCTGTAGAGAGGTCAATTCTGTACATGAAATATATTTTCAAAATAACTATCAGGGGGTGATTAGTGATCGATACTGATGCCAAAAATGCAATCAGTAAAATTTTTGTCTGTCTGTCTGTATGTTCCTTATAGAAACAAAAACTACTCGACGGATTTTAACGAAACTTTTTACAATAATTCTTCATACTCCTGGGCAGGTTATAGTATACTTTTCATCACGCTACAATCAATAGAAGCAGAGTAGTGAAGGGAAATGTTGGGAAAACGGGAGAAGTTACTCCATTTTTTTAAGCTTCCGTCGCGTGTGCAGCCTTAATGGTTAAAGTTACATAGAAATCATGTATGACGGAAATAGTTTTATAATATTAACCATAAACGCGGGTGACACCGCTGGCACAGCTAGTTAATAAATATAAGGAGATGAGCGGCAGTAGCTCAATGGTAAGGACGTGCTTCATAACCGAGGGATGCGGGTTCAAACCCAAGCAAGTACTATGGATTGTCTCAAGTCTATATACGTATTTATACCACTTGCTTAGCGGTGAGGGAAAACATCGTGATGAAACTTGCAAATTCAAACAACTTTGATTTGTAACCTTGATCGAAAAATTGTCTGGTTCCTCTATCTTAGAGTTACGAAGGTCATATTGGCAGTCGCTTCAATATAATTACCAGACTCGCTATGTCCTGGATCATGTTCTAAACGGACCCCGTCTAAGCACGGGACATACATAACGCTAGGAAGATGATCTGATTGTAACTTATGAATGCATTGAATAAATACTTACTATCCTAGTTTAAGGAACGAACTTACACACTTTACTTTCAAAGCAAACTAACAAACCTAGTATATAAGGCTACTTATTCCATTTAGCGTAAAGTATTTACAATTAAAATTAGCCATCCCACGCAGACAGATTCAAAATTAAAATGGTTCCAGAGATCACTGTGAACGGCGGAAATGAGAGGCTGACGGCTTAATTATGGCCATGAAAGTTGTTTGGGTAGGAAAACAGACAACATTACAGTCATATTGTTATATGGAATGGACTCTTTTGAAATAATGTTTAATAAGGTACAAAATTAAAATTGAAATATGATTCAAAATGGTTCCCCGTTTTAGGGTTACGAAGATCGGCAGTCGCTTCAATGTAATTAATAGACAGCCCAAATTCTGGATCATGGTCTAAGCGACATTTCCCGTGCTTAGTACGGGCGCACTAAGCACGGCAAATAACACTAATAAGAAACAATAGGCATACTCCAAGTCAAAGTCAAAGTCAAAACATTATTTATTTATATAGGTTCCAAAGAAACACTTATAAATCGTAAAAAACAGTTAAAGCTATATGATTCTACCACCGGTTCGGAATGTTGCATCTACCGAGAAGAATCCGGCAAGAAACTCGGTAGTTACTCTTTTCAACGACAGTATTAACAAAGTTGTAAGTTAGGCCCAAAATAGGCTGTTCGCCTGCGCTGCAAAATGTTCATTGACTGAGACATTTTAACTAATAGCTATTAAGACTTGACATTTTAAAAACAGTAACTATCTAGTTTCTTGCCGATTCTTCTCGGCAGAATCGATTTTTTGACCGGTAGATATTGATCTTGTTCTGACGAATTATAAGTGCTTTATTGAAGCCTATGTAAATAAATAAATGAATTTCAATTTCATTTCATTTCATGATTCAAATTCATGATGTTTGTTATGTTTTAATAAATATTCTCTCTTAAAAATCTACCTTCTCGCTTAAATCCTAACTAGCCTGACATCTTAGATTTTTATGTATTTAACAAATAAAAGCCACAAAACCTACCATGAAAAAGCCTTACAAATAATGCAATGCTAGATGCATACTAAACAATTAATAATAAGGCCATTAAAACTACCGTGAAAAGACTATCAAATTAAATTAGACGACGCATTAGCTTAGCGATAAAAGCGTTATCTGCTGAGAGGTCATTAGTTCGACGTCCGCGTTAGGCTTCTGAATCGCGTTAATGGCCTGGTCTGGGCGTTCTGGGTCCTCCCAGTCCAGTCGTTTAACTAATTTAACGTTATAATACGTGTATAGTAAAAACTTTCTTAAGTTATATAGTAATAATGAGAAAAGTGCTTTAAAACGCTTACATAAGTCAAACAGTATACTTATTCCTTTGCCAGCATCTTCATCCATACATGTCAATTCGGTTCATATTTATTTTCTTCTAACGATTTAGAATTTAGAAGTTATTGAAGCTTGTAAATAAAGATAATTTCATTTCATTTATTTCGTTTATTGATAAAGAGGGGTGATAGCTCAATAGTATGAATTCGCGTCTCCTATGACAGCGGTACTGGTTCAAGCTCAGGCATATATCAATAAACTGAGCCAATATGAAAAAAAATGGCCTTGTCAAGTCTTTGTACTTGCTTGTACCACAGGAGCAGTATTAAGAGATAAGTCGTTAAGAAACCTGCCATCCAGATGTGTAAACCAGATAAATTGGCCGTCCAATTTATCTGGTTCTCCTGCTTAAGGATAAAGAAGATCAGACGGTAGTCGCTTCAATGTAATCAATCAGAATCGCCAAAACTAGGGTCATGGTCTAAACGGACCTCGATCAGAAGGATTCCGATGCTAGGCAAAGGACGGTCTCGGGTAATACTGGCCAAATTTATTGAAGTAAGAATTGTGTTCGTTAGTTACTCAATATTAATTAGGTAAAACATCCTCATCAATGACACAAAGGGAGATTGTACCTTAAACACATTATACGAGCCAATTTTCCAAGTAGTAGTAATAAAATAATTATTAAACACATGTAATAAAAAAAAAAAACAGTAATTAAATATTTGCGTTTTCCAATCAAAATAAAAAATATAATTTTATACAAAAAAAAAAAATATATTATTTAATCCATTTCGTAAAAGTATGGCGAATTCGATTCCAATGTACACTGAAATACAATCAATGAATCATTTTTAATTTTCAGATTACCTCTCAGTAAAACTACAGATGTGTACTAAATATTCAGAAATATTTTAAACTCGGTGTTTTAAATATTTACATAAAATAAATAAACCTTTTTATCAATTTTATGTTTATTACCATTTCACTTATATATTTTCTGACGACCTTAGGGCCTTCCCTTGTATAAATAAATTTATATGTATTATTTATGCTATGTAAATTAAAATACAAAATACTAAAAAAAATAAGATTTTTATATAATAATTAGTGGTTTAATTAATTAAGTAGTTAGTTAATTAGTTATGAAACAACCAAAACAATAATTATACAACTTACAGCTTTCCGTTATCGTTTTCTGAAATTTTATGTTAAAATCGTATATTTAACTGATATTAAGTATATTTCGTAAGAGCTAGATCATCAGTAAAACATAGTTAGTACACTAATACATGGTTTTAATAAATTACCTTTGTGTACATTCTCATTTATAAGTTTTGAAATTATAACAAAAAAATTAAAATGACTTAAAAAAATCATTATTTTAATATTGACGTTATGTCACGGAACGCATTTTTATTTTTAATAAGCCTAGTTATATATAATTACCATTAAAAGGCTTTAAAAACTTTGTACTATTCAAACTCAGACCAAAATATTGTAAAGGCTCTATATTTCAATAAATTTATGTCTAAAAAATCACCAAACACACAGGATAACATATCTTTCCGAGTGATAAACATTCCGGCATTCATACACAAATTTCCAAAAGTTATGTAATAAAAAAAGCCGCATCGCGCGATTTTTTTACAAACACACAAAATAAAAACAAAAAAAACGTGACACGAACTCACCTTTTTACTCCTCACGACACATTTCACTTCCACTTTTAATTCTGATAACACTCTCACTTATCGTTATCAATCACTTCATATCTCGGAACGGGCACTACACTGCACTCGCGTGTTTCGAACGGGCGTCGAGACGTGCGTCCCCTATCGTCAGAGAACCATTCTAGCCCCCTTCCATACATATACATACATAGTATATAAATTAAGAGTACGCATGCGCGGTGGGAAGGAATATAAATTCGCTATTTGTTACCGGGTAATTTTTGTTCAAATGTCTTGTTGGTTACGACAGTCATATGTATTATTTAGTGAAATGAAATTATATTATATATTCAATTTAATTTAAATTTAAATATACCAAGTACCTACTTATACCAGTATATTGCCAGTACAGGTAGGCATCGTCACTCAGTTAACTGTACCGCGAAAAAATCGGCAATAAACTCGATTACTATTTTCACTAGCAAAACTTAAAATCTTCCGATTATAAGATCAACTACATAATGTGGGCGAAACTTAATTACGTTTATTTTGGAGTTAACTATAAATCCTCGTCGTTTAAAGAACCTTTTACATTGTATTAACCCTTTTTAATTAGACATTTAGACAGTATGTTCGTACATAAATAACTTTATTTTAAATAGAAGTAATTATTAGATTTCTCTATAAATAATAAAAGCAGTATTTTAGTAAAAGGTCTATGGAGACCTTGATATGGATCTAAAAGGAATATTGAATTTATATAATCAGCGCGTATGGTTTGATTTCTATATAAGTTTTGTTTGCCATTCTAACTTTAAAGGTGAAAGGTCATAGAGTCTAATAAATGTAACTAACTAACTAAACTTCACGCCACTTCCCTAGCGGGGTAGGCAGAGAGAACCGAACGCCATATGGCACGATTCTAAGACACCGCATTGTGTATTTATCATAACTAATAACACCCATATGTACTCCAACATTCGTAGATCCAATCCTCCGAAGGCAATGGTCCAGATTGGATAAACAGCAGAGCAGACAGCACGCATCCCTGTCTGACGCTAATATTGACGTCAAACCAGGGTGACAGGCTGCCCTCCACTTGCACACATGCCATACAGTCTACATAGGTAGACTGCGCAGCAGAAATCAATGCCCCGTCAATCCTATATCTCGGCAATATGTCCCAGAGATCCTTTCGTACAACCCTGTCAAAGGCATTCTCCAGATCCACAAAATCCACAGATGTACGTCTCCACGATGTTGCGAAGAGAGAAGACTTTTTCCGTGCATCCTCTACCATTCCAAATACCTCCTGTGCCTCCCACAACATTCCAACGGATTTCACCCCCGATCTCCTCTCATAATAAATGTATATCACAGACCACAGAAATACTATAGACGCGGTAAGGGACGTGGCGCGTGTTACAGCTCATATGAGCAGGCGCTCTAATTGTTGTCAAACGTCGCTCAGTCGTAGTGAGGACGCGGGTGGGATATTTAGTGACTTAAAAAAATAGTAAAATGCCGTGTTGTGCTGTTTTGTCGTGTCGAATAAGGAGCCAAGACCTAAAAGGTTCCCCAGGAGTGATTTCCTTAGTACTAATTTACTGTATTTATAAATTTTTAAAAAAAAAACCGCAATCTGTTATGTTTTGACATATAATTCATTAGTACATTAATATACATACTACGTGATGTATATAAATATAAATGGTATATAAATCATTTTGACAGCCTCTTCAGCAATCGTCAGCATTTAACCTTAAAGGAATACCCGGGGGTATTATCCAATAGGGTAAAAACAGAATAAAATCATTAGCTAATGCAATTACCTTAAAAGTTGAATTAACAACATGTTCAATTCCAATTTAATCCTCTTAATCATAACAAACATCAAAATAAACAAACGTTCACATTTAAAATATAAATATACGAAGACAGAAATACACTTCTATTCCACTTTCAATACACCATCACTATAACGGATCCCATAAATCCTCCCATCCCATCGAACTTAAACTTTAATATATCGCAATAATAATAATTTTAACAACCATGATATCTCGAGCGTCAATCTTTCCTTACTCCAACGGGAAGGAATAAAAGTTTTATGAATCAGGTCAAAACTATAAGAAGTATGACATTAACCCAACATGGTTAGTACTCTATTTACAGACCTGCCACAAAGATGCGACTTATTTTAAGAATTTATAATAATAATTCTCCAGACTGACACACCAATTCCTTGGTTCCAGACTAAGCTTATGCTTATACTATGGATACTAGGTGAACGGATAGACATACTTAAATACCTTTTATGTATGTAATGTATGTTCATCACACAAAACATTTGCCCCTAGCGGGTTTCGAACCCACATCCCCTAGTTTTATGGCCAGGGTCTTAACCATTCGACCAACGGGCTAGTCAATCTGATTTAATAAACATTACGTCTTGATACTGGCCCACGTTGTGATCTTGGTAATGTGTGTACGTGATTGTCAGCTGGGGCAGCAGATTAACCAAATTCGGTCACGGCGGCCAATCTCATCGAGGATTAGCCAACTGCGCAGAAAATATTATAGTGCACAAGTGTGTGCGCAAACACAGGTGTTCTTTGACTCTCTGTTCCTTCACTCTCATAGTCCGGTGAGACGGCAATTCGACATGACCGGAGAGAGGTCAGGTGCAGGACCAACGGCTTAACGTATTGTCCCAGGCACAGGGGTGATTAAACCGCCAACTTCCTGACTCCGGACTGTACTAAGTAATTTCATATTAAAATACCCGGCCACAATTTTTTTTGGCTTGGCCCATGACCTTCGTCTTGGACCTTAGGCGGCGCATGCTACCACTAGACCAACGAGTAGCTAAAAATTCTGAAAGTACTATCTATAGAAATGTGCTATTTATTAACCTTCCTACTAATCCAAAGTCAATATATCGAAACTTGGTGGCGACAACGAAATAGATTTCTGTAGTGGCTGATTTTCTCGACTTGCAAGATACTGTATGTTGGGTATACAGTGAGCTATCTTCAACTGGACTTTAAAGGTATCTTAATTTTTTTTTAAGTAGTTACATTAGCAGTTCTTATTACTATTTTTAAAATAACTAAGCTTAAATTTATTAATTAAAATCCAAGCCACATAATGAAAGACTGAAATTCTTAAATTATAGGTATAATTATATTTATAAAAAATTTATAAATTTTTCAACATTAATCGTATTCAAACTTCAGATCATTTCTGTTGATCTGAGATTCAAACACGTATTAAACATTTATAAAAAACTAATCAAATCTACTCCAATCCTGAAAAGAGTGCATCCCCAAAGGATAGCCGTAATTTGCTTACATTTTATACAGCGGAACTGAATCTTCCCTCCAGGGAATCAATATGAGATAAATGCAATTTTGGATCAGTTATTTCAACTGGATTGTCAGAGATCTAGATCGTGGATTGTATTAGCTTAAAGTTTGAAATTCTAGCTAGTCCCATGTTGGTATGGGATTTAAAAATAATGTGCTAACTGTGTTCCTTGCCTAGTGGAACGAATGGAATACAAAATAAACTTTAACAAAACAAAGATATATTGTAGCAAATAATAATTTGAATTTTAAAACTGTTTTTTCTTCATGACATTTTTGCTGTCTTTTCTTCTATTATTTTTAAGAGGTACATGTTAATGGACGCTGAAGGACAGCGTCGGAGTCAGGTAAGAAGAGGCATGCTCCGGTGGTTCGGACATGTGGAAAGAATGGATGACGAAAGATTGACTAAACAGATATATAATGCGAATGTGGAAGGATGTAGGAGCCGCGGAAGGCCCAGGCTCACCTACGACGACCAGATTGGTCGTGTATTAAAAGAAGGTGATGTTAGGAGTCATAAAAACCGTAGAGCTTGTATAAAAAGGATTATGAATGTTGAAGAGGCGAGTGAGGTGTGTAAGGATCGTGCCATATGGCGTTCGGTTCTCTCTGCCTACCCCGCTAGGGAAGTGGCATGAAGTTTAGTTAGTAGTTAGTTAGTTAGTTATGTTAATGGCTACTATGGCCAGCGTACCAAAAAGGTTCATAAAACCTAACCACCTAGCATGTCATAAAAGGCGTCTAATAGTTAACGGATTTTGGGTGTGTGATTGTGTATGCGACGAGCTAGCCACTTGTCACTACTTTTCCACCCCAGTTTTAGTTTTTGGATGAATTGGGTAATGGGGCTAGCTGCCTCTTTGACTCTGCCTCCCCTTCGGGGATTACGGGCGTGATGATATGTATGTATGTATGTATGTTAATTTTTTCCCTTGTAGGACATTTAGATTGTTAGTCTAAACAAGTATATTGATGAAAGAAAAACACCGATAAATTATACAATTAACAAACCTTTCTGGGCACAGTACCCAGCTAAAATTTAACATATTATGAATTTGAGATTCTATGTTGCATTTTAATTAAAATAGGGATGAGGGATGACTGTAGAAGCTCCCAAACAAACAAACAACCTTTCGACCCAAAGGCATATACCTTATCTGCCCTCAAGTTAGACTTTAAATCTTGCCTATGTATAATCAATCAATGTAAAGTTTTATTCTTCTATATAAATCTGGAGTTCGGCTTCGCACGTTGACCACAAATCAATATGAAATTTTATAACACTTCCTCTATAATTACTCTATCTATTAATAAAAACCACATCAACATTCTATAGAAACTTTCTTTTAGATTTAAAGACATTTATTTCTCATAAGAACTTACAATGATAGTTCCCTTTGAATGAGAAATAAAACATACAAAAAAAAAAAAAATACAGACAACAGCACATCAGGCTACTTCGGACTTTGTATCGCCCTTATGTCGGGGGCATAAGCGTTAACATTGAACTGCAAGTGGGTATCTTGACCTGCTGTTGACCGTACATTACATGGCGCAGCGCAGCTGGGTAAAATTTTTTCACAATAGGTATTATTCACGTCACATAACACTTTGGCACCTTCCCGACTCAATGATAAACTCCCAGCTCGATAACTCACAATACATAAATAACAACAATCAAAACACCACAGATCAACAATTACAAACAAACTATTGTAATCCAAGTGATTACTTCTCGCTCTTTTATTCAAACAATTAGCTGTATCCCGCGACTTCGCCCGCGTAGACTAATATACTACAGAAACTGTGCATTTTCCGAGATAAAAAGTATTCTATATGTTATTCTAGACTATAATCTATCTCTGTGCTAAATTTCATCCATATCCGTTCATCAGATTTTGCGTGAAGAAGTTACAAACATACAGACACACACTCACAAACTTTCGCCTTTATATTATTAGTGTGATAATAATATGACCCTTAGTAATACTAGCAATCTTAAAGTTGCTATGTCTATTTGTTTATTTATTTATTAAATAAATAAATAAATATCAGACTACATCACATACATTGATCTGACTCCGAGGTAAGTACATTAAGCACTTGTGTTACGGTTATCAGAATCAACAGTGGTATTACAAATATATACTTAAATATTGGATATTAACACCCAGACACGGAACAAACACGAGTATTCATCATACGAATGTTTGTCCTGGGTGGGAATCGAACCCACAACTCTTGGCGCATGGGGCAGGGTCACTACCGAATGCGCCATCGAGCCAGTCAATAATTATTTATTCTGTATTTTATTATTGTCATATGTTAGGAGTCATAAAAATCGTAGAGCTTGTATGAAAAGGATAATGAATGTTGAAGAGGCGAGTGAGGTGTGTAAGTATCGTGCCATATGGCGTTCGGTTCTCTCTGCCTACCCCGCTAGGGAAGTGGCGTGAAGTTTAGTAAGTTAGTTAGTTATTATTGTCATGTTTAATGATACCACACTAATATATCGACGATGAAGTGACAATACCTCCTAATTAATATTTTTTTAGCAATCGACTTTTTTAATGCTGTAGCCTTAAAATTCAATTTTGCCTGGATAATTTTTTTATTCTTGTTTGTTATCAAATAATAAAGTCATCCTGAAAACATTACATTAAAAGTTATATGAAAGTCTTTTGATCAAAACCTAAAAATTGGATCGTTTTTTCATTCTCCTGTAAAATAAGCATATCTACAGTTAGGAGGTAATGTCACTTCATCGTCGATATGTTTTTTTTTTTATTTCTAAGCCTAATTTTTAAACCATAACATATGATGCTTTTTATCCCACTTTGTAATGGGGAAATCTTCAGGGAGTCTTAGCAGGTAATTTTATTATTGTGGCATAAGTTTACTGCTTTCGATTTTACTGTGATGTAGGTACAGATGTTCGTATAAGCAGTTCCTTTCTATTGAACCGAATTAACAGACGACCGAACAAATACACAATTTGATTAATTGCTTAATACTATTAGTCGTGAAGTACTTAAATGTTGGAAGAGTTTTTGATTTTCTTTGTTATTATGGAGTCATGCTATCTGAGTGGTTAGGAACTCGTGAACGAGAGTTGCTGGTTCAAATATTTTTGATAAAAATGGATTTTTTTTTTCATAAAACTAATAACAGAGTAACTTAGGATGTTTATTGTAAAAAAAAAGTACTAAAATATCTTTGATTTAGCTTTTATATTAATATAACAAGAATGCTAATAGTTATATGGAACAAATTGTGGTATGCAATAATAGTTAATAATATAAAAAAAAAAACGCTCTTCTTCGTACAAATAGCGAATGTATTAAAATTCGATTGCAAAATTATTTATTAACATCGAAATATTTTTCACCCATAAATAGAGCAGTATTAATTTGAAACTCTCAAAGAGTAAATTAAAATTGTATTCAGCGATGCATAAGTTTCACGAATTTGGAAATCATTTCCGTGAATTTTGCAATGATTTATTTCTATGTGGTAGAGTCGCGCTGAAGTGCTTACGTATGTAAGCTCAAACTACGGTAAATCCAGAGATTTTCCAGTAAAATCTAAGATTTACCAACAGTATCTATTTGTATGAGTGTGTATACGTGTGTAGGCCAAAATTTTGTAAATTAAGAAAAGCCATGCAACGGTTTATCATGAAATAAATTGTAAAACCTGAGAGACGTGCGATAGTCTTTCATACTTCGACGACATGAATCTTCGTAAAATTCCAGCCAAGGCCTTAAAAAAAACGGGGCAATTCGCACCGCTCCTTCGTTTTTTCCATCTACAAATCCGATCCCTCGTCAGTCGTCAAATAAAGCGTCATTAATAAAAATCAATCGAATAAAATTCGACGCGAGCGGAATTACGCCAGTCGGCATTCCTCGTCCGTGTTATTATCCTTTTAAAGCTGAAATCTCGTTAAACATCCGTCATATTCTGGGACGCGTCAAGGTGTACTGTCGAAGGGAGAAGTGTTTGGCAAACGGGCATATTCTTAGAATTTCGCTGCTTAAACTAAATTAATTGGCTTATAATTTGACGATATTTTTTTGACTTCAGTTTATAACTGACTATAATCATGAAGTCAGTTTACATACGTTATGACTATAGGTAGAATATTATTTAAATGATAAATATATATGGCTAGTCTCAAAATAGGCTGTTCGCCTGCATTGATTAATTTAACTTGACTAAGAAATTGAAACTATATAATAGCTATTAAGACTGGACATTTAAAATAGTAACTATTTAAATATTTCTTCCGGTTTCTTTTCGGTAGAATCTGCTTTTTGAACTGGTTTCTATTTATTGTTCTGACGATTTATAAGTGCTTTTTTGAAGCCTATATAAATAAAGTAAATTTTTCATTTAATTTTAGATACTAGTCAATTTTATGTAATAATTAGACCAGTAAATTCAGGAAGGAAAGCCAAAAAAAAAAAACGCTAGAAAGAACAAAGATACTTAATATTTATTGTACTCGTAATCCCTCAAACAGATTTTGTTGTTAAAACTCGGAGGCGTTAATGAAACAACTGATGTTAAAGTATAACGAAGCAGTACTCTTAATATGATAAAAATGGTAATCCAGGATTTCGCTGCGTCGTAAAAAGTTCACAGACAGACGCTTGACTGGGAGACAGATTTATTCATTTATGTACGTATTAAAACAAGAAACTTACAAATCACTCGTATGGTTCGCAGCGGCAATTGTTCTGAGCATTCTACTCATAATCTGACACTAGGTAACAGCTGCGCTAACTCAGTTCGTTGCGCTAAATATTTTAACTTACATCTTCAAAAGTGCGTTGGTGGATGGCGTAGTGCGCAGTGCTGGGCGAGTTCAAAATGAGCCTTGGCACAATTAAAATAACTACTCCAGACTGACAAACCAATTCCCTATTTCCAAACTAAACTTATAAATTTGTGCTATGGATACTAATGTAACGACGATAGACATACTTAAATACGTTTTATAAATCTATAACTTGAGTACAAATGTTCATGTTCATGACACGGAACATTTGCCCCAAGGGGAATTCGTGACCCTCAGTTTCTAGGGTCGCTCAAGAGCGGTGGTAGCTCAATGGTAAGGACACGCGCCTTCTAACCGAGGAGTGCGGGTTCAAACCCGGGCACGTACCTCTGGATTTTTGAAATCTATGTACGTATTTATACCACTAGCTCGACGGTGGGGGAAAACATCGTGCTGAAACCTGCAAATTCAAACCACTTTGGATTTGTAACCATGATCCAACAATTGTCTGGTTCCCCTACATAAGGGTTACGAAGGTCAGATCGGTAATCGCTTCAATGTAATAACCAGACTCGCTAAATCCTGGATCATGGTCCAAGCGGATACCGTCTAAGCACGGGACATAATGCTAGGAAGATGATGGTTTCTAGGATCTCTGACCACTCGACCAATGGGCCTTCTTTAAAGTGCGTTAGCAAACGACGCTCTGTAGGATACTAGGAGAGTTAAGATTGCGCCATGGCAATTTTGAGTTAAATCAAAGACTTGGTGCAGAAAGTGGCGCCTGAGTTAACTCAGGTTACGTTTAAGTAACTTTGTTGATGCACATATTTTTGGCTATTGAGCTACCAAGAGTGCACTTAAAGGCTTCTTATTGAAAACAGTAGCTCAGATAACGCATTAAATGCAGAAAATATTTTTTGATTTGCATTTACACAGGCGAAAGCTTAATGTTGGATAAAATAAAATTGTCGATATGTTATTAGATTTATTCTTCTATAAAGTATTTACGCTAGTTCTTCCTATTTTCGGCCTTAAAAAGAATATACCATGTTTTGGTCTAGCATATCCTAAATGGCGACTAATGGTGCACCGGTTTTTGGGTTTGTGATTATGTAGGCGACGAGCTAGCCTTTTGCACAATTTTCCATCTAACCGAACTAAATTTTTGGCGGAATGTGGTTTAAGAAGCTTATCGCTCTTTGGACTTGCCTACACCTTCATATCATGGTTTCCGGGACTTAAGAATGTACTAATTTTGTTCCTTGTCTAGCACATCGTAAAAGGCAACCAATGATATGTCGGGTTTTGGCTGTGTGATTGTGTAGGTGACGAGGTAGCCACTTGTCACTACTTCTTCGTAAGTTTACGTCTAACTCAGCCAATTTAATTTAGCTGAAAGTGGTTAAACGGGATAGCTGCCCGTTTGACACTACCTACCCCTTGGGGGATTACGGGCGTGATGTTATGTATGTTTGTGTTATTAGTTACAAGTACTGGAAATTGATGAGACCCTGTTTTCTTTAAGAGGTTTAAATGACATAGTTTTCTTGCTAACTGTACTAGCAGACTACATTGTTTCTTTATTTATTTACTGCTTTAACTCTAAGATCACGTGAATTTTTAAGTTCTTCTCTGCAATTACATTAGTAGCTATTAACGTAAGACTCGCCATTTTATTTGTTACAATAGTTTTCTTGCTTTTTTATAAAGTTGTTATTCTTGTTCCTTATTGAATTTTTTTGAGAGGTGGTAGCTCAATGGTGAGGACACGCACCTCATAACTGAGGAGTGCGGGTTCAAACTCGAGCACGTACCTCTAGATTTTTCAAATCTACGTACGATAGCTTTTTATTTGGAATGAAAATAGAGTAAGCTTATTTTTTTAATGTATATTTTTTAAATAGGCGCTTAATATCTGTTAGTTATTTCTAATAGATTAAATCTTACGTTTTTATACATTCAACCTTGAATCACCACCAACCACCACCACCAACTCAACCATGAATATTAAAGTTATTGCGGATTTGAAATGGTTAATATTCCCTTTAGAAATAGCTAAACATTATAATTAAGTTCAATTCGTTAAATGTCTTTAACATACTAGGGATTTAAATATTAAAGCCTTTTTTAAAATAAAAACCGATTCAATCATGATAAGGACAAGTCTTCATTGTTACATTATCTGTTTTTTTTTTTTGTAAATATGCATACATACATAACGCCACGCCCGTGATCGCCGAAGTTGTAGGTAGAGTCAAAAGAGCTGCAAGCCCCATTTAAACGCATTCAGCCAAAAAAAAAACTGGGCTGGGTTAGATGGAAAATTGTGAAAAAGTAGTATCTAGTAACATGATAGGACAAATCTTCATTGTTACATTATCTGTTTTTTTTTTTGTAAATATGCATACATATATAACGTCACGCCCGTGATCGCCAAGTTGTAGGTAGAGTCAAAAGAGCTGCAAGCCCGCTTTAAACGCATTCAGCCAAAAAAAAAAAACGGCTAGGTTAGTTGGAAAATTGTGGAAAAGTAGTAAGCAGTAACAAGCCTACACAATCACATACCCACAACCCGATGTACCATTAGTCGCCTTTTACGACATGCTAGACAAGGAACACAGTTGGCGCATTCTTTTAAGTCTTTAACCATGTTGGTCTGGGACTTAAAAATAATAAAATGGACTTAAAAATAAAAAAAAGTTTATATTTATAAAAGTTTTTTTTTAATCTCTTATAACAAAATCACTTGTCTCTCCGTCTGTCCACTCAAGTAGGCGTCTACGCGCGAAATGACAAAGCATTTTAGCATCGTAAAATATAACTTCGGGGAGGTTTGATGAGCCCATGGCTAATTGGAATACGTGGCTGCGTTTACTACCCCCGTGATTAATTACTCGCTACAGTGAAAAACTAAACTGTTTAAGATACTCGTGAAAATTAAAATACAATGGAAAAGAAAAACGTCTATGCTCAGTCTCAACTATGTATTTGATCAGATTAATGACTTGCTGTATTAACAATAACATTACATCTAAAAGGATAAAGAGATTAAATTGTATTTTCGAAGAATTATGTATAGCATGTTGGTCTAGGACTGGCCCATGTTGATCTGGGACAAAAAAAAAGAATATGCCAACTATGATTCTTGCCTAACATGTCGTAAAAAGCGACTGATGGTATATCGGGTTTTGCATGTGTGATTGTGTAGGCGACAGGTAAGCCGCTTGTCACTGCTTTTTCACAATTTTCCATCTAACCCAGCCCGGCTTTATTTTTGGCTGAAGGTGGTTGAAGGGGCATGCTGCCCCTTTGACTCTGCGGGGACCTTTGGAGATTATGGGCGTAATGTTATGTGTGTAAAAATAATGAAGATGCAGCGCGTTAAAGTACCGCGTGACGTCACTAGGTGTCTAAAATTTTACCGTCCAAGTGACTTAAACCCCCCCTATTTTAGATCTTTGAAGCGCTGTATCTTTGTAATTTTTCAAGTATTAGTCATAGCAAAAAATACGTATTCAATATTTTTTGATCATGTAACTTACGGAATAAAATAAAAATTGAGCAAAATACCCCATTGAACCAAGAGCCATCACGAGGTATCTTTATAATGAGCCTCCCCGACTCTATGTAATTAAATAAAAATTTGAAACAATATAACCCTGTTGCATAAGTTAAAAAAAACCATATAATATATAAACAATATCAAAAACATCACTGCTAAAAAACGAATGAATTATAGCAAAAAAAACCTCTACATTAAAAAACTTTGTCATCTATCATACTTTTTAATCTTTCCCCCTAACTCTTAAGGGGAAGGCTTAAAACTTAAACAAATAAACGTTAAAGGCAAGTAATTGCACTTAAGAAACTTTTTTACATCGCTCTCTTTCCCTCCTATTGTCGAAGGGCCACTTTTCCTCTTAAAGACCCTTAATTTAGAGGTGGAAAAATTTAAGATAGAATTTTTCCGGCTTTTCAAGAAACGCCTGAATACAGTTCGTTAGTTAAGATTGGACGTGACTTTTGATGTGGGCCAATCTGGGTATTCTTGTAAACGTCTGGTTTAAAGTTTTGAAGGAAATAGGTTTATTTTTAGGGCCTTTCTAAAAGTTCGATCATATTGAAGATATTTTAAGTTACTCGTTAACTAAGAGTGGTGGTATCTCATTGGAAAGGACTTGATGCAAGGGGTGTCTACCAATTTTTTTAAATTAAAGTAAGTAAAAAAAAAAATAAACTAGGTAGTATTAGTGTCATCAGTTATGCATCAGGATATCTACACATGGATAACTATGGATGGGTATCCATAATACCTTTTGTCCGGTTCCTTTATCTCATCATCATCCTAGCGTTATCCCGTGTTTAGACGGGGTCCGCTTAGACCATGATCCAGGATTTAGCGAGTCTGGTAATTACATTGAAGCGACTGCCGATCTGACCTTCGTAACCCTAAGATAGGGGAACTAGACAATTTTTGGATCATGGTTACAAATCCAAAGTTATTTGAATTTGCAGGTTTCATCACGATGTTTACCCTCATCGTCGAGGTAGTGGTAGAAATACGTACATAAATTTGAAAAATCCAGAGGTACGTGCCCGGGTTTGAACCCGCACTCCTTTGTCAAGAGGCGTGTGTACTTACCATTGAGCTACCACCGCTCTTGTCCGGTTCCTTTATCTAAGGGTAAAAAATATCTGAGTTGCTTTAATGTAATAACTTCACTCGCTTAATCCAGGATTAAGGTTCAAGCAGACCCTGTCTAGGAACGAGACATAACGAAAATAATTTTGTCCTAATTAACAAAATAATGTTTAATTATAATTTCGCTTAGAATCAAATAATCTTATCGTAAACGATTGCCCTTATTCAAAGTTTGTTAAAAAATATAAAACATAGGGCTCAAAAATAATATACCACCTGTGTTCTTTGCATAGCGTGTCATACGAGTAAAAGGCGAAATATGGTGTACTAGCTGTGCCCGCGGTTTCACCCGCGTTTATGGTCAATGTTATATAGCCTATAGCCTTCATCGATAAATTGTCTATCTAACACTGAAGGAACTTTTGAAATCGGACCAGTAGTTCCTGAGATTAGCGCGTTCAAGCAAACAAACTCTTCTAGTTTATAATATTAGTATAGATATATATAGGATTAGTTGGGCTTGCCATTATGTAGTCTCTTTTTTGCAGTTTCTTTCTTATACAACTCAATTTTGAACTGATTGTGGTTTTAGGAACATATTACTCTTAAGTCTTTGCCTACACCTTCGGGGATTAAGGGCGTGTTAATAAGATGTAATACTAGTACATAATGGTATTTTTATTAACAATGGTAGTTCAGTGAAATACCAGATCACTCTACATGCGTGAGATTCTCTTTGTATACCGAGATTACGGAAAATAGAAACATGTGTAAGGATTTATGTGGTACGAGGAAATATCTTGTATATCTGCACATCCAACATAACAACTGAATTTATATGATTATTTTTAAAACTCGTGATATGCATGCGCTGCGGAAAATCTTCGGTGTATCGCTCACAGACAGTGTTCGAAATGATTATGTGAGAAAGAGAGTCGGTCTGAAAGACAGCGTCGGAGTCAAGGTAAGAAGAGACATGCTCCGGTGGTTCGGACATGTAGAAAGAATGGATGATGAAAGATTGACTAAACTGATATACAATGCGAAATTGAAAGGATGTAGGAGCCGCGGAAGGCCCAAGCTCACCTACCACGACCAGATTGGTCGTGTATTAACAGAAGGTGATGTTAGGAGTCATAAAAACCGTAGAGCTTATATGAAAAGGATCATGAATGTGAAGACGCGAGTGAGGTGTATAAGGATCGTGCCATATGGCGTTCGGTTCTCTCTGCCTACCCCGCTAGGGAAGTGGCGTGAAGTTTAGTTTAGTTATGTATGAAGAAGGGCTGACCACTTTTAGGAAATCATACTAATTCCCATACTATTCATACCCCAGCTAAAATAGGTACATTAACTAGATTAGACTTGATAGCTCAATGGTAAGAACACGCGCCTCATAACCGAGGAGTGCCGGTTCAAAAGCGAGCACGTTTATCATTGGATCACTGGATTTCAAATCTTTGTACGAATTATAGCTTGGCGGTGAGGGAAAATATCGTGAGGAAACCTGCAAATTCTAACAACTTTGAACTTGTAACGATGATGCAAAAATTGTCTTGTTCCCATATCTTAGGGTTACGAAGGTCAGATCGGCAGACGCTTCGATGTAGTTACTAGACTCGCTAAATCCTAGATCATGGTCTAAGCGAACCCCGTTTAAGCACGGGACATAAGGCTAGGAAGATGATGATTAGGGACTAGAGGAAGTCGATCAAAAAAACTTGATTGTAAACCTCGTAAGTAAACTCAGTCCTTTCTATGGGGTCACTTTAAAGTGTTAAATTTTAACAATTGTAATAAATCACAAACTATTTAATAATTTGTGTCAAGAAATAATAGGCAAACTGAGTTACTTTATCATTTAAAATATTAGTAAAGATATATATGAAATTAAATAGTTGCGATAAATCGCAGCGACTAATCGCTAGTCTGCGCATGGCCTTATCAGTGCCTCGTTACGTGTGGTGTAACACGACATGACGGGGGCAGTCTTGCGGCTAATCAACGGGTTATAGGGTGACCATGGCGTTATGAATTACCTGGGATAGTAACAAAAAAATGGAAAGCCTTTAGAGACTAAATGAGACAAAAAGTCACATATAACTGGCCCGTTGGTCGAGTGGTCAGAGACCCTGGCCACGAAACCAAGGGTCGCGGGTTCGAATCCCGCTAGGGGCAAATGTTTCGTGTGATAAACATGGACATTTGCTCACGAGTCATGGATGTTTATATACGTATTTAAGTATGTCTATCCGTTTACCTAGTATCCATAGTGCAAGCATCAGCTTAGTTTGGAACTAGGGAATTGGTGTGTCAGTCTCAAGAATTTATTTATTATTTATTTATTTATAACATGGGTAGTAGGTGCACCCGAAAATGATAAAAAATTTGTATCTATAATTTTTTTACCTGCCTTGTTGGTCTAGTGGTGGCATGCGCCGCCTAAGTACCAAGTGGTCTCGGGTTCAAATCCCGGGTTGGGCCATACATTTCTGGCCCGACCCGGGACCCAAGCCCCGAGTCAGGAATTTGGCGGTTTAATTACACCCGTGCCTCGAAAAGCACGTTAAATCGTTGGTCCTGCGCCTGACTTCTTTCCGGTCATGTCAAATTGCCGTCTCACTATGAGAGTGAAGGAATAGAGAATGCACCTGTTTTTGCGCACACACTTGTGCACTATAATATCTCCTATGCAGTTGGCTAATCATCATTGGGATTGGCCGCCGTGACTGATATCAGTTAGGAGGACAATAATAAATTCAATTGAAAGGAAGAAAACTTATTTATTTGATGCATATAACGTAAATATAACTAAGAAATATTCCACATAAATTTTTGTTATTTGCTATATATTATTATCATTATTTGCTATATATATATATCATTTATATTTCTGAAAAACGATAAAACATCTTTTTTAAAATGTTGAACATTTCCAAAAAGCATACCTTATCAAAAATACCTGTTTACGAAGACTCAGTACAAATACAATAACTGTCGTAGAAATCATTTCTTACTTCTGCATGTTGGCTACGAAATCTCGTAGCACCTTCGTAGACGCGTCGTAGCCCACGCCATTATCACCTTTCCACAAGTAGCAATAAGACTTTTGTGCACTACGTTTGGTGACAAAAATGAAAAAATACGGTTAAGTGTGAATCGTACCTGAATAAACAATGTTCCTCATGGAACCAGTAGTTCAATTCATTTAGGTCTTCATAAAATTCTCGATCCATGCTTTCAGCATAGGGTGAAACACACACGTTGCAATGCAATGTGATATATATATTTATATCAGACTACATCACATACATTGTAAGCACTTGTGTTACGGATATCAGAAACAACAGTGGGATTACAAATATATACTTGAATATTGGATATACCTAGACACAGAACAAACACAAGTATTCATCATACGAATATTTGTCCTGGGTGAAGATCACAACTCTTGGCGCATGGGGCAGGGTCATTACCAAATGCGCCATCGAGCTTGTCAAATTCTATAATCTATATATTTTTTTTAAATAGGAAAACAGCATGAGAATAATAAAAATGTAGTCTCTGGAGAAAACCTCGGCAGTAAGAAGAATAGAAGCAGAATTTATTTCATTATTGAAAAAAGTGGGTTATAACGATGCATACCTGAATAAAGTTGCAATTAAAGTCTCACAAAAAGTTCGTTCACAAAATAAACCCTACATGTTACGTAACCCGAATTCCCATTACAAACGCATGGCCACCCCCGACTTCCCCATTATCTGACACTTAACGCGGGGTGTCCTCGCTAAGATAACGTCCCCACTAATGAAGGAGATCTTATGTAATCTATTTGTCCCTTGATTGGATCTTTTCGATAAGATTAATGATTTCGGAGCGATGCGGAAACAGAATTATGAGACTATTGTTAAGGTGAGAAAATACTGTTGGATTGTTTTTTTTTTTCAATGACAAGCTCGATGGCGCATTCGGTAGTGACCCTGCCCCATGCGCCAAGAGTTGTGGGTTCGATTCCCACCCAGGATAAATATTCGTATGATGAATACTTGTGTTTGTTCTGTGTCTGGGTGTTAATATACAATATTTAAGTATATATTTGTAATACCACTGTTGTTTCTGATATCCGTAACACAAGTGCTTAAGCTACTTACCTCGGAGTCAGATCAATGTATGTGATGTAGTCTGATATTTATTTATTTATTAGGTATTTGTTTTTTTTACATCTGCACGAATATACGTATATAGTCTCGTGATGGTCTCCGACTGGAAATTAATGTACCAACTGTGATCTGTGCCTAGTCTGTTGTAAAACTTATGGTGTACTGGGTGTTGTGTTTATGATTATACAGGGTTACTGGAAATGTGACGTATTTCTGTTAGGACATTATAGGTCAGGTCAAAAGAAACAGATTTTGTAATATAGTGTTGTGCCCCAAATTTAATGGTTTCTGAGTTTTTTGAGATTTTTTGCTTTTAATCCGACCCAGCCCACTGTCCCATGTTGGTCTGGGACTTAAAAAGAATATACCAACTGTGGTTCTTGCCTAGCATGTCGTAAAAGGCGACTAATGGTATATCGGGTTTTGGGTATGTGATTGTGTAGGCGACAGGTTAGCCGCTTGTCACTGCTTTTTCAGAATTTTCCATCTAACCCAGCCCGGCTTTATTTTTGGCTGAATGTAGTTGAAGGGGCATGCTGCCCCTTTGACTCTGCCTACCATTTCGGGGGTTATGGGCGTGATGTTATGTATGTTATGTGTTGTTTTTACTTTTAATATACCATATTTATTCCAGCTATTTAAATATGAACTCATAAAAAAACAGCCTGTGATCCAAATAAATAAAAAATTGGCCAGACAATCCAACACTTTTCATAAAAATGATTCAATCTATACTTATAATAAATCTGTAGAGAGGTCAATTCTGTACATGAAATATATTTTCAAAATAACTATCAGGGGGTGATTAGTGATCGATACTGATGCCAAAAATGCAATTAGTAAAATTTTTGTCTGTCTGTCTGTCTGTCTGTATGTTCAAAATCTACTCGACGGATTTTAACGAAACTTGGTACAATTATTCTCCATACTCCTGGGCAGGTTCTAGTATACTTTTCATCACGCTACAATCAATAGGAGCAGAGTAGTGAAGGGAAATGTTGGGAAAACGGGAGAAGTTACTCCATTTTTTAAGCTTCCATCGCGTGTGCAGCCTTAATGGTTAAAGTTACATAGAAATCATGTATGACGGAAATAGTATTTATAATATTAACCATAAACGCGGGTGACACCGCTGGCACAGCAAGTATTAAATATTTTTTTCACTTCTTAAAAAATTGAATTTTTTTAAGTTTAGGGCACTACATAAATATACAAAATATGTTGCTTTTGATCTCACCTTTACCGTCCTAATAGGATTACGTCACATTTCCATTAAACCTGTACAGGAAACATATTACCCACTTGTCAGTATTTGTAGTTTCGGTAGCTTATTGCTGCTTGGTTTCCATGGATGTACGTACATCCACTCCAAGCTAGCAATAAGCTATTATATGAGTACATTTATACGAAGATACATATTTAGTGTAAGCACTAAGATGAAGACCCATTATTGTGGATTTAGCAAGTCTGGGTAACTTTTAGAACTGCTTATCTGACCTTCTTAGCTCTAGGAACCAGACAAATTGGATGACAGTCTAAGCGGGTCCCGACTAAGCACGGGACATAACGCTAGGAGGGTGATAAAAGATTTCACTGGTGCATTGCCGATCTTGCAGCTAATTTTTAGCCAAAACCATCAAAACTATTATTAATAAAAAAAAACAATTAAATGACTAAGTCTATCTAGCTAGCAATCTAGAGCCAGTAGTATTAATGCATACTTAAATAATATACATACCGAGTTTCTTGCCGGTTTCTTCTCGGTAGAAGCAACATTCCGAACCGGTGGTAGATTCATATTATTAGTTGATTTTCGTATTGAATTGACGATTTATAAGTGTTTGTTTCAAACCTATATAAATAAAGAGTATTTTTACTTTGACTTTGATACATATCATCACGCATAGATAAAGTCAACGGCGCTGTAATCTCCTTTCACCACATTGAGCCAAAAAATAATACTGGGCTGATTTAGGTGGAAAATTGTGAAAAAGTGGCAAATTCATCACCTACACAATCACACACCCAAATCCGATATACGGTTAATCGCATTTTACGACATGATAGGCGAGGAAGACAGTTGGCACATTATTTTTAAATCCCAGACCATCGTAAGGCCACTTCAATTACAAAATTCGATACAAAATTACATTACTCACTGGTCAAGGATATGTTTACCATCGAGAAACCATTGCTCTTTAATGTTATATATAATTAAAACACTATTAGAGCTTATGAAAAAGCCCTCTTTGCTTAATGAGAAATAAATTATCGTACATTCACAAAGTTTTTGCTCATTGAATTAGCTCGCTGAGTTTGAGAAAAAATATTTACTATTGAAGCTCGTAGCTCTCAGCGTTTGAGAGAAAAATTAAATGGTTAAGTTTCTGTGAGAATTTTATTGAAGGTTTCATATATTTATTTGGATCTTAAAAGCTTGATATCTGACTCATTTAAATTGATTGATATTTCAATTACTGTTTATATTCCAATAGTAAATTTTTAAGTAAATCGGTATGTATGTTATGTTTAAAAGTCTAAACTACAGACATACGTACACATACAACTTAACGTCTGCAATCCCCGAAGAGGTAGGTAGAGTTCATTAAGTGACAAGCTCCTTAAACACACCAGCTGAAAATAAAATAGAGTTGAGTTATGCCTTAACTGTTAAACCAATAATGATAAAATTTGACATGCCAAAAGTTTGACCTTTATGAAAGGACTAGCTTTGCCAAAGCTGTGCCTAGCTGTGTGACAAAAAAAAACAAATAAATGATTTTATAATTTATAATATTAGTTAAGATATAGGCTATTTTTATATCAGAATGAGGGGAATAGGCCCTATCGTGGATCCCGCATATTTATCATTAAGAAGCCATTAACTAAATTCCACAAGAACAAAGTTACGGGCTAAAGTGAACTTACAATCAGATTTATTATTTGTATTATAGGTAAAAAATATTTTTACCTCAAAATGGAACCAATTATTTCAAATGAATAGTGTTTGCTTGCTTAAACAAGTAAAATTTAAGAGAGTATTAGAATCACTTTAAAAAAAAAACTGCCGACAGACACAATAAGTTTCAATTATTTAAATCTTTCCTAGCAAGGTAGGCAGAGAGAACCGAACGCCATATGGCACCATCCTTACACACCTCACTCGCCTCTTCAACATTCATGATCCTTTTCATACAAGCTCTACGATTTTTATGACTCCTAACATCACCTTCTATTAATACACGGCCAATCTGGTCATGGTAGGTGAGCTTGGGCCTTCCGCGGCTTCTACATCCGCTAGGGAAGTGGCGTGGCGTTAGTTATTTTAAATTTTCACGTTGCATTATCACTAGAATCAATTCGGACGGGACTAAATGCGATATGCATTATGTAGTACCTACCTACATGAGCACTTACAGCTTGTCGTTTCGGCCGTGTTGCAATGTGTAAGTAAGTACTCATGTTCTACGTAATGCATATCGCGTCTAGTACCGTTAGTATTAATTCTAGTCACAAAATAAATAATAATAAAATATATCCCACAACATCACATTCATTGATCTGACTCCGAGCTAAGTAGCTTTAGTACGTGTGTTACGGATATCAGAAACAATAGTGGTGTTACAAATATATACTTACTTAAATATTAGATATCAACACCCAGACACAGCACAAACACAAGTATTCGTCACACGAATGTTTGTCCTGGGTGAGGAGAAGAGTTGTGGGTTCGAACCCACAACTCTTGGCACTAAAGCGCCATCGAGCCAGTCATTTTGGGCGAAAGTTTTGTTATTTTGCGTACGGAATCCCAAAGAAACATCTTTCATTAGACAAGAACAATCCTTTTTACTATTTGTACCCGTACAAATGTACAAAGATTTGAACTAGAACTTGGCGATAAAAGTTTTATTCTTTGTGCTGAAATGAAGACTCGAATGTAATGTGTATAAGTTGGACAGAAATAAAAAAGTTGTTTTTAGTCGCTTTATCTTGAAATTAGAGTGCAGTTTGTATTTTACTTTGTTTTGTCTGGCGGTAAGTCGTTGGAAATTTGAAACGGGGACCTTTGTTTGCAAAACAATTAAGTTGATGGAAAAATGTGTACTGCATTATTTGTATAATAAAGTTACAATAATAAAGTTATTTAGGTAAATATACCTAACAATGTTTAACCTCAGACTGAAAATACTTGTAGAAATAGAAATAGAAAACATTTATTGACCATTAAATAATACAGATATTTTATATGAGACAGAAACGAATACATGGAGTTAAGGCCAACAAGGTCGCCATTGTGGTAGGTAATATTTACAGTAGTAAGTGGATTAGACGTGGCAAAGAAAAGAAGAACTAAAAAAGGGAAAGCGAATCTGTCTATTCAGCAAAAAAATCGAACTTAGCTTTTCTATTATTTTCACCAAATTTCCTATCTAAGTTTTTATCCTCTTGCCCTTCTTCCAGTTCATCTGGCAGCTTTTCTTCCCCTTCCATATGTCCCGGTCAGCCGTCATAAATCCACTTCCATATCACTCATATCATGTTTCACACAATCCATCCATCTCTTATTTGGCCTTCCTCTTCCTCTCCATCCACTAATAGTCATACTCATCACTCTATTTGTCACATGTCCTTCCTCTCTTCTCATCACATGCCCATACCAAGATAAACGGTTTCCTCTCATCTTATCTATCACTGGTGCCACTTTCATACTTCCTCTTATATATTTATTTCTTATCTTCCTCTCTAAGTTTTTAATGACTGAAAATTGTTTTTATTGCACGAACTCTGCCTAGGTAGTGATCTTAGAATCAAGTGTAAATATATATTTGTATAAACTTTTGAATTGTACCTTGAAAGATAAGTATGTTATCAGAATCAGATACAATAAACATTTCATTGTCACATTATCATCACGCCCGTTGTCCCCGAAAGGGTAGGCAGATTCCAAAGAGCTATAAGCGCCTTAAACCACATGCAGCCAAAAAACAGAGTTCGGTTAAATAGAAAATCGTGAAAAAGCAGTGACAAGTGGCTAACTCGTCACCTCGAAATCCAGAACTCCATTAGTCGCCTTTTACGACCTGCTAGGCAAGAAACTTGGTCAGTACATTATGTTTGAGTCCCAGACCAACATTGGGTAGATCATTGGTCATTGTCACGTTTCTCTCATATCCTATTTGACTGTAGAATTGAATGGAAATGGACCACGTCACCAGATTATAAATCTCAGATTTGCGTCGCTAAATAAACCATACGCGGCAGCTATGGTTTCTATTATAAATTTCCCCTTCAGAATCGCTTGAGCGTCGTATCCAGTGGTCTATGATAAATATCCAACAGAGCCCGACTCGGCGGGATTTTGAGAAACCTACCATTTGTTCTCATTAAATCTCTTTGTGGAATTTAGAAATAGAATATCAGCAATTCCTTTTTTAATCTCTAATTATATAATTATGCTATATGCCATATATTATAAGTACGCCATTTTTTTCATTGTGCTGATTTGACAATGTGCAATGATATGAATTCGAGAAACCTAATTAGATTCCTTTTTTTTTCTGACTAAAGTAGACTAAGATAGACAAAAAAGTCAGTTTTATGTTTGTTTGAGAACTTAAAAGACTTCACTAATTGTATAGTTAATTCAAACTTTTTTACAGTCCATTATTGAGATTACAAAACAAAAAAATATTGCATAACGACGTTTTTTTTTTGTTCAGAAAACCAAAAGTGACGAAGATACAGCGCGTCGAAGGATCGCGTGACGTCACATATTCCGTAAGTTTTAGGGATAAATGCCGTAAAAGCGCTCCACTCCAGATATTTGAAGCGCTGAATCAATTTCAATATTTTTATACGGCGACCATAGTCACCCGAGGAAGACGGGGCAACACAAAAATAAATAATAATAATAAATGTAATTCGTGAGTTTTTAAGATACCTTCTATTATAAAATATTATTATACTGATTCTTAAATATATTTGACAAGTATTTCGGTTTTTATTAATATACTAAAAATAAACTTATAGATTTTTACTACACTCGATGATTATTCGAATATTCTAATAGGGATGTTGACTGGCAAGTCAATTGAGATACTTTTTAAAAGCTGTAAAAACGCAATCACTTCATGACGTCACTTGTCTAATCAACTATTACGTCACTTGTCTAATAATTGATTAGACTAGCCCATAAAAAATCTATGAAGTGATTTAAAACCATAAAAAATCTATGATAGCTTTTAAAACGTACATCCATTGATTTGCCAGACTAAATATTACGCAGTTTTTGTAAAATAAAAAATCGTAGATTTAAAATAATTTTAAATTAATAGAGTTTTACAATATACTACGACACTTTCATAATGGAATTAATATATCTAAATTAAACATGAATAGTGTCAACATCCCTATTCCCACATGTGCCACGTTCGAGTTCCACTAGTACCGACGTCTTCCCAGCAGTTTCTGCATTTGGCACCGGCGCATTCCTATTTACCTACGTGACAGTCATACCAAAGTGCGGACATTGCACTATTGCAGACAACTCCTCACGTGGAATACGGATGAAGTGGCCCTGAGCAAATTGATGGGCTGCTGCGGTTGGCTATCGAAGATTTACATTCGCTAACTGATAAATGGTGGTTGTTTAGTGGTAAGAACTAGCGTCCCATATCTAAGGTGTGCCGGATCAAAGCCAGGCATGTACCTTTAGATTTTTTAAATCCATGTACGTATTTATACGGCGACGGAAAACATATTTTTTAAATTTTGCTTTAAAGCGGTTACAGGGCGAGATGGTTTACTCTGGTCGAGTAAAGTAAACTACCAGTTTGACAAACAGCTGTCTCTTCAACAAATCACTATCCTATAATAGAATAAATAATAAATAAATAAAATAAATAAATTCTTCAGACTGGCACACCAATTCCCTAGTCCCAAACTAAGCTTATGAACTTGTGCTATGGATACTAGGTGAACGGATAGACATACTTAAATACGTTTATAAACATCCATGACTCGAGTACAAATATCCATGTTCATCACACGAAATATTTGCCCCTAGCGGGATTCGAACCCGCGACCCTTGGTTTTGTGGCCAGGGGCTCTGACCACTCGACCAACGGGCCAGTCGAGAAAAAATCAGAAAAATAAACTAGTATGATCTATTGTACCAACAAGGCTGTCAGAATTTGAGATTTGTAAAATCTTAGATGCTACATTTAAATTTTTGTCATCTGTATTTCTTAACATTTATTGAACTTAAGTATTAAAATACGCATTTTTATCCACCCTGAGATACTGATATAAACCTCTCATTTTGTTGTCTCGATTATCTGTCATCATCATCTTCCTAGCGTTATGTCAAGTGGTTAGACGGGGTCCGCTTAGACCATGATCCAGGATTTAGCGAGTCTGGTAATTACATTGAAGCGACTGCCAGTTTGACCTTCGTAACCCTAAGATAGAACCAGACAATTTTTGGATCATGGTTACAAATCCAAAGTTGTTTGAATTTGTTGGTTTCATCACGATGTTTTCCTTCTCCGTCGAGCTAGTGGTATACATACGTACATAAACTTGAAAAATCCAGAAGTACGTGCCCGGGTTTGAACCCGCACTCCTTGGTTAAGAGGTGCGTGTCCTTACCATTGAGCTACCACCGCTCGTTTATCTGTCATTAAGTCAAAATAATCCCTCTATCCACAACTGAAGTTGCATTTTTAACTCTGCTTTCATAAAAAATAATCACATGCAGATTTTAGTATGCAGCTTTTCAAATACGTTCCTAAAACCAGTCGGATAAAGTTGAAAATTCCACGTCTATGATATTTGGTTTTTATCAACATTTTCACAGTATGTAGCAAATTGTTTCAGATAAGAACGGAGTTCACAGTCCGTCAGACGAGAGATAGCTCAATAGAGTTTAATATATAAACTATTTACTATATGTTAAGAAAATGTTATATTGACTGGCCCGTTGGTCGAGTGGTTAGAATCCCTGGCTACGAAACCGAAAGTCGCAAGTTCGAATCCCGCTAGAAGCAAATGTTTCGTGTGATAAACATGGACATTTGTACTTGAGTCATGGATGTTTAAAAACATATTTAAGTATGTCTATCCGTTCACCTAGTATCCATAGCAGAAGTACAAGCTTAGTTTGGGACTAGGGAATTGGTGTGTCAGTCTGGTGAATTTATTTATTTATTATTTATTTTTATTTAATACATTTGTATGTATATAGAGAGAATGGTGGTGAATAGAATGCAGTATTGTTTCTTAGTGTTTTGTTAAGTCTAGTCGTTTGTTGTCAAAGCAAACAATCTCTTTGATTTTAATCTTAGAATCAGCATACTTGATTTTTACAGTGAAATGATAATAATATGTCTGCAAACGTTACATGTGGGAACGAGATAAAGTTTAAGACTACACGTTCCTTAATTCAGATAGCTGGATATTGTAGCGAGTAGATCATTAGCTATCTATTTGATTTTTATACAATGTACATACATACATATGTGCATAACTGCACGCACACAATCCCCGAAGGGGAAGGCAGAGTCAAAGGGGCAGCAAGCCCCCGTAACAACATAAGCTAAAAATAAAACCGGGCTGTGTCAGATGGAAAATTCTGAAAAAGTAGTAACAAGTTGCTAGCTTGTTATACAATTAGTCGCCTTATACGACATTCTAGGCAAGAAGCACAGTTGGCACATTATTTTAAGTCCCAGACCAACATAAGACAAATGTTATTGTTAGTGCTATGATTGTACAATGGAATATAGATTATTTGCTGCTCTAATTATATAAATATTTGTTTAATGGTTTCATAAATATTAGTTCAAAATTTTCTTTGTTTTTCCATTCACGACCGAACTATTTAATTCGTAACGCTCTTAAGTTTAAACAATCCAGAGGCCCGGGTTCGAACCAAAACCCAACGTAAATAAGGACTGTATCCTTGGTCTCTGCCTACCCCATCTCCTTAACTATTTAGCAAAACAGTTTTAAATACTGATTCATCAACGAGTTTTCTTCATGTGTTTTTTTCGTCACCTTATATAATAATGATAATAAAATTTATTATTTTTATTTAATAATATGTTTTTTTTTATTTTCAAGGCAACCTTTGTCTTTCATCCTCACACCTCTTACTCAAACTTCCGCCAATCCGACGCTCAACGACATGAGAGATGGACAAATAATCACATTTCCACATTCATATTAGTTACGATTCCCTTTTCACACGAACGCGACGAACGATATATTATATCGCCGTTGGTGCGGTGAAAATGATAAATGAAGACGCGTTTATATAGCAGGTCTGTAAACATTTCCCTCCAACCTACGATATAGCGAAATGTGTTAGAGAGATATTCTTATCGTCTTGGGTGTATAGTGATGTATCTGGTTTGTGGTAGATTTAAGATTGTTCTAGTCTATTAAAGTTGATGATTGGTCATTGTAGGATATGAATATTTACGACAATATAGGTCTTAGTAATAGTATTAAAGAACTAAACACGATAATGCATTATGTAGTTCATTAGTACTCACAGCTTGAAGTTAATTTAAAATTACATCATATATACAGGGGTCATTTGTAAGGCATCAACAACCTTGCAGGAGTAAATTACTGAAATTATGTATAAAAAAAAAAAAATAATAATAATAATAATAAAGGCGTAGGGACGTGACGCCCCCATCGCCCGCTGTCGAGAGTTGGTGAGCTTCGCACCATGAAGAGCAAAAACTCCCTTCAGTGCAATCAGTCTCCGCAGGGCAGCTTGTGGCGAGCTGTTGGTGTGTGGCGACACCACGGACCTGAGACCTCCCGGGGGAACTTACCATCTTCTCCCCCACCTTTGGATTGCCTTCATTGGCCGCCCAAAGTGGAGCGCAAGAGCTGTATGCTTGAAAGGGTGGAAGAGCTCAATCTGCGTAATAACGGGGAACGGCTGACCGGATTACCGCGATCCAGAAACCGGTGCACACCTCTCTACACCCTTAGCCCACCATACCGATGTTGCCCCCTTGCTACCCTGCGCGGTGGCTGATTTGGGGGGCCCATCTAGTGGAGGGCGAGTCACCACCTGCCGCACTTTGATTTGTGAGATATTGAAATGGCAGGCGACCGTTATCTCACCCTATAGCCCAGTTTTTCTTTCCACAAAAATCCATTGCAATAGCCCATATTTTTTGTTTCCACATTATTGCAATAGTGTTGCACTTGCCGAGTGTTACTACTGAGTGTATTATGTTAGTATACTCGGAAGTAAGATCCGGCCGGTGTACTCCATCACACTCATATTAAAACGTCTCAAGGGGCCTCTACATGTTGGGCCTGTGCCCCCATGCAAGCCTTCCAAAGGACCGGGAAGGTAAAACTTCCCGTGATACCCAAAAGGAGACAACAATAATAATAATAAACTTTATTGGCTAAAATCGCAGCAAAAATGACAATATCCGGTGACTCCTGCACTAGGCTCGCAGGCCTGTGTCGCAGTGGTCAGTGAGTGACTACAGTTTAAGTTAGCAATAAAGATAATAGAAATAAATCTCTAGTTCAAAGAGTAAGGAATAAACTTATATCTAACTAAACAATTAATAACACTTCGTATAATTTAAAACAAAAAGTGTTTGTTCTACATATCATTTGTTATACGATTTTTCCTAAATGAACAAAAAATAAAGAATTTTCATGCAAACTACATCAGCTGTTCATGGCTGGGCATCAGCTGGTCATTTAAAATGGAAAGCCTAAAAACCGGCTTTGTCGATTTAGGAAAAGTCGTATAACAAATTGTTGTTTATAATGTTAGTAGGTAATCTATTGTCATTATAAACAACAATGTTGTTAATGACCCTGTATAAATTAGAAATTATGTTAAAGAAGCGAATGAAGTGTGTAATGACCGTGCCATATGGCGTTTGGTTCTCTCTACCTACCCCGCTAGGGAAAGTTAGTTTTACGACACAATTGCGTTGAGGGGGCCACTAAAATCTCACTCATAGAGTGAAACATATAAATATGATTGAATACTGTTGTTTTTCGTTTCCAATGGATTCGATTAAGATTATTAATTGTTAAGAATGTATGATAAGCATAACAAAATATTTGACTGCAGTGGTGGTATATACTTAGTGTATAGAATTAAGTTCATAATTGTAAAAGTTTGCATTTATACAGTAACTATCGAGTTTACATATCACACTTTCAATTCTTGAAGTGGTAACCAGAGTCATGTCTGGTAAAAAAATGCCTGGTAGGCAATGTTCCCTCGCAACTTTCCCTAACATATCTATAGTTAGATAAGTTATAAAGTATAAAAGACACTCCTTTCTAAAAATCAGTCGCAACCAAAGATATTGCTTCTGAGAAATTTTCACTGCCACCTTCGATCATGAATATTTAACTAGACAGAAGATGTCGTTGAAACTGTGCAATAAATTAAGTTCCGTCAGAAATAAGTTGTGTTTTTATTACTGAAACATTTTGCTATACATTATTTTTTCATCTTAAAAGAAAATCTAATTTACTAGCTTAATTTTTTCCAGAACTTGAACTTAAACTATTCCGTAGTTCAAGTCGAAATTTGCTTTTAGTTAAGTACTTTATTAATATGATACTTCACAGATATCTTAATATTCCTTAGGTGTAGTAACTTGATTATTATTGATAAATCATTCGGTAGATTACCGATACTGTGCATTTTTTAAGTTATGAATCAATATCTAACACCATTTAATACATAAATACAGTATTAAAATAAATAAATATCAAACTACATCACATATAGAATTTAAATGTAATTCCATGACTGTTCGAACTTAAGACTTTGGCTCACACTAGACAGTATAGAAAGCCTTTACGCTTCATCCAGTTAGACATACATGATCTAACGTCTAGAAAGATTTTACTCCGTACAATATGGACGACATCCGCTTCTACCGGAATATATTCTATTCATGTGCTGAGAACGATGTAGGAATTCTATTCTAGGAATATTAAACGAATGTTCGTTTGAAGGGAGGGAGATAAAACGAGCACTATACGAGATGGCATTTGAGAGGTATTGAGTGAAAGTATGAGAACGCTTTGGTTTATGACGAAAAAGATTCGGAGTGCGAAGTTTTGGCTCAAAGAACTCATGGTCGTTGGAGAAGGAAGCTGTGCGATCGGAGACTTTTATCTTAATTTTTTTTCTGAGATGATTTGTGAGATACTGTTATTTTTTTTATTATTATTTAGTTTTATTAAAAAGGAAGGAAAAGGCAGAGTCAAAGGCAAGCAAACCACTTTAACCACATTCAGCCAAAGTTATGACTGAGCTGGGCTGGTTAAAAATGAAAATTGTGAAAAAGTAGTGACAAGTGGCTAGCTCGTCGCAATGTTATTTCTTTTATTAAATTCTTAAATCGATACAGACATAGTCACGGACTGTAGGTAATACCTAAAAATGGGATAAACCTACAAATCATCATCTTCCTAGCGTCATGCTTAGGCGGGGTCCACTTAAACCATAATCCAGGATTTAGCGAATCTGGTAATTACGTAGGAGCGACTGCCGATCTGACCTTTGTAACTCTAAAATAGGGGAACCAGACAATTTTTGGATCATGATTACAAGTCCGAAGTTGTTTGAATTTGCAGATTTAATCACGATGTTTTCCCTCACCGCCGAGCTAGTGGTATAAATACGTACATAGATTTGAAAAATCCAGATGTACCAACATGCCCGGGTTTGAACCCCCACCCTCTTGGTTATGAGGCGCGTGTCTTTACCATTGAGCTACCACCGTACTATTGGACACAACTTTATGGGAATAAAATTATTTATTCCTACACTTACTTGTGTCAAAATAAATGCATTTTTTTATTTTTTTTAACTTTCTTTCAACAGGCGATTGAAATAAAAAAAACCATGCAAGTATATATGCTTCCCGTTTCACCCGCATAGTTCCCGTTCCCGTGGGAATACGTGGATAAAATATAGTCTATGTTACTCACTAATAAATTAGCTTTCTATTGGTGAAAGATTTATTCGAATTAAACAATATTCAATGCAAACATAATATAAATAAATGATAAATAAATAAATAAATATCCGCCTACATCACATACATTGATCTGACTCCGAGATAAGTAGCTTAAGCATTTGTGTTACGGTTATCAGAATCAACAGCGCTATTACAAATATATACTTAAATATTACATATTAACACCCAGACACAGAACAAACACAAGTATTCATCACACGAATGTTTGTCCTGGGTGGGGATCGAACCCACAACTCTTGGCGCATGGGGCAGGGTCACTACCGAATGCGCTATCGAGCCATTCAAACAAACCAACAATCAAATCTTTCCTCTTTTTAATATAAGTATAGACTGTATTAGTAAGGCTTATTTTTTTCTCTCTACAGTTTGAACATCAACTGTATAGACGATCAATGACCGACCTAGAAAGTCACCTGTCAGCGTAGAAAGAAAACTAATAGATTGATCGGCTGTTATTTTTACCAACAGAGTGCCCGGGGCAACAAAACGAAATAGAAAAGAGTATATTCTATAGGTTATTAGACTTGACTTTTATTTTGTTGTACGTCAGCTGCTTTTTAGAAGACGTTTTATTAAACGTCCTTCGGGAAATTTTCTGGGAATTCGTTTTTTTTTATTATTTTTTATCCAGTTTGAGAATTATTTGCAATCGAATATATCATGACACAATATTTTTTTTTAATTTTATTTACCCTTATTATTATTATTATTTAGGTTAGCGCGTTTAAGCAAACAAATAATCTAACTTTTCAGCTTTATAATATTAGTAAGTAAGTATAGAGTTATGTTTGTCCTCATATTTTTAGATAGTGAAGGTCAGATAGTAATCATTTCATATAACGGGTCAAATACAAGATCATGGATTAACCGCATGTACAGTTAGCGCGCGAGATGAATGCAGACCTCAGGTATGTCTCCTCTTAGGCCCCGACTGCATTCAACTCGCGCGCTAACTGTATATGTGTTACGTGTAAAATAAAAACCGACTTCAAAAAACCCCGCAAAAAACGTTTATAAAAAAACACAAGTAAAAACTGCCTTAATAGCTATTTAAATGTCTAAACACTAAAAAGTATAAAATAAATTCTTTCGACTGCTTCGTTGAAAGTATTAATCTTTAACACGTATTTAAATATTTACAATAATCAGTTAGTTTTGGAGTCGGTGCCAGGCAAACTAAAAAAAAGTGGTCACTTAATAACAAATTTCCTTTCGATTAAAAAAAAATTTTTGGAAATCGGTTAACAATTCTCAGAGATATCGAGTAACATACATACAAAAAAAAAAGTACATTTGAAATATATACATTTCCACCCATCATCATCTTCCTAGCGTTATGTCCCGTGCTTAGACAGGGTCCGCTTAGACCATAATCCAGGATTTAGCGAGTCTGGTAATTACATTGAAGCGACTGCCGATCTGACCTTCGTAACCCTAAGATAGGGGAACCAGACAATTTTTGGATCATGGTTACAAATTCAAAGTTGTTTGAATTTGTAGGTTTCATCACGATGTTTTCCCTCACCGTCGAGCTAGTGGTATAAATATGTACATAGATTTTTTAAAATCTAGAGGTACATGCCGGGGTTTGAACCCGCACTCCTCGGTTAAGAGGCGCGTGTCCTTACCATTGAGCTACCACCGCTCCTACATATATATACATTTCCATCCACCAACAACAAAACAAAATCAATTCGAAAACAAACCAACAAACAATAAACGAGGAATCAATCGAGGCTCCCTGGACTCTTGCCTTTTGTCAAAGGGCAGGCTGTGCTGGAACGGTTTTCCTGGACAAAAAACGGGACTGAAATCGGGACGCCATCAGTCCTGAGCGCTCACCCGTGTGACCCGTTCGGAAACGCAATATTATTTTCCTTGTCACCGCAAAGGCGGCTCCCATAGAGATGCGTTTGCCATTTTCACCTGAAAATTTTATATCATGCTGTGGATTCAAGTACCGTTAAATGATGTAGATATAATTTGATTATTTAAATATATCTTTGGATAATTCGCAAGATGGTTGGTTGCTAATAGCCAAAAGAACAGGGCTTAAAAGTATTTTTTTACCCCTAACTATAATTTTTCATTTAAAATTTTAAATTTATTCACGTCACATTGTCAGCTGCATTGTGACACTTACAATCACAAATCAATGTAGGGTAGCAATATATACCTACTTAAACAATTATCAACATTTGACTTGTGCCGTCGTTCGATTTTGAAAATCATATTATTGTCGCGAAAACAATTAGCGCGACAAAGTCGCACGGAAAAATCGCATCTCTACACAAATCGTATTGTAGCAATTAACCGAATTTACGTACATTCCGTTCGCGATAAATATTACCAATACGTAAAGCTACTTTAAATAGTGGCCAGCCGAATTGGACGCACGCCAGCTTCGCTATCACGCACGAACATAAATTCATATTCAAAATACTTGTTATCTGATTTGGCTACTTACATAAGTTGATAAGTGCATTCGGGCTAATGTTTTTGACAGGCCCGTGGAGGGGTCGAGTCGCGGGTGAATCCCGCTAGGGGCTAATGTTTCGTGTGTTAATCATACGTGACATGGCCATTTTGTACTCAAGTCATGGATGTTTATAAACGTATTTAAGTATGTTTAACCGTTCGCCTAGTATCCATATCATAAGCTTATATGCTTAGTTTGGAACTTTGGTGTGTCAGTCTGGATAATATATTGGTTTAATGGTATATCAGGTTTTGGGGATCGGATTATGTAGGCGACGAGCTAGCCACTTGTAACTGCTTTATCACAATTTTCCAGTTTTATTTTTTGGCTGAATGTGGTTAAAAAAAGGTACCCCTTTGACTCTGCCTCCCCCTTCGGGGATTATGGGCGTTATGATATGTATGAATGGCAGAATCTTTATTAAGGCGAGAGAAGGGAAGCTAGCCAGTGATTTTATGGTACAACCATAACTTGTAGGATGGTGATGTAGCTTGTTTTAGAAATTATCACAGAAATTATTGTAATCCTATGTATCACATGCTGAGACTCGCACCTTGTTGGCCATAACTCCATGTATGTTCCTGTCTCATGTGTCTGTATTATTTAATGGTCAATAAATATTTTCTATTCTATTGTAATCCAAGCGATGAGCTAAAAATATAGACAGGTATATAGATCTGATATTCGAAAAATTACAAAGATACAGCAATTCAAAAATTTGAAATTTAGCGCTATACGTCACTCGGACGGTCAAATTTTACATACCTAGTGACGTCACGCGGTACTCTAACGCGCTGTATCTTCATCATTTTTAGTTTGTTGAACAATAGAAAAAATACGTAAGCAATATTCTTCTGTTACCACAATAGTGAACTATAATTTTTTTGGAGGAAAATAGTCTATCGAGGCGGTCTTATTGCTAAAAGCATCTCTTTAATTTTCAGATAGAGGAAAATAAGCTACAACTATCTAGTTAGTATAAATGATCCTTTTGGTCTACCAGTGGTCTGTAGTTGCGATAAATAGTGTTGTGCCGCACGCTAGTTCCGCAAAAGTTAATAATCTATGTGCGGCTAGCCGCCCGGAACGCTGTCCCGATAATGTTACGCACGGTGTGACACGGACTAGTGGTGGGGTGAGGTCGATAAGTTTTATCGATATATATATTTTTTAAAGTATAGCTTAGCGAGCAGTGGTAGCTCAATGGTAAGGACACGCGCCTCGTAACCAAGGAGTGCAGGTTCAAACCCGGGCATGTACCTCTAGATTTTACAAATCTATGTACATATTTATACCACTATCTCGACGGTGAGGGAAAACATCGTGATGAAACCTGCAAATTCAAACCACTTTGAATTTGTAACCATGATTCAAAAATTGTCTGGTTCCCCTATCTTAGGGTTACGAAGGTCAGATCGGCAGACGCTTCAATGTAATCACCAGACTCGCTAAATCCTGGATCATGGTCCAAGCGGACCCCGTCTAAGCACGGGACATAACGCTAGGAAGATGATGATATTTTTTAAAGTATGATTTAGGATGTCTACATAGTTAATTTCCCCAGATCCTCTATAAATAAGGTTTTACACAAAAAAAATAAGTAAATCCTACTGGTATAATGTGCTATTGTGAGCAATGTACTCAGATAGTGGAAGGGAGTCTTTTTGCTTTATTGGGTCACTTACACTCTGCAGGTTATTATAATTCCAAATAGAAACATGAGGCATTCCCTTAGACTATAAAAAACCACTCCAAGAGGAACTACACAAAACATCGAAATTTTATGTTTTCAAAAAACATGCTCAAGGATAACGCCACAAATATTTAATTTATACAGTACATATATCCCAAGACTCAAAGTAATAAGGCTAATAACGTTATTACCTAATTAAAAGCCAAAGCTTGACTGCTTTCAATAATTTTCAGACAAACGGCGCGAGGTCTGAAGTAGACGCCAGTTTCAATGGTCTAAATAGCTTCGGTCTCTAATTTGTACGTCTTGTGGTAATAGTATAATAATTTTGTGTCCGTTTTTTAGGTAATATATTTGGAAAATATACTGAGACGCAAAATTAAGAGGCTTTTTAATTAAATTATTATCGTTCCAAACATATTGTGAATTTAGATATTTTTATGCTGATTGTTGAGGTTATTGAAAATAGGAGTCGATAAAATTAAATGATTAAACTATAGCACCTTGATAACTTTGATCACCCATACGGATGAAATCAAGAGATTAATGTGCTGATTTTATCAGGCAATACGCTACAGACTCTGATTTCTATAGCTTAATATTCTAAAGTAAAAAATCCACTCTCCACCTGTCACCGAGTCGTTTAAATTCAACCAAAAGTTAGAACTACTGTTAGGTGATATTTCTCTTATTGTAACATATAATATAATTTTGATTCAGCATGATCTAGGAATATTTTATAAAAAATACGCCATACTCTTAATTCTAGCAAAACCTTTAAAGATGCTCAGTTTATTTTCGAATTAAATCGCAAAATTCTTGTTTCAGTTCGGAGAGTAACATTGATAATATATACATACATAACAACACGCCCATACTCCTCGAAGGAGTAGGCAGAGTCAAAGGGGCTTTGACTCTGCGTACCTCTACCTACACAGATAACTAAATAATTAAACTTCACAAGGTAGGCAGAAAGAACCGAACGCCATATGGCTCGATCCTTACACACCTCACTCGCCTCTTCAACATTCATGATCCTTTTCATACAAGCTCAGATAATGTTTTCTAAATAGAGCGTAGGAAAAATATGTTTGTTTATGTACAAAAACTGTTTTTTCAGACAAACATTTACAAGAAATAGTTACAACAGAAGTATTTCTTTAACACCAACATCGTATTTGCTGACAAGAAGATAGAAAAGTTCCATATTACAACAAAGGCACAATAGCACTATTGACGGATAAGCAATAAGAAACGCCTGTCTCGATAAGTTCACGCTCTGCGTCACTCCACTGGACAGCGCTAGGGATGGGAGATTATCGATATCGATGTTTCGTACTGCATGTTTAATTTAGTTAGTTAGTTTTTTTCTTCGGTTTTGGGCGTTGCTTATGAACGGTAGATTAGATGCTTAGACCTTCTACCTACAACGCCACAAGACTACAAAAACTACTTGTAGTACATAAAAAATAAACGGACGACGTTAATCAATCTATAGAGTATTTTAGGCCATTTCTACTACTCGATAAAGAAGTTATTCTAATCGCTATGTTTCTACACAACAAACCAAAACTTAGCGTAGCATGCCCGATGCCACCGACACACCGCCCTCTGTTTCAAACAGAGGGTGGCGGACGGCTCGTGGAAGTTTCCCTATTTAAAAAAAGAAAAAAAAGGGATGCTCTATGCCTTTGATCCTGACTTTGATCTCTGAGTATAGAACACCTAGCTCGGAGCTATCTAGATGATAACAGTATTTTGCTATTGTAATGTATAAAATATAACCAAAATGATATTCCAACTTTAATATTGGATAAATGTGAAAATAATTAATTCGTTCTAATTAAATATTTCGAATTATATAAATGATATTTATGTTTAGCGAATACTGATGCATTATAAATTATTTGACCACGACACCTGAAATATGTACAAATTTAACTTCGATAAATAATACACCTATTGGATTAATTTTGTACTAAATATTAGTACAATTAATCCTGCGCTCCTGCGCGTGAATGCGAAAGTTTATGATTCTGGTTATTATTAAACCACTGTGTGGCAAATAAAATTTGGCACACAGTAGTTTGTCACATGTTGGTCTGGGATTTAAAAAGAATGTGCCAACTGTGTTTCTTGTCTAGCATATTGTAAAAGGCGACTAATCGTATATCGTGTTTTAGGTATGTGATTGTGTAGGCGACGGGCTAGCTACTTGTCACAATTTTTTCACAATTTGTCATCTAACCCAGCCTAGTTTTATTGTTGGTTGAGTGTGGTTAAAGGGCTTTGACTCTGTCTACTCCTTAGGGGATTATGGGCGTAATGGTTTGTGTATTTATGTATAAAGTAGTTTCTTACTTTTATTGGCTTTTTTTTTTGGGAACTCTCCCAAGAGCTTTTATCATCTGCTCGGAGAAACAGAGAGTGGTGTGTGGGACTCGAACCGTCTAAAACTTCCAACGTGGAGTAGGTCAACCAAACCAAATACCAAAAAAAAAATCTTAAAAAAACTAAATATATATACGGTCGAATTGAGAACCTCCTCCTTTTTTGTAAGTAAGTTGATAAAGTGTAATTTTTACATTGGGAAGATAACTGCTTAGTTTCTTACGGGTTATTCAAAATTCCTTCTTGAATATTATCATACAGTTGGGTAGACTTGTTAAAGATATTATTATAATTTATTTTGTGAAGACTACACAAAGTTGAATCCAACAAATCAATATAAAATTAATAATATATAACTTGTTAACAACATAAAATACATCATAGAATTACATTAATTTTTATTTACTTTGTTCTGCAAATTATACGTTCAATGTTTCGGTTACGGCTGATAAAAATTAAACATCTTAAACTTAAACTTTATACTGTCTTTAGTAAGAAAAATGAATTATTTTTACTTAAAACTTACTTAAGATTAAGACAAAGAAAGTATAATCGTTTGAAACAACTATTTTTCTTGATTCGAAGGTTAGTCCCATACTGAAAGTTGAATTAATGGGTTCTTTCATCTGTTTCCACTCGTAACAATTTTAGCAAATAGTCTTTAGTCGCGAACTGTATCGTAAAAACAACTAACTCAGTCTGGTTGTTCCTTTCAATTGTTATTTTTATTCTTTGTCCAACAGAAATTTCATTCATTTGACATTGTACCCATAGATGCTTAAATTCAACACTGCGTAAGATAGAAAATTGTATTTCTGGTTAGACACGTTTTATGTTTAGTTTTTAAACGTGTGGAAGTATGGTGAATATACATAGGTACTGATTTTTTTTTTTTTAAGTAAATACGCTATTCAATCAGATTGGTTATTATGCTTGGGATTGTTGGTGATATCATAATATTTAGATAAACCTTAGATTACTGTTAGACCTATGGGACATCAAAGACTAGTGCAGGACTGCAGTTGATAGACGAATATATTGAGCAAATTAGTTTATAATATCTTAAATACTCAAAAGATAACGGCACCAGAAAATGAATTTAAATCATAAGAGACGCGTGTGTTATGTAAGCCGCTGAGATGAGAAGTGGAAGTCTCAATATTATTATTACTATTAATGCAATACATACATATTCCTGAATATGTTATGGTATTACATACATAACATCACGCCCGCTATCCCCGAAGGGGTAGGCAGAGTCAAAGGGGCAGCAAGCCCCTTTAACCACTTACAGCCAAAAATTTAACTGGCCAGGGTTAGTCGTACTCAGTCATATACCCAAAACGCGATATACCATTAGTCGCCTTTTAAGACATGCTAGACAACGAACACAGTTGGCACATTCTTATAAAGTTCCAGAGAAACATGTGAGTTATAGTATCATCAATATATATAAAAATCAATGCCACTTTTCGTTGTAATTTTATAACTCAAGAACGGGCTCACCTATCCAAACCAAATGTTTAGGCTTTGTTCGGACTATTTAGTAGATGTTTTATGTGAAGTTTGCACAAAATCGGTAGAGCGGTTCTTCATTTATCACATTTTTTGTAACAAATGAATTCAATAAATGGCGGATCATTTTGTTAATGGGAATATTTCACTTTATACGTAGCGAAGGTACAGGGCCGCTAGTTAATTATATAAATAGATCATTTAGTTCATGAGATGTGGTTCCTTATGCTGTTAATAAATATTTTGATACGTTCTTTCATTCAAAAATATTTATGTTTGACTTACTCATTGTTACGTTTTAACCCACAAATGTACGTTCGAAATTAATCATGTCGTTTCTTACAAAACCGAACAAAAAAGTGTACAGTTCCAGACAATAATTTAAGTGAACGAAACGGATTTATCTGACAAAAATGTAAAATAACTTTCATACCAGAACGTATAGTTGACGTCATAAAAATGTATATTTGCTTAGATCGACGTTTGTTGTATTTTCAATTGGAGAATAAAAGTAATCAAAGCTGAATAGATTTTTGCTTTGTTTTGTTACTTGCAAACAAAAGTAAAAGATCTCTAAGTCAAAGATAATAAAGTTGAAAACTCGTACAGATTAATCTTGCCTTTCTGAAAGTTGTAACAAGTCTCGTAAAATATCGTATGTGTATTTTAAAGTTATTCATGGACAAATTTGGATAAAATAGGAGGAAAGTGGAGGACGCTGCATTGCCAAGATTACCATAACCTCTGTCATTTGGGTTATGGGGAGCGTTGTTGGGCTTAGCAGGTATACTCCGCCCATTCTTCATAAAAGCCACATATGAGCCCCACGCCATTTCTGAGGCAGAGTGACGATGGAGGGCATGCCCCGGGTCAAAAAAGAGGCAATATAAAACAGTTTGTCCCATGTTAGTCTAGGAAAAGGATGCCCGTACTGTGTTCCTTGCCTAGCATGCCTTAAAAGGCGACTAGTGGTGTATAAGGTACTATTTTTTTTGGATACGTAGGAGACTGTCTCGCTAGTCTAGTATCGGGTTCAAATCCCGGGTCCTCTACCAGAAATTACTCAGTAACAGTCCGGAGTCAGGAAGTTGTCGGCTTATCACCTGCCTCAGAAAGCACGTCAAGCCGATGTCCTGCGCCTGACCTCTTTTCGGTCATGTCGAATTGCCGTCTCATCGGACTATGAGAGTGAAGGAACAGAGAGTGCGATTCAAGATGGCGGCTGACAAACACATGAACGCAATATTGACCTCGCTGTGACTGTCAAAAATTATTCAAACCGCTTTATTTCAGTATTAAACCGAATCATATGCAAATGGGAGATAAAAATGCACTGAAATAAGGTCAAGAGACCACGTACGTGATTTCGATGAAAGTCATTCGAAAGTTAACCGTTTCTATATGGCCACATGAAATGGTTAAATGGACGGCCGTATCGTCAAAGTTGGCGTTTAAAAGATACGGCTAGTTTACCTGGCTATGCGGCCATTTTGTGAAGTTGTGGCATGGCATGATTTTACGTTATACGCGATAAAGATATTTAACTAAAGTTTTTAGGAGCCCGTGGCTGTGATGTAAAAACCCAATGCCACTAGCCGGTATCCTGATTTCTTTATCACAAACGTATTAACGGTATTGATTCGAAATTAAGAATTTTTCGTTCTTCCTTACAAGCCTACATAATTTTAACCGACTTCAAAAAAAGGAGGAGGTTCTCAATTCGACTGTTTTTTTTTCTTGAGCAGAGACAAGAACATCGTGGTAAGTTTTATTATAAATATTTTTTGTATGATAGACCAAATATATAAATAACGTGCTATGTATAACGCTTTTAGTGAACGGTGGTAGCTCAATAGTAAAAACACGCGGCTCATAACTGAGGGTTGCAGGTTCAAACCCGAACACGTACCTACTTCGATTTTTCAAATCTAATAAATTCAAATAACTTTTTTTAGGATTTGTAACAATGATCCAAAAATTGTCTGGGTCCCATACCTTAGGGTTACGAAGGCTAGATCGGCAATCGCTTTAATGGAATTATCAGACTCGCTAAATCCTGGATCATGGTCTAAGTGGACCCCGTCTAAGCACGGGACATAACGCTAGGAAGATGATGATGATGGCTTTTAGTGTTAAAAACCTTATTACTTCGTTTCCTGAATATTTCTTTCAATTTTCATTCATAATAAAATTTTAGTGTCATTATATTACAATATTTATTTTTTTCAATTTATAAATAAAATAATATACACACATATTCCGTATTCTCACATTAAAATTTGTCAAGCATGTTGACCTGATTTCACAAATTTCGAATGAATGCACAAACTATTAAATGAAACTTCCAGATATTGCACAAAGAGCTTTCAAGGTAACAAAAATCAAGATTTACAGTATCTTAAAAGCCACGATGCAGAGATAGAATGTGAATTTTAATAACACGAGTAAAAATCTCTTCAAATACGGTTTTCTTGGCATACTATGGAGAATAAGAATAAAAAAAGATGTTTAGAGTTCGCTAGTCGAGTAACCCATATGAACTAAATGTTTTGCGTTATACCAGGGGCTCCCAAACTTTATCTGACCGCGGCGCGAGTACAGGATTATTTTATCCGGACGCCCCTTACCCGGTTTCATCATCATCCTCTTGCCCTTCTCCTAAGTCATTTGGGGTCGGCGCAGCATGTCTAATCCTCGAGAGGGGATTCGTATGCGTGTGCCAATCCCAGGACCCCTCCCACTGCGACGAGATGGGTGGGTATACTCCGGCCATTACCATCTTGGCTGGAGCAGGGACCTCCATTTTTCAGAGGTCCCCAGGAGTCCCAGACAACACTCTACGGTAGGGTGACGGTACGTAATGTATATCCTAACAAAAAAACATGTCTAACCCAGTTTACGAAAGAAAAATTAATGTGTGATACTAAGTCGATTTTAAGCACGAAAAAGATTTTAAGTCAATATGAGTCTTTCATCTTCTTTGGCAATGTATTTTAAAAACAATTTAATGAGCTTCTAAAGGAGTTTTTTGAAAATTCATGTCTTGTGAGTCAAAAACCTTATTTATATTATACATATTTATTATTCATTTTGAACCCCCAAATAATTAAGTAAAGTTTCCAGTTAGCAGGAAAGAAGAGTGCGTCACGGCGCCTTCCTATACTTTTTACGGTGCTTGCACCAGTATACCGCAGCGCACAGTTTGGAAACCCTAACCCTGGACTAACTTTTAATCGTGACTTTATCTAGGTATACATGTTTTACCAATGTAGTAATTGCTAAAATAACTTTCTAGGTCAGCCTGAATTCCATAACAAACATATAACATAACATCACGACCGTAATCCCCGAAGGGGTAGGCAAAGTCAAAGGGCCAACAGTCCCCTTTAACCACATTCAGCAAAAAATTATCTTATAGTCCCAGACCAACACGGGACTAAAATTAAGTACAGTAAACATTTAAACTTAAACGAATGACATAGGGACACTTTTATGCACCTTGAACGGCAATTTACTGAGGTAAAATGTTTATCCAAGTTAAACTGCCGAAAGCGCATGAGAGTCCCTCTATCTGCTTCTGAAGCATATACATGCGGATGAAGCCGCGCGTAAAAGCTAATATTATTCATACCTATTTTACAGATAGCGTTTCAAAAGTTAAGTTTTCCTCACACTAAGTTTTAATATAATTAGAAATAGAAATAGAAATAGAAAACATTTATTGACCATATAATAATACAGACATATGAGACAGAAACGAATACATGGAGTTTTGGCCAACAAGGTGCGAGCCTCAGCATGTGTTGCAGCAACCCGAGAGTCGCCACAGCAGCACTGGTATTCTGGCCGCATCTTAAGTACTTATTTTAGACATACATAGATAACATCACGCCGTAATTTCCGAAGGGGAAGGCAGAGTCAAAGGGACAGCATATATGAGAGGTGTATACGAGTATATTTTCTTAGTGGTAAGGAGCGATGTAAGCTCAATGGTAAGGATATGCGCTCGATAATCGTTTCAAACCCGAACACGTACGTATGTTTTGCTCATTAGGAATAGATATACATAGATTTAAATATCAAGGAACACTATATACGTATTTATACCATTAGCTCAGCAGTGAGGGAAAACAAAACATAAAATTACGGTAACGAAGGTCATATCGGCAGTCCCTTCAATGTAATTACCAGACTCGCTTAATCCTAGATCATGGTCTAAGCAGACCCCATCCAAGCAAGGGACATAACGCTAGCAAGATAATGACCTATTTTCTTATAAATAGGCAAGTATTTTCTATTTTTGTAAATCCCATTCAGTCTAGTAATATTCATTTCCATGCAACCGGTCAGCATATGCAAATGCACTTAGATATGCACACAGCGCCTCGTTAGACGCGTTTGAGCGATGCAGGTTGCTTTCAGTTATTCCTAGATTTTGCTGCAAGACCTTTTTGATATGACCTAGTTTTTGAGACTATCTTGAACCTGCGACGTCGCTTTTAATTTCCAAGAATAGTTCTCTTTAAAAATATGTAGTTTAAAAAAAATATTAATGAATATCAAGTAACTTTATATCTACAATACATGCATACTAATAAAGATTTTAAATAGCTCTTTCCATACTAGCATAACCCTAGGCGCACGCAACCACCCGGGTTGGTTTTCTCGTACTACCCAAAGTAAGAACAAATTACGGCAAAAAAATGATCGCTTTCGGGAATATAAGGGATGTAGGCTCATTAAGTGCATTTAAAACTAAACTTGCACAAAACGTGACTAAAACAATCGATTAGAAAAATAATGCGCTAAATGAGCCTAGCTACGGTACTAAATTCGTTTTTAATTAAAAGAACCAAAACGTTTGAACGATGTAGGTATAAATGATGTCATTTAATTTAAATATGTTCTGATGTAAGCGACTGAATCCTCTTTTTTGAGAATAAACGTTTTTATAATGTAACTAGGGTAAATCTGACAACATTTGTATTGATTTAACATAACATAACATCACACAATTAAATTGGGCTGGGTTAGATGTAAAATTATGAAAAAGTAGTGACAAGTGACTAGCTCATAGCCTACACAATCACATAACCAAAATTCCGATTTACCATTATTCACGTTTTACGACATGCTAGACAAGGAACACAGTTGGCGCATTATTTTTAAGTCCCAGACCAATATAGGACATTTCATCTTTCATACATTACTAGCTTCTGCCCGTGGCTTCGCTCGCGCGGTACATCGATGAAACATAGCCTATATGTTATTCGGGTGTATGAGCTATATTATTCTAAAGTTTCATTAAAATCCCTTCAGTAGTTTTTGTGTGAAAGAGTAACAAACATCTATCCATACATACAAACATTCGCATTTATAATATTAGTAGGATTTACTTGCGGTCACCCGCGTTTATGGTTAATAAAATAAAATAAAATAAATTCTTCAGACTGGCACACCAATTCCCTAGTCCCAAACTAAGCTTATAAGCTTGTGCTATGGATACTAGGTGAACGGATAGACATACTTAAATACGTTTTTATAAACATCCATGACTCGAGAACAAATATCCATGTTCATCACACGAAATATTTGCCCCTAGCGGGATTCGAACCCGCGACCCTTGGTTTCGTGGCCAGGGTCTCTGACCACTCGACCAACGGGCCAGTCAATAATGTTATACAGTCTACAACAAACAAATAAACTATAATATTCAGCTTTATATATATCAGTATAAGATTCCTTTGCTCCGTAAAATTTTACTAGGTTAAATTTTAAAGTACGTACATATGCAGTGTGTGCCCAGAAAAAGACAGATGGCACATTTATCCTGAAGCGAAAGGATAGTCCCTTAGGGAGTAATTAAAAACGAAACTGTCGCAATTTCTTCTTTCAAGTGAAGCTGTGGGATACAAATGTACTTTTATGAGTTTATTTACAGAGAACCCTTTATCTTTGCTAAGCATACAAATATAATAATGGACAATTAAGTACGTTTTTAAACGTGACTCAAGTACAAATGATCTCAATGAACATACTAGCTTTCGGAACTAGTAATTTGTTTTATGGGTTTCCCCACAACTCAACTTATCTCCATACCAAATTTCATCTAAATCGGTTTAAAGGTTATTGATACCCCATACAATCTTCCACTCTCCTCTTAACCTCCTCAAAGGATAATTATTGCGATAAAAGCTACCCTTTGTGTTTTTCGGGACTTAGTCAATAGAAAAAGAGGTAAATAATAACATAAAAACGCCCCGCGGTTTCACCCGCGTAGTTCTTGTTCCCGTAGGAATACGGGGAAAAAATATAGCCTATATTAGTAGCTTTCCATTGGTGAAAGAATTTTTCAAATCGGTCCAGTAGTTTCGGAGCCAATTCAACGCAAACAAACAATTAATCACATCTTTCTTCTTTATAATACTAGTATAGACAACATTTGTTATCAATCCGTTAACACAAATATACTCGTACATTTCAATTAAAACCATTTCTCAAAAAGATATATCAATATTTTTTTTTTCGTCAATCCAACCGAATAAAGACTGCAACGAATGTCCCTAACTTTTCAATAGATCGGCGATTGCATTCTAAAAATATCGTTACTCAAAGTTTTATATAAGACACAAATTCTTCCAAATGTTGACCTCAAAATGCATCAGCTTAAACTTACCGACGGAATCTAGAAATGCACTCGAACGCAGGCTGCATTCAAACTAGACGACTAACGAACTAGCTCGCATGGATCTCGCATTTACATACAACTGGCTTTAGCTGGGTGGCAGATTTAATTTTGCCGTTTGGGAAGTGAATAATTATACGTTTTATTAAAAAAGCTGACCCTTGTCGCACTGGAACTTCCACGTATATTGAAAGTATATACCAACTGTGTTACTTGCCTAGAATTACCTAGTCACATGTCATGTTTTAACGACATGGTTAAAAATGTTTTACCGACCCGGTTAATAAAATAAACATAAATAAAAAATATCCGACTACATCACATATATTGATCTGGCACCGAGGTAAGTAGCATAAGCACTTGTGTTACAGATATCAGAAACAACAGCGCTATTACAAATATATACTTAAATATTGGATATCAACACCCAGACACAGAACAAACACAAGTATTCATCACACGAATGTTTGTCCTGGGTGGGGATCGAACCCACAACTCTTGGCGCATAGGGTAAGGTCACTACCAAATGCACATCGAGGCGGTCATTTTAGTTTTGGCTAAAATGACTGGCTGACTCCCAGTTCAACATGGGAGAAATGTTTTACAAAAATTTATAGATTATAATTAATAACGTTTGTTCCATGTATAGGTAGGCCATTTTCTTTTAACAATATATTACTTGAAGTTGAACCAAGACATACCTACTAAATTTCATTCTCTATGGCATATAAAATAATAAATAAATAATAAATTCTTCAGACTAACACACCAATTCCCTAGCTCCAAACTAAGCTTATGCTTGTACTATGGATACTAGGTGAACGGATATACATACTTAAATACGTTTATAAACATCCATGACTCGAGTACAAATGTCCATGTTCATCACACGAAACATTTGCCCCTAGCGGGATTCGAACCCGCGACCCTTGGTTTCGTGGCCAGGGTCTCTGACCACTCGACCAACGGGCAAGTCGTCATCAAATCATATTGATTTCATATTTAAAATCAAAGTTACCTTCTACCGGAGAAATAGTAATAAATATTGAGTTGTTACGTGTTTTTTTAGCTCTACAAATATTTTTCCAAACCTCACACATATTGTATATCAAAAACTTCCACTACGGATTTACATTTCAATCCGAGCCCCATCTCCCGTAAGTCAAACAGATCGATGGATAGTTCGTAACTTTATTTTCGAAAAAAGCTTCAGGTTTTTGTGGTTCGGACATGTAGAAAGAATTGATGACGTAAGATTGACTAAACAGATATACAATGCGAAAGTGGAAGGATGTAGGAGCCGCGGAAGGCCCAGGCTCACCTACCACGACCGGATTGGTCGTGTATTAACGGAAGGTGATGTTAGGAGTCACAAAAACCGTAGAGCTTGTATGAAAAGGATTATGAATGTTGAAGAGGCGAGTGAGGTGTGTAAGGATCGTGCCATATGGCGTTCGGTTCTCTCTGCCTACCCTGCTAGGGAAGTGGCGTGAAGTTTAGTTAGTTAGTTAAATTTTTTTGGGGATCTAATGTTAATACAAAGTGTTAGCTTATGATACGTTGGTTTTGACGTACATTCGAGGGATTGCGTTAGGTATTTTTTTATTTTTTTGGCTGAATGTTGTAAACATTAAGCAAAGTTAAGGCTAGTTGCCTATTTGACTCCGCCTACCCCTTTGGGGATTTTATGCGTGATGATATGTATTTATATATATTTTTTAATGAAAATGGTTAAGACAATAGCTAGCTTGATGGTAGGCGTCATCGTGACATAAGCACATGCAAACAAAAACTCTTTGGTGATAACTTTTTAAAGATTTGGTTTCGCTGACTAGAATGAGATTACGGCAAAAACCTCAGATCCCCGTCAGCAAATATCCAGTGTTCGGGTCTCTTGTACTTCAGTCATCAAATACAACTTATTTCGACAGTAACTACATGCAATTTAAATATAGTAATAAGAGTTCTTTGATATCAAACAATATAATTAATTACGAAGAAATAACTACGCTAATTATCAATTGAAAACTTTCATACGGGCTGTATTTATAACATCCTGGAGGTTGAAATTCTCATAAAGATATTTACTTGCCTCATATATTAAAAAAATATTCGACTGCCTCGTTGGTCTAATGGTAGCATGCGCCGCCTAAGGACCAGGTTCAAATCCCGGGTCGGGCCACAAAAATTGGAGCTGATTATTTCAATATTAAAATTACTCAGTAACAGTTAGTAGTCGGGAAGTTGGCGGTTTAATCAGCACGAAAAGCACGTTAAGTCGTTGGTCCTGCGCCTGACCTCTCACCGGTCATGTTGAATTGCCGTCTCACCGGACTATGAGAGTGAAGGAACAGAGAGTGCACCTGTGTTAGCGCACACACTTGTGCACTATAATATCTCCTGCGCAGTTGGCTAATCCTCGTTGAGATTGGCCGCCGTGACCGATATCGGTGAGGAGGACATTTATATTTTTCAAAAAAATATATATAGATACTTCAATAAGGTATAGAAACTTTATTTATACTGAAACGAGGTGAAACTCTTAATAAGTTGCAAATAACGCATTAAAACATCGTCTCATCTCTCTGAAAAGTAACGACAGCAAAATGTTTACAAATATTATTTTGTAAATGTTTTACGAGACACTCAATATGCTTACGATTCTCAAATAAGGGAAGAGGGGCATTATTATTTTGGAAGGGTTCTGTAGACGCTGAGACAAGCAGAAAGTTTATTTTATTTTATTTTGATTTTGAGTGCACTTAGTATATAATTTAGTTCTAATAATAAAACTAATTCTGAATACTGTTTCGGAATGAGATATATTTATGTGATCTTATTCGTTATTTATTTAATTTGTATTACATATACACGGACTAGTAACAAAAGAAGGACTCCGCGCCACTATCTAGACCTTGAAGCTCCTCTGGTACTCCAACTTGACACGCAACTTACGTCACATATTGACATAATATGTGCTACAAATGACAGATCCGATATCTGTTAGCCATAAGTATATTACTCACACATGCATAAACGTAGCTTCACGCTATAGTATGACAGTGTGGAGTCCCTTTTTTTTTACGAGTCCGTGATGTAATAGTAAATATATGTAGTCACAGTAACTTCAATGTATAACCAGATACTCTTAATCCTATCATCATAATGATGTTATGGATTTATTCAAAACAGAACAACTAACGGTACACAACGCTAGGAAGATGATGTTAAATTAGTAAATTCAACAGGAATTTAAGACCATGATACAACGAGCCAAATAATGGGTACATTAGTAATATTATAAACGCGAAAGTTTGTATGGGCATGGATGGATGTATGTATGTTAGTTACTCTTTCACACAAAAAGTACTGCATGGATTTTAATTAGAAAAGAAAGAAAGAAAGAAATAACATTTATTGGACGCACAATTGTTAATACATACACAGGACAAAATAGTACAAAAAAGGAAAACCAGTAGAAAAAAAAAAGAAAAAAAGAAAACAGATTGGCGCCAATTGGGTCCCTGCCTCAGCATTATGCTACTGCGGCGTCAAACTAACGCCGCAGGAGCGCTGGTATTCTGTTAATTAAACTTTACAATAGTATACCTAATACATTAGAATAATACATAAGCTATGTTTTATCGATGTATGCGAGAAAAACTACAGACAGAAGCTAGTATTATATATTTTTTTAATATATACGAAAAGTTAAGTAATACACAATAACATGTACCCTTTTTTGTAGAGAAAAAAAACTTGTTAAGGGCAAAAAGATTTGACAAATCCTACTAATATTATAAATGCGAAAGTTTGTATGTATGTATGGATGGATGTTTGTTACTGTTTCACAAAAAAACTACTAAATGGATTTTAATGAAACTTTAGAATAATATAGCTCATACACCCGAATAACATATAGGCTATGTTTGATCGATGTACCACGCGAGCGCAGCCGCTGGCAGAAGCTAGTCAAGTAATAAAATAAACCCACTGGACCAACTCTTCTCAGAACCCTGAAACACCTTACCCGGCCGAATACAATTGCAATAAAGAACATTTTGATAGACACTCACACATTTCCTATATTTGATCGTAAAATAAAATTTTACGGGAACGGTTATGATTTTTGTAAAAATTAGGTCAGACCTTGGAATATTTTACGGCTCGCTAAAAGCCCAGCCTGTATATAAACGATATCATTCATTTATGTTAGGGGTATAAGTGTAGTATATATTAGATGACCTAAAAGTTTATGAGCTGTTCAGACCTAAAATTTATATAAATAGGCTTTAGCGGCTAAGTAGGAGAGGCTGTATCGGTTGCATGTAAGTTTGAATTATGAGACTAAGTTGACTAATACTTAAATTGTTTACCAACGATATCTTTAGAATCGTCTGACTGCAATACAAAATCACGGTCTTAAAAACCACTCCATTTTTAATATTTTAGTATTTACATACATAACATCATCCCCATAATCCCTGAAGGGGTAGACAGAGTCAAATGGGCAGTTACCCCATTTAACCACATTCAGACAAAAATAAAACTGGGCTGGGTTGGATGGAACATTGTGAGAAAGTAGTGACAAGTGGCTAGCTTGTGGCCTACACAATCACACACCCAAAACCCGAAATACCATTAGTCGCTTTTACGACACGCTAGGCAAGAAACACGGTTGGCACATTGTTTTTAAGTCCCAGACTAAGATGAGACATGGGTAAAATGATAAAATTATAAAGCCGCAATACTAACCGTTATAGACAGAACCATCATCCTTCTAGCGTAATGTCCCCTGCTTAGTCGGGGTCCGCTTAGACCATGATCCAGGAGCATATGCGAGTCTGGTTATTACATTGACGTGACTGCCGATCTGACCTTCGTAACCCTTAGATAGGGGAATCAGACAAATTTTTGGATCATGGTTGTTATAATCATGGTTGTTATACACATCCATAGTTGTTATAATGTGCTGTTATAATGTTTTCCTCACCGCTAAGCTAGTGGTATAAATACGTACATAGATTTGAAAAATCCAGATGTACGAGGCGGGATTGAACCCGCACCCCTCGTTTAAGAGGCGGGTGTCCTTACCATTGAGCTACCACCGCTCTCAGATAAAGGCAGAATCCAACGAGCAATAAGGCCCTCATAACCGGTGTGATAAAATCGAGGTGGTTAGATAGAAAATTGTGAAATAGTAGTGACATAACACTAGGCATTAGTTTAGAAAAACGTGGTTCAACTGACATACGAGGATATGATGCCATAAATCTTACATTACCTTTTTTATAGTCGGTTAAAACAAGCAAATTATCACATATACCATTCAAACACAGACTGGATACAAATCCGTCCCTGGACACCGAATATTTGACCACAAAGGCCCAAAACAAAACAAAACATAATAATGTTTGTCAAACCAAAGACACAAAGGACACATTGTACGAAGCTCTGGAAGGCTGGCGTGTCCTAAACACATAGTCGGTATACCTGGGATGAGATGGACGAATGTCAGATGTCATGTAGGCGAACGTACGTTTTGTGACTTCTAATTATTGTGGTTCAGTCCTAATTATGTTTGTGATAGAGCCATGTCATGATAATTGGTAACTACATGTGTTTACATTTGGTGGAACGATGGTAGCTCAATAACCTTGTATATATTATAATAAATATCAGACTACATCACATACATTGATCTGACTCCGAGGTAAGTAGCTTAAGCACTTGTGTTACGGATATCTGAAACAACAGCGGTATTACAAATATATACATTTTATCTTCCCAGCGTTATGTCCCGTGCTTAGACGGGGTCCGCTTAGACCATGATCCAGGATTTAGCGAGTCTGGTAATTACATTGAAGTGACTGCCAATCTGGCCTTCGTAAGCCTAAGATAGGAGAACCAGACAATTTTTTGATCATGGTTACAAATCCAAAGTTGTTTTTAAATTAACAGGTTTCATCACGATGTTTTCCATTACCGTCGAGCTAGTGGTATAAATACGTACATCGATTTAAAAATCCAGAGATACATGCCCGGGATCCAGAAATACATTTATAATAATAAATAAATATCAGACTACATCACATACATTGATCTGACTCCGAGGTAAGTAGCTTAAGCACTTGTGTTACGGATATCAGAATCAACAGTGGTATTACAAATATATAAGTACTTAAATATTCAATATTAACACACAGACACAGAACAAACACAAGTATTCATCATACAAATATTTGTCCTGGGTGGGGATCGAACCCACAACACTTGGCGCATGGGGCAGGGTCACTACCGGATGCGCCATCGAGTCTTATATGCCTACTTCTAGATTTTTCAAATCTGTAAGATTACGACTGGAATCCGGATTCATGCGAGATGTCCAGATATAAACTATGTATTCCTTGCGCTGAATAACGATTATTAATGTAAACGTCTAAGCATGAAAAACGATATTAAAATTAAATAGACAGATTAAAAGCATTGGCCACCCTTTACTAGTGATTCAAAATAGCTCCAGAAGAGCATGCTTGTTTTGAACTCGGACCAACGAATACTTAAATAGTTTAAGAACTTGACGCTCTGAGCCTTATCAACAATCATAACATATTTTTTGTTGGTTAGTGTTTAGACTAATAAACCCTATCTCATCGTAACAAAACCCAAGACTAACAAAAAATACTAGAAAACTAGTTCATCTCACAAAAGAGCGACAAATCTTCTTATTTGCCTTCAAAACTTTTGAGGGGTAAAAAGAACGAGCTTGAAACTCTAGAGGAAAAAACGAACGCTTGAATGACTCCATCACAAAGTCGGCCCGGATGCCTGAACTTCCTAAGCTACTTCAGCAAACCAAAGAAAAAGGTCTTACCCGGGAGGAGTTGTTACAAATTCTCCGGTCGAAATGAACTGTTGTTAATTTCATGCGAAGAGTTAGACCTTATTAAACCTTTGAGCTGGGTCTCGTTTCTTAAAGAATAAAGAATTACCTATAATTTACTGGTGGATAAAAAAAGGAGGTATTTCTTTTAGAAATACTTTTCGATGGCCATAATTAATTGGCCAAATAAATTTACGATTGAAATAAATCTATTAAATACGTATTAAATGTTATTGGTCAACAATTAATTGATCAAGTAAAGCTATTGAAATAAGTCATATCGTTAATGTATCAATAAGCGAATGCTTTGTGTATTTTTACAAGGATACATTTAAATAATTTATTTCTGCAAGTGGATTTTTAACAAATTCTTTTGACGTGAATAGCCTGCTGAGAAAAGGTGCCGCAAGATACTTAATACCTAGCCATTTTTAAATGCGTTCATATGTACTTATATATTATTTAGTAACATTATAAATAAAAATATAATTTTTACTGTGCATGCAAGCAGACTATCTAGACTAAGCAGACATAATCAAAAGAGATTTTTATTTTTTTATTTTCTCAGAAAGTATACCGTATTTTATTTGTTTTATGCTTGTTTCTGCAGGTACACAAGAGGTACCAAATCTACTTAAACAGTTATTAATTTCCATCTATGGCTTAACAGTACACCCGCGGTTCTGACGTCAGGACGGCGGGTGTACCTAATATTCAAAATATCTTTGTATGGACGTAGGTACACAGATTTTCAGAAGAGGTACGTAAAAGTACACAGAAGGTACCAAATATCGGCAATATGTTTATGCTAATCTAAGAAGTACACCCGCCATTCTGACGCTCACCTTTAAATGGTCAGAGCTATCATACAACGAACACTCGACATTCCAATTTCAGTCCCAAGCGTCAAAGCATTCAAAAACAAAACAGACTTTGTCATTTCAGTTTCATTCTGCAAGCACCGTTAAAGCTATCAAAAGCAAACAGACTTTGTCACTCCAATTTCAGTCAAAGCAGTTAGTAATATCAAAAACGAAACAGAGTTTGTCATTCTAGTTTCAGTCAAAAACGTTGTGCTAAACCTAACTTTCCGGGCTCTGCCTAAGCAATACTCCCGCAGTTGTGAAATGTAAAATGCCTGCTTTTATCCGGGGTACGTGATCGCATCAGGGTTGTGGGGAATGTTGGGTGGGGTGAGGGTGATAGCGGGTAATATTTATCGGGGTTGCATCTAAATAAGTACTATATACCCTTTGCATTGAGGGTGCTTAAGAGGTACTTTTAGTAATACATACATATCACCACGCTCGTAATCTCCGATGTCTCAAGAATCACAGAGTCAAAGGGGCAGTTAGCCATAGCCCAAAATAAAACTGGGTTGGGCTTGATGGGAAATTGTGAAAAGTAGTGACAAGTAGCTAGCTCGTCGCCTACACAATCACACACCCAAGTCCCGATGTACCATTAGTCGCGTTTTACGACATGCTAGGCAAGAAACACAGTTGGCGCTTTCTTTTTAAGTACCAGACCAATTTCTGTAGGACATTTGACTTTTCAATTCGAGGTAAATATTATTAAATAGAAATCCTCCCGAAATAGCTTCCAATAAAGTTGAGAATTTTGCGCTGTATCTTCGTAATTTTTTCGTGTATTTGATAAAGCATAAAATGCGTGTCAAATATTTTAATAAATAAATTCTTCAGACTGGCACACCAGTTCCCTAGTCCCAAACTAAGCTTAAACTTGTGCTATGGATACTAGGTGAACGTATAGACATACATAAATACGTTTATAAACATCCATGACTCGAGTACAAATATCCATGTTCATCACACGAAATATTTGCCCCTAGCGGGATTCAAACCCGCGACCCTTGGTTTCGTGGCCAGGGTCTCTGACCACTCGACTAACAGGCCAGTCAAATATAATATAAAAATAACCTTACTATCGGATTAAATATACTATTTATGATACGTATCTTTATTTGAAAATAAACTTCAGAACGGCATATCTTTTCCTTCTCGTGTTTCTTTGAAGAGACTTCAATCCGCCGTCAGTGCACCCCCGTCCGCCCGATGCAAATGTCCACAGTTCCGAACTTCGTGTTATCTTTTAGTTTCGCAAAGAGATTTACGTGTTTAGTTTGCTTTCAGAGGATTCCTTTTGTTTCATATTTCAGATATTACTCACCAGTTTTGTTGTGAGCTGGTTTTCGGAGTAAGAGATGGATGTTTTGCTATCAAATTGAATAATTAAATGAGGCTATTGGAAGTTTTTTGAAGGATTATCAGGAATTCTTATCCAAATTCTTGTTTATATAATTTAAGATTAACTTACGAAATTGGATAAGTTAATAATCCTACTAAGTTTGTTACTCAGGCACGCTTTAACGGCGAAACTTACAAAAAGATGGCTAGATGTTCAGAGGATGATAATTGAGTTTCTTCATTGTGATTTCTATCATCAATATATATAAAAAAAATCAATGCCACTTTTCGTTGTAATTTTATAACTCAAGAACGGGCTCACCTATGTTTAGGCTATGTTCGGACTATTTAGTAGATTGATTATGTGAAGTTTGCACAAAATCGGTAGAGCGGTTGTTCATTTATCATATTTTTTGTAACAAATGAAATCAATAAATAATTTTGTTAATTTTTTTTGCAATTATGTTCCTATTATTTTTTTTTTTTATATTTCACTTTATACGTAGCGAAGCACGGTCCGGGCCGCTAGTATAGTTATACATATAAATCACCATCAAGCGGAATTTTAAGAACAACTAAAACTTATAATATATTTTTTTTATTGGATCACCAACATAAGACACCAAAAAAATATGTATAATAATTAAAATCAAATTAAGGCTAACAACAACAACAACAACAACATAACATCACGCCCATAATCCCCGAAGGGGTAGGCAGAGTCAAAGGGGCAGCATGCCCATTCAACCACATTCAGCCAAAAATAAAGTCGGGCCGGGTTAGATGGAAAATAGTGAAAAAGCAGTGACAAGCGGCTAACCTGTCGCCTACACAATCACACACCCAAAACCCGATATACCATTAGTCGCCTTTTACGACATGCTAGGCAAGAACCACAGTTGGCATATTCTTTTTAAGTTCCAAACCAACATGGGACAGTGGGCTGGGTTGGATGGAAAGCTGTGAAAAAGGAGTGACGAGTGGCTAGCTAGTCGCCTACTCAGTCACATACCCTAAAGCCCGTACACCATAAGTCGCCTTTTACGACATGCTAGGCAAGAACTACAGTTGGCACTTTCTTTTTTTTTGTCCCAGATCAACATGGGCCAAGTCCCAGACCAACATGGGACTAAATACTTATAACTTTTTTTGTAAAAGAAGGAACAATAAATTAGTCACTATTAATTAGACATGCTGAATTTTAATACACTTTTAAATCTTTGAGAATTTACATCAAGTTATATCAATATGTCGGTGAGATTGAATACATTCAACAACATTTTAAGGTAGTAGTTTCAAAGTAATTACACCCAAAGCGTTTGCATAATAAACATCCTAAAATCACACTCGTATGTAGATAAAATCTAGACTTATACCGTCCTACTTAGTCCTCAAGTGCAAATGCAGCGTCCAACAAATTCGCCAGATACCCCGGGATTTGCGCCCCGGATCCCGGGATCGCAGACGACGGGATACGTGACCAGAACCCGGGATTCAGCGCGCCTCTGTCTAACCGTAATGAGATCGTTGTGGTTGAATTTATTAAAAATTTAATTCGCTCTTGGGATTTTTTTATAAAAGTGCTCGCGTGCATTTTGAGTGGATGCGTCGGTCGGAATATTTATTTCGGCGTTTTGAGAGCGTGCATGCAAATATTGAAATATGGTTTTAGGGTTACATATCCTTGACTGGCTCGATGGCGCATTCGGTAGTGACCCTGCCTTATGCGCCAAGAGTTGTGGGTTCGATTCCCACCCAGGACAAATATTCGTATGATAAATACTTGTGTTTGTTCTGTGTCTGGATGTTAATATCTAATATTTAATTATATATTTTTAATACCACTGTTGATTCTGATACCTGCAACGCAAGTGCTTAAGCTACTTACCTCGGAGTCAGATCAATGTATGTGATGTGTCGGATATTTATTTTTTATTATTATTTATTTCTATCCTACGGGGGCCGACAGGATTTTTTTACAATGGCTGTCTATGTTTCGCAGGACTGTAACTCGTGAACCGCATTATGTGGGTATATTTTTTAACGCAATTATAGTAATGTATATTACTATAATTGCGGATCAATATCCATAGGACAATCTGAACAATCATTTGTTGCTTGCGTAATAATTTCAAGTCCATATTTTAAATAAACATATATTACTCATATTTTATTATACATTCAACAGTATAAGGAATTTTCTCAGTACGAGTATATTTCACTCTTGGCAGTTTTATATATATACAATTATGCAAATATTGAAATATGTTTTTTTTTTGAAGTTGCACTAACTAGTACATGTTGTTTGTTAGTTACATGCACATTTTAGTATAAAAGATTATATTAATCCGCCTTTGTTTTGCTTTACATTCTTAATTATACTGTAGATAATACCTACATATAATAAACAGCTTTGTTGTAGTTAAAATTAAGGCTAATGAGTTTAGCAGTTTTTTATAGCATATTTTTGAGTATTATTTTGTAATATATATTGCAGTGGTAGCAAACTTACGGATCTTCTTTCAGATTGTATTGAATGAGATATAGAGAAATTCACTATTGTGATCAGTGTACCGTAAAACTGTAAATAGCGATAATTTCCGAATTAATTTATTTATTTATTTATTTATTTATATATTTGGGCTACTTATTAAAAAAAAAAAATATCGGGAACGGCACATCGAACAATGTCACTCTCAAATACTCAGGCGACTGGTAATGCAATAAACTATTTGATTGAACTAGCGTTTGCCCGCGACTTTCTCTAAGCATACCTAATATACAAAAATCCTTTTTTTAGCATGAGAACTCTTACTTCTTTTTTTTAAGAAGTATTATAAGTATCTTGGTACTTTTCAGCCTGTCACCCTGGTTTGACATCAATATTAGTGTCAGACAGGGATGCGTGCTGTCTGCTCTGCTGTTTATTCTATATCTCGACCATTGTCTTCAGAGGATTAGATCCATGAATGTTGGAGTGCGTATGGGTGACTTGGTTGTGAACTGCCTGCTTTACGCGGACGATGCCGTACTTCTAGCAGAGTCGGCATCGGATCTGCAGCAACTAGTCACAACATTAAAAAATGATTGCATGGAGAGAGGTTTACATTTGAATGCGAAGAAAACAAAGATTATGGTGTTTGAAAGAGATGAAACCAGAACGGATACTAGGATAACGGTTGACGATGTAGTGCTGGAACAGGTGAATGAAATTGTATATCTAGGATCTGCATTTAGTAGAGATGGAAGGTACTCAGCTGATATAGAAAGAAGATTTAATGCAGGGAATAGGGCGAATGGAGCGTTAGGAAAACTTTTAGGCAGCAAAATCTTAAGCCAAAAGGCCCAGCTCGCTATACACAATGCGGTGCTGATTCCTACGCTAACATATAGAAGCGAGAGTTGGGTATGGCAGAAAGAGCATGAAAGTAGAATAAACGCGGTCGAGATGCGTGCGCTGCGGAAAATCTGCGGTGTATCGCTCACAGACTCCGTTCGGAATGATGATGTAAGAAAGAGAGTTGGTCTGAAGGACAGCGTCGGAGTCAAGGTAAGAAGAGGCATGCTCCGGTGGTTCGGACATGTGGAAAGAATGGATGACGAAAGATTGACTTAACAGATATACAATGCGAAAGTGGAAGGATGTAGGAGCCGCGGAAGGCCCAGGCTTACCTACTACGACCAGATTGGTCGTGTATTAAAAGAAGGTGATGTTAGGAGTCGTAAAAACCGTAGAGCTTGTATGAAAAGGATTATGAATGTTGAAGAGGTGAGTGAGGTGTGTAAGGATCGTGCCATATGGCGTTCGGTTCTCTCTGCCTACTCCGCTAGGGAAGTGGCGTGAAGTTTAGTTAGTTAGTTGGTACTTTTCCAATACTGAGTAAAACCAGTGAAAGTCCTGACAAAATTACTAGAGACATTTCAGAAAAAAACCAAACAGTTTGTTTTGTATTTATACACAAAACAAACTGTTTGTTTTCTCTGAAATTTACGTAGTATTACGTACGTATTTAGTTATTACGTATTTGACAATAACGACTACATGTTCTGTGTACTAAACTAAATGGCAAATAAATAATATATTTAATTGTTATGTTTAACCATAAAATTTAAACCATATTAATTTCAACATTTCAATTACAGATAATTAAACAGGTATTTCGTCGAACGACAAATAGAAACGCCGCAATTCACAGAAATTTACAAACGAATCCATAGTTTCAGCAGTGTTAGCATAGAGCGATTTTAGCGCAATGGTTAGGATACATGCCTCATATACGAAGAGTGCTGATTCATACCCAGATGTGCATAAATTTACGACCTTAATCCCCGAAGGGCTAGGCAGAGTCAAAGGGACAGCAGGCCCTTTAACCAAATTAAGCCAAAAATAAAACTGGGCTGGGTTAGACGGAAAATTGTGGAAAAGTAGTGACAAGTGGCTAGCTCGTCGTCTACACAATCACATACCCAACACCCGATATACCATTAGTCGCCTTTTACGACATGCTAGGCAAGAACCACAGTTGGCACATTATTTTTAAGTCCCAGACCAACATGGGACTAACTCGGGTATGTTATGTCGGGTATTTTTCATATTTAACCAAACCTTATAAGTTAGAAACACATGGGATTTTTTTTTACAATAATGTGCCAGTTATTTGCTTGTGTCGTAAAATAAGACAACTGATTAGTTGGTGGGTCTGAGATTATGTATGAGATACGCTAGCCAATCGTTTCTAACTAACTTAACTTCACGCCACTTCCCTAGCGGGGTAGGCAGAGAAAACCGAACCCCATATGGCACGTCATTCCTACTTTTTCACAATTTTCTATCTAACCCAATGAGTTATATTTTTGGCTAAAAGTGGTTGAACGAGCTTAATGCTTCTGGAACTCTGCATGTAGATTCGGCGTGTAAATGACATAGGTCACAAGTGTAAAAAAGGTAAATTTACTGTTTGATATTACTATTAACATAGAGAAAACCTTGTAAACTATGTCAAACTATCTATATTCCCTAAAATCTCGCTCAAACGTTCCGTATCGGTCAGTGAGTTAATGCTCGCGTCGGTCCCCATTGATCGCGCCGAACGCGTAAATAACAGTCGTCGCTGCGGGCCGCGCGTGGCCCGCCCTGACGAGGTACGCCTGACGCGTTTGAGTTTAGTTAGTGTGCTCGATGATACGTATTTGAGTTTAGTTAGTGGGCTCGATGATACGTATTTGAGTTTATTTAGTGGGCTCGATGAGACGTATTTCAGTTTAGTGCGTGTGCTCGATGATACGTATTTGAGTTTAGTTAGTGGGCTCGATGAGACGTATTTGAGTTTAGTCAGTGGGCTAGGTGAGACGTATTTGAGTTTAGTTAGTGGGCTCGATGAGACGTATTTGAGTTTAGGGTGTGTGCTCAATGATACGTATTTGAGTTTTGTTAGTGGGCTCGATGAGACGTATTTGAGTTTAGTTAGTGGGCTCGATGAGACGTATTTCAGTTTAGTGTGTGTACTCGATGATGCGTATTTGAGTTTAGTTAGGGGGCTCGATGAGACAATTTCAAGTTATAGACAACTCCAAGTTATAGACTCCATAGGAGTGTTAAGTTTAGTTTAGTGTGAGTAATCGAAGGATAAAAAAAGTGTTGACTGAACGTCATATCACAGACATCTGGTTAATTTTGCTATTTGATTGAATGAGCTGCCGCGGCACGCTCGCTTCGCTCGCTCGGCTCACGCGTAGTTGGGTCACAGTTCTGACCTAACCTCACCTACTTGTCTGGTAGCATCTCGTTTCTGGTAGCAATTTTATTTTCAGAGAATTCGCAATATATATGTCGCAGTCGTCTGATTCTGTTGGTCCGCTATGTTCAAAGGGCTATGTTACAATCCGCTAACTAGTTGGACGTTGAGTGACACGTCTTGTTCAATCAACGTTCGGCCTATTCATTCAATGAACGCGCTAGTCATTCAATCAAATAGCAGATTCAACCAGATGACTGCGACATATAATAATAATAATTAATAATAATAAATATCCGACTACATCACATACATTGATCTGGCTCCGAGGTAAGTAGCTTAAGCACTTGTGTTACGGATATCAAAATCAACAGTGGTATTACAAATATATACTTAAATATTGGATATTAACACCCAGACACAGAACAAATACAAGTATTCATCATACGAATATTTGTCCTGGGTGGGAATCGAACCCACAACTCTTGGCGCAAGGGGCAGGGTCACTACCGAATGCGCCATCGAGCCAGTCAAATATACATAGCTACAAACCGAGAATCTCATTGAAGGACATCTATCCTGACCAAATTAAGGCACGTGACGATAGCCACACGTGCCGAGTAAAGCAACAAGCTAATTAATAGACGACAGCTAATATGACTGGATCATGACCAGTTAATAGGTTTGATTTGCTGAATAATGAGGTTTAGTACAGACACTGTGTAGGGATTATTAGTTTAAGGTCAAGGGTGAACAGTTTAAACAGTTTTCAATGTACTAATCTAGTTTCAGTTATCTAAACTATTTTTAAAACAATAATTCTCCAGACTGACACACCAATTCCCTATTTCCAAACTAAGTTTGTATGCTTGTGCTATGGATACAAGGTGAACGGATAGACATTTTAAAAATCATGACTCGACTACAAATGTCCATATTCATCACATGAAACATTTGCATGGTGGTATAAAAGCATTTTTGATTTATAGCCAGCTTTATAAATTTTCAACCAGTTTTTCACAAGGAGGATTGGTAGAATGAGGAGTCTTTCTAAATCTAGCTTCAAATGTACCTGCAATTCAGGTATGTGCCACATTATGTCCTATTTCTATACACCGTAATGGAACATAATCGTACGAGTATGATGATTATCATGTACAAAAGTTTTGGAATAAAAAAACACTATTTCAATTAAAATAATATTAACAAGGCTAAAACTAATAACAACATCAAAATGTAATCAGACCCATGTTAAACCAATAAATAAATTAGAATTTGAAAAAGTTAACAATATTATGAGCATATATTTTCTGTTATATATTTCCCTCAGTTTGCCTCGCATAGTCCTGTGCATTTGCATTCTAATTTATCGACGCATAAATAACGAGCTAACACTATAAGCTAGTCTTTAACAACCTTGATTGATAAAGTAAGCTGTCGACTTAATTGGGGGTTAAAATGGCTGATCAGATCATAGAACGGTTGCAAAATCTATTTCGATGATCACATGCTTAGTTAAAACGAAATGTTATGCTAGCAAAGTTGCTAGGATAACATTTCGTTTTACATAGGTATGTACGATAAGATTATGTACGTTTTTCTATAGCCCCATGTTGAACTGGGACCTAAAAAGAATGTGCCAACTGTGTTTCTTGCCTAGCATGTCGTATAAGACGACTAATGGTAGGTATATCGCGTTTTTGGTATGTAATTATGGAGGCGACGCTAGCCACTTGTCAATACTTTTTCACAATTTTCCATCTACCCCAGCCCAGTTTGGTTTTGGCTGAATGTGGTTAAAGGGGCTTGCTGCCCATTAGACCCTGCCTCCCTAAGGTGTCTTTGGGAAATATAGGCGTGATGTTCTGTAAAATTCAATTTAAGATGGGAACCACAATCACATTTCATATAAAATTGTTTAAAAGCTTACCCATGTGAATAAAATACAATCTTGTACAATAATTATGTAGTTGTATACTGTTTCAGATCTAATAATAAATATAAATATAAATAAATTAATTTATATATCCGACTACATCACATACATTGATCTGACTGCGAGGTAAGTAGGTTAAGGACTTGTGTTACGGATATCAGAATCAACAGTGGTATTACAAATATATACTTAAATATTAGATATTAACACCCAGACATAGAACAAACACAAGTATTCATCATACGAATGTTTGTCCTGGGTAGGAATCGAACCCACAACTCTTGGCGCATGGGGCAGGGTCACTATCGAATACGCCATCAAGCCAGTAAAATAATGAATAAATACTGTGTTATAGACTTTATTTTAAACAACGCCTGTGAAACGTCATTATCCGCTATAATCACCTGCCAAATGACGTCACCAAGGAAACCAAAGTCTTAACGGATGGTTCTAACTCATGGTTCTAATGACACCCCGGGCGAAAGCGCTTATAGTTTAAAAGCGGCGGTTTAATTCGACGGTGGATTTTGTCAAAACCACAACCTTGTTGTGACGTAGCAGTCTTTAGGGTTGTCGGTGCTTTAAATAATTTTAACCCCATTAAGATATGGCTAATAAAGATTTATTGCAGCTTATAAGTATGTGTGTGGATTTGCTATTGATGCCATGTAAGTCAAAACTGGTTGTCATAATTTGACAAAAAAGTGTCAAGACACTTTCAAAAGGACTAAATAATTTACTGTTAGAGGCTATGTAATGTCAAATGAAATACAAGAATGTTGCTTTATGAGAAGAAGAATGATGAAGAGGCGAGTGAGGTGTGTAAGGATCGTGCCATATGGCGTTCGGTTCTCTCTGCCTACCCCGCTAGGGAAGTGGCGTGAAGTTTAGTTAGTTAGTTAGTTTGCTTTATGAGAAAACTTGGTCGTTCTTTAAAAAAAAAATTGTAATATTTCCCGATGAGTTACAAACAAAACAGTAATAGTTTTGTTATATATGTAATATATTTATTTATGTACGCCTTAGCGAAGCCAATAGTTCTAATAATACTGAGCCGTTGGCTGAGTGGTCAGAGACCCTGGCCACGAAACCGAGGGTCGAGGATTCGAATCCCGCACGGAGCAAATGTTTCGATGATCATGGACATTTTGTACTAGAGTCATGGATGTTTATAAACGTATTTAAGTATGTCCATCCGTTTACCTAGTATCGATAGCACAAGTATACATGCTTAGTTTGGAGCTAAGAAATTAGTGTGTCAGTCTGGTGAATTTATTTATTTATTTTATTTGAATACTCTCACTATGATCCAAAAATTGTCTGGTTCCCCTATCTTTAGGGTTACAAAGGTCAGATCGGCAGTCGCTTCAATGTAATTACCAGACTCGCTAAATCCTGGATCATGGTCTAAGCGGACCCCGTCTAAGCACGGGACATAACGCTAGGAAGATGATGATTTGAATACTCTTACTGGACTTGATTGATATAAACCTGCACTCTTCACATATGAAGCGCATCTCCTTACGTTTTACTACTTTTACTTGAGATAAAAGTCTGCACTTGGGTTCATGTAGTCTTAATAGGCAAATTTACTAAAAAAAAAAAATACAGTCAACTATTGAAAACACAAAAAAATATTGCTTACGTATTTTTACTTTTATTCAGTAAACTAAAAATGATGGAGATCCAGTGCGTTAAAGTACTACGTGACGTCACTAGGTATGTAAAATGTTAATGTCCAAGTGACGTAAAGCGCCCCGTTTCAGATTTTTGAAGCGCTATAACTTTGTAATTTTTTGAGTATGAGATAAAACAAAAAATACGTACCTATTGAATATCTTTTGATAATCTAACTTACGGACTATAAAAAATTACTAAAATACTCCATTGTTTCAGACACCCACTTGTCATTAAAGCCATGTCTGTGTCATGTCTTGTCTGTGTTGATAGTTTCTAATAATTTAAAATGAATAAACACTATATTAAAAAAAACTCTGACGAATGATCTTGTCATCTTTCTTAGACAGCCCTACATCGGCTTGGCACATCTGCACAAACAAACATACAAACGCTTTCAATCGGCAACGTTACTAATTGCTCGAGACCGCAGCGTCTCGGCCTCGCCCGGGAATCGAACCGCAACATGTGTGCTACGAGTAACGGAGTAATGCTACTTAGAGTGATAATTTTATACGTACAAGCGGTAAATATGTCTGTTTGATAAAAAAAATAAGATAAGATATTATTATAGCTTACCTCGTTCTCAGTCGGGGTCTACTTAGACCATAATCTTTGATTAAGCAGGTCTATTTATATAAAATAGACCTCTCTAACAAAGTATTTTTTAGAGAAATGTTTAATATTCGCAAGGAAAATCCTACCTGTAATGGTTGTTTATTTGTCTCGGGTATATGGGCTGTGGGGGAAACTAGTATTACCGCAAAATCTATAGTTTTTCAATCGATAGTTTAACGGCCAAATAATCTATACAACCGATAGGACAATCGATAGTATCGATAGAAGAATCGATATCTCTGCTAGTGTATTACTATCGGTAAACAGCAATACTATCGATAGTATCGATCGTTTCGATCACTGCCAACCAATAAACTATCGATAGTATCGATACTATCAATAGTATTGCTGTTTACCGATAGTTTTTAGTATTGATACACTATCAATACTATCGCTTTTCTTCAAATATCGATAGGCTATCAATAAACAATCGATATTATATAGATCTATCCTACCTATCGAGCGGCAATACCAGGGGAAACAGACACGCGCTAGCCGTTGGCGAGAGCGGACGTGTTGACCTTAGCTGTGGGTGACAAAACAAGCCAATGCATACCCCTGTATTATTGTAAGTACTACACTACCTATCAGAGTATTTTTAAACTTAACGTACCTACTTCACATTGATATAGAATATTGAAAGTAAATCTTTCAGATTGGACCCAAAACCTAAAGTGCCGGCCAAGAAATAAACAAGTTGTTTAATTGATTACACATATTGTCAAAATCATTTTCTTCTATTAGACCAACACAGTGCGACGAATAGTTTAGATGTAATCAAATATATAATCAGTTTCATTCCCGATATGAAAACGTAAATTTGTATTTACTGTTCATAGCATCGGAAAATAATTATAGTTTCTTTGTAACTTTATAAAACCGCTTGGACCGTATTCACGTAGTATATCTCCTTCATCATAACAACTCAAGTAAGGAAAGTCTTCCAAAAAGACTAATAATAGGGATGATGACTGCATTAAAAAACTATAATTCTATTTAGTCCGTCAGTTAGATTATACAAAAATACTAGATACATATTTTTCGCTTTATCAAATTAACAAAATATCACAAAGATAATGAGCATCAAAGTTTTGGAGTGGGGGCTTGCGACGTCACTACTTTGTAAAAATTGTACGTAGGTGTGACGTCCCGCGCAACTTGTAAGCATTGTATCTTCGTCAATGTTTGTTTGACAAATAAATAAAAAAATACATGTTCACTATTTTTTTATAATCTAACTAACGGACTAAGCATAATTTTTTAGTCATCTAGCCTATTCTACGAGCCACACAAACTCAAAACTTTAGGCAAAAGCGACTCGGCCATTTCGTTTCTGTTTAAAAATCCGCCATCCTAGAGTAGGTACCTAGGTACTCAGAAGCAGTTTTTATCAGAACGGACATTCAATTCCGAAGTCTGTTTAGGGACTTTCATACAAATGGTTCCTTTTAAACATTGAGCTGGTGTATTTGGGTCAAACATTTGTTCCAGCTTTCAAGCCAGCTTTTAATTTTTCAGCGTATTGTATATATGAGATGTGAAGTTGCCCTGTCGTTTTAAAGGTGTGAATGCTGAGTTATTTCTTTCTTTCTTTTTTAGTAGTGTTGCCCAAAGCAAGACTCTTGCGGCAGTCTTGCATGCCGTTATCTTCCAGACTCAATCTTGTTCTTGATCAAATGTTGCTTGTTGCTTGGTCCTGTGTTAAGACCAAGCAACAAGCAACATTTAAGCAAGAACAAGACTAAATCTGCAAGATGACGACGTGCAAGACCGCCGCAAGAGTCTTGCTTTGGGCAACACTATTTTTTAGTATAGCGCTAACTAAGATAAAACATTTGAAGTCTTTAATAGGTACTAATGTGAGCAAGCTTTTTCTTGTTTGTCCCGTGTTGGTATGGGATGGAAAATAATGTACCAACTGTGATCCTTGCCTAGCATGTCATAAAAGGTGACTAATTGTTTACTGGGTACTTAGTTAAGTACCCAGTAAACAATTAGTCACCTTTGAACAAACTTGTCATTATGCAGGCGAGCTTAGCTAGCTCACTACTTTTCATTGTTTTCCGTCAAGCCCATTACCTTCAGGGCTTGTACTTTTATAGAATTATAAATGTCAGAGGAAAGGCTCATGTCCCTCTCTGTTACGTTTTCGCGTTTAAATCACAAAATTTGGTATATTTTTTTAAACCTGAAAAAAAATATTCAACACGCGAGAGAAGTCACCTGCAGTAGCTACTATGTAATAAAATAAAATATTTGTAAAATCCAAATTTCACATATTTTTGTCCTTTTAATACCCGATAGTCAATTAATCCAATTGAATTTAACACGGCGCTGAATTTTACGCGTGTTTTATTATTTTTTTAGCAAAATGAAACCCATCTGACAACATAGTTAATAAAAGTAAGTAGATTAATAAAAAATGCCATCGCACTTTATACTTACACATTATGCCCTTTATCCCCGATGAGTTAGCTAATGACATAGGGGTAGCAACCTTTTACGAAATTCTAGGCAATGAACACAGTTCGCTAATTCTTGTTGAGTCTCATATCAACATGAGATGCAATTAATAAATAAATTATTTAGACTGGCACACCAATTTTTTAGTCCCAAACTAAGCTTATGCTCGTATGCATACTAGGTGAACGGATAAACATACTTAAATACGTTTATAAACATCCATGACTCGAGTACAAATGTCCATGTTCATCACACGAAACATTTGCCCCTAGCGGGATTCGAACCTGACTTTGACCATTTGACCAACGGGCCAGTCAATTAATCATTATCATCCTCTTCTTTCAGATCATCTGGGGTCGACGCAGCATGTCTTCCTCTTCCTCATGGGATGCAATTAATACTTGTTTAGAAAATAACTCAACAATTCGCTATAAACAGATCCGATCGTGAATCCTCATACTCAGTAACAAAAAATACTCTTCGGATATTAATACGAACTGTCTACCCTTTATCGATTTTAGATTATACCTATACTGGCCAACTATTGCTTCCACGCAAACTCCCATTAGTCTTTACTGTTTCAAACATAAAGTCGAAGATCGCTCAACCCGATTGGTTGATATAAGATATACCAGATGGAGGTATTTTCCCGTCCTAAAGGGATATTTTGGAGACAGTTTATGATCGCTTTACCGAAGATATTCCCCGTTCGATAGCCGAAATGATAGCTAGTCCGCTATTCTATAGAATTCAGATATTGTATAATATTTTTTAATACAGAATTTCGTGCGATTTCCAGCTTTATCGGTTCGGACGAGTTTGTGAAACAGATATTTTACTGAGTGCTTTTTGTAATGTGTTCATTTTGCGGGAAATGGTTTGTGTTTTCCTTAGACATTTTTATCTATTCGATGTTTGGTCTGAAGATTTTGAAGAGCTTTAGCGAGCTTACAGTGTGGACATTATATTGCTGGATTAAAACCCTTCGACCTTTGTAGAAGAGATTCGTAGTTTTATTCGAATCTCTTTTATATAAAAAAATGGTTTATATACTATGTAATTCTACGTATGTTATATAAATATTTTTTTATGAGTATATGTATATGAAGATTGAAGACTATATTATATACTACAACTGTAGCGTAACTATACCGTTTCAAAAGTAATTTCATGAGATGAAGTCCTCATTCAATAATACTCGCAGAATGTAATTTGAAAGTTAGACTATTCAGGCCCCCTTAATCACAAGCCTCTGGGGCCCCACTTTGATTGGAGGCCTCTAACATTTTACCAGTCAAGCCACCCTATAGTTACGCCATTAGACTAAAACAAATTTGAACCAACAGCCCAAACGAATTGAGGCGCTTTAACTTGATCCACTGAGCTACTATGGCTCTTGTTTCTGCCAAGTTTTATATAAGCTATTGAGTTGTAAAAAAAATTCTCAAAAGATACGCACCTCATTTGTGAGAAATGTTGATTCAAACCCAGCATGAATTAACTTTTAATAAATTTTATGTATCATGAGGATAAATAATAATTAATAATAATAAATATCAGACTACATCACATACATTGATCTGACTCCAAGGTAAGTAGCTTAAGCAATTGTGTTACGGATATCTGAAACAACAGTGGTATTACAAATATATACTTAAATATTGGATATTTACACCCAGACACAAGTATTCATCACACGAATGTTTATCCTGGGTGGGGATCGAACCCACAACTCTTGGCGCATGGGGCAGGGTCACTACCAAATGCGCCATCGAGCTTGTTAATGTGGATGTATGTATAAAGAGAAAACATCAAGAAGAAATGTACACATTCAAACAACTATGTATGTGTAACTATGATCTAAAATGTCTTGTTCCGTTACAGAGGTCAGATTGGCAGTTAATAAAATAAATAATAAATAAATAAATAAATTTCCAGATTGACACACCAATTCCCTAGTTCCAAACTAAGCGTAAGCTTGTGCTATGGTAACTAGGCGAACGGATAGAAATACTTAAATACGTTTATAAACATCCATGACTCGAGTACAAATGTCCATGTTCATCACACGAAACATTTTCCCCTAGCGGGATGCAAACCCGCGACCCTTGGTTTCATGGTCAGGGTCTCTGACCACTCGACCAACGGGCCTGTCAAAGTTACTTCAATGTTGTAACTAGACATACTAAAATCTGGATCATGGTCTAAGCGAACGCCGAGTAAACACAGGATATATCGCTAGGAGGATTATGAATGACGTCAAAGATCCCCATTTGAAAACTTTAATATACCTACTGTATCTTTGTAATTTTTTTGTGAATTTGTTAAATTAATAAAACCGTGGTAAAATTTTCTTACAGGTCAGATTGGCAATCACTTCATTGTAATAACTAGACATACTTAAATCTTGATCTAAACGGTCGCCGCCTAAATACAGGACATAAGGTTGGGAGGATTATGAATGCCGTCAAAGAACCCCATTTAAGACCTTTGATGCATTGTATCTTTGTAATTTTTTGTTTATTTGATAAATTAATAAAACCGTGGTTAAATTTTCTTACAACCGAACACAATGACCAGACATTTTATCCAGGAAAAATTTCAATTTTCGTAACATTGCCTTATTCCGCATTAAACATTTCCGCGCGTGTAAGCGATATTTTCTATTATTGACCTCAACAAAATGCCTTCATTGATTGAACCGTTTTACAATGAGTTCATATAGTTACCATTTCTCGGAAGGGTATGAAAGTGTGCATGTGGCGATTCTCATGATTATTATTTCCTGAGTCTTTATATGGTCGATATTTTTCTGAGAACTAAAAGCTGACTGGCCAAATAGGTTATGGGGGCAGGAGTATAAAAAGATATTTTATGAACCTAGCACTTATTTCCCAGTTATCTTTTTGGAAACTTAAATTTATAAAATGCTCTATCCATTCACCTAGTATCCATAGCACAAGCTTCAGCTTAATTTGGAACTAGGGAATTGGTGTGTCAGTCTGGGGAATGTATTAATATTATTTACTTTCAAAATTCCATAGGTATATTTGATATAAAACAACCATTATATATTTTTGGGTATCTATTCCAGCTAAAACTAATAGAATATACAATATACATTATACTAATTGTAACATGCATTATAATATTGGATGTTTGTTTTAAATCAAATATACGCAATATTAAAGTTTACTTTCGGGTATTCCAAATTTGCACATATTCTATATAAAACGACCTTCCAATATTTTGGATATCTATTCCAGTTAAAACTATATATAAATATAGTAAACAGCAACTAAAGCAAAACCGTTTAAACGCAACAACAAACATTCCAGCGCAAAATGTGTCCATGCTCCGCAGTTCTTAGAAACTAAACAAAATTGTTCCTACGTCTGAAAAAATTTCAGCTCTTTGAATAAACTATTTTGCAATAACAAGTATTGCGTTTGCAAATAGAGCTAGGATTTCAAATGTTCGGTCGAAATGCGATTCTTTGGAAGGAAAAGGGGAATCGCGTTGTTATAGTTTAGAGAATACGGGAAAATATCAAGTGTACGAGAAAGGGGGGATGTTGAGATTTTTTTTACAATTGAAACAGCGTATAACGTGGCTGATTTCTGTAGCAATAAAAAAGGTCTTAGTTAATTTTCATGGCGGCTTATGTTAATATAAATATTAATGGTCAAAGAAAAAGAATTGCGCGGGTCTTGTTTTTTTTTATTGAAGAGAGCTTAGAGCTTAAACTTATTGTTTCAATCAATTAGCTGGTTTGGGCGGCTAAACTTAATAGTAGGGTAGGCAGAGAATCGAGTGAGTACCGTAACAGGCCTTACAAAATTCAATCACTTCTTTGAAATTCCTGACTTGTTTAATACATGTTCATCATCTTCCTAGCGTTATGTCCCGTGCTTAGGCGGAGTTCGCTTCAGACCATGATCCAGGATTTAGCGAGTCTGGTAATTACATTGAAGCGACTGCCGATTTGACCTCCGTAACTCTAAGATAGCGAAACCGGACAATTTTTGGATCATGGTTACAAATCCAAGGTTGTTTTGAATTTGCATGTTTTGCCTCACCGCCGAGCTAGTGGCATGAATACGTACCCACCCACACTTACGGGTTTTAACCCACACTCCTCGGCTATGAGGCGTGTGTCCTTACCATTGAGCTACTACGGCTATTTTTTTTTAACACGTTCTACGTTTATTATGGCTCTTAACATCACCTTCTATTAACGCACGATTTTGATCATGATTATCGGATTACTTTGACGTTTATATAATTAACAAAGTAATGATTTTACAACTAGTAGTTATAGTTTAAGCAACATTACATATAATATAATAGGGTTCAAAATTGTGTGCACTTTGTTCTATAAACAGAAAATCTTGATTCCCATTTACTCTTCAGCAAACCAATTAATTAACTTATAATTAGTCGCCTACGGCAAATAGCAATATTTTGGTTTTGTTTTCGTGCTTCCACCGAAATCTAGTAAATTGTTTATCGCGATTTTAAATTGGAAACGTTAACTTTGGTAATTGGGCAATCGTTCAGATTTTAACCCTTTAATTGCTTCAACTTGGTCTTAATGACCACGCATAATATGAAGCTTTTGTTTTATCAAAATAAAGCTTTGTAAGTCATTGACCTCACCCTTTTGTCTTCACGTTTAGAAAGGCAAACTAAAAATAGCTGACCTGAATGATCGTCAGAACTTAATAATTGCTCTCTTATGTTATTTCCTATGTTTTATACACTATTTATTTTAGCAAGAGAGAAAAACCAAGTTGCAAAATGATTATGCGTTCTAATTTGATATGATAACTATAGATAAAAATAATATTGTTATGACTTTACTTTAAGCTACGACATGCACTTTATTTTGATAAGATAAATTATGCTAGTATCAGAAGAGCAACTATTTTCTCTGAGCTAGGTGTTGTGATCAGTTATTAAGGTCCATCCCACCGTCTTGCTTAGTCTTAAGCATGCAAGCTGCAAATTGCATAATAAAATAAAAGAAAATAATGACAGCTATATAAAGTGGTTGATGGTAAAGTCAGTTATCAAAACCTTTTTAGGTGTCTCCAAGAAAATAAAAAAAAACCTACCATGAAATGATTACTAGCAAATTAACTAGCTAAACTTCACGTCACTTCCCTAGCGGGTACGCAGAGAGAACCGAACCGAACTTCAAAAGTACCTCTAGCATTACAGGGTTAAAAAATGTGATACAAAATATTGCATTTAATTTAACCTGCTCACAGCCTTGCACTGGCACCGTTCATTGGAACAGGCTGAAGGTAATTTGAGTCTGTAATTTTCCGGCAATTTTCATTCGAATGGAAATGCCACCGATGTTAGAAATAAAAACTGCTATCAGAACGATTCAATTGAAACGGAACCAATTGGTGTCGCCGTTTCCGTGAAACACGAATGGTAGTTTCATAATCATAAGTGGGGATACACTGGCGTGCAAAGCTAGAGGGGTAAAACTTTACTTAATATTTTTACCCATAGTTTATTTATTTATTGCATCACTAACTTAACCTGTCCTTTGTTTGGTTGATGCTGGCCAGAAAACCGAGGGTCGCGCGTTCGAATCCCGCTAATCGGCAAATGTTTCGTGTGATGAACATGGACATTTGTACTCGAGTCATTGATGTTTATAATCGTATTTAAGTATGTTTATCCGTTTGCCAGTATCCATAGTACAAGCATAAGCTTAGTTTGGAACTAGGTAATTGGTAAGTCGGTCTGGATAACTTATTATTTATTTATTATTATTTACTAACATAATATGATATGGTATTAAGTATGTAATAATATTAATTGACTGAATTAATGAACTGAGAAAGGAAAATATCGTATCAGAAATTTCATATGTACTTGACAAATACGATACACATTTGTAATATGACTGGTTCTCCTATTTTAGGTCTACAGGCCGTCGCTATTGGACTACTCCGTAAGAGTCCCATAATGCTCTTGCTTGGAGGCAGGCTGGTGGCAAGTTTTTCTAGGGTTAAAAAAGACCAAGGCATTAAGACCAAAATCCACCCAATCTAGAGGTTTAATTGGAACCCGAATAGGAAAGTAATTATATTAAGAAACAATACACATGCTATTAGATTCCCCTTAGACATAGTGTTAATACAGACAGTAGTACATAATATCCTAATATATGTATCTGTTACTGTAAAAGCCCGTATATTGGTCAATCTTAGGTTTTACTAGTAAATCTTAGGATTTACCGACATGAGTTGGTAAATGTAAACATTTCTAGGTTAGGTTATATTATGGGTTAGTTAGGTTAGGTTTATTAACCTGATTAAAGAAATACCTTACCTAACCTAACCTATAATATAATCTTATCTTAGTTAGGTTTGGTTAGGGAATATTTTCCAAGTAAAGAATCCTAAGATTTACTAAGTAAATGGTGGTAAAAGTTCGAATTGTACACCTGTTCGGACTTTTACCGTTAAGAGTTGGTAAATCTTAGGTTTCACTGGAAAATCTTAAAATTTACCATAGTTCGAGCTATTACAGCAACATATCTACCAACAAGATCCCGATAGATTATAATTCATCTTTGTATCATCATAAATAAATATCAGACTACATTAAATACATAAATCTGACTCCGAGGTAAGTAGCTTAAGCACTTGTGTTAAAGATACCAGAAACAACAGTGGTATTACAAATATATACTTAAATATTGGATATTAACACCTAAACACAGAACAAACAAAAGTATTCATCATACGGATATTCGTCCCGGGTGGGGATCGAACCCATAACTCTTGGCTCATAGGGCAGAGTCACTAACGAATGCGCTATCGAGCTTGTCAATCAAACCAAATCATAAATAACATAAATTATTACAACCCATTACAATTTGTCAGTTTCAAATAAGTCAACCAGTTATTTTGCAAGATAGTAGAATTTCCACAATTGCACGGACTTGTTAAAGTTAGCCTCCAGTGTTTCCTTCGGGAAATTAATTTTCTTTTTCGAGACAAAAACAATACGTTTCTCTATTTCTAGATTCTATGTTATATTTGAATTAAGAGACTGACTCCCATTTATCAAAACAGAAAGAAACTTAGTTCTTCTCAACTTGTGCATCATAGGGTTTTGTAGCGTTTCTTATGGGAAGCCGAACTCATTGAAGCCGCTTCTAATTAATATTTCTTAAATTTATTTGCTTTTGCTCGCATACCCACCCGTTTAAAACCTGTTCTTATACAGATCGGTCGGACATGTGGAAAGAATGGATGACGAAAGATTGACTAAAGAGGATATACAATACGAAAGTGGAAGGATGTTGGAGCCGCGGAAGGCCCAGGCTCACCTACCACGACGTGAGATTGGTCGTGTATTAACTGAAAGTGAATGTTAGGAGTCATATAAACCATAGAGCTTGTATGAAAAGGATTATGAATGTTGAAGAGGCGAATGAGGAGTGTAAGGATCGTGTCATATGGCGTTCGGTTCTCTCTGACTACCCCGCTAAGGAAGTGGCGTGAAGTTTAGTTAGTTAGTTTTTATACAGATACCCTACAATTTTTCTCGTGGAATTTGATTTTGCATCCATCCATACCAACACGCCGATTATTCCCGAAGGGATAGGCGGAATCCAAGGAGTAACGACTCCTTCAACCAGGTTACTTAAAAGTGACTTAATTCATCACGTACAAAGCACAAACCCAGAACTATTTCAAATTCAAATTCGAAATATCTCTATTTATATAGGTTTCGAAAAAGCATTTTTATATATAGACAATATGTACAGTCCGCTTGTGACCACGGTCGTTGCAACACGGCCGAAACGTCAAGCTGTAAGTACTTATGTACTACATAATGCATATCGCGTTTAGTCCCGTCAGTATTATTTCCAATATGTACAGAAAATAAAATATTACCACCGGTTCGGAAGGTAGACTCTATCGAGATAGTTACTCTTTTAAATGCTAAAATTTACAATATTTTATTAATAATCTACATTAACTAGGTAACAACACTGCAGGTGCACACTTCATTACGAAGTTACATAATTAAATGCTTGTCATTTAAGAAGTCTTTAATCTTATAGTAGCCCTAACTCATTAATAACGCTTTATTGTACAATTTGAACCTAATCGTAGGTAAAGGTAATTAGTAGACTTTCTGGATTTATACCATTAGTCAAATTTAACGACATTCTAGACAAGAAACACAGTTGGTTGATAGGAACACATTCTTTCTGAGAGCAATGGCAACATTTAAAATTTTGAATTTTAATACGCATCAGAACTTTCATGTTTCTTCACATTTTTTTTTAATTCGCAGATCTTTTTTTTCTGGCTAAGGTCTTTGAACTGAAATGAAATGAAAAACCTGTTGAGAGCCGCATTGCGCTGCAAAAAATAAGCAAAATATAATACGATGCACATTCCTCAAACTACCCTCTATCGCTCAATCATATTGCTCAAGATACTGATACGTCCCGAGGGAAATTAATTTTAATAGAGTGGCATCTTTTTCCGCCGTATCTATGTATAGAGAAATGGGAATATTTTGAGGAAAGATTTCATAAACATTAGGAATATTGGAGGGTTATATTTATTTTCGATATTATTGTGAATATAAAACGGGGAAGATGGAAACATACAGAAAAGTCTTCCTGTTTATCTGTTTTTCCTGTGATACCGATTCCTTTAAAGATGTCTTAGAGCTGTGTAAGATGATAACCAAATATGTTAGTGAAACTCGAAGCGGTAACAATAAGAACAGTTGGCAACAAAAAAACATAACATCACGCCCGTAATCCCCGAAGGGGTAGGCAGAGTCAAAGGGACAGCAGTCCCCTTTAACCACATTCAGCCAAAAATAAAACACAGTTGGCACATTATTTTAAAGTCCCAGACCAACACGGGACAATGGGCTGGGTTAGACAAAAAATTGTGAAAAAGTAGTGACAAGTGGCTAGCTCGTCGCCTACACAATCACATATACCCAAAACCCCATATATATATTTTTTAAATACATATCATCACGCCCGTTGTAGGCAGAATCAAAGAAGCAGTGAGCACTCTTAACCACATTCAACCAAAAAAAAATTGAAACTGGGTTAGATGAAAATTGTAAAAAAGTAGTGACAAAAAAAGAAATATTAACTCCGTTTTTTAATCAATGTTAGCATTAGAAATTAGTCAAACATTACGATTTGAAAAACCAACGGTTGAAAGGCTTATCAAAACATTTATCTGCGGTTTGGGATAGAATCCTTGAATATTATTATTTTTTTGTATAAATATGCTAATCATGGAACCGTATAATGGATTTCAACTTTAATTTGATTAGTTATGAATTTTATAAAATCCAGTTTTTATTACAGCTCACATTATTATATTATCTCAATCTAGTGAATATCTTAGCTTTTCAATCTCTCGTCTTTAGTAGGTACATAAATTATTCGACTAAACTAAAATAGCCAAAACTTGTTACAGTTATGATTAAACATTGGCTTCGGAAATTCATATTTCTACTTCCAATATAACATTTTGTCTATAGTGAATAAATTCTCTCACAATTTAATCCATCAGAAATCCAATTTCGATTCAGAAAATAAAACTTATTCACAGTTACTAGCACAGTACTATGGTGACATAACTCAAATACACCTTCAACAGTTACGATAAAGTAAAGTGAAACATTGTTATCAACAATATTAATAACTAAACTTCACGCCACTCCCCTAGCGGGGTAGGCAGAGAGAACCGAATGCCATATGGCACGATCCTTACACACCCCACTCGCCTCTTAAACATTCATAATCCTTTTCATACAAGCTCTACGGTTTTTATGACTCCTAACATCACCTTCTGTTAATACACGACCAATCTAGTCGTGGTAGGTGAGCCTGGGCCTGGGCTCCTACATCCTTCCACTCGTATTCTATATCTGTTTAGTCAATCTTTCATCATCCATTCTTTCCACATGTCCGAACAATATAGTTTCCTTTTTAACCCTTATAAACGATATTCGACCTCTCCAATCTTTCCAATTCATTAAAGAACGCCAACATTCAATAGTAAACATGAAATTTATTTCAGCCGAGCAATAGCAATAATATTTTACTTAGAATTTTCTTTGCTTTTATAAGCAAAGAAAACTGTTTGAACTTTTGTTGAAAAACATTCTTAGTAAGTTTTTTGATTCGTAAATAATTCCTGCAAATATTTTTATGTTTCTATTAATGTTTGCTGGTAAATCATATCTGCCATAATGAATATAATGGTACGAATAGGACTTTCATTGGAATAACAAGATTCAGTATTATTTCTTTTACGATGTCTTTAAATTTGTAAAGATAGATGCATTTAAGTTTATTTGAATGTAAAAATACCTAATAATGTGTTTTGTTAATATTTTGTAACTAGAAAATTAACGAATGAATAAATTTTAGCAAGAGAGAGCAAATCATATTTTAACATAATTTTGCAAAAGTATATGCTACATATATAAATTAATGGTATATTTAGATCCGTTATTTTATAATTTGGCTGAATATGGTTGAAGGGGCATGCTGCCACTTTGACTCTGCCTACCCCTTTGGGGATTATGGGCGTGGTGTTATGTATGTATGTATTTATGTATTTTATAATTAAATTCTGGTATCAAATTCGGATGTTACTTAGATTTCCAAAGCCTCTCTAATAACAACTGCCTCTACAAATATATACTTTATCCGGCTTATAAGGGCCATATAAAACAGATACAATCTATCATTTAATACCAGAATGTCGTTTGATACAACTATCAAAGCTAATAAAAAGAGACATTAGCACAAAACACAATAGTTAGGAAACAAAGACTATCGAAGTGCACCCCGCGTCAATTGGATGCAGTCCAGCATTTTAATTAATTCTTGGCTCCGGACTCGCTGGACGCGCTGTGACTTTCGCAAGTTTTAGTGTGGAACTTACGGAATGCGGGGAAACATTCGGCAGAGAAAACTGTTCTCCAGAGTTTCTCCAAAGAACATGTCGGTGCTGCTTAATGGATCTTAAGGGAATCCTTATGTTTCTATTTTTTTAAGCAGGTCCTCATTCATAAATACCCTCACGCTTGCAATCTTCGAAGAGGTAGGCAAAGGCGCCAAGGCGCGTTAAGCTCCTTCAGCCGAAAATAAAATTGAGTTAAGGGTAAAATGGAAAATAGGCAAGATGACTAAAAAATTATGTTAAGTCCGTCAGTTAGATTATAAAAAAATATTGAACACGTATTTATTTTAGTTATTTGTGAAACAAACATTGACGAAGATACAATGCATTCAAATTGCGCGTGACGTCACACATTCGTAATTTTTTTTTCTAAATAGTGAGGTCGCAAGCCCCCACTCCAAAACTTTGATGCTCTTTATCTTTGTGATTTTATGTTAATTAGATAAAGCGAAAAATATGTGTCTAGTATTTTTGTATAATCTAACTGACGGACTAAATAGAATTGTAGTTTTTTAATGCAGTCATCATGCCTATTGTCAAGACGACAGACAAGTGACTAAATAATCACAAAACGCGTAATACGCAATTAGTCGCCTATACTTGGTACTTTCTTTTTGAGAAACGAGGTGTATGGGATCCAAAAATGTATCAACCGTCTTTCTTGCTTATTATTAAGTAGGTATTTAAATTTAATTAATTTTCTTTGAACTCCTGCATCAAAAGATTGCAAACGTGATGATATGTATAAGAAATCAATCTATATACTCACTTGAATACATATTCAAGTGAGTATATAGATTGATTTCTTCAAAGTCAAGACAAAACATGACTGGCTGGACCCGTTTCAGCATTTTAATTAATTTTCGGCTCCCAGCTCGCTGGGTGCGGGCTCTAGCGCTGAGCAACTTTCGGAATGCGGAAAACATCAGTGCAACAAGAAACTAACAGATTCTTCCTTTTACCCGAATATTTCAAGTATACTAAAGTATGTTTAGTTGGTGTATATATTTAATTAATGCTGCTAAGCGTGATATTTTATCGGTGGTAAATTTTGATTTGCATGTACTGAGGATTTATAAGTGCTTATGTAAATAAAGATAATTGCATTTAATTTTATTGCTTTGAGTTAAAATGATTTGGAATGAGAAGCTTTCAATCACCAGTCGACCAGGTGGCAATAAATATTGTTGATATTTTTTATAGCTATTGAACCGTTAGTAGCTGTGGTGCAAACAATTTGAAGAACGGCAATTAATTTGGGCTGGAACTACAAAAAAATCTCGACTATAGAAACAACAGTAATGCTACCACTGAACTTTTAGCTCTACAATAAGTCAAGAGGTCAACCTCGGAATGAGATATAACTGGAAACTAGTACAAATCATTATTTTGGCGTTATAAATATTATCCTATGTTGGTCTGTGGAAACTGTGTTTCTTGTCTAGCATATCGTTATAGGCGACTAATTGAATACCGGGTTTGGATGTGTAATTTGTAATGCAGGCGGCGAGCTAGCCTCTGTCACTAATATTGTAAAATTTTCTATTTTACCCGGCCCTGTTTTATTTTCTTGAGTGAATTAGGTTGAAAGGGCTAGTTACTCGTCTACCTACCCCTTTAAGAGTTAATAAGCGTGATGATCTATGCACAAATATTATCTGAAACGTTTCATAAAATCTGATTATTATATATTTGCCGCATTACAAGATATTTAAGTTATAGGTCATCATAGGTCGAAAAAAAAGTTATTGTCTCGATTTTTACTATTACAATAGGGATGTTGACTGGCTATTCAATTGAGATACTTATTAAGACCTGTCAAAACGAAATCACTTCATAGATTTTGTATGGGCTTGTCAACGTGTGACGTCACTAGTTTGTATAGTCAACAATATGATACAAAATCAATAAGACTTAATAACATGCTACGATACTATCTTTTTCAGAATTGATATTTCAAAATTAAATATAAATGGTGTCAACATCCCAATCGTGATGTTTAACAACTAAATATAAATTGTAGCACAAAAAAAATACTATTTTTTTATCCAGAGCATTTTTTTCTACGCTTAACCATTGTTGAGATAAGTCTTTTCAAAAGCGTTCGAGAGTGCGAGTTTCAGTCTTCGCTCGAAAGCCGTAGCGGTCGTGTGTAGATAAAATGCCTACAGATTTGTTAAAGTGTACACAGTGCAATATAGTCATAAATGAGTTATTATGCTTTATTCAGAACAAAATAAGTGTAATGGACGAAGAAAGTATAGTGCAACTAACGGTTGGTGCTTTTTCCGTGGAAGAAATTGAAGAGGCGAAGGAGCTGTTGTTTAGCACAATATCCACAACACAGAAAAAGGTATCAAGGCGTAAAAACAAAGAGCAGAAGGGTGTAGCAGATATCATTTGCACTTTTAAAAACACAGATCCAGACAAAACACCAATTTTTGTGGCTAAGGAGTTACATAAGCTGCCACCGGTCACTTTTGATCACGTAGACGTAACGCGAGTACTAAAAGACATAATATTGTTGCAGTCAGAGATGAAACAGATAAAAGAGACATACGCTGCGATTGATTGGGTTAGATCCGAAATAGAAAACCTCAAACACGCGTCATTAATTAACGTCGATTGCAACAATGTAAACACACGAAAAAGAGGTGCATATTTGTTCGACAGTGGTCCGGTTGGCTTTTTGAATTTGACTTCTTCAACGGACGCGAATATCTCACGTTCACCGCCGAAAGACTACGAAGCTAAAATCGAGCAATCCGAGGTACAGTGCGACGCAGGCATACAAGAGGTGCAGACAGTTAGTCAGCGATCTCATTCTTCCCCACGACGGCCGCAATATGTTGCAATCTCTGTCGCACCTAGCGGAACAACTAACCGGTCTTCTGAGAGCGAGCGCGTGGAGGCTCCCACCGCGGTTTCGGCCGATCGTTCTGTGACGAAACCAGCAAATGAGGCGCAGGAGCGGGAAGATGACTCAGTAGCGGTCGAGGCGCATAGTAATAGAAAAAGTACGTTTGCTGAATTAGTGAAACAGCCTGGTAAATGGAAAAAAGAAATTAATTCTCAGGAATGGAAGGTTATGCAGAGAAATAGATATCGGAATAGACAGGAGCCAGTAAGAGGAAAAGCAATAATGCAGCCAGAAGATAAATTTAAGGCAGCAGATTTTAAAGTATCTCTGTTTGTGTCTAATGTCCACAAAGATACTTCTGAGGATGATATTGTGGAATTTATATTTAATAAAACTAAGGAGAAGATCATCTTACAGAAAATAAAAATGAAAAACGATAGATCATATAATGCATATAAAATAATGGTCACGAGACATAAATTAGATATGTTTTTGAAAGATGAGCTCTGGCCAGATGGCATAACCTGCCGGCGTTTTATGCCTTACAAAAACCCAATAAGCGATAATGAATAGAAACACGTCTAACTTATGTATAATACGACATTCATTACTTATAATTGCAAAAGCATAAAGCGTTCAATAGAGGGTATTAGGCATCTATGTAGCTTCGCAGATGTTGTAGCGCTTCAGGAGACGTGGCTATATCCACATGATCTGCCATACCTAGACACGATCCACGAGGAGTTCGGGAGCACGGGCACGTCTGCAGTCGACACATCCGACGGCATTCACCACGGGAGGCCGTATGGAGGCGTCGCGCTTTTATGGCGTAAAACAGTGTTCCAGTGTGTGTCAGTGATACAGTGTGCGAATCCGCGCATAACGGCGATACGGGCTATGACGCATGGCAAACCGGTGCTTGTGTTCAGTGTATACATGCCTACCGATTGCGTTGATAACATTCCTGAGTTTACGGATTGTTTAAGTGAAATCAGCGCGATTATTGATGAATGCAATACGGAGGCGGTTTTTCTTCTCGGGGACTTCAATGCACATCCTGGTGAGCGTTTCTATAAAGAACTCTTAGAATTCACGGCAGAACAGGACTGGATCTGTGCCGACATACATAAACTGCAAATGTCCTCGGAAACTTTTACATTTGTTAGTGAAGTACACGGAAGTAGGCGATGGCTAGATCACTGTATTGTAACTGACCCTGCATGGAAATCTATTACAGATATTTATGTTAAATATGACAGTTATTGGTCAGATCATTTTCCATTAGTAATAAAATGTAATTTAGAAATAATAAAACAAAAAACCGTACTAAAGGACGGTGTCAGTAATAAAGTTAAATGGGGGTATAGAGGGGTAGAACAAATTAGATTATATGGGAATATTTGTAATTTAAAATTAAAAGAAATTGATTTTCCACTTGAATTTCAAGAGTGTGCACATTCTCATTGCTGTGATACTAATCATAAGATTATAATTGATAGGTTATATAATAATATAGTAAATACTATGTGTCAAGCGGCTTGCACCACGTTTGTGGAGGGGAAAGGCAGGGGCAGAAAGACATTGGCTGGCTGGAACAAGCATGTATCCGAGGCTCACAGGAATGCCAGGATGAAGTTTAATACTTGGATGATGTTCGGCAAACCACATAGCGGCTATATTTATAAGCAAATGGTGGAAGCGCGTAGAATATTTAAAAGTAGGTTAAAGTGGTGTCAAAACCACCAGGACCAAATAAAAATGGACCAATTAGCTAAGCATCACTCTAATAAATATTTTAAAAGATTTTGGAAATCCACTAATCAACTGAATGCTAAGCCTGGTATTCCAGTGAGCGTCGAAGGTGTTTCCGATCCTAAAAAAGTTGCGAATCTGTTTTCCAAACATTTTTTCGTACAGTCGCCACTAGGGCAGCCGGGTCGGGTGTTAGATGCTGATACCCATAATGTCGCTATTAATACTCTGTTCTCATCCAAAGAAATCAGGTCGGTGATCAAAAAGATGACAAAAGGCAAATCGCCAGGACATGATGGGCTCAGCATTGAACACCTGCAGCACGCTGGCTTTCATCTCCCACGCGTGCTTGCAATGCTTTTTAATCTGTGCCTGACGCACTCGTACCTGCCGCCTGAATTGATGGAGACTCTGGTGGTACCGATCGTTAAGAGTAGGACGGGGGACTTGTCTGACCGGACAAATTACAGGCCTATCTCGCTAGCGACCATCATAGCGAAGGTGCTTGACAGTTTGCTTAACTCATATTTGAACAAATATGTAAATTTGCACGACGCTCAGTTCGGTTTTCGGGCTGGGTTGTCTACAGACACAGCTATTTTGAGTCTAAAGCATACTGTCAGGTACTATACAGATAGGCAAACACCTGTCTATGCGTGCTTCCTCGATTTATCCAAGGTGTTTGACCTGGTGTCATACGACAAGTTATGGTGCAAAATGAAAGAGACGGGGCTACCTATAGAGCTTGTTCATCTCTTCAGGTACTGGTACCTAAATCAAGTAAACCGTGTGAGGTGGGCGGGGGAGCTTTCGGAGCCCAGCAGGCTGGAATGCGGGGTAAGGCAGGGGGGGTTATCCTCGCCCTTGATTTTCAGCTTGTACGTGAATGCGCTGATCAAGAGGCTCAGTGACATGCCAGTGGGGTGCTACATTGACGGTATCTGCGTCAATAACATAAGTTACGCAGATGATATGGTGCTGCTAGCGCCCTCGGTCTGTGCACTCCGGAAGTTGCTGACGATCTGCGAATCGTATGCTACATCACACGGTTTAATGTACAATATTCGCAAGAGTGAATACATGGTCTTTCGGGCGGGTACCAAGTGTCCCTCCTTTGTCCCACCCATCTTGCTGAATGGTATTGCTCTGACTAGAGTCCACCAATTTAAATATCTGGGGCATTGGGTAACTGACGACCTCAAGGATCATGTGGATATAGAGAGGGAGCGCAGAGCGCTGTCGGTCAGGGTAAATATGTTGGCTCGTAGATTTGCAAGGAGTGCTAAGGCGGTAAAGATCACGCTTTTTAAAGCATACTGCACGTCGATGTACTCCGCCAGTCTGTGGGTCAAGTATTCCCTAAAAACGTACGGCGCTCTGCGGGTCCAATATAACAATGCTTTCAGGATGCTGTTGGGGCTGCCCCGTTTCTGCAGTGCATCAGCCATGTTTGCGGAGGCACGCACGGACAGCTTTTCAGCTGTACTGCGCAAAAAAGTTGCCTCTTTGTTGCATAGAGTGCGGGGTAGTAACAACACCATCTTGAAAGTCATTGCGAGCAGGCAGCATGTCTGCCCCATTATTTGGCACATGTGCAAATTGTGTACTTCCCAAATAATTATAAATTACTAACATAGGATAAGACATTGTTACTAATCCAGTTAGACCTAAGTTGTCTGGATGAATAAAGATATTATAAAAGCACATTAAGCATTGGAATCGAGATTATACGGAGGTAGTGAGTATTGCCTATTCATTGGACCGCGAAATGGTATTCCGTATTGCACGTAGTCTTCTGGCGGGAGTCCAAACCCTGCCCATAAAGAGGTAATGTTAACAAGCCATTGTATGAATTATATTTCCTGGAGGTCTAGCGTTTTCTCCTGTTCGGAATCGGAGTTTTGACCATAATATTAGATACGTACACGGACTCATATAAACCGTAGAGCTTGTATGAAAAGTATTATGAATTTTGAAGAGGCGAGTGAGGTGTGTAAGGATCGTGCCATATGGCGTTCGGTTCTTTCTGCCTACCCCGCTAGGGAAGTGGCGTGAAGTTTAGTTAGTTAGTTAGTTTAGTTACACGGACTAGTAAAAAAAGAAGGACTCCGCGCTGTCATGCAACAGCGTAAAGCCACAGTTATGCATGACAATGTGTGAGTGAGATTCATATTGATTCCAGGTATCGGAAATATGTCAATTGTAGCGCTTGTGCCAATATACAACGTAAGTTGCGTGAAGTTGGAACACCTGCAGAGCTTCAACGTCAACTAGTCTGGTGGCGTGGAGTCCTTCTTTTCTTACTAGTCCGTGCATAAATAGAAATATTTGATTACATTTATAATGCTTGCAATCTGTCCTTTGATTACACATATATTATGGATACTTTCATGCCTGTAATCCCCGAAGCGATTGGTAGAGTTCAAGGAGCAATAAAATCACATTTAGCTAAAACCAAACTTGGGTTGGATTTGATGGAAAAGTTTTAGTCAACCTACCCAGTCACAACCTAATCCTTGACACACTACAAACATGCTAAGTAAGAAACACGATATATATATATATATATATACATCATTTTGAAGTCCCTGTCCAACTTGAGACATAGTTGTACATTACCTACGAGCCTACTCTTGTTGAAATGACAATGCCAGATGTTCCATAGTAATTTGACCCACCTCAAAAATCGTTGCACACGAATGTAATAAAGTGTTTCGTATAGCTGTTTAACTACTTATGAAGGAATGAAAGTTGAAAATTCTCTAGATGTGGCGGTTTTTTTTATATTACAACTAAAAGTATACACTTATCCTACGTTTACGAAGTTGCATATGTGCAGTTAATTAAGTTTGCTGTACAAAACAGATCAGGCGCTTTCGTAACGACGAGATTTTCATCGTCACGCAGTGGTTTTCCTTGAACGTAAAGGATCCCGGGTTCGAATACCGATGCGGGACAATTTAGGAAAAAAAAATCTTATCTAAATTGATTCGGGTTTAGGGAGGTGAGCTTCCCGGCTATATTGATGTGTCAAATATCTAGTAATGCAGATATTCAACAATCGGTATGTTGTCTAGTGCAATTATAATTATTTATTGTAAACATTAAACTACGTTGAGTTCTCTAGTACGTGCCTTCTCCTTTTCAGGCAGACTAAGCAGCTTAGTATTGCCATTCGATAGGTTCATTACATAGTGAAGGTTGAACCAATAGTAATAATGTTTACCTACCTACTAAGGAAATAAAATAAAAGGAATATAGGAACAACAGGATTCAATTAAAGATAACTTTATGATGAATAGGTATATATAGTTTATTTAATCATCAAGTGTTATTAGGCATGAACACAAAAGCGAATAAAGGGTCATTGGCTTCAATGTTATTATGTCTGTAAGGTCGTATCATGTCCAGGACAAATCGTCAACATCCCATACAAACATAAGTGTGGCTAAGTCCTCTTACAGCTTCCATGTTTCCTCTGCGACAGTGGTAGTTTAAACCGCAAAAAACATTCTTGACATATCAGAGCTTCTGGTAGTAACTAAAATAAAACAGTTTGTAGATATTATTCTCGGGTTTATATCAATTGAGTTGATTGCGCTTTGATCTTTACATTTACACCCCGATCATAGCAAAAACAACATAAGTATGAAAACAAATACCAGTTGTATATCGAAATCCAAGTTGCCAGAAGAGTGTGTTGTAGCTGATAATGTACACACTACATGTCTTTGCATCCTGTCGATGCATAATTGATAGTTTAGGCATCTCAACATATTTCTGAACCACAAGCTTAAAAGGCGAGTTCGAGTCCGTATTCGAAAGGCAAAAGTCCTAACAGTTTATAACACCCGATCTATAATAATACACTTTTTGAAGCTCACACTACAGCTTAGAAAGAAAACACCACGTGAACAGTTCGATCGTTTTCGAAAATAACGCAATCCCATTATCCCATATGCTCCGCCACAATTGAAATTTGGCGTTTCGTTTCACAATTCGTTTGTTCCGTCAATATCCGCTTGGTTTAGTTAATTCCTGATTCCTTAAACATAAAACTTAACGTTTACATTATATTTATATGTTATATATTACATTATATTTCTATTTGTTTAATATACATATATATCTCATACACAACGATTACATTAAACATATAACTAAACGCAAATGTCATTTATATCGCCCGTCGGATACTTCAAAATGACTTTTCTGCATAAGGAACACGATTTAATTCCTTTTTATTGTTATTTCGTATCCGCTACTTTTTATAAATTTAAAGTTTCATTAAAACAAGATAAAAAATAATTGATATTTTTCCATTAATTCTGTTTTTCTGTATATGCTGGGGCAGGATCTGGCATTGTCCTTTAAACAGTTTCAAAATAAATTATAATAATTTATTTCAGGCACATTTGACACGTTTTTAGAGGAGGTTCTCAATTCGACTGAACTTTTTAATTTTTTATGTGGTCGGTATCAATTCAATTTAGAAAGTAAGTAAAACTTTTCCATTTAATCCAAGCCATTGTCCATTTTGGTCTGGGACTTAAAAATAACTGTGTTTCTTGCCAAGCATGTCGTAAAAGGCGACTAATGGTATATGATATATCAGGTTTTGGGTATGTGATTGTGTAGGCGACAAACTAGCCACTTGTCACTAGATTTTCACAATTTTCCATCTAATCTAGCCCAGTTTTATTTTTGGCTGATTGTGGTTACAGGAGCTTTCTGCCCCTTTGACTCTGCCTACCCCTTCGAGGATTATGGGCGTGAATTTATGAATGTAAGTAAGTTAAAATACATTGCAATTAACCATTCTATTTTGTTTAAACCATTGAAAGAAAATCATGTGATTATACAAACGAATACGATGTCATTGACTTTCACGTACCATTTGTATTGCTTGCTCTTATATTAATAATTTTTTTATCTTTCTAGAAACCTATAAAATACTATCATTAACGCAATGATAAGGAAAATAATGGAGGAAAAAAAATAAAAAGCCCAATTAGGACGATATGGAACGCTATATCGCTCAATTACTTCCAGCTGCGGGACACACAGGTCGAGAAATAGGCAACTATTGTACCAGACTTTTTGCTGCAGAATTTTTTAAATTGGTTTCTGTTGTAATACTATTGTTGATTACGCTTTTTAATTTAAATATTTTTTTTAGCCTTTTATTAAGATTAAAAAAAAAATATTGCTACCGTAATTTTTCGTGACGTAAATCGCCTCAATTCAGATCTTTGAAACGACGTATCTTTGTAATTTTTCGAGTATTAAATAAAGCAAAAAATACGTTTTCAATATTTTTGGATAATCTTACTTACGGTCCGTGATGAAAATTTGAGAGTTGACCGCAATTTTGTTTCCAATTAGAAAACTTAGGCTCAGATTTATTTTACTACTAGGCAAAATTGCATTAATCTTTTTCATCTACTCGATTCAATAAAATATATACCTACCTATATATACCTACAATATTTTACTTTCAATAAATGTATTTTTCTTTCTTTCTTTCTTTCTTACTTTGACTCATGTTGGTCTGAGACTTAAAACTTTTTATTTGAACAAGCTATACGTACAAAACGCCTTTGTCTTTGCGCCAAACATAGCCGACATAGCAGTTTTTCCAAGGCGATTCTTTCGACAAAACATTTTCATCGAACATGCTGTCGAACAAGCTCGTCACCCACCCCGCCAGTGTGCGCTCACATATGCCGATCGTCTCGCTAACGAGTTACGAACAACAAACAAAACTTGCTCGCTACGTAAGCCCCTCAGTGCTGAATTATTCCGATGGCTATGTTTGTGTTTTTCATTCCAACCATTATTGCGGCGTGGGCCTGAAATTTTAATAAGAAATCCGCTGATTGTGATATTTAATCGGAGCACATGTTTATTTAGCGCGCATTTATAATGAGGTTGTTGCCCGGGAGGTAACAAAATGAAATGAAATGACATTATTAAATTATTTATTTTTGCAAGTAGATTTGTAACAAATTCTTTTGCACGTCACACTTTTTTACCCTATCAGCACCTCGACGTGAATGGCCTGATGAGAAGAGGTGCCGCAAGAAACTCAACAGATAGCCTTTTTTTTAAAAACATGTTTTACATATCTCTAATATGTGGTACATTAAAATAACATGACTAAAAATTTCACTGTGCATGCGAGCAGATCATCTTGTCCAAACATTTTTATCATTTAAATAATCATTTATTTTGTAGTAACCTTTTCTTATTAAACATGATTTGAGATAAGACTTAAATTTAGGCGTGGGTAATTCAATAACATTTTGAGGCAGTTTATTAAATATTTTTATGCTTAGACCTACAAATGAACCACCAATCTTATTAAGCCTGAGTTTGGAGTTTTAACGTTGCTTGCAACGATATTATATGGGACAAATAAGTGATATGTGTGGCATATGTTTGTCTGGGACTTAAAAATATTGCGCCAACTGTGTTCCTTGCCTAGCATGTCGTAAAAGGCGAATAATGGTATATCGAGTTTTGGGTGTGTGATTGTGTAGGCGACGAGCTAGCCACTTGTTACTTTTTCACAATTTTCCATCTATCTCAGACCAGTTCTTTTTCTTAGGTAAATGTGGTTAAGGGGACTAGCTGCTCCTTTGACTCTGCCTACCCCTTCGGGGATTACGAGCGTGATATTGTGAGGCTATTTACTATCAATAATATTGTATTTCCCTGGACCAAAAGCAGCGTGCGCCCAAGTGGTATTTGTAATATCTTTATAAACACACCTCAATTCGATGTGTGTTGGTTTAGATACAAGCACATAGCTTCAGTTTTTCCAGACTTTATACACCAATAGCCTGTGAGAATATAGTGAGGGAAGTCAGACTTAGAAAACAAACAAACATAAATAACATTACGCCCATAATCCCCGAAGGGGTAGGCAGAGTCAAAGGGACTGCAGTCCCCTTTAACCACATTCAACCAAAAACAAAACTAGACTGGGTTAGATAAAAAATTGAGAAAAAGCTTAAAAAACATTTTTTGTATTTTTTTGTGTATAGTACCTATATTACATACATACATCCCCGAAGGGGTAGCCAGAGCAAAGGGAAAGCTAGGATTAAATACAGTCATTTATTAATATATTTCATCAAAATATTGATTACGTATATTGGTAATTTTTGCGTATGTATTCAACATAATAACCTTTTTTTTATGACGCGGGGAATGCGTTTCTCACCATCACTCTGCTCGGGGGAATATAGTGCTGTGTAGAACTCCCAGGGGTCTCTGAGTCGTAAAAACCCGCTCAGGTCATAGAAAGAAAGAAATAAATAAATAAACATTTATTAAATTTGGACATCACAACACAACCATATATGTTTAAACCTTACCTACCCCGTGGTACCCCTCATCGCCTTTGTGGAGGTGTTAATAACTTACATAGTACATCTTATAATGTAAGTATAACAAGTCTACCTTCTAAAAAGAACGATGAAAGAGAATAAACGCTATATTATGCTTCATAATATCGTTTCCTATAAGTCGTATTTTGTCTTACAAGAACTGAGCTGGTTTCCTGGGAACAAGACGAGTTTCCTGTATCCGGAGTATGTTAACCCAGAATCCGATACATTGCGAAGTCTGTTTGTAATGGGATTTTTCATTTGTATCTTTTATCTATACTAATAAAGCTGAAAAGTTTGTTTGTTTGCTTCAACGCGCTAATCTCAGGAACTACTGGTCCGATTTAAAAAATATATTTTTTAGGTTTAATTCCTTTAAATTCTTCAAAATAGTTATCTTTCAGTATCACCCACTGATGTGGGTGATATCTACTGAAAGAGCTCTGACATCATTGCTCAATATTCCTTGTCAGATATTTTTTTACTCTACCAGCACCTCGACCGAAGAAAAGGTGCCGCAACAAAATCTCCAGATAGCCTTTTTTAAATAATTTTCATTGTATATTTATACACAACTTTTATGTAGGCAGTTTTTATTTGCCCTGCGTAAAAAAAATTGCATGGCTGGATAAGGCCGGCTACAAACAAAAATGGCTCACGCATATTTTACATTCAAAAATGTTTGGTTTATTTGAAGGTATAAAGTTTAACAACAGGTGAAAAGTGTAACAAAAAAAACGTGTTGGGTCGTGTGATGTATGTAGGTGTAACTAGCGGCTGCCTGCGGCTTTGTCTATGCGGAATGTTTTGACTTAGTTTTATAAGTAATAGTTTTCATTTATGAACAAATTCACTTCCTGGATATAAAAATTCATTACACTATGATTTAAAAACTATGTTAAGAAGCCCTGGTTCCAAATGCTGGCTTGGGGAAAAAATAATTTAATTTGTTTTTTTATTTTTAATATTAAAACTAGTCAGAAATAGGTGGGAGAAAGAAAATTGGCGGCTTTTCATTACCGTGTTAGTTACTGCACCTGACCTCCAGGCATCGAGTTATGGTCTCACCGGACTATGAGAGTGAAGGTGAAAGTGCTTATCTGTTTGCGCAGACACTTGTACACCATAAAAAGATCCCCTGCATAGTTAACTAAACCTCAAGATGGACCGCCATTAGTCAATCAACCGGGTTCAGTCACGACGATGATAGTACAAGATGCTGTAAAATTATGATGAGCAATCGTCTTTAATTGCTTTGCTATAATTCCAAACGTAAGCTTCGTTTGCACCCACCCTAATTACGAGTACAAACGGGATCAAAAATGTATTTCCGCGTTTAAACTCTTTAGTTATTTTAAAAAGAGCGATTCGCTACGTTACCGATTCGGAATCATAAAACGTCAGAAAGCCAGACAGGCGTTAAATAAAAATACGTATATACTACGTCCAGTTTATTTTAGCGGGCGAAAACTGAAATACTCTCAACACCCTCGCTGAATGAATGAATGAATTCATTTACGCCCGGGTATTCACGTTGCGGATTGAACCTTTCCGCTTTTGTGCCTCTGTGCTAATCTCGGAAACTACTGTATTTTGAGATCATTCGAGGGAATTTAGCACGGCACAGCCTATAACTTGTACGAAATTGGGTACTTTACTCAAACATTTTTAGATTATCAAAAATATTGAATATAGCAGCGCCCCGCGGTTTCATCCGCGTAGCTCCCGTTCCCGTGGGAATATAGGGATAAAATATTATATTACCAGAAATGTTATTTAAAAATTTATTTTTGATTTTTGTCTGTAGTTTAATTATTTTAACTTAAACCGTATGTTACCAATGTTGTGCTCGCTTATAATTGACATGTACATCAGAACAATATATATATATATATATTATAGTGTACTACTGTAAAAGCCTCATGTATGTGTTGTTAGTGAGATTTAATAAATAAATAAATAAATATAGCCTATATTACTTCCGGTTTATGTAGCTTTCGAAAGGTGAAATAATTTTTAAAATCGGCTCAGCAGTTTTTAAGTTTATTTATAACAAACATACACACACACAAAAATACAAATCTTTCCTCTTTATAATATTAGTATAGATGTATTTTTTGCTTTATCTTATACTCGAAAAATTATAAAGATAACTCTTGTCTGTGATGGGGCGCTTTACGTCACTTGGATGGAAAAATTTTACGCACCCAGTGACGTCGTGCTGTATCTTCATCATTTTTAGTTTGCTGAACAAAAGAAAAAATATGTAAGCAATATTTTTTTGGTATCCCAATAATGGTCTATAATTTTTTTTTTAGTAAAATAGCCTATTGCATTCACTTTGATTTATTAAAAAAGTGTTAAATTTTAACTTACATTTCCTTCCTGGAACCAGAACTTGGTATAAATAAATATCAGACTATATCACATAGGTACATTGATCTGACTCCGAGATAAGTAGCTAATGTACTTGTGTTACGGATATCAAAATCAACAGTGGTATTACAAATATATACTTAAATAATATTGGATATTAACACCAAGTCACAGAACAAATACATGTATTTATCACACGAATGTTTGTCTGGGTGGGGATCGAACCCACAATTCTTAGCGCTTGGTGCATTGTAACTACCGAACGAGCCATCGAGCCAGTCAACTCTATAGGAACAGACATCTTATCCTCGCAGTGTTTATTAAGACCAAGTTTGTCTTTCATCCCGTTGTTTGCCGGCTTGCGCGGGAGACACGGAAACGCTTTCTGGTTAATGACATCATCATCACTTGTCGAGTTACAATTGAGACGGTCAGATTTCCCGATAATGGAAGATATTGTTGTAAATATAAATTTACAATTTCTACACGACTGCATAAATACCAGACATAAACTTCGTTAAGTGTTGCCAATCAATCATCTTACAAGGAGACAGATGCCTTAAAATTGTGTTTGATACTAACGATCAAGAAGAATAAGGGTTTGATCAGCGCATACGCAAATATCTTTTAATGAAACAAGTTATATCTGAGAATTTAAATTACCTTTGCTGGTTCTGATTTTCTTAAGTTTTTTAAGTGACTAACGAAGGAAGAACGGTAGTAGCCCAACAGTTAGGATTCACATACGAAGAGAGTTGATGTAAACCTGTATATCTAAATCATAGGTTCCCAAACAGGGATGGTAGCGCCCCCTAGTGGGCGCAGGAGACTTTCGAGGGGGCGATAGCGAAAAGAAGAATGGGGGGTGTTATAACAGCAACGGGGACGGTCGAGGCATACTTACTTAATTATAAATAAAATATAATAAAATACTGAAATGCTTATATTTTCACGGAAAAACATTGTACCTATCCAGCCGTCTAAAATGTTTTTCTCTCTAAGTCACGACTGATATCAGAGAGGTAATTAATATAATTATTAAATAATTTGTGATTATTATTTGAAAATAGATAGACATGAAATTGATGTATTATCTAAGGGCGTTGTAATTTTATTTCCTTGTAAGGGGGACGGTAATCCAAAAAAGGTTGGAAACCTATGATTTAAATTTATCAAATTTATACACGGATTTATACCATTTGCTCAGTAGAGGGAAAACACATGATGATTTCCCAGGAAACCGGCACTTTCAAACTATAGATTTGGAACCATGGACAAAATTGTCTGATTCCCCTATCTAAGGGTGTGTTCGTTTACTAGCTTTGCCTTAAATCTAGTCACAATGAAACCGATGTCTCTTTAATATAGAAAACTAGTATTGACATAAGCTTGATTCAGTGTATAATATATGGGTATATTTTACCCATGTATATAATATATGTACATGGGTAAAATATACCCGGCCACAACGGCTAAGTTCCGTTTAGTAGCCAAAATGACGCCGGGTTAATTTCTGACGCATTCCAAATTACCTTTAAACAGTTCTGACCGGCGTCATGCCGGCCAATTGCGTTATGTCATTGCGCCGTTTCTGTCTAATTAGTTTGGCGGGCTAACTGGTCGTATTAATTAGTGGGACGCAATATGCGGCAAACGGATAGCTGGGTTAGCGTTTGTCGAGGTGTTGCAGCGATTTACAATTCGCGTTTTGTTTGTTAGTTAATCCCATGTTGGCATGCGTTTTAAAAATAATGTGCTAACTTTGTTTCTTATCTAGCATGTCGTGAAAGGCGATTTATACTCGTAGTACTTTAATTAAGTTATATATGGACTAGCTATTTCCCGCGACTTCACCCGCACAGACTAATATTTCTGTATCATAAGGAAACTGTGCATTTTTCGGGATAAAAAGTAGCTTATAAGTTATTCCAGGCTATAATCTATATCTCTACCAAATTTCATCCTCATCCGTTCAGCAGTTTTTGCGTGAAGAAGTTACAAACATACACACACTCACAAACTTTCACCTTTACAACATTAGTGTGATGTACAGGCGGTCAGCTGAACACTACTTTTTTTGCAATTTCATGTGCATCCTTACTCAATTTTCGTTTTTACCTAAATATGGTTTCAAAGTAGTTTCCTGTTTTCCTTTTTAGACTCTACCTACATCTTAAGATATAATTGACGTGAAAATTTTTATTTATGAACTATTCTAAGCTAATATATATGCGTCTTATTATTTGTCAATACATGGTCGATTTAATGACCACAAAATTTTGTATAGTTAAGTAAGTATTTTTTTGTTACATTGACGGTATTATGCAAAGCTAGTGATTATAATAATATATTTTTTTACATATATATTTATTTTCAAAACTGAATACCACCAAAAGGTAACACGAAAAGTCAATCAAAGGTTACATAGCCCCAATTATTACCATTAAGAAGAGATGGCGGTTTTGTATAGAGCTATAAGTAGTACCTAAATAGTATTCTACTTTCTTTTATAATTGTTATGTTACGTTGACATTATTGTATGGTGCCTGTTGCGTTTTTCATAGAACAATAAAACTTAAATGTAAAGATACAAAACTTAAGAATACTAAACTTAAATTACGTTCCGATTCTACATACATAACACTAAGAATGACATGCCAGTTTTATAAAGACAAAGACTTATTTATAAATAGAATGGGAATTTTAAGTAAATGTATAAAAATGATGCCATAGTTTAAAAAAGAAACTATTTATGATTGCGATATGACGTTCAGTCAAGAAGTTGAACGTTATATTAAACAATTTGACGAGTTGTCCTTTAGTCATTCAATTAAACGTCGTCATTCAATGAACGCGCTAGTCATTCAATTAAATAGCTGATTCAACCAGATGACTGCGACATATACATATATAAGACACTATGGCTTCAAATTAAAAGTTGAATCCAGAATAGAACAATAATTCAATGATAACAGACTTTTTTTTTATTAAATCTCATCTAGGTCGAAAGGCCAATTTAATTTCAACATCATTTCATTTCATCCAATCCTAACTCATTTACAGTGACAATTTGAGCTCATGCATGAGTTGATTGACCTAATAGCAAATATGACTACAGGATTGAGTTAGAGCAATTGCATTTAGCACGTGAAAATTACATGAATCTAAAATGAGGCATGGCGAATCTGGGTTGACACCACTCAAAGTTTGTTAGTGTATTGCAATACTAAAGACTGCCACTGACTTTGTCCGCGTGGTAGGTATAAACCTCATTTCGTTTCTTTATTAGTTGTTTATCTGACACTCAAAAAGAATTTACGAGTTGTGTTTCTTGCCTAATATGTCGTAAGAGGCGACTTATGTTGTATACGGTGTTGGGTTTGTGTTTATGTAGGCAACAAGCTAGCCACTTGTCACTACTTTTTAGCAATTGGCCATCTGACCCAACTCTACTATAGTTTGTCTGAATATACGTAACATACTTAACATCACGCCCATAATCCCCGGAGGGATAGACAGAGTCAAAGGGACAGCAGGCCTCTTTAACCAAATTGAGCCAAAAATAAATCTCGGGGATCGGGGATTATGGGCTTGATGTTATGTATGTATTAGAAAAAATCTGATAAATTTGAGATTACAAATACACACATCGATACATTCATCTGTACCTATATATTTATTTCTCCAGTCTCCCTCAACAACCCTCAAACGTTCACCGCTCTTTCAACAATAACCTAGTTCATTAGTGATCTAGCCTCAACTGCAGCTTATAGCCAATTAGCCGCAACAACTGTTGAAGTTGATGAATTGTTGTTTTAATTCAATTGCATGAATATTTTAAAGTTAAAGAATAAGTGGAATGCGGTCAATGATTGAGCGACTTAAGTATTCGTTTCTTAATTATAGATAATTTTTTGTCCAACGTTGTTCTGGAACTTGAAAATAATGTACCTACTAACTGTGTTCCCCGCTTAGCATGTCGTTAAAGGCGACTAAATAGTATTTTGGGTATTGGGTATTAATTATGTAGGCGACGAGATAATTTATTACTAACTAACTAAACTTCACACTTACCTAGCGGGGTAGGCAGAGAGAACCGAACTTGGTATCTACTAATTTTCAAAATTTTCCTAACTCAACTCGATTTTTGATTGAACGAATTTAAGGAGGTCATTGCACTTTGGACTCTGCCTATCCCTTCGAGGATAGGCAGGCAAGCGTAATGTATTAAAATACATGACATATAAAAAAATGATTTTTTCTTGGGCTGTGTCTACTACAATCTTAACCTGGATTCTTTGCATAGCTGTAGCTAAGAGAAAAGTGTTGTATTCAAAAACAATTCAGGTACTGAAAACAAATTTTCAGTAGACGAGTTCCCCGCCAGTGATTGCAGACGACACTCAATTATGACCGGCAGAAAAAGGTGACTTGGCACGAACCGAAACTACTAGGGATGCTACACGCTGAGAAATGTGACTGAAAAGAAATAAAATCTGGACATACAAACAATCACGCCCGTTATAACTTAGCTCATCGCCTACGCAATCACATTACCAAAACCCGATATACCATTAGTCGCCTTTTACGACATGTTAGACAAAGAACACGTCACCATCTTCCTAGCGTTATGTCCCGTGCTTAGACGTGGTCCGCTTAGACCATGATCCAGGATTTAGCGAGTCTGGTAATTACATTGAAGTGACTGGCTGATCTGACTTTCGGAACCCTAAGATAGGGGAACCAAATATATATTTTTTATGATGGTTACAAATCCAAATTTCTTTGAATTTGTATGTTTCATCACGATGTTTTCCCTCACCGCCAAGCTATAAATACCTACATGGATTTGAAGTGTCAGTCTGCAGAATTTATTTATTATCATTATTAATTATATATTTGGTATATCGGTTTTGGGTATGTAATTGTACAAGCGACAAGTCAGCTACTTGTCTTTTCTCTTCCACAATTATTTACCTAACCCTACCCCAGCCTAGTTTTTATTTTTGGCTGAATGAGGTTAAAGAGGCACCCCTTCGGGGATAATGGGTGTGATGTTATGTATACTTTTATTTACTCTACTTATGTTTTTTGCTACAGTGGTTAAAGTGTACACCTCTCTAGGGATCACGAGCGTGATAATATATATATTGTTTCTTAACATTCTCTACGTCTAGTCCATTCTCGGTTAATGCCAAATAAAATGTTGATATTGACGACCCCACTCCTGCCAAATTTTCATTTCAATGGTTGAATCGGTAGTTAAAATAATAATTTAACGAATTTTTTTTTTAATTTGAATAAAATTCTAACGGGTGCCAGCCCTGTGAATGTCATAATAACGAGGGACGTGCGAAGTTTGTCGACGCACGAGTCGCGACAGCTGTGTCGGTACAGACAGATGGAAACAAGGACCCTGTACATTGACTGTACTGTACTGATACTTCATATCATCACGCCCGCAATCCCCGAAGGGGTAGGCCAAGGTGCAATAACAACAGTAATCACGTTTATCATTACTAATATTTTAAACCTAAAGAGTTTGTTTGTTTATTTGCTTGAACGCGCTAATCTCAGAAACTACTGGTCCGATTTGAAAAAATCTTTTAGTATTAGATAGCCCATTTATCATAGAAATTAATCATAAACATAGGTAAACCGCTGGCATAGCTAGTGTAGTAAATAAATCAGATAATGCTTACATATCTAAAGTTTGAATCTGTCAGTTTTCCCACGATGGTTTCTCCGAACAAGCGGAAAATTAAAACTGTAGCTTTAATTACAAGACCCGTATCTAACCCAAGTGAAGACAAAGCTAGTTACATAATAGAACAATTCCTTACTGGCCAGTGTAAACTCATCTCAAACTTTGTAACAGAGAGGTGATGACGTCACGACACACATTCAACAGACGCGTCACAAAGTTGGTGTTGTCTGAATTTAGGTAAGACATGATATAATTATGTCTATTCGAAGTTTGGAGCGCTATATAAACTGATTAGGTTGGTAATATAACAAGCGTACTGCGGTGGTAAATTTCTATGATGCTGTGGCAACCGCGCCACAAGATAATCAAGATATTATTATATATAACTGATGACGTTGATCGACCATGCAGAAACGCCATACATTCCTGCATCGCGCTGACGAAGTTATTCTCGCCACTAAGTATATAAACAATACACCGAGATGGTTAGTCGGACCTAGGTCTCCGGGAAAGCAACACCTTTTTTTTTTTTCGTTCTTTGGGCGCTAACGCAAAACCAACGGGATCCCCACTGTCGGGATTCATCTCGAAAAGTCTACGTAGCGCGCGCTGCCGCCTAGCGGCCCATCTCGAGGGAGTGGTATTCTCCCCCAGAACACCTAGGGTGGTGTTTCACGACCACATAGACAGCTGTGTACCCTATCCTGACGGACCGGGTGTAACACCTTCTCCGGGGACGATAGAGGGCCAAAGGACCCATCCCCTAACCCCCACGACCCCAAAGGCCCTTTTAGTCGCCTCCTACGACAGGCAGGGATACCTCAGGAGTATTCGGAGCCCTCCCTGCAGGGCGGGGAAAGCAACACCTAGCTCGGCGAGTGCTTCCTCTTTAAGTGCGAGCGCGTAGTTCGGACAATATAAATAAAAGATTCTAATGAATTTTGTATTATTTAATATTTTTGTCAGGCCCGTTGGTCGAGTGGACAATGACCCTGGTCGCGATACCATGGATCGCAGATACGTACCACTAGGGGCAAATGTTTCGTGTGATGAACATGAACATTTGTACTCGAGTCTTGGATGTATATAAATGTAGGTATTTAATAATATCTATCCGTTCAAGCTTTTAAGCTTAGTTTGGAACTAGGGAATGGGTGTGTAAGTCTGGAGTTTTTTTTTATATTTTTTTTGCTAAATGACAAACACCTCTGAGTTAGATGTTGTGGACTGAGGGACCAAGTTCCATAAATAATAAATAATATAATAATATCAGACGAAATCACATAGTTTGATCTGACTCCGAGGTAAGTAGCTTAAGTACTTATATCGGTGTATATATATTAACTTAATCTGTAAATTTTAATTTTAATATTCAATCTGGCATTGAAAAGAGTAACTACCGAGTTTCTTGCCGGTTTCTTCTCGGTAGATGCGACATTCCGAACCGGTGGTAGATTCAAATTGTTCTACTTTGTACTTACTTGACGATTCACAAGTGCTTTTTTGAGGCCTACGTAAATAAAGATATTTTTGACTTTGACTTTGACTTTGACTTGTGTTACAGATATCAGAATCATTAGTGGTATTACAAATATATACTTAAATATTGGACATTAATACCCAGACACAGAACAAACACAAGTATTCATCACACGAATGTTTGTCCTGAGTGGGGATCGAACCCACAACTGTTGGCGCATGGGGCAGGGTCACTACCGAATGCGCCATCGAGCTAGTCAAAATCTTACTGGGTCGCATAAAGGAGTACATTTAGCGATAACAATAACTTTGTCAAATTGAATGGCGTGACCTACAGCCAACGTGATGAAAATTAAAAATATTTACAACAAAGATTTTTCACAGTAATCTACTCTATAGAATAATTTCAAAACATTAAAATAATACCTACTCTACTTATTAAAACTATAAACTTGACTATTTGCAATAAATGTGTAAAAATAGATTTTTTTTATCTTTGACCTTGGGATATCTGAAGATGCGAACGCCCTACGAAAGTTTTGAGACAAGTTTTAGGGTACAAAAATAAAGGTTTAAACAAGTTAATAGCGGGCTATCTCTCATTCCGAGGTAAAATCCTAATACGCTTGGACTAGATATTAAATATCTTCATAGAATTTTACCTTTTTAATCCCCCTAATTCACGTCTTTCATAGCAGAAAAATGATTTTCTTGTTGCCTAAACCCAATAAAATTGTCTCCAAAAGAGATGGAGAAGTGTTTTGATCCATTTCATAGAAACTGAGTACAGATTCAAAGAAATAATTTGGCGTTGAGGGAAAACACCGTGAAAAACCTCAGTATTTGGAAAACCCTTCTACGTTATGTGATCCAATTTATCTTGTTTCACAGTGTGAGGGTTACTTAATTAAATATATTTGCTACATTTAGTATAGCGTTAACATGGTTTAACACACGTAAGCCCTATATTTCCTATTTAAACATAATTTACTTAGTAATTTCATTGGCTCGATGGCCCATTCGGTAGTACAACCTTGCTCCATGCCAAGAGTTGTGGGTTCGATCCCCACCCAAGACAAACATTCGTGGAATAAATACTTGTGTTTGTTCTGTGTCTGGGTTTTAATATCCATTATTTAAATATACATTTGTAATACCACTGTTGATTCTGGTATCCGTAACTCAAGTGCTTAAGCTACTTACCTCGGAGTCAGATCAATATATGTGATGTAGTCTAATATTTATTTATTATTATTATTTAATTAAATAAAACACCAAAGTTACTGCTTTACCTCGTAACAATTTTACCGAAAAGCCACATTTTGTTCAGCTTGAACGCTATATTACAGGAAATATATAGGTTTAGTGTAAAGCTGACTGCGATGTGTGGTCATTTTGAGATTATGTAGGCGACGAGCTAGCCCCCTGCCATTAATTTTTCACAAGTTGAACAAACGAATTGGGCTGTCATATGATAATATCTTTAGTAAATATTACTCATCGTCATCTACTTAAGGTTATGTCCCGTGCTTAGTCGGGGTCCGCTTAGACCATGATCCAGAATTCAGTGAGTCTGGTAATTACACTTAAACTACTACCGGCTAACCTTCGTAACTCTTTTACAGTACCAAATAATTGGGATCATAGTTACACATCCATATCTGTTTGGATGTGTAGATTCAGCACAATGTTTTTCCTCAAAGCCGAGCTAGTGGTATAAATATGTACATAGATTTGGAAAATCCATCCATCAATCCGTGCGCGGTTTGAACCCGCACGCTTCAGATATACCATTGCTCTTTTTTTTTTTTTTTTAATTGGGGAACTCCCGCTAGCCGTCACCCTCCGGACGGGGATCCAGAGGGCAGTGTGTCGGACTCGAACCGACTAAACCCCAAGGTGGCCTCCATCGGCGCAGTTCCGGAGGAGCCGGTATCCCCACTGTCGGGACTATACAACAGCTCCTCCGGTAGTGCGCGTGCCGCGCTGCGCGGCTCACCTCGCGCGGCGGTGGTCGATGCTGTGCAGCCCACGCCATCAGTCGTCGGATGCACAGCACCGAGCACGCGCGCGCGTCGAGACATGCCAGGCCACCCAGCATGTCTCAACTACTCCGCCCAGGATTCAGACGCCGATCGTTCCCGAGACCGGCGTCGTGGGCCCACTCTCGCGCTGTGCCCTCTGCTATACCAGAGGGCACGCGGAGAGCGTCTCGCCAGAGGGGGCCGCCTTCCACCCGGCGACCCAAATTGAGGGCAGAGCCCTGTCGTCGCGGAGGGAGAGCATCGAGACGCTCAATCCCTCCGCGACCCACCACGACGCGACCCAGCGCGCCCCTGTCGGGTTGCCGAGGATAGGGAGGCGAGCAACGAAAACACTCCGCTCCTCCTCTTCCTCAGCAACCCTGGTCCGGCCGCAAGGGGTCTGGCCGTACGGCCATACGGCCGGACCGCCGCAACTGCCCGGATGCAAGTCGTGCAGTCGCGGCTCACCTCGGGGTCCCTCTTCGATTCAGCCCTGCCATGGCAGGGCCTACTAAGCCCCCCCGGTACGACAAACCGAGGACCCCGGCGGGGGGGAGATATACCATTGCTCTATCGTATCCCATATTATCCACCCTATTACCATGTTTAATACATTCCAGGGACAGATATACTTGATCCAAGTTGTTCAGTTATACATTAAGTCAAGTAAAAGCATTATTGTAAAATAAGTAAAACCTCTTTTTGTTTATTGCCACACACGGCATAATATTAAGAATGCCTAATAAAATGTTCACAGCAAGGCTGTATAGGCATTGACGTCATAGCGTAAGTCATATTGTAAAAAAGTTTATAATACCAAAGTTACATTTTCAATGGTACGCCGTGATCTCAGCTGTATTATTTTATTTAATCCTCCCCGTCCGGCGCCATTCCATGTACATAAGTTAAGAAGCCATCGTTTTGTCAAGAAGAATCGTTTCGCTCACACTAACAGGAAACTGGAAACTCAAAGGTTTGTTCGTTTATACATTTGTTACGTCCAATTTGTTTTGTATTTACAATATAAGATCTGGAACATCAAAGGTATTGTTTCAAGACTTTCGATGTGAAAATATTCGTATAATCATTTTGCGTGTTAGAAAATAAAATTGACATGATAATCAACATCTTCAAAATCGTATATCAGGCATGTTCTATGTATAGAATGTCATAAAAAGCGAGTAATGTGTGTTGGTTTATATTAATTACATACATAGCATCACACCCGAAGGGATAGACAGAGCCAAAGGGACCGCAAGTCCCTTTAACCACATTCAGCCAAAAATAGAAATAGGCTGGATTAGATGGAAAATTGTGAAAAAGTAGTGACAAGTGGCTAGCTTGTAGCCTTCATAATCATCATCTTCCTAGCGTTATGTCCCGTGCTTAAACGGGGTCCACTTAGACCATGACCCAAGATTTAGCGAGTCTGGTAATTACATTGAAGCGACTGCCGATCTGACCTTTAGTAACCCTGAGATAGGGGAACCAGACATTTTTAGGATCATGGTTACAACTTCAAAGTTGTTTGAATTTGCAGGTTTCATCACGATGTTTTCCCTCACCGTCGAGTTAGTGGTATCAATACGTACATAGATTTGAAAACTCCAGACGTACGTGCCCGGGTTTGAACCCGTATTCCTCGGTTAAGAGGCGCATGTCCTAACCATTGAGCTACCACCGCTACAAAAATCGCTTTCATAATCACATACCCAAAATCCGATATATCTACCATTAGTCGCCTTTTACGACATGCTAGGCAAGAAACACAGTTGGACCATACTTTGTTAATTCCAAAATAGCCATGCCCGCGGTTTCACTCGCGTTTATGGTTAATGTTATATTGTCTATATATAATGTTATATAGCCTATATATAATGTTATATAGCCTTCCTCGATAAATGGGCTATCTAACACTGAAAGAATTTTCAAATCGGACCAGTAGTTACTGAGATTAGCGCGTTCAAACAAACAAACTCTTCATCTTTATAAAATTAGTATAGATTTGGCTGAATGTAGTAGAAGCTTATCCCTCAGTAGAATCTACCTACCCTTTCGGGAATTACAGGCGTGGGGTTATGTTTTTACTGATATAATTTTCGGCCAATGATTAAATGTTGCCTACACCAAGTATCAATGGTTTTGTAAGAAGGCTTACCTTGTCCGTAAGACTTAAAAATGACATACGGATGAAACATTTGCTTACACCAAGTATCAATGTTTTTGTAAGAAGGCTGCCCTTGTCCAATAAGACTCAAAAATTACATACGTATAAAACATCAAAATCAGTCATCTTCAAACCAATTACGCACCACAAAATACTCGTATACACGAAAAATATCATTACAAACATCCCCCTATTACGTCAAGGCTGGTTAAAATTTCACCCGACGCCACACCATATGCGACATACACCGTAATACATATGTATGGACTTACAACTCATGAATACTTACGGCATATTAATTCTCCGTCCGTCCATGCGTACGATATGAATTTTTATGGCCAGTGATTATAAACGGCGAGTGTCATGGTATTTTTATATTGCCGAGGCCACGAATGCTGGATTCCTACGTAATTTGTTTTGGGGTGCAAATATCTTTACCCTTTTGCTTCGTGGTTGAAGCGGAAGAATTGTGTCGCAAAAAAAGTTGATTGTTAAGCTGGATATGTTTATCTAAAGCTGTTTAAGACAAATACTCGTTTCTGCAACAATTTTTTAAAGGTTTTGTCTAAGTTTAAAATATCAGTTTCATTGACAAGCGAGATGAATAGTCGTTGATGAAACAAGTATTAGACTCTGATTTTGACTGGCTCGATGGCGCATTCGGTAGTGACCCTGCCCCATGCGCCAAGAGTTGTGGGTTCGATCCCCACCTAAGACAAATATTCATATGACGAAATTTTTGTTTGTTCTGTGTCTTGGTGTTAATATCCAATATTTTGACTGGCCCGTTGGTCGAGTGGTTAGAGACCCTGACCACGAAACCAAGGGTCGCGGGTTCGAATCCTGCTAGGGGCAAATGTTTCGTGTGATGAACATGGACATTTGTACTCGAGTCATGGATGTTTATAAACTTATATAAGTATGTCTATCCGTTCACCTAGTATCCATAGCACAAGCATAAGCTTAGTTTGGAACTAGGGAATTGGTGTGTCAGTCTGGAAAATTTATTATTATTATTATTTATTTATTATTTAAGTATTACATTTGTGAAATACCACGGTTGATTCTGATATCCGCAACACAAGTGCTTAAGCTACTTACTTCAGAGTCAGATTAATGTATGTGATGTAGTCGGATATTTATTATTTATTTATTTAATTATTTGGGTATTTGTGATGTGATAGTTGATACTGATTTCCGTTTTAGTGTAGGTACTTGCATTGTACTCAGATGAATGTACAAATGATGTCGTCGGCCATTTATTTATTGATAACTGTGTAGACTAGTGACCTCCTTGTTGCAAGTTAATAAAACAGTCCGTCTGTCTAACCTAGTTAAAACAACTCCAAGTTGTGCGCCCATGAAATAACTTGAACTAGAATAAAGTTTGACCATCAAATTCCCGGCAACTTGTCAAGTGGGGTAAATTCCAAATGTTATGAATCAACTTCGCGTTTGCTTAGTTAAACTTTGAGGTAGGTCGTTAAATAGTTCCACAGAATGTGATGATAACAAGGTCACGATAATTACGTAGGCTACAGCCGGAGGATCTAAAAAAAATCAAATTTTATTTAACTAATTTAATACTAAAGTAAAGTTACATAGAAACTTATAACTAGCTACAACAATGATACTGCTTCGAAGTATGAAACCAATATGCATTACAAAATATCGGAAATAACTTATGAAAGTCTATTGACGTCATTGGCCATCACGTTGCCATCACGTTGCGCTGACGATGCACCCTGCCGTTGCCGAGTGCCTTGTGCAATGTTGATTGGTGTCATGCCGATGCAGCGATCCTCATAGATTAGGTATATGTAATTCCTCCACCCTCAGATTAGCAATTATTTTCCGATTTTGAGAGAAAAAATTGCTGGTTGAGATGGTTTTGCGTGGATATGATTTTCAGGATCTTCGGAGATTTCTTCTCGCTGAATACTGGAGCTGGTTATCTCAGGATCAACTTGTTTCTCGCGGCTGCATTTCCGTAGTCCGTAGCGGCGGGTAAGTACTACTGCTACAAGTGCGGTTGCACCGAATAACACGATATAGAACGGTATGGTCGTATGATAAAGTGTCTCAGGTATCGGCGTAAGTTGTAGCGGAGACTGATTAATAATTTTATCTTGAATTCTATGAATTTCTTTCAGGTCTATGCTGTTCAAATGGAGCTGCGGTGATGCTGCGATCTTCATGTCATCTGGGTAAGTAATCTTCATGATTTTCAGTGGCTGGCCTTGTACAATATCATCGATGTTCGTGATAGTAAATTCCGAGGTACGTAAATAACAGTGTGTAGGTACAGTCGCTAGAAAACTGCCATTCAGCGAAGTGTAGTCTTCAGTGCCACAGTGCAGTTGAACTCTAGTAGGACGGGGGAACGTGATGACGTAACTTCGATCGTCGAGTTGCTCCATTGCCTCTCTGGATAGGTGAATGGTAGACAAGTTGCACGTCGGATTGATGGTCTGCTGCGTGATGATTTCATGTACGCAGTCTGGTTGAGTGCGAAGCTTTTGATGCGGGCTTTCCTCGCAGAGATGTAGACCTTCGAACTTCGGGCATTCAGCCTCTATGTACACAAATTCTTTTCTATTAGTTGCTATGAGAGGTAAAGGTGGTATTAGGACTTTATGGAATTTATTGGGAGCCAGGGATAACCTATATAGATCATAAGTACTACTGGAAACTATAGGAAATCTAAAAACTATAACTATCTGTTTCCTAACGAAATAAGAACCAGATTTTATTATATTAAAATAGTCTCTTAACTCTAAATCTATAACCCGATCTATACTATAAATTGATCTCAAGCGATCCAGCATTTTTCTAAGTACTCCTAAACTTAACATCGAATGATGTGTAGTCATAGTACGAGTGAATGCTAAGATGTTATCTATTCTCTTAAGTTCATCTAGTAAATCATCTGTGTTTTCAGAGATGATTGCTAGTAACTGTGCAAATTTACCGTATTTAATAAGATCTCTCTCTTTATACGCATTACTATCTAGCATTAATTGTAACGTCAAATTAATTTTATTTTGATTATCTAAGATTTGATTCATAATATGACTTTGCTCAGACATCCATTCACTATTTAAACTAACACGATTATTTAATTCTGTGGCTAACTTATTCTGATTGACTTCTAAAATTTTAATTGCATCATTGTATATAATGGCATCCTGATAATCTAAATTACCCGTAATACTTTTAATAATTGAACCTAATCCATCTAATAGACCTCTTTTTGTCCGACTAGGTTCAAGACTATTTAAATGATCTAAAATCTTATCTGTTTTATTAACTAAGTAATTTATCTGAAGTTCGTATAAGATAAAGGTATCATTGGTAAGCCTGTCCTCGTAATCATGTAACTGTCCTTTTAATATAGTAATGTCACGCTCTATTTTGTCAAGGTCTATGTACTGTAAGAAAGTGTGATAGTGAGTCGTAAGTCGGGTTGGTCCAAGTTTGAAAGGTAAAAGTCCAGGGCCTTCGTCCAAGTTGTCAAGTCTTATCTCCTGAGCTTGGGCCAGGTGGGCTGTCAGCAACAGTAGTATCCTGCAACAATTTTTTATTTTTAGGAGCTCGCTTGAGACGGGATTTAGCTACTGGACCTCGTTTCTTAGACGTGTAGATGTGGATAGGCAGGTCTGCAAGGACTTTGTCCTGTGTATACCTGGGGGCTACCTTTTGTCGACTAGCAAACGGATTCTTTATGAATACTTGCTGTTGGGGCTCGTATTCCGCTTCTGGTTCTCTAGACTTATTGCGGTTATCTATAAGAGCTGTGCGGTTGGCTAAAGAGGATTCGTTAATTATGTCATAGACTACTTTCATTTGCTCACGGTGAGTCTGGACGTATTGTTGAAGCAATCGTTCGGTTATGTCAATGTCAATAGGGTCACGTGGATCAAAATGTCCTTTTAATATGTCGTAGGGTCTGCAACGGGTAAAGCTGTGAATTGAACTGTTATAAGCGATAATAGCGTATGACATAAGGTTTACTATCGGTTCATCCTTTTGCTGTAACTTTAAAATTCTAAGATGTTCTAACAGTGTAGAGTGAAACCTTTCTATGTTACCATTATCATTGGGCGAATGAGGCAATGTCTTATGATGTGATATCTTATGGAGTCTGAGAAATTCTGCAAACAGTTGGTTTGTAAATTCGGTTCCGTTGTCAGTTACTATCGTCAGTGGAAGGCCATGGTGAGTACAGAAGGTAAGTAAGGCTTGGAGTATGCTGATAGCTGTACCATCTTTAAGATGATAAGCCTGCCCATATTTAGAGAAAACGTCTATGAAGGTAATATACTTTTCGCTTTGTACTGTAAAAAGATCTGCATGTACTATTTCTAATGGCTTTGTTGCTGAGGGAACAATATTAAATTGCTGTTTAATTGGATTCCTATCATACTTGCTTTGGCCACATACACTACATTCATTTATGTATTTAACTATGTGATCTTTCATTCTGGGCCAATAGTACCTACGGGATAGTGCTAAGTAACACTCATTAATCCCTCTATGATTAGTTTTACCGTTATGATAATGCCTAATTATTTCTTGTTGTTTCAGATACTCTTTAATATTTTCTAATTCAACTTTACATAAAACAAGGTTCATTGAGGAACATTTGAACTTTTCCTGGATGATTGGAATTATCTGATACATGGCTAAAGGTGGGTTTATTAGCAAGGCGGTTTTGACTTTGGGATTGATGTACTCTTTAATGGCATTCACTACGTCATTTTCTAAGTCAGATTCTGTCACTTGAACTGTCACTTTAGTTTGTGTCTCAAAAGGTTTAGTCACTACTGGTCTGCGTTTAATGTCACCTACAACAGTTAAAATTAATTGCTTATGGAACCTGTTAAGAGGCTCGTCAGTTATAGGCACTTCTAAGATAGGATGTTCCTGACTAGTATGAGCTGTACTGGTGGCTGAATTATCAGGGGTGAGTGGCCTTTCAGAAGGATTAGCGACTATAGAGCTGATCTCTTCATTGTGGATCTCTACTCTAGAAAGGGCATCAGCGTTGGTGTTATTTTTACCCTTTTTATATACGACTGTGTAATCGTATTCACTAAGCTTTAGTCTCCATCTAGTAAGTCTGGAGTTGGGCTCCTTAAGGCTCATTATCCACTGGAGTGGTTTATGATCTGTTAAGATCTTAAATTTCCTACCAAACAAGTATGGGCGGAAGTACTTGGTTGCCCAGACTATGGCAAGCAACTCCTTCTCAATCGTACTATAATTAATCTCACTTTCATTAAGAGTACGTGAGGCATACGATATTGGCTTGTCTGATCCTACAGGTCCCTGTGACAGAATGGCACCAATAGCAAAGTTAGAAGCATCAGTGGTAAGTAAAAATTCTCTATTAAAGTCAGGGTATTGTAGTATGGGGTCATTAGTCAGTAGTTTTTTACACTTTTCAAAACAGTTAATATATTCGTCATCTAACGTAATTTTCTTGTTCTTTTTCAGGCACAGTGTCATCGGTTTGGTGATTCGAGCGAAGTCGGGAATGAATTTTCTATAGTAACCTAACAGACCGAGAAATTGCTTAATTTCTTTAGGCGTTTTGGGCAAGGGATACTTCTCAATAGAGGAAATCTTGTCTGGATTGGGTCTTACACCTTCACTACTAATAACATGTCCGAGATAAGCAGTTTCAAGTTTTAAAAATTCAGATTTGTCCATCTGGATCTTAAAATTGGACTCTCTAAGTCGCTGAAACACTTTTTCCAGGTTAATTATGTGCTCCTGGAGGCTGGTACTATAGACAATTATGTCGTCTAGATACACGAGGCAGATCTCGTTCTGTAAGCCTTTAAGGACATTGTCCATCACACGTTGAAATGTAGATGGAGAATTTTTTAAACCCATTGGCATTCTGAGAAATTCAAAATGCCCGTGCTCGACATTAAAAGCGGTCTTTTTAATATCCGATGGTTCCATCTCACATTGATAGAAACCGCTAGCAAGATCCAAGGTCGTGAAATATTGACACTTGCCTAATTTGTCTAACACGTCAGAGATGTTGGGAATTGGGTACTTGTCGTCTATGGTTTTCTCATTTAACTTCCGAAAGTCAACTACAATACGCCATTTTTGTTTGCCCGAGGCATCAGCCTTCTTTGGCACAACCCAAATGGGTGAACTCCACGCGGAGTCTGATGGTCTGATAATACCTTGCGAAAGCATTTTCTCTATTTGATCTTTAACCTCTTGTCGATGAATAAAAGGGTATCTATAGCTCTTTGTATAAACTGGTATTTCATCGGTGGTGTTAATCCGATGCTTGACCTTGTTGGTAAAAGTCAAAGGTTCATTATCGATGTAAAATACATCTGCATATCGCGAACAAAGTGATATTAAATTTGCCTTCTCTTCCGGATTTAAATGATCAGTACGCAAACGCGATATAACCTCTTGTGTGCGCGACTGTTGTTCAGTACGCGTGCACTCAATATTAAACACTTCGGCCCGAACGAAATAATCTAATGAGAGAATTACGTCATTATCGGTTAAGTTCTGAACCTCTAAAATAGCGCGGCTGTTAACTACGGTTGTAACGCATTCTGAAATAATACAATTACACGTTACTTGCTCTGGAATGTAAACGTCACCATCCGGGGCGTTAATAGGAAGTCTTACTAACTTTGAACTCTGAGCCGGGATCATATCTTCATATAAATTAACATTTCGGGAGTTAAACATTTTTATTTCATTAACCATAGAACGAGTAGTCAATGTCCTATCCTTTAAGTCGATCTTAGCTTCCCACTTAGTTAATAAGTCTAGTCCGATAAGTCCGTCAAAGTAGTCATGAAATTTATACACAAAAAGTCGTATGTCCTCTGAGTCATTAAATTCTGAAAAACAAGGCAAGGTTATAGAGAAATCGTTTCTAGTAGTTGCGTGCACATTGGTTACCTCAAATGGATCGTAATTTAAAGTAAAATCCGAGAAATAATTTTGAACAGCCTGTGGACTAATAAACGACTGGTTAGCGCCAGTATCGATTAAGAATTTAAGAGGCGGATTACTTATTTGAATGTATGGTAATTGCCTCTGAGTCTGAAGATTAATTTCTATTTTGGCTTTTTTGATGTTTGACCTTTCCAAAAATTTTGGATATCATCTGAGACTTGGCAGTCCTCAGCATCAGCAACGGTATCAAAAGATTGAGAGTGGTCGTAATAAGGCTGTGACTCAATTTGGTAATCATAGCACGGATAGTCTGAACAATCATAACCTACTGCATATTCACTATACTGTGGCAACATGTAATCCGAGTCATTATAACAATCACCGTAACAAGAGCTCGCGTCGTAACACTCGTTTAAGTTCATTTCGCGCGATTTAAAATAGTTATTCGGTGGCGGGTTACCATGTAAACGCCAATCATGACCTCGAAGGCCTCCCGATGGAGGTAACGGCTTGGGTGTGAAATGTTGTACGCCGCTCATCGGTTTAGGAACGAATGAATTACTGGGATAATTTCTAGGTGGAAGACGGAACACGTTACTATGCGGATTATAATTAGGTGGCCTAGCGCCAAACATTTGTTGAGTTCGCGACGGACCGACACGTACCTGTGGCTGTTGCTGTGGCTGGCTCTGCGTAGGGTTGGCCCTGAAACCTTGATTAGGTTGCGGGGCGAACCTAAATGGCTGCGGCGCTGGCGGCAGTGCCCTTTGATTAGTATGTAAAGGCCAGAAGGTTGCTGTAGGAGATTTTAGGATGTGTACAGGGGCTGGTTGAACTTTAGGTGCCGACTGGGGCTTAGATACAGCGTCGTTACGTTGTTGCAAGTACATAATATTCAGCTCCTCTTGTACAAATTCTAAAGCCTTCTCTAATGTATCTGGTCTCATGCATCTAATTCGTGAGCCAAGTGGCTCTTGCAAACCGCGAACAAATGCCTGTTTAGTGAGCTTGCGATATAAAACACGTTTAGCCTCTATGGTGGTGGCTAAAGTCTCATGAAGACTTACGTACGTCATTATTGTGCTAAATAATGATTGGCAATGCTCATAGAATTCTTGAGGTGACCTATGACCTTGAGTGGCCAAAGAGAGGTCGTTATAGAGAGCTGTTTCATCTCTCTGGTCCGCGAAATTATTTATTAATGTATTTCTTATAGCTAACCAATTATCGGGTATGCCATTTGAATTAATTATGCTAGCTGCGGGGCCAGTGATTTTATTTAATATACCGTTTAATAAACATAAATTTGATAAATCACTGCCTGGCTGTGTACTAAGGTAAGTCGCTACGATTTGATCACAGATCTTTATAAATCTGGTGAGCACATTAGGATTACCATCAAAGTCTGGTACCGGGCGTAATGCCTTAAAAATAGTGTCTGGCTCGTAAGACATATTAATATTACTTTCAAATAAACTATTTAAATTTAAATCACTAATATCTATATTTCTATTATGATCTATATGCCTTTGCCGGCGAGACTGCAATAGCGCAGACTCGCTGGGTCCTGAAGTACTAGGACGGAAAATTTTTAAAAGGAATCTAATCTAAAAGGACATAAGGATAGCAACACAAGAAAGATTCTGTGCAACTCACAAACTCATGTCTCTGCTGGTTGTATCGATGTCTAGATACTCTCCTCCTGGTGGCTGCAGCGCTCGTAGATTCTGGATACTCGAAACGGAGCTTGATAGCCGCCCGGGCGACCCGCGATTCCCGAATTCCGATATTAGAAACCTCCCCGCGAATCGACCGCGAGTATCCTACCGACTGCGCCAATTACGTAGGCTACAGCCGGAGGATCTAAAAATAAATCAAATTTTATTTAACTAATTTAATACTAAAGTAAAGTTACATAGAAACTTATAACTAGCTACAACAATGATACTGCTTCGAAGTATGAAACCAATATGCATTACAAAATATCGGAAATAACTTATGAAAGTCTATTGACGTCATTGGCCATCACGTTGCCATCACGTTGCGCTGACGATGCACCCTGCCGTTGCCGAGTGCCTTGTGCAATGTTGATTGGTGTCATGCCGATGCAGCGATCCTCATAGATTAGGTATATGTAATTCGATTATGACCTTGTTATCATCACACCCTGGCTACAAAACCGAGAGTCGAGTGGTCGAGTCCCGCTAGGGGCAAATGTGTCGTGTGATGAACATGGACATTTGTACTCGAGTCATAGATGTTTATAAACGTACCATGGGACAAGCTTATAGCATAGTTTGGAACTAGTGAATCAGTGTGTCATTCTGGAGAATTAATTTTATTTATTTACATTTCTTTTAATATTATACATACATTATGTTTTTCTGTGTGGAACAAAACGGCTATCACTCCCAAGTTGCCAAGTGATTTAAGTCAGCGAAATAAAGTAGTTTAAGGACAGTTAATAATCAGTTTTTTCCACAGACCACAAAAATACTCCGTGGTTTCTATGGTAACTGATTATGCCTAATACTTCTTTATGACAAATTGTAATTACCACTTACTTTTTAAAAGTTGCTATAAAAATCTTTACCATTAAAACGTGTTATCAAAATGGACACTTTAAAAGCCAACAAAAAAGCAATTAATCCGAAAGTCTGTATACATTAAACGTTGTTTGAGAGTGGGTAATTTGTTTTACTGCATATTAGACGGCAAGAACTTGAAGCTCTTGGTTTAAACTTAGATGGAAGATACTGAGCAAGATTTTAAATGTGTTTACGGTTTCATTTGCTAATTATAATTATCGATGTTAATGGTCGCAAAGCATTAATAAGTGCATGTTTTAACAACCGTTTCACTTTGAATTTTAAGAATAAAATTGCCAATTTCTTTTTTTATTTTATTAAGTTTACATATACACCACTATTTTTTAATTAGTACAAAAAAAAAACAGGGTACTCAGTATCGGTTACTGATCATATTTATGTAGTCAAAAGTAAAAAAAGTTAAATCTCAAAATTATCCTCAAAAAAGTGAAAGAATTGGTCAAATTAAGTTGAATCAATGTGACACGCGCCGATAGATAAATAGTACTACGCGCAGTGTTTTTCCATTCCTTTGAACGACCGCAGTCCATTGATAAATCCCGGCAAACTCGCGTCGAAGCTTAAGCCCCGCCCCTTTCTCTGCGCCAGCGATCCTTGCGGAAGGTCAAATAACAAATAAACAAAATAGTGCCAAATCGATACCGGAAGAGATAGCACGCGCGCGCGCACCTTTCGCCCCAATCACTTTTCCGATTTCTTTGTCGCGTCACGATGGCGTACCAGTTTTCATCCCGGGAGTATGTGATTATGTGTGTACTTTTTGTGTGGTGAAAACGCGAGTGCCGCCGTACGTATGTACAGAGAAAAGTACCCTAACGCTCGACAGCCGAACGTGCGAACCGTGGTAAATGCATACCAGCGGTTTCTCGACCATGGTTCTTTGCATGCACCGAGCCACAGTCAAGGACGAGAAAGGCCGGCGTATCCGCGAGACCTGTACGATAATGTACTAGCGTACTTCTCCGAAAACCCATGTCGAAGTACCTACGAATGACGCTGCTCGGCATTTCAATACCTATCAGCCAGTATTATTCCTGGAAAATTGCTATTGCTGCTGGATTGCATCAATACCATTACAAAAAGATGCAAGAATTAACCACCGTAGACTATGCACCGAGGACTGCGCTCTGCAGCTGGATACTCGAAAATGCCGGAGCAAATGTGTTGTACTCGGATAAATGTCTGTTTAGGCGAATCGGGTTGTTTAATTAACATAGGTAATGAACACTGGTGGTCAATACGCAATCCGTGAGAGCAAATAACACGTGAGATCTCACACCTATGGACTTTTTTTGTGGAGTGAAATTAAGCGTCGAGTGTACATAAGTGGGCCAGTTACTGTAGAACAATTTAAACAAAGTATTTTAGACGCTTTTGACGAAGTGAAACGGCAAATAAGTGTACAGTTATTTCGTTAAAAAAACAAGTTAATTAAACGTGCCCGTCTGTGCATTGCATAATGAAGGTGGACATTTTGAAGGACAATTAAAATACTTGTGAGTTTTTAATTTTTGTAAATACCTACGTAGGTAGTTATGTAGATAAAACCAAAATTACTGTAAATATCGTGATTCTAACTTTTTAAGTACGCCAAAATTACTCTTTTTATGTATGTATTAGTGGTTTTGGTATTTTCTATCTACTTTTTTTTGTTGATTTTCGTTTTAATTTAAAGTAAAAAAGTAATTTTGCCGGTTCTAAGCCCGGTCTAGTGTGAAGGGAAAGTTAGATTTTTTTATTAAAGTGCGCATTATTTTTCGAATGCTTATTATTTTACCTTCTGTCTGAGTTACGCTGGTTAGAAAACCATAGTAAAGATTTATTGTAGTTAAAAGTTGTAGCGAAAACTTTTATGTAGGTAGGTACCTATGTATCTACAGCACGGGGCAAGGGGGGCGGAGGTGCGACTGAAAGCGACCGCGAGAGCGAGACAGCTTGATATGCATTTTTATGAATGGGCTCTACAAATTACGTCCATAAATTGAGCAACATTTTGGGATATAGATAAACGCTAATAACTTTGCTGTTTATGAATATTATAAAATAATTTCTTTTCTTATATAACATACAGGCCACCCCCAATGGGCCCTTAAATTTTTTGTACTAATTAAAAAGTAGTAGTGTATACATAATATCACGCCCATAATCTGAGAGGAGTTGGCAGAGTTAAAGGGGCAGCAGGTCCCTTTAACCACATTCAGAGTCAAAAACAAAAATGGGCTGGGTTAGATGGAAAATGAGAAAAGTAGTGACAAGTGGCTAGCTTATCGCTTACACAATCACATATCCAAAACCTGATTAGTCGCCTTTTACGACATGCTAGGCAAAGGCCACAGTTGACACATTCTTTTCAAGTCCCAGACCAATATGGGACAATGAGCAGGGTTAGATGAAAAATTGTGGAAAATATATAAATTTGGATGATTATCTAATTCTTTTATTTATTTTAAAGATTCAGTTAGTCATATTTTACAACACCTACATGTACACAAACTCAACCTCAACACACTATTAATTACTTTTACGACATGCTTGACAAGGAAAAACAGTGTAACATTATTTGTGCCAAACCATCAAACGAATTAATCAGTCCAATTACGAAAAAAGTATTCATTAAATATTACAACCTCCCAAATATTAGCGATCCCGAACACCTTTTTATTGTTTACTTAGCCATCTAACAGAATTACTGTAATATTTCTTCACTTCGAAAACTTCATTTCGCTGGGGAGTTCAGGACATAAAAAGGTACAATTTACATCGGTTCCGCCAGGTAACTAGTTCAGACAGGCGTAATCTCGCAAAGGAGAAGTGATTAAGTAGTATAAGCTTTTGTTGGAAGTTTATTTGCGATTTATACCTATTTTTATTAAAGTTTCATGATAAAAAAGATTTCGACTGGCCCATTGGTCCAGTGGTCAGAGACCCTGGCCACGAAACTAAGGATCGCGGCTTCGAATCCCGCTAGAGGCAAATGTATCGTGTGATGAACATGGATATTGGTACTCGACTCATGGATGTTAAACGTATTTAAGTATGTCTATCCGTTCACCTAGTAGCTATAGCACAAGCTTATAAGCTTAGTTTGAGACTAGAGAATTGGTGTGCCAGTCTGAAGAATTTATTTATTATTTATTATTAAAAAGTGTTTTAAGAATGAAGGTTTATTATTTTTACTTATCCCATGTTGATTTGTGATGCAAAAATAATGCAACAATTATGTTCTTTGTCTAGCATGTCTTAAAGTCGTGTATTGTGTTGGGCTTGTAATTATGTAGGCGACGAGCTAGCCACTTGACACTACTTTTTCACACTATTCAATCTAAATCTAAATCTTCAAGAGTATTCTTGTTTCTTCCATGTTGGTCTGAGACTTAAAAAGAATGTGTCATTTGTGTTCATGCATGTCGTAAAAGGCGACTAATAGTATATCGGGTTTTGGGTGTGTGATTGTTGAGGCGACGAGCTAGCCACCTGTCGCTACTTTTTCACAATTTTCCATCTAACCAAGTATTTATTTTTGGCGACTGATTGAGGTTAACCATTTTTTTTAGAACAACAAACAATTACAAAGTACGATAGGCTTTAAAGACATTAATACAAGATATTAATACGACATATGTGAGTCTATTGTCGATTCACCCCGCGAGCTGTTGTCTCATGGTACGAATAAAACAAGGAGCTAATATAAGGAGCTATTTTGTACGTTGTCGTTTCGTAGTGTGATGCGAATCACACAAGGATTATTTTTAATCAAACATTCTTTTTGACTTGGTCAAATCGGACCAATTCAATTTGACATTTACTTAACAGTTAAAGATAAAAATGTTTTTACGAATTAATTTTGATTTATTAATCCCGTATTTGTTCTAGTTAGGGGAACAAACTGAAACATCGTTACACATTTAAAACAATCATCAAGCAGTGGTATAATATAATAATAATAAATAATTTATTTCGGACCAATAGTAATCCATAGGAGTGTTAGTAACAAAATATATAAATATAAATTCGTACATAAATTTGAAAAATTCAGTGGTACAGGCCCGGCGAACCAGCCGCCCTCGCATGAGGGGTGCACGTTCTAACCATTAAGCTACCCCCACTCCCTAATAATCTATTTAAAGAAATTATGAATATTGAGTAACCACTAATTTTAAGGCTTAAACCACCGTAATTAGGATACAATATTTATATTTCGAATTCTCAAACTTTGTTTTCAATTCGGTATCTATTAAAAGCAATGAAGCTTTTAAGATTAGAATACGGTAGGTATTCAAATTCCACCAGAGATGTATTCCTATCAAGCTAATATTCCATTATAAAAGTTTACGAGTATTCTACTCGAAAGTTTTGGCGAAAATAAGTAATATTTTCAAAGGCTCGCTTCTTGGGGGGAGTATAAAGTTAATTATGATATTTATAGACTAGGTCTTCTTGTTTATTCAATTATTACGAGTTTAAGACGTTCACTTAAGTCTGGGCTTGTTATCGGAAGTTTAAATTAAGAATTATTTTTGAGATAAATTGTTGAACTATTATTATAGAACTTTATAATGGTTTATAGTTTATTAAATTTTACCCGTGCTTCCACGTGTAAATAAATTACAGATAGTTATTTGTCAGAGGTCTAGTAATCAAACGCAAAATGGATATAAAAAATGTCTACTCACTATGTCCCGTGTTGGTCTGGGACTTAAAAAGAATTTGCCAACAGTGTTTCTTGCCTAGCATGTCGTAAAAGGTGACTAATTGTTTTGGGTGTGTGATTGTGTAGGCGATGAGCTGGCCACTTGTCACCACTTTTTCACAATTTTTCCTCTAACCCCGCCCATTGTCCCGTGTTGGTCTGGGACTTAAAAAGAATGTGCTAACTGTGTTTCTAGCCTAGTTTTATTTTTGGCTGAATGTGGTTAAAGGGGCTTGCTGTCCCTTTGACTGTGCCTACCCCTTCGGGGATTATGGGCGTGATGTTATGTATCTTTGTGTGTATTACTCACTTATACATAATTAATCGTATGCATATGTCCTCATTATTACATAACATCACATTCACAATCCCCATAGGGGTAGGCAAAGTCAAAGGGGCAGCGAGCCCCTTTAACCACATCCAACCAAAATAAAGCTGGGTCAGATGGAAAATTCTGAAAAAGTAGTGACAAGTGGCTAGCTTGTCGCCTACACAATCACTTACCCAAAACCCGATATACCATTAGTCGGCTTTTATGCTATGCTAGGCAAAGAACACAGTTGGCGGATTCTTTTTAACTCCCATACCAACATGGAACCTTTTCCTTCTCTTTATCTCTTCTTTCTTGTTGTGTATCAACAAAAACATAGATCCAAGACACATACCTCATTCTTTAACAACTATTCCTGTTACTACTGCATTCACGAAGTCTGAACCATTCTTAAACATTTCTGCCAAACGCTATTCTTTAACAACACCAAATGGAATATTTCCCACAACCAAAAACCTCCGCTCGCATACATATGTATAAAGTTAGAAAACTTACTTTTCTTTACACTTTCCTTGGTATAGTTAGGAGGTCAGGTATGATTATATTCCGACCCAAAACACAGAAACAATATCGCAAGTTCGTATGTATTACCATAATTTTTGTATGCCGAATCCTGCGCGTGAACAGGTGTAATGTGGAGGATAACTTATTTCATCCTGAACAAGAGTTGAATACGAAATGGTTTTAAAATGTGCGATTGTTTTTAAGAGCAGATGAGGGGTTGGTCTATAGATGTATAATTCCGAAATAAAATGATAAGGGTAGTATACCAGAATTGTACTATTTTAATACTTTTTAAAATAACATAACATAACATCACGGGGGTTATGGCCCGGAGGTACGCAGAGTCAAAGGGGTAGCAGGCCCCTTTAACCACATTCAGCCAAAAACAAAATTTTATTTTAGTAAGAAATTGTAAAAAAGTAGTGACAAGTGGCTAGCTCGTCGCCTACACAATCACATACCCACATCCCCATATACCATTAGTCGCCTTTACGACATGCTAGGCAAGAAACACAGTTGGCACTTCTTTTTTAAGTCCCAGACCAACATCGGACTAATGCTTTGTATTTAATTATTATTAATAACTTTTGTTCTCGACTCGAAACACGTGTAAGCTGTCTTTAATCATAGAATCTATATTTACCAGTTAAGGTTTAAGGAGTTATCATAATAATTTTAATCGCAAGAAGTCTAGTATTTTATTTATAAGAACTTATCTAAGAGATGGTGTAAATTATAGTATTAATAGGAATTTTGTGAATTTTAATGAAGAAAATTGTTCAATAAACTCATGATTTTTCAATACTCAGTGATAAAAGATAATGATAAAATAAATTGCTTGCTTCCTAGGTGTTCTTATGACAAGTGAAAAAATTGGGACTTTATACTCGAACGGTTGGTTAAATTTTAACTTTGAAGTTAACCCTAAATTGTTACCTAGAATGGAAATAGATATAAAATACCTATTTCAGCATATGAGAAAATCCTTTGAATAAATTACTTTCACATAAAAACTCATCAAGAAGCATATTTCTCGGTAACATTGTAGCAAAGTTGGAATCTGGGACGTAATCCTGTCTTATTAAACCTTCCATCGACTTGGTACGCTTACAATGCTCCTACAATGTCTTATTTAAACCGGGTTATTTGAATAAAAACAGCAATGTATTGGAAAACTGTGCAATCCAGCGGTGAATAAGGATCTATGTTATGTAAAATATGGATTGTAGGAAAGATATAATGGAATTTTTAATACTTGTTTTTCGTTCGATGTAACAATGGTCCTACTGGTAACTCACATTTATAAACTAAATTTATACCACAGCGTTGCGTGTCTTTGGAACTTTTGGTGTTCCAAACTTCGAATTGCTTAACGCTATTTGTCTATTCCTTTTTAGGGATACCTATCACACGTTTTTATTAAGGTTAGTACACTAAGTTGAACCTCTAAAAGGACATAACATACTTTTTATCTCGGAAACATTTTTAAATTCCGCGAGGTGCATTATAGTCTCTACTGTAACAAATTACAAAACAGCGTCACGGACATAAGGTAATTAAGTTAATTGTGTTTTCCTTGTAAATGTACTTACTAACATAGATAATATTAATCATTGTTACTAATAAAAATGGATCTTTGTGTCTAAATAAATAAATAATTACTATAAAAGCGCCCCGCTCCAGATCTTTGAAGTACTGTATATTTTTGACATTTTTTTTTTTTTTTTGACTAGAAGTAATAGGGTAATATCATTCTGTTTAGTCCGTCAGTAAGATTATACAAAAATGCAATACACATATTTATTGCTTTATCTAAATATCAAAAAATTACAAAGATAAAGAGCATCAAAGTTTTGGAGTGGGGGCTTGGGACGTCACTTGTTAGTAGAAATTGTACCGATGTGTGACGTCACGCGCAACATAAATCCGCTGTATCTTCGCCAGTATTTGTGTGACAAATAAATGAAAAAATACGTGTTAAATATTTTTTTTATAATCCCCTATTGAAGGAGCGCTTAGCTCCTTCAATAGGGGAGCGGGCTTAAAAAATTTAAGTGAAAGAAGAAAATTGAAGAAAATCCCCTATTGAAGGAGCTAAGCGCTCCTTTAATAGGGTAGCGGACTTAAAAAATCTATTTTATCTGAGCGGACTTAAAAGCTCCTTGGACTCCACCTAAAAAAAATAAAATAAAAAATAAAAAATATTTTATTGCCAGCACAAAGAAAGTATACAACTAAAAATAAAACATTCAGGAAAATAAAAATGTATCGCTATGTTTCCAGGGGTTCCCAAACTAGGCTATGCCTGTATCTTGGGAAACCAATGTTCCTGCCCCTTCAGAGTTTGCGGGCGTGGTGAAATATATTTATATATTTTTTTCTATCGCTTGTTTTTAATGATTCTCTCATCTGGATTATCTTCAGCCCTTCATAAACAATAACATACTGCTATGCGCATTGGCAGGACGCCATCTTGGCAATCCCATTAGTGCCCAAGCTTAAGTACTATAGTATTGTTGAATAGAAAATATATTTCTACGTACGTAGATTTCTACGGTTGAGTGGTTCTAGTTTAAGTCTAGTTAGAAATGAAACAGCTTTTAGCCAAAAATATTGGTACATTTGTATGGAAAAAGTAATGAGAAGTAGATATGTCGTAGCCTACATGGTCATAGACCCAATACCATTAGGCGACTTTTATCATAGTACGATATGAAACATTTGATGCATTATTTTTAAATCCCAGATCAATATCCATATATAAACATAAACTAACTAAACTTTACGCCACTTCCCTAGCGGGGTAGGCAGAGAGAATCTGACGCTATATGGCACGATCCTTACACACCTCACTCGTCTCTTCAACATTCATGATCCTTTTCATACAAGCTCTACGGTTTTTATGACTCCTAACATCACTATCTGTTAATACACGACTAATCTGGTCGTGGTAGGTGAGCCTGGGCCTTCCGCGGCTCCTACATCCTTCCACATTCGCATTGTATATCTGTTTAGTCAATCTTTCGTCATCCATTTTTACTACATGTCCGAAGCACATCTCCAAACTATAAGCTAATCAATATTTATATTAAGCAGTAACATGTTATTTTCAACAAATTATTCAATTGTCAATAAATAAGACATGTCAATTAGTTTAACTAAACGATTATCATTAAAAAATAAATATAATACTCTTATTGTTCTTTAATTTGAGATTTGCTTAGCAGGGTGTAATAGCTGTAGGCTCCTTTCAGGATCTGTAAAAAATAATGATAAGATTTTATTCCACAAAAATATATTACTAACTTTTGTCCATCACTATGACAGTGTAGACCTCAGAATTCAAAAGTCAACGGGCAATGTTACCCTTATTTTTTTTGCCCAGACTTTTTGCTACAATCTATGCTCAGGCTTCCAGGCTATCAGGCTCTGAGCCTAATCTACTACTACTAGTATTTAGAAGCCCAAGACTAAGACCTAAGTTTGTGTGTCAAGCAAGTTAATAAAAAAGAGCTTAAGATGTCTTAAAAGTCAAAGTCAAAGTTAAAATACTCTTTATTTATAAAGGTCTAGACAAACTTAGCATCTTTTTGGGGCATACCAGTCGGGGGCAACACGGAATGGGGGCATAACGGCCGGACCTAACTAAAATATTTTTTAGTCCGTAAGTTAGATAATCAAAAAATATTGATTTCGTAGTTTTTTTCTTTATCGAATACTCGAAAGATTTCAAAAATACAGCGCTTCAAAGATCTGCTTTTACATCACTTGTTCCTAAAATTCTACAGAACAAGTGACGTCACGCGCAACTTTAACGAGCTGTATATTCGTCATTTTTAATTTGGTAAACAAAAGAAAAAAACACGTTGGCAATATATTGTTGTAATCTCTATAATTTTTTTTTTTTTGACTTCGCTAGCCTATTGTGTATCACAAATATGAAGAAGAAAATATATTTAAACAAGCAACGTACACTTATAAAAGTAGCAACAGTAAGTTTAGTAAAAGGCCCGGCTGAGAACACCACGACCTTGCTGAATTGAGCTGTGAGAATGAAGATGTTCTTCCGATGGGAGACGTGTCGACACCACCATAAGCTCTCATAGATGCCTCGGCTCAGTTGAAGACTCTAGAAATATATAAAAAGATATAGACCACGCATGTCACATTAATGTTGCCACTCTTAAGAGTGGACGCGAGCTGAGTAATTTTTGAAAAATAGGTATTTGAAACCAGTTTTGTTGTCGCGCTTTGGTGCTCGCCGTGCCGTTCGATAGGGACAACTGCAGCTCGAGTTGAATATTTCGAATAAAAATTACTAAATTCGAGGTTAGGCCCCCGACTAGCGCTCCTGGCCATTCCAGTAAGCCCTTCCGCTGGGAGGAGGCAAGTGGAGCCTGCTGTATAGGGCGGGTTGTCACCGGTGGTATTGCGGTAGTCCAAGGCTTTGCTGAAAACCGTGGTAGCTACCGCTCAGGCGAGGTAGGAGTGCCGCGGGGTTTAGTGAGTATACCCCGGCTTTCCCTTCTAGCCGGAGCGGGAGATTCTGACTCGGAGGCTTCTGGGAGTCTCACACACAATGCCGCTTCTCTTTGGACGACGTGTCGGTTCATAAAGCATGTGCGTTAAAAAAAAGAAAAGGTTAGGCTTCCGACGGCTTTTTCTCCAAAATTTGACCTATGTGAAAGAAATTTCAACCATGGAATAATAAGTAGGTACCTAGGAAGTTGTCCTAGGTATATATGTTTTTAATTTCAACCGACTCAAAAAAAGGAATTCCTAATTCGACCGTAAATATATTTTTTTGGAATACTTACTAGATCTCAACACTAAACGTTTTTAATAGTAATAAAAATTTGGTATTTTTTTACACTTTTCAGGGCTTCTATTTGCTAGGAAAAACAAATTATAATAAATAAAATAAATCTTTCAGACTGACACACCAATTCCCTAGTTCCAAACTAAGCTGATGCTTGTACTATGGATACTAGGTGAACGGATAGACATACTTAAATACTTTTATAAACATCCATGACTCGAGTACAAATGTCCATGTTCATCACACGAAACATTTGCCCCTAGCGGGATTCGAACCCGCGACCCTTAGTTTCGTGGCCAGGGTCTCTGACCACTCGACCAACGGGCTATGCTTCTATGTCATTATCAAGAAAATAATGACATAGAAGCATAGAATATGTAAATATTCCTATATCTTTCTACTAGATAATCGAATATTATAAAAGTTTAACCCAGATCGATTTTAGAAAACTTCCATACGTCATACTGGGCCAATCGCTTTTAAGCTTCAATAGATGTCGTGACGTCAAAGCTCTGAAATAGAGCTTTGCGAAAACTGAGAGTAAGGTTTTGTGCCCATATACATGGATGTAGTCAGAGAGCATCGTAAAGTGGTCCAAAGGTTAACGCCAGGTTGCTTTATCTCTTTGAAGGATAGAATTTGCGGAATAATCCAGTGGATTGGTACAATTCTGCTAGGATACACCAAATCTATTTTAAAGCGGTACAGCTTTGTGTTTCACAGATTAATGTTCTTGGTAAAGGATTAAAAGTTAGGTCATTCATTAAGCGGTGGCATATTGAGTGGAAGGATACATTTTCTCTGAAACGAAGTGTTATCGCATACGGTAAAACTATCTACATGAAATTCTGGTAACAGAATTTTCTAGTTTGGCCAAAAGCCATGAAACATTTGACTTTTTTCTTATACAATAAGCATATGATAAGCATACAATCTGATAGCTAACTATAACTAGGAATTTGAAATAACATAGGCTATATTGGTAACTATTTTTTAAAGAACCCCGTTCATAATACTGTGCGAACTATACGCTCGCACCAAAAGTGGAAGTACTTCCGCCGAGCTAGGTGTTGCTTGCTCGGGGACCTAGGTCCGACTAACCGTCGCGGTGTCTTGTATATATACTTAAAATAACTTCGTCAGCGCGATGCAGGCTTGTATGGCGTTTCTCTATGTTCGATCGACGTCATTTGTTTACGTATTACTGGAGCTATAATCTGGACTATCTAGTGGCGCGGTCGCCACAATACTTAGGGAGACCTGGACTTTTAAAGAAAACGTTCAAAAGCCTGAGCATGCTGAGGAAAAGATTCTTTAAATATTGAAAATTATAAGAGTTAACTCTCTAGGACAATAACGAATATAATATTAAACATGTGCCTTGGTTTTTTGAAGCTGATGCTGTTACTTCTTAACCAGTATATAGGGGAAATTAGGTCTCGATTTAAAACACATCCGTAGTTATCTAGATTTCTGCAAAATATTTTCTCTCATCACTTGTAATCTGATTAAAAGATTGACAGTACCACGTTCAATGTAGCAATACTTTTACAACTAAACAAATACACTATTTCTATAATATCTGTTCTTCTGTCATACACACATACATAACATCACGCCCATAATCCCCGAAGGGGTAGGCTGAGTCAAACACAGCAGGCTCCTTCAACCACATTCAGCCAAAACAAAAGGGTTAGATGGAAAATTGTGAAAAAGTAGTGACAAGTGGCTAGCTGTTCTTCTTGCTGTATTTATAATATTTATCTTCAAATACTTACAGCAAACAAGACATCGTTGCTATGCCAACAATAGATGAAGAGCTGTGCCACTCCAAAAACAAGGTATTCCGTTGTGAGGAAACGCTGCATAGCGCTCGTTTCCGACTGCAAAGAATATTAAGCGAAAAATCTCAGTACACAAACATTCTAAGGTTTATGAAGATTTTGCAGAAACTTAACTGAAACAAAAATTTCGGTCAACTATTTTCTGCAATAATAGTGAAACATACTCGTATTACCATCGCATGATCGAAAGGCGTATTAAACATTCAACTACCTAAAGTAATTGTGAAAAATACTATAATTGACAGGCCCGATGGTCGAGTGGTCAGAGACCACTTGGACTCATGGCTAGATCCAAGGATCGCGGGTTCGAATCGTGCTAGGGGCAAATGTTTTGTTAGGCAGAGAGAACCGAACGCCATATGGCACGATCCTTACACACCTCACTCGCCTCTGCAACATTTATGATCCTTTTCATACAAGCTCTACGTTTTTTAACATCACCTTTAGTTAATACACGACCAATCTGGTCGTGGTAGGCAAGCCTGGGCCTTCCGCGGCTTCTACATCCTTTCACTTTCGCATTGTATATCTGTTTAGTTAATATTTCGTCATCCATTCTTTTCACATGTCCGTTTTATACTATGTAAGGATTATAAAGTTCCTCAAAACATTTTTAAAGTATACTCATAAAATTTTACCGTTATCTGGTAGGCTGTAACACAGAGCATCACGGAGCAAACAAACATATAGAGAAGCATGATGGGAGATAGGCAGGAATCGAAGAGTCTTGAATACCTGGAAACAAACACCAGAGCTAATTATATACATACATTATATACAAACTATTTGACTGGCCCGTTGGTCGAGTGGTTAGAGATCCTGGCCACGAAACCAAGGGTCGCGGGTTGGAATCCCGCTAGGGGCAAATGTTTCGTGTGATGAACATGCACATTTGTACTCGAGTCATGGATGTTTATAAAAACGTATTTAAGTATGTCTCCGTTCACCTAGTATCCATAGTACAAGCATAAGCTTAGTTTGGAACTAGGGAATTGGAGTGTCAGTCTGAGAATTTACTTATTAAAAAAAAAAATTATATACAAACATACATATTTCACATCACGTCCGTAATCCCTGAAAGAGTAGGCAGAGTCAAAGGGGCAGCAAACCTTTTAACGCGTTTAGCCAAAAACAAAAATGGGCTGGGTAAGATGGAAAACCATGAAAAAGAAGTGACAAGCAGCTAGCTTGTCGCCTACACATTCACATACCCAAAAACCCGATATATCATTATTTGTATTTTTCGATAAAGCTCTTCGACTTTTTAATTACGAGCCTAATCCTCTAATGTTAGCCCAAGATAAGCTAAACAATACTTACTTTATTTATTTTAATTGTCTTAAGGATATAAAAATACCGCAAATGGAAAATAAATATCCAGAAATAATCCAGGCTGTTAAAGGTATACAAGATAATCCCAATGCCTTGATTAAATGTATCCACTTAAATTTGTATAATTTATTTGTAGAAAATGAAAGAAATTTAAATGATTTTATATTAATTGCTTTCTATAAATCATATCAATATTATTTATTGTTATTTTCATCAACTAAAAGCGCTCTGCTGTTTTACACGCATAGGTCCCTTTCCCGTGGGAATACAGGAATAAGATTATGACCTATGTTACTCGCTAATAATGTAGCTTTCTTTTGGTGAAAGAATTTTTAAAATCAGTTTAGTAGTTTAGGCATGAAACTGTAACAAACAAACTAACATCCGCATTTATAAAATAAGTTATGAAGTGTCAATAAAAATACGTTAAAACCATCACTTGCTCAACTCAACTCAAATTGTTTTGTTAAAATTTTCACCGCCGCGAAATATTTATGCATATAGTAAAACCGCGTACTTTTATTTTTATAGGATTCATTAACCACCAATTATAATTGTTACAATTCCCGCCTTTTTTTTACACAATTTTTCTCTTCTGTTATATTTAAAAAAAATATAACATATTTTCGGCCAGCTTGACCAAAAAGGCTTAATATCATCATGAGCACGTTATGAAAAACATAATTACCTGTTGATTTTATTTCAATTTGTTTGCCAGTTTTTATGTTTTACAGATACACTCTTTGAAAAAAGTCCCTAAACCGAAACTCTCACTTCTAATTCTCAGATTTTCTTCAGTCGACAGTTGCTTCTAATCACAAATGACTTGGACGACTACCCATTAGATAGAACCGGATAATCTCAAAAACTTTCCTCATTTACCCACCCCAAAAAACGCTCCCTGCTAACAATGCCGAAGACCCCAGAATCCCTAACAATATCCCTATATTGTCCCCAAACTTGTGGCAAGGATGAAGTGAAAATATCTATATAAGAAGTAATTCCGGCTAACATCCCATCGTAATCTCTCTAGGAAAACTCGTAAACAACTTGGGGAAAATTTATCGGCGAAACCTAACTGTTGAAGTTAGATTGACTTTGGTTGTTAATTTGGATTTCCCGCGTATACGCCAGCCTCCGTATGGCGTATACGTGGGAAAATCATTTTAGATACCATCTTTAGGGCTTCTATTTAGCTAGATAAAGGCCTAATATAGACCTAAGCGCTCCTAAAGGTACATCTTGGAGAAAGTTTCTATTTCAACTAACAATTTTGATCCAAATGACAGACCCTGGTTGAGCAGTCGGAGACGCTGGCCATGAAACCAAGGGGCGCGGGTTCGAAACAAAGGTAAATGTTTCGTATGATGAACATTGGCATGGCATTGGCGTTTTTAAGTATGACTATCCGTTTACTTAGTAGATATCTACAGCCCAAGCTAAGGCGATTTTGGAACTAGGGAATTGGTGTCAGTATTAAAAATTAATTTATTTAATGAAAATACTTTTTAGAGCTTTTTTGCGCACACGTAATGATTTGATGAATATAAAAAGCGTGCAACAATTTATAAAAAATAATATAATTTTAAATCGAAATTGCAAAATTTTGAGTCAGCTTATTTTTTTTATTTGTCTGAACCATGAAATAAAATATTTTTTCAAGTCAACCGTCTAGTATTTCAAATCAAGTAAGAACCAAGTTAACCATAAAATCTAAGTTAGTATCCACAATAACTTAGTTGTCATCCCCATACCAAAGAGCGTTGGTCTCAGTCAGTATATCATGTATTGCGTTTAAGTAAGAGCTCATAGTCAAGTTGAGTTCCCATCGGTTTCAAGTTAACCGACTTGTGGCTTGTCTCGCTTGTCAACTTTCATGTTCAACTTAGTATGTAACTTAACTGAACATGTGACTATACTTGGACTTAGAGGGTACTTGTGGCCGATACTTAGGAGGGCTATACTTCGAATATGTTGTAATCGTGGTTTATCTACACTTATATTATAAACTAGCTGTGCCAGCGGTGTCACCCGCGTTTATGGTTAATATTATAAAGACTATTTCCGTCATACATGATTTCTATGTAACTTTAACCATTAAGGCTGCACACGCGACGGAAGCTTAAAAAATGGAGTAACTTCTCCCGTTTTCCCAACATTTCCCTTCACTACTCTGTTCCTATTGATTGTAGCGTAATGAAAAGTATACTATAACCTGCCCAGGAGTATGAAGAATAATTGTACCAGGTTTCGTTAAAATCCGTCAAGTCGTTTTTGTTTCTATAAGGAACATACAGACAGACAGACAGACAGACAGACAAAAAAATTACGGATTGCATTTTTGGCATCAGTATCGATCACTAATCACCCCCTGATAGTTATTTTGAAAATATATTTCATGTACAGAATTGACCTCTCTACAGATTTATTATAATTATAGATAGGAAAGGTTTTTATTGTTTGTTTGTATTGAATAGGCTCCGAAACTACTGCACCGATTCGAAAAATTCTTTCACCAGTGTTAAGCTACTTTATCAGCAAGTAACTTAAACATAATTTTATCCTCGTATTACCACGAGAACAGAAACGCGGGTGAAACCGCAGCGTGCTGCTAGTATTGTTATAAGGCTTGATGCCATGATGATGATGATGAAGGCTAGATGACACACCCAATTTTAAGGGATGTTTCGTGGGTAAAAAAAAATTATATAATTTAGTTAGTCAGTTAGTTTATCGATTTTTTGTTTATTTGCCAATTCAATTTTTTAGACCAACTAAATGCTAATTTGTAACGCGTATTGCTCCTATGCAAATTTTTATCGCCCCGTATTTTAGTATCTTTTTTGTTCACAATATTTGTTATTAAACTAACTAACACTAACATACTGACGTACTTTATTAGGAAAACACTTGAAATTAAATGATTATACTCACTTTATCAAGTCCACATGTCGCCTATAACAATTCTTCAACCTTTCCAACGCAACTTTATCTGAAACTTGTGACTCGTACGTCCCAAAAATATTAGCACAGTCAATTTTCAACAGTTCCAACTCAGCTCTGAAAAACACCATGATTACCATAGCGTTGGTATCGAAGGAAGTTATCCACCCGCCCCCATAGATAGCTGCATAGGATTGGTATACTGAAGCAGCTAAGTATCCTTGAATAGTATTCTTGTCAAATGGAACCCAGGAGCTGACAACTTGCAAGTACGTCTCTGAGCCGATCTTAACATTTTCTCTATAAAACCCTGAGAGAAAAAACTTGAAAATCGGCTGAAAGATTACAATGACAACGGTAGTATACATTAAAAACCAGTAAAAATAAGTGATTTTACGACAGTAGCTAGTGAACTTGGTGATCAGATTGTTCTTTTTGACGTCATCAGTAGCTCTTTGGGCCAAATCGGCTCTTGTTGCGTAAGCAATGATGCTCCTCCAATGATCTTGCCAGTACAAAAACGTTACCACTTTAATCACACTCATAGTAGCTAGCATAGTGATCTTCAAATTGATCAACAGCAAATTAAGATCATTCTTCACGAACCAAACGTCGACATATTCCGTTGCTGTGAAAATTATAACCAATACATGCATTAGGAGGTAGAAATATTTCAAGTAAACATTTTTAGGTAGAAGCAGACCCCAGAATTTAAGGGCTTTCACGTTCGGACCGAGTAAAGGTCTCTCGGGGTCTTCAAGCTTGTTGAGTACTCCGAACATTTTGGTGAAATGGATATGATTGAAATTTGATACGGCGCAAGATATTATACGTAATAATGGGCTAGTGTAATTGCGATCAAGTTTTAGTGAGGGGAAGTTACTTGGGCATCTTGTATGGTAGCTTTCGGGTTGCGTAAAGTTTTAAGCGAAAATATACTTTACTTTTCACATTTAAGATAAGAAATCCATTTTAGATAGACAGATGGCATACTAGTTTGAATAGAGAAGCGTTCGCCTGGATTTTAAATGGGTTAAATTCAATATGGCCCATAATCCTCTTGTTTAATAAGTTTGGTACTAAAAAACTCGGAAAATTAAATCTAAAAGATACATAAGTAGTCAGACACTCGTAATATGCAGAATGTTCTACGTAGTTTGAAAGCAGAATTTTCTTACTTTTCAGTAATACTACTAACTACTTTTGTTTTAATTGCGCTTTGAAATTAAACTTGGTTTATTACATACAGTTAATCGGCGTCCCGGGATTAACAGCTCAATGAAACCTTCTTCGTTAACGGTATGCATAAACCAGTAATATTATCACGTTGGTCGCATATAGTGCCGCAATGAATACTGTTTGATTTTGAAACCACATATTATTGAACAATAGTCAATAAGCTACTGCAAATAAGACAAATTATACAGTACCTACATTTAAACCTGTATTTACATTTGTTGTAGAGCGGTGGTAGCTCAATGGTAAGGAGACGCGCCTCTTAACCGTGGAGTGCAGGTTCAAACCCGGCACGTACCTCTGGATTTTTCAAATCTATGTACGTATTTATACCACTAGCTCGGCGGTGAGGGAAAACATCGTGATGAAACCTGCAAATTCAAACAACTTTGGTTTTGTAACCATGACCCAAAAATTGTCTGGTTCCCCTATCTTATTAGGGTTACGAAGGTCAGATCGGCAGTCGCTTCAATGTAATTACCAGACTTGCTAAATCCTGGATCATGGCTAAGCGGACCCCGTCTAAAACACGGGACATAACGCTAGGAAGATGATGATGGGAAGGAAACATTGGCAATTTTATTTTAAAAAAAGCTACTGCATAGGTAAATTATCAACGCCCGCAATCTTCGGGACATTTGAAGATTGCAGTATTGATCTGGGACTCGAAAATAATGAGCCAACTGTGTTCCTCGACTATCATGTCGTAAAAGACGACTAACAGTATATTGGGTTTTGGCTGTGTGATTGTGTAGGCGGCGAGCTAGCCACTTGTCACTACTTATTCACAATTGTCCATCTAACCTAGCCCAGTTTTATTTATTGACGGAATGTGGTTGAGGAATCTAGTTCTTCCTTTGACTTTGCCTTTGTCTGTACTGTACAATCTTCGAAATGGTAGGCGGAGTCCAAGGAACAAATCGAGTTGGGTAGGATGGAAAATTGAGGAAAGGTAGTAACGAGTGCATCATTTTATCTGTAATTTTCAAGAAGATATTATTTGACTGAATTTCTTGCCTGAAATATCGTAAAAAGTGATGAATAGTGTATCGGGTAAAGGGTTTTTGATCAATTCAATTTTCCATATATCGCAACCGAAAAAAAAAATTTTTTCGTTGAATTTGGTTTAGCGAGCTTATCGCTTTGAGAATTGCCGGCGTTATGGTACGTATATAATGTCTATCTACACATTTTCATCAACATACTAATATTGTCACATCACTAATGATTATAAAATCATAATGCAAGCCATCATTACACAATCCGTAACGCTATTACATGCGATGTGTCGGTGATGTACAATCAATGTGAATTATATGTAATTATACAGTTATTAGGTGTTATAATGACTTGATTTTCAGTAATACAATAGAAACTGATTTCATTCTAGAACATTTTCGATAATAACTAAATTTCGAACAACAAACGTTGAAACTAACTGATGTATGTATAACAAGCCACAAGGCTTACATTTATGAGCGTGTTAGGTTATTAAGTACTTGAATCTAGGATATATGAAAGCCTTTTATGCTCTTCAATATATGAACTCGGATTCAAAAGAGATCCTTTCTTTTAAGGAATTAATTATATTCTATACTAGCTGTGCCAGCGTTGTCACCCGCGTTTATGGTTAATATTATAAAGACTATTTCCGTCATAAATGATTTATATGTAACTTTAACCATTAAGGCTGCACACGCGACGGAAGTTTAAAAAAAGGAGTAACTTCTCCCGTTTTCCCAACATTTCCCTTCACTACTCTGCTCTTATTTATTGGAGCGTGATGAAAAGTATACTATAACCTGCCCAGGAGTATGAAGGATAATTGTACCAAGTTTCGTTAAAATCCGTCGAGTAGTTTTTGTTTCTATAAGGAACATACAGACAGACAGACAGCCAAAAATTTTACTGATTGCATTTTTGGCATCAGTATCCATCACTAATCACCCCCTGATAGTTATTTTGAAAATATATTTCATGTACAGATTTGACCTCTCTACAGATTTATTATAGGTAAGTATAGATTTATCACGTCGATTCGCGGTTAACAGTTAATAAGTATAGGTATTAAACTACCGAAATAAAAGGCGCTGGTTCTTTTGGTAGTAAAACAAAAAGTGTAATATGTCAAGCAAAAAAGCATAACCAATAGTTATCAAAAACATAGACAAAAAGGTATAAAAAGGTTAAAATATATAAAAGGCTAGTGCAGACTTGCACATTCTCCCCTTTTTTTAAGAAATTGGCTCCTTAATAAGCTTTTGGAGGGGCCTCCTGAGTGTGCCGGCCACAGTGGCAACATCGGCTACCCGTACTACTCCATCTCTGCCGGGGAACAACTTCGTGACTCGGCCTTTGGGCCATGAACCACGCGGTAAATTCGAATCGCAAATTACGACCATATCTCCTTCCGCAATTGAGGGCACGGTACCTCCACCCCTTCTGGGTGAGAGCGAAGGCAGGTATTCTCGAACCCATCGCTGCCAGAAATGATCGGCTAGTCTGAGTGCCCTTCGCCAGTGACTTCTACTTGAGAGGTCCGACTCCTGTAGCGTGGCTGGGATGGGACGCCCTGGTGATCCGTTTAGAAGAAAGTGAGCTGGCGTTAGTGCTTCTTCAGCATTAGCATCGAGTGAGATTACAGTTAGTGGCCGTGAATTTACCAAGGCTTCAGCTTCAGCCAGCATGGTTCTGAGTACCTCATCAGAGGGAGTCCGCTCGTGGAGTGACACTTTCAGCGCTCCTTTGACGCTTCGGATAAGACAACGTTCATGAAGCAGCCAAGCTGGCTGCGGACATTTACAAGGTACATTCTCACGCTGGCTTTGAGATCCAGCCTCGCATCTCGTGATGCAGTCATCCATGTAGTGGTCGTGTATAATTACTCGCGCTTCATCGGGGTATGTATCCTGCCACTCTAATGCATTTTTATTTTTGAATAGCAGTAAAGGGGCTGGACGCAGCGCCAAAAATCATGGATGACATGCGGTATGTACGCATAGGCTCATTTGGAGCGTCGCGCCACAGAAATCTTTGGGCATCCCTATCATTTTCAATTACTTTAATTTGAGGGAACATTTCACGAATATCAGCTGTCAGAGCGACTCTACCCTCACGGAAGCGCATTAGAATACCTAGTAGGGGTTGTAAAAGGTCTGGACCAGTTAATAACATTGAATTTAATGACACGCCGTGAGACTTGGCGGCTGCGTCGTGCACCGTTCTCAACTTGTTAGGTTTATTTGCGTTAATTACGCCAAAGTGAGGAAGATACCACAACGGAGACCCCAAGTTAGGAGAAGCTGTACACGGTTCAGCATATCCCTTTGCAAGCATATCATGGATATTCCGGCGGTAGCGTTCACCATAGTCAGGATCTTTCACCATTTTTTTTTCTAAACTAAGGTACCTAGACAAAGCTAACTTGTAACTATCGGGAATATCCAGTTTATCAGCCTTCCACAATAAGCCTACTTCAAAGCGGCCGCTGGGCAGACGGCGCGCGGTGCGCTCGAGAACTTGCACGGCGCGTTTATCGTCGGCACTACGAGCTTCCTGTTTAGAGATGCCTATTGAATCAATTTGAAACTGCTCCCTAATAAGACCTTCCAGAATCAACCGATCATTCGCTATATCAGGTTCGCTAACCGTAGCGTGGTTGATTACGTCGACAGGTTTAGTTTTGCTGCAACCGAAACCATACAAAACCCAGCCTAAAGCAGTTAAAATAGCTACGGGTTGTGTCTTGTTTCCTTTGCGCGGAGCTTTAGCAAGAGATAAGTGCCAGTTGTCGATGCCTATAATCAGCATGGGTTTAACGTCTTCGTAGCAAAATTCATTTGAAATGTCTGCTAGGTACGCATACTTAAGCACGCTCTCAAGACGCGCTGACTGTCGCGCAGCTCCTAAGCCGCTCATCGACCTTGCCTGCTTAACAGAATGAATTTCATTTGAATGACGGCCTTTAATACTGAAATCGACGTACTGGATATTGACATCCATACCCAGACCGCCGACACAGTCTAAATGGATGCGTTTTTCTTGACCCGTGCAACCAATTTGAGTCGCCAGCTTGGAATCTATAAAAGTGCCTGTGGAACCGTCGTCCAGCAAAGCGTACGTATCAGCGCTACCAGAAGGTCCCGAAACGGTTACGCCAACTATTTTCAACAATGGTCGAACTGCAGGTTCCGGGGCTGACAAGGAGGATGCATGAGCCAAGACATCGTGATCTGAATCGTCAGACAATGGCGAGCCGGTCTCGTCACAGGCCGCGAGTGCGCTACACAGCATCGGCGCGCTGCACGTCGGAGGTGCGGCCGCACTGGACGTCGATGGCTCGGGCTCAGCGTCGTCTTCTACGTCGACATGCGCGGTGACTGCACGCTCAAATTTCGACCCGTGTAACAAAGCATGGTGACGCATGTCACAACTTTCTACCGTACACTCTTTTAATACAAGAAGTTTTAGTTTTATGCCAACCTTTCTTTAAACATCTATGACATATTTTATTTTTCTTAATAAATTGCCAACGATCATTTATTGTCATTTTGACAAACCTGTCACAAAACTGTAATTCATGTTTTTGTTGACACAACGGACAAATATTGTTTGTAGTAGGTAATTTATATGTTGCAATGCTACAATTTTTATGATTATTTTCAGCTACAATGTTCACCCTATCCCTGAAACCTCTGTTATCAGTGTAAGGACGTGCTAAAATAGGCAACGGGCAGTCAGTGGCACCGCTGAACCTACACTGCAAGTTAGCTTCACGGGAGAGGAAATCGGCAAACATTTCGATTTTAGACAAGCTGCCATCGCACATACTAGCGTAATCCAACCACCGTGGTCGCAATAACGGTGGCAGCTTGCTCCACAGTGCCTGAAACAGCTCGGGAGAGCGTAAATAGTCCGGCTGATTTAACAGGCGGATTACTTCCACACAGTTTTGTACTCGGCTGGCAAAGATTACGATATCTTTGCTATCGTAGCTTACCTTAGGCAGCGCACGTATCACAGACACTTCATGCTTCATCACGACGAGCTCGGGGCGGCCGTAGCGCGCGTCGAGCGCAGCTAGCACCTCACCGGGGGCGCGCGCCGCCGCCAGCAGGCCCGCTACTGCATCGCGCGCCGCTCCACGCAGGGCGCACGACAGCCGCGCCAAATTATCGGTTGCCGAAACATTTTGAGCTGTATTTTCGTATGCACGTTTTAAAGCTAGCCAATCTAAATAGGACTTGCCGTCGAACGTAGGCAAGTCGGTCTTCGTAGCAGTTTGCTTGTTAACTTTTGTTATTAATATGCCGAGCGAGTTGATTAAGTGAGTCACTCCTCCATCTTCATTACGATCTTGGTTGAGAGCGTGCGTGGTCGCAACAGCGTCTTCACCGTGGGACGCTCTCATACCCGGTGTCTCACACTGGGCTGTATCGCCGCACCTGAAATGTGGGTTGGCACTTAACAAATCTCGGTCATCAGGATTAGGCACTATATTTTTTACCCAATCTTGAATACTAGCACGGCTACGTATGCCGTGACTGCCACGCTGGCTGGCGTCCGCCTCTATGGCGGCCAGCTCAGCTTGTAATTGGAGCTCAGCGACCTGTCGCTCTCGCTCTAGAGCCTTTTGCTCTCGCTCTAGAGCCTTTTGCTCTTGCTCTAGAGCTTTTTCCTCTACAGTTTTTTGCAAGTCAGCCATGTGGCGCGCGTGCTGCGCTTGTGCCGCCAGCTGACGCGCCACGATGGTGGCAGATAAGCGTGAGGTGGCGACGCTGGTAGGGCGGGAAGGCGCTGGAGCCGCGGCGTGAGGGGGCAGGTCCGCGCTCTGTAAAGCGGGCCAGGCAGTCTCCCTCGCCGCAACTTGGGTGCCGTCTCCTGCACACTGCGCGGCCACTTTTGCGCGTTTAGAACTTGCTGAACGTGTTTCCATCTTTCCGTAGATAGGACCAAATATTAAACTACCGAAATAAAAGGCGCTGGTTCTTTTGGTAGTAAAACAAAAAGTGTAATATGTCAAGCAAAAAAGCATAACCAATAGTTATCAAAAACATAGACAAAAAGGTATAAAAAGGTTAAAATATATAAAAGGCTAGTGCAGACTTGCACAATAGGTACCATGCAGGAAAGCTCCGGACCTAATCTTACTTACAGTATAATACTTGAAGTCAACTTCCCAGGTTTCTAACGAAAGATCTTACCTGCTTATATTAATGACGATTGTCTGGAGATATTTTCAAGTCTTTGTTATTATCAGCAAAAAAGCTCTCAGACTATGAATTCATCCCTAGAATTAATTACTCTAGTGTCACTTAAACCATTTTTCCCTTAAGAAAAACGCCCTCTGAGCTGTGTATAGTGCTCCCGGATTTGTAAGTAAGCTCTATTTGTAAGGATGCTTTCAGGGAATTAGCTGTTACCATCGAAATGACGGCGTAAGGATATATAACCACTGCCAGATTTTAATCTATACTTATAATAAATCTGTAGAGAGGTCAATTCTGTACCGTCCGACGGGGCTATTTGGAAAGTGAGGGGCTATTTAAGAAAAAATAATTTTAAGATTGAATCCGTAATATTTTTTTTATCTATGAACGCAGCCACAACTTGTTGTCACTATTTTGCCGCGGCAATAGTGTCGTTTCAAATTACCTAATCAGAGCCGTTCAAATAACAAATGCCAGAGGAAAAAACGGACTTGTGCGAACTCGTTCATTCATTCTTAAAAAGTTGTGGTGCCAACTTCTGGACGTCCAAGTAATGATAACATTGCAATTGTTTCGGTAAGTTTATAATGTTTTCCGTTGTTTCATAGCGATCTATTACATGTAAGTTTGATTTGATTAGCTTATTCCATGTTTGTTATATTTCGATTAATTCGGAAAGGGGCTTTTTGGTACAAGAAAAGGGGTTATTTGGTAACTACCAAATAGCCCCATTACCAAATAACCCGCAATACATAATCGTTTCTTTTTTTCATTACAGATCATAAACATGGTTCGATTTTATAAAAGAACGCACCAAAGCTGTCGCAATGGAAAATACTTTAAAGGGTATGGAACATACACTGAAGAATCCTTAAAAAAAGCAGTTCTTGCAGTACAAAGTAAGGAGTACACCTTAAAAAGAGCTTCCGAACAGTATGGTGTACCCATTTCCACGATTTCCCGAAAATCGAGAGGTTTGAATAACCTTCAATCGAAATCTGGCCACCCCACATTGTTCTCCAAAGCGGAGGAAAATGTATTTATTAAGTACATGCAAGAAGTTTCTGAGTGGGGATTCCCTTTCGATGAGCTGGACTTGAGAATTTTGGCTAAAAGTTATTTGTCTAAAAGCGGAAGAACTATTACATCATTAAAAGATAATTTACCTGGCAAAGATTGGGCCAGAAACTTTATGATGAGACATAAAAAACAAATAGCATACCGCCTTACCAACAATATTTCTTCTGCAAGAGCTGATGTCAGTAAAGAAATAATAGAGAAGTTTTTTGTCAATTTTGAAGAAGTCTCCAATGGAATTTCCCCGGATAGAATAGTCAACTACGACGAAACAAACCTTACAGATGACCCAGGAATAAAAAAATTCATATGTAAAAGGGGCAAAAAATATCCTGAGAGAATTTTGGACTCAACCAAAAGTGCTATCAGTATAATGTTTGCTGGTGCAGCTGATGGTACATTGCTCAATTCATACGTTGTCTATAAAGCCGAACATTTGTGGGACACATGGATAACAGGTGGTCCACCTGGTACTCACTATAATAGATCTCGGAGCGGTTGGTTTGATTCTTTGTGTTTCGAAGATTGGTTTATAAAAGTTATAATTCCTTATGCCAAAAACAAAGAGGGCGGCATATTACTAGTTGGAGATAACTTATCTTCGCATTTTTCAGAAAAAGTTCTGGAATTGTGTCAAACGAATAATGTAAAGTTTGTCTGCTTACCAGCAAAGTCAACACATATTATGCAACCATTAGATGTGGCCTTCTATGCGCCATTGAAACACTATTGGCGCCAGATTTTAACAGAATGGAAGCAAAAAGAAGCAGCGCGACGTGTCAAAACATTGACTAAAGACTGTTTTCCTAAATTACTCTCGCGTCTGTACCTAAAACTGACTACAAATGATGCTGCAGCAAATAACATAATAAGCGGATTTGATAAATGCGGATTATACCCTCTAAACAAGTGTCGCCCCTTGGAAAGACTACCTAAATCGTCCTCAGAAAGTCCAGAGAATTGTGAAGAGAACATTTCATCTGCTGTTTGTGAGCTGCTAATTGATTTACGGCATCCAACTGCTGAAAGTCAGAGAAAAAGAAAGAAACGCATAGATGTATCACCCGGAAAAGCTATCTGTATCGAGGACTATCAGAAAAAAGAAGAGAGCAGTTCCAAAAAGCATAAAGGCAAGGGAAAGAAAACATTAGAAAAAGAAAATAACAAGAATGCTGAGAATACATCAAATATAAAATCTACAGATGAAAACGTTTCATTGCCAGAACCATCACCTTCAACGTCAGGACTGCAGAAACAAGAAAATGCCTACCTACCCAGACTTCCAAAAAAACGACAAAGGAGATCTTCGACTACCAGCTCCAACAGCAGTGTTGAAATGAGTTGCCACAGCGATTCCGACTTGATCACTAATGGAAGGATGTCTAATGGATCATCAAATTTAGAGACCTCTGATGATGAGCCTGAACTTGTGAATGCCTCATTGACAATAAATGATGACATATTAATAAGACAACATGTTGACAACGACGTCACCTACAGCTTGGCTCGAATAGAGAAAATCGAAGACAACTACATCACTGTGGATTGCTTTAAAACGCAAAATACAAAATTGGGCTTAAGATTTATTAAAGAAATAAACACAAAAGTGACTAAAGTTCAAAATAATATGATTATAAAAACTGTCCAACTGATAGAAACTAAAAACAATATTTTTGTTCTCCTGGATACTTCAGACAATGTTTATTTTTTAAATAAGTGAATGGTGCAATGAGTATTAATATAAGTTCCTAATTGAGTCTGATTATGTATAAGTTTCAAAGTTTGTTATTTTTTTTGTTTCCAAAGAATTTATTTTAGTTCCTAATTGTTGATGCCTTAAATTTTATAATTAGTACAAACAAATGTAAGAAAAAGTGTTTAATAATATAGATAGAGGATAGTAAGTACCTCTGAATAAGGTACGAAGTCATTTTCATGGTATAATAAGTAAATTTGATAAATAAAATTTGATTTGTTGTTACTTGAGAAAAATTTAAAGAAATAAATTTTGGTAAAATATTTTTTGTATTTTTATTCAACTACTAAATACGTTTTTTTTTTTAATTTTTGGCTTTACATGTATTTCTTTGTTATACCAATTATCGCTAATGATTGTTTAAATGATAAATTGAACACAATTCACCTTTTTCCAAACATCAATATACATATTATTAATTAGCCCCACATAGCGGGTTATTTGGTAAAGGAGTTATTTAAAAAAAAAAACATAGTAGACAAGAAGTCTAAAGATTCTCTATGGAAGATTTGAATAGCTCAAGGACAAATTGTTAGAATAAAAATATTTGATCTATGCTAAGCACAATACTTTTTTAAATAATCGCAAAAATCCCCAAAAAATTGGACTGTCGATTCTGATATCCGTAAAACAATTGCTTAAGCTACTTACCTCGGAGTCAGATCAATGTATGTGATTTTTATTATTATATATATATTTTATTATTATAAAGCTGAAGAGTTTGTTTTTGTATTTGTTTGCTTGAACGCGCTAATCTAAGGACCTATTAGGTCCTGAGATTAGCGTGTCTAAGGACCTATATAAGGACCTATTAGGTCCTGAGATTAAAGCGTCCCAGGGATTACTGTTCCGATTTGAAAAATTATTTCAGTGTTAGATAGCCCATTTATCTAGATAGGCCATAGGCTATATAACATAATCTATAAAAGCGGGCACAGCTATTAAGGCATAAACTTTTATAAATGAAAAACTTTTCAATTAAGAAAGAATTTCTTGAACTTGTAACTTATGTAGATTATGGATATTTCAGTCTATGATTCTGATTTTAGTACATACATAACATCACACCCATAATCCCCAAAGGAATAGGCAGAGGTGAAGGTTTAGAATGCCACTTGAACTACAATTAGCCAAAAAAAACTAGACTGGGTTAGATGGAAAAAGTTGTGGTTAGCTCATCGCCTACATAATCACATGCCCAAAACCCAATATACCATTAGTCGCCTTTTACGACATGCTAGATAAAGAACACAGTTGGCACATTACTTTTAAGTGCCAGACTAACATGGGACCTGATTTTAGTAAAGATCAGATAATTATTAAATATAAATTAAACCTGATTTCCGATTAAAATATCATAATCAAATACCAACTCTTGAGCGACTTGACTCAAGTTGTCTTCAACCTGATTTTCCATGGCACCTTTTATTGGTATTATAGCCATACCATTACGCTTTGAGGAAATGATAGAATGATAAACATAGCCAATACGCTGGTTGGCTCAAGAATTGTTTAAAGTCAATTATTGAGATTACAAAAAAATATAGCTCACGTATTATTTATTTTGATCAACAAACCAAAAATGACGAAGAACGAGCATGTTAAAGTTCCGTGTGACGTCACTTGCTCTGTAAAATTTTTAGAAACAAGTAACGTAAAAGCGCCTTACTCCAGATCTTGAGAGCTGCATCTTTGCCATTTTTGGCAAAAAATACGAATTCAATATTTTTTGATAATCTAACTTACTCACTAAAAAAATATTCGGGTCAACTAGCCTATATTGTATTCTAGTTGTTATCCTCTGATTTGTAAATCAGAAAATATATTTTGAGCATCGCTTTTAGTGCACCTTAGTAGAAGCGGGTACGATCAAAGAGCTTGTCGCCTTTGTTTCGACTTATCCATCTGGATTATTGGATTTTTACGAAGAAATTTTCAAGAAAGACGTAAGATCAAGTCAATTTACGTTCCTGTGTTATTTTCAATTTTGAAAATTGAAAATGTATCAAATACCAAATCACTATAGATATAGAGTTAGTAAACTAATAGAGTATACTAAAAATAATCTTATATTTCCAAAGATATACTTTTAAAAAGACCATCCAATTTCATCAGGTGAGTGTTACGGCATCGACCCACCCCATTTTAATCTGAATTCCTTTCGACACGATCTCAATAAAGGAGGTTTTCCCCTGCATCGGCACTTCTCGCCTTGTCATAAATATCGGCGGGCGGAACACGAGACCTCGGTGTCCATTTGTCTGCCGTGATCGATCCTGATGTATCGCTGTCGAACGAGTTGGTGTCGCCAGGGTGAGGTGCAACCAACACCAGTGAGAGATGTCAATTTCTCATTGCTCAACTTCAAAGTGTTTATGATTAGATGGTCGATATGTTAGCCTCTTGTTATAACTATTGTCAATTTTCCATCTAACCCAACCCTAAACATACATGTTTGGACGAAAGTTACTAAATGTGCTTACTAATCCTTAAACTCTGCATACACTTTTGGGGATTGCGGGCGTAAGGGTCTATCAGGTAGATTCAATGAGGGTTTTCACAAATACAAACCCGCCAGATGGCACGAGGGAGTCTCGTGGTCTTATCACTGTCACTATTGGTTCTTTGTTGACAGCATGTCAGTTTGTTCTGAAAACTTACCAATGAGGAGGGTGACAAGACTGTGCGTCACAGTTACGCCATCTATCTGATGTGTTGATTCAAATACCCTCATTTCAACAAGTAAAAGATTTTCTGAGTGGCAAATCACACGAAATTCCTTTAATTAAAATTATTTTCGTTTAATTTAAGAACAAGATCTGCTTAATTAATTTTGACTTTTGTCCTGCTCTAATTCTAGCTCTATTTATTGTGATGCTGCATAGTACATACATCTTCTACGTTATACACCAGTAGAAAGTTAAAAAAGGCTTAAGTTTTTTGCAACACAAGTATATTTGTATTTTTTTCTGTAATGGATAAAATTACATCAAGTGAGTTTCTTTCAATAACAAGAAATCTCTAGTAAATATGACAAAATATATTCTAGTTGTATTTTTAGCTTACAATCACGCGACATAGATTTTAATTCAACTGTTTTCATGATCATGCTGTAAGAAATATACTTACTCTAGCTAAAATATTTCACTGCCACCTTCCCTGTACTGTGCTGATCGTAGGCCCTAACGCTTAGGCACCCGAATATGTCAAGGGCAAAGGGTGTATTTATATTTTTAGCCTCATCGTTTACGGAGAGAAACATGGATGGCAACACCAAAAGGTGTTAAGTGGGTGAGACCAGCTTTCCATCCAGACTTTACATGTATTTTTGGACCACTTCTCCAGTTTCTTACGAGCAAGAACTAGAATTTACTTGACTGTTTTCTTTCATACTTGTAAATTCCCTAAACATTACCATTGGCGGAGTAATTTTAGCTCAGGTACTGGTAAATTTCTAAAATAGCCCAATGTTATCCATTCCCATTCCAATCCAAATTTTTTGGCTAAAATTATTTAAACCAGACAGCTGACATACTCTATCTTTTTTTAAGGATTTTGATCGTTGATCATAATACGAGTATATATAACGGAAGTAGCTAAATATATCGATACAGATCTTTCTTTTCTAATAAGAGACGTCATCCCCAAAGCATGTCTTATATTTAAGAAGAACAATGAACCGCCAATCTAATAATCCGAACATAGTACAACAAAGGGGCCGTTTGATCGTGCCGATCCAAACTCTCGTTAGCACCTAATTCCTTGAAAGCCTTCGCAACGATGTTTGTTTCTGATAAGGAGTCCAAAAGTAGCTATTCTGGGAACATTTTTCGTATAAACTTGAGCTAAGTAGATGATTTATCGTTTAGTTTATTAATAGATAGATACTGTAAACTCAGGCTATGTGTGTTATATGATAGTTAGATGGTTAGCAAACATAAAACCGATTTATGTGTACTTGTTAATACATAACATCACGCCCATAATAGTCAAAGGGGCAGCAAGCCTCTCTGATTACATTTAATCAAAAATAAATCTGGGCTGGGTAAGATGGAAAATTGTGAAAAAGTAGTGACTAATAGCTAGTTCGTCGCCTACACAACCACATACCATACCCAAAACCATATACCTACGAAATACTAATGGTATTTCGTAGGTATAGCGTGTCGTAAAAGGCGACTACGAAATACTAATGGTATAGTTGGCACATTCTTTGATACGTCTCAGACCAACATGGGGCAAATTAATAAAATAAGACTATTTCGTAGACATTTCCAAACGCTTTCAATATAGTAAAAAAAAAAATAACGTTTCATTTCACCAAACCCATTCAACAAATATTTCATATTAGCTTAAAATATACCAACCTTTCACTAAGATGGAAGAGTACCTCGGCCCATTCAATTACCCATACAAACCTCAAACAAAAGCTACGCCAGCGAAAAGGTAAAGATACAAAAATCCGAATAACAGGGCGGATCTTCAAAGGGCATAATGGACAACACAATAAGTTACTGAGGGCACAAATGGACTCCCTCAGCCGACCTCTGGATCCCTTCAACGGTTATATCAAATCGTCTACGAAATGAAACGTGTTCATTGGAGATTGACTTTGATGAGTGTGGGTAAGGTACAAAAAAAATATCTTAGGGGCCGCGGAATGCCCAGGCTCACCTACCACGACCAGATTAGTCGTGTATTAACAGAAGGTGATGTTAGGAGTCATAAAAACCGTAGAGCTTGTATGAAAAGGATCATAAATGTTGAAGAGGCGAGTGAGGTGTGTAAAGATCGTGCCATGGCGTTCGGTTCTCTGTGCCTACCTTGCTAGGGAAATGGCATGAAGTTTTAGTTAGTTGGTTAGTAAAAATATCTTATTGTCAGCACAAAGAAAATATGCAACAAAAAATTAAATATTTTAGTTAGTTAAGGTTTCCAAAATAATACAGCCTCGCCCCTCCTGACGTAGACCAGCGGGTTGTGAGCGCGGGGGCGCCCCTCATCCTTCCACGTATCTCCGTCGCTGTAGGACGGGAATAACTCGGCACCTACACCCGGTTATTCGTGTCACCCTGGACTGGTCGCCAGGGGTGCCGTGGGTGAAAAGGTTAGGCCAATATCCATAGACATTGACAGGCCCATTGGTTGAGTGGTCAGACCCTGGCCACGAAACCAAGCTCGCAGGTTCGAACCCCGCTAGGGGCAAATGTTTCTTGTGATGAACATGCACATTTGTACTCGAGTTAGGATGTTTATAAAACGTATTTAAAAAAATGTATATGCGTTCATTTAGTATTAGCATAGGACAAGCTTATAATCTTAGTTTGGAACTAGGGAATTGGTGTGTCAGTCTGGAGAGTTTATTTATTTATAGCACCTCCGATACGGCGATGAGGGGTACCGTGGAGAATTTGCAGGGACCTCCTACTCATGGGTCCTACCTACACACCACCCCCGGGCAGGTTAAGGGTACGTAAAGCATTTTTTCACGCTAAAAAAGGTTTCCAAAATTATATATCAATTGTGTTATTCGTCTAGCTCATCATGGAAACGAGCTCATCGTGATAGGCTCATAGCCTATCATACCATACTGTCCCATGAAGGTCTGGGAAATCGAAATAATGTAATAACTGTCCTTTGCCTAGCACGTTCGAAAGCCGGCTAATAGTAAATTCTAATTGGGTTTGTGATTGTGTAGACGAGGTACCCACATTGTCTCTAGTTTTTTCATGGTTTTCCATTTCTCTTAAATTATGGTAAATTTTAAAACTATTTAACTAAACTTCACGCCACTTATAGTGGGGTAGGCAGCGAGAACCGAACGCCGTATGACACATTCCTTACACACCTCGCTTCAACATTCATGATCCTTTTCATTTTTATCCTTTTCGACTGGCCCGTTGGTTGAGTGGTCAGAGACCCTGGCCACGAAACCAAGGGTCGCGGGTTTGAATCCCGCTAGGGGCAAATGTTTCTTGTGATGAACATGGACATTTGTTCTCGAGTCATGGATGTTTATAAACATATTTAAGTATGTCTATCCGTTCGCCTAGTATCCATAGTACAAGCATAAGCTAAGTTTGGGACTAGGGAATAGGTGTGTCTGGAGAATTTATTTATTTATTTTATTATTTTATTTTTGGCAAATATTTATACTGCTTTTTGATTCTGCTTACTCTATTGGGAATCGCAGGCGTATTAGTATTCACAGTTCTGCATAATGTACATATATGTTGCATCTACATCCCTTGAGTTTAACGCAAAATCATGAATCTTAATTATGTGCAATTAACTAATCATTTATCTGGCATATGACTAGCTCGATGGCGCATTTGGTAGTCAAAGTCAAAATACTCTTTATTTATATCGGTTCTCTCTGCCTACCCCGCTAGGCAAGCGTGAAGTTTAGTTAAATATTTATTTAGGTTAGAAAAAAACACTTATAAATCGTTAATTCAACAAAAAAAATCAACTTACGATATATATTTACAACCGGCTCGGAATATTGCTTCTACCGAGAAGAAACCGGCAAGAAACTCGGTAGTTACTCTTTTCAACAACATATTTTACAAGAGTGTATAGATCATATTTGCCTTTGAACCATGTCATGAAGTCGGCTTGTCAGACACCAACATAAAAAATAACGATGTTTAGTAAATTAAAGCTTAAATTACCCAGACCAGAGCAGACCAGTCCTCAATCCCCAGGTAGGACTGTTCCCAAGCATGACGTATGTGTCAGCCATCGCTTCACTTAATTATATTTTAGGGAATGTAACGAGCCGTCACATAGGTAACGCCACCATCCAAGCGACGTTATAGTGAGTATGACTACTCAAGCTTGCCTCAAAAAATATATATATATAGATAATGTATTCACCAATCCAACCGTAAGACAGTGAACCTATGCGCCAAAAGTTGTGGGTTCGATCCCCACCTAGGACAAACATTCGTGTGATGAATACTTGTGTTTGTTCTGTGCCTGGGTGTAAATCTAAGATATTTAAGTATATTTTTGTAATACCACTGTTGATTCTGATATCCGTAACACAAGTGCTAAAGCTACGTAGCCCGTAGTCAGATCAATGTATTTGATTTTGTTAGATATTTATTTATTTATTATTATTTCACTTTTTGACATCGGATGTAACTAACTAATATTATGTCAACTGTCGTATTGGTCGAAGATCTTATATTATGAAGGTAACCTTGTTCTATAACGGATTTTTTTTTATAAAATAGTGCGCCCATAGCGAGCTGTTAATGTTACTATCATATTCTTGATCAAAATTGAACAATGGAGACAAAACTACACAGCATCATCTTAGGAGACTAAGTTTAAAGATTAGCAACTGTATTAAGGCAGTTATCTTAATACTCAATATCAGTTTAGACGGAGAAACGATTCTCAAACTATGATCATTTCGAAAATTTTGATAAGAAAGCAGACTAACTAAGTAACTAACTTTACGCCAATACCCTAGCGGGGCAGGCAAAGAGATTGCCCGGATAATGCCATATTTATGTATGTAGAAATATGCCTTATAACAATATGACTGGTCCGTTGGTTGAGTGGTCAGAGACCAAAATCGCGGGTTCGAATCCCGCTAGGGGCAAATGTTGATGAACATGGACATTTGTAATCGAGTCATGGATGTTTATAAACGTATTTATGTATGTCCATCCGTTCGCCTAGTACAAGCAAAAGCCTTGTTTGAAACTAGGGAATTGGTGGTTCAGTCTGGACATTTTTTTATATATATAAGAACGGTTTATATAGTTATTTCTTTTTAATACATTTTTAATATTTTACATTTTCAATGTAAATTTGAGTGGTGTAAATAAACTAGTCTAATTTATAAAAAAAAAAAAACGGTTTTCTACCAAATTAATAATTATAGTATATTCATCTAATTTTAAAATGTAACTCTTCTTATAGCTTAGACCAAAACGTAACATAAAAAACAAAATATACTCTTATCTAACCATCCAATTGGAAAATATTTTTTAGCAAATTTTGTTAGCATGCAAACTGCTCATAACGAATGCCCTAAGAGCTAGTCACTTCGAAAGCGGTATAAATATCAGGAATTTACGATAGACGCCATCTTTGTTTTATACAAATGATTCTGAGAATAGTCTGCTAAGGGGCTGTAAACTAAAAGAGTGATATATTTGAGGGTGTTATTGTGAGGACCGAAATGAAGGCTATATAGTCTAGGTCATGTCTTTTTTATTTGTTTTCCTGTTGGTCTGGGACTTAAATAATAATAACTAGCTGTATTTCCTGCCAAATATATCGTGAAAGACCATTATTCGTGTATTGGGTTTTATATTTCTGATTGTGAGGGCTAATATCTAGCTATTTGGTCAGTTTTTATAACTAATATTATCTAATATCTTAGCATTTATACGTAAAAAATATGCAATGTTGAAAATTGCACGTTAAATTCGTTTTATTAGTACAATTATCCTCAAAGTAAATGAAACAATAATCTTTTACTCGAACGTGATTGCAAATACATCAGATTTAGCAATCCAGCCTGAGTTGACAACTTATGATAACTTTAACTTATCAATCTAAATAGTATTGACAAGCTACGAGCAATTAGTTTCACTGGTTTTATTTAAACGGAATTTGTGCAGTAAAATTATTTTGAATTGAATTAATACACTTATATAATATATTTATAGTAATTAAATATATACAGGGTCATTTGTAAAACATCAACAACCTCTAAGTAGTAAATTACTGACATTATAAACAACAACGTTTGTTTTACGATTTTTCTAAAATGGACAAAAAAAACGAATTTTCATACAAACTACATAAGCTGTTTAGTCGTCTATTATGGAAAGCGGCTTTTTTGTCGATTTAACAAAAGTCGTAGAACCAACGTTGTTGTTTATAATGTCAGTAATTTACTACTTAGAGGTTGTTGATGTTTTACAAATAACCCTGTATAGTTCAAAATAACAAATATTTTGAATTGAATACCCTACGTTTACAACAAAGGATATAAACATTTCTATTTCTCTGTTAACATCATAATATCATTGCTTAATTCTCCGGACCAGGTCATAAAATATTTTACCATTTGCTTATTCCAGTCATATCCGGCAAGTAAGTTACGAGTATATGCTAATATAATAAGTCTGCATCGTACTGATTGCGTAATCATTTGTTTATTGTTACTTTGGCCGAGCTAGGCCAACAAATTCTAGCTTTTTCTAGCCATAGCTCGCCCTACGTGAAATTCGATCTGTTATAATGTTTTTTTTCTAGAATTTCCCAATGGTTTTGTCCCATGTTGGTCTGGGACTCGAAAAGAATGTACTGTGTTCTTTGTTTAACATTGCATCTTAACCAAACTCGATCTTTGGATAAATATGGTTTTAGGAACTAATGGCCCTTTGGACTCTGGCGTGATGGTATGTGTCCCATGTTGGTCTGGGACTTAAAAATAATGCGCCTACTGTGTTCCTTGCCTAGCATGTCGTACAAGGCGACTAATGGTATCGAGTTTTGGGTATATGGTTGTGTAGGCGACGAGCTAGCCACTTGTCACAACTTTTTCATGTTCTATAACCCAGCCCAGTTTAATTTTTGGCTGAATGTTTTTATGTTGCCCTTTTGACTCTGCCTACCCCTTCGGGGGCTACAGGCGTGATGTTATATATTATGTATTTATAATATTTTTATATATAATATTTAGAGTTCGGTTGTTTGTTTGTTTATATATATTTCTTGCTCATTTGCTGCCTCTCACATAAAATTCAAAGTCTTATTTATCGTTTCTCAACATACCCATACCGTCCTAGCTCTTAACGTCAGTAGGACATGAATTTTTACGAGTTTCGACAGCTTGCTATAAACTGACGAGCGCGCACGCGACATTGGCCTTATCGCAGAAGTCTGTCTGTCGGAGCCCCGATAGATTGGCGAAAAACATAAGTACATTATATAGAAGACTTGATAAGCAATAGTCGATTATAATTGTAAGGGGGTAGAGTGCAATTTAGAGTTTGTGGGTCTTACGTTATATTGGTCTAAAATACACAAAGTTGCTGTATTGATTGACTTAGATTATTTTATATGGTTCCGTACGTAATACGACCCTATTAAGATTTCCGTGCGTCTGTCCGTCTGTCCGTCTGTCTGTCACCAGGCTGTATCTAATGAGCCGTTATTGCGTGACAGTTGAATTTTTCTGTTGCCCCTATAACAACAAATACTAAAAACAGAATAAAATAAATATTTAAGGGGGGCTCCCGAAAAACAAACGTGATTTTTTTTCCGTTTTTTGCTCTATATTATATAACTAGCTTCCGCCCGCGGCTTCGCCCGCGTGGGAATCGGTTATATCGCGCTTTTATTTCGCAATAAAAAGCCTATGTTCTTTCTCAGGGTCTAAAGATTGTCTGTGCCAAATTTTATCAAAATCAGTTGAGAGGTTTAAGCGGGAAAGCGTAACAGACAGACAGACAGACAGAGTTACTTTCGCATTTATAATATTAGTAGGGATAATGGCGACAGGTAGTCGCTTGTAATATTCACAGAATATTTAGTTGTATATTTACTTTGAAAATAAATAACCCATTTGTAGTGCCAGGAGACAGTAAAGTAAAAAGGTATAAAATTTCAAGTCTAAACTGAAATATCTAACGAAAAGTTAAAAAAATAAACAATACAAGCAAATTGTCGACTTATGTAAATCCAAGTTGGAGTTTAAATCAGTCTGTCTATCTGTTACTCTTTATAAATAAACCTAAATGAAAGCCGCCATATTTCATCGACCATTCCACACCATAAACTTCGCGAACAAAATTATTTTAGGCTCAAATAATTTAGATTAAAATACAAGGCTTAGTTTCAGATTTTCGCGTTGGCATCTATCCAGGACTTGAGTTTGTGAGAAACGACTTAAGTCTCACTTTAAACCAAAGCATTCCAAACTCTTCCCTTTTGGGGTTAAGATTGAAACTTGAATGTTTCTCGTCGAGGCGTTGATGATTCGTCGTTGTTCTACTTACTAAGTATAAGGGATGGGCAAATACGTTTTTGGCCCGTTTTGTTTTATTAAAATCTATGACTGAAAGGTACATATTTTGTACGCTATCCATTTTCTTTAGTAAGGTCCGTTTTCTGAGTCCAGCTTATGTGATTTTATTAGAGTACTAGCGTTTAAGCCGAATTTCTACTTATTTTTGGCTTTCTTACTCATAATTTTTAATATGTAAGTATTTCTTATTCCATTAGTGTTAAATTGAGTCATTGTTGCTATCTAAATTATTCCTTTAACTGGTTATTACATAAATATTTTTGACGATTCTATATTACTTAGGAATAAATTCCTCAAATAAAAAATATTTATGTATTGTAAAGCCACCTATGTGTGGCAACTTTTTATGCCATGTATCGGTGGCCACATAAGCTGGGCTGGGATGACTGGATAAGTACCACTGTCTCAAAAAATTGCGTATTCCCTGTGCTGATATGTTTCATACGATGAATGATAGGATCGGAGGCCCCTTAAAGACCATCAGTCAGCACCAGTAATTCCTCTGGTGTAGCCGTTGTTCAAGGGCCGTGGTGGTCAGCCAACTCGGTTGCGGCCTTTGATATAAAAATATTAGTACATCTTATAAGTCTGACATGTTAAAGTCAGGAAATAAGAAAGAGTGGAAGGGGGTAACTATAAAAAAGGGAGATTTGTAATAAGGCGGATATTTATATGAGGATATTTTTAATTATGTTGAGTTGTAATCATAGTCTAAGCGGATCCTGTCGAAGAACATAAAAGGCCAAACGACGATAATTTGTTTCGGCACCAAACTCAAAATTACCTTTCGTCTTCGGCCACAGGAAACTCTTCCCAGCCCTACGAAGCACTGACCCATTCATATTTTAAGGTGCACAAGAACATTCATTACTCTGATCCACGTTTTGTGTGTTGCCTAATGGGGACGTTTTGATCCGTTTGTATGTTTGTTGTGCATGGGACACTTGGAACGTATTGCACTGGAGACTAACTGGCAATTAGGTCTAACATGTTATTTGGGAACTAAGTTAGGATTTAATTAACGAAGGCGCGTTGAGACTCAGCAACGCTCTTGGAATAACTTTCGGTTACCTACTATTGTTTTTATTTTTAATATTTTTTTACCTACGGCAGCTGCTAACCATTACGCATATAACTAGGCACTTGCTTGGTGGTTTAAAAAAATAAGTAAGGCTTAATATTTTTTTTGTGAGACAGGAATACACATGTCATACACGAATACACGTCCGATGTTGGTTTGGGACTTAAAAATATTTTGCCAACAGTGTTTCTTGCCTAACATGTCATAAAAGGCGACTAATGGTATATGGGGTTTTGGGTATGTGATTGTGTAGGCGACAAGCTTGTCACTACTTTTTCACAATTTTCAATAGGGATAATTCCCGTGTTGGTCTAGGACTTAAAAATAATGTGTCAACTGTATTTCTTGCCTAACATGTCGTAAAAGGCGACTAATGGTATACCGGGTTTTGGGTATGTGATTGTGTGGGCGACAAACTAGCCACTTGTCACTACTTTTTCACAATTTGCCATTTAATCCACCCCATTTTTTGTTGGCTGAATATGGTTAAAGGGACCAGCCGTCCCTTTGACTCTGCCTCCCTCTTCGGGGATTATGGGCGTGATGTTTTGTATGTATATAATGTAATAAATTTAATCATCCACAAGAACACACTGGCAATTGAGGAAAAATTAAAGCTCTAGTTTTTTACCGACTTACCATTACGTCACTACCGAGGTCGTTGACCTTAGCGACATTAAACAAGTTTATTCACCTGTATAATATCCTGTATCAAACAAAGCTTAACAGGAAATTGTTCCCGTTTAAAAACAACCAAGTATAATCGACCTTAAGAATAATTGGTCGGGCTCAACTTAAATCCGTGTTTCATCCCAAATACAGCTTCACCTTTTTCTCGGGCTTGTGCGGGATTAGAGAGGGATTCGCTAAGCTGAGACGGCTATGCCGGGAATTTCTGGACGATACAAGGAAATAATATGACGATAATACCTACTACTTAGAATCTATTTTGAAGTTTAATGGTGATCTTAATCTTTGTAGCGGTAACAAGAATATTGAAAGCAAATAGGAGTTTTTTGTATATAAATATTTTTTTTCTCCCATTTTGGTCTCAAAAATTATGTGTTATCTGTGTTCCTTGCCTGTCGTAAAAGGCGACTAATGAGGTATTGCATATTGGGTTTGTGATTATGTAAGAGAAGAGCCAGCTAATTAGCCAGCTAGCTACTTGTCAACATTTTACATTTTTTTTCTGCCCAGCTTATCCCAAGCTTGTTAAAGTTTTGGCTAAAACTTGTTAAGGAGACTGCTTTTTTGTCTCTACAAATCACTTCAAGGATCGCTGGCGTGATGATGTATATGTTCATATGTATACATAATACCCATATAGAGGTCTTCGTCTTCTGTCGTAAAAGGCGGCTAATGGAATATCAAGTTTTGGGTACCTATGTTTATTGTCTAGGCGGCAAGCTAGCCACTTGTCACTGCTTTTTCATCATTTTCCATCTAACCCAGCCCAATTTTTTTTTGGCTGAATGTGGTTAAAGTAGCCTGCTGCCCTTTTAACTTTGCCTACTCCTTCGGGGATTGTGTGGGCGTAATATTATGTATGTATGAGGTCTTCGCCTATACGACATGCGTTTTCTAATCTCGCAAAATTTCTGGTCATTAAAAAAATTATCTTTTATAATTATAATATACAAAAAATCCAAAATAGAATATAACGTTTTAAGTCTATAAACTTCATTACCCATACAAACGCCTTTAAAAAATCTCAAACTACTCAGACACTCAAACGACTTCCACTTTCAAAGCCGACCCGTTTGACCTTCGGGGTCCTCCTTCGAGCTGACCTCAAATGTACAACCGTTTGATCCATAAGGGTCGTGAGACGTTAAAGATCGCAATCTTAACCGGTTGGACGCTTGTCAATAACCGGGATGTCCGCATTACCGGAACTTGTGGGTAGTGTTGTGCTATCGACTATCGACAGTATAGCTGGAATAAAAGTAAGAAATTCGAGTCATTTTGATAAGTTTTGTGTAACTATCGATAGTTTTACCAACTTACTTCAAAGTTTTTTAATATGTTAGATTATTGACTACGATACACTTGCGGTCTGATTTAGAATTGAAAATTTATTATCAACAATAATTATTACATAACTAAATCTATTTTTATTCAATAAATAGGTATCTATCAGTTGTTTAGTATCCAAATCACAAATATGTTTCCTTAAGTAGAAGCTAGAGGATTAGTGTGCTTATTTACATAAGTTAGTAAGACTATGTCGATACTTAAAACTTTATCGACATTATCAATAGTACTATTATATAACTTGAATTAAACATATTGATATCAGATCTGAAAGCGGTATTAATTATTGCTATGAATACATGACTGGTACGAATCGCAGCTAATGGACTAAGTACAAGATAAAAAATCTCGATTTGTACCATAGCGCGAATCAACGACTTCAAAAAGGCTCCTTGTGCGATTCGTACCATGAAACGAACTGCTTTTGGCTAATCGACGAAAGACCCATTATATCTATGAGTCTAACTATGTATCGACAGTGTTGATAGACTATCGATATTCAAATTCATCTCTTACAACACTATTTTCGGGCTGACAGTAACGAGGGGGCGAATTTTCTGCGCCGTCCGCCATATTGGAGTTCCAGTGTGTAGTTCGGGCAATTTTGGATGTCTGGTTTTGTAAGAATGCGGGGAAGTGTCGGGGGCGTGGTGGCCCGTGTAATTGACAATCGATTGCGAAGTCAAGTGGTGCAGCCGTGGGCAAAAATGGGATGGGTGGCCGAAATTGGATGTTCGGTGAATAGTTCTCGCCTGTAAACTACAAAGGGTTTTATAAGCCACATTTAGTCAAAAATTATTTGGCCAAAATTTTTGTGAGTTTAAAATGTTTGTTTGTGAACTTATAGTACGACTTGCGTTACTAACCTTACTCACTTACTTACTAGCAAGAGATTTAAAAATTACTTTTAAATTACTAACTTAAGGATGTTCAACACTAAATTCAGATTTATACCACTCCTAGCTGACAATGAAGATGTTTTTTTTTTTAGGAAACGTAACACAAAAATCACTGCACCAATGTTGGTTTATTATATTATGACTAAGATTCTGATATGAACGAAAGACATGCAAAGTGAAAATGCCTATGAAATCCAAAATATATCGCTAAGTTCGACACTAAACCACATTCCCTCAAAACAGTCTTCTCACGGCCCTCTGTCTCTAAATCATACACAGGTGCCAATCAATTCCCATTTATACTAATATACAGTTGTCAATCAACCTGCCCACACAGGGTGTTAATAATGCGTAGAGGTTTCTCCAATTAGCCACGGAGGCGATGGAGCGATCAACCGTAAAATCTAACCCTTGTCACACCCCGAATTCGGGTAATCCGGATATCGACCGTTTGAACCGGCAAATCGATCTAAATGAGGATGCTTATCTACACTGCCACGGTGCAGCGATGGCCTTTGTCATGTTCAATGACGCGGAGAGTGTAGAGTATTTAAAGAGACCCAAAATTATATTGGCTGTATGTTTACGACCTGAAAAGGTTTTGGCAGATGTGTACCAGGACATTTAAATAAAAGTCCCAAGTTAGTCAAAGACTTAAAATAATGTACATACAGACTGTTTTTTGCCACTAAATGGAGACAAGTGGCTAGCTGATGAGCTACATAAGCAAAAGTAATAATATTAGTAAGTTATTAAAAGTGGCTATTAAATAACTAGAAAGAGCGGTGGTAGCTCAATGGTAAGGACACGCGCCTCTTAGCCGAGGAGTGCGGATTCAAACCTGGGCATGAACCTCTAGATTTTTCAAATCTATGTACATATTTATACCACTAGCTCAACGGTGAGGGAAAACATCGTGATGAAACCTGCAAATTCAAACAACTTTGAATTTGTAACCATGATCCAAAAATTGTCTGGTTTCCCTATCTTAGGGTTACGAAGGTGAGATCGGCAGTCGCTTCAATGTAATTACCAGACTCGCTAAATCCTGGATCATGGTCCTAAGCGGACCTCGTCCAAGCACGGCACATAACGCTAGGAAGATGATGATTTCAAGTGACTATTAGTGTGTTGGGTATTGCTTTTAATTATGTGGGCGACGTTTCACGTCATAACATTTCTCAGTGTCACACCCCGAATTTGGGTAATCCGGAAATCGACCAGTCGGTATCCGGCTTACTCATTTGAACCAACTAAATGAGGACTGATCTACACTGTGGAGGCGTAGCGACGGTCTTTGTCATGTTCAATATAGTTCGGCATATAACGTAGCCCAAAATTACATTGACTGCAAATTCACGACTTCCCTGCCTAAATTGCGTTGCATTGGGTTTGCGATTATATAGGAAACGAGATAGCCACTCACAAATATTATTACAACCCTTAACTATTAGTGTCAAACCAGCCCCATGTTGGTCTGGGACTTGGCCCATGTTGATGTGGGACAAAGAATGTGCCAACTGTGGTTCTTGCCTAGCATGTCGTAAAAGGCGATTAATGGTCTACGGGCTTTTGGATATGTGACTGAGTAGGCGACAAGCTAGCCACTTATCACTACTTTTTCACAATGTTCCATCTAACCCAGCCCAGTGTTATTTTTGCTGAACGTGGTTGAAGGGGCATGCTGCCCCTTTGACTCTGCCTACCCCTTTGGGGATTATGGGCGTGATGTTATGTATGTAGGTATGTATGTCAAACCATCTATCTGGGACTCTAAGAGCACGCTTATGCGCGTTCGGGTCAATGGTGTGTCATAAGATTACTACGGATGTTAATCCGTTAATGGCCGAGTATTCCGTTATCCGTTAGGATATCATGATGATGAGGATCATGATTCCCACCACATACTCGGCCAAGCTCTCCTCTTTGTCCAAGTGGTGGGAATCATGACAACAGTAATACATTATATCATGGAATCATCGTCACCTTCCTATCGCAAGATTCTACATGAACATTAATAAGTCCGTATTTGCTTCGTGTGTAATCATATTGTTAAGCGTTTGAGAAAATAAACATCTTCATCCGAAAATCTTCTCATACTGTTCGAACTTGGCAGTTATATTCACCTGAAGAGGTCTGTCATAATTGGTCTCCTTTGACAATGGTTTAAATATAACAATTAAGCATCCAGTAGTCTGCTTTTATGTGGTTTGTCTGAGGATCCGCAAATTAAGGCTTATTTACGATACGGTATGAGGCAGAAGTGAAAGCGATTTGACAAACTAGTCTATCAAAGAAAAACAAACGAACAAACAGCGATTTACAGGCCAACTCCACTCCTTCAGTTTCAAACTAATTAGTATGCTTGTGCCATGGCTACTAGGTGAACGGATAGACATACATACTTAAATACGTTTATAAACATCCATGACTCGAGTACAAATGTCTATCTTCATACCTATTCGAACCCGCGACCCTTGGTTTAGTGGCCAGGGTCTGGACTACTCAACAAACGGGCCAGTCAAATCGTCAGATGATAATCACTGCCGCTGATGGACAACTGCAGCACTATGATAGGAATTGCTGATGTGTTGCCCACCATTTAGGTTATTGGGTTCTAGTACTCTCACCTAGCTAGCGAATACGACAACACAGGTGGTGCTGTTCTTAATACATTTTCGGTGAAAGTATTCTTCTTTGGTCAAGCTGGCTCAGCTTATGTAGCCTTCTTGCCAATGAGGACTACGTGGTTCCACCACACAAATATCATTGTGAGATGGATTAATAGAAGAATAGATAGTCCACATCAGTCAACTGAAATAGCTCTGCTAACGATTAAAATCTTTTTTAAATTCTGATTCTTAGTTAGTTGAATAGTTAGTAAAATGTAGTTTTAAAGTAGCATTTAATTGTTTTCCCTGATTCACTAAAAAACAAGGTGTCTTTTTTTTATTTGTTTTTGATGGAACCGAAATCTAATTCGATTCTATTGTCCATTTCCCCGCTGCAACTTATAACTTGGGCTACCAATTTACAAGTTTTAATTGCATTCACCGGATCCTTGTTGACAATACAGATTATAACATTTATCTGATGAAAGGCATTTGCTAATTATGAATTTTGTTTGCCATTTTATGCAACATTGTTAATTAAGTTTTGGACTTGTTATTATCTTATAATTCTGTTTGAGTCTGAGAGTGCTATGTTTATGTCTGGGCAAGTTTTTTGTGTAAGATATAATCTGAAGACTTTACGAAGTTTCTAGAATATGTTGTCAAATTAGGCAAAATCTTTTTTTTTAGTTTTAGGGTAGGTATACTAATAGTTATTTTTAACCGACGAAAAGTGGATGAGGTTCTCAAGGCGACGCGTTTTTTTTTTTTTTCTAGATAATTGTAAAGATTATATAGAGAAAAACAATAAATTCCTTGAACCAGATCTAGCTAAAAGGAAACGCAGTTGGATTACTATTTGACTGGCCCGTTGGTCGAGTGGTCAGAGACCCTGGCCACGAAACCAAGAGTCGCGGGTTCGAATCCCGCTAGGGGCAAATGTTTCGTGTGATGAACATGGACATTTGTACTCGAGTCATGGATGTTTATAACCGTATTTAAGTATGTCTATCCGTTCGCCTAGTATCCTTAGTACAAGCATAAGCTTAGTTTGGAACTAGAGAATTGGTGTGTCAGTCTGGAGAATTTATTTATTTATTTATTTATTTATTAAACAGAAATTTTGAAAAATGTACCTAATATAATCATAAATTCATTAATCATATTTCACGAGATTCTGGAAAAGGAAAACAAGTAGTACATTCCTTTCATGTTCCAGATCAATACTAAAAAAGCTAAACAAACCTAGTAAAGAAGAAAAACATTTTGTTTACCTTCATACTAATACGCGCACATATTCACGGCATTGCGTAAATCATCTTCGCCAGATACTGACGCCATTTTCCTTGTCCACGTCAGCAACGATCTGATGAAAATATGGGGATTAAAGTGTTTTTCTGGTGTCAACCCTCATCAGATAACGTCCCAACTAAAGCATCTTCAGGATCAATGAGTTTAAGAAAGTGAGATGGACAGACATATTCTTTATTGCATGAAATGTTTACATCATATTGCTAACGTTATGTCCCGGTTTAGGGGTCCCCTTGGAGTAACATGATAACATTCCGAAATCGGTAAGTCTGGTTACCTAGATTGGAATTTTTTTATCAAACTTTTGCGTTTATTTTATATTTATTTATCAATATTTCATTAAAAATAAATCACTTATAGGATAAAATGGTCTATTCCATGTCGATCCGGGATCAAATATTTTGGTTAAAATGATTAAGGGGGCTCTCTGCCCCCTTTGAGACTACCTACTCCTACAAGAATAGCGGGTAATAGTCGAGGATTAAAACCTCCGCGGTGTAAATTCATATACTTTTTATTTTCGTCTTCTTTTAGTTTTATTGTTTTTTTTCATTCTGTTCTTCTAACTTCAACATAAAACTAAACATATTTTTATTAATAATTATACCTTTTTACCTTCAAATTGCCTCAGTTTTCATTATTTAAATACCGGCACAAACCAAACCCAGGTGGCCATCGCACTTGCCGCCACAGTATGTATGTATGTGCATACGTGCCCGGGTTACAGCCAGCACTCTTCACATATACATCTCCTAACTATTGGACTACCACAGTGTCTAACTTCAGTTAATGAATAACACACCAATCCCCTACTTCCAAATCTAGTTTTCAATATACATAGTTGGCCATGAAACTCAATGGAGCGGTGGTAGCTCATTGGTAAGAATACGGCATCTCATTACCGAGTGGCGCGGGTTCAAACCCGAGCACGTACCTCTGGTATGATGTATTAATATATTCGTCGAAATTTGCCTTAATGCCTGAGCATTAATCTACCGACCCATTTTTAACCGACTTTAAAAAAAAAGGAGGAGGTTCTCAATTCGACTGATTTTTTTTTTATACAATGCTGGCAACCCTAGCATTTTTGAATACTAGTAATTGCCGTATAATAAATCTGTGTTTTATAACATAAAATTATGCAGATGTGTAAATCTGTTCGGAACATTACCGAAATATATCACGAGAATTTTTTTATTATCCTGATTCGTGTTTTATTTGGATAATTCCTCTTTAAGAGGTGGTAGCTCGAAGCGCCTCTTAACTAAGGGGCGCGAGTTCAAACCCGGGCACGTACCAATGGATTTTTCAAAGCCATATTTATACCACTAGATCAGCGGTGAGGGAAAACATCGTGATCAAACCTGCACATTCAAACAACTTTGTACCTAACTATGGTCCAAAATTGTCCGGGTCCCCTATCTTAGGGTTACGACGGTCAGACCGGCAGTCGCTTCAATATAATTACCAGACTCGCTAAACCCTAGATCATGGTCTAAGCGGACCCCGTCTAGGCACGGGACTATAGCCTATGAAGATGATGAGTTGGCAGTAAAAATTTCTCAAATCACTTGTCGACCATAAAAAGGTCCGTTACCTTGCTAACATATTACAACGGGATAATCTAAGATAAGCCCATAAGGAGCAAATCTATACAAAATTGAGGCATTACAATATACCTTGTTGGCCTTATTGTAACATCTCCTATTGTATACAATATACAAGAGATTGTATTGCTATTACAAGATACTACATTATCTTAGTTGTTATAAGCAGACTATTTGGCAGTATTCTATGTAATATTATAAATAAGTAAATAGGTTACTATCGTCATGTAATTTCGGATATTATCAGGGATGTGGAAAATAACATTATACCCAGCAAAAGACCTTTTAAAAGAGTTGGTTGGTTTATAAATGACCCTGTATAATAAAGAATAATATGTCCTGTGTTAGTCAGGTACTAAAAATGGAATGTAACAACTGTTTTCCTTGCCTAGCATGGTATAAAAGGCGAATGATGGTACCTACACCATTAGTGACAAACATATATCTATCTACATTGTCTCCACTTTTGCACAATTTTCCAACCAACGCAATTTTATTTTGGGCTGAATATAGTTTGAGGTGCTTATCCTTTTGGACTCTGATTACCCTTTCGGCGATTATGAGAGTCTGTACGTTATTAAAAAAACCAATCTTGATATTAAAATAACTCAAGACATGATAATACACGTCTGAAAAGAATGTAAAGCTATATAAAGATCTAATAATTTGCTTTTATTAGATCTTTAAATAGCTTTTCATTTACTGAACTCCTACGGTCCTTATCTAAGCAGCAATCATCTACAAACCCAAAAATACACAATTCAACTCTAATCGGATATTGTATCCGTGTTCGGATCCGAATATCCGTATATCCGAGCTAACAACTCTTTGGGAACGTAACAAAGTTTAAATTGCTTTTGAGATAACTTTGGTAAGAGATGATTTCAATCTCGTATCTAATTCGATGTACTGATGTTGTTCTGCAAAGCGGTGTTTTGTGCAATATACTGCATTGGTACATTTTGTAAGTCTGATAGCATTTCTAGTCAGGCTCTTTCTTTTCTGGCCTAGATTTAGCGAGTCTGATTATTATGTTAAAGCGAGAGAATTGACCTTCGTAACTTTCATAAAAAAAAACAATTTGAAACAAACTACGTTGCAGATTCATTGATGTTATATACATACATATGTATGTTTATTGTTATTGTTATATACCTACATATGTATATAACATCACGCTCATAATCCCCGAAGGGGTAGGCAGAGTCAAAGGGGCAGCAAGCCCCTTAAACCACATTTAGCCAAAAAAAAAATGGGTTATGGGAAATTTTGAAGAAGGGACAAGTGACTAGCTTGTCGCTGACAATTACATACCTACCCAAAACACGATATACCGAACTAATTAAACTTCACGCAACTTCCCTAGCGGGGTAGGCAGATAAAAGCGAACGCTAAATAGCATGATTCTTACACACCTCACTTGCTTCTTCAACATTCATGATTATTTTCATACAAGCTCGATTTTAAGTGATCATGTATCTAATTAGATTTTATGGTGGCTTATGTTATTACCATTAATTAATTACTCGCTTTATACAATACATAATACGGTGGTAGTATTATTTGTTCTTTTTTGTATATTGACTATTTATAAGTGCTTTCCTGAAGCCTATATAAATAAAGATATTTTGAATTTGAATTTGAATTTGAATATTCATCACGCCTCTAAGGGGTAAACAGAGTTCAAGAAGCAATAAAGTTTCTAAATACATAATAAATTAATAATAAATAAAAAAAGCACAGTTTTTTTTTTTATTGCACGGATTAAGCAAACGAAATCTAAAAAAACAAACCAAATTTTGTACAATTTTTGAAAACCTACCGACCATCTATAACAAATACAGTGAATGTTAATCGAACCGATGGTGATAAATAACCTCGATCACAATAGTGTTGTGATCATTGTTTGAGTTTAAAACACGCTCAGACGATTCCGGGATTAAATGTTGTTGGAAAGTCAAAATGTACTCGGGCCTATTGTAAACATCCGTTGTATTATGAATGTGGATTTCCTATGACTATTTTGAACAATTCTGTTTTATTTTCATGCTGTGTTGTGTCAAAGGTTTTTGTTATTGGAAACTGATATCCTACTTATATAAATAAATAATAAAATAAATATTTATTATTTATTTATTTATATTATATAATAAACGTGAAAGTTTGTGAGGATGTATGGATATTTGTTACTCTTTCAAAAACTACTGAATGGATTTCAATGAAACTTTACCATAATATAGTTTATACACCCCAATAATATATAGGCTATGTTTTATCGATAATTTGTATGTAGAATGCAGACAAATTTTATTTTGACCCACAATTTTATTTATGGCAAAGGATGTCCCAAAGTCTTTGGGTATTGTACCTAGACATATGTGTAACACAAGCCCACATGGATATTAAAAAAAAAATACCGAAAACTTCATTTAAAAAAAGTTAATGTAAAAAAAACCAAGATCTCCTTTATGGGAGAAGTATGTAAATGTGCCATCTTTTTTTCTATTGTCAGGGAACGAGAACGTCCAAGATCTTAAATTGTTATAAATTATCAGTAGTTTCGTTGCTTCCCCATCGCCCAGCATATGGTATAATCTGCGGTTTAAAAAATCCTTATGCACTACTACTACTACTTTGAACCAGTACTTCTCGCATATGAACTGCGTTTCCTTACCATTAAGCTACCACGGCTTGAATAAATAATAAATATTCCCACAATTCTCTTTCAGAATTCAATTTCACAAGCACACGCCAGCTCAATTCTAAAAGTTAGAATGAGGCCAGCAAATTGTACTGGAAATATTATAATTAACATCCTTTGAGCCCCGTAAATATGTTAACTGGACTTTGGAAGTCGAACTGATGTAACCTTTGCAAACAAAAGTTTCAATACACCACCAAATAATAATAATAAATAAATCCTCCCGACTGACACACCAATTCCCTAGTTCCAAACTAAGCTTATGCTTGTACTATGGATACTAGGCGAACGGATAAACATACTTAAATACGTTTATAAACATCCATGACTCGAGTACAAATGTCCATGTTCATTACACGAAACATTTGCCCCTAGCGGGATTCGAACCCACAACCCTAGGTTACGCGGTCAGGGTCTCTGACCACTCAACCCACGGGCCTGTAATAGGGCGAGAGACGTAAAAATTAGGACGAGTCCTCTTTGAAAGAAACAAAAGCACTCACAAGAATATTCGGGAAGGTTTTGTTTGTCATTAATAGTTAATTTCAATTATTCTAGGTAGAAACTCGAAGCTGCGATAGAGTTTTATAAATCAGATGATCTAGATATATCATACATACAACGATTTATAACTGTTTTTTTTTTTAATTAACACCTTTTTATATACGTTACAAGAATGAGAGCGATGGCAGCTTAATACGTACGGTAAGGACACGCGCCTCTTAACCGAGTAGTGTGGGTTCAAACCCGGCACGTACCTCTGCATTTTTCAAATCTATGTACGTATTTATACCACTAGCTCGGCGGTGAGGGAAAACATCGTGATAAAACCTGCAAATTCAAACAACTTTGGATTTGTAACCATGATCCAAAAATTGTCTGGTTCCCCTATCTTAGGGTTACGAAGGTAGGATCGGCAGTCGCTTCAATGTAATTAACAGACTCACTGAATCCTGGATCATGGTCTAAGCGGACCCAGTCTAAACACGGGACATAACGCTAGGAAGATAATTAATAACAAACATCTTGATTAGTTGTCAGGCGCAAGCTAGCCACTTGTCACTGCTCCATCTAACCTAGCCCCGTTTTGTTTTTGGCTAAATTTGGTTGAAGAGGCCTGCTGCCCCTTTGACTCTGCCTACCCCTGCGGGGATTGTGGGCGTGATGTTATATTATTATTATCTTCACTTGTAACATTTAACATTTAACTTATCGGTACAACACGTGTTTCTTTCAATTATAAATATTTAAATTTTATTATTTTTACCCTAACGAAAAATATTTATTGCAAAGCAATTTTAATTACTGACTTATTAATCAGTTCCTATATTTAGAAATAATTAAAGATTTATAATATCTCGGCTGGGAGGAAAAACATCGCGAAAAGACTGCTCATTAAAAATGCTTGAGGATCTAATTTGTGTAGTTCCTGGTATCTACCAGGATATACATTGAATTATATATATATATGAAGAGGTAGCAATAAATTCAATGTCTTCGGTAAATCCAGGATCATAATCCCAGTGAACCCAACCAGAAATAGGATTTAACGCTAAGAATATGATGACGTTTTTCAGCTATTAGGTAAGCTCCATTTCTAATATCTTGTTTATAGCTAGAAGCGATTATTGATATTCTTCAGGATAGTCGGAGGCAAACACCAACGAGTTTAGTATTCAGGAAGTTTTGCGTTCTTGGCCAACATGAATGTACTGGCTTACTGGATATAACAACATACAATGTATTTCAAGATATTTATTTTATAAAAATATAAAATAATGTCCCATGATGGTCGGGGACTTAAAAAGAATGTGCCAATTGTGTTTCTTGCCTAGCATGTCGTAAAAGGCGACTAATATTTGGGGTATATGGGTTTTGGGTGTGTGATTAAAACGAGCTAGCTCCTTATCACTACTTTTTCACAATTTTCCATCTGGCCCAGCCCATTGTCCCATGTTGGTCTGGGACTTAAACAGAATGTGCCAACTGTGGTTCTTGTCTAGCATGTGGTAAAAGGCGACTAAGGTATATTGGGTTTTGGGTGTGTGATTGTGTAGACAACGAGCTAGCTCCTTGTCACTACTTTTCCACAATTTTCCATCTAGCCCAGCCCATTGTCCCATGTTGGTCTGGGACTTAAACAGAATGTGCCAACTGTGGTTCTTGTCTAGCATATGGTAAAAGGTGACTAAGGTATATTGGGTTTTGGGTGTGTGATTGTGTAGACAACGAGCTAGCTCCTTGTCACTACTTTTCCACAATTTTCCATCTAGCCCAGCCCATTGTCCCATGTTGGTCTGGGACTTAAACAGAATGTGCCAACTGTGGTTCTTGTCTAGCATATGGTAAAAGGTGGCTAAGGTATATTGGGTTTTGGGTGTGTGATTGTGTAGACAACGAGCTAGCTCCTTGTCACTACTTTTTCACAATTTTCCATCTAGCCCAGCCCATTGTCCCATGTTGGTCTGGGACTTAAACAGAATGTGCCAACTGTGGTTCTTGTCTAGCACGTGGTAAAAGGTGACTAATGGTATATTGGATTTTGGGTATGTGATTGTGTAGGCGACGAGCTAGCCACTTGTCACTACTTATTCACAATTTTCCATATAATCCAGCTCAGTTTTATTTTTGGCTGAATGTGGATAAAGGGACCTGCTGCCCCTTTGACTCTGCCTACCCCTTCGGGGATTATGGGCGTGATGCTATGTATTTTATAAAAACTATAAATTCAATGCGGAGAAAAATAGTGGTAGATTGATAATTATAATATTTTTGTGGATTATTTCTGGTCGCTTGAATTGTAAAGATAGAATAGAATAGTAAATAGCATATTTGAGAGTCACATTCAGAGTTTGCAATATATCAAATTCTAAGTCGTTTTATAAATATAATAAGTAAAGTGATATAATTGCTCACATATCAATGCTTTAAATACTGTTCAAATCGGTAAGTTCGGTTTAAAACGTTAAGAGTAAAAAGCTTTAAAATCAAAAATTACTGTCCCGTCTTTCTAGTGCTATTTTTCCGGTAATATCCGCAACAATACAAATCTGTAGAGAAAAGCAGCATTTTTGAAAGAAAGTAATGATTTGTGTATCACTCGCAGACTGCGTTCGGAATGATGATGTAAGCAAGAGAGTCGGTCTGAAAGACAGAGTCAAGGAAGAGGCATGCTCCGATAGTTCGGACATGTGGAAAGAATGAATGACGAAAGATTGACTAAACAGATATACAATGCGAAAGTGGAAGGATGTAGGAGCCGCGAAAGGCCTAGGCTCACCTACTACGACCAGACTGGTCGTGTATTAACAGAAGGTGATGTTAGAAGTCATAAAAACCGTAGAGCTTGTATGCGGATCATGAATATTGAAGAGGCGAGTGAGATGTGTAAGGATCATGCCATGTGGCGTTCGGTTCTCTCTGCCTACCGCGCTAGGGAAGTGGCGTGAAGTTTAGTTAGTTAGTTAAGTAATGATTCTGCCACCATTTTGTTCACTTCCATTATTCTGAAGCCTTGGTCTCGGGTCACGATATGCCGGCGGTGCATAAGTTCGCTGCCTGCATTTTAATGCTCTTGTAAATAAGACTGCACTCGCTTCACAGCTTATATATTTACAGCAACTTTTATATTCACAGCAACAAATTGCTTATTAATATGGAAAGATGAACTTTTTAAAATACTAAAAGTTGCATTAAATGACGTTCACAGGATATTAGAAAAAATGTAGATGAGATTTGTACATTCCGAGAGACGGAGTTGGCTGATATTCTAAATAACTGTAAGGATCGTGCCATATGGCATTCGGTACTCACTGCCTACCCCGCTAGGGAAGTGGCGTGAATTTAGCTGATATTCTGCAATGCAAATAAAGATCCTTATAAAGAATACCGTTAACAATGCTGCAAAAATACATAAGCGTAAAGGTAATTAGTCACAGTATCCTTTAGACATTTATTGAACAAGATGAATCTACAAATTCCTTGAAACCTTGAGGGGCGGGGTATGCAAAAATGTTGCTTATCGAAACATAATTAATTTTAACACTTTCATGTAACGTATAAATGTCTCCTTTGCAGTTATAAATAATATGTTTAAAGAGACTGATAGAAAACCTAATTTCATATTAAAAATAACATTAGAATTCTAAACTTAAAAATATAAAAATAAGAAAAAGTAAAAAAAAAATATTAATATAAAATTATGAGGTCAGCATCGGCAACACCAGTCTAGGATCGCTTTAACTAGTATTGCCGCTCGATAGGCCAATATCGATTGTATATCGATAGCCTATCGATAGTTAAAGAAAATTTATAGTATCAATAGTATATTGGACTGAAAAACTATCAGTAAACGATACTATCGATAGTATGGATAGTTTCGATCGCTGCCAACCAATGAACTATCGATACTATCGATTGTCTTATCAATCGTATAGATGATTTTAGCGTTTAACTATCGATTTTTCGGCAACACTAGCTTCTACCATAGCTAGCTAGTTTTAGTAGTTTAGCCAGTCTGATTATTACAGTAAAGCGCTTTGTATTTGTTGATTTTATGTATTTAATGTACACATGCCATTTTGCGTGAATGTACTCGCATGAAGGACATATCGAGCAAAGTTTATAAACTCTTTAATAAGTTAAATTTCACTCACTTCCAGCGTCTTTATCGATTTTAAACTTTGCAAATGTATTACATGTCTGTACATGTCACTTCTCTAAAATTGTTACAAGGAAAAATGTTATGATATTTCTGTAAAATCTTAGAGGATCAGCAATAGGATTAGTCATAGTAAAGACATTGTCAATTGAATGTGAGATTTCGTAAAATCCTTTTCTTTTTTTTTTATTTAGCCTGTTTTGTCTCACTGTAGGGCAAAGGCCTAGGTAAAATCCTTATATCTTAAAAAATCAAACAATTGGCTAGTTTACTCAAAAGCAATTTATAATTCGTAAGTTAGATTATCAAAAAATATGGAATACGTATTTTTTGCTTTATCTAATACTCAAAAAAATGACAAAGATCTAAAATGGAGAGCTTTACGTCACTGGGACGGTAAAATTTCACGCACCTAGTGACGTCATGCTGTTGTTTAACGCGCTTTATACTCATCATTTTTGGTTTGTTAAACAAAATAAAAATTACGAATGCAATATTTTTTTGTAATCTTAGTGATGGACTATAAAAACAATTTTGTAATATCAAAATCAAATTTGAACCAAAACTTCTAGTATTGATGCAGCTATCTTATCCATTATGCAACCACCGCTAACATCTAACTTGAATCTTAGTAACGAAACATCCATCAACCCTCCGTCTTTTATCTCAAAACGGTGAACTTCGCTCTTACCTTCATTCCCATACAATTTCCATTCGAGAAAACATAGAATAAATGAAAAAGTTCTCGGCACAACTGGAAACATGGCCCAAAGTTATGACAGGCGCCTCCTGTTCGGTGGGGCTGCGGGTTTGAATCCATTTGCATAAAGACAGGTGGTTTTGGGTTCTGTTACGAACTGTTGTGTTGTAAATAGAATTCTAGATATTCGAGCTGAAATACATTGTACCACATGCTTCGAATGCTTAAGATCTAATAGGGATGATGACTGCATTAAAAAACTACAATTCTAATTAGTCTGTGAGTTAGATTATACAAAAATACTAGACACATATTTTTCGCTTTATCAAATGAACAAAAGATCACAAAGATACAGCTTCAAAGTTCTGGAGGTCTTACGACGTCACTGTTCAGTAAAAATTTTACGAAAGTGTGACGTCACGCGCAACTTAAATGCATTGTATCTTTGTCAATGTTTGTTTGACAAATAAATAAGAAAATACGTGGTCAATATTTTTTTATAATCTAACTGACGGACTAAACAGATTTTTTTTAGTCATCTTGCCTATTATCTTCTAATGCATTGCCATTAATAAATCTATACCTACATACCAATATGATAAAGCAGGAGAGTATGTTTATTTGTTCGCTTGAACGCGCTAATCTTAGGAACAACTGGTACGATTTGTAAAATTCCTATAGGAATTATTTAACTTTCATTTATCGAGGAAGACAGGCTAATTACGAAGGCCACAGCCGGAGGATGCAAAAAAATACAAAATTTAAAATAAAAGATTTATTAATAATTAGAACTGGTTGACTCGACTGTTTTTCTGGGGATTCACTTAGATTCAAAACTTCAATGGAATAGTCAGATAACATCACTAGCAGGGAAGCTCAGTTCTGCTATTTTTGCCATAAAAAGAATCAGACAGTTTACAGATATTTCAACTGCTCGTTTAGTTTATTTTAGTTACTTTCATAGTGTTATGTCTTATGGTATTCTATTATGGGGTAAGGCAGCTGAAATTCAAACCATTTTTATTCTTCAGAAACGAGCCATTAGATCTATATACAATCTTAATGCTAGAGATTCTCTTAGGGATCTATTTAAGGAAATAGGAATTTTAACAGTTGCCTCACAATACGTGTACAGCTGCATTCTATACGTACATCAAAACATTCATCTGTTCACTAAAAAATGTGCAATTCATCATAAGAATACAAGAAACAGAAACAAAATCGCAGTACCGCGATTTAGACTGCAAAGATTGTCACGCTGCTTTATTGGGCAAAGTGTACATTACTATAACAAAATTCCCGCAGACATTTTAAATCTACCCCTTGCGCAGTTCAAACAACGAATAAAGAATACCTTGTTAAGAAAGGGCTTTTACACGACTGACGATTATCTTAATGATAAAACAGTTTGGAATTAATTTTATTGTTATAAACTGTACACCATCTCGTACATTTAATGAATTCTGATAAGAATTTTTTGTTGTTTTGTTTAGTTTTTAACTTTCTTATAATAATGATAGGAAAGCTTGAGTAGTCATGCTCACTCAATTGCTTCGGGGGTGGTGGCGTTATGTGACGGGTCGTTACATTCCCTCAAATATGGTCGAGTGAAACGATGGCTGACACATACGTCATACTTGTGAACAGGTGCCACCTTCAGAGGCTGGTCTGCTCTGGTTTACCTTTTACTTCTGATAATACTCGGCTGAATCTTTGACGAACATTAACTGTATGACTTGGTATTCATATTAACTTAATCTGTAAATTTTAATTTTTATATTCAATCTGGCATTGAAAAGAGTAACTACCGAGTTTCTTGCCGGTTTCTTCTCGGTAGATGCGACATTCCGAACCGGTGGTAGATTCAAATTGTTCTACTATGTACTTACTTGACGATTCACAAGTGCTTTTTTGAGGCCTACGTAAATAAAGATATTTTGACTTTGACTTTGACTTTGAATAAAAATACAATATTGAAATTATAGCTAGACTAGGTGACGATTGATCGATGTTGGATACAAAAGTGACGAAATTTAATGTGGCGGCAATCGATGTCCGGCGTTGCACGTTGTGCTGCGTCTGCGCCTCGTGATGGTCCGCTCGTGTAGGCATTGCGCAAATGGAGTAAACGCTTATCGGTATAGTGACGGCACGTAACAGGCTATATAACAATCACAATAAACGCGGTTGGATCTGCCGGCACGGGTAGTTTACATAGATAGTATTTAATAATTTGGTAAATAGTTCGAATTTTTAGCATTCCATATTACTAGTTATTGCCTGCGATTTCGTTCGCTTGAAAGATGAGAAATTTATAATATAATAATAATAATTATTATTGTTATATTGTAAATCAAATTAAAAGAGTATGGAAAATGAACCACGTTACAATAGTACCAATAGTCGTGTCCACCACCGGAGTCGTACCTAATCAGCTGTTAGTCAGCCTACATCATTTAAATCTCCCAAAGTACACATATATTACTCTACAAAAAGCAGCCATTCTCAACACCTGTAGAAAAGTAAGAAAATTTTCGCAACTGGAATCTGAGTCGGGCCCATAACCAATTCGTCCTTGCTTGGTCAACAGCCCGCAAATCTTTATTTGCCAATATACAGATTACAGATCATACATTAGTTGGCGACTACTGCACTAAGCAAACTGCTTGATTCGCAGGAGTCAGGAGACAGTTATCAAGGACATATAACATTGTGATCCAATAAAGCTATGGGCGCTAGTTGCCTACCTTAATTTAAGTATTTTTGCCTATTATTTTGCAATTTAATTATTAATTTGCAATTTGTCCTTATTATTTCCATAAAGCAGAAGTAACCTAAGTTTCGTCTTATAACTCCTTATGACTAAGTAAGTATTTGTCAATAAAAGCTTGGCCAAAATCAGTAACGTATTTCGGACATGCGGAAAGAATTTGACATATATACAATCACTTCGCAATTGATAACTACGGACCCTACAATGCGCGCACTTGCCAAGTTCCTTATATTTGGATTGGAGCAACCTTTTTTAATGGTAATATGATTTTATTTCCATCTGTAGAAAAGCTAAATCCACAGATGAAAACAAAAAACAAATGTCCTTTCGCCCAAACTCAAACGGTCTCTACGCAAAACTTCACAGCAACTTAAGGTAAAATGCAAAATCGACACAAGACCTTCCCAAGGGAGTTGTACAATTCCCACACTCGCACATTAATGCAACGGGAACAGGAACTGAGAACTGGGAAAAAACACTTCCCATCTTGTTGTGTAACTTTCAAAACAGGGACTTCCTGCGCTCAAGTTTAGAGTGTCCCTCAATTTCGTACGCTTCTCAAGTTTCTGTGATTAACTTGGAAGTTGGGGGCTAATTGCTTTATACAATGCGCAGTAAAACTGTTTTTTTCTTAGCCACAAGGACTGTTTACAAGTATTAAGAACATAAGCAAGCAGTTATGTTAAGTGCTAAGATAGAGAATTGGTGTGTGTTTGAAATGTTTTGATTTGTTCCCAACTAGCGGCTGCACGTGATTTTATCTGCTTGCATTTTTCAACCCCTATTTCAGTGTTTACTTTGTTCGATGTTTCAAAATTGGATATTTACACCCAGACACAGAACAAACACAAATATTCATCATACGAATGTTTGTTCTGGGTGGGAATCTAACCCACAACTCTTGGCGTGTAGGGCAGATTCATACCGAATGCACCAACGAGCCAGACAAAATCGATTTGTAATGGAAATTTAATTTTATGAGTTATTAATGTAGTCTACTTATTTGGCACTCTTAAGACCAATGTTTTAAAAAACACGCCTCACATGCGACGTTTTTCAGGCCTTGTTAATAATCTTTTAGTTTCGAACCTGGTGGCCTGTTAGTTACATAGATAGTTGAGTCACGATGAAGCTGCAACGATTTCAGCGTGCTTGGACCAGCTTGGTCAGAGTAGAACCGCTTTCTCTGAGAAAATCAGCATACTTGGGTATAGGCCACCTTTGGGGACTGGTCTGCTCTGGTCGGGTCAAGTTTTTTATATATTTTTTTTCCTAGGAATGATACATTTTTATTTTCTAAATAAAATAAGAAAATTTCAAAGTTAAATAATAATTCATACAACTTTGTTAATACTGTTGTTGAAAAGAGTACTACCGAGTTTCTTGCCGGATTCTTCTTAGTAGATGCAACATTCCGAACCGGTGGTAGAATCATATCTCTTTAACTGATTTTGACGATGTAAAGGTTTCTTTGAAACCTATATAAATAAAGAATATTTTGACTTTAACTTTGATATAGAGGCTCTCAATTCCTTATGTGATAGTAGGTATTACGAGGTAGTAAGTCTCAACAAAATCAAACAGTTGGTACCCTGCCACTTCAACCCTTGTATATCTATTGTCTACAGACTACGGTGACCGCATACTGTACTTTAGTCTGTACCTATGCCCCCATTGTGATATGAAAAATTACCTTAAAGCATATATTGCCATTTTGCAGCCAGTCTCACGCACCCTTCTCCGCTACTCCTTATCAGAGTCTCCCCCCTCTAACTCTGATGCTGACAAGCCGAATTAACGCCCAGCATATGAGAAGCGCACTGAGCCAGAATACTTACAAGACTGCGTAAATTAATTATTACATATTTCAATTTAGGTTACGGCATAGTGAAATGATTAACAGTGAGGCATTTCTGAACAGAATTCTTATTGTGTACGTTAGTATTTTTAGGGCATATTTCGAAGTGAACTAAGCAACATCTATCTTAGCCCAGTTTTATTTTTGGCTGAATGTGGTTAAAGGGGCTTGCTGCCCCTTTGACTCTGCCTGCCCCTTTGGGATTATTTACTAGGCAACACAAAATAGGCTTTTTACATACATACTATATACACACATTATGTAGCTTAGACATAGCCTAACGTTTTATTGAGTAGCGTTGATTAATAAGCGGCCTTTGATAAATATTTGTCTATACATATATTGGTAATGGGTGTAAGAAATGTCTTCTTTTCACGTACGCATAAGTTGTGAAATAGGAAAGAAGAAAAGTCAGAAAGTCGGACATAAAAGTTGTATAATTTTTTACACCAGTAAGCTATCTAAGGCACATTAGTCGATTGGCACACGTATAATTTTATTGATTGATTGATTATTGTTGAAATAAAATTAGTTTCAACGAGTTCTTTTTTTATGTTTAAATAAACTTCACTCCTTTTGCACAGCTTACCATCCAACCCAGCTTACTGTCCCATGTTGGTCTGGGACTTAAAAAGAATATGCCAACTGTGGTTCTTGCCTAGCATGTCGTAAAAGGCGACTAATGGTATATCGGGTTTTTGGTGTGTGATTGTGTAGGCGACAGGTTAGCCGCTTGTTACTGCTTTTTCACAATTTTCCATCTTACCCAGCCCGGCTTTATTTTTTGTTGGATGTGATTAAGGAGGCATGCTGCCCGTTTGACTCTGACTACCCCTTCGGGGATTATGGGCGTGATGTTATGTATGTTTGTATGTATAAATAAATATATTTTTGGTTTGATGGCTTACTGTTGTTTTTATACTGTGGTATCGCATGATACAGAAACACTCGGCTGTTGAATGTTTAGCTAGATAATTATGTGGAATATCAACATAATTCTCTTAATTAAACATTATTAGTGTTATTTGAACCTTTTATTACTTGCTTCAAGTTCGTTATGATTAGCCAATTTAAGCCGTTCTTAAATCTTAATGTATATAAACCAATAAAGTACATACATATCATCACGCCCGTAATCCCCGAAAGGGTAGGCAGAGTTAAAGCGGCAGGTAGCCCCTTCCACAACTTTTAACCACATTCAGCCAGAAATTTTGACTGGTTCGTTGGCCGAGTGGTTAGAGACCCTGGCCATGAAACCAAGGGTTGCGGGTTCGAATCCCGCTAGGGGCAAATGTTTCGTGTGATGAACATGGACATTTGTACTCGAGTCATGGATGTTTATAAACGTATTTAAGTATATAGTATATTCTATCCGTTCACCTAGTATCCATAGTACAAGCCTAAGCTTAGTTTGGAACTAGGGAATTGGTGTGTCAGTCTGGAGAATTTATTATATTTATTATTATTAATCAAACTGGGGTGGTTTAGATGGAAATTGATAAAAAAGTGACACATGGGTAGCTCGTCGTCTATCCAATCACATTCCCAAATCCATAGCTTTAGTCTCGTGATGTATACTTTATAGGGATTTGGTGAGTCATAACAGGCAACTTGCCTTATAAATTTTAAAATGTTTTGAAAATACTCAATAATAAGGATAGTACATATAGCGTTCTTATACAAATATACATACATAACATTTCGCCATTAATCCCGAAATGTATAAGCAGAGTCAAAAAAGCAGCAAGCCCCTTTAATGACATTTTGCCAAAAATAAAGGGCTCGAGTTAGATGGAAAATTGTGAAAAATTATTGACAAATGGCTAGCTCATCGTCTGTATCACAACTATTAAATAAATAAAATGGTTCTGAGCTCTCTCATTAACTAATAAAAGTTTATTTAATAAACTGGACCTGATTAATCAATTGCCTAATACATATTCGTAGGTAAATGTAACTAACTAACTAGCTAACTAAACTTCACGCCACTTCCCTAGCAGGGCAGGCAGAGAGAACCGAACGCCATATGGCACGGTCCTTACACACCTCGCTAGGTAAATGTACAGCAAAGATAAATTGCTCTTAAACGTAATTTTGCCTTGAAAATGTTTTTCAGTCAGGTTTTGTCTTTGGACAAATATACGGCAAAGATAAATTTCACTCAAAAGATTTTTTTGCCTTTAAAGTTTTTTCAGTCAGGTTTTGTCTTAAGCCCATTGATAACTAATAAAATTATTAGTGACCGATGCTTAAGCCAGTCAAATGTTTATCGGCTCTTCTATAATTTTTAAACATCATCAGTTTATAATCATCCACTGCTAGACATGGTCTCTAGAACCAAAATCCTTTCGTAATAAAGGCTGCTTTATTTTTATTTTAAAAACATCGATAAATTTACATAAAAAAATAATACCAAATTGACGTAAACAACCAGGAACGTACACAGTGGCAATTTGCTCCCAAATCAAGGTCACCCTACTCTACAAGACCAAAACAAACTTTTCTCGGAAGTACTACTTAAGAATTCCTTGCAAATTCCATGCCCGCTTTGTAATTATGGTCGCAGTACTCCGGCGTCCGAGGAATGCCCGTAAGATGGGCCCCCAAATTACTGCTTGGGACAATTTCCTTCGCTGTTAGGGGTTGATATGCTAAATACTTCAATGGGCTGCCCGCTCGCAAGATATGTAGTTTGTAGGAGCAAGTTTTCCCAGGCAACATCAAAGTCTTAGTACAGGGAAGTTTTTATATGCGATATTTGTAACTAATTGATAGTTTCAACGAATCTTGGAAGTGAATTTTAATACAGGTATTATTAATTTTATTCATACATATTAAATAATCCTTCCGTTATCCCCGAAAAGTTGCTAAGCCAATAGCAAATATAATATAAGTCACCACAGACATTTATGTTATTCTAAGAAGGAATACAATTGGAACATTATTTTGAGTCCCAGACCAACACGGGTCATTAAAAATTGCAAAATATATTTTTATTCATTCCTATTTCAGTTCTATTTGCAACTTGCCAACGCAATCTCCTTTTAATAGCAGCCAGATGTCACAAACACTTTCAATCCAAAAGATAAATCACTTCGCACCTCTACTTCAAAACTCAAATTTGCATTCCGTCCACCATATTTTGAATATTCGGCTCATGTGCTCAATTTCGACGATTTAAATTCACGTGGCAACCCTGTCGAATTTAACCCGGGATCGCTGTGGTGGGCAAAATGTACCACTTTATCACAGTTCTATTGTGAAAACTGTGATATATTTTTTTGGAAAATTACAGTCTGGCAAAATCCTATAGATTAGTGTATAGGATTTTATTAGTGCTATTAGATCAATAAATATTACATATTTACTTCAGTTATATTCATTGACACATAGATAATAGATAATCTCTATAGTTCATTATATTAAGTACATTACTTAACAGCAATACTTGTTAGGATACATACAGAATACGCATAATGGTTAAGATTAAACAATTTCTGGTAGTTATTTTAAAGAATAAAAAAAATCTGTATACTTACATAGTCTTTAAAATGAAAACTCTCTACTGTGTTAGACAATGGTGGACCGTTTTCGATAATACTCCTTATAATAAGGCTAATGGTCAGTGGCGTAGCGTGACTAGGCGGGGCCCCGTGTGAAAAAAATTTAGGGGCCCTTATGAAGGGTAAAGATTTCTCACAAAAGAAAAAAAATGTTTGCAATAAATTAATAGAAATATTTATTCATCATAATTATCTATCTATCACTTTTTCCAAAATGTTTAACAAACAATTCAAATTCAAATTCAATATACACTCTCCTTGCCATTACCTTACATTTTTTATTATTTGGAAAACTGATTTATTAATTTTGAAGGTTTTCTTATTTTTTGCTTACGCACTTTGGGAGCCCCGTGGCCCGGGGGCCCCGTATAATTGATACGGCAGATACGGCGGTAGCTACGCCCCTGCTAATGGTTATTTATTAATACTTATCTATTCCAGTCCTTTTTGTTACACCTTGATATTTAATAACTAATTAACTAAACGTCACGGCACTTCCATAGCAGGGTAGGCAGAGAGAACCGGTATTTAATAGATGATGCTTTTTATATTTTTTATTTAATATGTTATTTTATATATATTTATTAAGGGTCTTATATACCATCCTCTGATAATAACAGGTTAAGGGGAGTGTACAAACGCCGTGAGCGGGGCGCGGTAACAGGTTGTGTGTACGTGACTTAGCCACTGCACCATTTGTCATCCCGGGTGACAACTGCGTCTCAGACGCACCTCGTCGAAGCTGAACGAATTTGCGATCTATTTTGAAGGATTGAGGGTTAAAAATTGATTGAGACTTGACTGGAATTCTGAGATTCTCAGTGTACAAGGATAGTCTGAATTTAAAATTTTCAAACTTATTTGTCAGTTACCTGATACTTGACTTAGTTTTTCTCGTGATATGGATTCCAGATAAAGTAAAAATGTATTTAAAAACTATAAACCTTGATTATTGACGGGCTATTTAGACTGATGGTAGATTTTAACTACAAATAAAGAAGCTGCGGGTTCGAATCATGACAAGAGTTAACTTTCTTGAGACTGAAGTGATGATTATGATCATACATGTGTAATAATACATACTATACTTATAACTATCGAATATGATATGTGCTTAGTCTATTATTCTAACTAACTAACTAACTAACTAAACTTCACGCCACTTCTCTAGCGGGGTAGGCAGAGAGAACCGAACGCCATATGGCACGATCCTTACACACCTCACTCGCCTCTTCAACATTCATAATCCTTTTCATCCAAGCTCTACGGTTTTTATGACTCCTAACATCACCTTCTTTTAATACACGACCAATCTGGTCGTGGTAGGTGAGCCTGGGCCTTCCGCGGCTCCTACATCCTTCTACTGTCTATTATTTGATTTTGTAAAATGTCTTTAAAACTTCCATTAATTTAGGTGATCAGTTTGGTTAAGAGGTCAAAGAGTAAATAGGATTCCCAAGATAAGTAAACAAAGTCAGTCCCCTGCCTATCGCATGCAATCTATAGAAGCAAAGAAATATTATTCATTATTCTCTACTATAATTTATTCTACTTTAACTATAAGTTTTTTGTTCACCCAGTACATCAGATATAGCAGTACGTGCGTACTGTTATATCTTTACCGAAGTAGGTATATGTTGAAAGTTTTACATACTAAATACCAGGTTTAATCCCGTTATTCCAAGTTTTATCTACAACTAGCCTACGAGTCCGCCAAAATTTCCACTAACTATTATGTTTTATTCAAACGCAATACAGCCAAAACATTAGCATACACGAGTTAACACGATAATTCAAACTTGCCAGTCCCCTGCCAAATTCAAATTCCAAAACACATAACTACAGATTCGGTTACATGGTGCAATCAAGTTGGTATTCAGAGCTGTAAACGGTTTACGAGCTTACTTGAGATACACGGCTTTGAGCGATCGGGAATGCCAGGGGATTGAGCGAACTGAATTACAGAAGACTGACCGATTAACAACAGGAAATTTATTAAAATCGATACGAGTTGTTATGACATGGTGTACCTCAGTATAAAAAATATAAATATATCAATTTATTTAATTTCATATCCTTTTTATATCATTTTGAAATAACAATCCTTCTATCTAACTAAATTACAGTATTTTTTTGAAATAAGCTTTATTTAATTTTGTCAATTAAAATGAAACAATCAAAGTTTCTTGACATTACAAGCCAGCTTTTTTCCGCAACTTCGTGTCTTGGGATTTTTCGTAAAGAATCTATCGTGCATCCCGCGGAATCTAAAATTTCTTCCGCGGTAAACTCCCGGACTACTTTTTTGTACTAACCTATAGCCTTTTTCAGGGTTTCAGCTTTAAACGTGCAAATTTTGTAATTTAGGCGTAAGGATATCTTGAGTTCAAACGACATATATAACCATACACCATTCCAAAATACCAAACGAACAATTCCCAATTCCAGCAAACGATATCAACATATCCGTGAAACGGTGTTGTGAATATTCAGACATACGTGCCGACTTTGTTTACCCTGGGTATTGACTCCAAATTCTATTCAGACTCAGTGGAACTGGGCGGACGTCGAACGTACATCATTTCGCATGAGCGACGCTGGTCTTCGGCTGTCTGATGTTGGTTGGTTCATGTTGGCTCACAGGAAAAGTGGTAATCGTAAAATGTTAGTGAACTATAAATAACTGACATAGTTAGAATAGTTAACTAACATACTTCACTAAAAACTAGAAAACAACTATAGTTCGAGGAAAAATTATGATCCCCAATTATAAAAAATACACGCCAGATTTCTTCCGGTGATAGTTTTGACTAGACCGGTTCAACTGTTTTGAAAATTAGACAGACCAAACTTTTTTTTTTTATTTCTACTAATAGAAAAGTTGATGTGTCTGTTTCTTTTGTTAAAATAAGAGCTTACAAGTACAGTATAAGCTTACTTTGGAGCGCAAAGCAAGACGTCGAACGTACGTTATTTTGCATGAACGACGTCGGTCTTGCACTTGTTTGATGTTGGTTGGTTCGTTCATATTGGTTTGCAAGGAGTTGAAGATTTTAATACATACATAAATACATAACATCACGCCCGTAATCCCCGAAGGGGTAGGCAGAGTCAAGGGGGCAGCATGCCCCTTCAACCACATTCAGGCAAAAATAAAGCCGGACTGGGTTAGATAGAAAATTGTGAAAAAGCAGCGACAAGCGGCTAACCTGTCGCCTACACAATCACACACCCAAAACCCGATATGCCATTAGTTGCCTTTTACGACATGCTAGGCAAGAACCACAGTTGGCATATTCTTTTTAAGTCCCATACCAATATGCGACAGTGGGCTGGGTTGGATGGAAAGCTGTGAAAAAGGAGTGACAAGTGGCTAGCTCGTCGCCTACTCAGTCACATACCCAAAACCCCGTTAACCATTAGTCGCCTTTTACGACATGCTAGGCAGGAACCACAGTTGGCACATTCTTTTTTTTTGTCCCAGATCAACATGGGCCAAGTCCCAGACCAACATGGGATTTACATGAGATTTTAATAAATGTCATAAAGGCATACTATTATTATAACTTCACAGGTACCAAACCCTAACTTTCATTCAAGTTTATACGAAACTTTTTGCAGGTAAGTCTAAATTTCACTAAGCCGTTTTCGCCCAAAACACTATAGTTCTAGAATTCAAAATAATCTTGATCAAATTTCTTGGTTAATCTTGAATTTATACTTTATGTATTATGCATGTATGTTTATGCAAATTAAAGCATGGAGCAGTTTCCTGAGAGCTTCACTTCTGTGAAAAGTAGCATTTTGTTATACCAATTACTATAAGACATCGACATTGAAAACATCGTCTCGGTCAGGAGGTGCATGAAACTAACAAGAAAAGTTAAACAACAGACAGTAAAGATTAATCCTTGTTGTAAACGGAGATTGAAATATCTATTCGTCTAGTTTGGAGCAGATTACATTTATATTTACATCTAAGCCCACTCAAATTTATTTCTTTCAAAAGTAACCCTTAAGGAATTGTGGGCTTCAAAGTGTATGCATGTTAGTACGAAATTTTTCTTGCTGGTTTTAATTTGACTGGCTCGACAACGAATTTCGTAGCGACCATGTTCATCAAGAGTAGTGGGTTCCATCCCCACCCAGGGTAAATATCCGTCTGATAAATGGTTGCGTTTTTTCTGTGTCTGGGTATTTATATCTAATATTTATGTATACAGAATGTCCATTGTTCAAAGCAACCTGTACGAACGAAGTTCAGTGATATTGGGGACTTCAATATCCATCGATTGAACTCCTATGTATGCTCTGCGATGTGTTTAATCTGTTGCTATTTACCTACTGCGGGTATAATGATAATGTATCGTTTGACAAGCTCGATGGCACATCCGGTAGTGACCCTGACCCATGGGCCAAGAGTTGTGGATTCGATCCCCATCCAGGACAAATATTCGTATGATAAATACTTGTGTTTGTTCTGTGTCTGGGTGTTAATATCCAATATTTAAGTATGTTTGTAATACCACTATTGTTTCTAATTTCTGACCTTGAAGTCAGATCAGTGTATGTGATACGAAACAAATGTCCTCGGAAGTTACACCGCATAATTAACTAGAAAACTAGTACACTAGTCAGCCGTCCTGCACTTGTGCGCTCATGCAAATGTTCTGCCCGGACACGCGGCGAGTTTTAATTAACACGGACGCCGTTTATTCGCCGGTGCTTTTTTAACTTCTGCTTGACGCTGGTATGACGACTCTTCTACCTATACGTGATTTGCATGTCTTTTCCGTCCATTTCCATGATGGTATCTCTGGAAAGTGATTCAAATATGTTGTCGGTGTGCAAAAATCACTTTTTGCTTCAGATTCAGAAGTATCAAGTTTCAAAATCCAATTGTATATAGATTAAGTATTTCCTACTATAATAAAGTCTTCAACATCATAGCCAGTTGAAATTTAACACTCCAATAAATTGTACGCATTCAATATAGGTAATTTTAAAATGGCATCGCTTGTTCCGTAAGTGGAAAAACGAATGTCATCCACAAATGAATTAGTTTTTATTTAAAAAAATTGAAACCATTGAGAAATCAGCTCTTAGGAATTTAAGAATCAACATGACGTAATCCTTCTTCTTATCATCTTCCCACCGTTATGGCTCGTGATAAGTCAGGGTCCAAACATGGCCCAGAATTTGCCGTAATTGTGTTATACAGGATACGTGTTATCCAACTTGCATGCAACCGTTTTTGTCTCCACATAACCTAAAACTACTAAACTGGTTCCCTGTCGTACACTGTCGCGCGTATGAATATTCAGTCCGCGCGGCTAGTTTTAATTACCGCGGACGCCGCGTATACGCTGCGGCTTTTTAAACTGCTACTAGTCGTTAACTGCAACTAGTAGTAGCAATGGAAGTGTTTAGTTTAGTAACTAGTACTTGTTAGTTTGGTGGCTTAAGGAGTCAAAAAAGAAATAGGAGTTAGAATTTCTTTGTCTGGTTCCCCTGTCCAATGGACACGTAGGTCAGATTGCCTCATACGAGAGGCATGCTAGTTCAAACCCAAGCATTTACTGTTAGATTTGTATGGTAGTCGCCACAATTAAATAAAACACGCACGGGTGAGCGTGTTTAATTAAATTAAATTAATTTTAAAAAGTATTTAATTCAATACGTTTTAGCTTTAACATATAATAACTGTGCAATTGAACTCAAAATTAAAAATTCTTAAAGCTTGAATTAAAAGAAGTTAAAAAAATTATAAACACGCTAAATACTACAGCACGGAGTCCTTTTTTTACCAGTTTGTGTTATGTATGTAGTTGCTTCCCGCTTGCCGAATTTTGGGGGCTTTTATACTACTTCATCATACGAACAAAAGAAATACCACCATAAAACTCAAACAAGGAAAAAGTTGTTTCTAACCTAAAAGCGTCCAAAAATTTTTTTATGTACGAAAATCGCGAAAAATTAAAACATCGCCCGCCGTATCTTGTTGCGCTAACCCCAAAACTCTTGCTAACTTTTCAATTAATCTTATCTCCCAACTGGAACGTGTTTCAAATAAATTCCGCAACACCGCGTCGCCCGTCATTTGACACATAGTAGAGATTAGGAGAGTAGACAACTTCTACAAGCGTACCATGACGCATTGCGAATTGAATTTTTTACCTTAAGTTTATAGATTTAAGTATGTTGCTCGCACTCTCTATTTTTAAAGCTACAATAATCATAACATAACATCACGCCCATAATCCCCCAAAGGGGAGGGAGAGTCAAAGGGACCGCTGGGCCATTTAACCACATTCAGCCAAAAATAAAATTGGGCTGGTATAGATGAAAAATTGTAAAAAGGTAGGGATATGGATATAGATCGCATACCCAAAACCCGATGCGCCATTATTCGCCTTGTACGACATGCTAGGCAAGAAACACAGTTGGCAATTTTTTTTAAGTCCCAGACCAACGCGGGATAGTCCCAGATCAACACGGGACTACAATAATCGATGAAGCCAAAATAAAGTAGCAGCATTCTAGTGGTAAATACTTTATGAAATTCTAGCGTTCAATTGCAACCATAGACAAAGTCTACTTTTAATATTAAAAAACGACCAATGTCAAAGGAATAGAGTTTTCAAAGTAGAATTGATTTGAGACCTCTCATCTGCATAAGGCTTGCATAGACGTTCAAATTTGATACGACCTAGACCGACAAACCAAATGCGCACATAGATCCGATGCCATAACTAGTTGATGATAATAATTAGTTAAGTTAGAGTTAGGAGTCAAGGTAAGAATAGGCATGCTCCGGTGGTTCGGACATGTGGAAAGAATGAGTGACGAAAGATTGACTAAACAGATATACAATGCGAATGTGGACTACTTCCGCTTTGCACTATGTCGACCGGTCCTCCGACGGGACGTCCCCACTTTAATTGAATTTGGACGGTTTTTGGGACAGGTTGTTTACTTTGAATATCTAATGTGGGACTTGATTTATTCTAAGCATTGGTAAACATGAGGCTTAGTACTTAAATTGATTTCTAATGTACAGCCCTTTTTGGTTTCAGGGCTAATGTATTGGATAAATAATAAAATAAATAAATATCAGACTACATCACATACATTGATCTGACTCCGAGGTAAGTAGCTTAAGCACTTGTGTTACGGATATCAGAAACAACAGTGGTATTACAAATATATACTTAAATATTCAATAATAACACCCAGACACAGAACAAACACATGTTTGTCCTGGGTGGGGATCGAACCCACAACTCTTGGCGTATGCGAGAAGAGAAGAAATCGAGCTAGTCAATTGGATGTTAGTTTATTAAGCTTTTAGGGAATAGTTTGTGTTTTCAACAGTCTTTTATTTCAATTAAAAAAACTTTGGTATGGGACATAAAAAGATGAACGAACGAATGAACGACTTAAAAAGAATATGCGAACTGTGTCCCTTGCTTGTTAAGCACCCTTTTTCATTTTAAGCGAGTAATGTTGTGTAGGGTACTAGACCGGTGATTGTGTATGTGATATGCTAGCCACTTGTAATTTTTTTTACAATTTAGACTTATTATATGTAACTATAACATTACGTAATTATTTCGGACCAAAAAAAAACAGTTCAACTGCCAAACAATTCGAACTTCCGAACAATTACAATTCATTTTGGATTGTCTTATGTATATATTCAAAAATATTGAATTATTTCCTAAAAAGTCAAATTTTCAAAGTTTTAATACTAGAAATAAACACACACTTGCTGTTCCTAATCATAGACCCTAAAGAGTTGTAATTCATTTATTGGTCTAAGTATTAAAATGTTTAATAAACTACCACAAATTATTATAACACTACCCCTTACATAAGTTAAAATTATACATTAAATCATTCTTAATGAGTAAGGGCTATTACAAGATACAAGATTACCTCATTGACAAGTATTTATGGTTAATTTCATAATCAAGTGTTCACCTGCAGTGATAATCAGCTAGTCTGAGTATAGGTTAATTAACTAACTAACTAACTAAACTTCACGCCACTTCCCTAGCGGGGTAGGTTAATTAAGTTTACAAATATGTAAAATTTGAAAATTTAAAAGAGTAATTATCGAGTTTCTTGCCGGTTTCTTCTCGATAGAGTCTACCTTCCGAACCGGTGGTAGTATTATTTCTTATCGTTTTTTTATGTGACCATTGTAAGTGGTTTCTTAAAGCCCGTATAATAAAGATATTTTTGAATTTTGAATTTGAATTGCAAAAGAATAACTTAAAATAACCGCCTCAAATAAGGTTATATTTAAATTAATTATGTCTTAGAATTGTTTGTGTCTACAATCTAAGTAGAATCAGTTAAAGCAACGCCCCCAGAATTTGTCCATATAAGAATAAATGTATTCACGCAGATACCCTATTTGTATAAATTTCTCTTAACAGATTTTCGTAGGTTTATATCAATACATGTAAGTCTGACATCAGAGTTCACAGTTCATCTTAGCAATTCATTCTATTTTATCCAATCTACCTTCAAAAGGTCACTGCCTATTTTTTCATAAGCATTATTCTAAGAGGGTATTAGTATAATTGTATGTTTCCGCGCAGTGATTACAATCCTCGGTCGAGAGTGGCACCAAAGACAATATTATCTATTATTATTACAGGCTTATGATGGAACGAAACAAATATACAACTTGGCAAATATGTATTAGTTTCTGCTATTGGCATTCCACAGGCACAACTTCGTTCAAATATGGTGCTCAGTAGTGCTGCGAAAATGCTTATTCAAATCAAATGTATCGATGAAATGATTTATCATACCTAACTAATATCTATCGAACGCTGTGTCTAGTTGCTTATTGGGATCCGGTAGACTACGATCCTAAAAGCGACTCTTGTTATTAATATTGAAGCAACTGCTATCTGCACATAATATAATGACAAGGACAAAGATTTACAAATTCTTAGTTTATTAAGTTTTGATGTAGTCGGACAAACTGAATCAATGCGTAACAGTGTTCCTCGTACCTCTAAGTTTGTAATATAGACCAATACTTCGATTTTTTAAAACTCAGAAATACACTATCCTTGACGATTTCAGCGGCGATTTAACTATAAAAACCTCGGGTGTGCCAAACACCCGAGGGTTAAAAGCATTTTCTGTCAACATTGAGTGGGTTAGCCATGTTAGGGCCAACCTAACATGGCTAACCTACTCAATATTGACAGCAAATGCTTTTAACCCCTTTCAAATTAAGGCTAATGCCCAATATTTAATAATTTGAAACTAGCGCTAATAAAAGTGATTTAACCTTGATAACTTGATTCGTCGCGGCTAAACTAAAAACTACAGTAGATGCGTAATCCTTTTGTTGCGCTATTGTAACAATTCCGTCCCCAGTGTCTCGATAGACGTTATTTATAATCACGGACTAGTAAAAAAAAGGACTCCGCACCACTAACTGGACGTTAAAGCTCCGCAGGTGCGCCAAGTTGACATGCTACTTACGTCACACATTGACATTAACGCTCCAAATGACAGATTTCCGATATCTGCTATCTCACTCACACATGCATAAACGTAGCTTCACGTTGTAGTATGACAGCGCGGAGTTCTTCTTTATTTACTTGTCCGTGTTTATAGACAAACATTTTATCGATATCACCAACTGTAATGTCACATCACTAGTCCGTGCATCAGAGGGCAACTTCCCCAACTCGTATAAAGATAAAGAATCCGCGTCGTTACAGCCTTTGTTTTGTTAGATACTGTTGTGCAAACAAGGAAACGCCGCCTCGGCGGTTTCGTGATTTTGCGTGTGATGCGATGCTTCGTCGGCTATGCCAGTTGACATCGCCAACCGTTATATATATCTAGGCAAAAGGAAATGAGGCTTTCATGCCTTAAACGCCATACTTTTTTTTTAACTGACACACCAATACTCTAGTGTCCAACTAAGCTTATAAGTTTGGGCTATGGATACTTAAATACATTTATAAACATCCATGTTCATCACACGAAACACAAATCTAGACACACAATATAAATAAATTAATTAATAAATATCACACTACATCACATAGGCAATGATCTGACTCCGAGCAAGGTAGTTTAAGCACTTGTGTTACGGATATCAGAATCAACAGTGGTATTACAAATATACTTAAATATTCAATATTAACACCCAGACACAGAACAAACACAAATATTCATCATACGAATGTTTGTCATGGGTGGGGATCGAACCCAAAACTCTTGGCGCATGGGGCAGGGTCACTACCGAATGAGCCATCGAGCCAGTCACATTTATATCCGTCTATTGTTATGCTTTAAAAGTATCTTAGAATCCCATTTCTCACTCAACTCTACTTCCATTAAAAATCACTCACGACAGTCGCAAGCTAGCGAACTAACTCATATTTCTCAGTGTCAACGTCATATTGTTACTTCTGAGATTAAAAGTCTAAAATATGCAGAGGCAACTTCCCTTGGTCGCTGACAGCAGCTAATATCTTATTTAGAACATAAATCACTCGTAATTTTGAAATAATATCTCGACGAAGCGTACGAATGGAATAGAGTGAGCAAGTGGTTTAAAAGTTTATGAGCGTGTAGTCTATGACCCTTAGTAATGTCAACAATTTGGTGTTGTCCTATTTTGACTTTTTCTAAGGTGAAATCGACTACTTACTAATATAACATAACATTACGCCCGTAATCCCCGAAGGGGTAGGCAGAGTTAAAGGAGCAGCAGTCCCCTTTAACCAAATTCAGCAAAAAATAAAACTGGACTGGGTTAGATAGAAAATTGTGAAAAACTAGTGACAAGTGGCTAGCTTGTCGCCTACACAATACATACCCAAAACCCGATATACCATTAGACGACATGCTAGACAAGAAACACAGTTGGCACATTATTTTTAAGTCCCAGACCAAATCGGGACAATGAGATGGGTTAGATGGAAAATTACCTACTTATATTTTTTGATAATAATTGTTTGTATTATCTATATCTTTGTTATGTCGTGGCTTCCGTTTCTGGCGATGGTTTGTAATAACATAGGTAAGAAAGTAACTAATATTGATTTACTTGTATGCAGTATATGTTATATATATAAAAATGTATATACAAGCGATGTTGATGCAGTTTTCATCAATAGATACACAGCAATTCCAGAGGAAGGTTTTTATACATTATATGTTGTTTTATGCTCAACGTGCAAAAAAAAAAATTTTTTTTTTTACTAGCGTCTGCTTGCGTGATTTATCGATAAAACATAGCCACTATTCCAGTCTATAATTTGTGTTTGTGCCTAATTTTATCCAGAAACTTCTAGTAGTTTTTGAATTTAAATTAAACATACAAAAATATTTATGGCTGAATGTCTCTGCCTACCTCTTCCGGTATTATGGGCGTGATGTTATGTTATGGATGTTATGTTACAAAAATACAAATATTTCCTTTTTAATTTTAGTGTAAAAAAAATAAGCATTAACTTTAATAGTTCCTTCCAACACGCATTAAACAGAGTTTATTTATTTGTTTACGTGTCCGCCTCTAGTACTCTTCGTAGCTCAACAAAACACGAAGATATTTCACGAAATCGCCAGACCGACGGCCAACTTGCCGGGAACTCGGGAGAACTTGAGAATTTTGACTGATGGACGGAACCGGGATACGGGATTACACTCCCGAAAACTGAGACAAGGTGCGCCTTTAATATTTATGGATCACCGGGTTGGAGGAAAGACGGGGGTTTGTGGTTCATTGTTACATACATACATAACTTTACGCCCGTATCCCGGAAGGGATAGCAGAGTCAAAGGGCAGCAAGTCCCTTTAACCACAGCCAAAAATGAAACTAGACTAGGTCAGTTTAGTCCCGTCAGTATTATTTCTAGATGGAAAATTGTGAAAAAGTAGTGGCTAGCTCGTCGCCTACACAATTACATATCCAAAACCCGATGTTTCATTAGTCGTCTTTTACGACATGCAAGGCAATAGGCACAGATGGATAATTAAGAATTAATAATTAGGTTTGTAATGAAGTTAAAGAAGCTTACTGTTCCTCAGACTCTGCCACTAACTTTATAGGTATTGCGGTCGTATTGTATACAAATAAATATTAAATAAATATCCGACTACATCACATTCACTGATCTGACTCCGAGGTAAGTAGCTTAAGCACTTGCGTTACAGATATCAGAATCAACAGCGGTAAATTGGATATTAACACGCAGACACAGGACAAATACAAGTATATATCCCACGAATGTTTGTCCTGGGTAGAACCCGCAGCCCTGCAGGGTCCAGCGTCATATGCTGGATGGCAATCCCTACCATCAACCCATGCTATATATTCTACTACACACATCAAGTTTGATATCTCGCTTTGCTTACATTTGCGAGTATGTGCCGGCTTTTAGGCCGATGCCAAAGGTAATTACAGACTGAACAAACTAGGTTTCTCTTTGATCAACTGAAAACCTATCGTATCGTATAGGTATTTCATATGGTGCGAAAGTGATGTACTTAAACTATTGCTATGTTTTTATTAAAAGTAAGTATTTAGCAGATCTTGTTTTCGTTTGATGTCCTATGTTGGTCTTGGACTTCAGAAGAATGTGTTTCTTGTCTAGCAAGTCTTAAAAGGCGAATAATGGTATATGGGGTTTTGGGTATGTGATTGTGTAGGCGACGAGCTAGCCACTTGTCATTACTGTTTCACAATTTTCAATATAATCCAGCCCAGTTTTATTTTTGGCTGAATGTGATTAGAGGGGCCTGCTGCCCCTTTGACTCTGCCTACCCCTTCGGGGATTATCGGCGTGATGTTATGAATGTATGTCGTTTTCATTTTACTTTTTAAAATTATATGATTTTAAACTTCACATTCATATCAGATAGAAATAATACAAACGAAACTTAACGCGATATGCATGAGTACATGAGTATTTACAGCTTGACGTTTCGGCCATGTTGCAACGACCTTGGTCGCAAGCAGACTATGCAAAATTAAATGTTAAACACCAGAGATACAGGCTCGGGTTTGAACCAGCACCCCTCGGTTGAGAGGCGCTTGTTTTACCACCGCAATCATACCTACCAATCAACCTAATGTATTGCTAGCCGATATCAGTCACGGCGACCAATCCCAACGAGGATTAGCCATCTGCGCAGGAGGTATTATGCACAAGTGTGTGCGCAAACACAGGTGCACTCTCTATTCCTTCACTCTCATAGTCCGGTGTGACGGCAATTCCACATGACCGGAGGACAGGCGCAGGACCAACGGCTTAACGTGCTTTCCGAGGCACAGGGGTGTATATACTGCTAAATTTCTGACTCCGGACTGTTACTGAGTAATTTCAATATTGAATTTACTAGCCACAAATTTTTGGCCCGACTCGGGATTTAGACCCGGGACCTCTTGGTCTTTAGGTGGCGCATGCTACCACTAGACTAACGAGGCAGTCACCTACCTATTAGAATGTAGGTGTAGTATTGGTTTATGTACAATAGGGTAGACGACACTAACATAACCTAAGGCGGGTTCAGACGAGTGGAACGTGTAATGTAACAAGTAAGGTAACGATAATTTTGCGTCAGAATGGAACTATTATTGAAACATTACATGTAACGCTCGCGCCTGCGCTTGCACTGATCTATCGGCTATCGGTTTTTTGCGAGAACACTAAGGCGGAACAGCTCTTGAACAAGATTCGCGCATATGATCCACGTAATGTTGCATTATTCGTTACACTCGTCTGGCCATGTGGTGATAGCCTCAACAATGTCATCAAAACTGAGTAAGCAAAATATATCCTAAGATTACATTTCAAACCACCCATTTGCATGCCAACTACTTATTACCGCTAAACGCAATATCACTACATCAAAGAGGGACAGAGCGTGAAAAGAGAGGGATGAAAGTAATTACTTCCACATTTTGAAATAGGACAAGTGGGTTGATAAACGAGGGGCCGGGGTGAGGCACCGCGGCGTCAGCAGCGTACGAGCCGGATTTATTTGGGAGATATGTTACTGTGCGGTAGATCAATGGTGAGGACGCCTCATATGCGAGGAATGCGGGTTCAAACCCGGGCATCTGAATTTTTCAAATCTATGTACGTGATTATACTAGCTCGGCGGTGAAGAATCGTGATGGAACTCGCACATTTAAACAACTTTTGTTAGAAACAATGATTTAAATTGTTCGGTTCCTATCATAGGGTTCAGATTGGCAGTCGCTTCAATGTGATTAACAGACTCACTAAATCCTGGATCATGGTTTATAAGTGGTTTTGATTGTGTAGGCAACAAGCTAGCCACTTATTACTACTTTTTTCACAATTTTCCATCTAACCCTGCCCAGTTTTATTTTTGGCTCAATGTGGTTAAAGGGGCCTGCTGTCCCTTTGACTTTGAATACCACTACGGGGATTATGGGCGTGATGTTATGTATGTATGGTTTAGGCGGACTAAGCACGGGATTTAAAGATAGTAAGAAGATGATGATATATTGTAAGCCTGCGCTGATTTATTGCGCTCACTCATTGTAATATACATATAACACTTTCTATCCAATATTTTTTCTATATAGTAACTAGTTTCTCCATAACTAATGTAAAAACCAGGTTTCGTCTATCTGTGGACATAATACAGGGATTTACCCTTATCCCTTAGATTTTCCTGCAAAAACTAATTCATCATCAACAAGTAGAAAATAGATTCCTGAATCAATACTTTTATTTTTTTTTAATATCGCAAAGTTTGGTGATGTTAAAAGCATAAAAATTGGCACCATTAAAAACTTTAAACTCCAACAGTATTTAAAAAAACTTTCGCGACCCACTTTCAGCTGCCGAAATAAATAGAACAGTTTCATATAAGCGTTATAGGAGTTGGCAACTATTCGAAATGATTGGAAATATCCAAGTTTTAATTATTTCTCGAACGAGACCGATACTCGGAGGAAAATCGGGAGGGACTCGTAGCAGTCTCCGAGTTTCAAATAAAATGGATTCTTTTCTGGGAGAGTTAGGAATTACGTAACACTTAGAGACTGGAATTCTTTATTCGTTAAATACAGGGATTAAAATGTGCCAGGTGAGAGGATTAAAAATAGGTTTGGTAACGTAACGTTGGCAATGTGAAATTCGCCATCTGGATTCATTATAACTAACAGATCTACTTTTGCTATACAATCTTATTTTTAGGATGGAGGAGCCGCGCAAAGCCCACGCTCACCTACCACGACCAGATTGGTCGTGTATTAACAGAAGGTGATTTTAGGAGTTATAAAAACCGTAGAGCTTGTATGAAAAGGATCATGAATGTTTAAGAGGCGAGTGAGGTGTGTAAGTATCGTGTCATACGGCGTTCGGTTCTCTCTGCCTACCCCGCTAGGGAAGTGGCGTGAAGTTTAGTTTAGTTAGTTAGTTAGTTTATTTTTAGTATATACGAAACCTGAAAACTGTTTTTACAGAATCGTTAATATAATCGATTGCAATAGCTTCTATACTATGTTATATTTTGACCAAATAATAATATTTATAAAACCAAAAAATAAGTTATACTTGTTAGTATGTCACAAGGTCGTTTAGTCCCGTTTGTATTAGTTATGAGCGCAAGCGCGCAAAATACTATACTACAGCACAAAAGCTTATTGAGATCTTGATCTTGAGATTTTGAGAAATCATTTCTTTTTATATAATCATTTTTTTTTATACTGATTCCTTGAATGTAAATATTTGACCCGCTTTTCGGTTATCGTATATATTAGTATACACATACGCATGTGTAATTTATACTTGTATATAATTTTTATGACGAATGTTGTATTCTACAGAACGGTATTATATTAAATTTATTTACAGATAATTTTATTTCATACTCTTGATTCTCTTGTAGCATAGTAAAGTCAATACAGCTTTTTCTTTCTTTTTCAGGCAGGTTCTAATCAAGAAGTTGGTGTTAGTAGATATCACCAGCTCAAGAACTACTCGTCAACACATTAAAACCAGTAATAAGACTGCAGTTGGCAACGGACGTGACCTACATTTTCTAGTTTCTGATTGTTTACGATAATTCCTATGGAATGATATCCTTATCATTCAGTACAACAGCTTCTTGATGTCTGTAGATATTGCCAGTTAAAAGAATACTCTTCAGCTGCTTAAGACCGTTAATGAGACTGCAGTTAGCAACAGACGTGACCTGCGTTTTCTAGTTTTCTGATTGTTTGTGATAGTTGCGCTGAAAGGAGGTTCCAGAGTATTGTTTTAGTTGATCATGTTGATTTTCTTTTTTTTTGTGTAGTCAAATACTATTTTAGGGTTGGCATTGTTTTTTGGCTCGCTTTACGTTGGAATCAGCTTTTTAGATGACTTATGAGCTTTCTCATTTTGGTCTGAGACTCAAAAATAATGTTTCAACTGTGTTTCTTGCCTAGGTTGTCGTAAAAGGCGACTAATGGTATATCGGGTTTTGGGTGTGTGATTGTGTAGGCGACAAGCTAGCCGCTTGTCACTACTTTTTTTAAATTTTCTATCTATCTGAAGTAAAATTTTGGCAGAATGTGGCTAAAGGGGCCTGCGGCCCTTTTGACTCGGCCTACCCCTTCAGGGATTATGGCCGTGATATTTATGTATATTATGTTTGTGTTTTTCTCATCGGTCATGTGAAATAAAACTGATAATCACTTATTTTTTTACACAAACTAGCTCTTCGCCTCTATAATCACACACCCAAAATATTCCATACACCATTAGTCGTCTTTATGATACATTTTTACATAGGAATACAGAATTCTGCAATAGAGCGGTGGTAGCTCAATGGACACGGTAAGGACACGCCCCGCTTAATCGAAGAGTGCGAGTTCAAACCCGGGCACGTACCTGTGGATTTTTCAAATCTATGTACGTATTTATACCACTAGCTCGAATTGTCTAGGGTTACGAAGGTCAGATCGGCAGTTGCTTTAATGTAATTACCAGACTCGCTAAATCCTGGATCATGGTCTAAGCGGACCCCGTCTAAATACGGGACATAACACAAGGAAGATGATGACAGAATTCCACAATACCGATCAGATAACATCCCTTTACATTCAATCACACCCCCGAACCTTGTAACGCTTCTCTTCATAAATATAACCCCAACCCCCTCCTATGTTTTACATTGTAATTGACACAGCATCTATTATTCATGCAAGGGAAATAACATGCCGTTTTTTTCTTAGGCCCGTCGCGTGAAAAATTGAGCTGACACGTTTTAATGGGGGCGGGGTAATTTTCTTGTTATTTTTTGGAGTACCGCAGGTTTCTTCTGAGGTTCGTTGTGAAATATTTTTTATATAATAATAATAATAAATAAATAAATTCTCCAGACTGACACACCAATTCCCTAGTTCCAAACTAAGCTTATGCTTGTCCTATAGATATTAGGTGAACGGATAGACATACTTAAATACGTTATAAACATCTATGACTCGAGTACAAATGTCCATGTTCATCAAACATTTTCCCCTAGCGGGATTCGAACCCGCGACCCTCGGTTTTGTGACCAGGGTCTGTGGTCAGGAAACACAGTTGGCACATTTTTTTTTTAAGTTCCAAACCAACATGGGACAACACATACAGAATTCATATATAAAGAGAACCCCTTACTCATATACAATTTGCGCTTAGTAATGTTTCACTAATTTATTCAAATGAAAACGCTGTTTCATATAAGATAATTAGGTCCAAATATGATGTATTATTAGTAGAATTATTATAAAAGTACCTATTAGTAGTAGTAGCTTTAATATCATTATAGTTTAATTATCTTAGGCCACGACTCTACCTGTATAGAGTTTTATTGAGACATTACAGTATGTCAAGCGGGATCTTGCCATTTTTAGGAGTTAAATTGTATTGTATATGCCCTTTTAAATGATTTTAGGATTTGTTGAGTAGCTTATAAGTAAAAGCGTAACAGACAGACAAGCAGACATAGTTACTTTTGGATTATATTGAGACATTTAACCACCCATTTTTATTAATACAGATTTTCGATCAATCGCGTCCTTACGATACTGCATAATATAATGAACGATCCGTAAATTGAACTCCACAAATTCAACTTGGCGACTAACTCTGACAATTACAGCGACAAGACTCTACGTAGAGACCGCATTAAGAGTTTCGAGCTCTCCGCAGCTGTAACTCTACATTCGGACCGACAACTAACAACCTCTAGCGGACTCTAAGAGTGGATACTCGGCCACCGCAGTAACACTGCTGTCCTCTATATAGTTGTAGAGCTGATGTAGAGCTTTCAATGTTTACCGTTTGTTGATATCTTATCTTCTTTCAAGGGTTTTGACCTCCATTACTTTATATACATTCACTCAAGGAAATAGGGCTGTCTCTCATAGAAATCTCAGAGTTTAAAACCTCTCTCAACAACGCTCTTTGGCTGAAGGTGTGGGTATTTCCACAAAACTATAAATAAATAAATAAATTTTCCAGACTGACACACCAATATCCTAGTTCCAAACTTAGCCTATGCTTGTGCTATGGATAACTAGACGGATAGACATACTTAAATACGTTTAGAAACATCCATGACTCGAGTACAAATGTCCATGTTCATCACACGAAACATTTGCCTCTAGCGGTATTCAAACCCGCGACCCTTGGTTTCGTTGCCAGGGTCTCTAACCCCTCGACCAACGGGCCAGTCATATAAAATATCTACCTCTCACTATTCGAGTTTAAGGGTCATATAAATTTCTCCATAGAACCTCGGAAGTTCTATCGACCTTGCACAGTTAAACTCTTAAACGTCAAGTAATAGTTTAAGCACCTATCGTGCTACAATGTAGCGTCAGCCTAAAGTTTGCGCCAAACCTCGCCGTGGCATTATGCGGCGACAGCGACAAATTAACGCGCGCTCGTGACGGAATATTATAAAGTTTACGGGACGCGTCAGCGCCAGTGTGTTAACCAACATCGTACAGACAGGTTGATGTACTATGCATTTATATACTTGTTGTAAGACTTGCCTTTTTTTAATGAAGTGTGCGTGTCTCCGCAACAACTGACCTGGACGAGCTATGAAACAATGAGTTAGTTTAAGTCTTTTGACCGATTTACCTATAGTTAAAGTTTTGCTACTTTAAAACCGTGACTTCTTAACTTTTTCCGATGAATCAATGACCTTTCACTATTAAATTCCCTAAAAAGCCTGAACTGGTATAGGGCGCCTAATTGTGCTAAAATAGGACTTGAGCCTTCTCGATAGAGCGCACGGCGGCATTATGCGGTGCCGGCGACAAATTAACGCGCGTTTGTGACGAAATGTTATAAAGTTTGCGGAACTCGTCAGCGCCAGTGTGTTGACAAACATCGTATAGATAGACAAGTATAACTCTTTTTAGATCATATACTGGTAAAAGACTAGTCAAGTAGCTTTAATTTATTGTTTAACGTTTCGTCGAAGAATAAAACGCTGTATGATTCAGGAGACGTTCTTTTGGCTTTTATAAGCATCTGTAAAACGTTAAATGTCCTCGAGTGGCTGCTTATTCCTGTAACAATAACACATATTGGCAAGATAAGCATGCACTCCAAATTATTGATCTTTAATGAGGCAACAAATATAGCAACCTGTCTACTGTATTGCAATAAACAGACTGCTGTTTCAAAAGGTGAGTCAACAAATGACGTTGATTGACCTGTCGGCTATTGATATAATAAAAATTATAATTTATTTATGTTAACTTTGATATATATGAGATAATACTATTGACCTATGACTAGTAGACAACTTAAACATCCTGCAATAGTTAAGAGCCAAAATCTATAATGAGCCTCCAGTTATCAATTAACTTCACGGCGGCATTATGCGGCGACGGCGACAAATTGACGCGCGCTAGTGACAGAATATTATAAAGTTTACGGTCGCGTCAGCGTCACACTGCCGTTATGGGTTAAAGTGCTTTGAAGGTACACAAAACACTTTAACGTTACATATATTGTACTGTATTAGGTAGTGATGCATGCGTGTATGCTATTTTAGTTTATCTTATACAGAACTAAAATCATTTGATTGCATTTTGGTTACAGTACTGAACTCCAAAATAGCTGACTTTGGCGGTAAGAGTGGTAACATAAAGTGGATATTTAGTTAAACAGTACAAATATCAGTTCTGAGATTTGTGGTCGCGATGGAGTGTAGGGCGGCATTATACGGCGATAGCGACAAACAATTGAATTCTGACGCATGCATCAACAATTATCAGTTCTGACGCGCTCGTGACGAAATGTTATAAAGTTTTCGGGATGCGTCAGCGTCACACTGTCGATGTTATCACACTGTAGGTTAGAGTATTTTGAGCAAAAGTATAGTTACATATTCTACGCCATTTTAAGCGATATATATTATAAGCACCTAACCTTCTCCTTCCATAATTCCCCAGACCTCAATGGAGCTTACTGCGACATTATGCGGCGACGGCGACAAGTTAACGCTCGCTAGTGACGGAATGTTATAAAGTTTGCGGGACGCGTCATCGTCACACTGTAGCTGTGAGCGAGCTATGGATTAAAGTGATTTGAACGAGTATGCAATGTAGTGTAGTTTCATGCGTTATTACATATATTCAATGGAACGTAATGGTATGGACGCTGCCTCACATGCGAGAAATGCTGATTCAAATCTCGACGTCCATGCTTCTAGATTTTTTTAATGCTTTCAATCTTACAATCTATGTACGGATTAAGCAAATTCAAATTACTATGAAATCATGATCCCATTAACGTGATGCCTTTAAAATTATGGTGGCAATAGTAGCCAAACTTACATACAATTTTAAGGATGAATGTGTGAATTTCAAGAAAACCCTGCCTCAAAACGAAAATTATAACTGGAGTAAAATATACTCTACAATTTTTCTAGTTATAAAAAAAAATCAAACGGAATCCTATGACAAAATTTCGAGCACTTATTCTTAAATACGTGGATATCTGATACATTAAATCTAAGTTGAAATATGACAACCTTTTATTTTCATTAATCCGGCAGAATAGAACACGCGTTCGAAGTGTATGCACTAAAGGAGCAATGTATTCTTAAATCTATTATTATGTAACCTTTTTACTTTATATTCCCGTATCTCATTCAAATGTATCAAAATTATGTTCTTTAAAATCAAACTTTCATAAAGAGCATTATGCATTCAAAACTCAGTTCGGTGAAGGATCCGAAAATGCAACTGCTTCAAGATTTCAAGCTGATCTCACTTGCATACTACATTTTGTGGTCTGAAAATTAAGTTGGTATACAATCACGCTACACTCTAGATATAGATAAGAATTTTATTGTCTTCCTGACGGTAAGTTCTGTTTTTAATCGGGACTTAAGACCTGCCTGTTCGGTCTGCTTAGACTAATATGTACGTTGCTATGTTAGGCGGGGACTTAAAAGTATTGTAGCAACTGTGGCAGGTAATGGGTGGGTAGAGTCATAGGCAGCAAGCCCCTTTAACCTCATTCAGCTATAAGTAAAAATGATACAGAAAAATTGCGTAAAATTTGTGACAAGTGGCTAGTCCACACAATCACATACTCAAAACCCGATATACCATTATTTTATGACAAGCTAAGCAAGGAACTCAGTTGGCGCATTTTTTTTAGTCCCAGACTAACATGGGACAGTCCTAAAACAACATGGGACGGTCCTAGACCTACATGGGACCAAACAACAGGTACATTATGTATGAACATAGACATGTAGTTCTGTGTCTCAGTATGTCACAAGCTCAAGTAACATCATTTGTCAATCAGGAACACCCCTATATCTCGCGTACCATTTTCACCTTGCAAATTTTTGCCCTGGGTTACTGAATGGCGAAATTATACCGGGACTACGAGATCACACGGTAATGTTAAAAATAACTCTCGGTACTCTTGGATCTTTTTTGCAACCGACTTCAAAAAAAGGAGGAGGTTCTCAATTCAACCGTATATATATATATATTTTTTATTATTTTTTTATTCGCGTATAATTATGGTTTGCTTTTACTTGTTTGTATTAAGACGGCAGTTGATTTAAGATATTATGTATGTAAAATTAGCTTAAGATTGGAGAAACTGATTTATTCGTAACTGACTTTGGCTGTAAAGTGACAAGCTTCTTGCTGTTACAATAATAATTAAAGAGCTAATTTAAATTTAAAATACATTATTATCCAATTTTGTGATATGCAAAACTACAGATTGTTGGTTCATCCACCCGTATCATCGCACCTGCAATCCCCGAGCAATGCATTCTTAAACCACATTTTTTTCTTAAATCACACAACCCAGCCAAAAACCGACTTTGATTCGTCACCGACATAATCACAAACCATATGTGGTTTGAATATGTTGGGTATGCCCAATACACCATTAGTCGCTTTTGCAATATGCTAGCTAAGAAGCACAATTAGTACATTATTTCAACGTCGATAGAAAAATATATTTGGTATTTCATTGCCGAGTTCAAGAACAACTATCTGACGAATCAAATCTTTGTATAAGTAATTAACACTAATGATGTAATAAATTCAATTAAACCCTTCACCGCCGTTTCAAACTCTAAACGCAAGGCGATTAGGTCCCTAATTCAAATCTAATTCATCGTCCCAAGTTGGGATCACGTGCATAGTTCCCGTCACCGCTACATCTGGTAGTTACCGGTTGTCTACTTGTTTGTTTGAAGTTTGCCGCTTCCCATTAGATTAGTTCTAGAATTCATTACCAGAATTTGCTTGCACAAATGCTCAACGTGAACAGTTGGCCGTTAAAGCGTTAACAGTTTGGAAGCTAGAAATTTTCAGATTTATTAAACTTTAGTGTGTGATTCAAGCTCAAATCATAAATAGGAATAAATTTTTCAAACATTACCGCCAAACTATTGGCTTTAGTCTGGGTTCGAATGACAGGCCCGTTAGTCGTGTGGTCAGAGACCTTGTCCACGAACCAGGGGTCGCGGGTTCGAATCCTGCTAGGAGCAAATGTTTCGTGTGATGAACATGGACATGTGTACTCGAGTCATGGATGTATAAAAACGTAATTAAATATGTATATCCGTTCGCCTAGTCTCCTTAACACAAGCTTATAAGTTTATTTTGGGACTAGGGAATTGGTGTGTCAGTCTGGAGGATTTATTTATTTATTATTTATTAAGAGTCAATAAATCTAAGAATGTTTTGCGAGTCTGTCCCTTTAATAGGCGAGTCAAATACATTGAATCACCGCCACGTACCTCATTGTTTCAACATCCAAGTACCTTTGCGATATTTACTTGACGAATTTGTGTTAACAACATACATACATACATACTATAATGCCCCCAATGCAAACAGGGGTAGAGTCTAAAAAACAATAGGAATTAAATGACAATAAAATCTGCCAAAATAAAATTCTAAGTTGGGTTCGATGAGTATTCTTATCTTACTAATATTATAAACGCGAAACTTTGTATGGATGATGGATGTGGGGATGTTTGTTACTCTTTCACGCAAAAAGTACTGCATGGATTTTAATGAAACTTTGCCATAGTATAGCTTATACATTAGAATAACACATAAGCTATGTCTCATCAATGTACGATGCGAGCAAAGCCGCTGGCATAAGATAGTCTATACTAATATTATGAGAACGCTAAAGATTTTTTTTTTGTTTGCTTCAACGCGCTAATCTCAGGAACTACTGGTCCGATACACCATTAGTCGCCTTTTACGACATTGCTATGCAAGGAATACAGCTTGGTACATTGTTTTTGAGTCCTAAATGTAACATTATTTGAACAACACACCAATAGTAAGTATAACATTCTCATTTAACACCTCTTCGCCAGCTTTCAACAAACTAACGCTTCAAAACCAAAGACTCCCCCACCTCGCACCCCACCCCTTTTATTAATGACCTCAATCCGAATGAAGTCAACTCCAATATTTCCAGGCTGAGCATCAACCCGGCTAGGCTCCGTGAAGTTGCTTCGGGAATAGGCGATTTGTCACCCGTCAGCTGTGTACCTGGAAGCCATTTTGAATTTTCGCTTAAGATTTATCGGGTCCGTACAGTTTGTGAAGTGGCGGATTGCTTTTGTTAGTCGCTAATTTTATTGGAATGCTGGTCTGGGAGTTGAAAAAATTTACCAACACTTCATTCTTTGGTTAACACGTCGTAAATGTCGGTTGTTGAATGGGACTGGAAGGAACGTGCCAACTGTGTTCGTTGCTCAACAAGTCGTTAAAGGCGACTTGGTGATGGGATTGTTTAGGGGAAAAGCTAAAAGATTTCCACAATTTTTTCGGAATTTCTATTTACCCCATTTAATTTGGGGATACAAATATTAAGATATATACTTAATGGAGAACGATATACACAACTTAATGTTTTAAATCAGAAATTAAATTTAATTTATATAAAAAAAAAATGACGTTTATTAAATACCGTTTGTCTTAATAAATAATTTGTTGCAATTAAGTACATAATTTATTTCAACACCGATAAATGATTAGAAACTATGATATCATACATGGTGTTCAATTATAAAATAAGTAAATTAGAAAATTGAAAAATCCTAAGTAAACCTTTTTTGTTAAACACTCATAAGATAATATTTATAATGCTTCTAAAATGTTTAGAGTAAGGCTGTATACGCGTTCATATCATAGCGTAAGTTGTACATAATTATTGTAAAAAAAAAAACGTATTACGAAAATACACTTTAAATGGTACACCGTGGTCTCCGCTGTATTATTTAAATTATTCCCTTGAACCCTATTCAACCACACATAGTATGTTCTATAAATTTTCTAACAAAATCCTGGTAAAATTGTAAAAGTCTTCTCGAGTGTATTAAATAAAACTGCAAACATGGTAATATCGTCCTTTGAAAGAAACCTGTAAAGTTAAATAAACTGCTCTACAAGTCTCTACAAACGCGAATATTCCGCAACTACTTTGAAACAAGGAATTATGTAAGCTGGTAGCTCTGTCATGATGTCAAAGAAAAAGCGACAAACAGACAAACCATACATATTAAACATATTATATGAACATATTTTAACTAACAACATAACATAACATCACGCCCGTAATCCCCGAAGGGGTAGGCAAAGTCAAAGGGGCAGTCCCCTCAACCACATTCAGCTGAAATTAAAACGGGTTAGACGAAAAGTTGTGAAAAAGAAGTGACTAACTCGTCGCCTACACAATCACATACCCAAAACTCGATTTACCATTAGTCGCCTTTAACGATATGCTAGGCAAGGGACGCAGTTGGCACATTATTTTAAAGTCCAACATGGATTATTCCAATAATAAATGATATTAAAATTTTATTTAATACTCTATGAAAGCGTAGCAACTATGAAGGTAGAAAAGACTTTGAAATCTAAACGCAGACTATCATTCTGCTAGCTTTGAATTTTAATTACATTATTTTGTGTTACAAATAATATACATACTATATTATTTGTTAACTAGCAGCGACCCGCGTAATTTCCGTTTGGGGATAAAGTAGCCTGTGTTACTCGATGATAAAGTAACTTTACTAACTAACTAACTAAAACTTCACGCTACTTGCCTAGCGGGGTAGGCAGAGAGAAAGTAACTTTATATTGGTGATTTTTTTTTTCAAATTGGCCCAGTAGCTTCGATCATTCGGTGCAAATAAACAAACAACCAAATCCTTCTTCTTTATAATAGTAGTGCTATCTGCACTACTATTATAAAGAAGAAGGCTGCGGTGCTAAATCATTCCCCACCAATATGAGGAGTAATTTAAACTTGGTTGTGTATGTACGCAATGAGCTGGTCACTTGTCACTACTAACTAGTAAGGTTAGTTTATAAAACATCCATGTTCATCACACGAAACATTTGCCCTCGGTTTCGTGGCCAGAGTCTCTGATCTCTCGACCAACGGGCCTATCGGTACATATTCTTTTAACAGCCAGTTTTTTTATTGTATTCACAACTATTTTGCAATTATTTTGTTCACCAAATATTAAATACAACACTTTATTAAATATTCCGTTTCTAAAATAAAATAACAAGTGTCAACTGAACTTCCAGAAACAGTTTAACGAACAAAACTCGACACATGTAACATTTTGTTGCATCTATTTCACACCCATAGCTTTCCATCGGATTTTCCCCGAACTCCCTATTGATTACCATAACAATTTACCCCAAACCCAATTGGATTTCAGTTACAAATGGCGAGATCTTATCTCCGGACGAATTCGAGTTATCCGCAAACTAAATATTTCGCCTTTTCAAAGGAAATATGATTGACGATTGTTCGCCCTACTTATCGCTTCAAGTGGAGAGCTGGGAACAAATAAGGGCTGTCACTTAGGGCGTCCACAGTTCTCAGTGCGGCGAAAGCCTTGACAGTCAGTTGGTTTTTATATTTTTTTATTTTACCTTTTATGGTTCTGTATGTCAAAACAAATAATGAACATTTATAGGGACTTTGAGGGTCGTTTTCTTCATATCACTGGCTTGATGGCGCATTCATTAGTGACCCTGCCCCACTCAGGACAAACATTTGCATGATGAATATTTGTATTTGTTCTGTGTCTGGGTTTTAATATCCAATATTTAAGTATATAATATTTGTAATACCAATGTTGATTCTGATATCCGTAACACAAGTGCTTAAGCTACTTATTTCGGTGTCAGATCAATGTATGTGATGTAAGATCAATGTATATATAATATATATATGAGTCTTGTATTCTTATAGTCTTGTAGGACACAGAACAAACACTCATCCATGCTTACACCCAGCGAATCCCTTTTCTTTCCATAACTCAAATATTTAAAGCCTTTGTTTTTGTCAAAATAAGTCAATATATTTATAAAATGGTGCTTGGTCTTTTTCAGTCGCGACGAGATTGAACGTGGACAGAGCTATTATGCGGGACTGGACTCGCGTCCATCTCATCAAAGACAACAAAATTAATTAATTATTACAATAATAATACAATTCGAATAATTCGTAATTCATTGTTTTAATTAATTAATCTATTGGTAATCATTATTATAAACAAATAAACGAATGGAATTTAATTGAATTAAGGTTACGTTAGGGTTAAGGTACCAATAAAGGCTTTTATTGTTACTAATACTATGGAACAGGTCCGAAATAAATGACTTTTTTTTATCTCTAAGTAAATTAAAAATGTCGTCAAAGAAAACCAAATGATCTTGGGACATTCGGTTCTAGGCATTATTTAGACTTGTTTAGTTTATTAGACCATGCCTCGTACAGATCTCTGTTTAAGAAATAATTGTATCAACTGTGGTTCTTTGTCTAGCATTTCATGAAGGCGAGAAATTTTGTATTTGTAATTGTGTGGGTAAACTTGCTAATTGTCACTGCTTTTTCACAACTTTTTATCTCAACTAGCCATTGAGCTATTATTACTACGTATAGAGAAGCTATGTCAAACAAAAATATTATCACGAAGCATGGACTGAACGTGTTTCAGCATTTGCAGCGCTAAAACTAACAATTGTCGTCTATTTAAGCTATTAAAACACGCAGCGCTAGATCGCTCATAGAGTACATTTTTCTCGTGACCAAAACGTCGTAAACGCCGTAAATTTCATGGCGCTTACGCGTGAACGTAGGCGAATGACTAAACGAGTTGTTGCCGATCGGCAACAACGCACGGCGCAAAAAACTTGTTCGCTGCGTCGGTTCCATACGTTAGTAATAATAGTTCAATGAAATTAGCTCAGTTTTATTTTTCGCTCCATTTTTCTTTACTAGGGGTTGATGCATCACACTCTTTTTTTTAAATTTGAATCTAACTACGACTAAGCGATGAAGATTTTTATTTTTCATTTAACATCATTCCGTTAATTTCCTTTCTAAATACTGCTATTTTCAGTCATCAATGTCCTAATTTCTTTACTCGTCCATCATTCATTGACATTATGTTTTGACACCTACTCAGCTGTCCATCGGTTAATGTCATTTCAGGTTGATATTCTCATTGAGGTCAAAAATGAGATTTTTCACAAAGCAACTGACATTTTGAAATATCGAAGTAGGTAATGGATGGAAGAGTTAGAATTTTGAAACATATGTTTTTTTTTTAACTAACACAAATAAAAATGAAGTTTTTACTGTGCATAAGCAAATAATCATAATCCAATCTAGTTTACTTGTCTAGGTATTAAAGAGATCAGGTGACAGGCTCCACGATATGTATGTCTTGGTGAATCCAGGATCATGGTGAAGAAAACTAGGAAGATGATGAAGTGCCCTATCAGTCCATTTCTTTCTTTCTTTCTGAAGTAAAACACATCGTAATTAATTACAAGTGAAAATATTTTATTAACAATCGTATCAATAGAAAAAAATCAAGAGTATTTTAAGTCAATTAAAATGTATAACAGCACTAAAATATCGTCGCGCCCAAACTCCCCGAAGTGGTAGGCAGAGTCAAAAGAGCAACACGCCCCTATAAACTACTTTCAGTTAAAAAATAGGTTGGTAACATAGTCAGAAATATTTTAAAAAATCATCAGATTTTTTATCAGTTACTTTTACCTGCGGAACTCCAAACCGTGGCAGTCACGTGCCTCCTAAACGGCCCAAAGGACTTAACCCTTCACCCGCCGTCCTTGTTTTATTCCAGAAACATTAGGGGACTGTGTTTTTCCCTCTCGACTATACGAATAGTTCTCCGTTCTGATTCGCGCAGAGTTGAATTTTTATGACATTATAAACGTTATACGGGACTTTGGAGTTATTTGTTTTATTGTACTTTTATAGCAATCGCTGGGTTCAGATTCCTCATTTCTGGGAGAGGGAAACAGACAGATTGTTTGAGAGTATCGGTGGCAAGTTTACGTCATCAAATGTGGATTGGTCGTCCGATTACGGGAATCCCTTTATATCTTGTGTCGAACTTATATCAAATAATATCTTGGGCTTTCAGGAACATTTGAGAGATTCCGGGAAACGATATTTAGTAAATCGGAAGTGATAAAGAGAATGATGGTAGTGGGTAAGGCTTTTGCTTGATATGTGATGGGTGTTGGTTCAAGTTTGTATATATAACTAGATTATAATAATCTCATTACGAATTTATAATATAAGTTTCAGAGGTAAAGATAAAAAAATAAATTTAAATCTGCACTCTTAGATGACTCCGGATTTATAACGTGATCCAAATTACTTATTCTTAATAAAAATAAACAAATTATGGCTTTATAAACGAATTCAACACATTAATATAAGTTTCGGTGGTATAGATATAACAACCTAATTAAATCTGCACTTTTGGATAATTCCGGATTTTTAACATAACCCAATTTGTCAGTTTCCTTAGTTATTAAGGTTGAATGCTTCGATGTAGGTAAGTTTATTAACTAAATCTGGGATAATCAAAGGCAAATCTCACAGGGTTGATCTAATATCAACCATATAGACTTCAGGCTCATGTCCAAAATGGATGGGTCATATGAACCACCAGGTGACGTATATAGGACGATATAAGAGCATAAAATAATAAGATTCAGCACTATGCCGTCACTTTTAAGCTGTCCAACTGAGTGCTGGTGAGAATTCAAAAGTGCAGGTAGTACTAGAAGAAAGATATTTTTTTGAATAATTTTTCAATTCAATTTAACATTGCATCATAGTTATTTTATGTCATAAAATGGCATGCTTTAACAAATTGAGTAGATCGAGCTAATTTACAATACATAAATATATAACCATGGTCTATATGGACCCCGACTAAGTACAGTATATAACGTTCAGAACATGTTGTAAAATATTGTATTAATAATTACAATTTCAAAACCCCACAGTTCATTGAAATCAGAAATTCAGATAAAAAAAACAGTTTGCGTAAAATAATGTTCACCCACAACCCACGTGTTGATATTGCGAGCTACTAATTTTATTCGGGCTTAATTATTTTTGCATTCCACTTGACATTACGGTGAATTGCCATTATAATGGCTGTTGGATATTTTAGAGTTCAGACTTTTGTCTCAATAGTGGACTTTAAAAAAAAATTGAGTAAAGTAGCCTAATAGGCTTTTTACACATTTTATTTTGAAAGTTCACTATTGAGATTACAAAAAATATTCCTTACGTATTTTATATTTCGCCAAGCAAATTAAAAATATGAAGATACAGCGCATTAAAGTACCGCTTGACGTCACTAGGTCTGTAAAATTTTACTGTTCGAGTGACGTAAAGCGCCCAATTCCGGATCTTTGAAGCGCTCTATTTTTGTAATTTTTTGAGTATTAGATAAAGTAAAAAATCATTTTCAATATTTTTTAATAATCTTAGTTGCGGACTTTAAAAGTTTGAGTAAAATACCTCATTCAATTTACCTTTATTTCAAATTAAAATCATTATATTCCTAGCGTCATTCTCTTAGTTAAGGTTCGCTTAGACGATGATCTAGGACTTACTTATTAATTAATTACTAACTTAATAATCAAATGATAGGAGATTAACATTTGATTATTAAGTTAAAGTGCCTGCTTATCTGACCTTCGTAATCCTTAATTAAGGGACATACTGAAACATGTGCAGGTTTCATCACGATTTTTTTCCCTAATTAGTGGTATATTTTTGGTACGTATATATACGTACACTGATTGTATAATATTTAGGGCCCTATCCTGCTTGGAACCAACACACCTCACGTGCGATCATATCCTTACTATTGAACTGTAACGAAAACTTTAAACGTCTTTTACCTATCACATCTCTACTAATAATTGGCAATGATATAAAACTCTCAACCAAGGACCAGAATAACTGTTTGTATGAGAAAATATTTATGTGAAATTGTACCCAAACTGTTTGCCAAACAAATTTATAGAAAGATGATGGGACAGACAAGAGGAATATTGCACAAGGCAATATCGACGCGATCTCCGATACCCCGAGAGGGTTAAGCCCAAATAAATTGTTTAGTTTTGTATATACGAGTTCCCAAACTAATAATATTATGTAAGCGAACGCCATACGTCGTCGGGTTTTATGGGACGATATAGTTTATGGATTTTTTCGGTATTTATTAGTGTTGTCGAACTATCGATAACTTCCTTCCTGTTTCCTTTTCGATGCGGGTTATACGCGACTTTCGGCTATTGTCGTAAGCGCTGTAGCTTTATTATTTTATGTGAAAAAAAGAGTTTTCTTTTTTTTGTTTTTTTTTTTTATTCTAATTGATGAATCTGATATCATGCATCAATTTATCCACTAATAATTTTATTATGTTTTTTACGCTTCCAGACCTAGACTACTAAACCGATTTAAAAAATTCTTTCGGCAATAGCTATATAGGCTATTTTACCCTCACTTTAACTAATGAGAACTACGAAGATAAAACCGCGGGGCGCTGCTAATATCTTAATAAAATGAATTTATAGCCAACAATAGAAATTGAAAACGGCTGTACCAATTTAACTACAAATATATTAAATTTAAGGAATGTTCATGAAAAACTAACTTTCGGATCCGAAATCAATTCACTTTAGCAACTCCCAGTACAAACAGCTAGCAAGTAAATACAAAATGAAATACTGTTCATCAATGGGAATTAATTTGCATACAATTTTCTTTGCATGTGTATTAAACCAGACTTTTTCAAAAGCCAAAAGAACGTATGTTAATTTCCGCATCAATGGTTGTTGTTAAAGCAAGACCTACATAGGACTTAACTCTTATTACTTATAAAATAGGCTTGAATTACTTAGCTACTCTGAGCTCTTTATTAATGTATAATTAGACATGCTGTGCCCGCGGTTTCACCCGCGTTTATAGTAAATATTATAGCAAAAAGCCTTCCTCCATAATGGGCTATGTAACACTGAAAGAATTTTTCAAATCGGACCAGTAGTTCCTGAGATTAGCGCGTTCAAGCAAACAAACAAACTCTTCAGCTTTATAATATTAGTACAGTAAGTATTATAGATACTGGAAAAATATATCAGCAGCATCATCTATTACCTATTAAGTTGTCAGCCAATTCGCTTGATTGAAATCCTGGACACATAAGCAAAATTCGTAGATTCGACTCCTACCTAAGAGATAATAAATGATGTGTTATGAATGTGGACTTTTGGACTTAAGTAAGTATGTTCGTTCATATATCTATCTCTTACCTAGTACACATATTATATACATAACATCACGCCCATAATCTCCGAAGGGGTAGGCGGAGTCAAAGGAGCAGCATGCCCCTTCAACCACATTCAGGCAAAAAAAGCTGGGCTGGGTTAGATGGAAAATCACATATAATACATATACATATCACGAATATATGCGTGTATTGATCGCACTAATGGGACTGAACGCGATACACATTATGTAGTACATAAGTACCTACTTACAGCTTGACGTGTTTGCACCAATGCGTAGTTTGTGTATAATAATAAGCCGTTGGTCCTGCGCATGAACTCTCTCCGGTCTTGTCGAAAAGCCGTCCCACCAGACTATGAGAGCGAAGGAATAGAGAGTGCACCTGTGTTTGCGCACACACTTGTGCGCTATAATATTTCCGGTGCAGATGGCTAATCTACGTTGAGATTGGCCGCCGTGACCGATATCTGTTAGGGCATTATTGTTAATATAATAATAACTATATTTATACTTCGTTGTCCGCTTAGACCATGATCCAGGATTTGGCGAGTCAGGTAATCACATTGAAGCGACTGCCGATCTGACCTTCGTAACCCTAAGATAGGGCAACCAGACAATTTTTGGATCATAGTTACAAATCCAAAGTTATTTGAATTTGCAGGTTTCATCACGATGTTTTCCTTTGTGGTATAAATACGTACATAGATTTGAAAAATCCAGAGGTACGTGCCCGGGTTTGAACCCACACTCCTCGGTTAAGAGGCGCGTGTCCTTACCATAGAAGTACCACCGCTCTTACATACTTCTTTACGACGATTTATCGATATTCTATTGACAAAAGAATATCGTTTATCGACAGGCAGCACTAGTATTTATCCCCTCGCAAGCACTTTTCGGCTGGGCTTTTATTGCATAAGAATGGTTTAGGGCCGAACTAGTTAAATTTTTACTGCAGCCCATGCGGGGACCATTCTGTAAGCAAAACTAACTCCTTTGCATATTTTTGTTAAAACCTTTGTTCTACTATGGAGAATCTTTATAATTCATACGTATGTACAGCACCTACACGTCCGCAAACTCGGAAAGGGTAGATAAATAAATAAATATCTTATAAATAAATAAGTAGTGATCGGCTTATCGCCTACACAATGACTAATACAATTTGCTATATGCTAACATTTTCATTTTATGACATGCTAGACTAGGAACACAATTGGAATATTTCTTTGGATCCCGGACCAACGACCAGTGTTTTTGTGTAAGAAATCCAAAATCCCCATCCATATATTAGTATGAATAATTCAGAATAACACATCAATATCACGTTAGATTGAAACAAAAACATTTCTCTCAGCGGTCGCTCATTTTAAATTCAAATTAAAACGGTTTGTTTCCAAATGCTTGGGGTGGATAAGCGCGCATTTTTTATTCAAACCACGACCACTGGTAATCTCGATGATATTTGTAAAAATGTACGATAATTATTGCAGGGTTGTTTTTTGGGGACGTACCTACAAAGATTGCAAACTGGTTCCTATAATTCCGCTATCCGCTCGTGTGTTTGTCTGTTATATATTTAAGTAGACAGTTTAATTTTTTACATAATGTGTACTTTCTCTAAAAGAGAATATATCTACGCATTATGTGATTATTAAATTTACCGTAATTTGGAGTATTAAGAGGTAGACGAAGATATAAAAGAAGGCACAGGCAAAGTTCAATCCATGGGTTATACCACAACAAAATAACTATGGGATTTTCTTCCTTTGCAACAAGTATAACTAGTTATAAAGGGAGAAATCCTTGAAAAAAGTTGTGTTTTACGGAATCCTTTATGTTCAAATCCAACTGGTTCTTAGCCAATTTTCAGTTAAAATATGAGGAGTGAGCTAACGTCAACGTATTTAAATGTTATTTTTGGTGATAAAATTTCAAAAGGGTTTAAGCACGTGCATCTCGATAGTTGGTCCTTCGAGTGGGATTATACGTCTAGACTAGTACACATATAATAAATGACAGTATTTTTCTTTCCTTTTATCAGCACTGTACAACACATCAAGAGCTCACGGATCTGCATAGAATATTAAAAAAAGAATGTAGGGGTAACTAACCAATTTAAAGAAATAAAATGTTAATAATTATGTACACTTACTTACAACACAGCCTCACAAACTAGACAAACGACAGCAAATCGCATTTATCTAACATCTTCCAGACCAAATCGTCCAACTTCCCAATACTTGCCAATTACTGAACTTGCTAACTGCGCTATTAAAAGGCTTAACAAACACAAATTAAATTATAAACATTATCCTTTTTCGGCTCAATCCTTCGACCTTAACCGCTAGTGTAATCTCAACTAATGGTTGAAGTTCGCTCGTTAATGTCATTCGGGCGATTGTTATGTGGGGTCTGGTCGGTACAATTGCTTTGAAGACAGCCGAGCAGGACTTGACCTCTTTTGTACGATGACATTTCAACCCGTAGACTATGAGATAATCTCGCCAAATTGATCAGATAGGAAGATGTTGACTATAAATTATAAATACGACAAGCTAAGAGAGGTTAAAAATTAACTGATCTTTCGGTTGTGTCTATCTCTTCGGGGAATGCGGGCGTGATTGTATGTTTTCAACCGATGAAAAAAATTAAAGAAGTTATCAATTCGACGCGTATATATATATTTTTTATGTATGACTAGCAGCGTCCCGCGGTTTCACCCGCATAGTTCCCGTTCCTGTAGTCATATGGGGATAAAAATATAGCCTATGTTACTTCCGGATAATGTAACTTTCAATAGTAAAAGTATTTTTGAAATCGGCACAGTAGTTTTTGAGTTTATTCATTACAAACATATACACACACAAAAATACAAAAATACAAATCTTTCCTCTTTATAATATTAGTATAGACTACGCATAACTTTTTACAGAGTAGTCTGATTTTGATAATCCTTTTTTTTAATATCATCATCCTATCAAATAATACTCATATTTTATTAAATTTATTTAATTTTATAATAAAAGTAGTGGCTAGCTCGTCGCCTAGATATCAATCACAAATCGGGAAACCCAACATCATTGACCTTTTACGACATACTAGGCAGGTAACACAATTAGTACCTACATTATTTTCAGTCCCGGACCAACATGGGACTCCCAGACCTAAAAAGGACTAGAATTTAGTAAAATTTAATATAAACATTAGACACTCACTTTGATCTAACTCCATTATAGTTTAAGGACTTGCATTATGAAAATTAGAATCAACGTTCTACAAATACACGGGCAAAGACAAATACCTGTTTCATCAACAACCGCAACAACTATTTGTCCCGCTCCAGGATAAATTGTTGTTGATGAAACGGGTATTTGTTTCGAGCTCGCGCCCTCTGCGTTCGATGCGAAAGCTGAACTATAGCAACATGACTTTAGTTATGTATTATCAGAGATCAGATTCGCGTAGAGTCTAAGGAATCATTGTCATCAATCAATCACACAAAATATTCTTTATTATTATTTCTTTCATAGGTATTCTTATTTTTTGTTTTTATGACTATAAAACGTAGAGCTTTTATGAAAAGGATCATAGATGTTGAAGAGGTAAGTGAGGTGTGTAACGATTGTGCCATATGGCGTTCGGTTCTCTCTGCCTACCCCGCTAGGGAAGTGGGGTAAAGTTTAGTTAGTTAAAATGACTGACTCGATGGCGCATTTGGTAGTGACCCTGTCCTATTCGCCATGAATTGTAGGATCGATTCCAATACAGAAATAACATTCGTAGTGAATACTTGTCCCTATATGTTTTTGTCTGGGTTTAAAAGTTAACACTGAGACACAGAAAATACATTTGAATTATATTCTTTAACTATATTATATATAAAAATGAATTACTGTTCGTTAGTCTCGCTAAAACTGGAAAACGGTTAGCGTGATTTGGCTGATTTTGATTTTAAAATATTTGTTATCTTTCAGGGAAGGTTTGTACGGTAAGAACAAATTAATAAAAGAAAAATCCGAGAACGGGGCGTAACAAAGTGCGCCGGGACAGCGTTATACATATATTTTTGGAGTTAACTTTTGATTCTGATATCTATAGCATAAGTTCTTAAGCTATTATCTGGGATTCAGATCAATGTTTGTGATATAGTCAGGTGTATAAAAAAAATGGATGAGTTACAGAAACTTTTTTGAGATAATCGACATCGTTCAATTAATCAAATAATCCCGTTCCTAAACATTTCTGCGGATTAATTTCGAGATTATCCTCATTTCTGAGAATAATTTAAATTCATATTTCAGCTGGTGTATGTTCCAGAAGTCGATGAGATAAAATTGGCAAAGTTTGGTGATGGGCAGCCCACGCGAATATTATATGACGAGCGGATATATAACGAGCGGATTCTCCTTGATCACTTGATACCATTCTGAATGCTATGTTTTACATGTGATTATAACAATCTTTTATTTTATTTAACTTGCTCCAAGTTAAGGTCTTAAAATGTCGTAAAAGGCGTCTAATGGTGTATTGGGCATTTGATTGATATGTTATTTATTTAGACTAACCAACATCTGTTTACAATAGTAAATTATTATGATATACACAGGACGATCTTAAAATTTAATGTTTTCAGTTCCGCATGCAAAAAGAAGAGGACTGAGTTATGTATAAATGGGCTGGGTTACTTAAAACGCATTATATGTAGATTAGCAGCGCCCCGCGATTTCACCCGCGTAGCTCCCGTTCCCGTGGGAATATGGGGATAAAATATAGCCTATGTTCTTTGCTGATTATGTAGCTTTCCATTGGTACAAAAAGGTTCAAATCGGTCCAGTAATTTTAAAGCCTATTCAATACAAATAAACAATAACATTCTTCCTCATAATATTTTTCGTCACCATCATACGTGTGTCGTATAATATCTATTTAGATTTTAAAAAGCTAAAGGTAAGTGCTTGTTACTCCTTGAACTCAAACTTAAACTCCTCGCATATGACCCGCATGTCCTTACCATTAAGTTGTCACCACTCAAATACAATGCTTATTTGAATTCAGTAAATAAATCTGACAATACGCAGAATTGTGTAGTCCTTCGTAAAATCACAAGCCGTCGGTACAAAGAAAAACATTTCGACGAATCACCAACAATTTCACAACGTCATTCGGCAATTCGCAAACAATGCAAGTCTAATTCGCGTTCGGTGACAACGGTTTTCGCGTTCGTAGTCCGCTCATAATTGCGGTCGAATGCTTTAAAAGGACATTAATTGCTATGTCTTTGTTCTTTAATGGAGTTTTATTGCTATCAACGATTTAGAAACATGATGTTTTGCAAATATTTACATTATGAAGGCGATTTTGGTGCTTCATCAGTTGTTAGAGAGAGAGAATATGAGATTTTAAATTAGTTATAATTTTTTTTTCTTGAATTGAAGGCAATTTGAAGTGAGCTTGATGAGCGGGAAGAATACTGAAAGACCTTTAAAGCAAAATAAATCCTTATAATAGTAAATCTAGATTTATAAATTATATATTTTATTAACTATTACAGTTGCCATCCCCGGATTTTTACGTCGGTATATAATATAGCCTGAAGCTTCTCCTTTAAAATAGACTAACACAAAAATAACAAATCCAATTAATTTCTAAAATTATCATGTTCAACAAATGAATAAACAAACTCACTTTATAATAATATCAGTTAACATATTAATTTTCTTCGAGTTGGAATACTGAAATTATTTAGGAGTGGATTGTGAATAAATATGATATTGAAATTCAGTACGATAAAAGATTGTATTCTAGTAAAGAAAACAATTTTTTACCACAAAAAAAAATATCCTGTGGGATGCATGACAATATTTCTGTAACAGATTTAATAAAATGTCCCATGTTGGTCTGAGACTTAAAAAGAAAGCGCCAAGTGTTCTTGCTCAGCATGTCGTAAACGGCGACCAATGATATATCGGGTTTTGCGTGTGTGATTGTGTAGGCGACTAGCTAGCCACTTGTCACTACATTTTCGCAATTTTCATTTTAAACCAGACCACTTTTATCTTTGGAATGTGGTTAAAAGGACTTTCTCCCTTTGACTCTGCTTACCCCTTCGGGGATTATGAGCGTGTCTTTTTTTTTTCTGGACTGACACACCAATTCCCTAGTCCCAAACTATGCTTTTAAGCTTGTGCTATGGATACTAGGTGAACGGATAGATATACTTAAATACATTTTATAAACATCCATGACTAGCTAACTAACTAAACTTCACGTTACTTCCCTAGCGGGGTAGGCATGACTCGAGTACAAAGGTCATTCACATTTGCCTCTAGCGGGATTCGAACCCGCGACTCTTGGTTTTGTGGCAAGGTCTCTGACCACTTGACCAACGGGTCTGTCTACGTCAACGATAAGTATGTTTGTGTATACAGTTCGTATGCCAAGAACATGCAATTTTTTTTTTAATTAAAATATCCAGTGGGATGCATGATACGATAATATTTCTGTAACAGACTAAAATACGGGCTAAAGACCTAGACTTAGATTATTTTGATCATTACCTAAGTACACGCAATACAAGTACTATCTGATGAGATCTAAACTGCTCTAAGTCGGGTCGAACCTAATCTCAAGTTACAATCTAAGTTATATACCCATCGAGGCTCACTTGTGCACACTTAGTGGTATAGATGATGTTTGTCTGGTGCTCTTAAGTGTTACTTAACGCATAACTTAGATATTATATTACATGTATAATACACAGAGGTTTATTCATGTTTCATTGAAGTAACATATGTGTTTGTATGTTGAGGAGCGGTGGTAGCTCAATGGTAAGGACACGCGCCTCTTAACCGAGGAGTGCGGGTTCAAACCCGGGCATGTACCTCTAGATTTTTAAAAAATCTATGTACATATTTATACCACTAGCTCGACGGTGAGGGAAAAACATCGTGATGAAACCTGCAAATTCAAACAACTTTGAATTTGTAACCATGATCCAAAAATTGTCTGGTTCCCCTATCTTAGGGTTACGAAGGTCAGATCGGCAGTCGCTTCAATGTAATTACCAGACTCGCTAAAACCTGGATCATGGTCTAAGCGGACCCCGTCTAAGCACGGGACATAACGCTAGGAAGATGATGTTGATCTGATTCCAAAGGAAAGTATAAGGGAGGATATGATGGCTTCTATTACTGAAATAATTCGTACTTCATATATTTTTTAAGGGGATTTTCCTAATTGATGATCCTATGTAGCTGATGCTAACTGTATTACTTGCCCAGTATATTATAAAATAAATATATTCCGGGTCGGGCCAATAATAATTTGTGGCTGGTTATTTCAATATTGAAATTACTCAGTAGCAGCCCGGAGTCAGGAAGTTGGCGGTGTAATCACCCCCGTGCCTCGGAAAGCACGTTAAGCCGTTGGTCCTACGCCAGACCTCTCTCCCGTCATGTCGAATTGCCGTCTCACCGGACTATGAGAGTGAAGAAACAGAGAGTTCACCTGTGTTTGCGCACACACTTGTGCACTATAATATCTTCTGCGCAGGTGGCTAATCCTCGTTGAGGTTGGCCGCCGTGACTAGGGTTGCCAACCGTACTCTAATATAGAGTATTGTACTCTATATCATGTAGGCATACTCTGTAATCTATAACACTAATAGAGAACGCTAAAATACTCTTTTTTCACAATGTTTATTATACTAGTGGCAGTCATGTAATACGATGCAAACCCATTATCGTAACCAAAAAGTGTAAAAAGTAAAAATATAAAATAAATTATACTCTTTTTTGTAAGTCCTTAGTCTTTATTTACCAACCTCCTTTAAAACCAGAAATACTCTATTTTTTTCTAATATAAGTTGGCAACCCTAGCCGTGACCGATATCGGTTGGGAGGACATCATTATTATTATATTATCATAAGGCGACTAATTGTGTATTTGGTTCGTGATTATGTGATCGACAAGTTGTCAATGATTTTTTACAATTTTCTTCTAACCCAACTTGACTTTATTTTTGGTGAAATGGTTTAAGAAGTTAGCTGCTCCTTAGACTATGCTTACCTGTTCTGGAATTAAGGGCGTGATATATATGTCTGGCAGTATGTATGATTTCCCCTTATCGTAATTTCTACAATCAATATAATGAGACACAAGAAATGTACTATTTACTTATACGATACATTTGCATCAACTGCGATCTTAACATCTCCTCCTTTATTATTGAACTGCTCATGCCATCCGAAATTTTATGACATCCGTTCTGAATTTAATATAAAGCTCAATAAAATCTTAGAGCACATACGAAATGTAGACGGTTCTCAATTTCCCTCGCAGGAATGCCAATATCGTTTTATTACCACGCATGACTATAATAAGAGTGTTATGATTATGAAACAAATTGGTATGGGAATGTCATTCGATGTTTGAAAGGGGAGTTGTCGAGATGAAAATGTGACTTGAAGTCTCTGGCGTGTAGTTTGTTAAGAATTCGTAAAGAGAATTGAAGTTATTTTATTATTTTATGTGTTTGATCAAGCTTTTGCACGTGGAGGGATCGGGTATGACTTCTTTTATTTGTTTATTGAAGTCTATATGTTATATTAGCTTCTGCCCATGGGTTCGGGTTATTCGGGTGTACAAGCTATATTATTGTAAAGTTTCATTAAAATCCCTTCAGTAGTTTTTGCGTGAAAGAATAACAAACATCCATCCATACTTACAAACTTTCGCGTTAGTAATATTAGTAGGTATCCCTACTTATATTATAAACGCGAAAGTTTTAATTTTATATTTAATATTATAAACCAAACGCAATACGGAACGATCCTTACACACCTCACTCGCCTCTTGACCAATACAATATATCATTATCTTATGTTGAAGAGGCGAGTGAGGTGTGTAAAGATCTTACCATATGGCGTTCGGTTCTCACTGCCTACCCCGCTAGGGAAGTGGCGTGAAGTTTAGTTAGTTTTGAAGTCTATAATATTTAATAGCATAGATATATAAATATGAATTGATGTGGATGGAGAGTAAGAGAAAGGTCAAATAAGAGATGGATGGATTGATGAAAGATGATACGAGTGATATGGAAGAGGGAGACATGCTGCGCCGACCAGATGAACTGGGAGAAGGGCAAGAGGATGATGATAAGATATATAGATATGAAATATTATTTAGCTTGATATACATATATAAGAGGAAGTATGAAAGTGGCATCATACTTCCTCTTATATAGAGTGGTTGACACTCAACTCATCATGAGCTACTGTGGTGACGCAATTGTAAATGAATAATTGAGTCACCACAGTAACTCATGATGAGTTTACTGCGCCAGCTCTGTCTTAAAATTGTGCCATCGCCAAAAAAAATTGGGATCTTTCAAATGAGTCATGAAACTCTGTTTCTTTAACGGCTATGCACGTTGCAATAAGCGGTATCACATTTTGCTTCGTCAAAATTAAGTTGACTGACGCGTAGTAAACTAAGTAAACTGAACGCAATTACATGGTGTGAAGTTATACATGGCTATAGGTAGCTTTGACTGGCCCGTTGGTCGAGTGGTCAGAGACCTTGGCCACAAAACCAAGGGTCGCGTTCGAATCCCGCTAGGGGCAAATTTATCGTGTGATGAACATGGACATTTGTACTCGAGTCATGGATGTTTATAAACCTATTTAAGTATGTCTCTCTATCCATTCACTCAGTATCCATAGCACAGCTTAGTTTGGGACTAGGGAATTGGTGTATCAGTCTGAAGAATTAATTTATTTTAATATTTATTATAGGTGCATTAGGTCATCTTCAAGTTGCTATAAATACAGGGAATAGGCGAGTTTATTCAAACATTTTATAGTCCGTAAGTTAGTTATCAAAAAATATTGAATACTTACGTATTTCTTGCTTTATCTAATACTCGAAAAGTGTCGAAGATACAGCGCTTCATAGATCTGAAATAGGGCGCTTTACGTAACTTGGACGGTAAAATTCTACTCACCTAGCGACGTCACGCGGTACTTTAACGCGCTGTATCTTCATAATTTTTGGTTTGCTGAACAAAAAAAAAAAATACGTAAGCAATATTTTTTTTTTTGTTATTTATTTATTTCATTTATTATAATGACAATTTTATTATTTTTAGTAAACTAGTAAATTTTACTATTTGGGCCTACCTCCTTAGGGAATTACCTCTATGTAAGTAGTAATGACTTTTGCTTACGTTTATAGGTAAGCAAAAGTCCTTTCCTAGAAAATTACATTACATCTTTACTATAAACGTGTCGGCATGACAGCGACGTCATTGTACACCGGTGTAGCAAAACACCACGTGCACCGATCACGCCACCGAGCGCTCCCCACCGCCCCGCTCTACTCGACTTGTTTTGCAACGGGTATAAATGGGGCCGCGCAGCGACGGAGCGGGCAGTCTTGGCTCTGGCGTTGCTCGGTGCACTGGTTGTACTAAGCTAGCTTATCCTAGACGCTCTCGGATAATTAATTTAAAATTAATTATTATCGTTAATTGTAAAAGTGTCCTGTGGCAATTTATAATTAATAAAACAATATTCACTTGTGGTAAAACCCTAGGTATTTACCACAAGAGATAATTGGGTATTGGGATTATTAAGGATTTAGTTCTGGAAAGTAATAGTAAACCTAATTTAGATATTAAAAAAAGCTTGATTTATCCTGAGATCCCTAACTTCTTATTCAGTATGGCCGACCTACTTCCTACATGGCCGACCTACTTCCTACAAACGCTTGTTCCATATTGCGCTTGTTTTATCTGCCAATGTTATTGTTTTGAATACATTATATTAACGGTACAATAAAGCTCGTATTTAAAGCAGTGTATTGAAATTCACATTTCACCCCGGGGTGCTTTGAGAAAAAACAACCGCGTATTTGATGAATGTATTTTGGAGTAAACAGGAAAATGTCTTATTAACTTTGTAATGTTACAGTTCTAAGAAAAAAAATATTTGGTTTGTGTAGGTAATTGTTTTTGCAAAATATATAAGGCTATACTCGTTCAGTGGCGGTATAAATGATTCATCAGTGTTTGTATTTTCCTTATATATATACTAATATTATAAAGCTAAAGAGTTGGAGCTATACTTGTTACACACAGTTCTAAGAACATATGCTCAATAAAATACTGTCCAAAGAGTAGTGGTAAAAGTAGAAGAAGGGGTGGCAATGGCAAGATAGCAAAAATTATTCGCGCACACGCTAGTTTTGCTCAAATGCAATTCTTGCATCTGTCTGGAAATATATATAATAGGATCAATAATGTATTAAATTTATATGCAATGACTTGTAAGGAATTAAAAGCAGTACTATTGAATTTTTTTTTTTTTTTTTAGTTGTGGAAACTCCCACGAGCCGTCACCCTCTACTCGGGGAAGCAGAGGGCGGTGTGTCGGACTCGAACCGACTAAAACCCCAACGTGGCCTCCAGCGGCGCAGTCCCGGAGGAGCCTTTATCCCCACTGTCGGGACTATACGACTGCTCCTCCGGAGACGCGGGAGAGTACTATTGAATTGGCTGAAGTCTCTTAACTATGATGAGACTGAAAAAATACTAAAAATAGGTTGTCACTAACTCAAAAACAGGTTACATGTAAATTATTTTACCATACTTTTATCACACACACACACATACACTAACTAATATTTCTTTTCTTTTTGTTATTAAATAAGTAAGTTTCTTTCGCTCATAAAAGTTTAAAAGTACAAATGTCTTTTAAAGGAAGAGTGGCTCCTTCTGTTACAGTTGCTATATTGCAACTACTAGGGGTCAACAATGGTTTTGTAAAATAATTTAGAACTGAAATACATACATACATAAATTCTTTACCTTTTAGACAGCCCATTTATCTCTGAAGGCCATAAGTTATATAAAATTAACCATAAACGCGGGTGAAACCGCGGACATGTATTTACATGACTCTTGTCGTTCAAATTTGAGTCTTAAATAGCCTCTCCTTACATAAATATCATGACGCCCGTAATCCCCAAAGGGGTAGGCAGAGTCAAAGGAAGGAAGGAAAATTGTAAAAAGCAGTGGCAAGTAGCTAGCTCGTCGCCTACACAATCGCACACCCAAAACCCGATATACCATTAGTCATCTATTACCACATACTAGGCAAGGAACACAGGCGCATTTTTTCCAAGTCCCAGACCAACATAGGACCAATTTTATTCATCTGTATCTGCATCGTTATTTAAAACTTTTTTGAAAAGCTGAGTGCTAACGATATTCATCCCTCCCCGTCATACGCAAATATTTAAAAAGCAAATTGGAATCTCACTTGGTGAGAGCAAATACAGTGATTGATATTTTTCAATTGCATACTATAGCCGGATTATACAGGGTGTTGTGTGATTGGTGAATCAATGTGATGTGTGTGATAGATGTTTCATCATTGTCATCACACTATAAGTGGTGTGTGTCAGGATCGTAGCAATTGGAAGTATGTGATCTCTGCCTACCCCCATAGGAAAAAGGCGTGACATTATGTAACTTAAGCTACAAGCTTAATCAAAAGCTTATTTATAAACTACAAGCTGACCTGGCGTAAGCGGTGGTAGCTTAATGGTAAAGACACGCTCCTCTTAACCAAAGAGCGCGGGTTCAAACCCGGGCACGTACCTCTGGATTTTTCAAATCTATGTACGTATTTATACCACTAGCTCGACGGTGAGGGAAAACATTGTGTTGAAACCTGCAAATTCAAACAACTTTGGATTTGTAACCATGATCCGAAAATTGTCTGGTTCCCCAATCTTAGGGTTACAAAGGTCAGATCGCACGCTTCAATGTTTATTACCAGACTCGCTAAATCCTGGATCATGGTCTACGCGGACCCCGTCTAAACACGGGACATAACGCTAGGAAGATTATAGCTAACCCGGCGTACTTCGTAACGCCCCGTTTCCGGATTTTTAATACCCTTGTTTATTTCCGTGCATCTTTTTTATTTTTTTTCTTTCATAAGAACCTTCACGGGATAATAAAAAATACGACTAAAAAAGAATTAGCGAAATCGGTCTAGCTGTTCTCGAGATTTGCGCTTAGCAACACATTCAGCGATTCATTTTAATATTATAGATTTAAAAAGCTTAGTAAGCTTAGATAGAAACTTATTTAATCTTACAGTTTTAGTAACTTAAAAGTTTTGGTTTAAAGGAAGCATTAGTTATAAAAAGTCCTAAACTCATACTACTATTTTAATGTTAGTAAGACCCTAGGGGTTAATAGAAGCCAAGGAGTAATAAACTCCTTTAATAACTTTTAGCCATTAATACATCTATAATAGTAAGGAAACTTACCGTCATATAAATTAAGTATTAAAGATATGTTATGGGGAAAACTATTGTCAAGGTTAAGTCTAGAGCAAAATAGTATGTCTGTATTTGAGAATATTTTTTTTTTATTGATTCTTTTAAAATATGTTCTGATGAAATTTTGAGAAATAATAATGACAAATTATAAAAAAAAAATTGGACGAGATGTTAAAAAAAGTTGAGTTTATTTATTGGTAGAAAAAAAGAGGTTATTTTTGTCAAATATAAACAAATTTTAACAGATTTTAATTTAAGACTATTATATTCACAGGCTGTATAACATACCTTAATTTGCATAGGTGTATTAAAACGCAACCGTTTGTTAGCCGTTTATTCGTTTACAGACAAGGGCCTTTTAGCCATGTAGACTAGAAATTAACGATGTTAGAAATATAAAAGATAAGAATAATTAAGTCTGTTCGTTTTATAGTTTAATTATAACCGTTGTCGTTTGTGAAACAACAAACTATGTTTAAAATGACCTAACAAAAAGTAGCCCATTTAAAAAAAATCTATAATAATACACGGACTAGTAAAAAAAGAAGGACTCCGCGCCACTAACTAGGCGTTGAAGCGCCGTAGGTGCTCCAATTTGACACGCAATTTACGACACACATTGCCATAGGCTCTCCAAATGATTTCCAATATCTGGTACCTTACCTTAAGAATCTCACTAACACATGCATATACGTGGCTTTACGCTGTAGTATGACTGCGCGGAGTTCTTCTTTTTTTACATTGACTGACCCGTTGAACGAGTGGTCAGAGACCCTGACCACGAAACCAAGGGTCGCGGGTTCGAATCCCGCTAGGGACAAATGTTTCGTGTGATGAACATGGATATTTGTACTCAAGTCATGGATGTTTATAAATGTATTTAAGTATGTCTATCCGTTCACCTAGTATCCATAGCACAAGCTTGTAAGCTTAGTTTGGGACTAAGGAATTGGTATGTCAGTCTGAAGAATTTATTTATTATTTTACATGTCCGTGAATGAATATTACACACACATACACACATAACATCACGCCCATAATCCCCGAAGGGGTAGGCAGCATGCCCCTTTTACCACATTCAGCCAAAAATAATTAAAATAAATATAGTTTTAATAATATCAATTATAATTTCATTACTCCATTAATCCCCAATGGAGTAGGTAAATTCCAACGAGCTAATAAGCTCCTTAAATAACGTTGAACTCTCTTTAGCCAAAAATAGAATTGATCTTGCTTAGCCGAAAATTGAATTAACAGGAACAAGTAGCTCGTCGCTCATACAATCAAAAACACAATACTCAAGACACGATTAGTCGCTTTCTGCAACATGCTAGGCAAAAAACAAGGTTGGCACATTTTTTTAGTCCCAGACCAACATGAGACTAATAAACACTAATATTTTAAACAGTAAAATTTTTTTATGTTTCTTTGCATTGAATAGACTCCGAAATTACTAGACCGATATAAAAAAATCTTTCACCAATGAAAATCTATTTTATCTGCCAGTAGTATAGGTTAGATTTAATGAAATGAAACGAAATGAAATGAAATGATCTTTATTTACGTAGGCTCAAATAAGCACTTATAAATCGTCAGTACATACAAACGAAAATAAAAATTTACCACCGGATTCGGAAAGTAGCTTCTACCGAGAAGAACCGGCAAGAAACTCGATAGTTACTCTTTTCATCTCCAAATTTACAATAAGTATCATTAACAATTATTATATTCTTAAGCTACTAAGCTATACAAATCTAAAAAAAGTTAATATGTAATGTATGTTATTATTTCCGTATTTCCATGGGAACGGGAACTATGCAGATGAAACCGCGGGGCGCTGCTAGTTGTATAAGTATGTAGAAAATCTCATATGGATTTAATTACTAGATGTTGTATTACATAACAAATAGAAACTATACATTTATCCACCTGTATACACATAGATTTCTATCCTCCAAGTTGGAATAAGCTAATTACATAATTACAATAGCAAAGCTGAACAGAAATACGTTTACAAGTTTAATTCAACCAACAATTAAAGTTGAACCACTATTCTCTCCGTCCGCCCACAATCTCAATTGTCTTGTTGTTAATTAGTCAGTGAGAAAGCTCCTACCTGATCGTTTAACACTTGGTATAATTCTTTTTCTTTCTAATTTTCTTTGACTACTACAAAGAAAGAGTTTTAGCAGTTTGTTATTAATACTTGTACTAGTAATTACGTAGACTTAGGTATTTTAAGTAAATGAATGAAATTTCATCATGTACATAACATACATACTTACCATACATAATACATAACATCACGCCCGTAATCTCCAAAGGAGTAGGCAAAGTCAAAGGGTCAGCAAGCCCCGATAACCCCATTCAGCCAAAAATAAAACTGGGCTGGGTTATATGGAAAATTATGAAAAAGTGACAAGTGGCTAGCTCATCGCCTACATTTACCCCTACAAAATAAATACACTTGCGCATTTTAAATACTAGTCATGATTTTTGGCTGTGTTTGTGATTAAATTTGCGTAAAAACTTTGTCCCGGTTCAAATTTTACAATATTTATTTATCTATTTATTAGGTAACACAACAGATTACATCATGACTTAAAGCTTTAACTTTCATTAATATTGGTGTAATACAAGATATAATCCTTAAACGTGTTATCACGGCATGCAAAGAATGAGAAACATTTTTTTAAAATTAGGTTGCTTAAAATAATAGCTCGTTATCCAACAAATTAGAAACTATAAATATAACTATAATAAATATCAATCGTTAATGGTAAATTTGAAAATGGAATATCACATATCACAAACGTTCCTTTTTCCCTTTTCTTTTTTCCTCACTGTCTTCACTTAGCTGTGGATATATTCTGAAAACTAGGTCCGTTTATACGCAAGCCAACAGTAGGAAGTAGAATCCTATCTGTGCGCACTGATAACTATCTTTTCGCCGGATTACGCTGGCTTAGTTAGATTGCTCTCTTAAGATTGTGATTATTGCTTTTATGGTGCGATAAAATGCTTTCTGTTCCTGTGAAAAAAAAAACAGTCGAATTGAGAACCTCCTCCTTTTTTTTGAAGTCGGTTAATTACTTAAATACAATATAAGGGGATCAGTCATATGATCAATAGCTGTGTCCGCAGTTTCACCTGCGTTTATGTTACGTATAGCCTTCCTCGATAAATTAATTATACAATTTGTTTTCTGTTGTAACTTGTTATTCGTGTTTTTATGAAATAAACTATTATTATTATGAAATAAAAGCAAATAAAAAATTAAATTTTGTCAATTGGGACCGGTGGTTTCTGAGATTAGCGGGTTCAAGCAAACAAATAAACAAACTCTTCAGTTTTATATATTATTGCTGTAGCTAGCACTATACCATACATTAAGTAGGCACAGATTAAAACAGAGTTAGTATATATATATATATATATATATATAGGAGCGGTGGTAGCTCAATGGTAAGGATACGCGCTTCTTAACCGAGGAGTGCGGGTTCAAACCCCGGCACGTACCTCTGGATTTTTCAAATCTATGTACGTATTTATACCACTAGCTCGACGGTGAAGGAAAACATCGTGATGAAACCTGCAAATTCAAACAACTTTGGATTTGTAACCATGATCCAAAAATTGTCTGGTTCCCCTATCTTAGGGTTACGAAGGTCAGATCGGCAGTCGCTTCAATGTAATTACCAGACTCGCTAAATCCTGGATCATGGTCTAAGCGGACCCCGTCTAAGCACGGGACATAACGCTAGGAGGATGATGATAGTATATATATATGTGGGGATAGCAATCAAAGCACACGCGAATTAACTATGTTTTTCTTTATTCTAAATTAAAGTTGGTAAGCCGTTATTACATCGTCATTGCCGAGATGCCAAAAGTGACAACCACAAACATCTTTGACAGATACGTTACTTTTTTAATCTAATTTTACAACATTGCTGCGTTTCGTTATACTAGAACTAAATAAACTTAAAACTATCCCACATATATATATGTATATATACAATTTTGAAAAAGTAGTAAGTGGCTAGTTTTTTGCCTACACAAATTTATTTAATAATAATTAGTATAACTTTGAATAGGCTAATTGACTAAAATATTTTTTTTAGTCCGCTAGTTAGATTATCAAAAAATATTGAGTTCGTATTTTTTGCTTTATCAAATGCTCGGAAAATAACAAAGATACAGCGCTTAAAAGATCTGGAGTGGGGCGCTTTTACATCACTTGTTACGAAAATTATACAGAACAAGTGACGTCACGCGCACCTTTAACACGCTGTATCTTCGTAATTTTTGGTTTGCCGAACAAAAGAAAAAATACGTAAGCAATATTTTTTTGTAATCTCTATAATGGACTAATTATTTTTTTGAGTCAACTTGCCTATTTGGTTACCCATCCAAATCTCTCCCAAGCAAGTTTACTTGACTTTTTTTTTTTTTTTTTTTTTTTTACGTGAGGAATGCATTTACGCACCGTCCAAGTAAACCTAGGTTCGGCCTACGAGGGATGTGTCGGGCTCAGAGGCCGGGAAAGCACTCTACTACCGACTAAACCTCACGGTGGTCATTCTTCGGGCGTTGGCGCAGATTCCGGGCACCCCACTCGGGACTCTACGCGAAATCTACGTCTACGCCGCTGCCGATCCATGCGGCCCATCTCGAGGGAGAGGCAACCTCGCCCCCAGAACACCTCGCGGTGCTTATGACGGCACAGACCACAGTGTCACCCCATCCTATTTAACGGACGAGGATCCACGTGTCGTCATCTTCTCTGGGGCTGCTTAACGAAGTGAATGCAGGCCCCCCCGCAAACACTCCACAGCCCCAAAGGCCCTTTTAGTCGCCTCCTACGACAGGCAGGGATACCACAGGAGTATTCGGAGCCCCCCCTGTAGGGCGCAAGTTTACTTGACTACTCCAACTCAATTTTAATTACTACGCAAATAAATATCTCGATATTATACTATGATTACAATGCAGACGCTCTCAAGTTACAGCTCTCAAGTTAAGTTGTCGAGCATTCTCACCAAGTCCACTATCGCAACTATGTTGAGAAAACTTAAAACTTTGCTGGATTATGCGAACACCGGACCTGAAGTGAGCTTATCTTATCATTGATTCAATTATGGCCCGCTCTACCGGATCAAGCTTCATGGCTGGAATAACGGCTTAAATCCACATTGTTATAATTTGAGCTCTACATTGGACCTGGAAAATGATTATAGTAAATTCTTATTGGTACGTGAAGCGATTGAAATTAAAAAACATAAAAATTTTATGAGAATGGATTTAAACTATCGTCAGCATGGAATCCAGTATTAAATATATACAACCGCGCGAATTGCCGTTCAAAACAAACCCGGATACTGTGAGTGTAGTGTGTCGAAGTGATTTCACTGACTGTGTTTTTACTGTGGAATCAATAAAAGACAATTCGGGGGTAGAAGAAGAATTGACTCGCCCGAACAAACGAAAACGTCGCGCACCCCCAGTCCGCTTGTGACCACGGTCGTTGCAACACGGCTGAAACGTCAAGCTGTAAGTACTCATAAACTAAAATAATGCATATCACGTTTAGTCCCGTCAGTATTATTTCCAGTGATAATGCAACGCGAAAGTTTAAAATCATAGATTATAGTAAAGTCCTTACTACATATAGTGTTTTGACTGGCTCGCATTCGGTAGTGACCAATGCGCTCTCAGAACTCAGGACAAACATTCGTATGATGAATACTTGTGTTTGTTTTGTGTCTGAGTGTTAATATCCAATATTTCAGTATATATTTGTAATACCACTGTTGATTCTGACATCCGTAACACAAGTGCTTAAGCTACTTACCTCGGAGTCAGATCAAGGACCCCGGCGGGGGAGATATCGCTAGCAACTAACAACTCAGTAAATAATAAATTAATCAAGATAATTAAATAAAGCTCAAAATTTACTAAGGAGTAACTAAATTTTCCCTTTAGTTTCGAGTGCCCTAGAAGCTTCGAAAACTTATCCGAAATAAACAAACCGGACACAAGCCAAATTGCTCTTAAAATCGTTCGAAAAGGGTCTAAATTAGCTTACAGCCCAGTTCACCTCTTTCTATATACATATTTAAACACTGTTTTGTAGTACAAAGCTAAGTATACAGAGATTCTATCAGACCTGAACACTGATAGCCATCTCGAGTTTCTTCAAGCATGTATTACTTGGTAATTGGTTGTTTACCTTAGAGATTCAAACTATTCTGTGAATACTCTTGAAAATACTTAATGTAATTGGCTATTTTAGGATATACATCGGAAAAAGGAAGCGGTGGTAGCTCAATGGTAAGGACACGCGCCTCTTAACCGAGGAGTGCGGGTTTAAACCCGGCCACGTACCTCTGGATTTTTCAAATCTATGTACGTATTTATACCACTAGCTCGACAGTGAGGGAAAACATCGCGATGAAACCTGCAAATTCAAACAACTTTGGATTTGTAACCATGATCCAAAAATTGTCTGGTTCCCCTATCTTAGGGTTACGAAGGTCAAATCGGCAGTCGCTTTAATGTAATTACCAGACTCGCTAAATCCTGGATCATGGTCTAAGCGGACCTTGTCTAAACACGGGACATAACGCTAGGAAGATGATGATCGGAAGATTTTTTGAATTTCCATCTAACCCAGTTTTATTTTTGGCTGAATGTGGTTTTTGACTCTGCCCGGGGATTATGTGCGTGATATTATGTATGTCATCGGAAGATCTATTTTACATCATCAAATTCCTAGGGATTTCTGTACAGGAGGTTCGATAGAACCATGCTAACTAACTAAACTTCACGCCACTTTCCTAGCGGGGTAGGCAGAGAGAACCGAATATTCACGATTTATACAATGTTAAATGCGAAACCACTTACTCACTTAATTAGCTCAATATTCTAAGTAAAACAAAATCCTCTAAATAAGTTACTTTAAAGGATTTTGAATTACTTTCCATACAAAAGTTAAGGAACAGATTGGCTATTTTGTATGAAAACTGAAAAAAAAATGCTGGATAATTGTAAAAAGGTAATCGTACATTGTGTCTCCTCTGTTCCTTTTACTCGTTACTCTGTTAATCTCCCGTAAACTTAAAGGATTCCTGTGACTATATGCCTCTTGAAATTTCAATCGATGAGATCCGCTTGTAGAAGGCCGGATGAAATGTGCGTGCAATCACGGAGGATCACGTCAGATCATCACTTTGGCTCCTGATCATGGAGATGACAAGTGAAACCGACAGTAGGTTAAGTAAATATTAAGGGCTGATTTTTCAACAGTCAGATAAAAGATAACAATCGAATAAATCACAGTCCGGATGATTGTAAATTGTCATTGCCTGTTTCATATGTAAAATACCGTATGACATCCGCAAATTGGTGACTTTATATTTAATCAGACGGTTAATTCTTATCTGACCATTAAAAAATCGGCCCTTAACTGAATGTACGGCTTATATACTAATTTAATGTGCGTCAGCCGTGACCTACTGAGCGAAGTCTTTGCTGACGCTTAAGAGGCTAGCTCGTCGCCTACACAATCACATACCCAACACCTGATACAGCAGTCGCCTTTAATGATAAAATCCGAAGATAGCTTTACCAGATGTTCGTATGCTCGGATTATCTAATGCCCCTTACACTTGAGAATCGTATCCTTAATGAGTTTTAACTGCTCCATATTTTTTCATTAAACATTTTTATACAAAAAAAATATTTTGTTAACCTACTTATAATGACAGCCCTGGGAAGTTTTTACATAATTCAAGTAATATTTACGCAAAAACCACCCGAGACTTAATAATTACGTCATAAAATTTCTGCTCAAGTTGGAAATAAGTACATGTCCACGCGTTTGGTGCAAGTCATAGAACAAATATTTTTTTTGTTAACATATTTTATGTTTATATGAATGATTATGTATTGTGTTGAGTTTTTAATAGGTAGGCGCAATAATTTTTACCACAAAAAGAAAATTTATTTTAGGCTGAATGTGGTTTGAGAATGTATGGGCATTGCGGGCGTGATTGTATGTATTACATGTTTCATAATAACTGGGATACATATAGCCGTTAGAAATCTAATCTAAAAAAACGCAATTTTCATATCCCGTTAGATTTTTTTTTTTTATGAAACTACTTGACCCGTATTACGGTTAATATCGTTGTACACCGCTCTCGCTCGCACCTTGCACCCCCGCCGAAGGCAGAAGCGAGAGAGATAAGCTGACTTCCGTCGCGCGATATGTGTCGTCGTTTCTTTACGCACGTGCATTTATTTACGAGGCCATGGGAATGCCATGGGCCATGGGAATGGGGTAGCTCCCCCTTCAAGGGAAATTCTACAAAACCCCGTGAAAAATGTAAGGGTTATGAATGTGTAATTTATTTGACTTTTTCATACCTACCTAGTTATATTTTAAAAATCAAGTTCATATTTTTGTGGGTTGGTTGGGGTTAGTAGCTGTGTCGATTTAATAAAGTCATGGGAATAAATTTATTCAGACTACCAACTAAAATTTGAGCTCCATCATTATCTTCCTAGCGTTATGTCCCGTGCTTAGACGGGGTCCGCTTAGACCATGATCCAGGATTTAGCGAGTCTGGATCATGGTCTAAGCGGACCCTGTCTAATCACGGGACATAACGCTAGGAAGATGAATTTATAAAATCTCCTAGGATATATTTATCCTTTGTCTACTAACATTCATATGCCAATAGTTTGAGCCTTAAGATTTACAAAGTTATTTCGCATTTATAGTGTGAGACATTTTAATGAACCTCTTGAGTACGAACTAATTTGTTTTAATTGGGAAAGTTTCACACTAGAAAAACACATATTTTTAGTTTACTGATAGGTATACCTACTCATAAAAGACGGAAAACAATAAAAAGGTCAGAAGAATAAGTACATATTAAGCAGACGCTCTTTCTTCCCATAATTATAAGGTCTGCTGTCCATGGGGTAGTTTAGAGAACAGCAACTCGTTTGAAAATCAATAATACTTGACTGGCCCGTTGGTCGATTGGTCAGACACCCTGACCACGAAACTAAGAGTCGCGGATTCTAATCCCGCTAGGGGCAAATGTTTCGCGTGATGAACATATATGGACATTTGTACTCGAGTCATGGATGTTTATAAACGTATTTAAGTATGTCTCGTCGTCGACGGAGGCGGATCCGTTCGCCTTACTAGGCGAACGGATCCGCCGGACGGATCTATAGCACAAGCATAAGCTTAGTTTGGGACTAGGGAATTGGTGTGTCAGTCTGGAAAATTAATTTATTTATTTAATACATTAACATATTAGCGTCATGTCACGTCCATAGTCGCGATGAGACTCGTGAGGTATGGCCTTTTGAATTGTGAGAAATTATATGTATATTATTAACGATTACGTTATGCATGTCATGAGTAAGAGTATTTATTAAAAAAAATATCTTAAATGTACTCTAAACTCTGCGAAAAGAGACATATATGCCATTAAGGTCGGAATTTTCGTTAAAAATAATCCTGACTTTTACTCATCTAAATTTAGAAATGTAAAAACCAGCTATGTTTACCTTTAATATTTATTACTTACCAAAATCATAAATACCGTTCTATAAATAATCCCTAGAGTGTTTTGAGTTGCATTATTACAACGTATTAAACTACCATTTGTTGGTTAGGTTCATGTTAATACAACTGCAATGTCACAATTTTTCCTAATACTTTAATTTTTTATTTTGCACTGCAAGAAGAGAATCTAATGAAGATTGTCGTATTTGTACACTCTGGCACTTCGCACCATTTATAGCTTATTTTTTCTAGGAAATGACAGGTACAGACTTAAATAAACAAAATAATGCGCATGATTCGACCTTCTTCCAATGTTTTCGTACAAACGGGTGACTTTACTTGACGACATATTGCCGAAGGAGGCGTCTTGACAGTTAAAAAAAATCAGTGTATTTTTTTTTTTGTATGAAATACTTAAAATAAATACAAATAAATTTAATTTCTAGAGTCCTTATACATCATTAAATAATGTGCGATGGTTTACAAAAACTAGTCAAATAGTCTATTGAGTAGCTCTTATTAATATTCGACTAAGAGAGGTTTCAGGAGGTTATTGCTTACCACTTTGGGGATTGCAGACGTAATAGTATGTATGTATGTATATACCAATGCGTAGGCTGCGTACGCCCAAGTAGACACCCACCTTTACAGTAAACACGTAAACAGCAGATAAAACAAGCCTCCGTTCACGGTTTATCTGAAACTTTTATTGTTCGTAAATCTCCTCTAATGCTCGCTGTATCTGCGACTCCTACACCTGATAGGTGGGAAACGTAAACGGAAGAGTTACGGCCCCCCGTGACGGACGGACGGACGGAAGGAATGAATGTCCCGATGTTCCGATAAACTTGGAATTACTCAACAGGCCTGTGGAGGAAAAAGGTTAACATTTTTTGCTGTCTGCGTGAAGCAGCGAATTTTTCTGGGATTGTAGGCAACGTACATCAAAAAAGAAACCAAACAGGCCAAGTGCGAGTCGGACTTGCGCACGAAGGGTTCCGTAATAAACTTTTTTTATGTTCTGTGAATATTTGAAGCGTCTACTGTTGCCGTTATTAACATCGTCCAAAAGGCAAAAGGATCACGTCTGTTGTATGGGAGCCCCCCTTAAATATGTATGTTACTTTATTTTGATACATTAGTGAATATACAACTAAATATTCTGTTGTTGTTTCAAGCGTCTACCTGTTTCCGTTATTAATATCGAGTTTGTTGTTTGGGAGTTCCCTTTATTTATAGCGGCAACAGAAATGTTCCATTTGTGAAAATTTCAACTGTCTAGCTATCACGGTTCGTGAGATATAGCCTGGTGAACAGACGGACAGACAGATAGACAGACAGACAGACAGACTGACAGACCGACAGCGGAGTCTTAGTAATAAGGTCCCTCTTCCTACCTTTTGGGTACGGAACCCTAAAAAAGCTAGAAAATAGTTATATACAATACATATTGTATTTTGAGTTGGTCTGGGACTTGGCCCATGTTGATCTGGGACAAAAAAAGAGAATGTGCCAACTGTGGTTCTTGCCTAGCATGTCGTAAAAGGCGACTAACGGTTTACGGGCTTTTGGGTATGTGTATAAGTAGGCGACGAGCTAGCCACTTGTCACCCTTTTTCATAGCTTTCCATCCAACCCAGCCCACTGTCCCATGTTGGTCTGGGACTTAAAAATAATGTGCCAACTGTGGTTCTTGCCTAGCATGTCGTAAAAGGCGACTAATGGTATATCGGGTTTTGGGTGTGTGATTGTGTAGGCGACAGGTTAGCCGCTTGTCACTGCTTTTTCACAATTTTCCATCTAACCCAGCCCGGCTCTATTTTTGGCTGAATGTGGTTGAAGGGGCCTGCTGCCCCTTTAACTCTGCCTACCCCTTCGGGGATTATGGGCGTGATGTTATGTATGTATGTATTTTGAGTAAAAAACCGACGGATTTTATTTTCATATTTCGCGCGGAAAACTGTCCGTGTGAGTGATAATATTCGATAAATATTCCAAAAATTGTCTGGTTCCCCTATCTTAGAGTTACGAAGGTCAGATCGGCAGTCGCTTCAATGTAATTACCAGACTCGCTAAATCCTGGATCATGGTCTAAGCGGACCCAGCCTAAGCACGGGACATAACGCTAGGATAATGAGTATTCGATTCACTGGATTCAACACCCAACTACACTAACTAAACTTCACTTAAAAATGTAGTGTCAAGTGGCTAGCTTGTCGCATACACAATCACACACCCATTTACCATTAGTCGCCTTTTACGACATGCTAGGCAAGAAACACAGTTGGCACATTATTTTTAAGTCCCAGACCAATATGTACTTTAGTTAGTATTTTCGTACTTTAACTTATTATCTACTGTAGCTTATAGACTGATTATTTATTCATTTGGAATCACAAGACTATAAGGAACATGCATGACTTTTTTTATTCATTATTTTAAATCTACCAATCTACTACAGGTGAACAAATCTCGAAGATTTTTTTTGTATCTTGATCATAGATTTAGAATTTTTTGACTACGCAATAAATCTATGATCTTGATTATTGAATTAAATTTTAACAAAAATAAAAACCGACTTCAAAAAACCCCGCAAAAAATGTTTATAAAAAAACACAAGTAAAAACTGCCTTAATAGCTATTTCAATGTCTAAACACTAAAAAGTATAAAATAAATTCTTTCGACTGCTTCGATGAAAGTATTAATCTTTAACACGTATTTAAATATTTACAATAATCAGTTAGTTTTGGAGTCGGTGCCATGCAAACTAAAATATACTATATAATATACTATAAAGTTTGAGGGTTGCCCTCGATTTTCCTGGGATCCCTTCATCAGATCCTGACTTGGTGGCAATGGGACCAACTCGGGAGTAAACCCTTTCGATTAAAAAAAAAATTTTGGAAATTGGTTAATAATTCTCAGAGATATATAGATATATAACATACATACAAAAAAAAAAAAAAAAAAATTCGAATTGAGAACCTCCTCCTTTTTTTTGAAGTCGGTTAAAAAGCTATGAAGTTTCACAGTTATTGGTTAGCACAGATAATGTGTTGGTTAGATAGAAAGATCTGATATGGAATGTTACGTCAAACGTCAAGCCATACAACATGTACATAAAGGAAATCCATTTTAATAACAATAATAAATAAATTCTTCAGACTAGGGAAAGGACTAGGGAATTGGTGTGCCAGTCTTATTCCTTATAAGCTTAGTTTGCTAAGCTTATAAGCTTGTGCTATGGTTACTAGGTGAACGGATAGACATACTTAAATACGTTTATAAACATCCATGACTCGAGTACAAATATCTATGTTCATCACACGTAATTTTTTCCCCTAGCCGGATTCGAACCCGCGACCCTTGGTTTTGTGGCCAGGGTCTCTGACCACTCGACCAACGGGCCAGTCAATTTTCATGAGAGAGATAGATACATTGACTTAAAACTGTTATATCTCGTTGGTCTTTACATAAATCTTGGTTCTGTTTTCACTTTTAGTATTTCATTTTCATATATTTTCCGATGAATGCGTTAAATGACAAAATATTATTCATGCACTTTCCCTATTGTACATAGTTTTAAAAGATCCAGAGATAAGATTCGTATTGCCGTGCTATCACCGCTCAACTAAACAAGACGAAAGGAAACCGACTATTCTTGACCTCATTCCGTAGGCATTCCACTCGCAAACGTTCCTAATTATTTTCAAGAACTGTGCCTATTATTTAGACGTCGTAATTAACTATACGTTGAAGCCAGCTGCTCCAATACAAAGATAAATTATCAGGCGATAATTCAATGGTTATTTAATTACGGTGGGTTTATTCGGGCAAGGGATGTTAACCCTTATCCGTGGACCGTAGGGAATTATTTGGCGTACACAAATTAATTCGGGGTAGAAACAAACGGGTTTCGTTTGATATATTTCCCGTGGGTGCACCTTAAATTTATTTCTGTGAGGTCTTCGGATCTTTTTTTAATTTCTCAAAGATGTGGAACATTTGTTTACAAAACTACAGAAGCGTAAATATTAGCGTTAAGCCGGTTTCTTATAACTTTGACGGGCCATATGATGGATGGCATAGTCTATAAGTTACAGATCCTCCCTATTAAAGCGTTTTGGTTCAAATCGCTAAGATCATCATATTCGTATGACGAATATAGCATTAATCCGATGACCAGTCAATCAAAAGCACAACTATGAATGAACCATGAACCACGAGCTTCTGACATACAAACCATATTTGTGTTGCAGAAGACAGCCATTCGATCCATATATGGCCTTAGACCTAGTGACTCACTTAAGGAAATATTTAAAGAGATAAATATACTGACCATAGCTTCCCAATTCATATTTGATTGTATTATCTATGTACATAAAAACTTAGATGAATTATATAAGAAATCTGATGGTCATTGGTTTAATACGAGAAATAAACAAAAACTCGCCGTTCCAAAACTCAGGCTTGATAATTAATTAATTAATAATTTGTGGTTCATTTATAGGTCTAAGCATGAAAATATTTAATAAACTGCCTCAAAATGTTATTGAATTACCGACGCATAAATTTAAGTCTTATATAATCATGTTTAATAAGAAAAGGTTACTACAAAATAGACGATTATTTAAATGATAAAAATGTTTGGACAAGATAATCTGCTCGCATGCACAGTTAAATTTTTAGTCGTGATATTTTAATGTACCACATATTAGGAGTTAGGAGTTTTTAAAAAAGGCTATCTGTTGAGGCCATTCACGTCGAGGTGCTGGTAGGATAAAACACAATACAAATCTACTGCAAATTCAAACAACTTTGGATTGGTTCAAAGATCCAAAGTTGTTTGAATCCATAAATTGTTGATCCATATTCCCCTATCTTAGGTTTACGAAGGTCAGATAGGCTGTCGCTTCATTGTAATTACCAGACTCGCTAAATCTTGGATCATGGTCTAAGTGGACCCTGTCCAAGCACGGGACATACCGGTATAGACAATACTTATATACCTTTGTAAACATCCATGACTCGAGAGCATATGATGGTATTACCCACGCATTAATCTCACAAATGTTTGACCATAAAATTACTCTAACTTTCTTTATTTAGTAGACCCAACCCAAGCCTATCAGACAAGGCAGAACAATCCTTCTACTTAATTACAAACCCTTTCCCATCACTCCTTAAGCCAACCAAAATCAATCCAGGGACATCCTAAAAGAACGATTAGTATGCTGTTTTAAGTACTCCCTGGGGCAACCAGGGTGACCTCGTTGAGAATGTCCCTGTTAAATTGGCCCCAGGGGAAATCTATGCCGTTTTTATCCCGTACAAGTTTAATCCGTGATTTTGGTGGCTAGAAACGGATTTGAGGGTGTTCCTGTGGGACCCTGTTGGTTTAACGCTTTTTTCCAATTGGGTTTAGTGTGTGGTCCAAAACGGGACGATTACGTGTGTGCGGTGGGCCGATAATTGCGTGGTGCCAGATGTCCCATGTTAGTCTGGGAGTTAAAGGAAGGTGCCGACTGATTTTCTTGCCTAGATGTAAAAGGTAACTGTTATTTGTAGGTGGCGACTTGTTTGTTACAGTTTTTAAAGCATTTCTAAGAATCGTATCGGAGACAAAAGCTATTGTTTTAAAGCGATAAACTAAATTAACTTCACGCCATATCCCTGGCGAGATATAGCTACAGACAGATAGATCCGCGTATCCGCGCGCCTTATGACGCGGTCCTTACACACCTTACTCGCTTTCTCGTCTTGAACTCACTTAACATCACGCCCATAATCCCTGAAGGGCAGTGGCGGATTTACAGTGTTGGCCTCCATAGGCCCCAGGCCATAATTCTCAGTACTAAAGCGTCATCACTTTATTTTTATCACGATTGGCCGCCTTTTATATCTGGCCGCCATAGGCCCAGGCCTACTGGCCAATCGTAATTAAAATTAAGTGATGACGCTTTAATACTGTGAATTATGGCCTGGGGCCTAAGGAGGCCAACACTGTAAATCGGCTACTGCCTACTGGGCCTTAGGGTAAATTCGCCACTGCTGAATGGGTAGGCATAATCAGAGGCAGCAGGCCCCTTTAACCACATTTAGCCAAAAACAAAACTGGACTGGGTTACATGGAAAATTGTGAAAAAGTAGTGAAAAGTGGCTAGCTTGTGGCCTACACAGTCATATACCCAAAACCCGATATACCATTAATCGCCTTTTACGACAGTTGGCACATTATTTTTAAGTCCCAGACGAACATGGGACACTCATCTTTAACATTTATAATTTTCATATAAGCGCTGCGGTTAGTACCTATATATCCAACAATATATCTAATATTTAAGTATACATATATTTGTAATAACACTGTTGTTTCTAATATCCGTAACACAAGTGCTTTAGTTACTTACCTCGGATGTATGTGATGTAGTCGGATATTATTAATAGTAGGTACATTCTATTAACACACGACCAGTTGGATAGTATTGTTTAAATTAATGATAACGACTATCTAGCATCGCGCAAGTTGCTATCAAATTCTATTCCAGTTAAAATTATTGCAGCGCAAAAATTGCTAAATCAATTATTCCAGAAAATCGCTCGCAGTACTAGCGCGGCTTGCTTTAATAAAGCGCCTGTTGTATTTTTAGCCGCAACAAGTTGCGAAACGCTGCGTTTGCTTGCTAAAAAAAGATGGTGAACAATGGTGAACTGAACTTGCGTGCTAAGGGTTCGAAGTAAAGATTAACAGTTTATCGTACCATCAGATCGTCAAGCGTAGCAAACCATACATTACATCCCTGCTAATAAAATATCCATGAAATCAAAGATTGTTGGTTCAAAAACAGTATTTGTGTGCTGTGATGGACATATATTACTTATGTATTTCTTGTTTCCATATTAGAAGCTAAATAAAAACGATGTCCTCATAACTGATTTTCGTCACGCCAGCTAATCTCAACGAGAATTAGCCAGCTACTCAGGAGATATTATAGTGCACAAGTGTCTGCGCAAAAACAGGTGCATTTTCTGTTCCTTCACTCTCATACTTATTCGGCTACCTGATATGCCCGGAGAGAGACTTGACTTTTTATTCAGAGATCAGGCGTTTCGCTGTACCAAATGTCATTGGAACTAATTGAATGGCTTGGACGATATGAAACCAACAGAGTGATCAAACATATACCTATATATTATATATTGTATTATATATAATATATAATTACATATTATGTAGATATATAAAAAATCGGGGCACTCGTCCGTGGGCATCACTTGGCAGGGCGCACTGAAAACCAGCGCCATGGCTTGCCATGCAGGTCATGGCTAAAATGCTGAGTGAGGCCCTTTTCTTTTCGCCTTCGCAAACCCGTGTCTGGCTATCGTAAATTCTTTTTTTTTATCTTCTATCTCTATCATATGTATGTCTAATTTGTCGTAAAAAGTTGTTTTTTTTTTGTTTCGGTTGCTGTGTTGTTATTTCGTAATGTAATAAATGTTTCTTTCTTTATTTCTTTCTTTAATAGTAAGTACAATCCCCCAAGTTCCCAACCTCCAAGGGTTCTCAACCTCGGATTACACAGAGCGGTACCCCAAAAACACGGTTTTTACCGCAAACTGTTTTTGTTCACACTGACAATGGGCGCCCCGCCTGAAACTGCATCTAGCACGTGCATTTAATTACCACAAAACAACACATTTGCATGTTTCATTTATAACGAGAACAGTTTTAGTGGTATAATAGGTATTGGAGAGAATATTCTATAGAAGAAAGAAACATTAGCTCATGCTCTGGGACAGGAAAATAATAAATAAATAAATATCCGATGACATCACATACATCTGACTTCGAGCTAAGTAGCTTATGCACTTGTATTACGAATATCAGAAACAACAGTGGTATTATAAATATATACTTAAATATTGTATATTAACACCCAGACACAGAACAAACACAAGTATTCATCGCGCGAATCTTTATCCTGGGTGGGGATCGAACCCACAACTCTTGGCGCATAGGGTAGGGTCACTATCAAATAGGCCATCGAGCCAGTCAAATGGCTAATTCCTATGCACTTATCAGATCAAACTATAAGCACTCAATAGTAACTATTACCCAATTGAATTCATCCACTAATTATATCTAATTGGTTAATCTAATTAGACTAGTCGAGTGGAGCGAGTGTTCCGGTGATACTGATGATATACAGATAGACAATTTGAGGAGTCAATGCATCTGATAGAATCTGAAATTACGATAAGGCCACGGACTATTAAAAAAAGAAGGACTCCGCGCCACTAACTAGACGTTGTGGAACCTGAAAAGCTCCAATTTGATCCGCAACTTACATCACACATTGACATAAGTGCCCCAAATTACAGATTTCCGATATCTGGTATCTATAAGAACCACACTCACAAAAGCAAAAGGGTGGCTTCATGCTGTAGTATGACAGCGCGGAGTCCTTATTTTTTTACTAATCCGTGTCCTAGCACGGTCCAATAATAAAGCTAACGCTTTCTGGCTTTTTAATATTGGTATGTTTATTATCTTCCTCGCGTTATGTCGCGTGCGCACTTAGACTGATTTCACAGTCAGCGCCGGCGCGCGTGGTAAGCGACGCGGGCCACGAGCTAGGTGTTGCCTTGTACCTTTTCATAGTGAAAAACTGCCCGCGCGCACCACACGCGCTGATTACGATACAAACGCGTGGTCTTAAAGACGCGAGGGCGGTCAACGTGAATCTGAAACTTGCCTTAGACCATGATCCAGGATTTAACGAGTATGTTGATTATTGAAGCGACTGTATAAGCTCTGATCTCTGAGAGAGGAAGGACATGTGACAAAGAGAGTGATGAATATGAATGTTAGTGGATGGAGAGGAAGAGGAAGGCCAAATAAGGGATGGATGGATTGTGTTAAAGATGATATGAGTGAAATGGGAGTGGATAGCTTGATGACAGCTGACCAGGACGTATGGAAAAGGAAGACAAGCCGCGCCGACCCTGGGGTCGGCGCGGCTTGTCTTCAAAATTGCTTGTTAATCTTGATTAACTTTTCAAATTGCTTGTTAATCTGGATTAACTGGAAGAAGGGCAAGAGGGTGATTATGATGATGATGATGTATAAGCTCTGATCTCTGTAATCTAAGATTAAGTAAGTAGATGATCTTAAGTCAAAGATCCTACGAAGCTGGATCTTTGTTACACATTCATAGTTACTGAAATGTGCCAGTTTCATCACAATATTTTTGTTTCAGGATTCAAACCTACTCAGTGTATACGTCCGTATGCGCCCTCGCATACTACTATAGAGCTACCACTGTTTCTATAGAACTATTATAGTAACTTAAGCCTAAAATATGGTTGCGACAAAAAGGGAACATGAAACCTATAAAATAAATTACGATCGCAATATAAGCCCAAACAGATTTTTTTTATATTTACGTGCAGGTCGAACCTAGATGTTATTTCGGTTGATGGCAAACGAAGTTTGTTAGTCGTTGGATTTATAATCTTCTCTTTCTCAGAAAAATAATATAAAGTTAGCCTTTTTATATAAATTGCATTTGGAAACAACAGAACTTGACCAGTTCAAGAGTATAATTTGTGCCATATTGGTCTGGGACTTTTAAAAGAATGTGCCAACTGTGTTTCTTGACTAGCATGTCGTAAATGGCGACTAGTGGTATATGGGGTTTCGAGTGTATAATTGTGTAGGCGACGAGCTAGCCACTTGTCACTAATTTTTCACAATTTTTCATCAAACCCAGCCTATTTTTGTTTTTGGCTGAATGTGGTTCTGCTGCCCCTTTGACTCTGCCTACCACTTCGGGGATTATGGGCGTGATGCTATGTATGTATGTAGTCGAATTCTAATTTACATGTAGAAATCGGGTGGAATCCTAAAAATCCTTCTTACTACATAGTCTTTAGTCTCATAGACCCAGCTGTTTTTTTTCAACTTAATATAACATTTATTTAATTCTGAACACACAGTTGCGTGCAAAAACTAATCTAGAACAATGACCAAACTCTACAAGAAACTGAATATAACTCTAGAAAGAACTAGAAAGAAACACATTAGAACCCTGAACACACAATACAAAGCCTAGGATTATGTTGAAAGAAAAACATCCAGGTACAAGAACAAGAGGTTTGAGCTTGGTATCTTGATAGGCATCCAGCCAACTAACACAGTGCCGGACCCATCTCATTTACATCCAACTTTTAATACCGGTCACAGATAATGTTGGACTAAGCTGTGTTCGGACTTAACCGACTTACCCGGGAGTAAGGATGGGGTTAACAACGGATACGCTTTATCCGATGAAGAGATTTTCGGTTGACAGAAAATTATCAATTGTTCTGGTGAGCACCGTTTCGTCGACTGACAAGGAAGTAAATATGAAGCTCGTTCTTTCATGAACATAACCAATTCACTGTCTCGCGTCTCATATTTGATACGAAACTGTTATTTTTCCTTTTGTGTTTAACGCTCACAGTGAACCTGTTAAACTAATAAATGTTTTCATATATACATAGGTACATGAAACATCATCTTTCTAGCATTATCGTAATACCGTCGACTATACTAGCAGTCTAGTTATTACACTATAGCATCTGCCATTTGACAAACATTCGTGTGATAAGTACTTGTGATTGTTCTGTGTCTGGGTATTAATATCTCTTATTTAATTATGTATTCGTAATACTATTTGTAATACGTGCTTAAGGTATTTGCCACGAAGTCAGATCGATGTATGTGATGTCATCTGATATTTATTAACTGAATTATGGAAATAACCATCAATAAGAGCTCCATAAATTCGGACAACGATTTCACATCCATTGGAATATGTAAGTTTCCTTACGATGTTTTTCTTATCATTTTGTGGCATAAAACCTGTAACAAAACTTGAAAAGAGACATAAGATTTAAAAAATCCAGAGGCCCATGCCCGGATTCAAACCAACATCCCTAGCACATGAAATATATGTACTGGTAGTAGCTGACCATTGCGTTACTATGGTACACACATTAGAGACTGCTAAAATCATATCAGTTATAAGTTTATCATCCTCGGATAAAAATAGATTGCAAAACCTCGATTACGAACTACTGACTCATCATCTTCCTAGCGTTATGTCCCGTGCTTAGACGGGGTCCGCTTAGACCATGATCCAGGATTTAGCGAGTCTGGTAATTACATTGAAGCGACTGCCGATCTGACCTTCGTAACTTTAAGATAGGGGAACCAGACAGTTTTTGGATCATGGTTACAAATTCAAAGTTGTTTGAATTTGAAGGTTTCATCACGATGTTTTCCCTCACCGTCGAGCTAGTGGTATAAATATGTACATAGATTTGAAAAATCTAGAAGTACATGCCTAGGTATGAACCCGCACTCCTTTTTTTTTTTTTTTTTTTACTTGGGGAACTCCCACGAGCCGTCACCCAGAGGGCGGTGTGTCGGACTCGAACCGACTAAACCCCAAGGTGGCCTCCATCGGCGCAGTTCCGGAGGAGCCGGTATCCCCACTGTCGGGACTATACGACAGCTCCTCCGGTAGTGCGCGTGCCGCGCTGCGCGGCTCACCTCGCGCGGCGGTGGTCGATGCTGTGCAGCCCACGCCATCAGTCGTCGGATGCACAGCACCGAGCACGCGCGCGCGTCGAGACATGCCAGGCCACCCAGCATGTCTCAACTACTCCGCCCAGGATTCAGACGCCGATCGTCCCCGTAACCGGCGTCGTGGGCCCACTCTCGCGCTGTGCCCTCTGCTAAGCCAGAGGGCACGCGGAGAGCGTCTCGTCAGAGGGGGCCGCCTTCCGCCCGGCGACCCAAATTGAGGGCAGAGCCCTGTCGTCACGGAGGGAGAGCATCGAGACGCTCAATCCCTCCGCGACCCGCCACGACGCGACCCAGCGCGCCCCTGTCGGGTTGCCGAGGATAGGGAGGCGAGCAACGACAACACTCAGCTCCTCCTCTTCCTCGGCAACCCTGGTCCGGCTGCGGAGGTTACAGCCGGACCGCCGCAACTGCCCGGATGCAAGTCGTGCAGTCGCGGCTCACCTCGGGGTCCCTCTTCGCTTCAGCCCTGCCATGGCAGGGCCTACTAAGCCCCCCCGGTACGACAAACCGAGGACCCCGGCGGGGGGGTGAACCCGCACTCCTCGGTTAAGAGGCGCGTGTCCTTACCATTGAGCTACCACCGCTCCTTACACTACGAACCACTGACTATATCAGCAAATTTTGTCATCTAATTCGCTTCAATCATTGCCATCCCGTTCACAGTTCACAATTCACGTTGCAACACCGCTTCTGCCATTCATCATCACGCTTCCAAAACGTCACCGAAACAAGTCGCACACAATTATTCCCGCCGCGTGCTATCACGCCGTGACAGGTTGAATCACGTTGACAATAGCCCAAGGCATTTTGAGCAGTGGCGCTTTTGACTCAATTTGATTTACCGCAACATTTAATTGAGGTGACCCTTCACCCGTAATTGTATCAGGTTATAAATGGACATTGTCAGGATACCTGTTTTATTAATTTAATTAATACATTGGATCGGATTTAACCGGATTTTGTTTGCATAATCCGTGCTATATTGTATAAATACATTATTTAAAAGGTTGTTAAATGGAATCGTAATTTTACAATACCCTGAACAAAAATGTGTATGAAGTATTTAATATTTGTGGTAGAATGTCACGAACTCTTTCTAACTTTTTAAAATTAAAAGTATATATTTTTCTGCACCCTTCATAGATGAATTAGTTAAGACGTGTACGCGTAATTGACAAACTATTTTTCGAATTTCTAATACAAGTAGATAAGAATAATATCACACTTACATTATAAAGGCGAAAGTTTGTGAGTGTGTGTGTGTGTGTGTGTGTTTGTTACTTACTTACTTACTTCTTCTTGCAAAATCTGCTGAACGGATATAGATAAAATTTGGTACTAATAAAGATTATAGTCTGGAATAATATATAGGCTACTTTTTATCCCGGACAATTGCACAGTAACTAACTAACCTGTCGCCTACACAATCACACAACCAAAAACCGATATACCATTAGTCTTCTTTTACGACATGCTAGGCAAGAACCACAGTTGGCACATTCTTTTTTTTTTGTCCCATATCAACATGGGCCAAGTCCCAGACCAACATGGGATTTAATAATAACAATATAATAATAAAATTTGGTACCATTTTAAAGGGTAAGTTACAAACAGTGGATACTATAATAACTGCATTAGTCAAAATGACTGTCGCAGTTGTTAACGCCCACCTCCAAGACTGAAGTGGTTGCAGCACTCACTTATATCTCTACAGAAAGCAAGTAAAAAATTATTAAATGCAAAAAGAACTCATCAAACACTCGTATATATGTTATATATGCAAATTTTGTATTGTATGTGTCTGTATTTGTATGCTGTGTTATATGTGTAATATAATATATTGTATAATGTTAATGGTAAATTCCATCATAATTAAGACGTTAACACTCGCCACCGGACATTCCGTATACCTAAAGGCGCATCACTATTCAAACTTGGAGGACTTAAGCGGACACATGATAACGGCGTAACGCAAAAAAAGGAATTAAAACTTTGCCCAGATTGGCTAAGACTTGACGTAACTTCACGTGGAGTTTTGTGTTAGTTGCATTGGGCTGCGTGAGTTTTTTTCCTTCTCCAGTCTTGGGTTTCGTGGACAAACATTGGAGCCGGTATTTGATTTGGTTTCTTAAAGTGGTTTCTGTTGTTTTTTAGTTTGAATTTGACCTAGTTGTTATAATGTACCTTGAATACGTATAAAATGTTGTAATATAGTAGTAGAGCTTGGTGGAGCCGCATGTTTCTAATTGACTAAGCTGGATGAACTGGACGACCGTCTCAAGTTTATTAGAGATGCGTTTTCATTTTTCGGTGATTGACAATTTAAGGTGTAATTCATAATAATGTCCTTCTAACCGATATCGGTCACGGCGGCCAATCTCAACGACGATTGACCAACGCAGGAGATATTATAGTGCACAAGTGTGTGCGCAAACGCAGGTGCGCTATCATATAAACTATAGTGACCGCTAGTCCTCAAGGATGTGGGCCGTATATTTGTGGTACACTAATGGTATACTCTTACTGCCTAAAGAGTTTGTAATAGGCTAGTTGACTCAATAAAATTATAATCCATTAAAGAGATTACAAAAAATATGTATCTTACTTATTTTTTCTTTGCAAACTAAAAATTACGAAGATACAGCGCGTTGAAGTTGCACGTGACGTCACTAGTTCTGTAGTTGGTAGTAGTTAGTAAAAGCGCTCCACTCCAGATCTTTGAAGCGCTGTATTTTTGTAATTTTTCTAGTTTTGTATAAATCAAAAAATAATCAAAAGTTTTTGATAATCTAACTTACGGACTAAAAAATATATTTTAGTCAACTAGCCTATTTTACAGACCAGGCACGTGTCACTGCTTTTTCAAAATTTCACACTCCATCTCACTTTGTGAGATGGATTTATTTTTGACTTAAAGAATATTGAATGAGCTTTCTTTATGGCACTCTCTAAAATGATAGGCCAAGTATGGACTCTTAAGACGTGACAGTTTTTAATAATATAGTCAAAAATATTACTTGAAGCATGTAAATATTAATTTCTCATATAGCGTAAATTTTTTAAAGTTACAACTATAATATACTGAACCCAAAAAGTCATATACTGTGTCAGCTGCTTTTACTTAAACTTAGTAACTTACTTCCGACGAACAAACAAAAAGATTTGGTCTACGTAGCTATTGGCAATTGTTACGATGCCAGTGTTCAAATTGAAATGTACCCATTACCAAATATCATGCAATACCAAAGTGTCGCGACATTACTGTGACGAATATGATCTATATTCTGACTTGGTTTAGCTTGGTCTAATAATAAGTAACTTAAAGTGGAGACTTTTATTCACAATTTTTCATCTAACCCATTGTCCCATGTTGGTCTGGGACTTAAAAAAAAGTGCCAACAGTGTTTCTTGCCTAGCATGTCGTAAAAGGCGTCTAATGGTATATGGGGTTGTGGGTACGTGATTGTGTAGACGACGAGCTGGCCACTCGTCACTCCTTTTTCACAGATTTCCATCCAACCCAACCCACTGTCCCATGTTGTTCTGGGCTTAAAAAGAATATACCAATTGTGGTTCTTGCCTGGAATTTCGTAAAAGGGACTAATGGGTAATTCATTTATTAGTCCAAGTATTAAAATGTTCAATAAACCACCACAAAGTATTATAACATTACCCCTACTACATAAGTTGAAGTAATGCATTAAATCATTTGTAATGAGTAAGGGCTATTAAAAAATACAAGATTACCTCAATGACAAAGATTTATGGTTAACTTCATAATGAAGTGTTCATCTGCAGTGATATCGAGTCAAAATATAGATAAATTAAGTTCACAAAATTGTATAATTGGCATTTGTTCTCTTGGCGGTTAGTTCTCGATAAAGCCTACCTCCCGAACCGGCGGTACTATTATTTCTTATTATTTTTTTTGTATATTGACTATTTACTTATAAATGCTTTCTTGAAGCCCATATAAATAAATATATGCAGAATTTAAATTTGAATATGATTGGTATATAAATTGGTGATGGCTAAGTACACCTGTATACAACATACAACATCATATAAAAACCATACAATTTCAATTTCGTGCAACCTTGGCTTTTTCAACCATCGTGCCTCAGCTGGGCAATTATCCATTAAACGGCTTAAGGGGGTCATAATTACATACCAACAGGAAATTAACGCATAGTTGCTATTATGGATTATTAAAAAAAACTTGGTACTTGGTTTAAATCCCTAAACAATAGTGGAACAAATCAAAATTTTGTCTCTATAATATATACTAATATATATAATATGTTAAATAATGGAACATATATACAAAACATCACGCCCACCATCATCGAAGGCGCAGGTCGAGTCAAAGAGTCAGCAAGCTCCTTTGACCACATTCAGCCAAAAATAAAACTGTGCTGGGTTAGATGGAAAATTGATAAAAAGTAGTAACTAGTGGCTAGCTCGTCGCCTACACAGTCACACACTCAAAACCCGATATAGCATTAGTCGCCATATACGACATGTTAGACAAGGTACACCTGGAACATTCTTTTAAGTCCCAGACCAACATGGAACAAAAAATTTAATAATGGTGATATTAATTTTAGTTTAAGGTATAAACACCTATAGTTTAAATTATATGTATATAACTGAAAAGTGATAAAAAATTATCAGGAAGGAAATTGCAATTACCCACTGCCTTGCTTGGCCACTACTTCCTTTGTTATTTTATAACATTTCGCAAAATATGTATTGCCTGTGTATTCATATAGAACATTGCAATTGCGTTGTTATTTTTTCGGAGTTCCTTGTGTTTATCTCATACTTCTTGATTTAATTTATACTTATAATAAATCTGTAGAGAGGTCAATTCTGTACATGAAATATATTTTCAAAATAACTATCAGGGGGTGATTAGTGATCGATACTGATGCCAAAAATGCAATCAGTAAAATTTTTGTCTGTCTGTCTGTCCGTCTGTATGTTCCTTATAGAAACAAAAACTACTCGACTGATTTAAACGAAACTTGGTACAATTATTCTTCATACTCCTGGGAAGGTTATAGTATACTTTTCATCACGCTACAATCAATAGGAGCAGTGTAGTGAAGGGAAATGTTGGGAAAACGGGAGAAGTTACTCCATTTTTAAGCTTCCGTCGCGTGTGCAGCCTTAATGGTTAAAGGTACATATAAATCATGTATGATGGAAATAGTCTTTATAATATTAACCATAAACGCGGGTGACACCGCTGGCACAGCTAGTAATATAAAGCTGAAGTGTTTGTTTGTTTTTTGCTTGAACGCGCTAATCTCAGGAACTACAGGTCTGATTTGAAAAAAATGTCCAGTGTTAGATAGCCCATTTATCACGGAAGGCTTTATGCTATATAACATTAACCGCAGGTGAAACCGCGTGCTTAGGGCAGGCCATCGCCGGTGATGCTGTGGTAGCTTTTGTCGTGGATCTTACAGCATCACCACTCTGGCGACGAAGGGTGCCGCGGGGTTTAGTGGGTATACCCCACTCTGTCTTGGCTGGAGAGGGGTTCTCTTTTTTGGAGGGCCCTGAGTATCCCACATACCACGCCGTCCTCCCTAGGTGCCTAATGCGTTCCCCGCGTTAAAAAAAAATCTAACTGTTCGTTAGTTTTTTCTCACGTTTATAAATAAATTAAAAATATATATATATTTTATTCAACATTTGTCTTACATCTATACTATATATATCTGCTACATACTATTGTTATAAAATATTTGCGTTGCGGCGGTATCGCATTACAATTACAATGATTCCTACAATAGGCTAGGCCTGTCCCGTAGGCAATCATTTTATCCATATAAGTTATACATTTTGCATGGCGCGACATCAAAGCTTTTATTTTGTAAATCTATATAAAGTAAATTAAAAAAAATTTAATATGTATATTATTTTTAAACAGCGCGGAAACAATAGTTTATGTGTGTGAGTGTGTGTGTTTGTGTGTGTGTTTGTGTGTGAGTGTGTGCTTGAGTGTATGCACGATCGTGTACATGTGTGTTGCTGTTCGGGTTCTCCAGAAACCGCGTGAAAGAACACTTCTTTATTAAAAGTATGTGTAGGTCAGTGCTATATCCGAAAAAGTAACTGGTTTAAATTTTAAATGCTAACTTACATTTAAAAAATCTATAGGTATATGTACCATGTTGGTCTCGGACTGAAAGTGCCAAGATTGTTGGTGCTTCTGGGAAAATAATGTACCAATTATGATTATGTTGGTATTTTATACTTTATTTTTCCTTCGACTAGCATGTCGTCAAAGGCGACTGAAGGAAATCGGTTTGTAATTGTGTAAGCAACGAGCCAGCTACTCACTACTTTTTCACAATTTTCCATCTAACCCAACTTAAATAATTTTTTGACTGATAGTGGTTAACTAGGCTTATCGAACCTTTGACTCTACTTACCTGTTCGGGGATTTCAGGCGCAATTCTAGATCTGTATGTATACATTCGCAATCTCCATACATATAGGATTCGAACTGACACCCCACGCAATTGTCATGTCTTATCCACTAACCCATCCCTCCATAGTTCGACTAGTGCCCCAAATCCCAGCCCACCTGTACAGTTCGATCCGCTTATCGGTACAGTCAGCGAACTTGACACGGATGGTGCGCGACAGATCGTAATTCGGTCGTGGCAGCGACCACAATGATTGCCGCGTGTTCTACGACAAAGGCACAAGCGGTAGCGGATTGTAAACACGTTTGCTTGGAAAAAGATACAACTGGAAGCGTATTAGACGACTCACTTAAATTTTATTTGTATATATACCTACATTTGGTAATACTTTCTGTATATATTGACTATTTATAAGTGCTTTTTTGAGGCCTTTATATACAAAGAGATTTTGAATTTGAATTTGAATTGAATTTATTTAATATGATCTTTGGGGGCGGTCTATTTTCGATAAAATTGGTAACGTCTGACAGCCCCAGAATCTCACTCAATTAAGAAATGAATAAGGCTGTGCTGGCGCGTAATAATATATTATATTCACTTCTTCAATACATACTAAATAATATATAAAGTTGAGTTGAGTTGGGTTTGTAGGAAACAACATAATAATATCCTCCTAACCGATGTCGGTCACGGCGGCCAATCTCAACAAGGACAACAACTGTGCAGGAAATATTATAGTGCACAAGTGTGTGCGCAAACACAGGTGCACCCTCTGTTCCTTCAGTCTCATAGTCCTGTGAGACGGTAATTCTTATTCTTAACGTGCTTTCTCAGGCACGGGTGTAATTAAACCGCCAACTTCCTGACTCCGGACTGTTACTGAGTAAATTCAATATTGAAATACCGAGCCACAAATTTTTGGCCCGACCCGGGGATTGAACCCTTGGTTGGAACTCTTGGTCCTTAGGGGGCGCATGCTACCATTAGAAAACTACATAATCACAAACCTAATACCTTGGTTTTACTAAAATACAAAATAACAGTAATGTCGACCAATTCTCACAACTTGCACCAATCACTTCCAGTTTTCCTTCAAGGCCGCGCACGAAAGAGAGCGAGCACTAGAAAGTGCCGGTAGAAAGAGACGCAAGATCGAATCTCAAATAAACAACGGTGCGTTAATTATTTTGTTGCAAAATGGACTTGTTACTGTTTTAGATTGCGCCACTGAAATTGTTTAGGGGGTATAATTGAGGTTGGTAATTGGGTCACTTTGAAAGAAATGAAAATAATTGACCTTAATCTAAGTCTTGTTCATCTTTTGAAGGCAAGAACGGGTTGTAGTTGAGGAAGCGATAATAGTTGTATGCCCAGCAGTGGGACCTAAATGTCTAAGCTAAGAAATGTGATCTAATAATATAAACTTATTTTCCTAGATTTTTAGCTTATTTTCCTTTCTTAAATTATTAATGTGAGCTGAATATATTTAACCGAGTGTACTAGCTTTTGGCATGCATAAAGACTAGTTTAGTTTAGTTAGTTAGTTAAAAGACTGTTTTAGAAGGTTAAGTTTAACTAAATAAACTTCACGCCACCTCCCTAGCGGGGTACGCAGAGAGAAGCGAACGCCATATGGTACTGGCCTTTTACAACTAGATATTGGTCTTATTCTGACGATTTATAAGGGCTTTTTTAAGCCTACGTAAATAAAGACAATTTTATTTCATTTCATTTCATTTTATTTACAATCCTTACACAAGATTAAGTTTATATGGGGATAAATATATATTGGAAATATCGGAATTATTAAACGCGTCGTTCACATATTTTTAGTTGTATGAGGACAGCCCCGTTGGTGCAATGGTTAAGACTGCGAGTCGAACGTAATGGGCGCGGGTTCTGTCACTGAATAAATACATAGTTGTTAATGAAATATGAGTTTGTTGTCGGTATTGATGTTATACTATCGCCATTGATGGTAAGAGCAATAACACAAGTGTTAAAAACATTTTATTCAAAATATAAAAATATCTAATTAATTTAAGCGAAATATATTATTTCTGATAGCAGCGCCTCGCGGTTTCACTCACACAGTTCTCGTTCCTGTGTGAATACGGGGATAAAATATAGCTTATGTTGCTTGCTGATAAAGCGACTTTCTATTAGTAAAAGAATTATTCAAATTGGTCCAGTAGTTTCGGAACTTATTCGATACAAACAAACAAATAATCAAATCTTTCCTCTTTATAATAGTAGTATAGATAACATGAAAGACTACTTTTAAACGGCTCCAAGACTCTAGGACAGGGATCGACAAGTAATTCTTGGTAGGGTCTGGATATTGTTGGAAAATTCTAATGAGGTCCAGAAAAAATAGTGTGAGAAACTACACCGACGGTCTTGAGCCAGTTTTTTATAGTTTGGTTCTCGAAATCATTCATTATTAGTCTAGGTATTAATTTATACTTGGTATACAACACATTACAATATTTGAAGGTCCATGGTGGACCTTTTGCGGTCCGTCTGTTGGGCTATCTAGGGTATAGGGAGTCTAGGTATTGTATATATTTTTTTTCACGATGAAAACTACCATTAGAAGTGTCCTTCCTTATTATTCAATCAAATTAGCATAGCAAATTTTATCTCAATCAGTTTTGCGGTTTAAGCGTGAAGAAGTAACAGAGGGACAAGCCGAGTTTTAGTATGGATTGATTATACTATTATAAATACAACATTGTAACTTAAAAAACTAATGTTGATAAATAAATAAATTTTCAAGACTGACACACCCTAGTCCCAAACTAAGCTTATGCTTGTGCTATGGATACAAGACTGAACGGATAGACATACTTAAATACGTTTATAAACATCAATTTTTCGCCTACAAATGTCTATGTTCATCACACGAAACATTTGCTCCTAGCGGGATTCGAACCCGCGACCCTTGGTTTCGTGGCCAGGGTCTCTGCCACCACTCGACCAACGGGCCAGTCGATCTTCCAGATCATTAAGTAAATGGAAAATTACACGAAAATTTGAGTGTTGTGTTTAGACGTATGTGTTATTATTTGCTATACCTAAGTTATAGGCTAAAGGTACGATAATATACACAAGAAAAAGACCCTGAACTTTAAGTTCAGGGCTTCAGCTTGATTGAAGTTTGTGCGCTTCATATTTTCTCGGCAGATAGAAGAAATATGTTACTAATAAGAAAATAACGATTCTTAATTTGTCAATTTTGTTGAAAATAAACATGTTTACGATAGATTCTATTATACATATTGCATATTCGGCATAGTTAATTTATTCGTTTAAGTATAATTTGACATGATTGGTTTATTAAACAGCAATTTTCGAAATAAGTCCCATAAGGTTGAAACTTTTGGCTATCTTTCTCCATCGGACAAACGAAAATAAAACATACGGTCTTACTTTCATATTTATAATTTTGGTAAGAAATAGGCTTATATCTTGTGTCCCATGTTGGTCCGGGACTTAAAAAGAATGTGCCAACTATGTCCCTAGCATGTCGTAAAATGTAACTAATAGTGTATTGGACGGAAGGTTTGTGATTGTTTAGGTGACGAACAAACCATTTGATACATTTTTTTTACACCTTTCAGTTTAACCCAGCTTAATTTTTTTTTTGCTTGAGAGTGATTTAATCATCTTACTGCTCCCTGAACTCTGCCTACCCCTTAGGGGATTACATGCGTGATGATATGTAAGTGCACCTAATGTATTATTTATTACTAGCTTCTGCCCGCGGCTTCGCTCGCGTGGTACATCTATAAAACATAGCCTATATGTTATTCGGGTGTATGAGCTATATTATTCTAAAGTTTCATTAAAATACATTCAGTAGTTTTTGCATAAAAGAGTAACAAACATCTTAACAAACTTTCGCATTTATAATATTACGATATTTTGTCTTATAGTACCTATATCTAAGTATTGAGATGGTTTGGGCTACTCTTTTGCTGTCTGTGCTTTTAATAAATAAAAAAATAAATATCAGACTACATCTCATACATTGATCTAACTCCGAGGTAATTAGCAAGCACTTGTGTTACGGATATCACAATCAACAGTGGTATTACAAATATATACTTTAATATTCAATATTAACATGCAGACACAGAACAAACACGAGGGGATCGAACCCACAACTCTTGGCGCATGGGGCAGGGTCACTACCGAATGCGCCATCGAGCCAGTCAAATAATAACTTCCTTACATTTAAAATTCAAGGAGATGTATACAGACGTTTCTAAATTTAGTCTTGACTTGATGCATTTGTCATAATGTGCATGTACGTACTTTTTGTGGTTTAAATATAACAGCCACGTGTATAATAAAGTAACTAACTTTTGCATTTATTTTATTATTGTAGTTAAGATAATTTACACAGATAATATTCGATATTATTAAATAGGGTCATATGTTATATTGGGATTGACGTCTGAATAATATGTTATTATAACAATAAAACAATACTACAAAAAAAAATTGCCGTTGGTATTTTTAGATAATTATACACATTGTAATTATACATACGTATTAAGTCAGGGGAGCGGTGGTAGCTCAATGGTAAGGACACGCGCCTCTTAACCGAGGAGTGCGGGTTCAAACCCGGGCACGTACCTCTGGATTTTTCAAGTCTATGTACGTATTTATACCACTAACTCGACGGTAAAGGAAAACATCGTGATGAAATCTGTAAATTCAAACAACTTTGGATTTGTAACCATGATCCAAAAAATTGTCTGGTTCCCCTATCTTAGGGTTACAAAAGTCAGATCGGCAGTCGCTTCAATGTAATTACCAGACTCGTTAAATTCTGGATCATGGTCTAAGCGGACCCCGTCTAAACACGGGACATAACGCTAGGAAGATGAATTATGTCAGTACCTAATTTACCTTGTAAATTATATGGTGTTCGGGCATATCAAAAGAATTGAAGATGAAAGATTAAATATTATAAATAGATACATATAGTTCGAAATTGGGATGATGCAGGTATCAAAGAAGGTGACGGCTCACCAATTTAGCCATGTTTTGACAGAAGGTGATGTAGGGAAGCGTAATAACCGTAGAGCATGTATGAAAAGAGTTATAAATGTCTAAGAAGACAGTGTCGGGTGTAAGGGACGACATATGGCGCTCAGTACTCTCTGCCTACCCCACCTACCAGGGAATGGCGTGAAGTTAGTATGTTTATTGTTTGCAGCAGATTTTGACAGGTGCGAAAATATACTTACATAAATATTATTATAGTAGAGATATTTTAAATTGTAAATAGAATATTTAATATATTGAGCTGGTCTGGAACATAAATATCATATCTGCTTAGCTACAGGCACTTGTCTTCGTCTCGTAATTCTCAGAATTTCCACTTTTTTTTTTCTCTCGGGGGAAATCCGCATGGATACACACCTCGCCGGAAAGTGAGGTGTGCTATGCCGGACTCTTACCAGCTAAAACTCTTGGGTCTTCCATCTATGCCGCTGAAGGTGTGAAGGGCGACTGAGGTACACTTGCGCAGTCTTCTCTACCGCCCCGCGGCTCGGCCCGTACCTTACGCTGGTACAGGCCCCAGCACGAGAAGGAATGCCTACGTGTTGGAGTAAATGCAAACAGTGGCGCCACCAACCACGAGACATAACTGGCGAGCGGCACATCCCTACCAGCGTGTGCCTGCACTACTCGCTCTCTCTATTCTCTGTGCTTCCGGAACGTATGTGTACGCTACCCCATTAGTTTAATGTAATCTTATTTAATCTAAATATATACAAGTATTTATTCAAGCAATCGAGTGCTTTATTTGTGAACTTGTTGGGCTCGTGCAATGCGAGTGTCTGAGAACTCAGAATTTCCACCTGACCCAACTCGATTTTAGCTAATTGTTGTTAAACGAACTCATTGCTACTTGGATTCTGCCTACCTTTTAAGGAGGCATAAATACAAGTTTGTATGTATGTTTTAAGGGTTCCGTACCCAAAGGGTAAAAACTGGACCATATTACTAAGACTCCGCTGTCCGTCCGTCTGTCACCGTCTGGCAGGCGGCAGGAAATTTTCACAAATGATGTAATTCTGTTGCCCCTATAATAATAATTACTAAAAACAGAATAAAATTGATATTTTAGGGGGCTTTTATACAACAAACGTGATTTTAATACTATAATATATTGCTCGATATTGGTACGGAACTCTTTACGTGCGAGTCTGACTTGTACTTGGCTTGTTTTTATTGTATATATTTGAGCCATCTTATCTAAATTAATCTAGTACATGTAAAATCCGTTATCTGCTGTATATTTGGTTACATTTAATTTGTAAATTGTTTTTAAGGCTGTGGGTTTTTTTATTATTAATATAATATTTTTCTGTCCCGGGTGCCAAGGAAATAGGTTTAAAATAAGCCTAAATAGAAAGTCCCTAAAACAAAGGCTATATTTAGCAACAGATCGCACTGTCGCCGCCGTGCCCCTTCATGCGAGACACTCTTGCGCACTCCAGTTACAAAATTTGCAGTTACCGCTTTTTAGTGGCGATTTGTGTAATTGGTATTAGGTTATCCAAATAACACTTCTAAGTTGGTCAGATGACATTGACTTAGAAAATTTATGTTGGCGGATAACTTTTTTTTTTGTACTCAGTGATAAATTTTCTAAGTCAATGTTAAAAGCTGAAAGTTAATGTTAAATTAAAAAAAAAATTAAATCAGCTATATACATACAATCCGCCCGCATTCCCCAAAACAGAAGCAGATTCCAAGGTATGCCAGCTTTTTAATCACTTTAAATAATGTTGGTTAGAAATTTGTACAAAAAAATCGCTCGCCGTCTGCACAATCACAATCTTGATAGACCAATAATCGACTTTTACGTGCTAGGCAAATAACTCGGTAAACACATTCTATTTAAGTTCCAGATCATAAATACTATGTAAATATAAATAAAACATTACCACAAACACCCAAACTCAACGCAAATAAACCATTTCCTCAACTGTCTTCTGTCTCTATCAAACCCATCAGTCCAATCCAGGCTCACAATAACTGTTCTAAACCGGTCCTCTGAATGGATTGTTATTATGAACCTCTACGTATCAAAAAACAAAAAGACTATGTACATCCGTGTTTTATAATTAGAGTTACAAAACATCGCCCATAACGTATCTAAAAAAATTGATGCATTATAACTAAAAAAGGCTCTAACAGCTTTTGTGCAAAAAAGCTAATGCTTAAGTTAAGGTCAGGCTAAGGAATAGCCGAAGAATTTGAAGTTTACATACATACATAATATCGCGCCCATTGCTGAAGGGGTAGGCAGAGACAAAGGGGCAGCCGGCCCCTTTAACCACAATCAGCCATAGAGGTTAAATGGAAAATTGTGAAAAAGTAGTGACAAGTGGCTTGTTGCCTACACAATCACATACCCAAACCCGATATACCATTAGTCGCCTTTTACGACATGTTAGGCAAGAACCACAGTTGGCACATTATTTTTTAGTCCCAGACCAACATGGGGCTAAAGACAACTTGAAGTTTAGTACTGTTAATTCTAATAAAATGGAACGGTTTATAATATTTTTTTTATCTATTAACAACCGTACATCTATCCTTACAATTAACACCAATATAATATATATTATATATAACCTGATATGATAATATATAACCCGGCTTATATATCATATTGGTCTGGTACATAAAAGAAAGTACCAACTGTGTTTTAGCCCAGCATATCGTAGAAGGCTATTTATTAACAGTATATTGGATATCAGGTTTGGTATAATGTAGCTTGCCACTTGTCACTACTTAACCACAATTTTCCATGTATCAAACTCAATTTTAATCTTGCTAAAATGCGGTTTGGGCTCTGTTTACTCCTTCGGTAATTGCAGCGATGGTGGGTGTAATTACAAAATTGATGGTTATTTTTGAACCGGGCGTAAAATCTGTAAAATTTTATTTGCAATAAGTCTAATATCATATTTCTAGCGTTAAGTCCCGTGCTAAGACTGAGTCCGCTTAGACCATGATCCAGGATTTACCGAGTCTGGTAATCACATTTAATCGATTGCCGATCTGACCTTCGTAAGCCTATGATAGGGAAACCCGACAAATATTGGATCATGGTTATAAATCTAAAGTTGTTTGAATATGCCGGTTTCATCACGATGTTTTCCCTCACCGCTGAGCTAGTGGTATAAATTCGTACATAGATTTGAAAAATCCATAGGTACGTGCTCGGATTTGAACCCGCACTTATTAGTTATGAGGCCCGTGTCTTACCATTGAGCTACCACCGTTCATAAGCAATAAGTCTAATACAACCTTAATAAATAAGATAAAGTTAGTACTACTAAATTCCAGTCCAAACGATAGGCAAATATTTTGAAGAACAATGCCCAGGAACTCAAAAAAAAAAAAAAAATTCTTCAGACTTACACACCAATTCCCTAGTCCCAAACTAAGCTTATGCTTGAACTATGGATACTAAGTGAACGGATAGACATACTTAAATACATTTGTAAACATCCATGACTCGAGTACAAATGTCCATGTTCATCATATTTAGTTAATGTAAATTAAAGATTAAAATTGGTGGTTATTATTCAGACCGAACTTAAAACTCGTCCCTTTTTTGTGATCAGCCTGATCAGTAAGATAATTGTAGTTGTTTTAAGCCCAGTTTAGAAAGTAGCCAAAAAATGTTGATTTGTCAATATAAATCCAATTAAAATAATAGTGACTACCTATCGTTACATGATTATTTTCTGTAAAAACAGAGTGAACCTTGTATATTTTTTTTAACAATAATATTATATATAGTTATTTACTAAAAATAAAACTGCATAGTTTAAACACGTATGTAAATAATATAATTATAATGACCTCCATCAGTATGGTACAGTCTGCGCAATAATTTGTATGAACCAAGTGGTCGAATGACATTGAAAAAAAAGTGACTGGCCCGTTTGAGATTTCGGAGCCTGACCCGTAGTATAACCTTCAACTAATATTATGTGGAATAATAGTGTTACAAAAATGTATAGATAATTTAAATGAATCTTTTATACTTATTGCTTAAATGCAGCTTGATTAGTTTTTCGTTGTAAGACCAGCGATTAGGTCATATAGTATCTTTGAAAGCTGTCTTTTCAACAATGGGCTGGAAACTAGACTAGACTAACTTCTGCCCGCGACTTCGTCTTCGTTTAACGGTTACTACGGGCTAACGTTAACTTTAAACCGTGACTTCGTTTACGCAGAAGGTGAAAATATTTTAAATACCTATATAATTTTCAATACTCTTTAATTAAATGTTATTGGTTTTCCAAGATACAAGTTAAGGAATAGTTTGGGTAGTCCTGGAATAACTGAAACATGTATTTTTATTAAAATATGTTGTACTTAAGACTTTGGACCTGCAATTAATATATTTTTATTTCATTTCATATTTTAAGCGTTTTGACGCAAAAAAAAATTTAAAAGAATAATAAATATCTAACATAAATTTAAATGTCCGTCTACATCACATACATTGATCTGACTCCGAGGTAAGTAGCTTAAGCACTTGTGTTACGGATATCAGAATCAACAGTGGTATTACAAATGTATACTCATAACAAGCTCGATGGCGCATTCGGTAGTGACCCTGCCCCATGCGCCAAGAGTTGTGGGTTCGATTCCCACCCAGGACAAACATTCGTATGATGAATACTTGTGTTTGTTCTGTGTCTGGGTGTTAATATCTAATATTTAAGTATATATATTTGTAATACCACTGTCGATTCTGCGTTCTCATCTCCGTTGGTCGAGTGGTCAGAGACCCTGCCCACGAAACCAAGGGTCCCGGTTTGAATCCCGCTAGGGGCAAATGTTTCGTGTGATGAACATGGACATTTTGAACTCGAGTCATAATCGTCTTTATTGTGTTTCAGTTATCTAGTATCCATAGAGAGTTTTTGTCTGTCTATATAATAAAAAAAAAATAGGTACAGTTAAAAACTGCTATATCATCTTCCTAGCGTCATGTCCTGTGCTTAGACGGGGTCCGCTTAGACCGTGATCCAGGATTTAGCGAGTCTGGTAATTACATTGAAGCGACTACCGATCTGACCTTCGTAACCCTAAGATAGGGGAACCACACAATTATTGGATCATGGTTACAAATCCAAAGTTGTTTGAATTTGCAGGTTTCATCACGATGTTTTCCCTCACCGTCGAGCTAGTGGTAAAATACGTACATAGTATTTAAAAATCCAGAGGTACGTGCCCGGGTTTGAACCCGCATTCCTCGGTTAAGAGGCGCGTGTCCTTGCCATTGAGCTACCACCGCTCCGATAAAAACTGCTTATGAGAGTAAAAAATATAAACAGCAAATTTTTAAACATAAGTTGTGTTTGCCACACCTATCATTTCAATTGACCTTGGCCGTCTTTAAAAGTTAGCTTGTAGAAGATTATACTTCAATTCAGAGTTTCATCACCAACCATGGTAAGGTCTTAACTTAAGTTCTTTACGCGAAAAAGTGACCAATTTAATATCAAGACAGATTTCATGTATTTTTTTGGTTAACCAGATATCTTAGTGACGTCCACGTGTTTGGGTTTAACCAAACACGTGAGAAAAGTTGTATTACTAGTTTACAATATTACGGGCTATTGCTTTTCAAGGTCAAAACGTGTCAGCTTGATGTGCGGACCCGCCTGTGGTCCAGCCGCGCGCCGGGTGGAAAAGGATCGACACCGGTCATCCCTGTCGGTTTCTTGGGGGCAGAAAGGTTAATAGCACCTATTAAGCTCTTCCTCTCCGGTTATAAGGATTGACCTGGAGAATTACAGGTACTCCCTGCATTTCAGTTAATGAAGCAGAGAGGGGTCTCTGCTTCTAGAGGCCCGAGGGAGTCCCCAGCGGAGGCCTATTCGAGTCCAACTGGACAACAAGGTGTACGGAAACATATTCTCCTCCTAAGGTTAAAACGTCCAAATCAATTTTACGTGACAAGTCACTTAAAATTTAATACAGATCTACTACTACAAAAAAAATTAAAACTATTATTGCCTTGTTGATTGCGTTAGAGCTAGCCATTTGTCACTACTTTTCCACAATTTTCCATCTAATCCAGCCCAGTTTTACTTTTGGCTAAATGTGGTTAAAAGACTTTACTGCTCCTCTGACTCTGTCTTCCCCTTCGGGGATTGCGACAGTGATGTTGTGAATGTATATTTATTACAAGGATACATTTCCTATCAACAATAAGAAATAAAATCGACTACGCAGGAGTAGCAACTTCGAGCTTTATCTTAAAACTGTTTTTCCGTGTTTACCAAATAATATAATAATAATAATATTCAACGACATCACATACGTTGATCTGACTCCGAAGTAAGTAGCTTAAGCACTTGTGTTACGGATATCAGAAACAACAGTGGTATTACAAATAAAATACTTATATATTGGATATTAACACCCAGACACAGAACAAACACAAGTATTCATCACACGAATGTTTGTCCTGGGTGGGGATCGAACCCACAACTCTTGGCGCATGGGGCAGGGTCACTACCGAATGCGCCATCGAGCTTGTCAAAGGAGTTTTAATTCCGCATTGATAAAAATAAAGGCTGAAATGCAACCCAGAAAAGTATATCGTTTAATTATTAATATTTTTACATATGTACGTAAACATGTACGTCACGCCATTCTTTTCATTCGCTACGATCCTGCATCCTTTTACTACAGCTTAAAGTTTTAGTCTAACTAACTTTGATGAAACTTTCGCTGGTAAACTTATTAAAAGAAGTAAAAGAAAAAATAGTTAGGATTAATAGCATTTTTTCTATTAAAAGTAAATATACAAAAGAAATGGACAGCAAAACCTAGTATTAGGTGCTATGTTAACAGTTAATTAATTTATTATTATTTAATTATTTATTTTGTCCTATCTGCCTTATACTTTTAATACAATAATAGAATATCGCATTCTATAATATTAAATAAAACGGACTACGTACTTTCTTCTTTACCCTTTGTAATGAAGAAGCTTAAAGCATCCTAAAATTATTATATTTTCCTAAAAAAAAAATTATTTAAAATATTATAAAAATGAATCGCTGAATGTGTTGCTAAGCGCAAATCTCGAGAACAGCTGAACCGATTTTGCTAATTCTTCTTAGTTGTGTTTGTTATTGGCAGGTGAACGTTCTTATGAAAGAAAAAAAGAAAAAAGAAATGGATATTGAAAATCAGAGAACGGGGAGTTGCGAAGTGGGGTCAGCTAGTTTAAAATAAATGTACAAAAGAAGTCGCGTGCAAAACTAGTAAAATAAAAGTTCTCATATTACACCGGCAATATTCTAGAAATGTTTCATTACCACCGAACCCACATCCGCGAGTTGTTTATACCCCCTCTTCGGTTGCAACAGCTCTTGGCTGAGTCGAGCTCACTGAGAGACAGTGTGCTGTGACCCTAACATGAAGTGGCTGTGTTTAGTGTTGTGCCTCGGGATCGCTCGCGGTGATAACCGCACGGTCGACGGTGAGTCGTGATCAGCGTGATGGTGATGAGTGTGATAGCTGATGAGTGAAGATAATGCATTTGGCGTTTTGGGAAATGTTACTGATGTTAATGGAGTCATCAGCTTCTTTTAAGTGCTGTGATTAGGGTGATGAGATTATGAGTGTGATGGAGTTCAGGTGATAGGATTTAGGCCATCCTATTGGGTTTGAAAATGAAAATGAAATTGGTTATAGTTCATCATCTTCTATAAAGTGATGCTATGAAAATGATGGAATAACATTTATAAATGTAATATGTATTGTACCTATTTTTTTATAAATGCATATATCTAGAAAACTAAATGATAAAATAATAAAGGTCGGTAGGTATACGATATCTCAGAGTTTTTAATAATAATAATAGATTAATTTTAATGGTGACTTCGTATATAAGTATTCGGCTTCGGAATTATAAGTATCATATTTGAATATTTTAGAAGTATTTAAATTTTTGTCTCGCCATAGAACAAGATTTATTTTAATGACATTTACACGCCATAAGGATACATCTAAAACACTAGAAATAGGTATTCAATAAATTAGATTTTTATTCTAACAGACCATGAGGATGCCTAACTAAATCTATCATGTTAATATAATATTATTTAAGTATGTATTCTATAACTGATTGTTACAAATTTATTAATCAATTAATATAGATTATCGCATCCAAACATATAATATAAGTAAACAATAAATTACTTAAATTCGATTACATTATAACAAGAAAGCGATGTTTTACATTGAAAAGATTTATTATCTATCTACTCTAATATTATAAAAAAAAGTAAAACTAAGGGGCCATCCATAAAGTACGTTACACGAATTTCATGATCCCCCCCCCCCCCCCCCCCGTCCTTGTCACAGCTGGTCACATTTGTGGGACTCCCCCCCTCCTTAGTATGACACAATTTTACATCCAGAAATTGCAAATTATTATGATATAAAAGATTTTGAAACGTGATGTCACGAACCTTAGGACCCCTCCCACCCGTTGTTACACCATGTCACACATCGTAGACCCCCTCCGTCCCCCTTTACGTGTGACGTACTTTATGGATGGCCCCTAAGTTACAAAAACATGTAAAATCGGTTGTATTTAGGTAAAAAATAGGTACATATTAAAAGTGGATTTTATTTGTTTGGCGTTTTAAGAGAGATAAGATATAAATTTATATATAAATTTGAAGTAATTTTGTAGTAAAAATAATATGTAATTGAATAATTGGATATTGACAGCCTTGATGGCTATGGTTAGACTTTGCGTCAAATGTAAGGGGCGCAAGTTCGATTCTCCACAGAAGTAGTTGTTGATGAAACAAAAAATTGTCTCGGGTCAAGGTGTTTGTGGTAACATCATTAATCTTTATTTCAATAGCTCAAATATTTTGCTTACTTAAAAAATCAAAGAACATGCTATTTTATCTAATATTCATATTTTGTATTGTAAATGTTTTGGGAGCGGTTATAGCTCAGTGGTAAGCATACGCCTTACTTACAAGGGGTGCCGGTTCAAGTCAGGGCAAGTACCTATGGATTTTCAATTTTTTACTACGGATTTCCACCATTCGCTGGACAGTGGTTGTGTAACAATGATCCAATATATCTAGTTCCTTATCTAAAGATTACAAAGTCGATTCAATATATTAACTTCTCTCGCTAAATTCTTGATCATGACGGGACGTAACTTGATGATGATGGTTGGAATCTTTTTGATCGTGTATCTGTCAAAAGTATAAATTAATAATATAATATGGGTCTTTTCCATAGAAGTAGTTAGTCAGCTTGTTGCCAAACTAGTTTCTGTTGCTTATTTATACAAAAGTGCAATACGAATATAAATGGTCTATATGAACAACTATAATCATACTTATACATAACAAATAAAGGGGACTCCCTTTGACTCTGCCTACCCGTTCAGGGATTACGGGCGTGATGTTATTTTATGTTATGTTATGTAAACAAATAAAAATCACAATCACTTTACACAACTTTCCATCTAACCCAAACCAGTTTTATTTTTTGAGTGAACTGGGATAGTTAACGGGGACAGATGCCCCTTTGACTCTGCCTACCCCTTCAGGGATTACGGGAGTGATGATAATGAATAAAAAATATAAATCATCCAACTTCCAATCCAAACTAACTATAAATAAATAAATATCCGACTACATCACATACATTGATCTGACTCCGAGGTAAGTAGCAGCACTTGTGTTACGGATATCAGAAACAACAGTGGTATTACAAATATATACTTAAATATTGGTTATTAACATCCAAACATAGAACAAACACAAGTATTCATCACACAAATGTTTGTCCTGGGTTGGGATCGAACCCACAACTCTTGATGCATGGGGCAGGGTCACTACCGAATGCGCATCGAGCCAGTCAACATCTATTGTCTTAATAATATTATAAATATAACGAACTATGGCTCTTTCTCAGTCACGTTTTAACAGCTGAATGCTATTCCTGGTATGGTGCATGTATATCTACCTTTACGCCTGCAACTCCCAAAGAGTAGGTAGACTTCAAGGAGCTTATCACGTCTTGAGCTAAAAATCAAATGGAGTTAGATTAGATGGAAAATGTGAAAACGTTGTACGAATATGAGCTTGTATGAAGAGGATCATGAATGTTGCAGAAGCAACTGAGGTGTTTAAAGATCGTGTCATAAGGCGTTCGGTTCTCTCTGCCTACCCCGCTAGGGAAGTGGCGTGAAGTTTAGTTAGTTAGTTAGTTACGTAGTTCAAGCAACCAGGATAGCGCCTTCATAATCACAAAAAAAACATTATTCGCCATTTACGATATGCTAGAAAAAAGATGAAGAACCCAATTGGAATATTATTTTTAAGTCTCAGACGTACAGTGGCTAGTTATGTTCAAATATTTGCATATGTGTTAATCTAGGTCAAGAACAATCGTTATGCTGAATTTGATTTGCATCTGCATATCTATAAACATCTGTAACTCGAGCACGAATGTCCATGTTCATCACACGACATATTTTCCCATGGCGGGATTCGAACCTAACTTTTGGTTTCGTAGGGTCTATGAGCGTTCGACCAACGGGCTTGTCAATGTCTGTATATTATATGTGTAAATCTTTACATAGTGTAAATCAAAGTTGCTGCTTCTGTCTGTTCTCTTAGAGATTTTAAACTAATTAAGAGATGGTGAAAATGATGCGGTTTTCACTAATAAATATAAATATAAATTCTTCAGACTGGCACACCAATTCCCCAGTCCCAAACTAAGCTTATAAGCTTGTGCTATGGATACTAGGTGAACGGATAGACATACTTAAATACGTTTATAAACATCCATGACTCGAGTACAAATATCCATGTTCATCACACGAAATTTTTGCCCCTAGCGGGATTCGAACCCGCGACCCTTGGCTTCGTGGCCAGGGTCTCTGACCACTCGACCAACAGGCCAGTCAGTAATAGATAGAGTAATTCAAAAGATGATTTCTATGTATGTATAGTTTCGTATTGTTTTGTGCTCATCGTGCAAAGCCGGAGCTGGTCACTAGTATACAAATATATTAATTTATGAATCTGTATTTCATGCATAACACTACACCCATAATCTCCGAAGGGTTAAGCGGAGTCAAAGAGGCAGCAGGCCCTTGAACCACATTCAGCCGAAAATAAAACTGGTCTGGGTTAGATGGAAAATTGGGCAAAAGTAGGGACAAGTGGCTAGCTCTTCGCCTACACAATCACATACCCAAAACCCGGTATACCATTAGTCGCCTTTTACGATATGCTAGACAAGAAACACAACCTCTTGAACTCTGCCTTTTTCTTTGAGGTTTGCAGGCGTGAAGCTATGATCTTAATGCTAGCTCGTCGCCTAATACCCAATACACCATTAGTCGCCTTTTACCACGTGCTAGACCAGAACCACAGATGGCACATTCTTTTTAAGTCCCAGACCAACACGGGACAAATGAATCTGTATTTCGTCTACCACCATAATCGCATTGATAACATAATTTTTTTAACATTACTGATGGAAACATTTATAACATTAGTAACAAGTATCATTATAAACAAACTGTACGTTTGTTGCGGCATTTCTCAACAGACCATAAAAGTCAAGGCGAATGACGAAATTTTATGTGCAAATGAATTGCTTGTGATTCATTTAATTAAAACGCGTACTTTAATTACAGTTTAATACTTCAATATGCATGTTTTATGAATTAATATCCAAAATTACTATTATTATAATTAAAGTGTAAAAGGCTATTTTACACAAAAAACGTTTAAAGTCCGAAAGTTGGATCAACAAAAAATCTTGAATATGTATTTTTCGCTTTGTCTAATACCTACTCAAAAAATTACAAAGATACAGCGCTTCAAATATCTGAAATGAAGCGCTTAACGTCACTTGGACGGTAAAATTTTACACACCTAGTGACGTCACATGATACTCTAACGCGCTGTATCTTCATTATTTTTGGTTTGCTGAACAATAGGAAAAATATGTAAGCAATATTTTTTTGTATTCTCAATGATGGACTAAATATTTTTTTTTAGTAAAATAGAGTAATACCATGTTAGCCATAGTAAGATAGGTAATAAATAGGTAAAATAAAAGACTTTGTATGTATCCAACCTTTAAGATTTAAGTACCAATCCTAAGGATCGGAAAAGATCGACGCGGGTGAAACCGCGGGGCCCTGCTAGTGTTATATTTACTTAGCTTGCATACTGTTTTAAATCTAAACTGATTGACGGTTTCACCCGCGTAGGTCTTGTTTCCGCGGGAGTACGGGAATAAAATATGGTCTATGTTACTCGCTGATAAATTTACTTTCCATTGGTGAAAGAATTTTTCAATTCAGAGCGGTGGTAGCTCAATGGTAAGGACCCTCGCCTCTTAACCGAGGAGTGCGGGTTCAAACCCACGCACGTACCTCTGGATTTTTCAAAACTATGTGCGTATTTATATCACTAGCTCGACGGTGAAGGAAAACATCGTGATGAAACCTGCAAATTCAAATAACTTTGGATTTGTAACCATGGTCCAAAAATTGTCTGGTTCCCCTTTCTTAGGGTTACGAAGGTCAGATCGGCAGTCGCTTTACTGTGATTACCAGACTCGCTAAATCCTGGATCATGGTCTAAGTGACCCCATCTAAACACGGGACATAACGCTAGGAAGATGATGGTGAAATAATTTTTCAAATCGGTTAAGTAGTTTCGGAGCCTGTTCGGTACAAACAAACAAATAATCTAATCTTTCCATTTTAAAATAATGTTATGAAATGAAATTGTCGTTTTTAACGTAGGCTTCAAAAAAGCACTTATAAATCGTCAGAATGAGATAAAATTTTACCGGTTCAAAAAGTAGATTCTACCGAGAAGAAAACGGCAAGAAACTCGATAGGTACTCATTTTAAAATGCCAAGTCTTAATAATTAGTTAGGTACAACTTCTTAGTCATTGTAAATTTTTTACAGTGCAGGCGAACAGCCTATTCTGGGTCTAACCATATATTCTTATCATTTAAATAGTCTTCTATCTTGTAGTTTTAGTAACCCTTTTTAATCAAAGAATTTTTAAAATAAAATTTAAACTTAGGTACAGGTAAATCAATGAGATTTTGAGGTAACATATTGGGTAAGGAAAGGTAAGGAATTACCACTCTTATTAAGGCTGTGATTTGGAACAGCAAGTCTGTGTCTATTTCTAGTGTTAAGTTCCTATATTTTTTTCGATATACAAAAATCGATGTATGTGTATGTACAGTTTTAATAGCACAGTGACGGTTTTTCCCAATGCGCGAAAGGTCTCGGGTTCAACGTCCGGTTTGTTTCACAACATCCTTATGCCTGGAAAAATACCGTAACTATCAATTTAAACGAAGTAAGGTCAACTTGAAAATATAATAACAAAAATACCCGATCGGGAAACAAACGAAGGACCTTTGGTACGAGCTACCGGTCACTGTTATATTAAGGTCGTCTAAATATATCAATCTGGATTTTAAATACAAAGCCTTTTCCTGAATATAATAATAATAAATTAATATCCGACTACATCACATACATTGATCTGACTCCGATGTTAGTAGCTTAAGCACTTGTGTAACGGATATCAGAAACAACAGAGGTATTACAAATATATACTTAAATATTAGATATTAACACCCAGACACAGAACAAACACAATTCATCATACGAATGTTTGTCCTGGGTGGGAATCGAACCCAAAAGTCTTGGCGCATGGGGCAGGGTCACTATCGAATGCGCCATCGAGCCAGTCAAAGGTAGACAGAAATTACATTCGCCCATTTGCTAACATCCTGTCTTATACATTTCGCTTTTTCTATACTCATTCTTCTCTTTATCATAGGGTTCCGTACCCAAATAGTAAAACGGTATCCTATTAACTAAGACTACGCTGTCCGTCCGTCCGTCTGTCACCAGGCTATATCTCATGAACCGTGACAGTTAAACAGATGACATTTTTACAGATTATGTATTTCTTTTGCCACTAAATACAAAAAAAAACAGAATACAATAAATATACAAGGGGACTCCCATACAACAGACATGTTTTTTTTGCCGTTTTAAAGATACGGAACCCTTCATGTGCGAGTCCGACTCGCACTTGGCCGGTTTTTATTTTATTTTATTTATTTACTTATAACTACTTACCTTGCTTAACAGGATGTTGGTCTTGGATTTAAAAATTATGTGCCAATTGTTTTCCTTGCCAGCATGTTTTAAAAGGCGACTAATGGAAAATTTTGTACACATGGGTTTGTGATTGTGTACAACCTGGCTACTTAAAACTACTTGTTTATATTTTTCCATCAAATCCAACTGAATTTTATTTTAGCCAAGATATTAAATCGAATCAGCTTTAAAAGTGTTTAAAGCAAACGGGTAGGTATAGTTCAAAAAGCAGTAACGACTGCTGAACTCTATTTACCCCGTCGGAGAATTCGGGGAACTCTCAATCGTATCAGCCATTGCTTCTCTCAATCATACCAGCCATTGGTTCGCTCAGGCATATCAGCCATTGTTTCTCTCAAGCATACCGACCATTGCTTCTCCCAATCATTTCAACCATCGCTTCTTTCAAGCATGAATTCTCTCAATCGAATCGGCCATTGCTTCTCCCAACCATATCAACCATCGCTTCTCTCAATCATATCATCAAGAACATAACTATGAATGGCCTCTGCAGGCAACTAATAGGCCGTTACACCAGTGGCCTATACTGCACATTTGCAACCGTCTGCATTCTGCAAGTTAAGTAAGAGGCGACTTTCGTAACTGCTAACCGGTCGCTTTATCGATACAGGTTCGTGTTTACTTAACACTAACTTGAGATTTAAGTGCTTGCACTTCTTGATCTAGTTTTGAAAGGAAATAATTAAATGGTTCTCAGTGGCACCTCTTCACACGAAACCATGAAGAGTGTAGAACAAGCGAAAAGTGTATGTCAGGATCGTAGCAAATGGAAGTACGTGATCTCTGCCTACCCACATAGTGTAACGCCTTCTTCCTAGTTTTACTTTACTTTTAGAATAGTAAGGACACGCGCCTCTTAACCGAGGAGTGCGGGTTCAATCCCGGGCACGTACATCTGGATTTTTCAAATCTATGTACGTATCTGTACTACTAGCTCAAGGGTGAAGGAAAACATCGTGAAGAAACCTGCAAATTCAAACTACTTTGGATTTGTAACCATGATCCAAAAATTTTCTAGTTCCCCTATCTTAGGGTTACAAAGGTCAGACTGGCAGTCGCTTCAATGTTATTACCAGACTCGCTACATCCTGGATCATGGCGGACCCCGTCTAAACACTGGATATAACGCTAGGAAGATGAAGATGATGAATACTTTTAAAATCCTTTAACCTGGTTCCGTTTTATAAGCATGAAAAATAATCCTCGCATCTGCATCTTCAAAATAATGAAATAATCTTTATTTTAATTAACTTTAATTGATTAACCAGACCAGTGCAAGTTACTGTATCGATTTACCTGTTTATACCTTTATACCCAACAGTTGTAACGAGAAAAAAATAGTCAACCTAACGTTTGCACATTCTATGGGCTTCATACTTTCGATTGGTATGGAATTGGTCTATTGACCAAACCAGTGAAATGAAAAAAAAAAAAAAAATGTTAATTGATCATATTCTGGACTAAAATATTTTAGACAACCCATTTGCAATATATTTATTGATATATTTAATTGAATATAAAATACTTTTCATCCATTAATCAGCTCCGTGAAGGTCGTTCTATGGTGGGATCCTATACTAGACGGAAGGTAGACTTTATCGAAGAAACCAGCGTTAAAACCTAACTTTGACTGGCCCGTTGGTCGAGTGGTCAGAGACCCTGGCCACGAAACCAAGGGTCGCGGGTTCGAATCCCGCTAGGGGCAAATGTTTCGTGTGATGAACATGGATATTTGTACTCGAGTCATGGACGTTTATAAACGTATTTAAGTATGTCTATCCATTCACCTAGTATCCATAGCACAAGCTTATAAGCTTAGTTTGGGACTGGGGAGTTTGGGATTAGTCTGAAGATAAAAATGTTAAAAATTGTACAGAAAAAAAATACACCGGTTCGGACGGAAGGTAGACTCTATCGAAACTCGAAAATAGAAAACGGCGTTAAAACCAAACTTAACGTTTCTTTTAAAATGTTAATAAAGATAACGATATCAAAACGATAATCGTCTTCAAATATTTCCTTAACGCGATCCGCAACATTTGACCAAAGCAAATATATGCACGCGTATAAAAATGCTAAACATTAGCAACTGGTATTAGTGTCACGGTCAAGTCATGCGGCCCTCCTGACCTTCAAAGGGAGCTTACGCCATAGCGTTTGGAAACTGATTACCACCACTTATAGAGACGTCCAAACGAGAATTTGTATAAAACCCGTTTTCGGACTTAAAACGTTGTATTGTAAAAATCTTATCTGTCTACTATCAACAACAACATCCTTTTGCACTTCTCCCAGTTCATCTGGGGTTGGCGCAGCATGTCTTCCTCTTCCATACGTCCCGGTCAGCCGTCATCAAGCTATCCACTCCCATTTCTCTCATATCATCTTTCATACAATCCATCCATCTCTTATTTGGCCTTCCTCTTCCTCTTCATCCACTAACATTTAATCTTTCTACTATCATTCATCTTATAATAATGAGTAATAAGGACCACGATTACATTCTTTTTTACTATATAGTTTAGTCACATTAATATAAGTTATCATATCATCACGCCCGTAATCCCCAAAGGGGTACCTAACAAGAGTCAAAGCCATATTTAGCCAAAAATGTAAATAGGCTGGGTTACATCGACAGTTGTGAAAAAGTAGTGACAAGTGGCTAGCTTGTCGCTTATATTATGTATAAAAAAATAGATTTTACATTATTCCATGAATTAGTAATCAATTTATAGACAAATTTACATAATACGTGCGGTCCACGGACTAGTAAAAAAAGAAGGACTCCACGCTGTCATACTATAGGGTGAAGCCACGTTTATGAATGTGTGAGTGAGATACTTATGGATACCAGATATCGGATATCTGTCATTTGGAGCACTTATTATGTCAATGTGTGACGTAAGTTGCGTGTCAAGGTGGAGCACCTGAGGAGCTTCAATGTCTAGTTAATGGTGCAGAGTCCTGCTTTTTTTAATAGTCCATGGTGCGGTCATACAATTTAACCTAGTGTTTTTAAAATCCAAAATGTTGAATAAAAATCACGGAGACAATAAACAAATACGTGTTCCATCGATAAAACGACATTTTAACACAAATATTTGTATCGATGCGGACATATCGGTTCGCCATACCGAAAAAAAAGCACCAAAAACCGTTTTCACAAAAACTGTTTACCAACGTAAAAACCAAATACATTTTATCCAAATTATCCAAAGCATGCAATCTGCACTAATATTGAAAAACAGTTTACGTCACTAACAAATAGAAAATTAATAGCAAATTATAGCAGAAGAACATAGTTTTTCAGATAGTTTATCCAAAACATACGTCTGTTTCGGACTACAATTTTTTTTATATTATGTCTTGTGTGGGGCTTTATAAGGTAACATTAGTATTTATATATTTGGTTTATATAAGGACTATCATAAATTCAAACTTAAACTCAAAATATCTTTATTTACATAGGCCTCAAAAAATCACTTATAAATCGTCAAGTAATAGGTACAAAAAAAATAGAACGGTTCGGAATGTGTCATTGGATAAATCTGATATTTATCCGCCATTAAACGGATTAACTATACAGTATCGTCAGAAACTTAATAACGAAAACGGTTTCCGAAAACATTTCCAATAACGAATATCGGATTTATCCCTTCATATATAAACCCGAAAACTTACATGTCTTAATAGTTGGCGGAAACGAAGCCAGTTTAAAGGGCTATTAAATATCGTAACGCAGTTTAGTCGTTATTTTGGAGAACGTTGCAAATAGTTCGCTTAAGACCTCGCAAAGACCTTAACAATTGGTAAATTCGTTGAAAGTTACGGAATTTAAGGTCCGTGTGGTAAAGCAAGCCAATTTATATTCTCTGCTGTTATGATAGTGTTTAAATTGTTTCCTCATTATTTGCTTATTTATGGTGAAAGGAAAAATAAAAACATGCGAGTGAATACGGGATTTTGTAAGATTGTTTAATGCAATCTTTATTCAGACAATTTAAGTCTATTATTTATCAGACTACAGCACATATATTGATCTGACTCCGAGGTTAGTAGCTTAAGCACTTGTGTTACGGATATCAGAATCAACAGTGGTATTACAAATATGAACTTAAATATCATATATATACACACCCATTCTTGGGTGGGGACCGAACCCACACTTCTTGCCGCATAAGGCAGGATCACTGCCGAATGCGCTATGGAGCCAGTCAATTATAATAAACTAGCTGTCCCGGCGAACTTCGTATCGCCCAGTAAATGAAAATTGACATTGATTTGTCGATTGACATTTAACATTGACAGATACGAATCCCACCGTTTTATATGAGGAAATACTTTTGCTTTTATTCTGTTTTATCGTCAATTTTTCAATGTTTTTAATAGTTATTCTGTTATTCTGGACGAAGACAAATCCAACAAATCAAAAACAACGTAAATCGGTTCAGCCGTTCTCGACTTATAAGTGGTGTAACAAACACGACTTTGTTTTATTTATATAGATAGATAGATAGATAGATTTACAATTATTTTCAATGTATGATACGCCTATCCTAAATAACATATTGTTTAATTTACATATTAATACGCACAAAAGTAGTATTACAAACATTTTTATGAAAGTAATTAACAAATCTGTTTATTATTCAAATATTTTTTTTTGACCAACAGGTGATCAGATGTTAGCTATTTAACCAAATCCTGTTTGGTGCGATACTTATCTAAACACAGATATTTAATTTAATTGTTGTTATCATAGGAAATAACTTAAATAGGTATGAACTATCATACAGCCTGCAGAATTCATAACATTTCAGCACTTTTTATCGTAAACTAGCTGTGCCTGCGGTTACACCGGTGTTGGTTGATGTTATATAGCCCATGTAGTGTGTTAGATAGCTCATTTATCTAGCCTTCCTAGATAAATGGGCTATCTAACACTGAAAGATTTTTCAAATCGGGCCAGTACTTCTTGAGATTAGCGCGTTCAAACAAACATACAAACATTTAGCTTTATAATATTAGTATACTTATAGTAAAGATACAAGTTCTTATTAAAATATTTCGAACGCTACGATGTTAAAAGTAGCAGCTTCAAATCCCATCTGGAGCAAAAGTTCATGTGATGAATTAAATAACTTATACGAGTGCAATCAATCATCAAGACCCATATTAGGTATCATTATATTACCTACCTAACATTTATTAAATCCATAGGTATAGTAAATTTATGGAAAATTACTAACTAACTAAAACTTCACGCCACTCCCCTAGCGGGGTAGGCAGAGAGAACCGAACGCCATATGGCACGATCCTTACACACCTCACTCGCCTCTTCTTTATGGAAAATAAATACGTGTTTAATCTTTTCCTTTGAAAGTTAGTTTTGATGTACGAGTAATGATCCCCCATCTGATAATCAAACGTGACTTAAGTCGCTTAATTTAATTAATAAACCATTACCACTGTAGCGTAACTTTTTTAGAAAAAATATATACATATAAGAAACAAAAACATATATGTATATACTCCAACAGGCCCGTTGGTCGAGTGATCAGAGACCCTGGCCACGAAACCAAGGGTCGCAGGTTCGAACCCCGCTAGGGGCAAATGCTTTGTGTGATGAACATTTATACTCGAGTCATGGATGTTTATGAACTTATTTAAGTATGTCTATCCGTTCACCTGGTATACATAGCTCAAGCTTATAAGTTTAGTTTAGAACTAGGGAATTGGTGTCAGTCTGGAGAATTTGTTGTTATTATGGAGAATTTATTTATTTACTTCTCTAACGAAAAACACAGAATTTACTTTAAAAAAATATTCAAACTTCATTCTAAGTGAAAAACACAACATGGTGTGTTTTCAAAGGATGTACACTGCACGCTAAGTGTGTGGTAAGCAATCATTACAATACTCAGGATATTGCGTAGCTACTGCACTGGCCTGCGGTAAATATTGGCGTTGCATTTAAGAAATGGGAATGCATTTAGTGTTGTTAAACTATCGATAGTTTCACTGTCGATGTTTTATTAAATTAAAAAATAGCCGCTTTTTGATTTCTCAATTATCGCCGTATAATATGTTTTCTATGTATAAAAATATGATTTAGCGCATTATTAATGATAATAGCTTTATCAAAGTTATGTATTAGGGAGATTTGATGTCACTAAAAGCTAATATTTTTACTTTATCAGGTAATAATGTTTTCATCTCATTCCCAGATGAGGCCAAGCCAGCATCACCAGTGTTCGACTACTACTCAATGCCGGCTCTGTCTGAGCTGGACGACTTTGACAGATGTCTCAGAGACTCCGGCGCAGTCTACTGTATAGCAGACATGGTTCTGCTAGAAGACGACACACCGCTGTACAAGTATATCAAGGTATGTTTCTTTATCTATAATATAGATTATTTTCATACGTGAAGCAAAAAAATTGTACCCCTTTTTATGAGGATTACGCAGACGGAGGAGTATGAAATTGGCACAGTTAAAGTTTATATGGAGAAGGAGTGCATAAAGTTAATATTTCAATAAATAATAAAAAAAACATCAATCTAATAATGGTCGAATTTTGACCATTATTAGTGCCTATCATGTCATAGAAGGCGAATAATATCGTACCAGGTCTACCTGTCCTTGAACACTACGGTCAAAATCCGGATGGGTCGAAATTTACATAGACATGTACATATTTCCGACTTTTCCTACATCTTGTAACAAACTAGTGGTTAGCCTTGGACGGTTTTAAGAAATCATAGTAAATTTATAGTTATTTTTTAAGCTGACCGGTAACTTAACCTTAACATTAGCAGGGCAGGTTTTACTTCAATATCTATACATACCTACATAAATAATATGTAAAATCCATACATAGAGACTTATGCCAAATTGGGTTCAATGGAAAATTACAAAAAAGTCGCTTATTTAATCACAAAAACAATATAATATACCCCATTAGACTTTTTTAAAACATGCTAGGCAAGGAACACAGTTGGCACTTTGTAATGTCTCACACAAAACCTGGGACATATTTTTATATTTTATTACCCAGAAAACTTCCCAATTGAGGAACCAGCAACTAACATTGTCCCTTTTTCCAGAACTTCTCGTCATTGACGTACAAGAACTACGAACATGACAAGCTCCACCGAGGAGTGTGCGGCAACAAGAAATGCGGTCTGAACCTCACTCACGCGAGTGCCTCGGAGGAGACCAAGCTGGCTCTTCGGGAGTGCTTCAACGCCTCTCTGTACGAACAGTATGGGTTACAGGTGAGTGAAGTTGGCTTTTAAAGCTCTCTGTGTGAATAATATGAACTAAAGGTGAGGAAAGATATTACATTGCCAATTTTTGACAGGCATCTTGCAAAATTAAAATTATAATTGACTTACTCCAAGATCTAATGTTCATTGCATTAAAACTATTCCAGTCAGTTATATAAGATTATTTTTATAATGGTCCTTAGTTTTTAGTCAAGTAAAAGACTAAGGGCTGATTTTTCAACAGTCAGATAAAAGATAACAATCGAATAAATCACAATCCGGATGATTGTAAAATGTTATTGCTTGTTTCATAAGTAAAATACCGTATGACATCCGCTAATTGGTGAGTTTATACTTTATCAGTCGGTTAATCCTTATTTGACCATTATAAAATCGGCCCTTAGTAAATAATCTCGTTCCTTGTCACAGAACTAAGCCAGTTGGGAACCACTGGCTTAGTCTAGACTGGTCTGAAACACTGACAACAAGAGAACTACACTGTTCTCAGTGGAGTCTCTTTGTCAATTTCTATAACATGTTTCTACATGCTATAGAAATTTACAAATCAGTTTATCAATGGGGATGTTGACTGACTAGTCAATTGTGATACTTTTTAAGAGCTGTCAAAACGAAATCACTTCAAAGATTTTGTATGGGCTTGTCAACGTGTGACGTCACTAGTTTGTATAGTCAACTGACTTAATATTAGGCAGTTATTGTACAATTTAAAATCTTAGACTCAACATGGTACAAAATCAATAGGGCTTAACAGCATACTAAGATACTTTCTTTTTCAGAATTAAAATTTCAAAATTAAATATAAATGGTGTCAACATCCCAATTAACTGAGGCCATCTTCATCTACATCAACTGAGGCAATCAATTTTCTTTCAACGTCTGATAAACTAATCGCTGCTTTTCATACAGGTGGATACTTTATCAGTACGGTACTGCAAGACCAAAAATGACTACCTGGCTCCTGATGCCCTGGACTACGTGGTCGGAGCGATCCTTTTAGTTATAGTGCTGGTCAACCTTGGATGCTCTGCTTACTACTTCTTATGGCCTGGAGAAAAAGGAGAAGGTGAGTGAACGTTTATTCCATAAACACATTTACAGCATAAGTTACACGTACATAATATCACGCCCATAATCCCCAAAGGGGTAAGCAGAGAGTAGTTCAGCCAAAAACAAAATTGGGCTGGGCCAGATGGAAAATTGTGAAAAAGTAGTAACAAGTGGCTAGCTCGTCGCCTACACAATCACATACCTAAAACCCGATATAAAATTAGTCGCCTGTTACGACATGCTAGGCAAGAAACACAGTTCGCACATTATTTTTACCAGACCAACATGGGACAACGAGCTGGGTTGGATGAAAAATTATGGAAAACCTACCACGAACAACCTACATGCGTATAAAAAGGGGTGCGAATTGACTTTACTTTTTTTTTTATCGAATTCTCTACAACTTTGGCCTGACAATGCAATATTATGGTACCATGACTACCTTTCAGTTAGTCTAATGAAGAAGATAGAATACATAGGAAAGCCATAGCAAATGTTAAATTTCTAGTGCAAAGTTTACTCGTAAAAACTAACCTTTGTAAATTTGTATTTATTAAAGTACATATCTAACAATTATTAGGATTCGTTTAAAGGAATGAAACAGCTTAAATATAATAATTTAACACTAATACGTGCCAATCAACTCTTGAGTCTCATCGTTTTTGTAATGGACGATGGAAAATTTCCTGCCTTGCGTTCAAACAACAGGCCAATTAACCTAGTCGTTACCATCCCTAGCCGTAAAACAAAGTCCACAGGTTCGAATGACTATGTGTTATGATCTATAAATAATGAAGGCCATTCGGTATTTGTGGATGTATGTATGTTGATTTTAAACATTCATATGTAGTAAAAATTTTGGGAGCGGTGGTAGCTCAATGGTAAGGTACGCGCCTCTTAACCGAGGAGTGCGGATTCAAACCCGGGCATGTAGCTCTAGATTTTTCTATGTACATATTTATACCACTAGCTCGACGGTGAGGGAAAACATCCTGATGAAACCTGCAATTTCCAACAACTTTGAATTTGTAACCATGATCCAAAAATTGTGTGGTTCCCCTATCTTAGGGTTACGAAGGTCAGATCGGCAGTCGCTTCAATGTATTTACCAGACTCGCTAAATCCTGGATCATGGTCTAAGCGGACCCCGTCTAAGCACGGGACATAACGCTAGGAAATATATATGTAAGACTACTAAATCTAGTAGTTATTGTCCTAGCCACACATCAGATATACAAAATTTTAATCTATATGTGCATATAAGGATGGTATTGTTTAAATCATGAATATTTACATTATGTTTATAAGCAAACCTATTTCAGTAATTTTATGTTCTCGAGTAACAGTTATTTACATGCATTACGTAACTTTATCCGTTACCTGGTATCCATAAAACTTGATTTTATTTATTGGAGCTAGGGATATGATATTCTAGTATAAATTTTATTTACATATACATATATTTACATATGTGACTGTCTGTGCAAGCGGTGTCACTCGCGTTTATGGTTAATATTATAAAGACTATTTCCATCATACATGATTTCTATGTAACTTTAACCATTAAGGCTGCACACGCGACGGAAGCTTAAAAAATGGAGTAACTTCTCCCGTTTTCCCAACATTTCCCTTCACTACTCTGCTCCTATTGATTGTAGCGTGATGAAAAGTATACTATAACCTGCCCAGGAGTATGAAAAATAATTGTACCAAGTTTCGTTAAATCCGTCGAGTAGTTAAGGAACATACAGACAGACAGACAGACAGACAGACAAAAATTTTACTGATTGCATTTTTGGCATCAGTATCGATCACTAATCACCCCCTGATAGTTATTTTGAAAATATATTTCATGTACAGAATTGACCTCTCTACAGATTTATTATAAGTATAGATAACATGAACCATAAACGCGGATCAAACGGCGGGCACAGCGTATGAGTTACCAGCACTTTAAATTCTTTACAATTTTCCATCTAACCCAGCCCAGTTTTGGTTTTAGCTGAATGTGGTTAAACGGGTCTGCTGCCCCTTTAACTCTGCCTACCCCTTCGAGGATTATGAGCGTGATGCTATGTTTATGCGTTTGTTGTTTATTAATAATGCTTTGTTGTAAACAAGTCCTATACTCTATGAGTCTATTAAAATGTAATGTTCTTTTCTACACAGGAAACAGATATATGTTGGCGTTCTGCATTCAGAAAAACTGGAAATCTTTGAAGTATGGAGGCAGTGCCGACGGTGGAATCTTCAAATGCTTCCAAGCCTTGAGGTGAGAGACCAATTGATAGCCATATTTTTTGACTGGCTCGTTGTTCGAGTGGTCAGAGATCCACAAAACCAAGGGTCGCGGGTTTGAAACCCGCTAGGGGCAAAGTTTTCGTGTGATTAACATGGATATTTGTATCTACTTGAGTCATAGATGTATATAAACGTATTTAAGTATGTCTGTCCGTTTACCAGCTTAGCACAAGCTTATAGGCTTAGTTTGGAACTAGGGAATTGGTGTGTCCGTCTGAATAATTTAATTAATTAATTTATAATCATATTAGGTAAGCCCGCGGTTTTACCCGCATTCATGGTTAATGTTATAATGCCTATACGTATATGTAAATATGTTATACAGCCTTCCACGATTAATGAACAAAACAACAAAAAAAAATTCTTTCAATTCGGTCCAGGTAGTTCCTCAGATTAGCGCGTTCTAGCAAACAAACAAATTAACCAACTCTTCAGCTTTATACAGGGTCATTTGTAAAAAATCTTCAACCTTGCAGGAGTAGATTACTGACATTATAAACAACATTGTTCTACGATTTTTTTAAATAGACAAAAAAAATTGAATTTACATACAAACTGCATCAGTTGTTTGGTAATTTAATATGGAAAGCCGTTTTTTTGTCGATTTAGGAAAAGTCGTAGAACAAACGTTGTTATTTATAATGTCAGTATCTACTCCTGCGGGTGTTGATGTTTACAAATGACCATGTGTATGAGTAAGTATAAGATTTACAAAGTGCTAAATTAATGAATACCATGTACATGTCTCAAACTATGATCCAAAAATTGTCTGGTTCCCCTATTTTAGGGTTACGAAGGTCAGATCGGCAGTCGCTTCAATGTAATTACCAGACTCGCTAAATCCGGGGTCATGGTCTAAGCGGATCCCGTCTAAGCACGGGACATAACGCTAGGAAGATGATGATGTACATGTCTCAAACACGAGTTTATTGGTAATTGCTAAGTACACTGTGTATGCACACCATTATACAATTTATCTTGTCCTCTAGACAGTCGCTACAATTACATGACCTACATACATAACATCAGGCCCATAATCCCCGAAGGGGTAGGCAGAGTCAAAGGGACAGCATGCCCCATTAACTTAAATTGGGCTGGGTTAGTTGGAAATGAAATTATTTTCAAGTACCTATTAGTCACTCTTATGATGAATATCTTTATTTTATGATGTGCTTTAGTTACTAGTTTCAGGAACTACTAGCTGCTTCAGTTACTAGTTTCTAGAACTACTAGCTGCTTCAGTTACTAGTTTCTGGAGCTACTAGCTGCTTCAGTTACTAGTTTCTGGAGCTACTAGCTGCTTCAGTTACTAGTTTCAGGAGCTACTAGCTGCTTCAGTTACTAGTTTCAGGAGCTACTAGCTGCTTCAGTTACTAGTTTCAGGAGCTACTAGCTGCTTCAGTTACTAGTTTCTGGAGCTACTAGCTGCTTCAGTTACTAGTTTCTAGAGGTCTGCTCTAGTCGGGTCAAGGTTTTGATTTGTAATTTATATATGTTTATTTTGATACTATACAATAGGTCCACAATAAAACATCGTTCAAAATTAATTATGAATCATACACTTTTGTATAAATTGTAATTAAAAGAGTAACTACCGAGTTTCTTGCCAGATTCTTCTCGGTAGATACAACATTCCGAACCGGTAGTAGAATTATAGATTTACCTGTATTTGACGATTTATAAGTGTTTCCTTGAAACCTATATAATAAATATTTGAATATTTTGTCTTTGAACTGTTTATGGCTTCATTTTGAACATGTATATGTTTTGCCACAGATTCTACACCATGGTGATGATTCTTGGACTCCACTCAATGATCTTCATTGGATACGGTTACACAGAAAATCCTGAATTCATCGAACATGTAAGTGCAAACACCATTTATCCCATTTTATTACATTTTCATATTATCGTAGGGGTTAATGCACCCATAGTACATGAAATCAATATACATACATAGCATCGCGGCCAAAATCCCCGAAGGGGTTGGCAGAGTCAAAGGGGCAGTAGATCCCCTTAACCACATTCATGGAAATGTATATAACTGCAATCTGTCTGCGTATCTATAATAAATAAATAAATTCAGCCAAAAATAAAATCTAACTCACAAATTACTTATTTTTATCCATACTTATAATAAATCTGTAGAGAGGTCAATTCTGTACATGATATATATTTTCAAAATAACTATCAGGGGGTGATTATTGATCGATACTGATGCCAAAAATGCAATCAGTAAAATTTTTTTCTGTCTGTCTGTCTGTCTGTCTGTATGTTCCTTATAGAAACAAAAACTACTCGACGGATTTTAACGAAACTTGGTACAATTATTCTTCATACTCCTGGGCAGGTTATAGTATACTTTCCATTACGCTACCGTTAATAGGAGCAGAGTAGTGAAGGGAAATGTTGGGAAAACGGGAGAAGATACTCCATTTATAAGCTTCCGTCGCGTGTGCAGCCTTAATGGTTAAAGTTACATAGAAATCATGTATGACGGAAATAGTCTATATGATATTAACCATAAACGCGGGTGACACCGCTGGCACAGCTAGTGTAAACTAACTTACCTGACGTGTTCGTTGCTAGCTGTAAAATATAAAATTTATATATTGGTTCAGTTTTCTGAATTTTTTGATTTTGCAGAGCTTTATTTTTTTAAGTATCTTTATTTTTCTTTCAGTGAAAACCTTCTTAGGGCTCTTTCAAATTAGAGGTAGCAGGTCTGCTGCCAAATATAGTAGCGGCACTGTAAAGGTGCAGCTGCAGGACGGCACAAAACGTCTAATTTGAAACAGCCCTAAAAGTTTTAAAAATAAAAAAAATATATCAATGAAATCGATACAGACCTTACTGGCTCTCTTTAAGACCAGGATATAATGATAAAAAAAGAAGCAGATATAAGTTTGTAAAGAACAATAGTGTAACGTTATTTTTCAAAACTGTAAACAAGCTAAGCTCAATGTTTTAAAAACCTTTTTAGTATGCTAAACATGTATTCAAATTAATTAAACGAAAAGACACAGCAATAAAATCAAAAGATTTGTTTTTTGTAATTAATATTATTATTTACATACATACATACATAAAATCACGCCCATAATCCCCGAAGGGGTAGGCAGAGTCAAAGGGGCAGCATGCCCCTTCAATCACATTCAGCCAAAAATAAAGCCGGGCTGGGTTAGATGGAAAATTGTGAAAAAGCAGTGACAAGCGGCTAACCCGTCGCCTACACAATCACACACCCATAACCCGATAAACCATTAGTCGCCTTTTACGACATGCTAGGCAAGAACCACAGTTGGCATATTCTTTTTAAGTCCCAGACCAACATGGGACAGTGGGCTGGGTTGGATGGTGATAATATTATTATTTCCTATAATTTTACTTTGTTTTGTTAAAGTTTTTTTCGGAGTCCATTCATTTCCACATGTCTATGTCTAAGATAGATAATTATGTTAATTGGATGTACAAATTACTAGTCGCCTTCTATAACATTTTGGCAAAAAAAACATAATGTTATCATACCTAATGTAATAATTATAATTATTTTCTTGCTAAAAAACTTACCGTACATCTCGGGCATCTCATAATTTATGTTCTTGGGCTATTTTTTGCTCTTAGATCTATTAAACTTTAAGAAAAACAAGGCAACTAGACACAAGTTAAAATAAATTCAAATTCAAAATATGTTTATTTATATAGGATTCACTTATAAATAGTCCATACCTATACAAAAAAAAATGTGAAAAAGTAGTGACAAGTGGCTAGCATGTCGCCTACACAATCACACACCCAACACTCCATACACCATTAGTCGCCTTTTACGACGTGGTCGGCTAGGAACACAGTTGGCACATTATTTTTGAGTTCCAGACCAATATACGACTCTCAAAGTTTAATAAAATACTTTTGGTTGCATAGAAACGGTTCGGTTCTCTCTGCGTACCCCGCTAGGGAAGTGGCGTAAAGTTTAGTTAGTTAGGTAGCAACTCTATGATGCATCTCAAGATATCTATCAATTTCATAGTAAAAAAGTAGCTAATAATTTTTTTCAGGGTTCAAACGTTAGTGCCAAGTTTCATAGCAAACGGCCAAGTGTTTAACTTATGTATGCTTCACATACAAAGTTAATCTCGCTTTTATAATATTAATTGGATTGTAATAACACAGAATGAGTGTTAATATAAAATTATGCAAACACAATTTTATCAAAAACACATTTTATCATTGAGAGAGCAATTTTAATTTCTCAACAGTTCGAGCTCAATTCCGGTCGTGTTACATAACGACGCTGTTTCAGCGCGAACAAGAGATGTTACTTGCGGGACCATTATAGAACGGGCACAGTACAGTAACAGATCAGTAACTTGCGTCCATATCTTATAAATCAATTTAGACTGAGACTGTGGTAACAATAAAGCAGTCTCATTACAATAACGCCAACATACATTTTATTTATCGTATTAACCGAAATATCGCTGATACTACTTAAAATACTTCATTCATAATAACACGCCTATAATCCCCGAAGGGGTAGACAGAGTCAAAGGGTCAGCAAGACCCTTTAACTACATTCAGCCAAAAATAAAACTGGGCTGGGCTAGATCAAAAATTGTGAAAAAGTAGTGACAAAACCCGGTATACCATTAGTCTCCTTTTACGATACGCTAGGCAAGGAACATAGATGGTACATTTTTTTTTAGTTCCAAACCAACATGGAGCTATTTCTCCAAATAAACAAAAAATCATACTAATATTCCTACCTACATCATTAATATGAAATAATTCATGAGTTATTGATTTCCTCTATACTGTGTCAAGCATGACACTATAATAGTAGTCGAAATTGCTAATATGGTGCCTGTCCATTACAAACACATTTGGGTCACGATAAATTGTCTTGTCGTAGGTGATGTTGCGTTCATGCTCTTATTTACATTTACTATGATATTAAAATAGAAATGTTTTAGTAATTTTACAATAAGTATGGATTGATAACATTGACAAGCTCGATGGTGCATTCGGTAGTGACCCTGCCCCGTTTAACAATTAGTATTTACTATTCATAAAAGTAACTAAATGAATCAAACAGTACAATTTTACTCTAACGATACAAATACCGACTTGTGAAATACCAAACAAGATTTCACAAAGTGCAATCGTCAATTCACCGAAGGCTACAAACCGGTTGACCTTACGATATGAATGAAGCGATACGCACATTACCGAATATACTAACAGGTGTTCGTTTTTGAGTGCCATGTTGGTCGGGGACTTATACAAACGTGCGAACTGTCTTCCTTGTCTAGCATGTCTTAAATAAGTCAAAGTCAAAGTCAAAATACTCTTTATTTATATAGGTTTGAAACAAACACTTATAAATCGTCAATTCAATAGGAAAATCAACTAATAATATGAATCTACCACCGGTTCGGAATGTTGCTTCTACTAAATAGTCCAGTCAATAAAGCCTTAACTTTGCCATTTTGAGTTGAAAGGATGGGACCAACGGGAAATTTTGCGTGAGGACTAGATATTTAATACTCCAAAAAGTCAGATCTGTGACTCATCAGGTTAGCTAAAAAAGGGGAGGGGAAAAATCGAAAAAAGCTCTTTTTTAAAAATAACTCATGAACGGTTCAAAATATCGAAAAATGCTTCAAGTAAAAGTTATAGATAATTAAATTTCCTATCATTTTTGCATATGTATAATAGTTTTCGCAAACAATTCGCGACAAAGGCGACTAAAGTCGTGTCGAATGTTGGGTTTGATTTGTGTCGGCGATGAGCTAACGTCTTTTCGTCGTCTTGAGCGGGCTTATACCTGCGGAAAATTATGTAAATGTATTTCACATTTTTCGTATAAGCTCGATTTCCGTTTAGGCTTATTGTGGGTTACGGAGTTACCTATTGCTCCTTTAACATATGATATGTATATGTATATATATATATATAACTAACATATATATATATATATATATATATATATACATATATATATATATATATGTTAGTAAGTAACAGTAAGCTTTTTAAACATAATGTGTGTAATGTGGAGTCATCATTTGGTTTTAAAATAAGTAACGAGAAATGTAATTATTTTATTAGTAAATAAATTTCTTCATATTTGCCAATGTAGCATTTCCAAAGTATTGCTTATCCGATTGTGATAATAAATACATAGTTTGCGTAGGCCCGACGAATTGCCAAACATTAAGGTCAGAATATAGACGTTTCGTATAGGGCCCTCGGGGCCTTGAAAACTGCGGTTATTGACATTTATATTTACATTCAAGCCGATAAGGTTACGTATATGAATAACATACATAACATCACGCCCGTAATCCCCGAAGGGGTAGGCAGGGTCAAGGGCAGTTAGCCCCTAACCGCATTCAGCCAAAAAATAAAACTGGGCTGGGTTAGATGGAAAATTTTATATGAATAAAAGTGAGAAGTTGCGTGGCAGTGGCCAAACCAACACATATTTTTAAATATATTTAATTTGTGTATTTAATAATGCACTAGTTTTATTAGCGGTTAAATATATTCTAATTAAAAAAGGTCATTAAGTTATTCAATGAAATAAATGGATCATTATTATTTATAAGCTAATAAATATAAATAGATCATGATAATTGCTATATATAAGTATTTTTTGTACGGATACATTTGAATTGAAATAATATATATGCCTACATCATTACCATACGTAGCCATATAACGTACAATTATCATTGAATATTAAAATTAAAGTATGAATTCTAATTATCCATCTATATTTAAAAAGTCAAAATCAACTTTAAAATATTATTTATTTATATAGGTTTCAAGGAAACACTTATAAATCGTCAAATACAGGTAAAGCTATATGATGCTACCACCGGTTCGGAATGTTGTATCTAACGAGAAGAATCCGGCAAGAAACTCGCTAGTTACTCTTTTCAATACAATTAATAAACTTAAATTATCTGGAACACCTCTATTTTTATAAGATTTTCTTTTATTATGTAAAATAATTCATTGCAATTGGATAGACGTAGAGTACATCATCCCATAAAAGTTGTGGGATGGTCTCTTTAGAATTTTTTGTCACTTCTAATAAAGCAAAAAGGTACGACATGAGCCAATTTACATAATAATAAATTATTCGGTTCTATCTGCCTACCCCGCAAAGGTAGCAGCGTGAAGTTTAGTTAGTTAATAATTATTGAAAATAATATTTAAATATAGTTACACATTTGCTAATCCAGGTCAAGAGCATATGCCAAATTTAAACCAAATATGTTTCGTTTGATTGTATAATCGAGCAACAAACGTTGAAATGTATAACATTAGCAATTCCTAAAAGCATTAACAACCACTAACAGGTAAAAGGTAGATTTTAATTTAAATTGGTAAATAATAATATAAAATGTTCATGCTTAAATACTGTAGATACTAATATTAAATCAAAAATTTAAATAAAATAAGTAATACTTTATAGAAGTATTTATTTGCATTGAAATTCCTCGTTATTTTTAAACTCAGTTTAAACGCAGTTTCCCAAAATCGAACGCACCTTGCTTAATATATATATATATATATATATATTGGTAAGGTGCTGTAGCAGAATCTAAGTAAATTCAAAAGTTTATGAAATCACATTTCATAAATAAACATCCATTTCACTTAGCAGTCGACTACTAAAGATGCCAATAATGTCTTTCACAATTATATCAACATATCCGCTTACTTTATGGCTCAACCTGCGCGTACGCATATCGACCGGTTTTCAGACACGCTCTAATAAACGCGTACCTTATTTCTAAAGTAATAAAGTCCAAAATTGTTGAGTTTATGTCGTAACGATAGTGAGGCCCTTTAAGACTCTAAGTATACTGTAATAAGGGTCTGGTTCTAATATATGTAATTGAAGTAACTTCACTGTAATTTTACTGATGCAATTTTTTGCTATCATCAATTGAGTTAAGCGTCAAGTAAGTGATTGAAAGGGGAACGTTCAAAATGTTCTACGGACTATACTTACAATTTATATGTTGTTGAGAAATTTTTGGTATTTTTAATGTCTGGTGAAGCCTGTTTTATAATTAATATATAAATATTATCTAAATAAGGCCTGGTTATCAAACATTAGACCCTTAAAATTAATTATTTAATGCGTTATTGATTTATTTTACGTCTGTTTAAATGTAATATCATATTAGCTTTACTGCTGTAATATAATGTCAATATATAGTTTTAATATGCTAAGTTGAAACACAAAAAAAAAAAAAACAAATATAAATAGCTAAAATGATTTATTAACTCCTTTAGTTAACCCGTTGTAGTTTAAACAAAAATTGTAAAAAAATATACATTCCCTAACTAAAACAACAATTATTTTATGAAAATAATAATTACTTTAAATCCAAACAATACCACCAAGGGCAGGTTGCCCCACATCTTCATTAAACCTCAGTTAAACACAGTGACAAGTTAACACCTGTTTATGCAACTATAGTTTGTTTAGTCGTGACCCACAGTGCCAATGACCCCAATGTGGTCAAACGTGACTCCAGGCTTTGTTTACCTTTGTAAATTGCCACTTGTTTGAAGAGTCTTATTAACAAATAAACAGTTTGTCGGTCCTCTTGAATTAATGAGTATGCAGACAAATGTCAAGTTGTATGTACATTTAGGACTTTTATCCTTCCTAATAAAAGAAAATAGGCCACTAACCGTATGAAATTCGGTCTGTTTAGACGTAATAGATAAAGTTACTTTCACATTTTTAATATTGTCATTTATAATATTGAGACTGGCTCATGGCGCATTCGGTAGTGACCCTGCCCTATACGCCAAGAGTTGTGGGTTCGATTCCCACCCAGGATAAACATTCGTGTGATGAATACTTGTGTTTGTTCTGTGTCTGGGTGTTAATATTAAAATATTTAAGTATATATTTGTTTTACCACTGTTGATTATGATATCCGTAACACAAGTGCTTAAGCTACTTACCTCGGAATCAGATCAATGTATGTGATGCAGTCGGATATTTATATTTATAATTGTATGTTAGTGTACACTCAGGATTCATACATTGAAGCGACTGCCGGTCTGACCTTCGCAACCCTAAGATAGGGGAACAAGATAATTGTATGGATGTAAATGTAACATAATGTCTGTCTGTTACGTTTTCACGCCTATATTGTTTAAAAAATAATAATCCAATTTGTTGTGTCAATATTTTGAACTACAGCAATGGATAGAACTTATATCCTCCAAAAATAGACAGATCCTATAGGACATACGATAATAATTAATATAACGTATTTAATCCAGCAAAATGAGTAATTAAAAAAAACAGTATCTGTATGTGACTTCGTCAGAAAAATTTTTTGGCCTTAGATTTTTTGCACGACTGTCAAGAAAGATTCTGTTTCCTCGTACAAAAAGCCTCATATTCATCGACAAGAAACAAATCGTATGTTCAATTTAACTCAAACGTGTTCGCTTATGCATGATAGGAAATATTCAAGCTTTATATTTTTTATTAAATTATACGTATGAACGCGTGATTATATATTTTTTACAGTCATGGTCAAAGCAACTTTATTCTATATAAGTTGATAAATAGGCATTAATTAATTTGTGCTTATTATTATTATATCTCATAATTAAAGGATGTAAATGAAATTAAATGATGTGATTACTTCATAAAAATAAATAAAATTTAAAAGATTCAACAAATTTTTAGTGAAAAGATGACGATGATTATATAATTGTTCAGTAAATAAATCAAAAATAAAAGATTCAGCTAATTATTCGTAAAAACTATGATAGTAACTACTTCTGATAAATATATCAAAATTAAACAATTAAGTTAATCGTTAATAAGCGAATTAAAAATAAAATATTCAGCTAATTATTATACTACTAATGATTAATATATCAAAATTAAAAATTAAGTTCATTGTTACTAAAAAAATATGATTATTAATCCTGATAAATAAACCAAAATAAAAAGATTAAGCTAACTGTTGGTGAAAAAAATAATGATAATTACTGCATATAAAAACAAATCAAAATTAAAATATTAAAGTATTTTAAAAACATTATGATAATTACGCCGCATAATTATAACAAAATTAAACGAATTGTCAGTGAAAAACATTATGATGATTACTATTGATTAATACATCAATTGAACTCCGAAATTAAAATATTAATTGAAGCCATCGTTCATTGATCGAAAAAAATGAATGATAGTATTTCGAAATTAAACGGGTTTAACCGCAAATCGTTTAAGTGCAGTAAGCCGCATTTAACTAGCGTGGTGCAACCGACCGCAATCTTTAGTCTGGCAGACCATAACAGACTTCCGTGCTTAATTTTTATTATTGCATACGCAATGTTGTGAGCGAAGTAAGCCGTGGTTAAGTTTCAAATGAGTCCCTTGACCTTGAATAGCATAAAAAGCGGACACGAAGATCTTATAAGACTTTTGGAAGAGTATTTAAAACTCCTCTTTTCAAGGTTGACCCTTTCTTTAGGCTGAAATTACTGTACATTACAATCACACCGGTTATTCCATAAGGGGTAGGGATTGATGCGCAGTAATCCTTTTTAGGCTAAAGTTATTACCTATAGGTAGATAAATACATTAACGTACCCGTGCTAGCCACTTGTCACTACTTTTTCACAATTTTCCATATAACCCAGCCCATTGTCCCATGTTGGTCTGGGAGTTAAAAAGATTGTGCCAACTGTGGTTCTTTCCTAGCATGTCGTAAAAGGCGACTAATGATATATCGGGTTTTGGGTATGTAATTGTGTAGGCGACGAGCTAGTTACTTGTCACTACTTTTTCACAATTTTCCATCTAACCCAGCCCAGTTTTTATTTTTGGCTGAATGTGGTTAAAGGTGCCAGCAGCCCCTTTTTGATTCTGCAGGGATTATTCGGGGATTACGGGTGTGTTGTTATGTTATGCCCTAAATCCCCGAAACAATAGACAAACTATAAGAGACCGCAAGCTCTTTTATCTCTTCCAGCCAAAATAAAAAACTAGGTTGGGTAAGATGGAAAATTGTGACAAGTAATGACAAGTGGCTTACTTGTCGCCTACCTAATAATATATTCAATAGTGGGTGCTTAGCCAAATCCGCGCCAGCAATTCCATAACGAACTCCGCTACCGCTCGTATCGCGCCACAAACTTGTTAACTAAGAACTCATAGTGCGGAACTCAGAGTTAGTTCCCGATTTGTCCACCCGAATAAGTCTGTGACGCGATACGAGCGATAGCGAAGTTCGTTATGGTATTGCTAGCGCGCATTTGGCTAAGCACCCTAGTTACATCATTAGTCGTTTTTTACGTTACGCTAGGCAAGGAACACAGGTGGCAGATAATATTTGAATGCCCCAGTTCAACATGGGATAACGATACTGTAGTTACTTTTAGACTATTTAATTTGACAACTTTTATGTGTTTATTTTAATTAATAAATTTGAATTTGAATTTTCTTTTCTTTCCAGTCCTATGACGATTTCTTCAAAGCTCTTCTGTTCAACGCGAGAGTCATAGTCCAGATCTTCTTTGTGATGGGAGGGTTCCTCATGGCTTACAAGATGCTGATCTACGCTGAAACACATCCCTTCTCCTTCAAGACAATCCCTATGGCTCTGGTTAACAGATGGCTGAGGTAAGAAAAAATATACATAAATATATAAGTAGATGTCATCACGCCCGTAATCCCCGAAGGGGTAGGCAGAGGCAAGAGGGCAGCTAGTCCCCTAACCAAAATTCAGTTATATGAAAAACTAAAAAGTACTGATAAGTGGCTAGCTCGTCGCCTACACAATCACAGACCCACACCCGATATAACATTAGTCGCCTTATACGGCATGCTAGACAAGGAACAGTTAGCACATGATTTTATAATTCCCAGACATAAGTTTCTAGTTAAGTGCTTTTTGAAATATTTTTTTCTAATTCGTTAATGGTAAATTATTGCAATTTACCTTCGGAATACGCCGTAATAAATGCATCCGACATTTAACAATTACATGCAATTATTCATTCATTAACAAAATTAGAAACGTTTGTTTGTTCGTTATAGAAAATCTATTTATTTATTTTTATATAAATAATGCCGAGGATGATTTACCAAATTTAGTTTTACTTAGACAATTAATGCTAACAGCAATTTCATAAAAATATAAGTATATGTCTGTGTCTCTCTATTTGTCCCATGTTGGTCTGGGGCTTCAAATGGAACATTCTTCGTCGCAAAAGGTGACTCATCATCTTCCTAGCGTTATGTCCCGTGCTTAGACAGGGTCCGCTTTGACCATGATCCAGGATTTAGCGAGTCTGGTAATTACATTGGAGCGACTGCCGATCTGACCTTCGTAACCCAAAGATAGGGGAACCAGACAATTTTTGGATGATGGTTACAAATTCAAAGTTGTTTTGAATTTGCAGGTTTCATCACGATGTTTTCCCTCACCGTCGAGCTAGTGGTATAAATATGTACATAGATTTTTTAAAATCTAGAGGTACATGCCCGGGTTTGAACCCGCACTCCTCGGTTAAGAGGCGCGTGTCCTTACCATTGAGCTACCACCGCAAAAAAATAAAAAGGTGACTAATGGTATAATATTGAGTTTTGGGTTTTAAATTGTGTAGGCGAGAAGTCACCTATAATTTTCACGATTTTTCATTTAACCCAACACAGCTTTATTTTTAAGGCCCACGATAAATATTTATGATTAATATTGTGACATACGTCTATGATTGTGGAATATTATTGACGTAAATAAAGTACCTAACCATTATTAAAATGATTAATAATAACGTTGTAATTCTGCGAAACGATACATCATGTCATTAGAAAATTGCATTTCATTTTATATGTTTTATGAAGACTACATGAGAAATATTACTTATATGTAAGTGCAAATGATATTTCAATGCGTTTTATTTACTGGAAAGTTCCGTGGCTTTATAGACTGGCCCGTTGGGCGAGTGGTTAGAGACCCTGGCCACGAAACTAAGGGTCGCGGGTTCGAAACCCGCTAGGGGCAAATGTTTCGTGTGATGAACATGGACATTTGTAATCGAGTCATGGATGTTTATAAACATATTTAAGTATGTATATTCGTTCACCTAGTATCCATAGCACAAGCATAAGCTTAGTTTGGAACTAGGGAATTGGTGTGTCAGTCTGGAAAATTTATTTATTATTTATCTAATAATCATGTCATCGTTGCAAAGTACAAAATAGTGAAAAAAAATTACAAATAGCTAACTTTCGTCTTCAAAATCATAAACTCAAAACCCATTATTCGCCTTTTATTTGACATACTACTCCAGAAACACAGATGGTACATTATTTCGACTGGCTCGATGGCGCATTCGGTAGTGACCCTGCCCCATGCGCCAAGAGTTGTGGGTTCATTACCACCCAGGACAAATATTCGTGTGATGAATACCTGTGTTTGTCCTGTGTCTGGGTGTTAATATCAATCGTTTAAGTATATATTTGTAATACCACTGTTGTTTCTGATATCTGAAACAAAAGTTCTTAAGCTACTTACCTTGGAGTCAGATCAATGTGTGTGATGTAAACGGATATTTATTTATTATTATTATTTATTTAAGTCCCAGACCAACATGGGACATAGACTTTATAATGTATTCTTTTAAACGTACGTACCATACACAAGAAAATCAAACGACGTTATGATTTCTATATTGCAGTGTTCTAATAATTATTAAGACTCACAAACATTATTACGCTACATGAATATTAATAACAATTATATTTATTACAAGTTCGTAACGTATTGTGTTATTTATATAAATATTGTCAAAAGCAATGTCAATATTTGACATAGTTCAATATACATTACCCTTAAGTTTTGAATTGTGAATATAAACAAAGGAAGTTTAACTTTAATTCGAAAATATTTTTTTTATTTCCATGACATGAAACATATTATGTCAAATAATAGAAATAGATTGTTATTATTTGACATAATTTCGTATTAAAGTAAATATGAATGTAAGAACAAGCAGAAACTATAGTTTAATACCAAGTTTTGTCTGCACTTGCGGCATGTATAGGCCCATTGGTCGAGTGGCCAGAGACCCTGGCTACGAAACCGAGTCGCAGGTTCAAATCGGGGCAAATGTTTCGTATGTGTGAACATGGACATATTTTGTGCTCGAGTCATGGACGTTGATGTATTTAAGTATGTCTATCCGTTCACCTAGTATCCATAGCACGAGATTATAAGCTTAGTTTGGAACTAGGGAATTGGTGTGTCAGTCTGGAGAGTTTATTTATTTCGTTTATACTATGCAAATCGTATTGATATTTTGTTACATCCGAGCTTATATGTAAATATACTCTTCATATCGAATTACATACTACATCATGCCTGTAATTCCTGAAGGGGTAGACAGAGTCCAATGAGGGATATTTTCACATTTTGCATGAAGTCAGCAAAATAATTTTTGGGTAAATATGGTTTAATGGGCTTATTGCTCCTTAAACTCTACCTACTCCTTCAAGAATTGCTAGCTAGAAAATATGTATAATAGATAGTATGAACAAAGGAAATCCACATCTTAAAATAGGTCTAGAAAACCAGTTTGAAATCCCTAGGTGGATTCCTGAAACTAATTCTCAAATTCTCTTCCAGACTCATCCCAGCTGTCCTGGTTGTAATGGGGCTGGCTATGACATGGGTGCAGCATCTGGGTTCCGGACCCATGTGGGACGCCGTGGTCAAGCGTGAGAGGGACCTGTGCCGCAAAAACTGGTGGCAGTTGGTCATCCTGATGCCCAATCTGTTCCCGTTCGAGCATCTGTGCCTGCCTCAGGCCTGGTGAGTTTAATCTTTCTTCCATTCATATTCAATTATAAGTGTCGATATATATGTCAAAAAAATCTCGTGTTTCGCGGCGATTGTGGTCGAACTCCTTCGAAACGGCTTCGGAAACGGATTTTTTTATGCCTACCTAAAGTAAATTATTTTTTAGCAAGAGCGGTAGTAGCTTAATGGTAAGGACACGCGCCGTAACCATGATCTAAAAATTGTCTGGTTCCCCTATCTTAGGGTTACGAAGATCAGATCGGCAGTCGCTTCAGTGTAATTACCAGACTCGCTAAATCCTGGATCATGGTCTAAGCGGACCTCGTCTAAGCACGGGACATAACGCTAGGAAGATGATGAAGGTAAATTATTTTTAGCCCTCCAACCCCTACCCTCCATTTTTACCTTGACAACGGGTAGATACGACGTTAGTCAGGACAGGTAGTAAACTAGTTAATAAATCATTTAACTTATAATGATTATTATCTCCATTCTAAAACTTCACTATTCTGATTATTAGCCCATAACAATACAAAAAGGTGATTGAAAACAAATACCATTTGAATTAGCACTAGCATGAAAATGAGAAGTACATAGTGAAACTTATCGACAATTAATTACTATTGCGAAGCAAAGGAAATGCGTGTCTGACTGTCAACATACTTGAATGATGAATGATACTTGAAAAATGGCTATATTTGGAACCAGCCTCCGTGAAATTATACTTGCGATCATACTGGATAGCTATGTCATGACATGATAGGTAGTATTTAAACATTTCAAAGTCAAACAGACAGTTCTTGAATTAAATTTAATTATATTGCTTTCATCATTAGCCCATAGGGAAACAAAAAAAATGGGATCATCTTCAAGTTACCTCACGATACGCTCACCACCACCACAAAAAATATGATTTTTCAGTTTTTCGTTTGAATCGGTAATTTCAAAACCTAATTTGTTAAATTAACACCTTTTCATTTTGTATAGAAATTGTTAAAAAGAACTTACTGTTACTTGACCTATATACCCTTCATACTCAAAATACATACACATTACACATATATTTAAAAAAACATGTATAGTAATCATGTCCTCCTAACCGATATCGGTCACGGCGGCCAATCTCAACGAGGATTAGCCATCTGCGCAGGAGATATTATAGTGCACAAGCGTGTGCGCAAACACAGGTGCACTCTCTGTTCCTTCACTCTTATAGTCCGGTGAGACGGCAATTCGACATGACTGGAGAGAGGTCAGGCTCAGGACCAACGGACACGGAGGTTATTAAACCGCCAACTTCTTGACTACGGGCTGTTACAAATTGCCACAAATTTTGGCCCGACCCGGGAATTTTGGACACTAGACCAATGAGGCAGTCAAAAAAAATGTGTATATAAACTGTAGGTATATATAAGCGGTGGTAGCACATTGGTAAGGAGGAGTGCGGGTTCAAACCCAGGCATGTACCTCTGGATTTTTCAAATCTATGTACGTATTTATACCACTAGCTCGACGGTGAGGGAAAACATCGTGATGAAACCTGCAAATTCAAACCACTTTGGATTTGTAACCATGTTCCAAAAATTGTCTGCTACGAAGGTCAGATCGGCAGTCGCTTCAATGTAATTACCAGACTCGCTAAATCCTGGATCATGGTCTAAGCGGACCCCGTCTAAGCACAGGACATAACGCTAGGAACAGATAAACTGTAGGTATATATCATCGGGATCCCGTAAAGCTATTTCCAACATAAAACCAACATCTCAACATTGAAAATTGTGTCTATAACAAACCCGGACCAGAAACGGGAAGAAAAAACCTCAAGGCTACGTCGGAGACGCGTCGAGTGTCTCATTTATCACCATCATTGTACTTTAATTGACACTTACAAGTACATGGAAGACGTGACCCACAAAATAGCGATCGTTAAATGTGTCGCGAAAAATAAACGCATCCTCTTATGTTGCTCAAGAATACTGCAATAGAACCAAGGTTGGTTTTAACAAGTAAGAAATGTTATGATTTGTAACTGTCCACGCAAGGACGCTAAGTTGCGTCTGTTAGGTAACTGTCAAGGTCCTATCGCGAAAGCTTGTGTTTTGTTGTAATCTGTTCTATGTTGAATCTTGCTCTTGACATAGCAAAAATTGGCTGTGATTTAAGCATTCTGTGTGTGTTTATTTGTATTTACATAACACATGTAGATACTTAATTGCATTTTTATAAAAACAACAAAAATATATTTGTACGCACTAACACCCAAAAGACTGCACCAAATTGAATAATTCTTTTTTTGTGTTAGATAAAAGAAAATTTGAACAAAAAATAATAGGAAGTATTTAAAATAGAATATTGATGGCAAAAGGAAGTTCGTCGAGTCACCTAGTTATAAGATTTTGTAGATTGAGATGTAAATTACACCTACTTTCACGATTTTTTTTTGCATTACGGCGTTAGCAAATTTGTAGTACGGCTAATTTGTTGGCAAGTCGTTGCTATTGCCTTTAACCAGTCTTGCATCTTAAGGCATGTCGAGTGCATGCTACAGATCCTTTTAAAGTTTTTTTGGGGATTCATATCAGCTGTATACGAAAGTCTTATTTGGGAAAAGAGCCTGAGGTGTTCTTCTTCGGCGCTGCGTATCCTCATAGTTTGGGGCTCAGGTTCTCTCAAACACCATAAACGATACACAATAACTTAAAAGCCTCTACTTTGGGCTGGATGTCTTTAAGGAAATAAGTCTACCTAGTCCTCTATATAGACCTATCTATATATATTTGTAAAATATGATATTTAAAGAGTTCTCCATTATATATTCAATCCCATAACACCCTGTAGCATATAAGTATACATATATTTAATATCAACACTTCTTCTCTTCACTCCACACCACATGTCACGCTCCCTTATTTGGCTCTGTTTTATCTTCATGTTTATTTGCGCCGGTCTCATGGTGGTAGCTGAAAATCAGTGTTTGCTCTCTGAGCAAGGAAACCACTGAGCTACTACCAATTTGCAACACTGTGTCACACATTATGCTTTCCAGTCTGTGCAAGTTAAATTAAATAATATTTTTTATGTTATTTTTATATTTTATTGTTTAGATTTTTGTTTGCTCATTTTGTTTTTTTTTTGTATTTTTGTGTGCCTGTTGGTTGCAAAAAAATTTTTACTTATTTACTTACTTACTTCAATCCTTCCGAAACCAATCGAACTAGGTCCTGGTTCTATCATATATAGAAATAAATAACCTAAACCATTAAGATCTCTTTAGTTACAAATAAGGCAAATTCTACGTTAGTCAGTTAGGTTAATTCATTACAGCTAAACCATTTCGTTTCCATTACTCCTTTTGCTATCTTCTACATCGCACGAGCATACGCAATTTGGAGATTGTATCACATAATGCAAGCACGGTTGCAATAAAAGATACATAATATGCAACTACACTAATGGTGGTGTAAAATTGCATCATTGAAATTTCATAGACATGCTTTTTTGGTTCAAGTCGTTATCAGTTGCTTAAGTTTGTTAGTCTGTGGGTTTCGTACGAGATAAAAATTTAGGGTCGAATCAAAGTCAAACAATTCTCATTTAGAGGATTCAAACCAACGCTTTTTAGAGGGTTTTCTCTGTCAGATGGCACGAAGGAGTCTCGTGGTCATATCACTGTCACTATTGGCCCTTTGTTGACAGCATGTCAGTTTGTTCTGAAAACCTACCAATGAGGAGGGTGACAAGACCGTACGTCACAGTTACACCATCTATCTGATGTTTTGATTAAAAAAAACCTCATTCAGAAGAAAAATCAGTATTATTCTACCATTGAATTAAAATGTTGTTTCTCGATATTTGACTTAGATGGCGGAACTAAATAAATTGGATTATGGTTTCAGACTTATTTTAATATGCAGATTCCCCATCGATGTCTTCCTTCTTATCTAAAATTATTTTTGACTTGAATTCTCATCATCCTAGGTACCTCGGCACCGACACGCAGCTCTTCCTCATCACCCTGGTGGTTATGCTCATCATCTGGCGCTGGCCCAAGAGCGGCGTGCCCGTGCTCACCTCGGTGATGGCCATCAGCCTCATCATCCCCTTCCTGCAGAGCTACTTTATGAAGCTGCTGCCTATTCGAGTCAGCTTGTTCCCTGAGTAAGTAAATAATAATAATAAATAAATAAATATCAGACTACATCACATACATTTATCTGACTTCGAGGTAAGTAGCTTAAGCACTTGTGTTACGGATATTAGAAATAACAGTGGTATTACAAATATATAAGTACTTAAATATTAAATATTAATACACAGACACAGAACAAACACAAGTATTCATCATACGAACATTTTTCCTGGTTGGGGATCGAACCCACGACTCTTGACGCATGGGACAGGGTCACTACCGGATGAGCCATCGATCTTGTCAAAAGGCAAGCAAGATCATGACATCCATATTTATAAGAATTTTTAACACATCGCCTTGAAGTTATAAATCTATACCATTTTTTTTAATATTTTTTTACAGATTATTGCTGACATTCTTACCACAAAAAAATATATTATACATCCTTATAATAAAAACGTTACCTACATAATAGTATAGTATAAAAAATAGTCGGAACAACATATTTTTTTAATCCTTAACTTTAGACTAAACTGAAATAACAAAACGATAATAAATTTATGATTGTTGGATAAGTAGCTGTATTTAGAATGATTTTTTATTTGTTTCATTTTCTGCTACATGGCTCATTATGTTTATGCTAAAATGGCGTCTCCTTTCAGATCCATAAGAGACATTTTCGGGTACAACGATACCTTCTACCATGCTTACGTATCAGCTCAAGGCAACTGGGCTGGCTACCACCTCGGAGTCCTGACTGCCTACTACTACCATCGAGCCCAGACTGAGAAATGGAATATTAGGGAATCACTTGTAAGTACATAATAACACATTAGCGTTTAATTTCGTCTCTAGTTAGCCCACTATGATCTCGTATCTTGATTAGATATATGACATACATGTATTATAGCAAATGTCTCAATGTTTTGTTACATTGTAACACTTTGACCTCTTTATCTACCCTACCATAAAACTGACAACTTTTTATAATTACCGTATTAAAAAAAATCTTTGTGTCCGTTCATGAAGCGAGCTTGAAACTATTCCCAGGTGCATTATAGCCTTAATTATTTTTTGTTAAAAGTGGTTAAAATAGCTCACTGCTTCTCGAACTCTGCATCCACCTTTTAGGATTATGAAAATGATAGTTTGCATATATGGATAAAAATATGAGTCAAGGCATTACAAAATCTTACAGAATATAAACCTACAATATTACAATTAATAAACAAACAGACTAGAATTCAGCTGATATTGGGGAAATTATAAATTTAAAATCAATAATACCCACATAACAACTTCGGGCGTGCAATTTCGATGCACGACCTTGGAACTCTTTAAAAATCTTGAACAATCTCCTTTCAGCTGGTGAAGCTGCTCTTCCTGATCTCCATTCCCGTCGGCGCCGGCGCAGTTCTTATGGGCTGGGACCTCCACCACCGCGTGGCGTCCGCCTTCGAGTCTGCCGTGTTCAACGCTCTCAACCAGAACTTCTTCGCCCTGGCTATCTGTGTGTTCATTGTCGGGTGCTTCTATAGGTTGAACAGTAAGTGTGTTCGTTATGTTTGAGGAGGAAGTTGACCTGGATTGAAAGTCTGTCGTCGAGAATGACTCAAACTGATATTTAAATTAAGGAATCAAACTTCAATATTTCAATAGTGCGTGTGAACTTCGTTGAAGTTGGTCCAGAGAATTTAGCAGTTTGACGCGTCTAGACCCAATATTACAGTATTTAAAAAGGATCTATTTCTGAGAACATCGAGTTAATCGAAAGGACGGATAAATGACTGAATGGAGCTCTTGTATTATTACGCATTAGACGCTCCCTAGCATCCACAAGCTTACTTCAAGCTTGCTTGTTTTTTATTTTATTTTCCAAAGTTCTCGTTTATGATTTTTGGGTAATTTACGAGTTTTGGGTAAGTTTGTGAAATTGTAAACTTTTACGTAATAAAGATGTTTAAGGACTTTGGTTGCCTGCAATTGGACACAGGTAAGCTGTAAGTAAATACTTAGTATGGAGCTAGGGAATCGGTGAGTGATTTCCAAACGCAATTCTTTATTCATTAACCAGCATTTCCACGCGGGCGGAGCCGTGGGTTTAGTCTCATCATATTCCTAGGGAAATTCCCGTGCAATCACGGGGACGCTTAGACCATGATCCAAGATTTAACGAGTCTGGTAATTACATTAAAGCGACTGCCGATCCGACCTTCATAACCCAAGATAAGGGAACCAGAAAAGTTTTTGGATTATGGCAATAAATCCAAAGTTTTTTGAATTTGCAGGTTTTATCACGATGTTTTCCCTCACCCCCGAGCTAGTGGTATAAATGCGTACATAGATTTGAAAAATCCAGAGGTACATGCTCGGGTTTGACCTCGCGCCCATCGGTAATGAGGCGCGTGTCCTTACCATTGAGCTACTATCGCTCAGCGTGGAATTTATTTTGTTGCGGATAATTTATTGTGAAGGTTTCCTGTCATTAGTTTCGGGATAAATGATAGCGTTTGTCCCTTCTCAAGTTTTAAAGTTTGAAGCCAAATTTAATACCAATAGAGCAAGTACTTTACACATATTAGACAGACACAGTTATAGTTATTCACAGTAAGAATTAATTTACCTACCTTTATCTTTGACTGGCTCGATGGCGCATTCGGTAGTGATGCTGCCCCATGTGCCAAGAGCTCTGGATTCCATCCCCACCAAGAACAAACTACTACTATTTATTATTTAAGTACGTATTGTAATACCACTATTGATTTTGATATCCATAACACAAGTGCTTAAGCTACTTACCACGGAGTCAGAGCAATGTATAGTAGTCCTAATTTATTTGTCTTTTCCCAGGAATTTACGTGGGCGCTGTAGAGTGGGGCCCGGTGCAACCCCTGGGCAGGATGTCGTACTGCGCTATGTTGCTGCACGCCACCGTCTTGAGGACGTATGGGGGGCAGCTGAGGAGGTCCTTTTACGCTACTGACTATACTGCGGTGAGTATACTGATTGGCTGATCAAAGTTTTGAAAAATCTGGATTCCATTAAGTCGGTTCCACAAGAATTCTTTTTACTTATCAAAGTTATTTATTGTCCCATCTTGGTCTGGGACTTAATAAGTGCCAACTGTGTTTCTTGTGTAGCATGTCGTAAAAGGCGACTAATGGTATAAGGGGTTTTGGGTATGTGACTGTGTAGGCGACGAGCTAGCCACTTGTTACTACTTTTTCACAATTTTCCATTCAACCCTATTGTACCATGTTGATCTGGGGCTGAAAAAGAATGTGCCAACTGTGGTTCTGGTCTAGCACGTGGTAAAAGGCGACTAATGGTATTAGGGTATTAGGCGACGAGCTAGCATTAAGATTATAGCTTCACGCCTGCAAACCTCAAAGAAAAAGGCAGAGTTCAAGGGGCAATTAGCTTCTTGAACCAGATTAAACCAAAAATAACCGAAATAAATAATCGAGTTGGGTTAGATGGATAATTGTGAAAATGAAGCGACTAGTGGCTAAATACTATTAAAATTTCATCTACTGATTATCGAAAACATAAAAGAGCCCTAACGTATTATTACGTCTTTTATATCTGTTATTTTTTCCTCTATTTATGTCCTAGTGTCTATTAGGTACTTTACTTTGAGTACAATTATATTTTCCATTTTCCAGATCATGTTGTACGCTGGAATAGTCTGCACCACCTACTTCTTCGCGCTGCCTCTTTACCTTTTAGTAGAAGCTCCTGCTTGCCAACTCCAGAAGCTGCTTTTGGGACCCAAAAGGCCATCAAAGAAAGAACAAGAAGATAACAACGGAAATCACGTTAAACCCGGCATTTCCACTGTATCTGTATCAACTGTATCTACTCATATTTAATTTAGCTGATTATTTACTGCCAGAGTTTCATACTGGAAGTTTATTGGACATGAGTCATATATGACTCATATGACATTGTAAATACCACGTTAAACAGGGTGATTGGTTTGTGTAGAATGATAAACGTGAAAAAATATTATTTATCTGAGCCACCATTATTGACTGGCATATCAAAAAATGTTTGACGGATAAGTAAAAATTAATCAATAAGAAAAAAATATAAATCGTAATTTTTTAAATACAATACCAAACATCCTGTATTTATTACGTATGTTAGTGCTCAGCTAGATTAATATTATATTTCAAATGCATATCTAAATGTTTCAGATTATCACAATATAGTGCGTCATAATATGGATATAAACCTATATAATATTTTTTTCATTAATTTCTTATGCTAAGAGCTCCACCTAACATTTTACTTAAAACCACGCAAATAGCTTTGCTCCTTAATTAATATCTACTACATAGAAAATTGCTACGAGTCATATATGACTCATTAGATACCAGAATTGGAACACAAAAAGTCAAACCGCATAAAACATATTTAAATTAATGTAAATCTTTTGATAGCAATTTTTACTTGAAGCTTTTTTGTTACAAAGACATACTCGTATTGTATTCGTCAATTATTCTCGCACTTTTGCTTTCCATATTTTTTTGTTTTATGATTTTCACTAAATATATGTATGACCTTCGGATATGAGGTTAAAAAAATTAGGTCATTTTAGTTACATTTTGAAAATGTAGCGTACTGATTTAGTATAAAGAAACAAACTATCGTTATGGTAATTGTAATTTTATCATCTCACGATTAAGAAACGCAGGATAAACCTAGGTGAAATGGTGTATGGAAACTCGAGGTGATATTTGGTAGGTAATGGACATTTGTTCGTTCCACCAATTTGCCTAACAAATATTATTAGATAAGCGTTAGTATAATTTTTATGAATGGGCGTCTTGTCATTAAACAGCACTTGCTGTTGGAACGTTTGAGCGACAGCACAATATTGTGAGAGCGACGGTGCGATGGAATAGCGACAGCACATTAATAGCACAGTGATGAAACAATGACGTCACAGCGACATGCGAGCAAAGTCGTCGTTAAAAATTCTGCAACATATTTAGATTAACCAAACATGTTGATTGTTTATTATTTAAATGCTCTTCATTATATACCGTAGTAGAATGTATATAACGAAGAAGTGACTATTTATGTTATTGCTATAGTACTGTGACATTTTGTTACATATGCTGTCTAATGAAAAGGCGCCCAAAATATTATGTAATGGATGTGATCTATTCTCAATTATGCTCAATTTACTTTTAAATATTTTTAACACATATTATTCTATTATCACAGCATACTTTCTGGAATATAAAAATCCAGAAAACGTATTTGCCATGTAATCATCAAAAAGTAAACAATAGGCTATTTTCCTCAAAAAATATTCATAGTCCGCTATTGAGATTAAAAAAAATATTGCTTACGTTTTTTTCTTTTGTTCAATAAACTAAAAATGATGAAGATACAGCGCGTTAAAGTACCGTGTGACGTCACTAGGTGCGTAAAATTTTACCGTCCAAGTGAAGTAAAGCGCTAAATTTCAGATCCTTGAAGCGCTGTATCTTTGTCATTTTTCGAGTATCAGATAAAGCAAAAAAATACGTATTTAATATTTTTTATCTTCATTACAATATTGTATTATAATCTCACTTACGGAGTAAAAAAAAAATTGAGGATACCTATGCAAAAGACATAGACTTCGTTTTAAGAGAAATACATTTTACAACCGATTTAAATAAACGTTACTTAGACTTTTATCAGCATACTAGTTTTTCAACTTGTTTAACATACTATTCTAAGTGTCCTTATCGTATTTGGTTACATGACACAACATTTCTTAATTAAAGAAAAATATTGACTTGAACTCTACTAAAAGATAATAGCAATGATGAAATTGCAACATTGTACTTATAATACAAACGCGAATGTTTGTATATATGGAAAAATAGATTTCTGTTACTCTTTCAAGAAAAAACTCTTAATAGTTTTATTAAGGTTGACTTAATGAAGCCTTATACATTATGTAATCGCTACATTGATACATAGTACCGATTTATCGTGACAACGGGGCCCAACAATATTGGATTACGGTTTGTTATGTATATAGACAGACCGGAATGCGACGATTAATCGGACTACCGATTTGTAACCGGGATATTGACGGTATTTCTCCGTTACTAATCGGTAGTGACGTCAACGCTGCTATTAATTTGCAAATGCTCTAGATCGAAAGAAATAGGACATAAGAATTTTATAACGTTTTGATTCTTTAAAAACGAAGTCTTATGTCAAACTCAAATTTTGTGATGTTTATTTTTTTTACGAATTAAATAAATTACAATATTTCCGTTTTTTTAAATACATGTAGAGACATAATTTAAATCACTACAATAGTAGTGATTTAATATTTGTCAAGTATGCGATAAAATGTTACTTGCCCTACTAGAGGTCGTGGCAATGTCATTTTGACATTTATAATTTGTGACGATTAAATTTTTATCTTATTGTGGTTTGATTAAACCGTCTGATATTACTTCAAAAAAAAATTGCTTATAAAATATTATAAATAAAATGTTTTAGCAAATGTTTTATATTTTACCGCATTTCAAATGAATTAAAACAAGTTTTCATGCTAATCCACAATAGTATATGTACTTACTAACTTTAACTGTCAATTGCACGTCATTTAATGTCAAAATTACAAAAGTCAAAGTGACGTTGTCACGGCAATATAACTGAATTTTTATTACCTTATTTTGTACCGTATAGCAAATAAGAAATATTTGTACATATTAGACTTTTTTTTAATAAACCACGTTCTATGAATTTGAAGTTTTCATTAAGTGAAATACGTAAAAGGTTTCTCAGAAGATATTTATCAAACACTAAAGTTAATTTTCCTTCAAAACTTATTTAATTTCGTCTAATAAAATCCCATATATGATTTAATAAGACAATTTACATTAAACTAGCTTAATATGATTGAACTCGGATTGGGTACCTAATTATAATTTGGTTCAGTCTATAAAAGTGACTACTTACTTATTACTTGAAGGTAATAACAACCAATATCTTTGAAGGTTTTTTAACCTATATACATACATACATAACATCACGCCCATAATCACTGAAGGAGTAGGCAGAGTCAAAGGGGCAGCCGGCCCTTCAACCACATTGCATCTCTCGCTGCATCTCTCGAAGCAGCTATCTAGACGACAGCCCTTTTCTTTCAGACGTTTATAATTGTACTAACAGTCACATAAAATGTTCGCTTAAAAAAACAACAAGACGATGTGTTACGCGCTGTATTAGAGGTCAGTCGAGCTGTTGTGAAGTCCAACAAACATTAAGTACTGATTTATAGTATACAAATTTTATTATCTCGTTTCATTTTTAGTTCCTTGTCTCTTCTCCGAATCTATCGAGCTTTTAACATACATACATAACATCACGCCTATATTCCCCGAAGGGATAGGCAGAGTCGAAGGGGCAGCATGCCCCTTCATCTGGGTTAGATGAAAATTTATGAAAAAGCAATGACAAGCGGCTAACCTGTCGCCTACACAATCACGCACCCAAAACTCGATATACCTTTAGTCGCCTTTTACGACATGCTAGGCAAAAACCACAGTTGATCACGCAAAATCAACAACAACCTTCTGATACCTTACTCAAATCTACCACGATCAGGGTGAATGGCAGAGATCTAGAACCCATCACAAGTTCCTCTACAGACTTGGCTCGTAAATCTGCAATAAGCCGACTGACAGACCAAAGCGTTCCCAGTGCGTGATTAACTAAAGGATGTGTCATAGATTCGATTAGAAGGGCTGGGCACCATCGATCGGTAGCAGGCGAGTTATGGGCAGCACAGTAGATACTTATGACAAGGTCAATGGCTCATTCGGTAGTGACTCTGCCTCAGGCACCAAGAGTTGTGGGTTCGATCCCCACCCAGAACTAATATTCGTCTGTGTGGGTGTTAATATCAAATATTTAAGTATATATTTATTTGTAATAACTGTTGATTCTGATATCCGTAACACAAGTGTTTAAGCTACTTACTTTGGAGTCAGATCAATGTATGTGATGTAGTCTGATATTTATTTATTTACTTGATAGGCTAGTCGAGTCAGAGACCATGGCTACAAAATCAAAGATTGCAAAGGGCAAATATTTCAATAGGATAAATTAGGACTTTTTTAAGGTATTGTAGTATGTCTATCAGTTACCTAGTCTCTAGATCACAAGCATACAAGTAACTGCTGTCCCAGTTAACTATCCGCCATCTTGCTAATCCTCCAACTTTGGGTGGTTAGATTATTTAACTAATGGTTAATAGATTATTTAACTAATGGTTAAATAATTGACTATTGGTTACGCTGACTATAGATCGAAATACGCATTTTGCTGATATTTGACCATTGGTTACTAAATTTAACCATTAGTTGAGTTAACTACGGATCAAAAAACTGGCCCTTAGTTTGTAACTAAGCAATTGGTGTGCCAATCTGGTAAATTAAACAGAAATCCACGAAGAGGTAGCCAGTGTCTAAGAAGCTTCAAGCTCCTATTTGGTTTATGCAAACAGAAAACTGAGTCGAATTATAGAACATTTTAAAAAAAGTAGTTAAAATTAGTATATTCTTTAATAAGACTATACTAAGTACTAAGAAGTTTGTGGTTGCAGTCCTTAAAAACGGCTTGACCGATTTCAATAAACTTTTGTGTATTTTTTAAGTAAAAGAAAAATTTTCTCATCCTCCTATCCCAATTTTTAATGACAGAACAAAATATGCAGGTCAGTTAATAGTATAAAAGTAAGTCTACATTGCTACCAAATCCACAAACACCAACGAGAGAGCCAGTCAATTAATAAACCATAGACATTAGAGCTGACAGACATGCCCAAGAGGAGTGAAATGTTTGGGCACCACGTCACTACCAAGACGCCTTAAATTGTTAATGGCGGCTAAGCTTGTGTACCCGTGTTCGCTTTGATATAAGGGTTTGATCTAATAATATTTATTTTGTTGTAATAATTGCCTGTCCGGGCTTTCCGGTCTTCTAAATTGATTCTTCTTAGCGTCTTTTTCTTAGGCGATGTCCGTTTGAATCATGGTTCTAGACTCGTTAAGTCTGGATATTTCCAGATAATCAACCTCATCAAATTTAATAACATTGAATAGTGCAATAGTTCAATGGTGTATATCTTCTTCTTCTTCTTCAGCTTCTCTGATCCCACTGCAGGGTATAAGCCTCCTCCGTCTTGCGCTATGTACAACGATCCTGCACTAAATAAGGCTAAAGTAAAACCTTGCATCCAATGTAGGTATGTGATGTTGTCTGATAATTATTTATTTGATTTTTTTTTTAATATTTCCAGTCTAAGTAAAAGCGATAATATTACTTCAAAGTATCACTAAGGGCTTGTTCAGGAAGACGCGGGGCGTCCGGCAGCGCGATGCGTGGGTACTGGCTGCCGAAAACACAAACTATTATTTATTTATTTATTTATTTATTTATTTATTTATTTATTTATTTATTTATTTATTTATTTATTATATGCTTCTAGCCTGGGCTGTTGATACTGTGCTAAACCTTCAAGTACTCATGTGCTACATAATGCATATCGTGTTTATTTCCGTTAATATTTCTAAATGTCCATTCTAATCATTCATTGTACTAGCTCTTCCGCAAAACATTCTACTGTGGATTATGCTATCTAATTTAAAATTTAATATCCTACGTTCAATGTTTAAATATGCATTAGGATAATGATGTTTAATAATTCATACAGCAAACAAATGTATGGTCAATTAGCGGAAATATTATTTTAAAGCCTAACTAGGTTCTTAAGTACCTATATGAATATACTTTGTATATAATATGTATAAAATATATAAGAGGACCGATGATGTATTGGATATTGAATATATGATTAATAATAATGTCCTCCTAACAGATGTCGCTCACAGCGGCCAATCTCAACAAGGATTAGCCAACAGCGCAGGAGTTATTATTGTGCACAAGTGTATGCGCAAACACAGGTGCACTCTCTTTTCCTTCACTCTCATAGTCCAGTGAGACGGCAATTCGACATGACCGGAGAGAGGTCAGCCGCAGGACCAATGGCTTAACGTGCTTTAGTTTATTATTATCTAGGCGACAGACTAGCCTCTTGTCACTAATTTTTCAAAATGTTTCATCTAACCCAACTTAATTCTACTTTTGGCTGGATATATTTTAAGGAGCTTACCTCTCCTGAGACTTAGCCTACCTTATCAGAGGTTAGTAGGCATGCGTATAGTTAAATGCATACTTGCCTCCTTCTCCTTCGTCGCAATATCTCCTCCAACCAAATTGCATTTTCCAAGATAACATTCCTTGTCCCGGCTAAGCCCCCAGACCTTTATTTGCGACGCAACATGCAGCAACAATTCAACATTTTTATGCTAACCAGATGTTCTTAAAAGCGTTTGGTATTACTATTGCTATAAGAATTGCTTGCAAAACTAACTATTCTTGCGGCGTCATTCGTGTTGGCGTAGGTGCGGTTTAATGCATTATTTTAATGACTTTGACTGGCTCGATGGCGCATTCGGTAGTGACCTTGCCCCATGCGCCAAGAGTTGTGTGTTCGATTCCCACCCAGGACAAACATTCGTTTGATGAATACTTGTGTTAGTTCTGTGTCTGGGTGTTAATATCCAATATTTAAGTATATATTTGTAATAACACTGTTGATTCTGATATCCGTAACACAAGTGCTTAAGCTACTTACCTCGGAGTCAGATCAATGTATGTGATGTAGTCGGATATTTATAAAAAAAAAATGTCTTTAGTCATTATTTTTTTAATGTGCTGTTCATTAACATGATTGACCAGTTGGTCGAGTTATCAGAGACCCTAAACACGCCCCCCCGCCGGGGTCCTCGGTTTGTCGTACCGGGGGGGCTCAGTAGGCCCTGACATGGCAGGGCTGAAGCGAAGAGGGACCCCGAGGTGAGCCGCGACTGCACGCTTTGCTACCGGGCAGTTGCGGCGGTCCGGCCGTATACAAACCCCTTGCGGCCGGACCAGGGTTGCCGAGGAAGAGGAGGAGCGGAGTGTTTTCGTTGCTCGCCTCCCTATCCTCGGCAACCCAACAGGGGCGCGCTGGGTCGCGTCGTGGTGGGTCGCGGAGGGATTGAGCGTCTCGATGCTCTCCCTCCGCGACGACAGGGCTCTGCCCTCAATTTGGGTCGCCGGGTGGAAGGCGGCCCCCTCTGACGAGACGCTCTCCGCGTGCCCTCTGGCTTAGCAGAGGGCACAGCGCGAGAGTGGGCCCACGACGCCGGTCTCGGGGACGATCGGCGTCTGAATCCTGGGCGGAGTAGTTGAGACATGCTGGGTGGCCTGGCATGTCTCGACGCGCGCGCGTGCTCGGTGCTGTGCATCCGACGACTGATGGCGTGGGCTGCACAGCATCGACCACCGCCGCGCGAGGTGAGCCGCGCAGCGCGGCACGCGCATCACCGGAGGAGCTGTCGTATAGTCCCGACAGGGGATACCGGCTCCTCCGGAAATGCGCCGATGGAGGCCACCTTGGGGTTTAGTCGGTTCGAGTCCGACACACCGCCCTCTGGATCCCCGTCCGGAGGGTGACGGCTCGTGGGAGTTCCCCAAGTAAAAAAAAAAAAAAAAAAAAAAAAAAAAAAAGACCCTAAACACGAAACCAATGATCGCGGTTTCAAATCCCTCTAGGGGCAAATGTTTCGTGTGATGGACATTTGTACTCAAGTATGTTTATTAACGTATTTAAGTCTATCCGTTCACGTAGTATCCACAGCACAATGAAAAAAAAAATGGGAATTGAAAATCCGATAACGGCTTAACGCCGACGCTACGCCTGCGTTACGCCGGCGTTACGGGAATATTTTTATACCATGTTATATTTTGACCAATACTAATCTTGTATATCATTTAATTCGATTACATAACGTTAACTAGTAAAATGCATCGAAGTTGGCTCCTGTTGGCCTGGGACTCCTATGTTGGTCAGGGACTTAAAAATAATATGTCAACTGTGTTCCTTGCCTAGCATGTCGTTAAAGGCGACTAATGGCATATCGGGTTTTGGGCGTTTGATTGTGTAAGCGATGAGCTAGTCAAATATCACAACTTTTTTACAGTCTTCCATCTAACCCAGCCGAGTTTTATTTTTTGCTGAATGTGGTTAAAGGGGCTTGCTGCCTCTTTGACTCTGCTTTCGAGGATTATAGGCGTGGTGTTATGTATGTATGTAGTTACCGCCTTTAGTGTATTTTATCCCAGATTCATCATCTTCCTAGCGTTATGTCCCGTGTTTTAGACGGGGTCCGCTTAGACCATGGTAGATTCATATTATTAGTTGATTTTCCTGTTGAATTGACGATTTATAAGTGTTTGTTCCAAACCTATATAAACAAATAGTATTTTGACTTTGACTTTGACTTTGACCATGATCCAGGATTTAGCGAGTTTGGTAATTACATTGAAGCGACTGCCGGTCTGACCTTCGTAACCCTAAGGTAGGGGGACCAGACAATTTTTGAATCATAGTTACAAATCCAAAATTGTTTGGATTTACAGGTTTCATCACGATGTTTTTCTTCACCATCGAGCTAGTGGTAAAAATACGTGCGTACATATTTTACCCCAGAATATTCAACATTAAATTCGAACAAAATTCTCAGACTCAAGCAAGTATCTTTATATTATTATCTGTACTTAATCTTTCTCAGCCCTCAAACAAAAAATGGCTAAACATTAGCTTCCTCGCACGGGGTTAAAGCGCCCCCAACCGTCTTACAAATATAAATGTACCCCTTCTATCAAGAGGGGTTGCAACGACACCGATATATCTTTATTTTCCGGAAATGAGGTCACGGGTTTTACAGTTGAGGGAGATGCATTTCCTCTTACTTACTTCATGTGACTGCGGCGAAAGAATGATTGTAGTTTACACAATAACAGTGTGAGACCTTATTTATGATGTCGTTGAGAACTTTCTGCATCGACAGCATAAACATATCCAGTGTTATTATAGTTACACTAGCTTTTGTCGCGATTTCGTCCGCATAGAAGATAATTGTGTTAAACAATGTTTAATCAAAATTTGAAATGGATTGGACCAAGGAATCACGTTGGCCCATACAAACTCCCCCCCTCCCCCCGCGCATTTTTCAGCCCCTTAGGGGCAGGATTTCTTAAATTTCTTTCTTATCGGATGCCCACGTCATACAAAGAACTCCAAATAATACAAAGAATCCAACTTTCAGGGCTCTACGGTCAGCGGTTTAGGCTGCGCTTTGATCCGTCAGTCATTCAGTACAATGCATTTTATATGTATGTATAGATTTTTGAACATTTTCTACGTATTTTGGACTAAATATTTTAATTGTGATATATTAACCCCCTGTTTTTAATTACTAGCTTCTGCCCGCGGCTTTTATAGCGTGGTTCATCGATAAATCGTAGCCTATATGTTATTCGGGTGTATAAGCTATATTATCGTAAAGTTTCATTAAAATCCATTTAGTCGTTTTTGCGTGAAAGAGTAACAAACATCCATCCATACTTACTTACAAACTTTCGCGTTTAAAATATAAGTAGGGACTAATCCCAATGTTCTATTTAAGTACCTACTCACAGTACTTCACTTATTTACGTCAGAATTTTCCATTTTTCTTCATTCATTTAATTTAATAAACTTCTTTTGATTCTTGCATCTCTTTCAATTCCTTTCTTTCATTACGTTACCTTAGTTCCATGACATTTATTCCTTTTATATATCCAGCTGTGACGTATGACATCAATTTGCGCGATATTGGCATGCACTATGCATCAGCCTGATCCACTCATGTCAATACGCCTTTGTCGTCCGTCTGTCACACCGAATTGTGGTTGTGCTATAACATCGATAATGGATTAAGTAAGACTCGTATACTCGTAGGTAACAAATCACTGAATGGTAATGGTATACCGGGTTTTTGGTGTGTGATTGTGTGGTCGACAAGCTAGCAACTTGTCGCTACTTTTCAATTTCTCAATTTTTCATTTATTCCAGCCCAGTTTTATTTTTTGGCCGAATGCAATTGAGAGGGCTAGCTGCCTCTTTGATTCTCTCTACCCCTTCGGGGAATAACTTAGATTAGTATGTATGTTCACAGCGTTTTATCTCGTATTTCGTATTCTAAACGTACGTAGTTAGAGTATGTATTGACTGGCTCGATGGCTCATTCGGTACTGACCCTGCTCCGTGCGCCAAGAGTTCGGGTTCGATCCCCATCCAGGACAAACATTCGTATGATGAACTTGTGTTTGTTCTATATCTGGGTCAAATTCAAAGTGTCACGGAACTCATCTTAGGTGTAATGGAATTGAATGCGTTACAGAATTATATCACCCATATCTACTTCGGTGTGACGCGCAGTCACGGATCTTGTACATAGGAGGATGACTGCATCCGGCGACGAGGGTGACACGGCAACCCTTGCCATGAATTAGGCAAGTTTGTGGCAAGTGCCGCTTAATCGACCCGTCAATATTGCACTTGCGACTAACTGGCGTGCAATATTCGACCTTGTAAAGACATGGATAAGGTTTGTTTTCGGTTATGCTGTCGAGGGTCGAGATGATAATTGGTGTGTTGTCGGGTACAATTAATCGATATAGGTTTAAGTAATACAGCATATAATAGTGGTGTATTACGTCATCATCTTATGAGCGTTATGTCAAGTACTGCTCAAACCATGACCCTGAATTGATTAAGTCTGATTGAAACAATTTCCCTCCGTGTCCATCTTTTTCATCTTTCTAGTGTTATGTCCCGTGCTTTTACAATGGAATGTATATGAGTGGATATTTTTATTAAGTATGCTTTGAAGGTTAAGGCGTGAAAATATGACAGACAGCTAGACAGACAATATTACTTTCATATTTATTATATCAGTAAAGTCATCATTTTCCTAGCGTTCTGTCGCGTTTTTAGACGGGGTCCGCTTAGACCATGGTCCAGGATTAAGCGAGTCTGATAATTACATTGAAGCGACTGCCGATCTGACGTTCGTAACCCATCATCTTTGATTTAACTATTATGGTAATCATCAAATTAATTAATGATAATTACTCATCTATCTATCTATCTTCAAACATCCGATTGAGTAATAGCATGTTATTACTCATTCTTATCCAACCAAATGAGAAGGTTTATCCCATCGCTACTACAATTGTACTTAGCCTACTCAATTAAGATTTCAATAAATCCAAAGTTTCCACCCGAATAGACTAACCCAACGGTCAGCAACAGGCAGACTGCGAATGGTTGAGCATCGAACCTCCAAATATTGTAATGTGTTGTATACAAAGTATAAATTAATACCTAGGCTGATAAATAAATGATGTGAAATCTCAAGAACCAAACTATAAAAAACTGGCTCAAGACCTTCGGTGTAGTTTCTCACATTATTTTTTCTGGACCTCGATTTTCTCACAGTATCCGGACCCCAACAAATCACAAAAACTACTTGCGCAACCCTGGTCTAAGCTAAGTCCTTATTATCACACCCGTAATCCCAAAAGTGGTGGGCACAAAGAGCGGTGGTAGCTCAATGGTATGGACACGCGCCTCTTAACCAAGGAGTGCGGGTTCAAACCCGGGCATGTAACTCTGTATTTTTTAAATCTATGTACGTATTCATACCACTAGCTCGACGGTGAGGGAAAACATCGTGATGAAACCTGCAAATTCAAACAACTTTGGATTTGTAACCATGATCCATAAATTTTCTGGTTTCCCTATCTTAGGGTTATGAAGGTCAGATCGGCAGTCGCTTCAATGTAATTACCAGACTCGCTAAATCCTGGATTATGGTCTAAGCGGACCCCGTCTAAGCACGGGACATAACGCTAGGAAGATAAATCCCAAAAGCGGTAGGCAGAATCAAAGGAACAGCTAGCCCCTTTTACCATATTTAGCCAAAAAATAAAACTGAAATGGGTTGGATGAAAATCTGTTAAAAAATTGTGACAAGTCGCTAGCTCATCGCCTACACAATCGCACGCCCATAACACAATATACAATTAGTCGCATTTTACAACATGCTAGGCAAGGAACACAGTTGGACATTATTTTTAATGTATTTAACTATAAAATACTCTCGCATACATTACTCTGTGTAAAACATGCTATTTTGTCTTCGTATGGTGAAATGAAGTTTTTACATATTTCCTGCAATTAGAACTCCATACAAATAATTTTCGACCAACTTTTTTTTGAAACGCGTAATTACACATAGGCGTGTAAAGACACAAAAATGGGTTTTACAAAGACAGTATTGTTTTTCTGTTAAAACCTTAGAGAACAGGGTGCATTTATTTAATTTTTTTTTTCATTTTTTAAGTCCCGGACCAACATGAGACAATTTTTACCCATTCATATCAAATCAAGCGTATTTTTAACTTATTCCCAATACATTTGTATTAAGCATTACTACATTAACATTTCAATAAATCCAAAGTCTCCACCCGAATACACTAAGCCAATTTAACAAACAATTAATGTCTCATCATCCTCTTGCCCTTCTCCCAGTTCATCTGGGGTCGGCGCAGCATGTTTTCCTCTTCCATACATCCCGGTCAGCTGTCATCAAGCTATCCACTCCCATTTCACTCGTTATCTTTTACACAATCCATCTATCTCTTTTTTGGCCTTCCTCTTCCTCTTCATCCACTAACATCATACTCATCACTCTCTTTGTCACATGTCCTTCCTCTCTTCTCATCACATGCTCATACCAAGATAAACGGTTTCCTCTCATCTTATCTATCACTGGTGCCACTTTCATACTTCCTCTAATATATTTATTTTTTATCTTGTCCATTCGCCTCACTCCACACATTCACCTTAACATTCTCATTTCCGCAGCATGCACTCGTCTTTCATCCGTCTTCTTCACGGCCCAACATTCCGACCCATACAGTATGGCAGGTGTTCGAGCTACTACTGATTATGTAGTGCTCGTATTTTACTAACAGATGGCGTTGGGTGTAGATTGCCACTCGGTGGCATTTCGTTTTACCGAGCACATATATACCCAACGCCATAGAGACCATTCAAGACAATAAGTAGATCATTAAAAGACCATTAAAGACCATAGAACACCAATTATACTAATTAGACCATGCATTAAATTTAGTTCACTAGAAGTCCGGTGTTTCATTCAATCTTCCTGTGACGGTGCTGGATCCTAGTCTATACAGCAGGCCTTATAACAAACAAATGTCTAAAGTAATTCAATTCTGCAGCAAACAAAACTTCACAACTCTCGCAATGTGTATGACATATTCTAAATGTCTTACATAATCCCCCCCTACCATCCCTCAATAAGCTTAACAGGTCTTAGACACAACAACACAGTAAATATTATGCTAAGTTTGTCCCCGCTGCTAAAGCATGTTATTATTTACTCGGGGGAACCTTTATTTACTTAAGTTCTAGCCTTTAGGACAAAACTGATCTGAGGAAATGTCCCCTTTACGAGGACTCGAGCCGCTACCATTTGTTTCTTCATTTTTTGAAACGAAATATTTAGTAAAAGTTAGTTTTTCTACGTTAGAAATTGCCCAACTCAATTAAATTTTTGGCTGAGTTGACTTAAGGGATTCTGAGCATGATGTTATGTATAATATCGCCGCCTCATCGCTCGAGTGGTCGAACCGTGTTAATCGTTATATGTCCATAGTCACCAGCAAACAGCCGGCTACAGAGCTGGCACCAGATACACCACGTCGCCCTAGAGTGGCAGGCAAAGATAACTGTTCCAAACTAAATTTTCAAAAGTGCTTAAAAAAACTAACTGCTCCTTATATGCTGCCTCTTCTAAATCAGAATCTCTGAAGCTGCCACAATCACCATTGCTCTCAAGCGTATATCTGACGAGCCGTGCCCACAGTTTCACGCGCGTTTACGGTTAATGTTATATAGCCTAGTCTTCCTCGATAAATGGCCTATCTAACACTAAAAAAAATATTTAAATCGGAACAGTAATTCCAGAGATTAGCGCATTTAAGCAAACAAACACACTCTCCAGCTTTATAATATATGTATTAGTTTAGATTTGCGTTTACGCGTACGCAAATTTCCAAGCTTTAGATCAGTTCCAGATCCAGTTTAATCTAAATTTCACCAGAAGATTCGAGATCCGTTAGTACGCCGCTGTACCTTCGTTCATCCTGTGATAAAGTGTCGCACATAAAACTTACCCATAACGACTGCTCTGTCAAGAGCAAGTACGCAATTTATCCTTTTTTTTTTGTTGTTCCGCGAGAGAAAATAATTTGCCATTGAATTCTTTATTCAGATAAGCGCATGATTCTTTGGGCCGTTGAGATTATGCAAAGTGAGGAAAATAAAGGAATCGGAAATAATCTTCTTAGCGGGTGTAGGTGGGAATCAGAGGGGAAGATGGTCGTGCAATCAGCATTTGGTTGTAAATAACCGAGCAATGGTTGCTGTCACCCATTGAGAGCGGTGTTAGCTCAATGGTAAGGATGCGCGGCTGATATACGAGGGTGCTGATTCAAATCCGGGCTTCGGTTTAAATTTTTCAAATATACGTACTGTTATAACCCTAGTTACTATGGTCAAATCGCTGCATCAACGCTTTACTTCAATTGTAATTTTCCAGTGTCTTTTGCCTATGTTGCATTTTGGTCTCAGTCCCAAACCTTTGCATACTTTTAAAGTTGGTTAGAATCTGAACTTCGCGGATAGCGGTACTTTTGTCGCTCCGGGTAAATTGGGAAGTCCGTGCGTGGTAAACTGTATTTTGTTGTAGTCAATAAAATCAGTGCGTTAATTCTCGCGTGTTTTTTTTTAAAAAGCCAATCGGGGTCGGCCTCCTAACAAATTGGTGTCAGAAGTGGGATGCCATACGGGAAATCGTCGTAAATTCCCAGGCATCTAGAACCGAGGCTCCCGTCAATTGGCTCTGGTCGACAATAAGCCTGCACCCAAGGTCCAGCCTGCACCAGCCGCGTCAACGCCGGGTCTGATCGACATTAAGCCTTGACCCCAAGGTCAAGCCTGCGTCAACTACCTCACCACATTACTGGTCGACGATAAGCCTCCGCTCTTGAGCGTGAGCCCGCACCAACTACCTCCGGTTCCTAACCTGCCACGAGGCCAGATCTAACTCACTACCATCAAGACAAGTATCTTTGTCTCCGCTGTATCCGCTGAATCGCTGCTAGTTCCTGCTCATCTGTTACCACGTGGTAACTACGCGACCCGCCAGCGCCACATCTACGCTTGGGTTATCGTCTTCATCGTCGAGTCATCTGGATCGAGATGAAAGTGCTAGTGCTACTGTGAGTAACCTTTTCCTGTGCAGTGAATTAATTACTATTTCTACATCCTATTTTACAAGTTTTAATTATTTTTACAAGTACTTATTTATATTTACACGTATTCAAACTTATTATTCTAACTTAATTAACTATTTCTGTGTAACATTTATCTGGTCTAACATATCATAACTTTTAAAATGTCGCTTAAATCAGAATCATCTTCTACGGAAAAAATAACCTTATCAGTCCTTACTAAATTTATCAAACCTTATAACGGCGATCGGGAATCGCTTCCCGCATTTTTAACAAACTGTGACAATGCCATGTCCCTGGCTTCCACAGAACAGAAAAATGTCTTATGTAAATACATATTATCCCAATTAGAAGGCAAAGCGCAAGTAGCGTGCAGCCTCAAAGCTTTTGGTAACTGGGACCAGATTAAATCGTTTTTAAGGAGCACATTTGGCGAGAAAAAACACGCCACTCATTTATTAGTAGACCTTCAAAACTGCAAACAACTTTCTAGCGAGGATGTAACCAAGTATTCCCTCAGGATTGAGCAAATCCTGACTAGGATACAATCAGATATACACTATAATTGCAGGGATCATCGTGAACTTGTAGGCCGAATAGCGGCAATGGAAGACCTTGCCCTTAACACCTTTTTGCTAGGTTTGAATAGTAATATCTCCACCATTGTTAGATGTCGCAATCCTTCCACCCTCAACGATGCTATACAGCACGCTACGGAGGAGGAAAAACTATTTAACCTTTCTAAGACAAGTTCATCTAAATTAAGGCAATGCACCATCTGTAATAAAGGTGGGCACACAGCTTCCGAATGCTATCTTAAAACTAAACCTAAAAATAAACCATTCTATCATAAAACTTTCCACGTCGATTCACATTCCAATACTTTTACTAATTCTTCATCTCGGACACAGCTTCCGAGTCCTACTAAATCCACATCTCAGATAAACAATCTGAGTCCTACTTATTCTTCATCTCGGACACAGCTTCCGAGTCCTACTAACTTTACATCTCAGAAAATTAATCTGAGTCCTACTAATTCTACATCTCGGACACAGCTCCCGAGTCCTACCAACTTTACATCTCAGAAAATTAATCTGAGTCCTACTAATTCTACATCTCGGACACTGCTTTCGAGTTCTACTAACTTTACATCTCAGAAAATTAATCTGAGTCCTACTAATTCTACACCTCGGACACAGCTTCCGAGTCCAATTGAATCTTACACTGATACTAAATCTTATTCTAACTCTTATCCTAAATCTTATGCTAAATCTAATACTAAATCTTATTCTAACTCTTATCCTAAATCTTATGCTAAATCCAATGCTAAATCATATTCTAACACTTACACTAAATCTTATGCTAAATCATGTAATAAAAGAAATACTTACCCATCTACATCTCGAGATATGCCCTCGAGTCATTTATCTCAGCCTCATCTCACTGAGCTGAGTCATACCATTCCTATCTTCGAAACAAACATTACTAAATCAAAAGTGTCTCTGCCACATTTATATTTAAAATCCAGTTACTCTACTAACTCATTACGATTACTTATTGATACAGGCGCGAGTATTAGCCTTATAAAACAATCTAGCTTAAATACTATTCCCGAATTTTCTCGCGAAATTGTTAAACTCAAAGGCATAAATAGCCTTGAGTCTTGTTCAGAAACCTTAGGTACTTTCCAAATGGATTTTATACTAAGTCCCGATACGTCATACCATTATAAATTTCATGTCGTCACGGATGACGTCAGTTTAGACTATGACGGAATCATCGGCAGTGATTTCCTAGGTCACTTTAAATCAAACATCGATTACGATTCTAATTTAATAAATATTCGCGGACATTCATTACCAATAAATTATATTCAACCAACTTATATTATTCCTGCGCGTGCCGAAGCCGTTATTGAGTGCGCGATATCAAATTACTCGCCCGAGCGCTATCATAACAATGAAGCTCTCGTATTAGATCAGTCCATATGCGATGGTGTTTACGTCGCAAATTGCATTGTTTCAATTAAACAAAACAAACGAATTAATGTTACTATTTTAAATACGACAGACTCGAATATCGAAGTCAAAGATTATCGCGCAGAGATCACACCTTGGGTAAAAACTAATTTTAACACTGAATATTATCCAAATATTAATTCTATTTCTACTTCTAAATCAGATCGAGTTCAGAAGGTACTTAACCTCATTCGATGCTCTCATTTAAATTCAGAAGAGAAGAAATCACTTCTAGATTGTTGCTCTCAATACACAGACGTTTTCCATATGGAAGGTGAACCCTTATCATATACTAATGCCATTGAGCATTCCATCAATTCTGGCGATGCACCTCCCATCCACGTCAAATCTTATCGCTTCCCGGAATGTCACAAAGAGGAAGTCGACTCCCAAATCCGCAAGATGCTGGATCAGAACATCATCCAACCTTCTATTTCACCTTGGAGTGCCCCAGTATGGGTAGTCCCCAAAAAGATGGACGCCTCCGGCAAACAGAAACGGAGGATCGTCATAGACTATCGCCGCCTCAATGACGTCACTGTGTCTGAGAGTTATCCACTGCCCCTTATTACTGATATTCTGGACCAGTTGGGTCATTCCAAGTATTTTAGTACTCTGGATCTTTCTAGCGGTTTCCATCAAATTAGGATGAAGGCCGAGGATGCGCCGAAAACCGGATTCACGGTAAATACAAATTCTGCTACTTCTGGACACTACGAATTTACCAGAATGCCATTCGGGTTGAAAAATGCCCCTACGACTTTCCAAAGGCTCATGAATACGGCTCTTTCTGGGTTACAAGGCATACATGCCTATGTGTACCTCGATGATTGCATCATCTACTCTCATAACTTAAGCGATCATATCTCTAAACTTCATCTCGTTTTCGATAGATTACGAAAATTCAATTTGAAACTCCAGCCCGACAAATGCGAATTTTTACGTCGCGAAGTCGCGTATTTAGGGCACATAATCACCGATAAAGGTGTTTCTCCAAACCCCGAGAAGGTTAAATCTGTAACCGAGTTTCCTGTACCTACAAACGTCAAACAAATAAAATCTTTCCTAGGTCTAGTTGGCTATTATCGCCGTTTTATTGAGAATTTTTCCAAATTGACTAAGCCGCTAACATCATTATTAAAAAAGGACGTTGCTTTTAATTGGTCAGTCGAACAAGACACAGCTTTCAATATCCTCAAGGACAAGCTCACCACTGCTCCTCTTCTCCAATATCCAGATTTCACAGCTCCGTTTATCATCACGACGGATGCTTCTAACTATGCCATTGGTGCAATCTTATCCCAAGGCGATGTAGGGAAAGATAAGCCAATAGCCTATGCCTCCAGAACGCTTAACAAGCCTGAAGGTAATTATTCCACTACCGAGAAGGAACTTCTCGCTATCATCTTTGCTGTCAAGACCTTTAGACCTTATATTTTTGGACGCAAATTTAAGATCGTCACTGACCATAGGCCTCTTGTCTGGCTCTTCAATAATAAAGATCCTGGATCTAGATTAATCAGATGGCGTCTTAAACTAGAAGAATATGACTACGAAATAGTCTATAAACAAGGTCGTCTCAATTCCAATGCAGATGCATTGTCCCGCTGTCCTATTAACGCTATAAATATAAAAAACTTGAATAACTTAGCCTATGAAAAATACTTTAAATCTCAATTCGTAAATAAATTACCAGTTTGTGATACTAGCATTGAAGAATGTAGTCAGGCCCTACACTTAACTAAGATCAAATCTATCGCATGTCCCTTCTCTTTAGACTTCGACTTTTCTTTGCCACATTGCGAAGAAATACTATCGCAATTGGAGAACGTTAATGAACGCTTATTACTTCCCGAACGCGAAGCGCTTACAATTCAGGTGTTAAGTGACAAAAATAAAACTTACTATTTCTTATACACTAAAATATATCAATATGAAGAGACTAAATATAAAGATATTTATAACTTATTACTAAATCTACGAAATAAAATCTTAACAGACAGTCCAGATACGACTGAGCTCGCTATATCAGATTTCTCTGATCCATTTTCTAAGATAAATTATACTAAGATCTATAACATGATCTCTTACATCTTTCATAACACAAACATTAAGATTTATATTTACAAAAATCAGTTAATTTATCCTACCCCAGCTGAAGTACCTACAATATTAAAAGAAAATCATGACTCCACAATCGCGGGTCATCCCGGTACAAAGCGCATGTACAATCGTATTAAAGCCGCCTACTATTGGAAAGGTGTGCGGTCTGACATTGAACATTATGTCAAAAATTGCAAACTTTGTCAGGTTAATAAACCTTTACGTAAATCTAATCGAGCTCCTATGGAAATAACATCTACTTCAACCAAGCCATTTGAACGCTTAGCTCTCGACATTGTTGGTCCACTACCAGAAGCTGGTTTCCAAAATTTCAAGTTCATCTTGACACTTCAAGATGACCTTACCAAATTCACAAGTGCCTATCCCATGGTCACCTCCACTAGTGAAGAGATCGCTCGAAATCTCGTTCACTTCATGTCCCTATTTGGATTCCCTAAAACCATCTTAACTGATCTAGGTACATGTTTCACCTCAGATTTATTTAAACAACTAACTGAAATACTTAAGATAAAATCACTGTTTACTACTCCGTATCATCCGCAAACAAACGGTGCCCTTGAACGGTCACATGCTACATTCAAAGAATACCTTAAGTCATTCGTTAGCGAAAATCAGAACGATTGGCATTGATATTTATTTACAGCCATTTTATCTTATAATACTACTCCTCATTGTACAACGCAGTTCACCCCATATGAACTACTTTACGGATATAAACCCGTCATTCCTAATTCCCTTTACGAAACTAACGATAATAACACTTATAACGAGTACATACGAGCTTTACAATATCGTATGAAATTTAGTCGCGAAAAAGCGATACAAAATATAATTCAAAGTAAGGAATCTTCTAAACGTTATTATGATCAGTCCACTCGCAGTACAAGTTATAAAGCTGGAGACACAGTTTATTTAAAACAACATCATAGACTGCGCAAAGCCTTATCTCCGATATGGAAAGGCCCTTATAAAGTAATAAAGGTTCATAATAAACATAACGTGACCTTACAAATAGGTCGCAAACATGTAAAATATCATACTAATGAGATAAAACCTGCTACAACTTAATTCCTAATTTTACTATTTAAATTATATTATCTTTTATTATATTATTACAGGGCATTGTGCTATGGATGCTACGCTGAGACGAAGATTACCCCCATAGTTAATAGCCCCGGTATCTATTTCGAACCTATTACTAATATTTGTTTTTATAATGATTACTGGAAGATAGTTACGCACATTGATATAATTTCTATAGAACCTTATCTTAACACTATTGAAATATTATTACGTAAATCTCTGAATCTTTGTCACAAACTGCAATCTCAAAACTTGATTCAATGCGAAGACATTGCTAGTACATTAGAAGTTTTGATCGAATCCAATATTAATAAGTTACAATCTTTGTCGCATATTATCTCCGATCAAACACCATCCAAGGTCAAAAGATCTCTAGAATTCGGTGGCGAAATTCTAAAATTCTTTTTCGGCACCTTAGATGCTGAAGATGCTCGAAAGTATGATGCTGCTATTCAATCATGCCAAAAGAGCGAATTTGAAATGTACAACCTTATGAAGGATAATATTCACATTGTTAAATCTACTATTAATAATTTTAACTCAACTATTTCTAAACTGAATCAAAATGAGATTAAATTAAACTCTCATATTAATGCTATGAACGAGATGTTATCCCAAGTTACCAAATCGAATAATTTGCTATTTCATATCTCTCGTATAAATAGTTTACTAAATATAATTGAAAGTTCTTTACTTAATATTTCTAACTTACTTGATACTACGCTAAATGCTATTCTATTTTCTAAGGTTAATGTGCTACATCCTAGTGTGCTATCTCCTTTACAACTCTACGCTGAATTAAACAAACACAGCGGTCAAATTAATAAAAGACTCGATTTTCCAGTTCAATTATCGATACACAACGTTCATTCTATAATTGATGTATCTAAACTTAGTTCTTATTATTATAATAACAAAATTATTTTCATCTTACAAATTCCCTTAGTAACAGCTGATAAGTTTATTGTATACAAAAACATACCGCTACCGACTCCTCATAATGAGTCAAATTACAAGACTTATGCTCTTATTCAGCCGTCAAATACCTACACCGCGTTAAGCGAAGATCGTATGCATTATGCTATGTTGGACACACTAGATAAATGTAAAGTTATAACTAATGACTATTTTATTTGTGAACAACCTTCAATTTATTCGTCTATCGTAAGTCCTAATTGTGAGTCAAAATTATTGACTGAAGTTAATCTGTCGCTGCCTCCTCTGTGTAACACCAAATTATTATTTGGCGAAATTGATATTTGGCAAAAACTTCGTAATAACAAATGGATATTTGTACAATCCAATGTTAATAAATTAACTATTAAGTGTGATGATGATATTACAGATCATTCTATTGTTGGGACAGGTTTTGTTAAAATAACTGATAATTGTATAGGTTACTCTAAAACTATTCAGTTAATTCCTTCTAGTTCTTATTCTTTTATTATGAAATCTCCGTTAGATATTAACTTTAATATTACCGCAGATGATTGCTGCAACAAGGATATATTTAATAAAACTTTGCCACATTTATCGCCAATTACATTGAGTAAGATAAATCTCGACTCGTTAAGATATACATCTCATCAACTAGATAGTTTAGAAGACGAGATAAATAAAAATCAACAAGAATCACATATTGTTAAATATGGTATATATTATTCATCTTTTACCTACTTTTTAATTATTTCTATGTTTTTATTTTGTGCATATAAACTTTACAAATGTTGTAAGAAACATAAGAACCATGATTCTGGATGCTGCATACAGATCTTTAACCAATGTCACAATAAAAAGAAAGTTAATAAGCATAGGTCGGAAACCTTAAATTCTATAGAATTAACAGATATCTCAAGCGCGTCTGATGATGATAAACGCTCAATAAAATCTTTACCGGCATTCCATATAAATCATCGCTCTTATGACTCAACTAAAAGAGTTGAATTTGTCAAAAGTAATCGAAATTTAAACTTTTAAAATACCTTATCAACTTACTGATCCTTAGTATTAGTCCAAGAAAATAGGCCTTTAAATACGAATTTGAGGTAAATACTTGAATTTTTGATATAAGTTACTTTGAAAGATTTAAAAACGATCTGTGAAAGTTTTTTGTAAAATCACCCCCGAGAACATTTGAAAAAAAAATAAAAAGTATTTGTTTTTGAAATTTTGGGAAAACTGTAAGTAGTAGAAAAAAAAGGTTTAAATAAAAGTTGTAGAGCATCAGATTTTATAAAGAAATGCCCTGTTTATGTTTTCGCTAACATTAAAATTATCCGAGATAGGGCGGTTAGAAGCTTGTGGATGATAGTAATAGTCCAGTCAGTTTTCCATTTTGATCTGAAAGGATAGGACCAACGGGAAAATTTGTGTGTGTACTAGATATTTAACAATCCAGAAATTCAGGTCTCTGACACATCAGGTTAGCTAAAAAAAAAGCGCGGAAGATCGAAAAAGGCAAAAAACTCATGAGTAGTGCAAAATATTGAAAAATGCTAAAGGTAAAAGTTATAGATAATTAAATTTCCTACAAAAATGGTATCTGCATATTTTTTCATAAGTGCGATACTTTTCGCAAAAAACACGCCTAAGTGTAAAATTATTTAAAAATGTTTTTTATCTTACAAGTTTTTCTTAATAAATAATAATGCGTATAGCTACATTATTAAGTCTATTTTTCAATAATAAGCAGCACTTTAAAAAATATTTTTTCCTTACTAAGATGAAATTTTTTTTTCTCATCTAGACGGGTTTTTAATGCAGAATTAAATCCTTTGGTTTATGCGAAATCCGTCTACTTAGTACCTGTAATTTATTAGCTTTCATTGAATAAAGAGAAATGATCAGTAGTGACTGCCTGACCGAGTCAGGATTTCTTGCCAAAACCGAAACCGAAACCGAACATCAGGCAGCTCTCTTAGTTTTGGCTTAGGTTGACATAGCATGTTGAAATGAAGTGTATCTTTACTTTTATGTCTCCTGACCCGGTGTCTATCTGTAAAAAATATAGGTTTCGTTTTTTTTTTTGTTCAAATTAATTTGAATGACGAATACAGCGCGTTAAAGTTCCCAGTGACGTCACTTGTTCCGTAAATGCGCCGCGCTCCAGATTTTTGAAGCGCTGTATCTTTGTAATTTCCAAGTAGGTATTCGATAAAGCAAAAAATACGTATTAATTATTTTGATAATTTTACTTACGAAACAAAACAAATATTTGAGTCAAGTAAACAGGAGGAATCATTAAAAGCAAAGAAGGCTAATAAACCCTTCACAGTTTAACATTTTATCAAGAACAAAAGCCTAGAAATCCAACTCACTTAACAAGTTCTTAAGCTAGACAAACTCATCGACCAAGCGGATATACCAATATACCAATACTGAGGAACCTCTTAATAACAGTAATTAATAAAATTATAATAGAGTAATACCAGCTTATACAGTTGCTTCTTGGATCATCAATAGCCTGGTCGTTTATGTTATTATGTTGAAATTCTACTCCCATAGCATAACATTGATGTACTGCTTGTCTCTGAAGCACAACTAATATTCAATCACATAAGTGCTTTATTGAAGCCTATGTAAATAAAGATAAGTTCAGCATTACAATCAAGGACTACCACATTTACTCAATCTTCCATCCAGACGGGACTGCTCATGCAGGAACTGCTGTGATTGGGAAAAGAAATATAAACCATAAAGTACTACCAAAATATAAAACAGTACATCTGCAGGTAACATCTGTCATGGTGCAAGATGAACATGGTCAGCTAAAACATACAACATAGGAAAATCAATTCACTGACTATTTTAGGACCCCTTGTCATAGATTTATAAATTCAGACGTGACTCCCATGCAAAGAATGTTGCATTTGAGTCTGATTTCTTTGCATTGAAGAAAAGCCTTGACAAGATCAACGTCTACGTATTCAGCACAGGTCAATCAAAATATTCGACAAGCTCTATGGTGCATTCCGTAGTGATCCTTTTTTTTCTCCCCGGGTGTAATCCGTCATTCCCCCGAGTGACGAGAACTGCGGGAGTATGTCAGACTCCTACTGACTAAAACACCCGGGGTGTTCCGCCGCATCGCTTCTGGAGAGGAGCCCTGGGAACGCTATGCCTACCAACGAACCCCTCCCACCTGCGGTCGCTCTCGCGAGCACGACTTTAACATTGCTCCATCGAGCTATACTTCGACTAGATGCCCCGGAACACAAGGGGCGTCTACGTCTGGCTAGGATGCCGGTGATGGACCCCCCTATTTATCACTAGCTAGCGCAGGCTAAGGCGGCATGCATGCATATTTACCAAAACAGCCATGGCTAGTTAGTATCTGTGCCAGGTTGAATGTCATTTCGCCATGTTTGCAGCTGACCCAGTCTCGGAGGACTTATTACATCAACTAGTTCCCGGCTAGCTCCCGGGTTATCAAGTCTTTCCGACCATATGACGAGCAATGCTTCTCGCGCTTCATCCCGCCATGCTTGGACCTCGCGGGGGTGAGGACGAGGATTCTCACCTGATTCGATGGCTGGGTCTGGGTGTTAATATCCAATATTTAAGTATATTTTAGTATTACCACTGTTGTTTTTGACAACTGTATCAAAAGTGCTTAAGCTACTTACCTCGGAGTCAGATCAATGTATGTGATGTCGTGGGATATTTATTTATCAAACATATTGGCCCACAGATCCAAAGAAACGACCAGACGTCCTAGACTTTCTGGTTTTTAATGGATTCTCAGAGCGATATTCAAATATTAAAAGCTGTTATGATAGGAGTTCAGATCATACACAAATAATTACGACTATAAGTTCTACAATACAATAATGGTAATGGACTGACACGGTACGCCTTTAGAAAACACATAGACTTAAATATACCTAGTTATAAAAGTTCTACTTAAAACTAGTAATGACATCGACGAGGCATATATTATGGTTTCCGGACATGGAGGTCCATAATTGACGCATATGTGGGATAAGTAGATGACGAAAGATTGAGCGAAAGTGGAAGAATGAAGTTGCCACGGAAGGTCCAGGCTTACCCACCATGACCAAATTGGTCGTGCGGTAACAGAAAAGTGAAGGTGAAAATGTTAAAGTAGCAAGTGAGGTATGTAAGGATCGTGCCATACGACGTTTGGTTCTTTCCTACCCCACTAGGGAAGTGGCGTGAAGTTTAGTTTAGTTAAGTTCAAAACCATAGAGCTTGTATGAAGGAATTATTAATGTTAAAGAAGCGAGTGAGGTGTGTAAGGACCGTGCCATATGGCGTTCGGTTCGCTCTACCTACCCCGCTAGGGCATTTTCCTAGCGGGGTAGGCAGAGCGAACTTACTTCACGCCATTGCATGAAGTAAGGTATTGACGCGACTACTATAAAGCAAGCTGTGCTCAGGGTTTCTTGGTGTAAAACAAAGGGGGGTTATTAGAGGGGCATTTCCCTAGCGGGGTAGGTAGAGCGAACTTACTTCACGCCATTGCATGAAGTAAGGTATTAACGCGACTACTATGGAGCAAGCTGTGCTCAGGGTTCCTTTGTGTAAAACAAAAGGGGGTTATTATATATCCCACAAAATATCCACATTATATGCGCCAATACGCCATAAGCAAGCATGCTAAATAGCTAGTCTACAGAGTTAACTGTCAGGAAAGAGCTATCCTTGAGTATAATCCACATCCAATTGAAGTCATCGAGGTCACATATTAAAGCCTGGATATCATTAGGGTCTAGGGGACTTGTGAAACTTGGTGCCACTGCATCATCAGATGTCTTGATAAAAGCTTTGACCAAACATTAGAAATAATACTGACGGGACTAAACTAGACTTGAGCTCAATGGTAAGGACACGCACCTCTTAACCGAGGAGTGCGGGTTCAAACCCGGGCATGTTAACCACCTCTGTATTTTTTAAATCTATGTACGTATTTATTACCACTAGCTCGACGGTAAGGGGAAAACATCGTGATGAAACCAGCAAATTTAAATAACTAGGATTTGTAACCATGATCCAAAATTTGTCTGCTTCCCTTATCTTAGGGTTACGAATGTCAGATCGGCAGTCGCTTCAATGTAATTATCAGACTCGCTAGATCCTAGATCATGGTCTAAGCGGATCCCGTCTAAGCACGGAACATAACGCTATGAAGATAAAGACTGACACTACATGAGTACTTACAGCTTAATGTTTCGGCATATCGCGTTTAGTCCAGTCAGTATTATTTCTACTGACAATGCAACGAGAAAGTTTAAAATCAAATATCTATATTCAACAAATCAAACAAACTCAAACTCGATGGGTTAACTTTACAATTTTTTGCTATATCAAATACTCGGAAAATTACAAAAGTACAGCGCTTCAAAAATCTGTAGTGTCTGAAGTGAGCGCGTCACGGGGACCTTTAACGCGCTGTATTTGTCATTCTTATTTTTCTGAACAAAAGAAAAAAACGAAACCAATATTTTTTTCTAATCTCACTATTACAGATAGACACCGGGTCAGGAGACATAAAAGTAAAGATACACTTCATTTCAACATGCTATGTCAACCTAAGACAAAACTAAGAGAGCTGCCTAATGTTCGGTTTCGGTTTCGGTTTTGGCAAGAAATCCTGACTCGGTCAGGCAGTCACTACTGATCATTTCTCTTTATTCAATGAAAGTTAATAAATTACAGGTACTAAGTAGACGGATTTCGCATAAACCAAAAGATTTAATTCTGCATTAAAAACCCTAGATGAGAAAAAAAAATTCATCTTAGTAAGGAAAAAATATTTTTTAAAGTGCTGCTTGTTATTGAAAAATAGACTTAATAATGTAGCTATATGCATTATTATTTATTGAGAAAAACTTGTAAGACAAACATTTTTAAATAATTTTACACTTAGGCGTGTTTTTTTCGAAAAGCATCGCACTTATGAAAAAATATGCAGATACCATTTTTGTAGGAAATTCAATTATCTATAACTTTTACCTTTAGCATTTTTCAATATTTTGCACTACTCATAAGTTATTTGCCTTTTTCGATCTTCCGCGCTTTTTTTTTAGCTAACCTGATGTGTCAGAGACCTGAATTTCTGGATTGTTAAATATCTAGTACACAACAAATTTTCCCGTTGGTCCTGTCCTTTCAGATCAAAATGGAAAACTGACCGGACTATTACTATCATCCCCAAGCTTCTAACCGCCCTCTATCTCAGATAATTTTAATGTTAGCGAAAACATAAACAGGACATTTCTTTATAAAATCTGATGCTCTACAACTTTTATTTAAACCTTTTTTTTCTACTACTTACCGTTTTCCCAAAATTTCAAAAACAAATACTTTTTATTTTTTTTTAAATGTTCTCGGGGGTGATTTTACAAAAAACTTTCACAGATCGTTTTTAAATCTTTCAAAGTAACTTATATCAAAAATTCAAGTATTTACCTCAAATTCGTATTTAAAGGCCTATTTTCTTGGACTATATGTACATTGTGGCTTTGTTATCTTTAATTCAAGAGGAAATCTTAAATAATATATATATGATTGTAATCTACATAAAAATATTATGTCCTAATACTAGTTTTAATTATTTCTATTTCTAATTCTTTTGTAAACTGACTTCCCAGTTTCGTATCGTCATCTTATCTCTTTGAAATCTCTTAACTTCGCTTCATCTTAAATTCGATAAAGCTCCGTCAAAAGGGGGGAGTTGTTATAACCCTAGTTACTATGGTCAAATCGCTGCATCAACGCTTTACTTCAATTGTAATTTTCCAGTGTCTTTTGCCTATGTTGCATTTTGGTCTCAGTCCCAAACCTTTGCATACTTTTAAAGTTAGTTAGAATCTGAACTTCGCGGATAGCGGTACTTTTGTCGCTCCGGGTAAATTGGGAAGTCCGTGCGTGGTAAACTGTATTTTGTTGTAGTCAATAAAATCAGTGCGTTAATTCTCGCGTGTTTTTTTTTTAAAAAGCCAATCGGGGTCGGCCTCCTAACAGTACGAATTTATACCACTTGCTCGACAGTGAGGGAAAATATCGTGAAAAAACCGGCGCATTACAAATATGTGTAACTATGAATGTGTCACCATGATTGACTTTGTCTGGTACTCCTAATGGGTACCAAGGTCCGCTAGGCAGTCGTTTTAATGTTAGCTAAGAACTAGATTAGCTGATGTATTACACAAAATTTTCAAAAATTTTAAATGTAAAAAAAAATACATACATAATGTCACGCCTTTTTCCCATGGGGGTAGGCAGAGATCACATCCTTCCATTTGCTACGATCCTTACACACACTTTTCGGTTCTTCTACATTCATAAGTCTTTTTATATACGTTCGTCAGTTAAGAGTGCTTTTTACCTGACCTTTTATTAATACTTTACCAATCTGGTCATGGAAAGTTGGTCTAGGTCTACCCCTACCGACGACTAAAGTACAAACAAACAAACACAACATCACGCCCACAATCCCCGAAGGGGTAGGCAGATTCAAAGGGGCAACAGGCCCCTTCAACAACATTAAGCCAAAAACAAAACTGGGCTGGGTTAGATGGAAAATTGTGAAAAAGCAGTGACAAGTGGCTAGCTCGTCGCCTACACAATCACACAACCAAAACTAATGGTATATAGGATACCATTAGTCGCCCTTTACGACATGCTAGGCAAGAAATACAGATGGCACATTATTTTAAGTCCCAAACCAATATAGGACATTGGGCTGGGTTATATGGAAAATTGTGACTAAAATACAGTTTCTGAAAATCTGATTCTACAAATTCCTGAAAAAAAAATACCCATAACCACCTACTAACAGTACATTGCAACGCAAACCTCCATAAACAACTCCAAACGAACCACTTCCTATTTACCATAAGGAACAAATCATACAACCTTTTAATAAAACGATGCCCCTCCACCCAGTATACACGTAAATCCGCGCCAAAATAAAAATACTTCATCCACAAGAAGTATACGGTACTTCCCGGGAATCTCAAAGCTGCATTTAAAGATTGAATCGTAAAATTTGAATCTCAAAATTATATAAACGGGGGTGCATAAACAGCAACAGTAAACCAGGGCCAATAAATGATTATCCGACTGGATAGAGATTGCTTGACCGACTCTACGATCGAGATGGTGTAGAGACAGACTTTGTGGATAACGATTGGCCCACTGCAATGAAGAATGTATGAAATTTCTTAATTACATACATACAAAACATCACGCCTAACATATCCCCGAAAGGTTAGATAGTTTTCTTTTTAAAATTCATGCTTTTCTTTGAACAGAATATAAAGATTGCATATATTTTTTTCTATCTCTCGCTCTCTTATTTTTAGAAATTTTGGACGTAATAGAAGAGATTTATTTTTCTTTGGACTCTGCCTGCCCCTTAGGGCGTAATTATTTATATATATATAAAGTGTATATTTGTATGTAACTAGGAAAAGGTAATTTTTTTTTTAGTTCCAGACCAACAATAGACTTTCTGTTTTTTTTTATATGACAGAGGGTAATTCCATAATTCTAGTAACATTTGTCATGACTGCTTTAAAAGTGGTCAAAAAATCTTATTGCTCGTTGGACTCAGCCTCTTTTTCAGCATGTATATTTCAGCATGTATATTTCAGCATGTATATTTCAGCATGTATATTTCAGCATGTATATTTCAGCATGTATATTTCAGCATGTATATTTCAGCATGTATATTTCAGCATGTATATTTCAGCATGTATATTTCAGCATGTATATTTCAGCATGTATATTTCAGCATGTATATTTCAGCATGTATATTTCAGCATGTATATTTCAGCATGTATATTTCAGCATGTATATTTCAGCATGTATATTTCAGCATGTATATTTCAGCATGTATATTTCAGCATGTATATTTCAGCATGTATAATTCAGCATGTATAATTCAGCATGTACTAAGTATCACTTTCTATTGTATATGTTGCTGTAATAGCTCGAACTATGGTAAATTTTAAGATTTTCCAGTAAAACCTAAGATTTACCAACTCTTAACGGTAAAAGTCCAAACAGGTGTACAATTCGAACTTTTACCACCATTTACTGAGTAAATCTTAGTTACTTGGAAAATTTTACCTAAGCAAACCTAACTAAGATTAGATTATATTATAGGTTAGGTTAGGTAAGGTATTTCTTTAATCAGGTTAATAAACCTAACCTAACTAACCCATAATATAACCTAACCTAGAAATGTTTACATTTACCAACTCATGTCGGTAAATCCTAAGATTTACTAGTAAAACCTAAGATTGACCAATATACAGGCTTTTTCAGTAACATATACATTGTATCTATCCACGTGTCCTAAATATATTTTTTTCTTTCTTCCTTTTTTCTTTCAATCTATTTCGAACTTGATAATGCATATATTTATATAGAAGAAAGAAAATTTAAACCTAAACAAATATTTTTTTATTTGTAATAAAAACTTATATCATCATGTTGATCTACTGCCAAGTTCGTAAGGTTGATTCTATCGAGAAGAATTAGCAAGAAATTATTTTCAATTCAAACAAAAAAGCCGTCTCCACTTACGAGCAGCAAATCGCAGTTCTCTGGGACCAGCGCTGGGAAATATTCAAATTAGATGCGCCGGACACCCCCCTTACAGAATACTGTGTTTATTAGATTTTTAAAGTCAATTCTTTTCGTTTAATGAATTTATGGCGGAGCTAACCATAACGGGATCGGCTTGGCGTTTGAGGATATTGCGTTTTGTAGGTATATAGATATGTTTATCTAATATATATAATAGCTTTGCAGGATATACTTCCAAGTTTTCTAAATTATAACCAATCAGATTCAGTAGATGTAGATGAGAGCGGTGGTAGCTTAATGGTAAGGACACGCGCCTCTTAACCAAGGAGTGCGGGTTCAAACCCGGGCGTACCTCTGAATTTTTAATTTATCCTGAAGGAAAACATCGTGATGAAACCTGCAAATTCAAACAACTTTGGATTTGTAACCATGATCCAAAAAATGTTTAGGGTTACGAAGGTCAGATCGGCAGTCGCTTCAATGTAATTACCAGACTCGCTAAATCCTGGATCTTGGTCTAAGCGGACCCCGTCTAAACACGGGACATAACGGAAGATGATGATGAATCAGATTCAGTACGATTAATTGTTTGTTACGCTATTAGGCTTAAACCACTAAGCCGATTTTAATAATTTATTCATCAATGGAAAACTACAATAAAGAACAACATAGGCTATATTTTATCTCTGCTACGAGAACGAGAACTACGCAGTTGAAACGAAGCCTTGCTAATTAATCTTTCTACTATCATTCATCTAATATTAATCTATCTATACTTATAATAAATCTGTAGAAAGGTCAATTCTGTACATGAAATATAATTTCAAAATTAATATCAGGGGGTGATTAGTGATCGATACTGATGCCAAAAATGCAATCAGTAAAATTTTTGTCTGTCTGTCTGTCTGTATGTTCCTTATAGAAACAAAAACTACTCGACGGATTTTAACGAAACTTGGCACAATTTTATTCTTCATACTCCTGGGCAGGTTATAGTATACTTTTCATCACGCTACAATCAATAGGAGCAGAGTAGTGAAGGGAGATGTTGGGTAAACGCTCCCGTTTACCCAACATCGCTTAAAAAATGGAGTAACATCTCCATGTTACTCCATTTTTTAAGCTTCCGTCGCGTGTGCAACCTTAATGGTTAAAGTTACATAAAAATCATGTATGACAGAAATAGTCTTTATAATAATAACCATAAACGCGGGTGACACCGCTGGCACAGCTAGTAATAAATAAAAGCCTTAGCTTAGCTTTTTGAGCGATTGTGATCAAAGTGCCATGTTGGTCTGGGATTTAAAAAAAAATAATGTACAAACTGTGTTCCTGACCAAGCATATCGTAAAAGGCGATTGAAGATGTATTTGAAGTTGGAATTGTGATCGTGAGCTAATCATTTGTCACTACTTTACCGCAATATTCTATCTAACTTTGACTGGCCCGTTGGTCGAGTGGTCAGAGACCCTGACCACGAAACCGAGGGTCGCGGGTTCTAATCCCGCTAGGGGCAAATGTTTTAATGACATTTGTACTCGAGTCATGGATAGTATCTATAGCACAAGCATAAGCTTACTTGTGCTATGGATACTAGACGAACTCAGAATTGGTATGTCAGCATGGAGAATTTATTAACTCAACTCAATTTTATTTTGCCTGAATATATTTTAAGGAGCTTTTCGCTCCTTGGTCTTTGCCTACCCTTTTAGGATTTAAATATCAGACATTTTTACATCACATTCATTGATCTGACTCTCGGAGTCAGAGTAAGTAGCTTAAGCACTCGTGATATCCGTAATATCAGAATCAACAGTGATATTACAAATTTATACTTAAATATAGCATATTAACACCCAGACTCTGAACAAACACACGTATTCATACGAATGTTTGTCCTGGGTGGGGATCGAACCCACAATTCTTGGCGCATGGGGCAGGGTCACTACCGAATGCGCCATCGAGCCAGTAAAAAAGGAATTTAAGCGTGATAGTGTATATATTTATAACGAAATTCAGAAATTAAACCTTTAAGGTAATTTACATATAAGCTACCAATCTACAATCATCATAATACCAACAAAGTAATGTGAATGCTACCACGAAATTCCCCCACTTTATTTTACATCCAAGATCATAAAATCTATGCTGAATGTGGTTTTCTCGTTATATAAGGAAATGGATATACATATATTTTAGTGTTATCTAGCTCACGAGCTCTAAGCCTTGGAAAACACAGATGCAGGAGCGTTTAATCCGTACTAGAATAGCCACTCGACATTTTTTACAGAAGTTAGTAAATCAAATTGCGAACGAGACACTTACTGACTTATTTAATCTGTGCAATTCATCCTTCCAAAGTTCATTGTGTTATACGACGTTCACCGAATCAGAACGCAGGGTAAATGGCCTAGACTTTGACTGGCTCGATGGCGCATTCGGTAGTGACCCTGCCCCATGCGCCAAGAGTTGTGGGTTCGATTCCCACCCAGGACAAACATTCGTGTGATGAATACTTGTGTTTGTTCTGTGTCTGGGTGTTAATATCCAATATTTAAGTATATATTTGTAATACCACTGTTGATTCTGATATCCGTAACACAAGTGCTTAAGCTACTTAGTCGGATATTTATTATTTATTTATTTATTATTTATTAGATGACAAAAAAAATTATGTTTAGTCCGTCAGTTAGATAATAAAAAAATATTGAACATGTATTTTTTTATTTATTTGTCAAACAATCATTGACGAAGATACAATGCATTCAAGTTGCGCATGACGTCACGCTTTTTATTTTTTTTTACAAAATAGTGACGTTGCAAGCCCCCACTCTAAAACATTGATGCTCTTTATCTTTGTGATTTTTTGTACATTTGGTAAAGCAAATAATATGTTTCTAGTATTTTTTTATAATCTAACTAACGGACTAAATATAATCATAGTTTTTTAATGCAGTCATCATCACAATTCTCATCATACATGATTTTACATTTTCGAGTTGCATTATCACTGTAATTAATACTGACGGGACCTAAAATTATATGCATTATGTACAATACGCGACCCAGTCCGCTTGTGACTATGTTTGTTGCAACTCGGCCGAAAATCCAAGCTGTAAGTATCTATTTATCTACTAATGTCCCGTAATATTCAAATAGGACGTCAAATCACAATTTTTTTAAATCTAATTTTAGATTATAATCTAAAGATACAATTCTACATTACAAGGTATGTATAATTCAACTTTAATGCATACAATCTGAGGTTGAATTCCAATAACACGTTAGAAATATGTCCCGTACCTAATAGGGGTCGGTCCGCATAGACCATGATTATATATTTAGCGAGTCAGGTTTATTTATGTATGGATTTAAATAACCTATAAATACTAAGCTGGGTTTGAACCGACACTATTCGCATTAAAACGCGTGTCATGTTGAGCTACCAACGCTCTTAAATAACTCAAGTTATACCTAAATCCAGTCCTTTTAAATGCCAGTTTAAGTCTCTTCCAGCCAACTAAATATCGCTGTCCCCTCCTCGCATTTCAGCCCGGGGAAGTCTCATTAGCCGGTCTATAATCACGGTAGTTTTTGCGCCCGGGTGCGCTCGAATCTTTTAATTTATAGCTTCCGTTTGCCTTTCCTGTGGTTGGTTCACTAAAAAGTGTTTTCTCCGTTTTAAAATGCTGCATCGTTATATGAATAGAAATTAGCCTTGGAGACTTTTAGAATAAATACTGTATTCTGTTGAGCGAATATGTTTCTTTGATAAAAAATGTTAATGGTTTTACATTATATATTAACTAGATTTAACTCGCGGCTCCGCATGCGTGACAAACGTTCTGTAAAAAAAAAAAAACATTCAGTCGAATTGAGAACCTATATAAATACTTCGTGTTTTCCCTGAGATTTATAAATTGTTGCTGGATACAAAGTAGAGAAGTATGTCAGAGACTGAATCTTCCACCACATAGTAACTCGACTGTCTTTAAACTTTGAAAAAAAGACGTAATCTACTTCGTACATAGTATCACGCTTGTAATACCCCAATGGATAGAGTCAAAGAGGCAGCAAGCCCCTTTGACCACATTCAGCTAATCCTTAAGCCAATCTTTAATAATTGGTAGATCTCTCACCCTCCCAAACAAAACTGAAATTGAATTAGCTCATGCATATTTTATAAAACCATTCAAAGCACACAATTTCTGAAAACAGTGCAATGAAATTCGTCTGAACCCATAATTGTATTTGATTTCCAACTATCTTACCAAGTTAGCAGCGAATGGACTAACAAGTCGATTTAATTCGCCAAGTTGAGACGAAACACAGAAACTTGGACTATAAAACAGAACTATTGAGGCGAGGATTTAAATTAATTTTGTTTGATAATGTGGGAAAGTTCAGTGGCATTATACTCGTAGTCGCTTGTGTTGTGTTGCTGATGAAGGAAATTTATATAACATGCCATTAAGTTTTGAAACAATTGAGTTATTTGAAAATGCTAGTAGTTTAATTATTCAAACAATTTTTTTTTATATTGTCTTGAAGTCTAATAAAAAATAGGAACTAAATTTAAATTAATTTAATTTAAAACGGATAGACAGTGTTGATTTTTTTTTACATACATACATAATCACGCCCACCATTTTTTTTTCCATAATAAATTATAGTAATTCTGATAAGTAGAACAACTATTTTATTAAATCGACTGGCCCGTTGGTCGAGTGGTCAGGCACCCACGAAAACAAGGGTCGCGGGTTCCGATCCCGCTAGGGCAAATGTTTCGTGTGATGAACATGGACATTTTTACTCGAGTGATGGATGTTTATAAACGTATTTAATAGGTGATAGACCTATTAAATACGTTTACCGTTTAACTTTACCTAGTATCTATTGCACAAGCATAAGCTTAGTTTTGAAACTAGGGAAGTTGTGTGGCAGTCTGGAGAATATAAATCGTATTTAAACTATCCAATTGAATAAAATCGAACCCAGTTATTTTAGTTCGTAGATTTTCTACATCATGTAATTCAAACAATGTTTGCAGTTTTTGATCGGAAAAGTCAAACAAAATAAGCGTTACATCATCAATACAAGGTAGAATTAGCAACAAATTGAATCAGTTAGAACATCAATTATGTATGACAACAATCACAACGCTTTATCAATTATTTAGGCAGCAAATTGTGTTCTAATCGCAAAGCTTAAAATCGTAAAATCAGTGTCTGGTATCGATACTGACCGCGGGACAGCGTTACGACCGGAGTTATTAGAACTGCCGTACATAAGCTGAAGCGTTGAACAAATCTGCACAATACTTGTACGGTAGTTTACTCATTTTTTTATAGTCCGTAAGTTGATAATAAAAAAAAATTATAGTTATTTTTTCCTTTATTTAATATTCGAAAAAATACAAAGATACATTATAGATTTAAAAATGTGAAATAGGGCGCTTCACGTCACTTGGACGGTAAAATTCTACAGACCTAGTGATATTACGCGATACTTTAACGCTGTATCTTTACCAGTTTTAGTTTGCTGAACAAATAAAATACGTGTGCAATATTTTTTTTTAACTTAATAATCGACTTTAATTTTTTTTTCGATTAAACTAGCCTATTGGTTACTATTAACATGATAGTTCGGACGAAAAAGACATTACGCGTGACATGCTAAATTCATTGGTTGAATTCATGGGGTTCATTTTATGGTATGGATTATTATAATAATTTAAATATAAAAGCAAGAGTGATTTTTTTACATCAAAATACTATGTGCAAAAGTTGTAATTCATATAAATTTCCCAATATTGACCATTTTAACAATATAGCGATTCCAAATTAGAAAAAGTTTTTGTCAATAATCACAAAACGATACACACTATGTTTACCACCGGGAATAGTGTGTTTAATGCGATTTTTGAAAGTGGTTTCCTCGGTAAACCAATTTCTCGGTTTATAACTGCTTGCATAAATATTATGCATTACATAATTATAAATATGATGTCAAGTTCTCAATAGACTTAACAGTACACTATTTTTGCCGACTTACTAAGATTTGTAAGCCACACTAAAACCGCTATCGCTTCAGCGCCCGCTACCTCCTAAGAACCGCCAGTGGCTACGCGGTTTAATTGACCGCAGATTTGCGGCGGGCGTCCGATCAAATTATGATGTTGGTAGTGACGATGAGATAATTGTTGCAACTGTGTTTAACGTATTGTTTTTGAAAAAGTCGGTCTCAGTATTTTTGCAAAATGCAATTTTTGGGACTTATTTACATCTTTTTTAACGTACAAAAAAAGGAGGAGGTTCTTAATTCGACTGATTTTTTATCAACTATGGACTGTTTTGGCGACTTTTACAATGGAATGTATATGAGTGGATATTTTTATTAAGTATGCTTTGAAGGTTAAGGCGTGAAAATATGACAGACAGCTAGACAGACAATATTACTTTCATATTTATTATATCAGTAAAGTCATCATTTTCCTAGCGTTCTGTCGCGTTTTTAGACGGGGTCCGCTTAGACCATGATCCAGGACTTAGCGAGTCTGGTAATTACATTAAAGCGACTGCCGATCTGACCTTAGTAATCCTAAGATAGGGAACCAGACAATTTTTGGATCATGGTTACAAATCCAAAGTTGTTTGAATTTGCAGGTTTCATCACGATGTTTTCCCTCACCGCCGAGCTAGTGGTATAAATACGTACATAGATTTGAAAAATCCAGAGGTTGCCGGGTTTGAACTCGCACTCCTCGGTTAAGAGGCGCGTGTCCTTCTTGATTTTCAAATCTATGTATCTATTTATACCACTAGCTCGACGGTGAGGGAAAACATCGTAATGAAACTTGCAAATTCAAACAACTTTGGATTACCATGACCCAAAAATTGTCTGGTTCCCCTATCTTAGGGTTCAGTCAGATCGGCAGTCGCTTCAATGTAATTACCAGACTAAATCGCTAAATCCTGGATCATGGTCTAAGCGGACCCCGTCTAAGCACGGGACATAACGCTAGGAAGATGATAAGAATAAGAGGTTAAAAAAAAAAAAGTTAGTTTTAGTTAGTTTCGTACAAATAAATAAAAGAACATATACATTCAATTTCATTCATTGATTTCGTTCACTTATGTGACCTGACACATAAATTTTCCATCGCAAAAATAGGTAAACTTAGAGACGCGAGAATTTAACCCTTTCACCGACTTGGCCGAAATTGTCTGTGACATATGAATCCATTTTCATATCTCTTCCAACATTTTCAGCAGAAACGCCCGTCCCAAGGTGACAGGTGGCGAGGTGTGAGATTTTAAAGATTTCCAAACCAGCGAGCCGAATGGACGCTTAACCCTTGACGTTGGCCGTGTGTTGAATCACGTCGTGAAGCTATCTGGTCTGATAGACCAGACATCTATAAAATAATGTAAAATAAAATATTATTTGAGTTGTATGTACCGCACAACCTTTGGTTGCTCTAGTGAGTTGAATTGGTTCATATATACAATATTTAAATGGATTTGTACATACATTATAATATTAGAGTTTTTGGTTTCTATGTGATGAGATCATATACACCTTAAGCAATAGGTTTGTAAGATTATAAAAATGTAACTTGATAACATAGCATTTAAAACCACATAATATTTTCTACAGCGCAGAAAAGCAAGTTCAATTAAAAATAAAACTAACAAAAGTACTCTAAAACATCGCATGTTCTTAGCGATAGCCACGCCATTCAATTTCTTTGATGCTAACGTTTTTAAAGTCACGGGTCTGACAGACCCCAACAGGCATTTGTGGGTTAAAAAGACGGAGAATACGGTCCAATGGGTGACTCGGTGCGAGTGGCTGAACTGAACCAACGCAGCGCAATGGTTCCAGTTAGAAAATTGGGTAAAGGCTTAAGTTTCTTTGAGTTATTAGTTATCCTCGCCTGTACCTGAGTTACGTCATTAAACACTCGCGTATCAGCGTTTAACGGTTGGCAGGTTGTATAGGACCTGATAAGTAGGTACATTTTGTCTCAAATTGGTCTGGGACTTTACAAAAATGTGCCAACTGCGTTCCTTGCCTAGCATGTCATAAAAGGTGACTTATGGTATATCGGGTCAGGTATGTCATTGTTTAGGCGCTTAGCTAGCCATTTGGGACTATTTTTTCACAATTTTCCATCTGACCCAGTCCAGTTTGAATTGCCAGAAATGGGTAAGCTGCTTATCTACTCCTTCGGGGATTACGGGCGTGATGATATGTATCTATTTAAGTATATTTTACAGAATAAATAAATATAATAATATACGACTACATCACATAGATTGATCTGATTCCGAGGTAAGTAACTTAAGCACTTGTGTTACGGATATTAGAATCAATAGTGGTAATACAAATATATACTTAAATATTAGTTATCAACACCCAGACACAGAAAAAACACAAGTATTTATCACACGAATGTTTGTATGGGTGGGGATCGAACCTACTACTCTTGGCTCATGGGGCAGGGTCACAACCAAATGCGCCATCGAGCCAGTCAAGAACCACAATATTTTATCATTCTAGTTTCAAGTCTCGTTCTTAGACGGTGTCCGCTCAAAACATGAGTATACCTTTCTACTTTTAGTAGAAATACGGAACCTGAAAAACTGGAAGGAATCGTTAATAGAATTGTTATTTCAATATTCCTTGGTCGGACATTTATCAAAAAAAAAATATTGCAATAAAAAACAGTGACGCTCGTGCGAATTGCTTGTCACAAGATACAAGTCGGCTGAGCCCGACACGCGCATAGTATGATTACCATACTCGCGCATTGAACTATTATTACTAGCGTATGGAACCGACGACGCAGCGAACAAGTTTTTTGCGCCGTGCGTTGTTGCCGATCGGCAACAACTCGTTTAGTCACTCGCCTAGGTTCACGGCATTCACACGCGTAAGCGCCATGAAATTCACGGCGTTTATGACGTTTTGGTCGTGAGAAAAATGTACTCTATGAGTGATCTAGCGCTGCGTGTTTTAATAACTTAATTAGACGACAATTGTTAGTTTTAGCGCTGAAAATGCTGAAACACGCTCAGTCCATGCTTTGTGATAATATTTTTGTTTGACATAGCTTCTCTATACGTAGTAATTATAGCTCAATGTATAGCTCAATGTACTCGCGCAAGAAAACGAGACAACATTAAAGGCAAGGTGCCACCTTAGGGGACTGGTGCAGACCAGTGCTCTGGTTTGGTTAATTTATGCTTAAATTTTGTAAACATCGTTATTTTATATTTTGGTCTCTGACAAGCCGACTTCATGACATGGTTCAAATGCAAATATGATCTGTACACCCTTGTAAAAGATGTTGTTGAAAAGAGTAACTACCGAGTTTCTTGCCGGTTTCTTCTCGGTAGAAGCAACATTCTGAACCGGTGGTAGATTCATATTATTAGTTGATTTTCCTGTTGAACATACATACATATATACATAACATCACGCCCACGATCCCCGAAGGGGTAGGCAGAGTCGAAGGGGCAGCAAGCCCCTTCAACCACATTCAGCCAAAAATAAAGCCGGGCTGGGTCAGATGGACAATTGTGAAAAAGCAGTGACAAGCGGCTAACCTGTCGCCTACACAATCACACACCCAAAACCCGATATACCATTAGTCGCCTTTTACGACATGCTAGGCAAGAACCACAGTTGGCATATTCTTTTTAAGTCCCAGACCAACATGGGACAGGGGGCTGGGTTGGATGGAAAGCTGTGAAAAAGAAGTGACAAGTGGCTAACCTGTCGCCTACACAATCACATACCCAAAAGCCCGTAAACCATTAGTCGCCTCTTACGACATGCTAGGCAAGAACCACAGTTGGCACATTCTTTTTTTTTGTCCCAGATCAACATGGGCCAAGTCCCAGTCCAACATGGGACAAAATTTTCCTGTTGAATTGACCATTTATAAGTGTTGTTTCAAACCTATATAAATTAAGAGTATTTCGACTTTGACTTTGACTTTGCTTGAAACTTCATGAGTTTTAACGATCTATACTAATATAAAAAGCTGAAGAGTTTGTTTGTTTGTTTGAACGCGGTAATCTCAGGAACTACTGGTCCGATTTCAAAAAATCTTTCAGTGTTAGATAGCCCATTTATCGAGGAAGGTTTTTGGCTATATAACATGAACCATAAACGATACCGCAGGCACAGCTAGTCTTAAATTATAACTGTTATATTACTTTAGTAACCCTTACACTGGACACCCGACAGATGGATCATAGAATCCATCCATTACATGTGCAGGCTTCATCAAGATATTACATACATACTATCACGCTAGCAATCCCCAAAGGGGGAGGGAATGTGAAGCTCGTTAAACCACTTTTAGCCATAAAATAATTGATTTCTGCTGGATCCGATTACGTATCTACATACGTAACATACATAACATCACGCCCATAATCCCCGAAGGGGTAGCCAGGGTCAAAGGGGCAGCATGCCCCTTCAACCAAATTCAGCCAAAAAAAAGCCGGGCTGGGTTAGATAGATAACCTGTCGCCTACACAATCACACACCCAAAACCCGATATACCATTAGTCGCCTTTTACGACATATGCATAACATCACGCCCGTTATCCCCTAAGGCAGGCTCATATGCTATATAACATTTAAATATGCGAAGCTACAGTAAACTTCTAGAGACTAAAATGTTCCTGTCTTCTTCGATGTTTATGGCTTCAAATGGTTTCTGACAAACCAGCGCCCGAAGACAATAAATTCAATGACGTAATACCAACACAACGGAGAGCCCATTTGTAATAGTAACAGAATATCTGGACTGACTCGAATTTGTTTCAGTTTACAATAGCAAAACGTAGAGTAGGAATTTAGGTACAGAAGTGACTTGAGAATTAAAATCTTCATGGTGTCAACCTAAACTTCATTAGTAGTATTAGTAGTAAAATTATAGTAGTCTCAAAAAAAAGAATATCATTTCACCGAGAAAAAAAGTATTCTTCTGCTTTTTGATTGATATGCATACTTAACGTCGACTGGCTCGATGGTGCATTCGGTAGTGACCCTGCCCCATGCGCCAAGAGTTGTGGGTTAGTTGGTCAAACATTCATATGATAAATGTGTTTGTTCTACGTCAGGGTGTTAATATCCAATATTTAAGTAGGTCACTCCTTTTTTCACAGCCATCCAACCCAGCCCACTGTCCCATGTTGGTCTGGGACTTAAAAAGAATATGCAAACAGTGGTTCTTGCCTAGAATGTCGTAAAAGGCGACTAATGGTATATCGGGTTTTGGGTGTGTGATTGTGTAGGCGATAGGTTAGCCGCTTGTCACTGCTTTTTCACAATTTTCCAACTAACCCAGCCCGGCTTTATTTTTGGCTGAATGGGTTTAAGGGGCATGCTGCCCCTTTGACTCTGCCTACCCCTTTGGGGATTATAGGCGTAATGTTATGTTTTTAGTACCTATATATTTGTAATACCTCAGATTCAGATCAATGTATGTGATGTAGTCTGATATTTATTTATTTATTTTCTTACAAGAAAAATATTTATATTTATTAATTTACATACATAACATCACGCCCATAATCCCCGAAGGGGTAGGCAGAGTCAAAGAGCATGCCCCTTCAACCACATTCAGCCAATTTATTAATTTATTATTCTAAATACAAGTAAGTCGAGTAGAAATTAATATTAGATATTTTGTTGTGGTCACTCAGATTTTAAACGCATTTATCACCCGAATCCAGCGGGATTCGAACCTGTACCTTTTAATTTCGTAACCAGGGTCTTGAGCAATTAGGCCGTGTTATTTTTTTTTCGTCTACGGTACATCTATTGATTTATATTCTCAAGACTTTCAAAACAGGGAGCCTTCTGAACACTTATTATTTGACGAAGAGGCTTATATAATTAATTATTTTCTTAGTCTTGAGCTTGTTTCGTTAAGAAAGTCGTAAATGATTTATTTCACTTGAAATGAGATATTACCTTCAGAGGGAAATTATTTCGTATTTCGATAAATTAACTTAATATTTTAAAACTTAATTTTAAAATAGCTTGTAGTTTTTGACTAATAATTTAGTAACTGCTGTTTTAATTGATAAATAAATATTATTTTAATCAAATAACTTTAGTTAAAATGATCCTCTTAAGTTAGTATTCTAAAGTTTTGATTTAAATAGGTATTTTGATTAGTTAACAGTAGTAAAGTTCGAGGTCTAGACAAATTAATTTCATTGTCAGTAAACTATGGATGCATAACCGTGATCTAATAAGTCTGGTGCCTTTATTGTTTTACTTATTACTACTATTACTAGTGGTAGCATGCGCCGCCTAAGGACCAACAGGTCCGGGTTCAAATCCCGGGTTGGGCCAAAATTTATGACTGGTTATTTCAATATTGAAATTACTCAGTAACAGGCCGGAGTCAGGAAGTTGGCGGTGTAATCACTCCCCTCGGAAAGCCTCTCGATGAGACTGAAGGAATAGAGAGTGCACATGTGTTTGCGCACACACTTGTGCACTATAATATCTCCTGCACAGATGGCTAAACCTAATTGAGATTGGCCGCCGTGACCGATAACGGTTAGGAGGACATTATTACGATAAGTCTCACTCCATTCAGAATAATAACTTGAGGGGATCTCAAGTAGGAACTGGACATATCCTTATAAAAAAATTAAACGAAAACGCAAATTTTTATGTAACTATACAGAACATAACACAAAAAACCAATATTTCAAAGAATAACTTTTTCCTTCCTTACCAGTCCAAAAGTAGGGGTAGGAAGTACCCCTAAATTAACTTCAATTGTGTCCTGAGGAGTATTTTGACAGACGCAGAAACTTTCCCAATTTTCCATCCCATAGAACAAGGGATTACTCCGGGTTTATTTTATTATCATCTGTAAAAAGAAACGGTTCTTTGCGAGATAGCCGCCATATTAATGCGATTGTGTTGCGCTCAAATTGTATTCTTACTTATATTGTAAACTAGCTACTGCCTGCAGCTTCGCTCGCGTGGTACATCAATGATACATAGCCCATATGTTATTCGGGTGTATGAGCTACATTATTCTAAAGTTTCATTAAAATCCATTCAGTATTTTTTTTTGTGAAAGAGTAATAAACATCCATTCATACATACAAACTTTCGCATTTAAAATATTCGTAGGATGAAAAAGTACTCCTCGTTTGTTCATCCAGTTTATCTGTTCATTACAAATTCACACTAAAATTAATTAACATGTTGTAATCCAATTTTGCACCCCATGTTGGAAACTTTTAAAAAATGGAAATCTCCGAAAAACTTATACAATATCCCGTAGGACGCACAAAAAGCCTGCTGTTGACTAAATTTATTGCAAACGGAGGTGTAGGAAAAAAAATAATATTATTGTAAAAATTATAATAAATATCGGACATGTAGGTATCATTTTATGACATGTATAACAAAGAAGGAATATCAATCATAATATACTAACTAACAAACTAAACTAGCAATTAGCAATAGTAATAAATATGTGTATAATCGGAAGAGGCTATATATAACTGATCAGATACTTATTTTAATGAAAACCTAGAATATATATTTTCAATTAAAATAGCAATTACAAAATTATTTGTCGAAAACTACAAGCTATAAAATACGAGTATGTACATAAATTATTCTAATTGTAAACTATTTATTTTCCATACAACGATTCAATGTTAGATTTACCTATAACTGTAAAAAAACACTATTTTCCGTCGCAACGCTGTGGCGTCTTCATCAAAAACCGGCAAATCCGCTTCTAACACTTGAGATATAAAAGTGAAAGTCAAAGTTTGTCTACAAAGACAGTCCACGGTGAAGTATGATTGCCCACCCCCCATTTTAACGGTTCGAAGGTAAAACTAACTGATCATTGGTTACGTTTTTGGTTAACACAACCAAGATTTGGTTTGTTTGGTATGACGTAGTATATTGAGAAAGAAGTAGTTTAATGGTAACACGTGTCTTTGATGCGAGATGCTCTGGTTTAAATCCGGGCCTTTCCTGATCTATGTTCGGATTTATACCACTTTATCGGAGGTGAGGGAAACCATCGTAGGGAAACCTTCACATTCAAATAACTCATCATCTTCCTAGCGTTATGTCCCGTGCTTAGACGGGGTCCGCTTAGACCATGGATCCAGGATTTAGCGAATCTGGTAATTACATTAAAGCGACTGCCGATCTGACCTTCGTAACCCTAAGATAGAGGAACCAGACAATTTTCGGATCATGATTACAAATCCAAAGTTGTTTGAATTTGCAGGTTTCATCATGATTAGAAAAATCCAGAAGTACGTGCCCTTGTTTGAATCCACACTCCTCGTTTAGGAGGCGCATGACCTTACCATTGAGCTAGCACTGCTCGCACATTCAAATAACTGTAGGTGTGTAATCATCATAACCAAATTTTTCTGATTCCCCTTTTTAAGACTTTAAATGTTACTTATGTAATCGCTTCAGTGTGTTAACCAGACTCTTTAAATCCTGGTCTGGGAAGGGATATGATGGGAAGAACACAATTTGCACATGTGCCACATGATGTTTTCCCTCACAGAAATCATAAATCATAAAATTGACATTATAATATGCAACTGTCAACCAAAAAACAGCCTATTTCATTCAGCCGTGTATCTGCTTCTGTCAAATTTATGACTCAAGGCAATCCCGGATTCTGCATTTAAGTGGCTATAAAGAGAAGTGAGTTTAAATGTGCCAACGGAGGCGCAGAAATAAAGACATCGTTAAATTATGTATATCGACCCGTCCGCGGAATAATGTTACATGACGAAATTATGAAAATAAACTGCATTTTTGTCTGTATGTATGTATACAGCTCATAAGCGGGGGAAATAACTTTTTCCTATACAACTAGTCAGGCACTTCTACCGAATAAATTTTATAAATGGTATATCTTCTTACATAATACATGTATGTGGTTCGGACATGTGGAAAGAATGGATGACGAAAGATTGACTAAACAGATATACAATGCGAATGTGGAAGGATGTAGGAGCCTCGGAAGGCCCAGGCTCACCTACCACGACCAGATTGGTCGTGTATTAAAAGAAGGTGATGTTAGGAGTCATAAAAACCGTAGAGCTTGTATGAAAAGGATTATGAATGTAGAAGAGGCGAGTGAGGTGTGTAAGGATCGTGCCATATGACGTTCGGTTCTCTCTGCCTACCCCGCTAGGGAAGTGGCGTGAAGTTTAGTTAGTTAGTTAGTTAGTATAATACATGTATAAAGATGATACTGAAATATATAAATAAAGTAATTATGTAGCAATTATTGCCGCTAAGCACTTTAAGAAACTTTGATAATTTGCTCTGAACTACAAAGTGACCAGCCAACCTGACGTCCGAATGGCTTATCAAAAAAAATGCAGATTTCTAAAAAAATATCGTATGTAGCATTATTAGATATATGAGGGAAATTAAAGCGAATATGTAGTGATTATTGATTTTAGTCTCACAACCAAATGCCATAAGCAACCAGCCATTCTGACGGAGACGCATTTTTAATAGTATGACACGTCACGCTGTAGTGACACCGCGGAGTCTTTCTTTTTTTACTAGTCCGTGTCTGGGAATAATCGATAAAGTCCCGAAACCTAAATTAATGTTATGATAGCGATTCAAAAAGTAAATATTATTGCTCATCTCTGGTAGTATACGAAACCTCAAAGGCATAATGTGCTCAAAGGGAGAACTCATGAAATGAGCATTTTTATCGAGGCTAAATTTCTTATTTCCAACCTCATTTGTTGAGGGATACGCAAACCCTTTTTATTTAGTCTGTGTCTCGACGTATCCTTGACTGGGCTTTGCGAGAATTTATGGAGTGAAAGAATTCGCTGTTTCGATGAAAACCTTTTTTCATATAGTTTGCTTTGATTAAGTTTGGAGGAATATTTATGTAGTATCTTTGCGTGTATGGGAAACGGGCCAGTGTCGAATAGGCTTGCAAGCGAAGGGTCCCGTACATCTTACAAGTAGATAATTGCGGCCGAAACAATACGAAGTTGAACGAACACCTGCCATCGTTATGAATGCTTAGCTCCGCTACTTTTTAATATTTTTGTAATAGAATAAGTGCAGTGTTAAGAGTAGTATTTTAAGTTAGTAAAATAAGTATAAGATTAAAAACTATGTTTCTTGCCTAGCATGTCGTAAAGAGCAACTAATAGTATATGGGGTTTTGGGCATGTGATTGTGTAGGCGACGAGCTAGTATAACTAGTCACTTTCACAATTTTCCATCTAACCCAGCCTAGTTTTTTTTCTTGGCTGAATGTGTTTGAAGGGTCCTGCTTACTAAATTTATAGCATGTAATAAGTAGATAAGCCTCATTATAAGTTAATGTAAAATTCTTTATGAGAAATCAATGTTCTAAAAACCGAATTGCAAAAGGAAAACAAACATGTTTCTTTTAAAATATTTCTTCGTTTTTATTATAATCCAGGCGATTGATTAATTCGTTAAATTTATCAAATAATATGACTTTTTTTTCTTGAATACTTTCTAAAATTTGCTTGCCTCTAAAGTCTCATATTCATCCTAATCTCCTTCAGGCAATATGCCGTCACAAATGCAAAAATCAAGCGCAGCACACTACTGCCGAGAACTGGATGGGTAACCAAAACAAAAACACTGCTTATTCCATACAGAACACATTGCAATTGTACACCCAAGAAGTAATACGTCTAGGAACCTTGGCAAGATTGCAGTCATGATAATAAGCAACGTCCGTGCCTTACAAAACAGTCATCATCATCATCATCTTCCTAGCGTTATGTCCCGTGCTTAGAAGGGGTCCGCTCAGACCATGATCCAGGATTTAGCGAGTCTGGTAATTACATTGCAGCGACTGCCGATCTGACCTTCGTAACCCTAAGATAGGGGAACCAGACAATTTTAGACCATGGTTACAAATTCAAAGTTCTTTGAATTTGCAGGTTTCATCACGATGTTTTCCCTCACCGTCGAGCTAGTGATATAAATATGTACATAGATTTGAAAAATCTAGAGGTACATGCCCGGGTTTGAACCCGCATTCCTCGGTTAAGAGGCGCGTGTCCTTACCATTGAGCTACCACCGCTCCAAAACAGTATATTTCTTAATAAGTCTAAGACTTGCTGAGTTAAAACATGAGCTCGTTATGGTGCGTCCGAAACTGTACTATAGTTCATACCTCCTTATTTATACTAAGTCCCCCCAAGATGGGGACCCACGTCCGCCGTAATGACGTCACGCGCTGGTCTCAGACTCAAAGTTATGAAGGTTCGTTTGAAGAATATTGCGTAGGCTATGTAGGGTAGAAGGAAGATGCGTATTTTAAATATAATAAAATATATGTCCCGTGTTGGTCTGGGACTATAAAAGAATTTGCCAACTGTGTTTCGAGCCTAGCATGTCGTAAAAGGCGACTAATGGTAGGTATATGGGGTTTTGGGTATGTGATTGTGTAGGCGACGAGCTAGCCACTTGTCTCTACTTTTTCACAATTTTCCATCTAACCCAGCCCAGTTTTATTTTTGGCTGAATGTGGTTAAAAGGACTGCTGTCCCTTTGACTCTGCCTACCCCTTCAGGGATTACAGGCATGATGTTATGTTATGTTATGTTACAAAATAAATATATCAACCTAGTAAGAATGTATATAAACATACTAGCTGTGCCCGCGGTTTCACACGTTTACGGTTAATCCTATTATATACCCTATAGCCTTCCTCCATAAATTAACTATATAACAAAAAAATAATTTTCAAAATCGGACCAGTAGTTCCTGAGATTAGCGCGTTCAACCAAACAAACAAACTCTTCAGCTCTTTAAACTAGTACAGAGTATAGCTTACAGAGTATACTTGATTGGCTCGATGGCGCATTCAGTAGTGACCCTGCCCCATGCGCCAAGAGTTGTGGGTTCGATCCCCACCCAGGACAAACATTCGTATTATGAATACGTTTGTTGTGTTTGTTCTGTGTCTGGGTGTTAATATCCAATATTTAAGTATATATTTGTAATACCACTGTTGTTCCTGATATCTGTAACACAAATGCTTAAGCTACTTACTTCAGAGTCAGATCAATGTATGTGATGTAGTCTGATATATGTTTATTTATTATAGAAATATGCACCAAAAGTGAAATAATTTTCATAGAAACAGCTGTTATGAGGGACTAAAGTCCAATCAACTAAGCAGATATACAATATGAAAGTGGAAGGCTGCAGGTATCACGACCCGACCCACCACATATGGGGCTCAGTTCTCTGTGCCTACCCCGCTAGGGCATAAACCTGATGAAATAAGAACGATCCAGCTAATCTGTATTGTTATTAGTTCCGTACATAATAAATACATTCACAACATCACGCCCGTAATCCCCGAAGGGGAAGTCTAAGTCAGAGGGGCAGCAAGTGTCTTTAAATACATTCAGCCGAAAATATAACTGGCTGGGTTAGATGGAAAACAGTGAATCTTAGTTACGCAATTTTCTTAAAAAGTGGTACAAAGTGCTTTACGTATTAATTCAAATTATAAAGAAATGGTCGTCTTTTTAACCGACTTCAAAAAAAAGGAGGAGGTTCTCAATTCGACTGAATTTTTTTTTTTTTTGTATGTATGTTACTCGATATCTCTGAGAATTGTTAACCGATTTCCAAAATTTTTTTTTTAATCGAATGGGTTTATATAATGAAATGTTCGGTCGACAGGCAAGGCAAGGAACACAGTTGATACATTATTTTTAAGTCCCAAACCAACATGATACTTATTTACCACTCAAAATCAGTGCAAATAGAATTTTGAATGATGATTTAATAATTTTAACTGCTACTTCTCTGTATGTCACTTGCTAACATCGAATTCCATAGGAAGTGAACGTGCAAAACTAAATTCCCTACTCAATGCAGGCTAACGAGCCCGCTATATTGGAATGGGCAGGTGACTGACGCGCTGGGTATACATGGAGATGCAATAAACAGTTACATAACTATGAAAGCAACTCAATGCAACCCGACAAAACCCAACACCACATAACACGACGCAACGCATCGCAACGCATGGCAACGCAACGCAACGCAACGCAACGCAACGCAACGCAACGCAACGCAACGCGACGCAGCGCAACGCAACGCAACGCGACGCAGCGCAACGCAACGCAACACAACCAAACACAGTTCAACCAAACCCATGGGTTTGGTTAAAACATCCATCAAAATGTTTTAAAGGACCACTACTTGAGGTAACCAAATCAGAATGCAGCTACAAATCCACAATCCTAGTTAAAGTTTACACAGCGAATGTCTCAAGTGCGTATACTTGGGGTGAGAGTGGAAAGTCAAAATTAATTTGGGGGCGTGCAAGCTATAAATTGTGCATACAGGGTGGTATGCAGTCATTCATTGTCTATATATGAGAACCGGACTATGTATGTAACTTATTATATTAATATGTTACTTCGAAACATTTGATAGGCTACTTCGGTACTACAGTATACAGGCCCATTGGTCGAGTGGTCAGAGACACTGGCCACGAAACCAAGGGTCGCGGGTTCGAATCCCGCTAGGAGCAAATGTTTCGTGTGATGAACATAGAAATTTGTACTCAAGCCATGGATGTTATAAACGTATTTAATTATGTCTATCCGTTCACCTAGTATCCATAGCACAAGCTTATAAGCTTAGTTTGGAACTAAGGAATTGGTGTGTCAGTCTGGAGAATTTATTTATTTATTATTATACTCGGGTTTAAGTTTTTTCGGAAGCTTACTTAAAAATATATAAACATACCAATTTTTTAACGCCAAATCTAGAGTTCCCAAATGAGTTTCCTCGTCAGAACAATTTAAACCATTTCAGAACGTCAGCCATCTCCTTAGAAGTACCCTGAATAGTAGGTAAAGATCAAACTACACTATCGTTAAACTGTAAGGGCCAAGTTCTGTTCGTTCGGAATGCAAATCTAACGACCACAATTATTATTAAAAGTGAAAATCGGCGGAAAGTTTCGAATCTGGGTCTGACCAGCTAAATCCGGTTTAAAGCGGTTTGAACTGGTAATGTTTTTACTATTTTAGATGGTGTCGTAATAGAATGGTAGTTCAGTGTATATCACACAACATACGTTTGGAATTATTTGCATATCGTGAACTTCCTTTGAATTACTCAAACTTTATTGCCAAAAAAAAACATAGCCGTTGAAATAACAATTTAACAATGACTGAATGAGCAAGATCCAATTTATCTGGTTTTTCTATCTAATATATATATTAATACGTGAAGCAAAAACTTTGTACCCTTTTTTTTTAATTACGCGGACGGAGGAGTATGAGATTGGCCCAGTTAAAGTTTATATGGAGGAGGAGTGCAGAAAGTTATTATTAAAAAAAAAAAAAAACAAACTAATAATGGTCGAATTTCGACAACTGTGCGATCACTAGTTTCTATATATGGTTAAATGGTAGTGCCAATAAATCTAATCCTGATCAAGAAGTAACCTACTCAGATTCGAACCAACCCTTCACTCAAGTGGCATTTACTGTGAACCATTAACTTGCTAAATCTTAAATGATGTGGCAAACAGATCCCAATTAGGTATAATCCCGGATTCGAATCACTACTCCTAGCATTTGAACCCTTAACTAGCCCAACTTCATGTAAGCCGCCTCCAGTGGTGTCGTCCAGCCCAATTCAAATGACGGCAATGTTCGCGTGCACCCACAGGGTACTATCACCGTGTAATCCGCTTTATAGTTAGAACCATTTCGCAGTAAGCCACCAGGCATTTTGCACCTTCAAGCGATATTATCGGCGACTAGTGCAGAAGGCTATTTGGATTCCGTGATACACATACTAACACGTTTGAGATCCCCAAAGGGGTATGTAGACTCCAAGGAGCAATAATATCCTTAAACTACTTACAACGAAAATTATAAGTTTCAACACCGATTACAGATCTCGACATTCAAAAACATTCACTATATAGGTGTACAAAAACAATAACTCTACAATCCGTTGGTGAGAATGTGTCGTACCTATAATGATATGGTTCTAAGTGGCAGATACATAGATGTATTTAATTCTTTTACGCAGTAGAAAAGAGTTACATCTAACCTAATTATGACTGAGATGTATTCAACTCGTCACAATTAACAAATACAGTAATATACACTACTTAAAATTAAATTTTTCACTAAGTGTTACATGCAACATAGAATTAGTTTAAAGTAAAAGTTACCAGTAAGTTAACCATGCTGTGTACGCTATCTATAGATTACTGTTTAGTCAATTAAGTAATGTTAGATATAAAATAACATAAATACTTATATATTTTTTTTTTTATAAATATCCGACGACATCACAAACATTGATCTGACACCGAGGTAAGTAGCATAAGCACTTGTGTTACAGACATTAGAATCAACAGTGGTATTACAAATATATACTTAAATATTGGATATTAACACCCAGACACAGAACAAACACAAGTATTCATCATACGAATATTTGTCCGGAGGGGGATCGAACCCACAACTCTTGGCGCATGGGACAGGGTCACTACTAAATACGCCATCGAGCCAGTCATTGCGCATCACGCCCATAATCCCCGAAGGGGTAGGCAGAGTCAAAGAGGCAGCCCTTTAACCACATTCAGCCAGAAACAAAACTGGGCTGGGTTAGATGGATATTGAGAGAAAGTAGTGAAAAGTGGCTAGCTTGTCTTACGGCTACGTAATTAGCAATCGTTTCCAATCTTACTAATATTATAAAGGCGAAAGTTTATTAGTTTGGATGTTTGCATATTTGTTGCTCTTCCACGGCAAAACGGCAGAACCGATTTGGCTAAAAAATAAAATAGTGATGGCTTATACCTTGCATTAAGACTTAAGCTACATTTTATCCCGAAAAATTGTAAGTACCCACGGGAATTGCATTTTCGAACTCCACGCGGGCGAAGCTGCAGGATATTACTCTATATTATTTGCATATTACGGTATCAGACATTACATTGGTTTAATTAAAAGTAGCTTAAGCACTTTTTATGGAAATCAGAATCAATGAATCATTATGTAACTTGCATTACACTATCCCTTGCATAGAACGAAATGCAACAGCCAACTCGTTTCCCTCCAATCCTCCACGCCCTCACACAATACTTCCGGATCGTATGAAATAATTAAATCTGGCCTGTAAAGTTAGTATTGCCAGCGAATAAATGCATTCGAGTAAAAAAGGACTAAATAATTAATCAAGTTCTATAAGTTACACGGCTTAACTTTGCTATTTTTCGGTACGTGTGTTTATTTGTAAAATATAGGAAAATATTCCGTGTCAACTTAATTATTTACTCTTCGCCAGAAGACTTCAGAAATCTACGTGAATTGAAGTCAACGTTGTTGACAAAAACTAGTAAATAATGTAGGTATTCTACTGTTGGCCAGAAACAACATAGTTTTAATTAATTTGTCCTATGTTGGTCAGGGACTTAAAATGAATGCACCAACTGTATCTCTTGCCTAGCATGTCGTAAAAGGCTACTAATGGTATATCGGGTTTTGAGTGTGTGATTGTGTAGGCGACGTGCTAGCCACTTGTAACCCAGCCCAGTTTTTTTTTGGCTGAATGTCGTCAAAGGGGCTTACTGTCCCTTAGACTCTTCCTACCTCTTCGTGGATTAAGGGCGTGATGTTATGTATGCTTGATTTCAAATCTCAAAAACCCTGCCTAACATCATTCCCCGGACAGACTGCAATAATGAACGAAATTAAATGGTGCGTAGTACAATGCGCGTTTCGCGTCAATTTGGAGTTCTTTTGTGCATCCCACGGTTAATGGATGCCTACAACTAAAATGCCTTGGATTTTTCCCTTCCCAAACAATTAAAGGGCAATTTTGTCTTGTTTAATGGAGGCTGCTTTAAACATGTTTCTTCCCTGCCGTCCCTTTAAGGGAATTGTAGTAAACTTACTTAATATAGTACCTACAATAATGGTTTTCATTACATGCTACAAGCTGTTTTAAACTTTAACTGGCCCGTTGGTAGAGTGGTGAAAGACCCTGGCCATGAAACCGAGTGTCGCGGGTTCGAATCCCGCTAGGGGCAAATGTTTCGTGTCATGAACATGGACATTTGTACTCGAGTCAGAGATGTTTATAAATATTTGAATTTTAGTGATAGTCTTAAAAACTGTATAGTAATAATAACATTTATTTATAGAACTCAACATAAATAAGTAGTAAAAAAAGTTCTCTATAATCCTTCAAAGTTAAAACTCCTTTTATCAGGAGCGAATGGTACAGCAGAATTGTAAAGTAAATAGCTGGAGCGATCCCGCCGCGAGCTTTGTGAGACGCCATTGAAAGCTCCAGCTTTTGTAATGACCAGGAGCTTTTGGTGCTGGATAAGGTATAAAAATAAAAAAGTACTTACCTACATATATGTATACAATTACGCCCTTACGCATACATTTCCGGGGTAATTCCGGGGTAGGCAAAGTCTGGTCTGGTTAATTTATGCTTAAATTTTGTAAACATCATTATTTTATATTTTGCTGTTGACAAGCCGACTTCATGACATGGTTCAAAGGCAAATATGATCTGTACACCCTTGTAAAATATGTTGTTGAAAAGAGTAACTACCGAGTTTCTTGTCGGTTTCTTCTCGGTAGAAGCAACATTCCGATCCGGTGGTAGATTCATATTATTAGTTGATTTTCTTGTTGAATTGACGATTTATAAGTTTTTGTTTCAAACCTATATAAAAAAGAGTATTTTGACTTTGACTTTGACTTTGACTTTGACTTTGACCAAGGAGAAATATGCTCTTTTTTTACTTTAAGCCAAAATTGTATTAGGTTGGAGTCGATAGCGAGATATAAAAAAGTAAGGACAAGCAGTTACCTCGCTGCCTATACAATCATATTGCCTAATACATCGTTAGCCCCTTTTTAAGACATGCTAGGCAAGAAACACAATTTATACAATTCTTTCAAAGTTTGAGATCAACATAAGACCTTTAATTACGTGCTTTCTCTCGAGCTTTATAATTAACACTCCTTAAATTTGAATTTTAACATACACACATAGGTACATAACATCACGCCCATATACCCCAAAGGGGTAGGCAGAGTCGGAGAGACAGCAGGCCCCTTAAACCACATTCAGCAGAAAACAAAACTGGTCTGGGTTAGATGGAACATACTTTTTTATAAAGTATAGTTTGAATTTTTGAATTTTCTAAACGTCTAATTCAATTTAAGGTTCAACATTGATCTGTTTGGCTAATGAATTTAGCCACTAAGGGAGTAATGTCGCAAACTCTACCACGCATGTCCTCATTTGTAATGCAGGTAGTGACGATGCCGCATCTAGAGTCGCAATCAGCAGCTCATCTGTCAGCCAGCCGGCCGGCTCTACAATAGAGCACTTTGCTACAGACCGCAAAGCTTGTGATGTACTGGGAGAGTTCAAATAGAACTATTGAAGACCTAACAGGTTGGTCGAGTGGTCAGACCTTGACTACGAAAGCAAGGGTTGCGGGTTCGAATCCCGGTACGGGCAAATGTTTCGTGTAGTGAAGATAGACATTTGTACTCGAGGAATGGATGTAAGTATATAAACGTATTTAAGTATGTCCATTCGCCTAGTTTCCAAAGCACAGGCATAAGCTAACACATTTCTGTGCACAGATCGTAACTTAATTGAATCATCATTTTTAAAGATGCAAACGGAAGAATAATTTTGGGTTAATCTTAGAAATTATACTATCGAAAACCTTTTAAATAAACATTGGATTAAATAATTTTGTTCACGGATGGGTGAACAAAAAATTAATTAAACATATCTTACAAATGGCGGCAAATAAGCAAAAGTCCTTTCGAATTATTATATGTCCGAATAAATGATCTCGTCCATAAGGACGTTGGCGAATTGTTTCCCTAACGGATCTGGACGGAACGAATTAACTGGCTCGATGGCGCATTCGGTAGTGACCCTGCCCCATACGCCAAGCCTTGTGACACACAGGACAAACATTCGTATTATAAATACTTGTGTCTGTTCTGTGTCTGGGTGTTAATATCCAATATTTAAGTATATATTTGTAAAAACACTATTGATTCTGATATCCGTAACACAAGTGCTTAAGCTACTTACCTCGGAGTCAGATCAATCTATGTGATGACGTCTTCGGAATCCTAGGAACCTCTTTCGGCTTAGTGCGTCTCTACCTTAAGCAACAAATGGATCGAGTCCCAACGCCAATGTCGGGCTCCATTCGAATTGGTACAGTCAGCAACAGCAGCTGCACGTACGTTCTTATGCCCTAAGGAATAAAGGTGAAGTTAAGCTACTTTGTAGCTCAATACTGGATATTGCTTACTGTACTCATTAGCTTACGAAACCATTTCTTGTAGCTAGTTATCCAACGGGATAATGTAAGGGTCGTCAATGGATCGTTAAATCCAGGATCATAATAACCGTAGAGCGTGTATTAAAGGGTTATGAATCTCAAAGAAGCGAGTGAGGTGTATAAGGACTGTGTCATATGGTACCCGGTTCTCTCTGTCTACTCCGCTAAAGAATTGGCGTAAAATTTGTCAGTTTCTATGGTCATGGTCAAATTGGAATAATCTACATTTTTACATAAATACATAATAACATGCCCGCAATCCCTGAAGGGTTACGGTGAGACAGGATAAGCAGTAAGCTCTTTATATATGTATATAAAATAGTGCCGCTAATATCGATTGTCTATGGATAGCCTTACGATAGCTGAAGAAAATCGATAGTATCAATACTAAAACTATCGGTAAATAGCAATACTATCGATAGTTCAGCAGTGATCGAAACTATCGATACTATTGATGTCCTATCGATAGTATAGATGTTTGGCCGTTAAAGTATCGAATGCAAAACAGTAGATTTTTCGGCAACACTCAAATACAGGGTCATTTGTAAAACATCAACAATCTCGCAGGAGTATATTACTGAGATTATAAACAACAACGTTTGTTCTACGACTTCTCCTAAATCAACAAAAACAACAGCGTTCCATACTAAATGACCAAACAGCTGATGTAGTTTATATGATTTCTTTGTCCATATAAGAAAAATCGTAGAACCAATATTGTTGGGTATAATGTTAGTAATCTACTTCTGAGAAGTTGTTGATGTTTTACAAATGACCCTGTATATATGTCGCAGGCAGTTTGTATGATTCCGCATTTTACAAACGGCGTCGCCCGTTTAAAAACGCTCGCTGTTTTGAAATATACAAATTGCCTGCGACATATACATCTATTCAAAAATAAAAAATTGTGATTGTAACATGGCGCTGCGAACATAATGCTAGCTTGTTGCCTTCATAATCTCGAACCTAGCTCCCAAGACACCATTAGTCGTATTTAAGAACATTCCCAGTTTGATGTGATATTCGATAGAATGTACCAACCATGTTACTTGGAAAAATAGACTTAGAGTAAACCTATTTATTATTGATATTTAGAGCACTGGTAGGTAAATGGTAAGGATACGCGCCTTATTACCGAGAGGCGCGGGTTTAAACCTGATAACGTACGTCTGGATTTATCAAATCTATGTACGTATTTATACCACTAGCTCGGCGATGAGGGAAAACATCTTGATGAAATCTGCAAATATAAACAACTTTGAATTTGTAACTATGATCCAAATATTGTCTGGTTTCCCTATCTTAGGGTTATGAAGGTCAGATCGGCAGTCGCCTCAACGTAATTACCAGACTCGCTAAATCCTGGATCATGGTCTTAGTGAACCCCCCCCCCCCCCCCCCCTCCTTCGCTTCTTTGACATTCATTAAGTCCTTTCATACAGTCTCGTCGGTTAAGGGTGCTCTTTACCTGACCTTTTGTAACACTTTACCAATCTGGTCATGGAAAGTCTGTGTCTAGGTCTTCCCCTCCCGACGGCTCCATTTACACTTGCCTTATATATATCTTTAGTCAAACTTCTTTCATCCATTCTCTTAACATGCCCAAACCATCCAAGCATGCCTTTTTTAATCTTATTCACCACATCTTCTTTCACTTCACATCGTTCTTATTTCTTCGTCTCTTATTATATCAGTCAGTTTCACTACTATACACAATAATATAGATAATTCAATTCAATCTATTCCTGTCGGTCGGTATTAAAAGGCTGTGACGTCACGGGAGGGGCGTCAAATAACTTCCCGTCTGTATTAAGAGAGCTGCCTGAATTCTGATAACGGTTCAGGCTTTGACGCGGAACTGGTAAAACCAATTTCGTAGATGCGGTATTACTTTACGGTATTTTAATAATTCATACAAGTATTATACAAGCAAAGGTTTATTTATCTGTGCTTATCCACTAAGTTGTTGATGTGTTTACATAGATACCTATATTTCTTGATTGAAAAAATTGCGATTATATCTGTAAAATATAGTAGGTATAATAATCTTCCACGAAACGAATACTACTATAAAAGCGTTATTACTGACACTCTTTTTAATATTTAATCTTTAATGGTTATTAATAACGCAACCATAAAGTAACAGTTTAATTAAAAATAAAATGTAATTTAAATAGTTACCGTATATACAAACTATAATAGGTTCTTTATATGGCAATCTTATGCCGTAATCATTTCTCATTGCATACTTTTAATGATTTTATTATTTAACTTAGGCATGTACTTTAAAGTGCTTAATAATAATGTGTTATAACCCTTGTTCCGTCGTCATACAATTAGCGAATTAATATCGTAGTGTTGCGTTTCATAACTGATGTTACTGTATGAACTAAAAGATGCAGTAATGGACCGCAGCCATAGTACTAGCTGCTATGCGCACCGTGCCCACGAGTTTGTTCGTTTGACACCTCAAGGGCGATCAATCAGTTACCTCAAATACGCCGCAGGACGGACCTCCTAACCATCTGTCGCGAGTATCACAACCGAGTGCTCATCATAATTTAGATGCAACTCATCATACGAACTATAGCCGACTACTGAACCCCATCATCCCTCCGGAGCCCGTAGACCGAAGGTGGAAGGTCATCATCATCTCAAGGTACATGGGTGCATTGTATCCGTTACTTCGTACCTTTCATCGGAACATCGTGTTATAACATCGGCGGACTAATATCTTCTTTAACTATCGTGGTCCAGATGTAGTTGGAAGCCACTAATCGTTTTTCTATGTGTTTGGTGTGTATGCTACAACTCTTAATACTCATATTTTTTTTACTAAAACTTATTATGTGCTACATATGCTACAAAGTGAAGACATGATATTGGCAAAATTTGAAGAAACTTCGGAAAGACAAATCGTTTTAACAATCAATAATGCGTAAGTCAATCTAACTAAGCTATCAAATACCATATCCATATTATTCTTTCCTTAAGACTTTCTTACATTCAAGTCAGTTTTCAGTATCCCCTTATCTGGTGCCAACAAAAAGTTGAAGCAACATTCCCTTCGTAGGCCCTTCGTCGGCTCTGATTGATGAAAACGTTTATTTATTTGTCTTTAATGAAATCCGATATGAAAATGGCGAGTCGGGAACACTTTTGGGAATATCGAACGATATTATGGAGGTTTTAGGTAATGGAATCTTTAAATGACTAAAGAAAGATCTCGGAGTTTCGGCACATGCCCTATAAAAGGCCTACTTTCTGTGTTTTTGAAAATGTTTTCAAGTCTTATAAGGTCCTGTCCTATATTGGTCTGGGACGTAAAAATAATGTATCAACAGTGTTTCCTTGTCTAGAATATCGTAAAGGGGAATAATGTTTTATTAAGAACTAGCTTATGCTTGCGGCGTTGCTCGCATTGTACATCGATGAAACATAGCTTATGTGTTACTCTAATTTATAAGCTATACTATTACTGCTATACGGCCTCAGACCATGTGATTCACTCAGAGAACTGTTTAAAGAAATCAATATTTTAACACTAGCGTCACAATACATTTTAGATTGTATCATGTATGTTTACAAGAACATTCAGATATTCCCAAAAAAATCAGATACTCATTCTTTTAATACTAGAAATAGACACAGACTTGCTGTTCCAAATCACAGACTTAATAAGAGTGGTAATTCTTTCATTGGGTTAAGTATAAAAATATTCAATATGTTACCTCAAAATCTCATTGATTTACCTGTACATAAGTTTAAATTATATGTTAGAAATTGTTTGATTAAAAAGGGCTACTACAAGATAGAAGACTATTTAAATGATAAGAATATATGGTTAGACCCAGAATAGGCTGTTCGCCTGCACTGCTAAATTTACATTCACGTATAAATTGTAATAATAGACTTGGAATTTTAAAAGAGTACCTATCGAGTTTCTTGCCGGTTTCTTCTCGGTAGAATCTACTTTTTGAACCGGTAGATATTGATTTTATTCTGACGATTTATAAGTGCTTTATTTTAAGCCTACGTAAATAAAGACAATTTCATTTCATATTGTAAAGTTTCATTAAAATCCATTCAGCACTTTTTGCGTGAAAGAGTTACAAACATCCATACATCCATCCATCGACATAAACTTTCGCGTTTATAATATTAGTAAGATTAACTAATTTTACACAATTTTTCATCTAACTTTGCTCAATTTTTGGCTGGATGTGGGTTAAGAAGCTTGCTGCTTCTTGGAACTCTTTTTACCCCTTCGGGGATTGCGGGCATATTAATATTTGTAATCAGTAGATATTATTTAGTACTAGCTGTTTCCCTCGACTTTGCCCGCGTAGACTAATATTTATGTATTCTACAGAAACTGTGCATTTTTCCGGGATAAAAAGTAGCTTATATGTTATTTCAGACTATAATCTATCTCTGTGCCAAATTTTATCCATATCCGTTCAGCAATTTTTGCGTAAAGAAGTAACAAACATACACACAAACACACACTCACAAACTTTCACCTTTATAATATTAGTGTGATTACTAGACTACCAACCTCCATATATTCCAATTTCTAGTTCATCGTCTATTTATACAGCTTATTCAAGAGAAACTTTAATATTCAAAAACACATGTTAAAACTAGCTACTAGATATTAGTATCAAATATTCAGAGAGTATATTGAAAGTCGACTAGCATATGCTCTACATTCGGCGTCTTGAAAAATTGCTTGCATATTTTATAACAGACTGAATTTCACTCAAGCTATAGTGCGTTTGAAGATGAAATGTGTTTTACTTAACGTAGAGATAATGCTGTAAGCTTGTAGACGTATGTACAATGTAAACGTGATACAAATAACTATTAATATATGGCCGGTGATCGTTGATCTAATTAAAAAATTATGCATATGAAGTATTATTATACAGGGTCATTTGTAAAGCATCAACAACCTCGCAGGAGTAGATTACTGACATTATAAACAACAATATTTGTTCTACGACTTTTCCTAAATCGACAAAAAAACGGCCTAAACGACCAAACAGCTGATGTAGTTTGTATGAAAATTGATCACAAAATCGATGATCGATCGATTGATGAAACAAATTACCCTGTATATAAAAACCAATGTCGGTCTGGGAACCAAAAATACTTACAAATTGTAACCTTGTCTAGCGTTTTGTTAAACGTGACAAATGGCTTTTTGAGTATCTGATTATGTAGGCGACGACCTAGCTACAATTAACTATTTTCCATCTAACCCATCCCAAATAAGTTTTGGCTAAATGTGGTGCGACTAGCTTATTATTCCATGGACACTGCCTTCCCCTTCGGAGAAAACGAGCTTAATGATATAGTTTGTATACTACAGCCAAGCGATATCTATCTATGAATGTATGACTTATATTACTCAAAATAAGCACAGGTATGGGTTTTGGTTATGTGATTGGGTAGGCGACGAGCTAGCTACTTGTCATTACTTTTTCACAATTTTCCATCTTTTTCTTTTTCCACTGTCCCGTGTTGGTCTGGGAATTAAAAATAAAGTGCCAACTGTGTTTCTTGCCTAGCATGTCGCAAAAGGCGACTAATGGTATATCGGGTTTTGGGTATGTGATTGTGTAGGCGACGAGCTAGCTACTTGTCACTACTTTTTCACAATTTTATCTAACCCAGCCCAGTTTTGGTTTTGGCTAAATGCAGTTAAAGGGGCCTGCTGCCCCTTTGACTCTGCCTACCCGTACAGGGATTATGGAGGTGATGTTATGTTATGGTATAAGCATAAATAAGCACCAATATTATAATAATTTAATTCAATAACAAAAGACACACAAGTATGACAAATAGGCTTTGCCCGTATACAACAAAACATTAATTCCAACACATTCAGTTTCCCCTCCGTAAACACCCAAAGAACTATTTAAATTTAATCATTCCAAATACAGAAAAATTCCATTTCGCCGCAGAAATTCCAAGTGGTTGGCCTGGAAAATGTTGGAAACAAAAGAAAACTATTAACAGCGTTTACAAGCAATTTACACTCGGGCGAGATAAGGGCCCTTGTCCACTTCCCTCGTCCTAAAAGCGAGTCAGACAGATTGGCGTCGGGTGAGTTAAATTGTTGAGTGAAATGATCAAAATTTTTAATTAAAGTGCGGCTGATTTTCAGATGTTTCAGCACCTTTGAGAAATTTAATAATTATTTAGCTTGAAACAAAATGTAGCTTTAAATTATAAGAATAACTATAATATCTCCACTTATATTGTTCAATTCATAAAAGCTGACAGACATTTTTAAAAGATCTTGATAAGATTTCATTTTGAAATATTAATTAAGTATTATTACGGTTTTTCAATGCGTTTATTATATACAACACAACTATACAATAGTGCCTCTGGCACGAGATAGAATTTACAATATAACGAATACAGAGCGACATGTCCACTAGCCACGAGGCGCGAGCGGGACTGGCAGGCTGCGCGGCTGCGCAGAAACGCTTGCTTCTGAAAGCGCGGCGCGCGAAGGCGCGCGGGAAATTGGCGGCATACTTTTCCCGCGCTACAGTATTTAATTAGTTAAAAGCTAGAATAAATAGAAAGAAACACTCTAGATTTTTGCAAAATGACTGTTTAATAGAAAAAACAACATAATTTATGTATTAAAAGTTCGTTACATCATGAAACTCAGGAACAGACGAATCAATTTTCTCGAAAATTATTATAAAATATTTTAAATATCTATTTTGTTAAAACAAGAAAATGACCCCAAAAATGTTAACCGGTTTACATCAACTAGCAACATAATATCATATGCCTGCAAACAGCTGAGTTTTAGCACTAACTTCATGCCACTTCCTTAGCGGGGTAGGCAGAGAGTACCGACCGCCATATGGCACGGCCATTACACACTGTCTTCTTTAAAAAAAATAATACATTTCGGTAAAATGAAAACTTTTGAAAAAAGTTAAGTAAAAATAGCATATCATCATCTTCCTAGCGTTATGTCCCGTGCTTATACGGGGGCCGCTCCGACCGTGATCCAGTATATAACGTTGAAGCAGCTGCCGATCTGACCTACGTAACCCTAAGATAGGGGAACAAGACAAGTTTGGTTGGAATATGCAGGTTACATCACGATGTTTTCCCTCACCGCCGAACCAGTGGTGGATACCTACGTAGGTTTGAAAAATCCCGAGGTACGTGCCCGGGTTTACCCGTACCTCTCGGTTAAGAGGCAAAGAGTCCTTACCATTGAGCTACCACTGCTACTGTAAAAATAGCTTAAATAAGTGCTGAATAGACATAGAGCCTTAACAATCGCTCACAACGGTGGGGTTGTATGCAGCGCCCTCGCTGCGAATACAGTTTGTATGTAAATTGTGTCAGTCTGTCTGTCTGTTCGTCATGGCTGAGTGCGTCATGGCTGATATGCAAAAGGGGAGCTTAAACTATGTATGTGTGTTTGTAGTTTTCTATATGTAAAGGTATGATGAGTATTTCGCCATAGGAAAACATTTATACAAATAAATAAAACTCCAGTGAATTTGTATGGTAGGTTTATAAACGACAGGTTTTTTACTAATGGCATAAGAAAACTGAAAAGAAAATGTCGTCAGATATTTAAAAATAGAAGAAAAAAAAATACTGTCCCTCTATTTGTTCAGACTGATCTCTTGAGTTGATTAAACGTATTTTAACAAGACTTTCACTAGCTGATATCTATTATTAGAAATAATCACTTGAACTCCGTTTACTTCCGAAAAAAATAGGGGTAGGTAGACTCAAAAGGGCAATAGGCCCCTTTAACCACATTCAGCCAAAAACAAAACTGAACTGGGTTAGATGGAAAATTGTGAAAAAGTAGTGACAAGTGGCTAGCTTGTCGCCTACACAATTACATACCCAGACCAACATGGGTTAAATATTATATAGACGACGAAATTAAAACCAAAAGGTTTCAATTTTAAAATTAGAACTAAAAAAAACATTTAGTCAAAAAACAATGGAAAACCATGTCAAAGTCAAAGTCAAAGTCAAAGTCAAAATATTCTTTATTTATATAGGTTTCAAAGAAACACTTATAAATCGTCAAAAACTGTTAAAGAGATATGATTCTACCACCATGTTTACTTCTGCCAAAACCAAATGCATAGAACTCCAAACTTTGTTACATATCTCCCTAGAGCCTGTATGAGAGAAATAGACTATAATAAACCGAGATGCATTCGTGAAATCTAGTTAAACTGGGACTCCAGAATCCGCTTAATATAATCCTGAATTTCGTTTCGAGGTATGGGATTTCATAGCTTGTATGGAACTGTTTCAATTGAATTATTGTGAACTTTCACTAACTGTAGCAATAAAAGTAATTAGGCTACTTTGGAATTAGATCAATGTATTTAATGTGGTCTTCAAAATTGTATTAGGGCATCATTTTCAGATAAAAAATAAAAGTCAATATGGTCAATAATTGTCAATAAATGACAATATGGTTGATTTTTAATATCATCGCCTGTCTCTGTGGTGAGCTAGAATAGGCTATTTGACTAATTTCTGAAAACCATCGCACTATATTAAGTGATGTATGAGGACTCTAGAAATAACATTTATTTTAATTTTTGATAAGTATTTCATATAAAAAATTATATTTAAAAATACACTGATTATTTAAGCTGTCAAAACGCCTACTTCGGCAAAATGGCGTCGAGTGACGTCACACTTAGTACGAAGACATTGGAAGAAGGTAGAATCGTTCTCATTCGTTGGTTCAATTGAGTTTTTACCTGTAATTTACTAGAAAAAAATAGCTATAAAGCGCAGTGCCAGAGTGTAATAGTAGGGATTATAGTGATTTAACGAAAATTCCGATCGAAAATTTCCGCTGTCTGCTTTTAAAAAATCATTCACCATGATTATACAAGTGAAGTGCTACAAATAATGTACAATGATAGACTTAAAAATCGTAAGAAAACAAGGAACTCGAGCGTAAAGCAATGGCAGAACTGGTTGTTCACAGACGTCACAATCCATTCAGCCAATCACAACCGTTCTCGGTCACGTGGCTCGTACTTAAAATAAATTAATTTTATTTTGGGTTTTTTGGTGACAATATTCAATATTTTTTATATTTATTAATGGAAATCGCTGTTAAAATTCGTAAGGAATGCGGATGACAAAAAATAGCTCATTATTTTTCATACTGTCAAATAGCCTATTGTGAAAAAGTAGTGACAAGTGGCTATTGGCTATAGTCCATCGGCCACCTAACCCAAGACCCAGAAGTACCCAAAGGTACCCAACATACTTTTAGACAACATGTTGTGCAAGAAACTCAATTAGCACATTGTTTTTAAGTCCCAGATTGGTCTAGACCATTTAAAACCTATATTTTTTTTAAAGCGACATGCAACGAAATCCCTTGTTCCATTCAAAATAAAAATGTGGTAGAAGTTCAAGCTTAGCAAATTTTTAGTTACTCAAATGTATATCTGTAAACTATTTCATTTCACTACTCGTATCCCCTCGGACCGTATCATTCACTAAACTCCATTACCCACTTCATTCCATTGCCAAAGAAAACACAGTGATCCATTACAGCCTTCAGATTCCATTTTAATATTACCTGGAGACAATAAAATGATCTTTATGTGTCCATTTTGGGTGTACGAGCTTTAAAAGCAGTAAAAACGCAGGCAATTTTCGTCTCCCGACTGAATCAGTTGTTTATGCGAATAATAAAGTTTGCGATATTGGAAGAATCATTTGAAGTTTATTGTTTCACTAGCGAAACGGGTGGGTTTGGTTGAGATATTGCGGTTTTTTGCTGTGTGACCTAAATTCTGAGTGGCAGAAGCCCTGTGGATATGACAACCTTATTTCTAGTATTTTGAATGCAAGCAATGTGATTATGTAGGCTAAGAGCTAGCACTACTTCTTCACAAATTTCCAACTAACCCAGCCCAGTTCTATCACGTCCTTAGACAGTACCAGAGCTCAAGGAAGCCGCTATTCAAGAATGGGACAGGTTACCCCAAGATATGCTGTACAACTTGATCTTCAGCTTGCCCAGGAGGATCTCCGCATGTGTTCGTGCCAGGGGATGAGTTATTTTATATTTATTTTTGTTTCTATTAAATTCCTGTTACAATTACATTATGATTAATTACTAAATTTTTGATAATAAAAAAAATGATTTATATTTTTATTTCAAACAGGGTATTTATATTTTAAGAAAACGAACAATAAACAATTTTTCTAGATAAAGTTAAATAAAAAAAAAATCAAGCTGATATTAGCTTATTTTTTTGTGATCACTAACTTTTATTGATTTGATAGGTATGTATGTATGTAAGGGGCTTGCTGACCCTTTGAATCTGCCTATCCCCTTTGGGATTACGAGAGTGATGTTATGTTATGTGTTGAATACAATTATTAATTATTTAAGGTCCTATGTTGGTCTTAGATCTTAAAATAAAGTAGCAATGTATCGCTATGTAGAAATGTATGAGTTTTTTACCTAAAATTTCGTAAAGGCGACTAAAAGTGTATTGGGTATTGAGGTTGTGAAACGGTAGTTGGGTAGTACCCACTTGCTAGTGTACTTTTTCACAATTATGTATGTTACTTCAGAGCTGTGGATTTTGTTTTGGAATAAATTCTGCGGATGCCATGTCGCGGGCGTCTAGCCCGGGCAAACAGACTGCACCATATTAATTTATAAACATATAGTAAATAGGGGTAAATATAGATTGGCTACCCCTTCGGGAATTGTGGTATATATATTTACATGTGTTTATGTAGTCAATAGCAAGTTTAATAATAAGTAATTATTCAGAAGTTAAGCAACATTTATATTTTTAATTAAAATTTGTTTCACTAATATGTATAAAACTATTCTAATTTAATTTGTAAGTTTTCAATAATTCAAAAATAATGGCATCAAATATCTACATGTTACACAATTTATTTATTTATTTATTAGAAAACAACAGCGTTACAGTTAGTGTTGCATATAAAATATACGATATATTGATAAGACTAATAACAGGTTTTCCTTAAACTAAATTAATTGCACGGTGTTACCATGTAGCCAATTCCTATGAAGTGAACTTGGGTGTTATTGATCACCATTTTTAGTGAATCATCATCTTCCTAGCGTTATGTCCCGTGCTTAGACGGGGTCCGCTTAGACCATGATCCAGGATTTAGCGAGTCTGGTAATTACATTGAAGCGACTGCCGATCTGACCTTCGTCACCCTAAGATAGGGGAACCAGACAATTTTTGGATCATGGTTCCATTTTTAGTGAATACTAGCTGTGCCAGCGGTGTCACCCGCGTTTATGGTTAATATTATAAAGACTATTTCCGTCATACATGATTTCTATGTAACTTTAACCATTAAGGCTGCACACGCGACGGAAGCTTAAAAAATGGAGTAACTTCTCCCGTTTTCCCAACATTTCCCTTCACTACTCTGCTCCTATTAATTGTAGCGTAATAAAAAGTATACTTTAACCTGCCCAGGAGTATGAAGAATAATTGTACCAAGTTTCGTTAAAATCCGTCGAGTAGTTTTGTTTCTATAAGGAACATACAGACAGACAGACAGACAGACAAAAATTTTACTGATTGCATTTTTGGCATCAGTATCGATCACTAATCACCCCCTGATAGTTATTTTGAAAATATATTTCATGTACAGAATTGACCTCTCTACAGATTTATTATAAGTATAGATAAGAATTTTTAATAGGTTTAGGGCACTTCACTGGAATATTCTACAGAAACAGGCTAACGAATAAACAGACAAACCAAACTCCAAATATTCCAGCGGAACGTTTATTGTTTTCCACTTCTATTAATTTCTAATGGGCTGTTAAGAAACACTCGTTAGATTGCCAATTAAAAGGTTTTACGGGGAATCGAATTTCTATCCCGTCTTGTGCTCCAAATTAATGATCACTCAGTTTATTAATTATTATGTAATGCCGGGGCTGGTTAATAAAAGGTATTGTTCTTTATGGTAGCTAGGTTTGTCTCATGGTTTCACCCGCATAAAACGCTCATTATAATAAGTACCACAGCACTAGTGGCTACGCGTAAAATTTAAAAAAATATATTTTCTTACATAGTAATACATACATATAATTACGCCTGTTATCCCCGAAGGGGTAGGCAAAATCAATGGGGCAGCTTATCCCATTAAACGCAGCCAAGAATAAAAACTGGGTTAGATGGAAAATTAAAAAAAAACACAGAATTCTAATTTAAAAATAAAGATAGACTTCATTATTATTAATAACTAGCTGTGCCAGCGGTGTCACCCGCGTTTATGGTTAATATTATATAGACTATTTCCGTCATACATGATTTCTATGTAACTTTAACCATTAAGGCTGCACACACGACGGAAGCTTAAAAATGGAGTAACTTCTCCCGTTTTCCCAACATTCCCCTTCACTACTCTGCTCCTATTGATTGTAGCGTGATGAAAAGTATACTTTAACCTGCCCAGGAGTATGAAGAATAATTGTACCAAATCCGTCGAGTAGTTTTTGTTTCTATAAGGAACAGACAGACAGACAGACAGACAGACAGACAGACACACAGACAGACAGACACACAGACAGACAGACAAAAATCTTACTGATTGCATTTTTGGCATCAGTATCGATCACTAATCACCCCCTGATAGTTATTTTGAAAATATATTTCATGTACAGAATTGACCTCTCTACAGATTTATTATAAGTATAGATAAGTAACATTTGTCTCACTATACGCCAGTGAAAGTAACTATTGATTCAGCTATTTTGGAGATTACCGATACTTAATCGAGTGTCCTGTGGGAACTGATTTTATAATGTAATATGCTTGTAGACTGGCTCGATGGCGCATTCGGTCCTGTCCTACACGCCAAGAGCTGGTTTGATCCCCACCCAGGACAAACACTCGTGTGATAAATACTTGTGTTTGTTCTGTGTCTGGGTGTTCATGTCTAATATTTAAGTACGTACTTGTAATATACCACTGTTGAATCTGATATCCTTAGCACAAGTGCTTAAGCTTCTAGCTCGGAGTCAGATCAATGTATGTGATGTTGTCTGTTATTATTATTTATTTATTTACTTATATGACTTTGCATGCGTAGAGTTCGCTCTCATCTTCCTATCGTTATCCGCTTAGACCATGATCCAGGATTAAGCGAGTCTGGTAACTACATTGAAGCGACTGCCAATCTGACCTTCGTAACCCTAAGATAGGGGAACCAGACAATTTTTGGATCATGGTTACAAATCCAAAGTTGTTTGAATTTGCAGGTTTCATCACGATGTTTTCCTTCACCGTCGAGCTAGTGGTATAAATACGTACATAGACTTGAAAAATCCAGAGGTACGTGCCCGGGTTTGAACCCGCACTCCTCGGTTAAGAGGCGCGTGTCCTTACCATTGAGCTACCACCGCTCCTCCTCGCGTAGAGTTCGCTCTGATACTAATAATTCAGATACTGTGTTAAATGTTTTTTGGGACCTAATTTACCTAACAATGTACATGGGGAACATTAAAATAATTAATTTGTATGTAATTTATCTCATTGTTTTATGTCATATTGGTGAGGTGATAATTCCCAAATAATCCTCCGGAACTTCCACACAACGGTTTACAATTTCTTACCACTGGCAACAATGGACGTAAATCGTCCCAAATGGGATGTTATAGTCCAGTGGACGTAATAAATACTTTTAATCACCCACTGGCGCATCGGAAAATGACGTGCAAATAAATCGCAATAACACTTGGGGGGTGTCTACACTTGACGTGTTTGCAGCGACAACAATGAGAGTACTGAGTGAATCCCATCTTATTAATATTATGAACTTATTGTTCCATGTTGGTCTGGGACTTGAAAATAATGACACCTGTATTTCTTGCCTAGAATATCCTAAAGAGCGACTTAACTGTATTGGTTCGCAAGGAGAAAAGCAAGCCACTTTTCTACCATTTTTCATCTAATGCAATCATTACTCGATGTATAGACTGGCCAGTTGGTCGAGTGGTTAGAAGCCCTGGCCACGAAACCAAGGGTTGCGGGTTCGAATCCTGCTAGGGGCAAATATTTCGTGTGATGAACGTGGATATTTGTACTCGAGTCATGGATGTTTATATACGTATTTAAGTCTATCCGTTCACCTAGTATCCATAGTACAAGCATAAACTTAGTTTAGAACTAGGGAATTGTTGGGTCAGTCTGGAGAATTTATTTTATTTTTATTATTTAATATTTATCCGAAGGTGACAAAAGAAGGCATCAAATATAGAAATAATGTCTCGAATTTTATAACAAAATTTACTAAAAATTTTATTTTATGTACCTATCGATTAATAAAACTTGCAATTTCCCAATTTTCTTGTTCGTAAGTCCTGTCATTAAGCAACAACTGGACATATAAAATGGCAGCTAAATCACATTTGCATATCTGCCAATAAGCGCGTGTGTACGCCCCCTTACCGCGAGAATGGGATAATGCTCAAATGACCGAAACGCTTTAATGGTTTAAAGAAGAAATATGATACTAATAAAATAGTGTGAACAGTTCGCTTAAATTGAGCGTCGCCCTCTGACATAAAATAAAAAAAACATTTTTATTGTTTAGACTAGGGTCAGTACAGAAGAAAGTTCTTGACATAATTATTGTGGCAGAACTACGTATACATAGGCTAGGTCGTCTCTATGGGACCGACAGTGGGAGGCACAACATCGACCAACGCCGCACGAGGTGAGCCGCGTCGTACACGCGCACCTCCGGAGCTGCCGTATAGCCCAGACAGTGGGGATACCAGCTCCTCTGGAACTGCGCATCGGGAGGCCATATTGAGATTTGAGTCCAAGCCCACGAGCCGTAACCCTCTACGGCTCGTGGGAGTTTCCCCAATGAAAAAAAAAGTCGTCTCAACCGGGTAAGGATCACCCTCTAACAAAAAATTGGCACAAAATATCAGCACTTACCCTATTATTTCTCATGATAAGTGAGAGTGCCGGAGGCTTAACTCCCTGAAAATTCAGCAACACATCAACAAAATTATATGTTGACGCTATTTATATTTAATTTTGTAAAAGAAAGGTTTTACTGTCGTAAAATCTTATTGATTCATAATGAAAAAAGTGTCTCGCATATAAAAACTCTTCACACTTATCGGCCCCACTGCTGTGCGCACACTTTTCCGAGTCACGAGTGAGCGAAACGACGTACGCGCAGATACCCTCAATACAAGCGCAAATCCACATAACAACTATTTTATTGGTCAGTCTGGTTCTAATATAGAGGCTAGGGTTATAGGCGTAGCGGAGTCTAACACTATCCATTGTGAACCTAGGCACCTAACTAGGAATTAATTAGCTGCATTATGTTAGATAATTCTTACTTCTAAATTATCTTACTATGAGAATCGTCCCGCGGTTTCACCCGCATAGTTTCCATTCCCGTGGGAACGCGGAGATATAATTTATCCTATGTTACCTACTCGCTGATAAAGTTTACATTTGTAAATTATTTTTTTAATCGGTCCAGTAGTGTCAATGCAAGCAAATAAACAAAAAAACAAATATAAACTTAAATATGGGATATTAGCACCCAAACACAGAACAAACACAAGTATTAATCATACGAATATTTGTCCTGGGCGGGGATCGAACCCACAATTCTTGGCGCATAGGGCAGGGTCACTACCGAATGCGCCATCGAGCTTGTCAAAGAAGAACTACAGTATGTCGCAAAGGGTTTAAATAAGACCTTTACCTTAGACTTAACCCAAACTAATATTATAAGCGCAGAATAGCTTTATACTCTGCTTTATACTGCCCAGCAGCACGATAGTATATTTTGGGTTCGATCGCCACCCAGGACAAACATTCGTGTGACGAATACTTGTGTTTGATCTGTGTCTGGGTGTTAATATCCAATATTTAAGTATATATTTGTAATACCACTGTTGTTTCTGATATCCGTAACACAAGTGCTCAAGCTACTTACCTCGGAGTCAGATCAATGTATGTGATGTAGTCGGATATTTATTTATTTATTTATTTACTATCATATCCAATTAAAAATGATTCACACCTTCAGCCTATCCCTTAGACCACCCCCAAGGGCTAGCACAGATACGAAACTCATAAAACACAACAGCCCTGGATGGCAATAAAACGCAGAATCCTAAGGAACTCCATATTACATAAATCGGAGCCCTTTTATTCTCCGACGGAGACTCTTCAAACTCGAGGGTCCTGGCATGCCGTTGGGGTTCAGCTGAATAGACGAAACAAGAAACACTGGGTGGGAATGAGTGTTAGCAAATTGATTTAGTTCTTGCGAGGCGTGCCTTTTTGGGAACAAAGAGATTTGTATGGAGTTTGTAAGATTGATAAATGTTTTATGGGTGGATGGAACAAAGTTAGAGAATGCATGCTTTTTTTTAAATGGTTGGATTGAATTGTTGGATGAGTGTTGTTGCAAACTTGGGTACTTATTTACTTTTGCATTTGACAAATATCAATTGAATATTTGTACCACATTCGGGATGAAGAAGATAAATATTTTTGAGATTCTTGTAATAATTGTAAGTCCTAGACCAATTGGACATCAAATTTGGATATTTATTATATAGACTAGTCCGTTGGTCGAGTGGTTAGAGACCCTGGCCACAAAACCAATGGTCGCGGGTTCGAATCCCGCTAGGGGCAAATGTTTCGTGTGATGAACATGAACATTTATACTCGGTTCATGGATATTTATAAACGTATTTAAGTTTGTCTATCCGTTCACCTAGTATCCATAGCACAAGCATAAGCTTAGTTTGGAACTAGAGAATTGTTGTGTCAGTCTGGAGAATTTATTATTATTCTTTATATTTATTATTTATTTATTGATCTATATAAGTTGCACCAAAGATAATAGCAACTATAAACAATACAATACAATATTTTTATTTTTGACTGGCTCGATGGCGCATTTGGTAGTGAACCTGCCCTTTGCGCCAAGTGTTATGGGTTCGATCCCCACCCAGGACAAACATTCGTGTGATGAATATTTGTGTTTGTTCTGTGTCTGGGTGTTAATATCTTATATTTAAGTATATATTTGTAATACCACTGTTGAGTCTGATATCCGTAACACAAGTGCCTAAGCTGCTTCGCTCGGAGTCAGATCAATGAATGTGACGTTGTGGGATATATTATTTATATTATTATTTATTTATTTGTATCATATGTACAAATTGATGTCTATGATTTTCCCTTAACTACATCATTTTCATCTTCCTAGCGTTATGACCATCCTTAGTAAGGGTCCGATAAGACCATAATCCAGACTTTAGCGTATCTGACAATTACATTCAAACTGATCATCTCACCTTGGTAGGGAAACTAGACAAATATAATTATAGATGCGCATCCATAGCTTTTTAAATGTGCAGGTATTCTTACAATGTTTTCCTTCACGGCCGAGCAAGTCGTATATACTTATAGGTTCAATAAAATTTTACGAAGGTACCAGCTAGGTAACAATTTTGTACCTTATATCTGCGTTGTTGGAAAACATCATAAACTATAGTACATACATTAACATAACATCACGCCCATAATCCCCGAAGGGGTAGGCTGAGTCAAAGGGGCAGCATGCCCCTTCAACAACATTCAGCCAAAAATAAAGCCGGGCTGGGCTAGATGGAGAATTGTGAAAAAGCAGTGACAAGCGGCTAACCTGTCGCCTTCACAATCACACACCAAAGCCCCCATATACAATTAGTCGCCTTTTACAACATGCTAGGCAAGAAACACATTTAGCATATTATTTTTAAGTCCCAGACCAACATGAGACAGTGGGTTATTATTGTTATTGCTACCATAAGCAATGTAAAGAAAATGTTCCAAATGTCATTCCAGAAAATGGAGGTGTAGTCAGCTTTATTTGATAAATGACTGAGGGATTATTAAATTATACTAAGGATTTTTTTGTAAGCTTGGACGGGATTGAGCGTTGCAGGAAAATATTACAGTTCCTTCCCTCAGTAATATTGGCAAATTGGCAATACAATCGTTCACGAAGCTGTTGATTTATTAATATTTTTAATTTTCGACGTCGAATTTAAGGAAATGGCGATGAAGATAGATGATTTTTTGTTTGTAAGTCAGCATAAATCGTAAATATTTGTAAGATGTAATTGTTTAATGCGTTTTTTTTAAAGAACGTAGTCTTCAACAGGTTGTCTTTAATCAACCATTATGTGGAAACGTCAATCTTAATTCTTATTAAACCCGTAAAGTAACTCTGTACTTACTTATACCATCAGTTCTTAAGGCTTTTTTTTCTCTATTATAAAAAAATATTTTTTTGGTAATGTGTAAACCGCATTTTAGACTACTCTTTTACCGACAAAAATATAAATGCTGCCGGACATACGACTATAAACAGTCCAACCTATACCTACGAGCGGACGGCAGAAATAAGTAATTTCTAATTTCTTATCCCAAATTTAAAAAAATAAACTTTAAACATGTCCACCCCTCTATCTTTGTCAAGCAAAGACATTGTTAAGAGGCAATTAAAATGACGCTAAGCGCCAATCAATGCAAACAGCGTTGATTTGTGTAACAAGCGCCGTAGGAGTGACGTAAGAAAATATTTCCTGACGGGAAGGGGATTGACACACAGGAAATTTGACACAAATAAACAGCCTGCCTGACAGAAAGTAGCAACGAAGCCTCTGTCATATTATTGTTGATTCTGATTTCCATAAAATCCTCCACCAAATGTGCCATAAATACTAATCAGAAGGTACCAGAATGTGCAGATTTTACCATCCCCTGTCAAAATAGCACAGTCTCAGAAACACTTACTATCTCTCTCCCTGTGTAGTCCAAACACGTTGTGAACATCCCTCTTCCTCTTTATGGTACAAAGACATTGTAAAGAGGCAATTAAAACGACGCTAAACGCCGCACAAGGCAAACGGCGCTGATTTGTGTTACACGCCGCGGCGCAAGAGTGGCGCAGGAAAGTGTTTCCTGGCGGTAAGGGGACTGACACACAGGACATTTCTTTATACCACTAACAATGGCAAACATACATACAGCCTATCTGATAGTAAGCAGAATGTAGCCTACTTTCGTTGGTTCTAACTAACTAAACTTCACGCCACTTCCCTCCTAATTTCCATTAAAGCTAAGCCTAACCTTTTTTTTTTTTTTTTTTTTTGACGCGGGTAAATGCGTTACGCACCGTCACCCTGCCCGGGGGGGCAGGGTGGTGTGTGGGACTCCCGGGGGCCTCTGGAATTAAAGGCCCCTGCTCCGGCCAGGGATGGAAAATGGCCGGGGTATACCCACTAAAACCCCGCGGTACCCCTCATCGCTCGAGTGGAGGGGAGTCATGGGCGTTGGCATAGCCTTTGCTTCCACAACCCCCTCCAGCGACCGGCCCGCCCTACACGGCGGGCACCACTAGCCCCCCCCCCGACAGGGGGGGCGACGGGAATAGCCGGGGGTACCGAGCTATTCCCGTCCGGCGGCAGCGGAGACGCGTGCAATGCGGGCGGTGGTGCCCCCGCACCGGCCGCCCGCGTGTCTCCGCTAGGAGGGACGAGGCTAAGATGTTGGCGCCTCGTTCGCCCCCTCCTACGCCTGCGGAGCGGAGGCGCGAGAGGATCGTCCTCCCGGCCCCGCTCCGCCGCCTCCTTCTGCGAGATGACGTCCTCGCAGAAGGAAGCGGTTGCCGCCCAGGCACTCGCGCTCCGGAGCATTTGCTCCACTAAATTAGGGAGCGCGAGATTTGGCCCTACCACAGCGACCAGTGCGGCCCGTTGTGCGGCCCACGACGGGCATTCCTGAAGCGTGTGCTCCGCCGTGTCCGTTCCCGCGCCGCAGCCATGGCACCGCGGCGACTCCTCCCTCCCGATTCGGTGCAGGTACGAGCCGAAACATCTGTGGCCCGTCATTACCTGCACCAACCGGAAGGAGAGGAAACCGAACTTCCTATTCAGCTAGCTATGGAAGGCTGGCACCAGCGCGTCGAGTGTGCGTCGACCAAAAACAGCGGCAGAGAGGTTCGCCGCCCAGGTCTGTATGAGGACCTCTCTTGCCTCTCTGCGGATCGCTTCTCTCTCCGTTCCACAGGGACGCTCCCCGTTGGCTCTTCGCTCCGCCACCCAGCTGTATACCCTGGCCTGCACCTTTGCTTCAAGATCCCAAGGGGGGGTGCCGGCCAGGGCGCACGCCACGTCTGTGCCTACCGTGTTATAGGCACGGGCCACTCTCAGAGCAATGGCCCTTTGGGGCCTTCTAAGGTGTTGGGCGTTCTCCCTCCTGCTGAGGGAGTCTGCCCATATTGGGGCCCCGTAAAGGGCCATGCTTTGCAGGACTCCAGCGTACAGTCGCCGGCAGTGCACCCTCGGCCCGCCCAGGTTGGGGAGCAGCCACCCAAAATATGAGGCGGCCTTCAGTAGTCGTGGTGACAGCTGGCGGAAATGCGGGCCAAACTGCCACCGACTGTCCAGGATTAGGCCCAGATATTTCATCTGGGCCTTCACTTCTACGCGGACACCCCCGACTAGGATGTGCGCGTCGGGGGGACGGCGATGCCGAGGCCCGTGGAAGAGAATGGCCTCGGTCTTCTGAAGTGCCACTTTTAGGCCCAACATTTCAATCCGCCTGGCAACAAGACTTCCGCCGCCGGCGGCCAAGCAAGACACATCTCTGTAGTTCTTCCCCCGGGCTGTGACAAGAGTGTCATCCGCGTAGCAGATGACACTCATGCCCGGGAGGAGAGCGCCGCGCAGAAGCCAGTCAAAGCCGATGTTCCAAAGCAGAGGCCCTAAGACTGACCCCTGTGGAACACCGGCTTCGACATTGTGACCCCGAAGATTTCCGTCCCTGTCAATGTAGGCCACTTTTCTGTCCGCCAGATAATCAGCGAGGAGAACCTGCAGATATTGGGGCACCCCATGAAATTGGAGCGCCCTTAGGATCGTGGTTTGGGGGATGGTGTTGAAGGCGTTCGCTATGTCGAATGAGATAGCCAACAACACCTCCCCCCTTTCCATTGTTTCCGCCACCAGCGTCTTAAGTCGCGACAGGGCGTCGATCGTCGAGCGCCCTGTGCGAAAGCCATATTGGGCCTCCGAGAGGTCCGGACCCGTCTCCCGCAGGTGTGTGTTGATGCGGGAGGCAACCACTCTCTCGAACAGCTTACCGACCTCGTCTAGCAAGACTATGGGCCGGTAAGCTGATGGTTCATCCGCCGGACGCCCCTCCTTGCGCAAGAGGACCAACTGGCCCTCTTTCCACGGTTCCGGAAACCTCCCCGACGAGAAACATAGGTCGAAAAGGCTCCGGAACCTCGTCTCCATCTGGGATATGGCCAGTGAGACCACCCTGGCCGGAACCCCATCAGGGCCCGGTGCCGTCTTTTTGGCACGGAGACAGAGTGCCGCCGTGCCAAACTCTGTAGCGGAGACGGCTGGAGCATCCAAACTGGGCCCCTTTGAGGTGGGAGGCCCATGGGTGGAGGGGAAAACTCAGTGTAGCGAGGCGGGAACAGGGCCCGAACGATGCTCTCCAGCAGGGTGGGCTCGAGGACCTCGGTGAGGGGGGGACCGATGGGGCGCAGCTGGTTTCGCGCAGCCCTGTATGGTCTCCCCCACGGATCCTGATTTAGGTCCTCGAGCGTCTCGGCCCGACCCCTATCCTTGGCGGCCCCAATTGCGGATTTGAGGACCCGCCTAGCCTCCGAGTATGAAGCATACAGGCGGGCCTCATTTTCGGGGTCCCTGCGTCGACGGCGTCTGCTTCGCGTGTACGCCCGGCGGGCGGCGACACATGTGGCTCTAAAGGCCGCTATCTCCTCCGACCACCAATATACCGATCTTCGGGGGGTGGGGCAACGGGACCGAGGCATGCTAGCATTGCATACCTCGGTCAAAGAGTGCCTCAAGTTAGTGGCTGCGGCGTCTACGTCCAGACCGGTGAAGGGAGGCGCGAGCCAGTCTTGGACGAACGCGGCCTCCCTTGCGATTTCCCTATTTAGGCGTGTTAGTGCCCACCTCGGGAAGGCGTCCCTCGAGTTGCCCGATCCGGGCGCTCCAGCGGAGCCCTGGTTGGAGACCGACCACCTGATATATCGGTGGTCGGAAAGGGTCTCCACCAGCTCCACTTTCCAACCCCTCACACGTGCGGCTAAGGCAGGGGTGGCGAACGATACGTCCACCACCGATCCCCTCTGCTGTCGCACGCACGTGTGAGTTGTCCCCCTATTTAGGAGGGACACGCCAACGGAGACCGCCCATGACTCCAGCAGTTCACCCCGCCTATTACAGGCCGTGGCTGGATTACCCCAGGTCACGGCCTTGGCGTTGAAATCGCCAGCCACTAGGGTCTGGCGAGGAAAGCAGCGACGCACCACTGATGCCAGCAAGGACAAGAGGTCTGAGAACTCCTGGAGTGACCGGCTGGGGGGGGAATATACTCCTATGATGGTGATCTCCCCCCAATTGCCAGCCACATATCCAGTGCCTCTCTCGACGAGTGAGAGGGGAGGGGAGTCGTTGGAGACTCGCCGGACCAACGCCACTGAGCCGTTCCTGTCGCTCAACCAGTGATCAGGAGTCCAATACGGCTCAGCGACGACCGCCACGTCCGTCAACCACTCGGCCATTGCCTGGGACAGCATGTCCTGGGCAGACCGGCAGTGGTTGACGTTCGTCTGGAGGAAATTGCAGTGACTGTGTCTAGGCATTGTCAGTCACTGCAATCTCCATTGCCGAAACTTCGGCCTGCGCAGGGCGGATCGGTGCCGGCGCTTTGCCCTTCTTGGTAGGGGGGGAGCAATTCTTTCCCCCCATTACGTGGCCCGAGGGCTTCCCACTGTCCGCGCACACGGCGCAGTGCACTTTGGCGTTGCAGGACGCGATTTTGTGTCCTGCCTGGCCGCATCTATAACAAAGCTCCGCCCTCTCGGCTGAGGACGGGCACAGAGCACGCGTATGGCCGAGGGCGAAGCATTTGAAGCATCGCAGTGGCGAATCTTCCATTGCCTTCACCGATGCCGACGAGAAGCCCACGAGGAGCCTCCGACCTTCCAGAACCAATTTGGCCGCGGTGATGGGGCAGTGCACTCGTATCGTGCCCACTTCGCCACGGCCAGGACGAATTTCCCCCGCTTTGATATCGGCCGGGCTACAGCCTCCGATTTGAGCGACCTTCTGGACGACCTCCTCTTTTGATACGGAGTCGTCCAGGTCCGAAATGGCTAGGCTCACGCACTTTTGTGGCCTAGTCACCCTTACCGCCTCGGGCACTACCTCTCGTAATTTGGCGGCGAAGGTGTCGGCCAACTCCGCGCTTATGGCCCCCGGAAACTCAAACTTGCGGGCCCCCGTTTGAGTTAGCCGACAGCGGGCCGGGCCAAGTTCTGTGGCATCCATTTTGGCCCTGGCATTTCGCAGGACCGTTTCGTACGTTTCCCCTTGTTGTTGGGCCTCCGCAGTGAGGGTAACAATCACTGCGGCGGACTTGGGGACGACCAGCTTCTTCTTTTTGGCGCTTTGCACGGCCGCTGGGGTAGGCTTCGCAGATGATTCTGGCTTGGAAGCCTTTTTGTTTGCAGCCCCAGATGGTGGGTTGCGTTTGGACGACTTCTGGGCCGGGGTAGGGGCAGGGGCAGAGGCAGCAGAAGATGACTTCTTGCCCTTGCCCTTGCCTTTGCGGACTACTATGGACCACCCCTCGTTGGCAGGGGTGGTCGAGGGCAAAAGGGGGTCTTCCGTTAAACGTGGAGGTGGGGCCGTTGGAATTGGCTCCACTGTTGTTGAAGGCCCCGGGGGCGACGTCGAGATAGGCGCCGTGGGTGTCCTGGGCGCCTTTTTCCCCTTATGGGTCTTAGGGGGGTCCGGGACTTTAAAGGGGCCTTTTAGTCTTTCGAGGACCACGACCGGCTCCTTGGCGCGGTCCGCTGCGAGTGGCGGGCGGATGCGTCTTTCTGAATTGAGCCGATCCTCAATCCCGTCGAAGAGGGCGCGCGTGAAGGCCCTCTCCTCCATCCTGAACTTGTGCAGGATGGCTTCCACCTCCGAAGGCCCACCCTGCACCGCTGGACTCGTCCGAGTTATGGGGACGACTTCCCCTGTCTCCATCGGCGACGACTGCGGCTGCGACATGCCACCAACATTCCCAAAGGAGGCACGCAATTCTGCGACCTCCTTTTTTAACTGATTCAGTTCCGACTGCAGGCGATTATTTGTGGCCTGTAGTCGGACTGTTTCTTCCGACGCGTTGCGTTTCGCTATCTCATCGAAAATGTTCTTCAGGTTAAGGGCACGGTTTTTAAACTCCTTCTGGAACGTGCCCTTAAGATTTGAGGACTTGGACGCCAACACGATAATCTCGTTGGCGTCCTCTTCCGCCAGTCTCTGCAATTCCGGCACGGGGAGGTCCTCATAGTTTGTGAGGGCGACTCCGTAGCCGGCTTTGGCTCTTGCTGCTCGGGTTAATTTGTCCCGGGCGAGAGACTGCTCTTCGAGCTCTAAGCGTAGCTTTTCGCGCTTCTCGGCGTTGACTTGTTTTTGCGCCTCCGCGCGACCAACATAATGTGCCGTTGTTGCGGGGCGACCACGGCTTCGTTTCGCCTTCGCTACGGGCCGACTGTGTGTTGAGGGGGGGTCCGAACATGACCCTTTATCCTCCTCTCCGTGGGGGCGCTTCTGCGCCTCTTTTACGTACGCCGACCTTGTGGATCGCGACGAACGTTCCGACGTGTTTGTCAGGGTGTCCGACTCTGAGTCCGAGACACCAAAATCGTCCGGATCAAAGAACCGGCTCCCGCTAATGATCGGGGAGGCCAATGACGACCTGCTCCCGAACTCCGAACACGGTGCAGATGCACCGATCACCGCGCCCGAAGGCGCACCGACTTCCTCGTCCACGACATCAATCTCCTGCACAACGTCTTTAGGGGGGTTTTTTAAGTTTGAGAAATCCATAAGTGTTCCCACGAGTACAACGGTTATTAGTCCACCTGAGTAGAGCCGAATGCTCAGGTAACCCTATATACTGAACGGGGGCGGGTGGCCCCGTCAGTTGGCCGCTAGCTGGCAGACCCTAACCCGGCCTACCTCCTCCTACGAAGGCGCCGACGCCGCGAGAACCACAACGTCGGACCTTGGGGGATTTTTTATGGTGGTTGTCTCCACTTGGCCCGGCCAATTAAGGCAAGGCCACTACCCACTCGACGAACCGCGAGACGTGACCACGACATCCGACGAGTGGGCAGCTTGCCCGACGGTGACCGAAGTCTACCCACTAACCGCAACACTGCAGCTAGTGGGCCCGCCGCGCCGCGGAGTTACTCCGCCATCCCACGCTGCAAGAGCACCTGTCACAAAACTGACACCGACTCGAAAGTGGGCGCACAAAAGCACCCCCCACTGGGTGCCGCAAACAATGCGGCCGCGGGCCAAGCCCGCCATCCCACGCCGCACGGAGGCGGCCACAACGAGGCGAGAGAGCGCGTGGGCACTCTCCCCCTCAAGGGTTTTGGTTCGCGCCGGACAAGCCGGTACCCCCCATATCTGGGGGGCGTTCCCCTATCCACCGCCCGGGGGACGCGTCCGGTAGCGGATCCCTAAACCGCCCCGGAGCTAAGCCTAACCTAACCTAACCTTGGTAGCTCAGGTGAGCCATCATAAACTTAGCCATTTCTTATTTTTAAAACTAAATGTGCCCGCGGTTTTACCCGCGTTTATGATTAATGTTATATAGCCTTCCTCGATAAATTAACTACCTATATAACATAAAAATAATCTTTAATTCGGACTAGTAGTTTACGAGATTAGCGCGTTCAAGCAAACAAACTCTTCAGCTTTATATATTAGTAAGTAAGTATAGAAAAGTGACAAATAAGCATATAGCTTGCTTGATAGTTAACAATTAAAGAGCCTGTGGGGTACTTTCATTTATTCTTATTTACATAAATCCTCTATCGAAAGTTACATCTCTACTTTTTAGAAAGTATCAAAATATGCATACTTAATCACGGTTTGGCGGTCGCGCCATAGCTAGGGGTATAAACACGTACAGATTTTAAGAATTCATAGGTACTGCTCGGGTTTGAACCCACACCCCTCGGTTATGAGGCCCGTGCCCTTACCATTGAGCTACCACTCTAGCTCAGTAATAATGGACAGTCACAATTTTTACTGAGCTACCCTGTCTATAGATACAAATACAGTGTAAACTCCCCACCAAACCACCCCTAGAAAGAAAGTAAGGGATGCTCTATTTAGCGTCCACTGAAATTTATGGAGCCAATGAAACCGACACTACTGCCAGCCGGAACTATAAAACTACCTTGTACGGAGTTGTAACATTTTAAACAGGAATAAAGGTTGTTGCTCAAACAAACTGTGGTGCAATACGAGCATGTTTTGATTTACCTTCAGTAAGGAAAGGTTAGATGGTAGTAAGTTTTTTATGATTTTAAACTTTCGCGTTGCGTTATTACTAGAAATAATCCTACATGAATAAATGTATGTGTCTAGTCTCGTTATTTATAGCTCGGTGGTAGCTCAATGGTAAGGACACGCGCCTCTTAACCGAGGAGTGCGGGTTCAAACCCGGGCATGTACCTCAAGATTTTAAAAAATCTATGTACATATTTATACCACTAGCTCGACGGTGAGGGAAAACATCGTGATGAAACCTGCAAATTCAAACAACTTTGAATTTGTAACCATGATCCAAAAAAATTGTCTGGTTCCCCTATCTTAGGGTTACGAAGGTCAGATCGGCAGTCGCTTCAATGTAATTACCAGACTCGCTAAATCCTGGATCATGGTCTAAGCGGACCCCGTCTAAGCACGGGACATAACGCTAGGAAGATGATGATGAGTCTCGTTATTTATAGGATTATTTCTAGTAATAATTCTTTGGCAAGCAATACTTACTTACTCTATAAATTCCATCCAACCCAGCCCACTGTCCCATGTTGGTCTGGGACTTAAAAAGAATATGCCAACTGTGGTTCTTGCCTAGCATGTCGTAAAAGGCGACTAATGATAGGTATATCGGGTTTTGGGTGTGTGACAGGTAAGCCGCTTGTCACTGCTTTTTCACAATTTTCCATCTAACCCAGCCCGGTTTTATTTTTGGCTGAATGTGGTTGAAGGGGCTTGCTGCCCCTTCGACTCTGCCTACCCCTTCGATGATTATGGGCGCGATGTTATGTATGTATGTATGTATGTATAGATTCCTATTCGGATTAATAGGAGGGAGTGACGTAGGAAATTCCTTCTTATTTGCGAATTGTAACTTGTTGATTTTGAACTTTAATAAAAGAATATACAAACTGTGTTTCTCACATAGCATGTCGTAAAAGGCGATTTATGGTTTATGAGATTTCTAGCGTTCAGTTCTCTTTGCCTACCCAACTAAGGACGTAACGTAAAGGTTACTTAGTTAGATTTCTGGTACCATCAAGACGAATAGGCAATACCTGTAAAGTTTCAATCATGACCCAATTTAAGTAAATTTTTGCTGCTTCTTAAATTGCGAAAACTTTAAAGTACAATGCAACAAGCTTCAATGTACCTTGGTCTAAGCGGACTCCGTCTAAGCAAGGAATAACTCAAGGAAGATATTGATAAGAGTTCTATGACCTTTGGATGGCTTACCCCCTGCAAAGTCGGCAATGCACCTCTGCTTCTGTTTTAAATGTCCATAGGCTATGGCAGCGTTTCTCAAAGGCGGGTACGCGAACCCCTAGGGGTTCGCCATTCGATCATAGGGGGTTCGCGGGAAAATTTACGTAATGGAGGATGAACGACTGACCCGTACGACTCGCTTGTCGGCGGGCGTGCTGAACGTACTGTCTGATCTGAACCTTCTCTAAGGTGGGGGGTAAGTCAAGGGGTTCGCCGTCCCCTGGAGAATTTAAAAGGGGTACGTGAAGCCATAAGTTTGAGAAATCCTGGGCTATGGTAACCGCTCAACATCAAACAAGCCGTATGTTCATTTCGTTTGCCTTCTAGGGTAGTAGAAGTAGGCTATACAATAGTACTACGAAAACAACTCTTATTACGTACGGCATACGGGCGGTCTCAAGGTCAACATTTATAGTCTGATGTGCCGCCGCGTATACATAAAAACTCCAAGATTACAAGTACCAAGCTACTAGCGGGAGGTATCGCACAAGTACATAGTGACGATTGCAAATGGGACTGATAACGAGGGATTATGGAGAGGGCTTTATAAAAATGTATTTTTATTAAATTATGTTGGTCTGGCATTTAAAATACAAATAAATAAATAAATATCAGACTACATCACATACATTGATCTGACGCCGAGGTAAGTAGCTAAAGCACTTATGTTACGGATATCAGAAACAACAGCGGTATTACAAATATATACTTAAATATAAGATATTACCCAAACACAGAAGAAACACAAGTATTCATCACACGAATGTTTGTCCTGGGTGGGGATCGAACCCACAACTCTTGGCGTATAGGGCAGGGTCACTACCGAATGCGCCATCGAGCTTGTCATAAAAAAAATTAACATAACACACAACATAACCATATTCAGCCAAAAACAAAACTGGGCTGGGTTAGATGGAAAATTGTGAAAAAGTAGTGACAAATGGCTAGCTTGTCGCCTACACAATCACATACCCAAAACCCGATATACCATTAGTCGCCTTTTACGACATGCTAGGCAAGAAACACAGTTGGCAAATTCTTTTTAAGTCTCAGACCAACACGGAACATTTAGAGATTACAGCAACTATTTTCCTATTCGACAAGCTCGATGGCGCATTCGGTAGTGACCCTGCCCCATGCGCCAAGAGTTGTGGGTTTGATCCCTACCCAGGACAAATATTCGTATGATGAGTACTTGTGTTTGTTCTATGTCTGGTTGTTGACTGAACATTGACTGGACCGTCGGTCGAGAGATCAGAGACCCTGGCCACGAAATCGAGGGACGCGGGTTCGAATCCCGCTAGGGGAAATTTTTTCATGTGATAAACATGGACATTAGTACTCGAGTCATGGATGTTTATAAACGTATTTAAGTATGTCTATCCGTTCACCTAGTATCCATAGCACAAGTATACATGCTTAGTTTGGAGCTAAGAAATTAGTGTGTCAGTCTGGAGAAAAAAAATACTTAATTAGAGTTACAAATATAGAAACCATACATACATAATATCACGCCCAAAATCCCCGAAGGGATAGGCAGAGTCAAAAGGCAGCAGGCCCCTTTGACAACATTCAGCCAGAAACAAAACTGGGCTGGGTTAGATGGTAAATTGTGAAAAAGTGGTGACAAGCGGCCAGCCTGTCGCCCACACAATCACACACCCAAAACCCGATACACCATTAGTAGTCTTCTACGACATGCCAGGTAAGAACCACAGATGGTACATTCCCAGACCAACATGGGACAGTGGGCTGGGTTGGATGGAAAGTCATGAAAAAGGAGTGACAAGTGGATAGCTCGTCGCCTACTCAGTCACATACCCAAAAGCCCGTAAACATGTTGGTCTGGACCAACATGGGACAATGGGCTGGGCTAGAAACCATACAATTACTAAAAGCCGTCTCCGCACAACTGACCGGCTAAACTTTGCCTTCAATATCTATCCCGTTTCCTCAATCTTGATCCGTGGAATATTTAAATTGGAAAAGCGAAAATGTCCAAGTCTAAAACGAATTTCAATGTAAAACCTTTGGGTGACGCTATTCACGTCTTATCACGATCTTTAGGAGCTGGCTCCGACATTAAATTTGCATTTTTCTCTTAAAATCTTTGATTATTGCAGCTTTTTCCACCTTACTTATTTTGGTGCACCTACTTGAAAATAGATTTCTTTGATTTTTCTTATACAACAACAACAACAACATCACAATACGCCCATAATCCCCGAAGGGGTAGGCAGAACAAAGGGACAGCAGGCCCCTTTAACCACATTCAGCAAAAAATAAAACTGAGCTTGGTTACATAGAAAATTGTGAAATAGTAGTGACAAGTGGCCAGCTTGTCGCATACACAATCACATACCCAAAACCTGATATACCATTCGTCGCATTTTACAACATGCTAAGTAAGAAACACAGTTGGCACATTATTTTTAAATCCGAGACCAACATGGGACAATGGGCTGGGTTAGATGGAAAATAGTGAACATTATTCATGTACGAAAAAAATATGATAAAAAAGGGATGATTGTTCAGTAGTTAAATTAAATAGACTTCTTTTGTTCATTGAGTTTAAAACTTTGAAAGAAAGAACGAAACCAAATTCAGCCATAAAAAAGCTTAAGTTTTGCTTAATAACATTTTTGAATTTGCAAATCTCTGTATATGCGGTGTTATAATATATCGCCAGGAAAACTGCACGTTCAGGACAAATATTTTTTTCTAGAGCTACATAACTATTCGAGTCTAGTTTTCAAACAAACCTTGTGTAAGCTACCTAGTTGGATTTGGCATTATTATAATTCACTCTGATAATGTAAAAGTAGTGATTGTTCATTTTGTCTGAAAAGGAGACTAATTAGAGATACTTAATTCGTAATATACATATCACAATATGGAACTCAGCTAGCTAGCTAGATAGACATTCCTAAAACTTGGACTCATAGAGTAACTTACTTGGAATTATTCCTATAGATGAAAAGTACTTTTTAGGCCCTCTATCAACGATATCTAAAACAAAATTCATCCAGTTCTTGTAGCAACATTGCAATAGCATTCTAGTGAATTTTCGCGCGATAAGTTTTAAGCATATGGCAACAGATGGCAGCACATACATTCTGGGTAGTGTATTTGAATATTTATTTTAAACGTTTTTCTTGAATATAGAGGACTGCATACCATAAATAAAAATAAAGATAATAACATATTTCAATATAGGTAAGTGCAGGTCGTATTTAATTGAAAATATTTTAGTTGGCCTATTATAGGGTCAGACATAAACTAAGTATGTAAATATCACACTAGATGTCGTTAGACGTAGTGAAGTGTTGTAAAGTTTTACCATAAAAAACCAAATAAAGTATTTTTAAACTACATTATTCTTAAAAATAAAAATTATCATCCTTGTTAAGCTATACTTTATATTTATATTAAGAACATGAAGTACCTATGTTTGTCTGATTGCTATGTTACGCCCAAGCAGGGTTGCCACCTTTAGGGAAAAAAAAATCGGGACAATCAGGCATCCATCAGAGACGTTCGGAGTTTGGCCCATTAAAATATGACCCATGTGGGAGGGTCTAAGAAAAATGAAACTTTATTTATATTTTTATTTGTATTTATTTTATATAATTAATTTTTGTTACGAGCGGCTTTTTTGTATTTATTTATGAAGTCTGAACAAGACATGTGTATGTTCAAAGAAATGTCATTAAACCATTTCATGGTCATTAGTGAAAATACGCGCTCAACATACTTACTTACGCATTTGAAGGAGGTATGGGTTGAGTACCCGTGAATGAATTGATTGAGCCTATCGCATATTGTCAAAAATCGGGACATAATCGATAGGCCGTCGGGACGCGGGACAATGTCTTCGAAATCGGGACTGTCCCGGCAAAATCGGGACGGGTGGTAACTCTGCGCCCAAGGACTAGTAAAAAAAAAAGGACTCCACATTGTCATACTATAGCGTGAAGCCACTTTTAAGCATATTATGTGAGTGAGATACTTATGGATACCAGGTATTGGATATCTGTCATTTGGAGCACATTATGTCAATATGTGACGTAAGTTGCGTGTCAAGTTGGAGCACCTGAGGAGCTTCAACGCCTATTAGTTAGTAGCGCGGAGTCCTTCTTTTTTACTAGTCCGTGGTTACGCCTTAACCACTTGATGGTGACGACATTTTTTCTTTCCTTTTTAGGAATCCCATGCAGGGCCGTCTTTAATTATTGGGGGCCCTGAGCATATTAGGAAATTAATTGTTCTAATTAACTAACTAAACTTAATTGTTCTATTGGTAAATATTGGTAAATAAAACAGTTAATTTCTTATATACCCAGGTAGGTACAACGTTACACTAGGGGGGGGGCAGTGGGAAAGACGGGCCTGATCAGGGTCGGATCTACCATATGGCTTTTTGGGCTCCAGCCCAGGGCCCCCTGGATTCAAGGGGCCCCCAGCTAAGTCAAGTCAAAAATAGACGATAATGCAAAAAAATCCATAATTTATCAAACCTATTCAATTAATTTAATTCAAGTCTACGTCTTATACTTTGAGTAATTAGGTGGGCCCCTAAGTAGTATTAGCCCAGGTCCCCCAAACTCATTAATTTATACTACAAATGTGCTCACTTACTCATTACTTAATTTGAAAAAGTGTGCTAATATTTTAATTATGTACAATTGTTAGCATATCTTTCATTCTTATTCCCTTCCACATGATATAAACTCGTATCTACCCACTTGAATCACATAAGGTTTTTACCCAAGGAAAACTAATGGTAAATACATATATCAGTTGCTGTAATTAAAGTGACCGGTCTACATTAAGATATTTATCCCTTATTCATGACAAAGACGTGCCATCGTTAACGTGTCTCATTAAAATCTTTATCCCTATAATTACAATTAATATCACATATTTCATCAACTGCCTAGAATTTTCTATGTTGTTGCAACATTAAGGAAACTTAGGTTACCTACGTAAACCCAAAGACACATATAGAATGTTTTAGTGATACACCTTGGCCATCATCGCTGGCTGGAGAGGTATCCTCCGTTGCAGATGATGAGGAGTCTCAAACAGTTATCCTACAAGAGTCTAAGTACCTATTTATACCACTAGCTCAGAAAAGCTATCGGAAAACATAGAGATGAAACCAAATATTAAAAACTCTATGTGTAACTATGATCCAACTTGTCTAGATGAGCAGTCGCTTCAATTTGATATCCAGATCTGCTAAATCCAGGATCCTAATGAAATTGGTTTCTGACTAAGCACGAGACAATGGTGAGTAAACGTACATACATAACAACACTCCTGCAATTCCCTAAGGGGTAGGCAGATTCCAAGAGGCAATGAGCTTCTTAACCCATATTTAGCCAAAATTCGAATGGGTTAAGATGGATAAGTGGCTAGCTCGTCGCCTACATAACCACAAACTAGTGTTGCCGAAAATCGATAGTTTTGCAATCGATAATTTAACGGCTAAATCATCTACACGATCGATTTGACAATCGATAAAATTTAACGGCTAAATCATCTACACGATCGATTTGACAATCGATAGTATCGATGTCTCTGTTAGTGCAATACTATCGATAGTTTCGATCGCTGCCAACCAATGAACTATCGATAGAATCGATTGTCTTTAACTATCGATAGGCTATCAATAGACAAACGATATTGACCTATCGAGCGGCATGACTACCACAAACCTAATACCCAATATGCCATTAGTTGCCTTTTACGACATGCTATGCTAGTTACACTGTGTAACTTGCATAGCATGTCGCTTTTTCTCATCATCTGTCACAGATGATGAGAAAAAGCTTACTTAAATCACCGTGAATGCTAGCGTTCTATCATCAGAACTTAACCAATTTTATATGGATATGCCAATTAAATACAATTATTGTAATCAATTTGCAAGCTACAGAACAGAGCAATCGTTTGATTACCGTAATAAATGTATCAATGCATTGAGAAATTCTATTTTTGGAAGTTGGTTAGACAATGCAGAATAGCGGTAGTAGCTTCATGTTAAGGACACGCGCCTCATAACCGAGGGGTACGGGTTCAAACCCGAGCACGTACCTCTAGATTTTTGAAATCTATGTACATATTTATACCACTAGCTCAGCGGTGAGGGAAAACATCGCGATGAAACCTACAAATTCAAACAACTTTGGATTTGTAACCATGATCCAAAGATTGTCTGGTTCCCTTATCTTGTGTTGCGAAGGTCAGATCGGCAGTTGCTTCAATTTAGGTATTACCAGACTCGCTAAATCTGTTTTATCCATGTACCACGGGAGCAAAGCCGCATGCAGAAGCTAGTTATTAATACAAGGTCTGGTAAAAAATATATGACTAAATAATATAGTCACACGGTGCAGTATTGTATGTTTGCTAGCGATATTCCTTTCCTGTTATTATCATCTTCTATCGTTATAACTCATGGTTAGTCATGGTCCGCTTAGACCATGATCCAGGACTTAGCGAGTCTGGTTACAACATTAAAGCGACCGCATATCTGACCTTCCGTAGCTTCTACACTGTTATAAAAAACATAATACGACAAATTGTCGAATGCGGAAGAGAGAACTAGTAAAGAAATATTGAAATTGTTACCACTTACATTTATAGCAGATATAGGATGTTCTTAGATAACACTTGAATTGGTACGGAAGTCAAATAAAGTTATGGCGCAATTCGAATATAAATGTAAAAACTAGTTATCATAAATAATATGCAGGAGTTATTTTCGCGTTGTATGCATATTTTGTATGAAAAGAATCATGAATAGTGAAGAATCGAGTGATTTGTTTAAGGGTCGTGCCATATATCTATGGCGTTTGGATCTCTCTGCCTGCACCACTAGGAAAGTGGCGTAAAGTTTAGTTAGTTAGTTATTAAAATATATATTTAAGTTATTTAGTTATTAAAATATATATGACTGGCCCGTTGGCCGCGTGGTCGGAGACCCTGGCCACGAAACCAAGTGTCGCAGGTTCGAATCTCACTAGGGGCAAATGCTTCGTGTGATGAACATGGACATTTGTACTCGAGTCATGGACGTTTATAAACGTATTAAAGTATGTCTATCCGTTTACCTAGTATCCATAGCACAAGCTTCTAAGCTTAGTTTGGAACTAGGGAATTGGTGTGTCAGTCTCAAGAATTTATTTATTATTTAGTATATTATACTTTGTAATACCACTGTTCTGATTCTGATATCCTTAACACAAGTGCTTAAGCTACTTACCTCGGAGTCAGACCAATGTATTTGATGTAGTTTGATATTTATTTAGTATTAATTTATTAATCCCACCTTTAATACCGGCGTTCTCAATTCCCCTTTACCATCACCTTGTACACCACCCAGTCTTGCAGACCTCGTAATCCCGCATCAGATGAATCTCATTACCGACACCTACTTCTAATACGCTTACCACAGCCCTGCACCATTGAACGGGTTGCAATAAGGAAGAATGCAATTTGCAATCGACTAGTGGTTTTCCCGGGTTCGCTTACATTTAGAATAGGTTCGAACTGATTCCGTTTGTGAATTTGTCTAAATATTGAAACTATGTCTTTCTTTGTTAGGTTTTGAAAGGTGAAAAATTTTGTAATATATTAAGTAGGTATTATGATTTTATTAGATGTTTTATTTTTATTCGAACCAGCTTTATTTTTTCATTTACCTTTAGATTACGTATTTTTTTATTGACTTGTCAAACAAACATTGACGAAAATACAATGCATTCAAGTTGCGCATGACGTCACGCTTTCGTAAAATTTTTACAAAATAGTGACGTCGCAAGCCCGCACTCCAAAACTTTGATGCTCTTTATCTTGGTGTTTTTTTTTTTCATTTGATATAGCGAAAAATATTTGCATAATCTAACTGACGGACTAAATAGAATTTTTGTTGTTTAATGCAGTCAACATCCCTATCAATTCAGTTCGCCTAAGTTATTGAATAAGCTTTTATTTAGCCTGTCAAATTAAAGATCCTGTAGGATCTACGGCAGTCTGAGGCAAAAGCTCGTATTCAGAACTATAGTTGAAGTAGACCCCTTCTAGAAAAGAAAGAGAAGGAAGAGAAAAGAAAACTGCTAATAAAATAAAAGTTACACTAAAGTTCTTCGATGAAACTTGCCAAAATGTAGGTAAGTAAGGTATAAGTATGAAAATATCTAAGTAGTCCTGTTATACATAGTTCCAAGCTAAGTAGCAACTTTACTTGCAAGTGGGGGAAGTAAGACAAACTTACGATGCGCAGTACAGTGCTTAAGCGAAAGCTTATGACTTAGGCCATTTTGAATTTAAATAAATTTTAATTTCAATGAAATTTAAAAAAATGAGCTCACATCTCTATTGTAGCACTAAAGTAATCGTAAAAATTATTTACACATCCGTAATTTTCAAATTTGGTTCAACGCGCAATCTTTTCAACCGACTTCAAAAAAAGGAGGAGGTTGACGACTTCAAAATTATAAGTATTAAAATACGCTTTGGCCTAAGTAAATTAATTTTTTACTTTTATTAGTTTCCTTTTGGAACTCGGTTTTTTTTTTGTTATTGAAATTCAAAATGGCCTAAGGAGGTTCTCGACCTCCTCCTTTTTTGAAGTCGGTTGAAAAGAAGCGTTGAACCAATTTGAAAATTACGGATGTGTAAATAATTTTTACGATTACTTTAATGCTACAATAGAGACGTGAGCTCTTTTTTAAAAAAACGAGTCAACATATAGAATAAATACGTTTCCTAAGCCTATTTGTGCTTCAAAAATAGTATTTCTCGTGGTTTTTTTACCAGTATTAAATTTTTTCGGATTCTTTACATCCAAAATTTGCTGTTTATATTTTTTACCTTCCGATAAAAGATTGCCAAACGTGATCTTTCCGTCTTTCTGAACTTTTTTTCATAACAAATCTCAAGTTCCTGATGAGTAGATACAAACCCGACTTCTCTTTAAAATTAGTCTCAAGTTCAAACAGTCTATGTACACCCCCATAAAAGTTAATCAAGAAACTAGTCGGGCGAAGTCGCGACGATAAAAGTCGCCCGACGGTCGCGCAACTCCGCGCGACAGTTGCTTGTAGTTTGAAACACGCGCAACTACGAACGCTTATAGAGGTAAATAAAATTGAAGCGACAGTTTGAAATTTAAGGTTAACAGCTTATTCCTGAATATGTTTGTAATGGTAAGTTAGAGTGGTGGTAGCTCAGTGGCAAGAATTCGCTCTTTAAATGCGAGGAGTTCTGGTTCAAAACCGCGCACGCCGCACGTACCTCTAAATTGTTCAAATGTAGGCCCCATGTTGATCTATTTGTACCAACTCTGTTCCTTGCCTAATATAATGAAATGAAATGAATTACAATTGTCTTTATAAGCTTATGTAAAGCTTAAAAAAATATTTATAAAACGTCAGAATTAGATCAATATCTATCGATTCAAAAAGTAGATTTTACCGAGAAGAAAATAGCAAGAAATTTAATAGTTAATCTTTTTAAAATGCTACCGTGTCGTAATAGATTACTGTATATTTACTACTGGATATTAGTTTTTGATTACTGGTCCTAGAATTTGTCTGTGGTCAGACCAAATTGACTAATTTTCTCCCAGAACAACATATCACATGTTGGTCAGACCAACTTGACTAAAAAATAATGTGCCAACTGTGTTCCTTGCCTAGCATGTCGTAATAGGCGTCTAATAGTGTATTGTGTATTATGTAGGCATGGTGCTAGCCACTCGTCACTATATTTCATTTAACCCAACTCGATTTTTGGATAAAATTGGTTTAAGCAGCTCATTGCTTCTTGGACTGCCTTCCCCTTCGGGGATTGCTAGCGTGTATCTATCCAATATTACTATATGATTTTGTTATATTAGGTTAAGTATTGCAACAAATAAATTTAATTTTCTTTATTTCTTCTTTCTAATAACTTATTGCATTTTTAATAGATTAGCTACCACTTAAATATAATCAGGACCATATTCCAAGTAGTCCTGGATTAAAAACGTGATATTGCTTATGGATAAGACCATTAATTTTGTATTCACTCAGATTACTTAAAATAAATAAATAATAAATTCTACAGACTAACACACCAATTCTCTAGTTCCAGACTAAGCTTATGCTTGTACTATGGATACTAGGCAAACGGATAGACATACTTAAATACGTTTAAAAACATCCATAACTCGAGTACAAATGTCCATGTTCATCACACAAAACATTTGCCCCTAGCGGGATTCGAAGATTCCAGGGTCTCTGACCACTCGACCAACGGGCCAGTCAAACTCAGTCAGTCAAAAACTGACAAACAAACATATCCATCGCTTTTAAATTTGTAATTCTGTGTTCTGAAAACAATGTGAAATACCTAGGCGACATAGCGAGACCTAGACTTGGTTTCGCGTGTTGTTAATTATCTTTAGAAACAGTGCTAATTATCACTAATAGTAAACAGTCGTTTTGCAAGTCTTGCTATTTAACATGTTGAAGAAAATAAATAGATATTTAAACTATATACGGAATAGGCACTTTTTTACCTATGTACCGACTATGAGATTCGGTTTAGCAAGTTCAAATATAACACTGAAGCGAATTCCATCTGACTTACTTACCGTTACCTTACTTAAGAATCAGACGAATTGTATTATGATAACACATCCATAGGTATGTGGATGTGCAGATTTCATCAATATCATGATGAAACAATCATATCCATGATATGATTGATACAGGCGTAATTATTATGTATATACATACATACATAATATCACGCCCGTAATCCCCGAAGCGGTAGGCAGAGTCGAAGGGGCAGCAAGCCCCATTAACAACATTCAGCCAAAAATCAAACTGGGCTGGGTTAGATGGAAAATTGCAAAAAAAAGTGGCTAGCTCGTCGCCGACACAATCACACACCCAAAACCCGATATACCATTAGTCGCCTTTTACGACATGCTAGGCAAGGAAGACAGTTGGCGCATTATACTAATAATATCTTTCGTAATACAGGGACTGTACTTGGCTTGGGCTCGTACTTTCCTTAAAAACCAGTGAAAACTGAGTAAGTTAAAGTAAATAAATAATAATAATAGTAAATATGCGACGATATCATATACATTGATCTGACTCAGAGGTAAGTAGCTTAAGCATTTGTGTAACGGATATCAGAATCAACAATGGTATTACAAATCTTAATTTAAGTATTGAATAATAATACTCAGACACAGACACAAGTATTCATCACACGAATGTTTGTCCTGGGTGGGGATCGAACCCACAACTCTTGGCGCATGGGGCAAGGACACTATTAAATGCGCCATCGAGCCGAATGCTTGTTCAAAGTGTAGACGTCACTTCTGAACAATGAACAAATGAAATTCACACCGATTTTCTTTCATAACGCGCTGAAAATAGACTCCACCTATCTTCGTCATCGCGTTAGGAATTGCCTTGACGCAAAACACCATAATTACACAAGGAAGCACTGATCACGGTGTTTCGTCGAAATTATCGCGTGCCAGGGCGGCGCCCCATGCGACATTGCTCCAATGTCACTATGAAGGTCGGTTACTCACCATGGCTAATTTATTTGTGGGTTTTAGATCAACGCTAATAGCAAAAAAACGATAGTAGTTATTGAGTAAAGATGACTGGGGCGTTTGTCCAAAAAAAATTGGGTAAGTACATCTAAATTTAAATTTCCGTTAGGTGGATAAATAATACATAGCAGCGCTCTGCGTTTTTTCCCGCATAGTTATTTTCTCCGTGGGAATACAGGGATAAAATAAAACCTATGTTACTTGCTGATATGTAAGCTTTCCGTTGGTGAAATATTTTTCAGATACTAGTAGTTTCGGAGCCTATTTAAATCGATTGAAACAATCAATAAAACATTTTATGTTTATAATATTAGTATGATATTATTACGCCCGCAATCTCCAAAGGGGTATAAACTATAACGCTACAAGCTCCTTAAACCACATTTTACAAAAAATAAATTAAGTTGTAATTATTGGTGGTGCTAGGGAAATGGTGCGTCAGTCTGGAGAATTTATTATTAACTAACTAACTAAACTTCACGCCACTTCCCTAGCGGGGTAGGCAGAGAGAACCGAACGCCATATGGCACGATCCTTACACACCTCACTCGCCTCTTCAACATTCATGATCCTTTTCATACAAGCTCTACGGTTTTTGTGACTCCTAACATCACCTTCTGTTAATACACGACCAAACTGTATTGAGTTGTATTAGATACATAATTGTGAAATGTAACAGTCACAAACCCAATACGATAAAACACAATTGGCACGATCTTTTAGACCTTAAACAAGAGACCTTAAAAGTATCTAGTAGGCAGATATAAGGTGTCTTTACATAGTGTTACCCAAAGCAAGACTCTTGCGGCGGTCTTGCATGCCGTTATCTTGCAGACTCAATCTTGTTCTTGATCAAATGTTGCTTGTCGCTTGTTCCTGTGTTAAGACCAAGCAACAAGCAACATTTAAGCAAGAACAAGACTAAATCTGCATGATGACGACATGCAAGACCGCTGCAAGAGTCTTGCTTTGGGCAACACTACAGTTTACCATCAGTTAATCAAATAGAAATGAGCGGTGGCAGCTCAATGGTAAGCACATTTGATCCACTTGTGTGACGTGCTGGTTCAAAGCCGGACAACTCAAAATTCCTTTACAGCTGTACCAATACCTAATATTAAAATCCATGGCAAGTTAACAAAACGTTGCCTTCTAGAATATTCGACAAAACATAGAAATGGCTTCTAAAATACAATGACAATCGAAATAACTTTAGAAATGGAGACAATTATTTAGAAATTAGTTGAAAACTAAATCACGAGAGACCACGAACGAAACATACCCTGCTCAGTCAACTAAAGTATGGCACAGTGAAGGTAATAACAGCAAGAAATGTGAAATAGGCGACACTTTTGCGTAGGGTGCTGGTCAAATACAGGGCACGTAAATATGAACTAACTAACTAACTTCATAATATACATAATAGGACATTGTTCCATGTTGGTCTGGGACATTAAAAAAATGTGCCAACTGTGGTTCTTGCCTAGCATGTCGTAAAGGGGCGACTAATGGTATATCAGGTTTTGGGTATGTGATTGTGTAGACGACGAGCTAGCCACTTGCCACTATTATTTCTTCAATCCATCTATTCCGTCCTAGTTCTATTTGGCTGAATGTGTTTGAAAGGGCTTTTTGTCCCTTTGACTCTGCCTGCCCCTTCGAGGATTATGGGTGTGATTTTATGTATATATGTATGTATATAATAATTACACCTGCAATCCTCAGAGGAGTAAGAAGGAGTAGAGTCAAATGTGCAGCAAGGTCCCTTAATAAATTTTGACCAAAAATATAACTGAGTTGAGTTAGACGGAAAATTTGTGAAAAAGTTATGACAAGTGGCTAGCTTATCGCTTAGACAGTTAGGTAATTGAATGTGACCTGTAAGCCACATACAATAAGTACCCCTGTAGGTCCGTGCGGGAATAGGGTATGCATACCTTACCCCTGCACGGCATTAGTCGCCTTTACGACATGCCAGGCAAGGAACATAGTTGGTATATTAATTTTAAGTCTCAGACTAGACTCCAAATTATTGGACTCCCAGGCCATCGGCGTCCCAAACGATCGGACTCCTAGACAATAGGACATTGTAGTTTTCATTCAGTGTTTCTTCACTGTCATCTCCTACAGTGTGATAGTCTAATCGGCACCATCACGATATAGTATAATTACCGGCGCGGCCAAAGTTTCGCGTTTCAAACTCGCCCAAATGGGAGCGAGCGGGAATGGGAGCGGCCTTAATGTCTGAACTCGTCAAAAGTTGACTTTGCTACGGAAATTTGTTACTTTTGTTTGGAAACACGGTTATAAATACTAAGTTTTATTAAAAAAAAACCGCTTAAATGCAAGTCTGGCTTAAGGATACTTGATTGAAGATTTTGCGAGTACTGGACTCGGTAACCGGTATTTTTGAGTAGCTGATGTCTGATCTTCGTAATCCTTAAGGATAGGATAAATTGGATCATACTTTCATATTACCAGTTACGAATATATAGATGTGTGATTTCCTCATAGCTATTTCTCTATTTTTGTAGATTATAGATTTTATGTTAGGGATGATGATCCTACTGTTCTGTAGCATGCTTTTCAAGGTCTACTCAGACCATTATCCAGTATTTAGAAAGTTGTGATAAGGAAATAAGTCTGTAACCTAACCTTTCCTTTTTTTTTCTGTTAGGGAAACTCCCACGAGCCGTCACCCTCTGCTCGGAGAAACAGAGGGTGATGTGTCGGAATAGAACCGACTAAAACCCCAACGTGGTCTCCCGCGGCGCAGTTCCGGAGGAGCCGGTATCCCCACTGCCGAGACTATACAACAACTCTTCCGTTGTGCGCATGCCGCGCTGCGCAGCCCACCTCGCGCGAAGATAGTCGATGTTGTGCGGCCCACGGTCGTCAGTCGTCGGATGCACAGCACTGAGCACGCGCGCACGTCGAGTATGTCGCAACTACTCCTCCCAGGAATCAGACGCCGGTCGTCCCCGCGAACGGCGTCGTGGGCACACTTTCGCGCTGTGCCCTCTGCTATACGAGAGGGACACGCGGAGAGGGTCTTGTCAGGGGGGATTGCCTTCCACCCGGCGACCCAAATTGAGGGCGAGCCCTGGGCAATCCTAATCCGGCCGCTGTGGCCGGTGCCGCGACTGGCTGGCAAGACACCAGTCGCGGCCCACCTCGAGGTCCCTCTTAGCTTCAGCTCTGGATGGTCCAAGTCCAGGGCTTACTAAGCCCCCCGGTAGGACAAACCGAGGACCCCGGCGGGGGGGAACCTAACCTACCCTTATCCCAACTTTCTTAAGTTCAAGATAATGGAACCAGACAAATTGTATAGGTAACGGTACATTTATAGAGATATACATTTTTGAAAACTTAATGTCTCGGGTTTCTCATTTGAACCAATAACCATTATACTAGTTATGGGCTATTCCCTGAAATACCCCATATATCCCTATATACATCATATTATATGGCTTTGTGTCTCTGGCCACTTGTCATACTTAATGACAAGTGGCCCTGCAGAAGAAAACGGCATAAAATCAATTCCAACAAACGAATCAAGTCCTAAACACATACAAACGTAATTGTAAGCACTGAGTCAGTCAATAAAACACGATAAACAATTATTTTTCAATACATAACTGTTTGTTTGTTCGATTCATCGCGTGGTTTGTTGCCGGCATCACGATAATCACATCATTCCAGCAAGAAATGTACACCAAAATACATTAAATCATACAATCACGTCATTCATTCACTGCGTCGCTTCGTAAAACTAACGACTTTTGTTAAGTATTGAGTCTCTTTTATTTGGTAAGGAATAAGGTTGAGTTTTGCATAGTTTGAGTTCGGTGGAAACGCGATTCTAGGTACACAGTAGTGATGTAAGCCAAGTCCATAATTTTTAGTATTATATTGAGAAGGGAAATGCAATTCATAATGTAAAATGTAATTGGATTTTTTTTAAGCTGTTCGTTTGTTATTTGAGAAATTGCTTTCTACCTGTTGCAAACGGGATGCTTGATATAGTGTTAAGAACTTAAACCGAAAACCACAGGCTTGGTTTTCAAATCCCACTAAGCCAAGTGGACGGTCAAATCTATTCAGATTAAGTAACAATTCTATCCATCAATCAAGTCGTCTATCTAACTGTACAAGCTTTTGTTTTTTGTAGTTGTTCGAGCTAATACTGAATATGTAGTGCTCATGTTTTACCAATAGATGGCGTTAGGTGTATCACGGTTAGGTCCTAGTCTATACAAAAGTATTAGTATATCGCGTATGAAGCCAAAAGGATTGAATATAGCTAATTCACAATAAAGCACACTATTTCAGCACCAGACTTGGCTTTACTTTTCCCTATTATTTATTGCGGAATGTTTATTTTCGCCCTTGACAATGCCGTGCCCAAAATAGCGGGAGTCCAAAACGGGCGGCGACATGAAACGCGAATGTTGCACGCGACCAGAGACAAATGAACGCCGCTCACCCGGCGTAGTCTATGACTGGTATAATCCATCATTGATTCCTTGCTTACTATAATGTAGGGACAGAAGAAAAGAATCAATAATGACACAAAAATTACTACTTGTCTAAACTGGTAGCATTTTTTGAGTGTGTTTAAAACTTTGTAAAAAGTATATAAAAAAGAAAGGAAACAATATTCTACATTGCTTAATTTCTTCCTTTCTTTAAGAAGGAAGAAAGCAACGTCCTCCATTGCTTCCTTTCTTCCTTCCAAAATAGAAATCCATGTAAAAATTGCTACTAGTCCTAAACTATAGCTCATCCCATGTGTCATCCACCCTCCCAGCATTATGTCCCGTGCTTAGTCGGGGTCCACTTAGACCATGATCTAGGATTAAGCGAGTCTGGTTATTGGGCTTAGGTAGTCACCTAAGTCACCAGTCAGATGGGCAGTCACCCATCTGACCTTCGAAATGCTTAGATAGGGAAACTAGACATATAGGATCATGGTTTTACATCCATAGTTGTCCGAATTTGAATCTGTACCTACAACTCGCTAGAGAGGCGCGTGTCATTAGTAAAGAACTGGTAGAAATGTCCCATGTTGGTTTGGGACTTTAAAAATTGGCCAACTGTGTTCCTTGCCTAGCATGTCGTAAAAGGCGACTGATGGTATATCGGGTTTTGGGTATGTGATTGTGTAGGCGACGAGCTAGCCACTTGTCACTACTTTTTCACAATTTTCCATCTAACCCAGCCCAGTTTTATTTTTCGCTGAATGTGGTTAAAAGGGCCTGCTGCCCCTTTGACTCTGCCTACCTCTTCGGGGATTATGGGCGTGATATTATATATGCATAGTAGAAATGCCTACGTAATTATTGCCATCACGTGTAGTGATGGCAATAATTACGTAGGCCCAGATTCTATTAGCTCTAAAATTAAGTCTTAAAATAAATAAATATCAGACTATATCACATACACTGATCTGATTCCAATGTAAGTAGCTGAAGCACTTGTGTTACGGATATCAGAATCAACATTATTACAAATATATACTTAAATATTCAATATTAACACCCAGACACAGAACAAACAGACAAACACAAGCATTCATCACACGAATGTTTGTCCTGGGTGGGGATCGAAACCACAACTCTTGGTGCATGGGGCAGGGTCACTACCGAATGCATCATCGAACTAGTCCAGTCTTGGATGCCTAGACCAGCAAACGCACCCCTGTTTGTCCCCTAACTTTAACCAAAGAAATCAAATCAATTAGTTAATTAGGTGGCGCTCCCATAAGCTACACCATGACAGAGGTTTTGCAAACATTAAACATTAAGTCTGAGCAAAGCTGACCCAATTTGATTAGCGCAAACAGGAGTGGTCCGACGTGGCGTGATGTGTGATGACGTCATTTGGCTGTGATTGCGAACATTATTGCTTCAGCTTTTAATAGTGTTTCTGTTTTTATGAAATGTTGTTTTTTTCATACATTTTTTCATTTAATCAATCGCTATTAGAGTGGTTGCGTATTTTTTATCAATTGAGCTAAAGAATCATTCTTATACATTATATATAAATAAATATAATTGATTTCCCGTTGCTGCCCATTTACTGGATTTACTTTGATATAATCTTGAGTAATTAGCGCTTTATTGTTGTTTCATATACTTCGTCATTCTATATTCGATATCTATGTACTTCGTCCTATCTTGATTTATGTGTTTATTTGAAATAGTATTCTTTTACGTTAAGACCATCATGGACCATAAAATGTCTGTGACATAGAAGCCATTCTAACAACCTAGCTTAGGGTCCCGCTCCAAATTGGAGCCCATTTGAACCATGTGAGTCAGGACTAATCCTGACTCTGTTAGTTTCTCCACAGATCTAGTTAGTTTTTCCTAGATCCTGTGGTAGAAACGTGTTGGATCAAATCAACCAGGATGTTGGTCAAGTTCAACGCAGCAGAAGTGCTTGTATACACTTACTTGTAGGTATTCAAATGTACGGGGTTGGCAGACTCCTTGGAGCCTTCAAGCACTCTAGCAAAGAATAAAATTGATTAATTGGACAAATTCAGAAGTCGTGGCCAGTGGTGCATCGCTTTCATCGCATCTTGTTTTCCTAATTCCCAAACCAACATTAGATATGAAACACCATTGTTCAAGTAATGATCAAAGGATGGCTCTTAATTCTATAATGGTTGGCGACTAATACCTATATGGATTTCTGGATTTGTGATTACATAAGCGACGGGCGAGCCACTTGTCACCTCATTTTAGAGATTTCTGTAGCGATCGATGCCGGCTACAACTCGAAATTTGGCTAAGTATGGTATCAGTAGCTTATTGCTGCTTAGACTTTGTCTACATTATATGATTTTAAGTATGTATTATTTTCTCATGTTTTGGAATGTTGCCACTCTAAAAATGGGTCCCGTCAGAATACCAGAGCTCCTGCGGCGTTAGTTCGACGCCGCAGTAGCATAATGCTGAAGCAGGGACCCAATTGGCGCCAATCTGTTTTCTTTTTTCTTTTTTTTTACTGGTTTTCCTTTTTTGTACTATTTTGTCCTGTGTCAAATTTCGTTTTCCTGTGTATGTATTAACAATTGTGCGTCCAATTAATGTTATTTCTTTCTTTTCTTTCTTTCTTTCTTACATTTGACACTCCCGTTGGTCGAGTGGTCAGAGATCAGACCGAGGCCCCGAAACAGGGGTCGGGGTTCGAATCCTGCTAGGGGCAAATGTTTCGTGTGACGAACATGGACATTTGTACTCGAGTCATGGATGTATATAAACGTATTTAGGTATGTCTCTCTGTTCACCTATCCATAGCACAAGTTTAGATTGGTGGTACTAGGGAAATGGAGCGTCAGTCTGGAGAATTTATTATTAACTAACTAACTAAACTTCACGCCACTTCCCTAGCAGGGTAGGCAGAAAGAACCGAACGCCATATGGCACGATCCTTACACACCTCACTTGCCTCTTCAAAATTCATAATACTTTTCATACAAGCTCTACGGTTTTTATGACTCCTAACATCACCTTCTGTATACACGACCAATCTGGTCGTGGCAGGTGAGCTTGGGCCTTCCCCGGCTCCTGCATCCTTCCAATTCGCATTGTATATCGGTTTAGTCAATCTTTCGTCATCCATTCTTTCCACATGTCAGAACCACCGGAGCATGCCTCTTCTTACCTTGACTCCGACGCTCCGAATTTATTATATATTATTATTATTTACCTTCTTTGGAATTAAATGCGTGATGGTATGTATGTATATATGTATTATTTAAAACATTATCGAACAACAACTCTTGATTCAGACCGACCAGACTCCCACAGATCTCTTGCGCAAAACAAACCCGTCAATGTATCACCACTCCGCTTAATCCGCTCAGCTTCGGAACGGGTCGGGCTTGTTGGCGAATTATTAAAAAGCGATCCGTCATTATTACTGTGACGCGCGGCTTGTAATCGCACAACTGGTCTGGAGTAGGGCTGCCTTGGTGACTTGGTGCCATTATAAAGTTAGGCAGTGAAGGTAGACTGTTGATGAAATACTGAATAAGTCCAGTATTACATCAACAGCCTAACTTAAGTGGTAGATCCTAAATAGTAAGGTATAAATAGTAAGCATCATCATCATCTTCCTAGCGTTATGTCCCGTACTTAGACGGGGTCCGCTTAGACCATGATCCAGGATTTAGCGAGTCTGGTAATAAATTGAAGTGACTGCCGATTTGACCTTCGTAACCCTAAGATAGGGGAACCAGACAATTTTTGGATCATGGTTACAAATCCAAAGTTGTTTGAATTTGCAGGTTTCATCACGACGTTTTCCCTCACTGTCGAGCTAGTGGTATGAATACGTACATAGATTTGAAAAATCCAGAGGTACGTGCCCGAGTTTGAACCCGCACTCCCCAGTTAAGCGCGTGTCCTTACCATTGAGCTACCACCGCTCATAATATATTAAGTAGAGATATAAAATTTTGAAACACATCAGAAAAAATGTCTACTAATCAGCATCTTGTAATAATGACGTAACATTTTGTAAGTGCAGTACTTCAACATTGTTTTGAATTTTTATTTAAATCTCCTCTTTAAATGGACCTCTATTTCCACAGGAGCAAGATCGTGCAATCTGCGCTAAATAAAGGATGGAACTAGTCCATTTGAGCTAAGGGTCTCAGGCCGAACATGATGAGTAGCCATACCATTTATCTGCTATTTAAGCATAACCTGAAGTTCAGCAAACTCCTTTAATCACTTTTAAGAGGGATGTTGACTAGCTAGTTAATCGAGATACTTTTTAAGAGCGGTCAAAACGAAATCACTTCATAGATTTTTTATTGGCTTGTCAACGTGTGACGTCACTAGTTTGTATAGTCAACTGACTTAATATTAAGCAGTTTTTGTAAAATTTAAAATCTTAGACTCAATATGATACAAAATCAATAAGGCTTAACAGCACACTACGATACTTTCTTTTTCAGAATTGATATTTCAAAATTAAATATAATGGGACCCAACATACCAATTAAAAACGAAAATGTGGGATAACGAGCATAAATGATAAGATTATGGTCGGGCTCCGACTAAGCACGACACCAAGCAAGGAATATGGTGATAACCAGATGATGAACCAGAATGGATGATGATGGGAAACCAGCCCGGTGACAAGCAACGACCGGCCTCAAGTTCTCTGGTAACCCTAAGAAGGTCTTGTCAAGTGTTGCAAGTATTGCGACAAATTGCACCTTGCTCACCATAAACTGGCCGATCTTTTTTAAATGATTACCCTTATTTTGATCGCAGATAAAAATATACCCGATGAAAACTACTTTGCACCTCCCGTGCATCTTAATATTCTCATAATTTCCAACGGATGCATTAAATTCACTATGCATAATTATTTATTACTGCGACACCGTGCAGTGGGAACGGATGCTACGTTTAGGTTTTTTAAGCTTGTCCCGTGTTGGTCTGGGACTTATAAAGAATATGCCAACTGCGGTCCTTACTTAGCATGCTTAGTTAGCATGTAGCAGCTTACTTAGCATGTCGTAAAAGCGACTAATAGTTTATTGAGTATTGTGTTTGTGAATAAGCGACGAGCTAGCCGCTTGTCACTACTGTTTATTTATTTTTTCTCGTTGGGTATGCCTTAAGCACACCTATGCCAGTCGCCACTCCTGGATTGCCTTAGGTGGCGACGCTGAGGAAATCTAGATCAGCCTTGAACTACCTCGAACGTCGCTGGCGACCGCCCGCCCTACGCACAATAGTCCATCTAACCCAACTCAATTTGTTTTTAAAGTGGCTCACTGGAAGTGTCTCTGCTTACGAGTCGTTACCTCAAGATTCCTTTATCATTGTTCATTTGGTTTTGAAGTAGAGGTACCTCAATTTAATTGCAAAGGTTGTTGGTTTCAACCCCAGTATGTACCTTTGCATTTTTTAAGTTCATGAACGGATTTATACCACAAATATGGTTTACCTATCAGATACATTAGTTAACAAATTAATAAAATACAGTTTTTTTTTTATCTGCCAGATAGATAAGTTCCTAATAGGCTATCAGAGACTTGTCAGTTAGCAATGAAAACCGAATTTAGACATAAAAGTAACCAGTGATACCGGTGGTAGAATCATATAGTGGCTGTAACCTGTATTTGAAGACTTATAAGTGTTTCCTTGAAACCTTTATAAATAAAGAATATTTTGACTTTGACTTTGACTTTGACTTTGACTTTGACTTTTACTTTGACTTTGACTTTGACTTTGATACATACTTGGACTTGAACCAACACACTTTGCAAGTGACCCCGTGTCCTTAACCACTGATCCACCACCGACATCGACACCACAAACCATAACGCAACTATGTACACCCACACGTACCAGCTGGTATTGATCACACCAATATCTCTCAGCCTACGATCCGAGAACAATAACACGAAGAAACTTTCCAAGCCCGATCGGGGACAAACAAAACAGCGGACCGTCCGTAAATTAGTCCGCGGACATTCGGCCGGACTAGTTTATGCGCGGACTTTGTCCGTTGAACTAGTGGCCAATCTTACATTAATATTACATGACGCCAGCTTCCTGGAGTGAGACCAGTAAAACCAACGATGTTATGGCCTTAAGGCTGGTTCACATAGTTCTTAAGGCACCTTTGTACCTGTAAGTACAGAATATAGGGAGGCAACCTATGCTTTAATCAAGTAATAGTCCCATGTTAGTCTATGACTCAAAAGAAATGTACAAACTGTGTTCCTTACCTAGCATGTACTACAGTCATCATCATCATCCTCGTGGTGTTATCCTCCGTGCTTACGCGGGGTCCGCTTTGACCACGATTCTGGATTTAGCGAGGCTGGTTTTTTGAAGCGACTGCCGATCTGGCCTTCGTGACCATTAGATAAACCAAACAATTTGGTTACATAACTGAATAACTGAATAGTCTTGGGTTCGTATTGCAGTACGAGACAAGCTGAACTTTATGACGTACAATAGGCAAGGAGAATAAACAAATCTGTTTAGTCCGTTAGTTAGATTGTAAAAAAATATTGTACACGTATTTTTTTATTCATTTGTCAAACAAACATTGACGACGATACAATGCATTCAAGTTGCGCGTGACGTCACGCTTTCGTATTTTTTTTAGTAAATAGTGACGTCGCAAGCCCCCACCCCAAAAATTTGATACTCAAATTTTGTGATTTTTTTTTAATTTGATAAAGCGTAAAATATGTCTCAAGTTTTTTGTATAATTTAACTGACTGACTAAAAAGAATGACAGTTATTTAATGCAGTCATCATCCCTATTGTTCTCAGTATTATAATCTATTTTACAAATACCTTATTAACTGACAGTAACTTCTTAAATATTTGGCTTCATTGAATGTTTCCTGCACAAAACTGTACAGTGAGCAAGCCTTTTGCTCGGTGTAAACTAGTATATTTATCTGAAAAGCTATTAAAGGTCAGGATTGTGCGTAACTGTGAACGGTGCGCATAAGGACGAAGCTCGGATTACAAATTAAGCTTCATAAAGCGCTACGCCGTTTTGTGTTCAAAAGTTTAATTATTGTGGAGGTACATCGTCCGTGATGGTTTAAGTGTTATTTCTTTGCGCCTTCTGTAAGAGGTTTTGACTAGATTATTAACTTGTCATTTGATATTGTATATATTAGTAAAAAATATATGTTTTACTTATTTTATAAACGCGAAAGTTTGTATAAATATATGGATGGATGGATGGATGGATAGTTAGTTGGACATTTGTTTTCCATACTATTAATTATATTAAAACAATATACACTAGTTAGTGTAAATTGTTTTAATATAATTAATAGTCATTCTCTTTATTTTATCATTATTCTCCTAAACTTGTTGTTATCTGATTTCTGTCGATTAAATTGTACAAAGCACATTTCTTCATTCCATACCATACCTGTTCCTATTATAAACAAAATACATTACCTAGATTTAGCCCGAATTGTTGAAATATCAACCGACTAAAGGAGAAACACTAATTTGCACCCGGTAACCCATTGTGAAACAGAAATACCTAGTTAAAATTCTATCTCACATTTTCTAGCACCCTAATAAATAAATATCAGAGTACATCACATACATTGATCTGACGAGGTAAGAAGCTTAAGCACTTGTGTTACGGATATCAGAATCAACAGTGGTATTATAAATGTATACTTAAATATATTGGATATTAACACCCAGACGCAGAACAAACACAAGTATTCATCATAGGAATGTTTGTACTGGGTGGGGATCGAACCCGCAACTCTTGGTGCATGGGGCAGGGTCACTATTTCGCGCCATAGAGCCAGTCAAACAAAATACAAAATAGGACAGATAATTCGAAAATAGTGACTATCTGTTTTAGATGTTTTACGGTAACTCAATAGTTAGTTAATACACTTCATATGCGAGTGAGTTTGTCCAAATCCGGGCCCCTTTTTCTGTATTTTTCAAATTAAAATACAGATTTATACCATTCGCTCGAGGGTGAGAGAAAACATTGTGATGAAACTTATTAAATTCTAGGATAACTCCAAATATTTAACTATGATCTAATTTTAGTGTTTTCACTATTTTAATAACTACGGGCATGTATCTGACTATGATTAAATTGATAGGTTACAAAGGTCGGGATGTAAGGGGGCGAACCATCATCATCTCGCCCCAAGCCAACCTCTCCTGCGCGTGGAGCATCCTGCTGACTAACGAACGAGGCTCTGGCAACCGACTGATGGCGGTATAACCATTCAAACCCTTGGCGTAGCCAAATACCACATGCCGATGACGGGCAGCAGCGTCACCGGGCAAAAGCAACGCTCTGCGATCGCCAACCCGCCTGCCCAGCGTGGCGATTATGGGCAAATCCTCCAAATGGATACAGCACAAAGGCCACGGCCCCCAGTTCCCGGCAGTCTCGCTATTCCTGGTCATGGTGGCGACCACGGTAACGGCGGGGCGGGGGGTGCGAAGAATCTCCGGGCTACGGTAGGCCACCACCACAAACTGACCCTTGCTACGTACAACGGACGCACTCTACGGCTTGACTCGCATCTGGCACAACTTGAGGTGGAACTTGGGAAGATTAGGTGGCACATTCTGGGGCTAAGTGAAGTCCGAAGAGAGGGGGAGGACACCATAACCCTAGAGTCGGGCCACCTGATGTACTTTCGCGAGGGAGACCAACAATCCCAAGGTGGCGTCGGGTTTCTGGTCAATAAGTCTCTCCTTGACAACGTTGTAGAAATTTCCAGTGTGTCTAACAGGGTAGCGTACCTGATCATCAAGCTCACCGAGAGGTACAGCCTCAAGGTGGTGCAAGTGTACGCACCGACCTCGACACACTCAGATGATGAAGTGGAGGCAATGTTCGATGACATATCGAGGGCCCTCCACTTCACTATAAAGACCCAATACACTGTTGTCATGGGAGACTTCAACGCCAAAGTGGGAGTACAGAATCACAATGAATCGGTAGTAGGACCCCATGGATTTGGAGCCAGGAATCATAGGGGGCAGATGCTCGTAAACTTCCTCGAACGAGAGGGGCTCTTCTTAATGAACTCATTCTTCAAAAAGCAGCCTCAAAGGAAATGGACGTGGCGTAGCCCCGACACTATGACCAAAAACGAGATCGACTTCATTCTGGCGGACGGGCGGCACATATTCAGAGATGTCTCTGTGATCAACAGGTTTAACACCGGCAGCGATCACAGACTTGTCCGAGGCACTCTGAATATCGATTTCAAAGCCGAACGTGTCCGTCTGATGAAGTCTAGACTCCGGCCTACTTTGCTCCAAACCATGGCGGGATCTGAAACGTTCCAGTCAAATCTGGAGAACCGTTTTGCTGCCGTGGAAACCACAACTGACGTTAACCAGAACCTTGAGAATGTGGTTCGGGTACTCAGGGAGGAAGGTACGAGATTTTGCAACATGCGGCGTAAAGGTAAGAAGTCAAAACTTTCCGAAGAGACCTTGAGGCTAATGAGGCCGTTGCCTCATTAGAACGTCGTTACGTGAAGACCCACCTACCACTTCGTTGGGCATACGGGCTCTTAACCGGGAGATCAATAAACTTGTGCGACGCGACCTTCGGCGCTCTAATACTCTGGATATCGAAAGAGCTATTGAGCAAAACCGGGGGTCTAAGGTGTTCGTTCAATCTCTCGGGAGAAGTCACCTGACGAAACTGACCACAGCAAGTGGAGAAGTGGTTGCCTCTAAACCGGCGGTCCTTTTGGAGGTAGAAAACTTCTATACCCGACTATATGCATCGCATACATCTCGACCTGTACCCGAAAATGAAGACTCTAGAGCCACATTAACACGCCATTTCACTGAAGACCTGCCGGAAGTCAGCGTTGGCGAAATCAGGATTGCTCTTGGACAGCTTAAAAATGGAAAAGCCCCTGGAGCGGACGGCGTTACAACAGAGCTATTAAAGGCTGGAGGTAAGCCCGTACTGAGGGAACTCCAAAAGCTCTTTAACGCTGTCCTGTTTGAAGGAAGAACTCCGGAAGCGTGAAGTAGGAGTGTGGTCGTCCTGTTCTTCAAAAAAGGGGACAAAACCCTATTGAAGAACTATCGACCCATTTCCCTTCTAAGCCATGTCTATAAGCTGTTTTCAAGAGTGATCACGAACCGTCTTGCGCGAAGATTCGACGAGTTTCAACCGCCGGAACAGGCTGGATTTCGGAGCGGATACGGCACTATAGACCACATCCACACAGTGCGGCAGATTATACAGAAGACCGAAGAGTACAATCAGCCCCTGTGTCTAGCATTCGTGGACTATGAGAAGGCCTTTGACTCGGTTGAAATCTGGTCTGTTTTGGACTCTCTGCAGCGATGCCAAGTCGATTGGCGATACATCCAAGTGATGAGATGTCTCTACGAAGCCGCCAATATGTCCGTCCAAGTACAAAATCAGCAAACAAGGCCTATACCATTGCATCGAGGAGTGAGACAAGGGGACGTCATCTCCCCGAAATTGTTCATAAATGCAATGGAGGATATGTTCAAGACGCTGAACTGGACAGGACGTGGCATCAACATAAATGGTGAACACATCTCGCACTTGCGATTTGCAGATGACATCGTCATAATGGCAGAGACGCTGCAGGACATACAACAGATGTTGAATGACCTAGCTGACTCTTCTGTACGCATCGGCCTTCGGATGAACTTGGATAAAACCAAGGTCATGTTCAATGAACATGTTCTACCGGAACCGATTGCGGTTCACGGCACCGTCCTCGAAGTTGTTCAAAAATATGTGTACCTCGGGCACACATTGCAGTTGGGTCGAAACAACTTAGAGGACGAGGTGAATAGAAGGGTTCAGTTGGGTTGGGCAGCGTTTGGAAAACTACGTCGAGTCTTCTCATCGTCCATCCCACAGTGCCTAAAGACGAAAGTCTTCAATCAGTGCGTCCTACCTGTTATGACATACGGAACCGAGACCTGGACACTGACGGCACGACTGGTTCACAGATTTAAAGTCACTCAGCGGGCTATGGAAAGAGCTATGCTCGGCGTTTCTCTCAGGGATCGAATCCGCAATGAGGTGATCCGGCAGAGAACCAAAGTTATCGACATAGCTCACAGGATTAGCAAGCTGAAGTGGCAGTGGGCTGGCCATATCAGCCGCAGAGCCGACAACCGTTGGGGTAAACGAGTTCTGGAGTGGAAACCGCGCCTCGGAAAACGTAGTGTAGGACGCCCTCAGGCCAGGTGGAGTGACGATTTGCGCAAGACGGCTGGCAGGAGCTGGATAAGAGTAGCCGAAAATAGATCAGAGTGGCGAACATTTGGAGAGGCCTATGTCCAGCAGTGGACTGCAACAGGCTGATGATGATGATGATGAAAGGTCGGATTGACAATCTTCAATTTAATTACCAAACTTTTTATATCCTGAATAGAAAGTATAAGGGGACCATAACTTTTTGGTACTTGGTATTTATTTTTTCTTTGTGTAGTTAAACGCACCAATCCACGAAACTAGTGGTCCGAATCAGAAAAAATACTTTTGTGTTAAATAGTCATTTTATACAGAAACATCACCTCAGGAGTCCCGTGACACATTAACCATAAACACGGGTAAAACCAAGCACAGCTAGTAGTGTATACTCATGACTCACCCAGCTCAAGAAAAACAGTGTAAGTGTGTTTGTTGGGGAGCGCGAAAAACAAAAGACTGCGCGCGCGCACCACGCCGCGTGTCCCCACTACCAATTAGTGGGAAACGGCGAGATAATGCTCTTTAAGACCATAGACTACAGGAGAAAGTAGATTTACCATAAACATTTCTAACTCACACAGGTATTTAGGAAGTTTCTACCGTCAACAAAATTGTAAGACACTATTAGTGGCGTGCCTATATCTTTGGAGGACTGTGGTAATTTCTTCGGTTAGGATCCGTAATAGAGCATAGGGGACGTAACCACAGGCTTTCAGGGGCTCTTAGCATTTTACACTTAGCACTGGACACTTCTGCTTTGAAATTACCATGTCATCATCATCTTCTGAAGGTCAGGTCTCGTTCTAAGCCAAGGTCAGCTTGGAATAAGATCCTAGATTTAGTAAGTATTATTATTACATTAATGTGACCTCTGATTTGACCTATAATGTTATACTTCCATAGTTATTTAAAGGTTTCCTCCCGATATTTTTCTTACCAAGTGTAGAAAGTAGGATAAAACTGTATTTAGATTTAAAAAGTCACTTGTCATATATCATTATTTTTCATAACTGTCCTAACATGATCCAATTGGTCGAAGGAGCTAACTACTCGTTCGTTACATACACAGTCTGAAACTCGATACCCAATATACAACATACATACATAGTCAAAGTCAAAGTCAAAGTCAAATTATTTATTGCATTTCATGAATGTGATACAAAGGTGGAATTATATAAATTACAGTACATCATGTTACCCATTTAGGCATAGCAATATAAAATATTTAATAATGAACATGGAACGGATCATTAATAGATATACCAATCACAGTATTAATAGTTTTAGATTAGGTATTAGTAAATTTATCTTTAAAATATTACGCCCATAATCCCCGAAGGGGTAGGCAGAGTCAAAGGGGCAGCAGGCCTCTCTAACCATATTCAGCCAAAAACAAAACCGGGCTGAGTTAGATGGAAAATTGTAAAAAATAGTGACAAGTAGTAGCTAGCTCGTCGCCTACACAATCACATACCCAAAAACCGATATACCATAGCCGCCTTTTACGACATGCTAGGCAAGAAACACAGTTGGCACATTCTTCTGTGTGGGTTAGATACCGAAAATTATACAATTAGTTGCCTTTTACGATTTGTTAAGCATCAATTGGATCTTATATTTTGAAAGATTAACATGGGATAGCTATAATACTCATTCTTCCATTCTAAAGATTCCTTACGCCCAAAGGGCATTCCACATTGTAAAGAGCTACCTTCAATGCATCTTTCATAAGTAGCCTCCCAACATTATGCAATGCGATTCTCAATTGCACCGAGATTGCACCAGTCTCAGATACTAATATTGCGGCCATTTCTAATAGACCATGTGCCTGCAACCTTTCACTTTTAGCGAAGCTTTTAGTTTCTAAGAACTCTTTGCATAAGGACGAGAGAAGATATTCTTCAGATTTGGCACACTGGGAATGGGTTGAATTTTAAGATTTATTAATAGTTTTACATGAAATCTAAATTTTGACAGATTAAATTAGTAAGGTAAGATTATAGTAGTTAATCCCATAAAGCCCAATTTTATTGTAGACTAGCTGTGCCAGCGGTGTCACCCGCGTTTATGATTGAGTAACTTCTCCCGTTTTCCCAACATTTCCCTTCACTACTCTGCTCCTATTGATTGTAACGTGATGAAAAGTATACTATAACCTGCCCAGGAGTATGAAGAATAATTGTACCAAGTTTCGTTAAAATCCGTCGAGTAGTTTTTGTTTCTATAAGGAACATACAGACAGACAGACAGACAGACAGACAGACAGACAGACAGACAGACCGACAGACAGACAGACAGATAGACAGACAGACCGACAGACAGACAGACAGACAAAAATTTTACTAATTGCATTTTTGGCATCAGTATCGATCACTAATCACCCCCCCGATAGTTATTTTGAAAATATATTTCATGCACAGAATTGACCTCTCTACAGATTTATTATAAGTATAAATAACAATTAAATTGTTTATAAACTCACGTTGGTCTGGGACGCAAAAATTATGCATCTACTGAGTTTCTTGCCTAGCTTCTCAAAGGTTTGACTGGCTCGATGGCGCATTTGGTAGTGACCCTGCCCCATGTTCCAAGAGTTGTGGGTTCGATCCCCACCCAGGAAAAACATTCGTGTGATGAATACTTGTGTTTGTTCTGTGTCTGGGTGTTAATATCCAATATTGAAGTATATATTTGTAAAATACCAGTGTTGAATCTGGTAACTTAAGTGCGTAAGCTACTTAACTCGGAGATGACGTCAGATATTTAAAAAAAAAAATCCGTTAAAAGGTGACTTGTGGTGTATTGGGTATAAGGTTTTGTAAGGAATTACTGTGTTTAGGTTTTAAAAGGAATGTGCCAACTGTGTTCCTTGCCTAGTATGTTATAAAAGACGTCTAATGGTATATCGAGTTGGGTATGTGATTGTGGAGGCGGGGAGCTAGCCACTTGTCACAACTTTTTCACGACTTTCCACCCCCAGAGCAGTTTTATTTTTAGGTGAATTTGGTTTAGGGTACTAGCTGCCCCATTGACTCTGCCTTCCCCTTCGGAGATGATATTTATGTTCGTATAAATTTGATATTTAGTATTTGTATTTTAAATTATGTATTTTTTTGGTTTATATAATAAAAATAGATAAACTATAAAAATACATGTTGCGATTAATCAAATCCTCTCCCGTTGTATCTCTGTGCTTAGTGAATAAAGAACTGAGCTTAACGAACTTTTGAATACGCTTATGCCTTGCTCATACTTGCGACAAAATCTCAATTAATTAAAAGTAGTACTTGCAAAACTACTACCCGTATAGGTTATAAGATTATATAGTAATAAAGACTTTAAAATATTTCTGAAAATATTTGTATTGCCAAAGTCAAAGTCAAAGTCAACGTCAAAGTCAAAGTCAAAGTCAAAGTGAAGTCAAAGTCAAAGTCAAAATATCCTTTATTTATATAGGTTTGAAATAATCACTTTTAAAATCGTCAATTGAAATATAAACCAAAATGAATGTACCACCGGTTCGAGTCCTTGAATTCTTTTACTCTTTAAATCAAATATGCACTAATGTAGGTAATAACTGTATTACCAACAATTGGTATACTAATTAAGATTTATTAAAACACAATTAACAAATAGATTATTAACAGCAACAGTGAACTAATAAGAAACAGTTAATTAATCTAATTAACGTTCTTTGATGAGGTAGCGCGCGTTGATGTCTTTTCTCTATCGACGGTCGGCAATGGGTGGACCGCGGCCCGTTTGCGGACCGCGAAACGTCGAACCTAGGACCGCCATATATTGTAATTTTACTAGCTAGAGTAATCAATTTATAAATTTCTCGAGAAGCTCAAGACCGGCTGTGTAGTTTCTCACATTAATTTTAGGTCTTGTCTTTTATTATTCAGAACTGGTTTGAAATCAATATAACAAAAAGGTAGCACTTAATTATTATCAGTTATATTTTTCTGGACCTCTTTAAAATTTTCCCATAGTATACGGACCCCATCTAAAACTACTTGCCGACCCTTGCTCTAAACTAAACTTCACGCCACTTCACTAGCAGGGTAGGCAGACAGAACCGAACGCCATATGGCACGATCCTTACACACCTCATTCGCCTCTTCATTATTCATGATACTTTTCATACAAGCTATATACTGTATTATGAAATACCATCACACCCATAAGCCCCGAAGGGGTGGGCAGAGTCAAAGGGACAGCAGGACTCTTTAGCCAATAGAACAACCATAACACAAATTTTAACTGAGCTTAAATTTCTAAAAAGTTTATTTTTCTTTCGTCCGTACACAAGAAGGCGTAGGTACAGGTTAGCCGCTTGTCACTGCTTTTTCATGGCTGAATGTGGTTGAATGGGCATGCTGCCCCTTTGACTCTGCCTACACCTTCGGGGATTATGGGCGTGATGTTATGTTATGTTATGTACACAAGAATCTTATGTTTTAAGTGTGTGTTGTGCAATAGGTTGAGCTAGAAATATTTTTGGGGTGAATAAGGAACTTAAAATAACATTATCGTTGTGGGTGGAGTAAGGAACATAATTAGGTTGAGTAAGGAAATAATAATGAGTAGGATGAGTCGTGATGGGATGAATACGGAATAACTCCCACATTCAGGCAAAAATAAAACTGTTAGATGAAAAACTGCGAAAAAGTAGTGACAAGTGGCTAGCTTGTCGCCTACATAATCACATACCCAAAAACCCCATATACCGTTAGTCCCCTTTTACGACATGCTAGACAAGAAACAAAGTTGGCACATTATTTTTAAGTCCTAGGCCAACACGGGACAATGGGCTAGGTTAGATGGAAAATTGCGGCCTTGATAGTATTTATTACATCACATGAAACTTTTATTATATAGTCGTAAGTGTGCAAGTGGCCTTAGCGCAAATTTCTCTATTTTCTAAGCGCAGCGCAATGCTTCAGATAACACATCAGCGCGGTGTGAACAAGACCTTTGTTAGGACAGCTGCTAGCCCGCGGCTTCTCTCGTGTTTTGTTGTTTTTTTCATGTCCAAATACATATTAAACAAGAGGTAGCTTATTGGGCAAAGATCTCTACTATACAATCTAACGAAAAGGTTAAAATCTCAGCGTGTGATTTCAAAAATCTTCCCTGATTGGTTCATTTGCTGGGTTGAAATTGATTTTATTTTGTGACTTTGAGCTCAATATGTGACTCTTTAGCAAGAAAGAAAGAAAAGTGTTTATTTAGCACACAAAAAGATGTTACGTGTGATGCCTAAATAGGGATGATGACTGCATTAAAAAAATATAATTCTATTTAGTCCGTCAGTTAGATTATACAAAAATACTAGACACATATTTTTCGCTTTATCAAATAACCAAAAAATCACAAAGTTATAGAGAATCGAAATTTTGGAGTGGGGGCTTGCGACGTCACTATTTAGTGAAAATTTTATGAAAGCGTGACGTCACGCGCATTGAATGCATTGTATCTTCGTCAATGTTTGTTTGACAATTAAATAAAAAAATACGTGTTCAATATAATCTAACTGACAGACTAAACAGAATTTTTTAGTCATCTTGCCTAATGGATGCTGGGTCCAACATGAGCACATTTTTTTTAAGAATTTGGGAGAAACCACATTTTGAACTGTGTAGAGGGCAGTACTACATACTACTATTTCACATCTTATCAAATGACTTCATAGGATAGTTTACTTACAAATGCTAAAGATAAGAAGCCAATATTAAATATTTAATCAAATTTGAATACTATTATTTTTTTTATTATTATTATGTCTGACTTTTCCATTTCTCGGGACTATAGAGTCCCGGACTTTTGGGAGGCGTGTGTGGGGCCGAAGCCAACACGCAGAGGCCCTTTAAAGTCAAGTATGATTTTAATGTAATGTGACACCAACCGACGATTATCCCTGTATACACTATAAAATGCAGCCAAGGACAACCCCCGGTCAGTGCAGGACTATGGAATGGAGTGGAAGAACAAAGAATCTGGGCTATTAGGATGAGGTGCTAGTGGACTGGGTAACCGGGACTATGGAAAGGACTATGGCACCTGCCCGATCTATGTTTAAAAACACGAATAAAATGGGCAGGTGGTGACTCGCCACCTCACTTTCATGGGCCCCCCATTGGTCGCACACACAAGGCACGAAGCAGGAGCGACGGGGGCAACATTGTGTGAGCGGCTCAGGGTGTGGAGAGGTGTGCACCGCTTTCTACCCAGTGGCTTACGCCACTGTGCCAACTCGCGACTTAGGCATGTTTCACTTCCACCCTGCGAGCATATAGCTCTGACGCCCCACTCTGGACGGCCGGCTAAGGCAAGCCAGAGGTGAGAGTCCTGCGGCCCCTGTGGGGTCCACTCCCACCGGCCAACTAAGGCAAGCGGAGAGAAGGGCCTGGTCGACTCTCAGGGGCACGGGTCCCAAAGGGTGTCAATCCCATTCAGCCCGCCACAAGCTGCCCTGGGGAGACTGGTTGCACTGGTAGAGAGTCACTGCCTTTCATGGTGCGAAAATCAGCGACTCTCACCAGGGGGCGGTGGGGTCGTCACATCCCTACGCCTTTATTATTATAATTATTATTTTTTTTTTTATAAAAAAATTTGCCACTTTCACGTGATTTCATTAATATGTAATGCCTCTTACACTTAGCTAATATATTCTCTGATATAGCAGCAGACAGAGGAAGAGAGACAGACTTATTAAAAATAACGTCACGACGTAGCATACTCAATTAGCTAGGCGGTCTAACCACTACATGATTTAAAAGCAATCATCATCATCTTCCTAGCGTTATGTCCCGTGCTTAATCGAGGACCGCTTAGGCTATGATCCAGGATTTAGCGAGCCAGGTAAATACACCAAACTTGATCTTTGTAATCCAAAGATAAGAGAACCGGACAATTTAAATCATAGTGTGTAACTATAGTTTATTTGAATGGGCAAGCTTTGTCACAATTTTTTCTCTTACCGAGTAGCTTATGGTATAAATATGTACATAGACAATAAAAATCGATTCGGGTTTGAACCCGCACCCTCACATATGTGGCCCATATCCTAACCATTAAGCTACCACCTCCCAACTCCCTATTATATAAAAGCTTCATTATTATAACATAAAACAGTATTGCGTGCAAAAGCTCGCTCGACGATATCCCGCGCGGACAGGTCAACGACCCGTCGTAAGCTCAAAAACCTTTCTTTAAAAGTGTAAATTTATTCAAATTTCAAAAAACAACGCTCATGCCTGCATCCTTTCCACAACGCATCGGTGGGAAAGAGACAACAACACTTGACTCTGTAAGAGAGAAAAGGACGGATATAGTTTTGTCTATATCGTCTATAAGGCCGTTTAACAATAGCAAAGTTAGTTAATGTAATGTGCACACGCTTCTTAACAAAAAAAAAGGTAAAAAAGTAACTTAAGAAGGTTCCATCGAATTATTTTTTCATAGAAACTGATAGTCGTAAAATTTTATGTTGATCGTTGCAGTAGAAAAAGTTTAAGATGCACCAATGGGAAATGCTGCGCAGGAGTTTATGCGGAGAGACGTGGTGATCCACAATGGTTAAATTTGTGGTTCGATCATCTTTCTTCATTTATTTTTTGCACATATATGGTAAGAAATTCCCTTCCCAGCGTTTATTTCTGTCTATGTTAAATTGCTTGATAAAATACAATTCAAAAATTTTATTTGAGATATTGGGAGTTTTTGTGTGAATGGGTTTATTTTACCGTCTAATCACCATTAAAATATATATTTATTTTTGAGCGGTGGTAGCTCAATGGTTAGGACACGCGCCTCTTAACCGAAGAGTGCGGTTTCAAACCCGGGCATGTACCTCTAGATTTTTCAAATCTATGTACGTATTTATACCACTAGCTCGACGGTGAGAGAAAACATCGTGATGAAACCTGTAAATTCAAACCACTTTGAATTTGTAACCATGATCCAAAAATTGTCTGATTCCCCTATCTTAGGGTTACGAAGATCAGATCGGCAGTCACTTCAATGTAATTACCAGACTCGCTAAATCCTGGATCATGGTCTAAGCGGACCCTGTCTAAGCACGGGACATAACGCTAGGAAGATGATGATATATATTTATTTTGATGTTGTCATTATCTTCCTAGCGTTACGTATGGTCAAGTCCGCTTAGACCATTCTGGTTTCAGCGGATCTGTTTGTTACTTTAAAGCCACTGCTATCTTTCGTAGCCCTAAGATAAGGAAGCTAAACAAATTGGACCTTTTTTTTTAATGTGCAGGTTTCCCCTCGATCTTTACTGTACCTTTCTGCCCGGGTTTGAACCAATGCTTCTCGTGCATGAGACGCGGCCTAACCACTGAGCCGCCACCGCTCGAGTTTCGCTTGAATTAAAGAAAAAAGTACCAAACCCAGAATCGAATCTGATACATTCCCCTTATAAGGCAGAAACGCTTTGCTTCACGAGGAAAGTTTTAAGAAATTAATCTTACGACTGACAGGATGATTATAATCAAGTGTTTTATTTTTTTCAAAACTTGCATCATACACATTTTCTTTTTATTTGCCGTCTTGTAGCTTTTATTTCGTCTTTTTCTTTCATCCAATGTTTTAGAGGTGAAATTCGATATCAGTTACTCGTTAAACGAGAATTAGTGGTTTAGACTGCATATTTTTTTATGCAAATGAACTTCAAACTTCAACTTTATTGTTAATATAAGTCATTCATTCAACTAAACTGCTAATTTAAGACTTGTGATGAATAGGGAAATGTTATTATTATGTTAACTATAATTCTATCTACACTAATATATAAAGCTAGTTTGTCTATTTGCTTGAACGCGCTCAGAAACTACTGGTCCGAATTGAAAAAAATATTTTTGTTCTGTATAATTAATTTATCGAGAAAGGCTATAGGCTACAACATTAACCATAAAGGCGAGTAACACCACGGGCACAGCTAGTAACTATATATAGATCTCTTTGAAAACCAAGCCGTCAATTTTTACATGAGATCTTGTTTTCCACCTTCGTGATACAAAAAACAAGATGTGTTTAATAAAAAATAAAAATAAATATCAGAATTCATCACATACATATACATCTAACTCCGAGGTAAGTAGCTTTAGAACTTGTGTTACGGATATCAGAATTAATAGTGGTACTACTACCAATATACCTAAATAAGAGCGGTGGTAGCTCAATGGTAAGGACACGCGCCTCTTAACCGAGGAGTGCGGGTTCAAACTCGGGCATCATCTTCCTAGCGTTATGTCCCGTGTTTAGACGGGGTCCGCTTAGCCATGATCCAGGATTTAGCAAGTCTGGTAATTAAATTGAAGCGACTGCCGATCTGACCGTCGTAACCCTAAGATAGGGGAACCAGACAATTTTTGGATCATGGTTACAAATCCAAAGTTGTTTGAATTTGCAGGTTTCATCACGATGTTTTCCCTCACCGCCGAGCTAGTGGTATAAATACGTACATAGATTTGAAAAATCCAGAGGTACGTGCCGGGTTTGCACCCGCACTCCTCGGTTAAGAGGCGCGTGTCCTTACCATTGAGCTACCACCGCTCTGAATGTTTTTCCTGTATGGGAATCGAAACCACAACTCCTGGTGCTTGGGGTTACTACCGAATGCGCCATCGAGCCAGTCAACAAAAAAGGGTATTTAAATTTACTTTTTGTTAATATTGCATAAGAATATAAAAAATTAGGTACGTGTTCGTAGGTACATTTATATTTTAGCTATTTTAGTGTGCATTATTATCAATTAGACTTTAGGTACCTTCGCAGGTTTTTACGAAGTCACGACTCTGGCTATCCTCATGTTAGCTGAATCATACTGGTCGGGGTTCCTTATGGAAGTTTACAAATGTCCGCAATCCCTGAAGGGGAAGGAAACCAAGAACCAAGAAGCGATTTAAACTACAATTAGCCAATAATAAAATTGTGTTCAGTTAGATGTTAAATTGTGAGCAGTGACAAGTGGATCACCTACATAATTACAAATCGTACACTTGATACACCATTAGTCGCCTTGTATGACATGCTAGGCAAGGAATACATTTTTTTTCGAGTCCCAGTCCATCATGGAACCTTCCTACTTAACAACTATAAGCTCTAATTCAATAAAATAATAACTAACTAAACTTCACGCCACTTCCCTAGCGGGGTAGGCAGAGTGGACCGAACGCCATATGGCACGATCCTTGCACACCTCACTCGCCTCTTCAACATTCATGATAGATTCACTCATTCATTCATAAAATAATAGTTTACCACAATATGAAGTACATTAATTCAAAAATATCCCATGATGGGCTGGGACTAAAAATAATGTGCCAACTGTGTTCCTTGCCTAGCATGTCGTAAAAGGTGAGTAATGGTATATCGAGTTTAGGTATGAGATTTATTTGACACTTGTTACTACTTTTTTACATTTTTCCATCTAACCTAGCCCAGTTTTATTTTTAACTGAATGTGGTTAAAGAGGCTTACTGTCCTTTAGACTCTGCCTACTCCTTCGGGAATTACGGTCTTGCGTTCTGTAATTCAAAAATAATACACAAAAAATAACATAGCGAACCTTCAATTATCGATCTACACTTAACCTGCCCATTTTTTATGCCCGAACCAGAGTAAGATACGTTATAAATTTTTTTACCGACCGCAAAACAATTGCAATTGGAATTAGTCGTGAAAAATCGCAAATAACTCTAAAAATGTTCCGATACAATAATAGGATGTATGGATGATGTAACTGTTATGTAACTGGGTATGTATGTACCACATAATGAAGTTCCGGGTTTTTTTGGTACATATTTGGGCTTCCATGAAATGCATTCTAAAAACAGTTCGTCTAGACAGCGATTTGGAAATAACAAATCAATTAGATTAATTGGTAATGGTTTGTGAATGAAGTCTGGAGGAAAAAATTTAATTGAATACTTAAAAAATTTAACGAGCTTTATAACATCGTCATCATCATCTTCCTTGCGCTATGTTCTAGTACATACATATGTATGTTGCATGTAGATTAAACAGTCGTTTTAGAATATATTATAGCTTATATGCAATGATGTATAAATAATAGACAGATATGTCGCGAGGTATTTAAAGAATCTAAAACGTCCCAATCGGGACGTTGAAAAAGACTGGTCTCCAATACGATTCGCACATGAAAAAAAAGTATTGATTGTCTTACTTACAAAATATTAAATCGAGTCCAATGGCTACAAAGTCCCCTTCCAATTCAATAATTGCCCACTGTCACGGTAAATTACAAAAGTCTTATAAATCCTGATCTGCAAACACCCATAAAAAGTCGACTTAAACATTCCTATCAAATTAATAGCCATCTGTCTAATCAGAACAATATTATTTAACAACCATAAAATGTATAACTTTAGTTATTATTTTATTTAGTTATAAGACCGCTATCAATTAACTAAATAAACGCTTAAAAAAACAAACTGATCCAAGTAAGATATTTGGCTGGTCGTAATTTAATTAAAAATTGGCAGAGATATAAATCTATACTTTTTCTTTGCTGGCAACGCCCTTAGCCTTTGAGTGTGATCCTGGAATCGTTCGAAATCGATAAGAGCTCTACAATATATCACGCGATACTTGTCTGGTACTGACGAACTAACCTATTTTTAACGAGGGGAATGCATTAAGCTTCGTTCCACTGTTAGGGGAGGACGATGGTGATATATGGAATTACGACCCTTTTCCGAAATATACCATTTTGACTTTCTCAGGAGAACTTGCCTTTATTCGAGGTTATGGACACCGTCAACTAAATCTAACTGCATGAAATCTCAATCAATTAAACTTATGTATATTTTTGAGTTTCTATACATTTTGGCGAAGAATAGCTTTAAAAGTTGTTAAACATATTTATTTTTTATACATATATACTCTGTCTATTTACACCCGGCGTCATATAGAAATGATTATTAATAGCTTCTGCCTGCGGCTCCGTTCGCGTGGTACATCGATGAAACCTAGCCAATATGTTATTCGGGTGTATGAGCTATATTATTCTAAAGTTTCATTAAAATCCATTCAGTATTTTTTTTGTGAAAGACTGACAAACATCCATCCATACATACAAACTTTCGCATTTATAATATTAGTAGGACTACTACCAGTTTTTGCTTATTGTTCTACCGTCATTCATGTTATTATATGAAAGTGGTTAAAAGAGCTTCCTCGTCTAGTCTGTCATAATATGTACATAAGCTCTTTAATCGTTCGTCTATATTTTTCTGCTGAGATCGATCAACATGTTCTACGTTAATTTATCGACCGATTGCAGAATAACCCCCTCATTGATTTACTCCCCAATTAAATCCAATCCACTAAAGTTCGAGTGATTCACCGCTCACGTCCAAACTTCTGTTTCTCAGTACTGAGGCTGTTACATTCCTGGTAACCTATTGAATCATGTTTGCAGTCGATGATAATGTTTAGGTAGACCCCTGAGTTATAAGCGTCGGGGTTTGATTTAGAGAGGGCAAGTTTAAGGGTAAGTTAAGTTGGGTAAGTTTTTGAATTTTGAAACGTTTACATTTGCAGTTTGGAGTTTTTAAATAGTGTTATTGAATTTTTTTTAGTTGTTCTGGGACTGAAAAAGGATACGCCTACCTTTATGTATATATATATATACCTTTTGTTTTTAATGTTGCAGATGTACATGGGCGACAGTAATCACTTACTTAGGTGAACTGTCTGCTCGTCTGCCCGCGATTACATTAAATAAATAAAAAAAAGCAACAAATAGTGTATTTGGTGTCGGGTCGTGATTATGTAGGCGACCAGCTAACTGCCTCACATATTTTTTTTGCCAGTTTTTGAATTAACCCAACTTAGTAATTCTTTATGACTAAAAGAGATGAAAACTAATTAAAAACCAGCTTCGACAAGATCGTATACTAAAAAGAAATCGGTTAGTACAGATCAATTTAAAATAAATAGACAATTTCGGTTATACATATAATTATACTAGCAGCACCCCGCGGTTTCACTCGTGTAGTTCCCGTTCCCGTGGGAATATGAGGATAAAATATAGCCTATGATACTCCTTGATAAAGTAGCTTTCTATTAGTAAAATAATTTTTCAAATCGGTCCACCAGTTTTTGAGTTTATTCATTACAAACATACACACACACACAAAAATACAAATCATGCCCCTTTATAATATTAGTATAGATATAGAGATTTTATATACATGCAAATATACATACATAGACTGCTGAAATAATAACCTCTTTTTTTAGCGACGGCGTAGAGTAAGCATAGTCCAATCACGGTTAATAAGTATACCAATGTTTATATTTTATTGTTCATTATAGTTGAATTGGCCATTTGGTCTAGTGGTTAGATAGCCTAGCCAAGAAACCAAAGGTCACAGGTTCAAATCTTCGTATGATAAGAACGGTCATTTATTCTCGAGTCATAAATAGTACTAATATAATGAATAAGTGTATTTAAGTATACATAAATGTCTTTTCGTTGTCTAATATTTATAACACAAGGTTAAATAATATATGCTCAGTTTCAAGTTAAATACTGGTGTATTGGTTTCAATCACGGTTTCAATAAACTATATATATAGAGCGGTGGTAGCTCAATGGTAAGGACACGCGCCTCTTAACCGAGGAGTGCGGGTTCAAACCCGGTTAGGTACCTCTGGATTTTCAAATCTATGTAGGTACTTACGTATTTATATCACTAGCTCGACGGCGAGGGAAAACATCGTGATGAAACCTGCAAATTCAAACAACTTTGGATTTGTAACCATGATCCAAAAATTGTCTGATTTCCCTATCTTAGGGTTGCGAAGGTCAGATCGGCAGTCGCTTCAATGTAATTACCAGACTCGCTAAAATCCTGGATCATGGTCTAAACGGACTCCGTCAAAATTTTCCTTCACCGTCGAGCTGGTGGTATAAATACGTACATAGATTTGAACCCGTTGAAAGATTGGAGCCCGGGTTTGAACCTGCACTCCTCGGTTTAGAGGCGCGTGTCTTTCCAATTAATCTACCACCGCTCTATTGTATGTATGTATGTACGCTATTTCAATTCTTTCATTCAACCTTAACCAATTTTCGCGATTATAATATCAGAAATATTAATTTAAAACGCCTCCATCTCTTCAGAAAGAGGATTTTGACAGACAGAAGGGTTACAAAGTGATCCGAAAAAGGTTTTATTTAATTTTTTTGAAATGCGGAACTCTCGAAAAAAGAATAAAGACGATGATCTTCTAAATTATAGGGACCTGACAAAAACCTAAAATATAAGAACATTTTGAACACTAGAAATCTTTGTGTATGCTAGCCTTCCAAGAAAGAGTTTTTGTTCAAAATAAAATATGCAGTTATTTTAAATGTTTTAAAGCTTGAAAATGTTGGTGTTGCTATTGTTAAAAAGTCGGAATCGACTTTGTGAAATAAAAACATTTTGTATAAAATCACGACTGTTATGAAACCTTTCTTAAAAATCGTGACTATGGTTTTATTTATTTTTTTAAGCATAGTTTTATTTTTCTGGGTATTAATAGTCTTTACTTGTATTCTGGATAGATAAATAGTATTTTGAATACGGGTATTTGTTTGCAAATTCAACTACTTCATAGATCCGTATTAGCAATGCAAAACCAAAACAATTATATCTTTTAAAAGTATATAAATTTATGTTAGCTGTGCCCGCGGTTTCACCCGCGTTTGTGGTTAATGTTATAAAGCCTATAGGCCTTCCTTGATAAATTAACTATATAATACAAAAAATATTTTTCAATTCAGACCAGTAGTTTCTGAAATTAGCGCGTTCAAGCAAACAAACAAATTCTTCAGTTTTATATATTAGTAAGTAAGTATAATAATAGGAAGAATAAGACATAAGATAAGTTACGTTTCACGATAACATAATCGGAGAAAGTCAGAAAATAAAATGCCACTTTTATTGGGCAGATACTTAACACAAACCAATTCCCTAAATCCTTAAAAAAAATCATTAAATAATTGCCCCTGTCTAAATAAACTAAAATATTTTTTTCAGTAATAGCTTTTCACACAATTATATTTCTATTTCAAAGTTTTTTTGAAAGATAATAATCGTAAGCAACGCTTTATTTTATAATATATAAATAGGTACTTACCATAAAATAACCGAAGAAAGTCTGTAAATAAAATAGCATATTTCATAGCATAGACAAATTTAACATAAGTCTAATCCCTACATTCCAGTAAAAAAAATAACCCCGAGACAGTGTCCTCGATTTACTTAAATTAAAAAAAAACACAAAGAAAACCCCGCCAAAACGGGAACTGCACCAGAAAATTCAAACACCAACGTGCAGCCATCAAAGCTGCCCAAAGCCGTGAAGTTGATTGAGCGAAAAAAGAAAAAAGCTGAGCAACCACTTTTGCCCAAAGGAGACCGGTCTGCCAACTAACTCTTCGAAGGTCAACTTCGGCCGCACGAACGCGCCCGTTCAGATGCTAGCTAGCGCTCGGAGCAGACGCACGCGCGTCCGACACAAAACTTTTACGTCACCGAACACAACTTTTTTTACGAGTGCTAAAGTAAAAAAGACCAACTGTGTTAGAAAAAGGTTTTGAACAATCAGTGACAAGTAACAAGCTGTGTATCGTTGGAGAAAGTTGGCATTGCGTTCGGTGTTTGGTTCATCAGTTTAGTTTGGTGCAGTGGTGGCTGGGTCTGTACTGTGTCTGGATACTTTTTAGCTCATTCGGTAAGTGTACCTTTTGTCTTGTTCGAAACTGTATTCTCTCGACGAATATCAAGATTCGCCTTCGCAACTTGATCTTGCACTCTTTTACTTAACTCGTCAAGTTGCTTTAGTAACTTGTTTTCTTTACTTTTTTCAACTCCAATTCCAGTATTATTAACTGTAATAAGGAATCCTATGTTATCATTAAGTGTTATTTTTTAATAAACCTTCTCGGTGTTATTGGAAAATGAGAAAATTACATCATTGAGGTTACCTGCTCCGAACATAATCATTACAGGATCTGTCGCTTTCATTTTATGTATAGACAAGCCATCTTGAAGTTTTATTTTTAAACCAGGCTCTCAGCCAGTCTTGTCCGAAGTTTAAACCTTTTTTTCTTACTCGAAAGATCTTAATACAGCCTTGAATCGATATAGTTTAATGCATTTTTTGACGTCGACATTGAAGCAAGGTTTTAAATAGTAATATGAACTATAAGCATTTTTGAAATTGCCTTCCATACAACAATACATTATATAAAACCGGTGTCAGTAAACTACCCTGAGACACACCTCCTAATTAATAAAAAATCGATTAAGAATACATTAATCACAGCTATTTAAAACCCCAACGTCATTACATTTAAGTAGGCATAAAAACCACATCTATATGATTTGTCTAGAATAATAATTAAGTCTTTATGTTTTGTGCAGTGAATCAATTATTTTTATAATCTATACGTTCGTCGCCTACATCCTACTGTAGGAATTTTATCATATTAATGTGTTATTCATGTCCTTTTACATCATCAATACCTACTTTTAAATATTCTATAACGTTACTTTTACTGGGTATTCCTAGTTTATGAATAAGCAATTTCTATGTGATTATTAACTAAATTAGAATTAGTCGATGTTAATTCATCGCATTTATTTTCTATCAACGATCGCACAATGGGTTGAAAAGAACTATTTTACACAAAATTGGTTGTTCAAAGTCTTGAAAACGTGTAACGTAATAACTTTGACCGTAACCCATTAGCATAATTAAAAACAATAAAGAAACGTTAGGTCCGCTTATCGAGCGATAATGTTATCGGAACAATAACTGCCATTGTAATCAATGTAATGAACTTGACACTTTTTTTAATCGGGTCTCTGTCATTTCCCAATTTTCAACATTGTGCAGTTTTCGAAATTCAATCTTGTGTTCATACTATCACAAACTATCTTTGCTTCTCCGATAAAACTTATAGGTAGAAAAGTAATATTTTAATCTATTTGCACTTGTCTTAATTAGATTAGCTGGAAATATTCACGTATATGAATTATAGTGTTATTAGCGATAACCCTCGAATCCTTAAATCAACACTTAAGATTAGTTGTGTTATGAAATTACCTACTTATTCTAATAGAATGTTGTACATTAATATTTCGCTAATACTTTTACTTCTTAAACATAAATATTGCACTGTAATCGCTTTCACAAGGTAGATGACACTACCAATAATATTGATATAGTTTTTATGATCTGTCAAAATCCAAAATTTTCATTGATTTTGTACATAAATACGAAAGTGTGACGTCACAATTTAGCTGACTAACATCTTAGATACATACATAACATCAGGCCCATATTCCCCGGAGGGCAGGCAGAGTCAAAGGGGTAGCAGGCCCCTTAACCACATTCAGCTAAAAACAAAACGTCTTAATGTATTTAAATCATTCACTACTTGATTGTTTAGCTTCATTAAATGTTTTCTTATAAAACAAATCATGTGTTTAAATAGGCTTATTATGCGTATATTGATGACATCCGTTCTCATTTTAAAGTTTACCGAATATAGTTAAATCGACGTCGAAAAACTTCTAGCTAAGTTTTGAAAAAAATCTAGCTAACATTTCTCCGTATGGAAATTGCAATTGCTTATTCCTAGTTTTATTTTTAATTATCTGAAAAGACTTATGAATGTAGAAGAAGCGAAAGGTGTGTGTCAGGTCGTAGCAAATGGAAGGACGTGATCTCTGCCTACCTCCATGGGAAAAGGCGTAACTGTATGTATGTATGTTATTTGAAAATAAAAGAGAGCAAGTTCGGCATCCCTTGTATGATTTGATCGTAATATAAGTAATATGTGGTCCATTTACTTACTACACTACTTTATTTATATAATTTACCCTCATAAATTCCCCAACCTGACGTTTTCCATATTTTTTAAAATTATACTGCCTTTAACCCAGTGTGTTACCAGTAGCAAATAAACTTTTTATCCCTCTATAAACGTCGAATCAAAAAAGGCATCCTACTTAAGGGTTAGCAGCTGTTTACTCGCGACGCAAAAAGTGCTATGTCCGGCGAACCAGCTTGCTTGGCTTCGTAGAGGAATATTTCTCACGCTCTGGTGATAATTATTATTAAAAATGAAAAATAAAACTAAATTGGCTTATGTTTATAAACTAACGGTTATATCTGATACTGAAGAATGCACTGTTGTATGCATGATGGTATAAACTGTTAAGCATTAACGTCATTTTATCTTAAGATAGAATTTTTTGTTGCTCTAAATTTCGTCACAATTGGTCAAGTGACCGAATTTAATGCGTTTTGTCTCATGTTGATTTAAATTGATGTGCCAACTTTCTTGCCTAGCATGTCCTAAAAGGCGACTAAAGGTGTTTGGTTTGTGACACTTTTCACAACATTTTTAACCGACGAAAAAACAGAGATTTTTAAATTGACGCGTATATATTTTTTTTATGTAGGTATGACCACGCATAACTTTTTACAGACTAATCCGATTTGGATAATACTTTTATTATTAGATAGGGTATACTTTGAAGTTTATCTCATATGAATTCTAGTCCCAAACCAACATGGGACATAAGCTAAGTACATACGATATTAAAAGTATATGAATATATAAATTTCATTTAAATATACGCTTGCCACTTCGATTCCACATATCCAGTCCTGACGTCTAGATATGAATGCTGAACCAATTTCCGTCATAAGTGCATGTTGCAACGAGTTCGATGAACTCAATTATGATAGTAATGACGCTGATAACATCTCGAGTGATCCTACGATGATTTACAATGACGATACGATCTAAATGATCGCATTGAACGGAAAGTGTAGTAATTTGAATATTTTATGTTGCATCGCCATTTTCTCGGGCAGAGGTGTCGCACCTTTTTTTTTTAATAAATAGTAGAATTTTCTAAACTAATTCGGTGAGATTTTTTAAAGAAAATAGAATAAATAACTTAAAAGATCTTGATTGAAAACGGTTAAACAGTATTATCTATTGTTATGTTAAGTATAATATACTGCTTTTTGTCATTTAATATGTTAAAGTATAAATAATGTTGTCATTATTCAACATATGGCTAAGCGCATAAATATAGTCAACCTATTATGTTTTAACATAATATTACATTTTAGTACGTTTGTAAAAAGTACATTAAGTCTTGATTCAAAAACATATTGTATGATACAAATTCTAATATTATGTATTTTATAAAGATATCCAAATGTTTATTACCACTGACAATGTTAATTAAATGGACTCAAAATTATAGCGAAAGCATGGAATTAATTACGTTGGCATTTTTCATGTTTTATTTTATCTCTGGACTCTAACAAATCAAAGACAGAAATTAGCGGTTTGGGTACTATAAATAGATATTTACACAAAGAATTTAAATACTTATAGAAGTCAGGTAAAAAATAATAATAATAATAAGTCAGGTTTATTATAGTTCAATTGTTTGGACAAGAACCTCACATGCGAGGAATGTTAGATCAAAGCCGGGCTCGCATCATTGGATTTTCAAACCTAAGTACGTATTTATACGATAGACTCGGTGGTAAGACAAAAATTCTTGAGGAGTAAATTAAAATTAAAATAACTAAATTATTAAAGGGGCCAATTTCACAATTTTTTAAGTTAACTAATAAGTGGTACATTTATTATGCTAGGGTATCAGGATACCCCGACCAACAACAGGTCACAACGCTATGAAGATGATGAGAATAATTGTGAAAGCTAATTATTCACAATAACATTGTTATATAATAATTACTTCACAATTTATTATACCCTAAGGCCAAATCCAGCTTAATAACGCATTAAAAAGATTTTATGACCCAATTATATTCTTCTACAATACATAATAAGAACATTATGGCCCTAGTAAGAAAGTTCAAATTTAATTAACCTTCTGCGTTGTATATACTCTCGTATATAACGTGCATGTGTTGTTATAATAATATATTATTATGTTATATGCCTATACACTCGTACAATGACATAATGTGGCCTTTAAATGTTTGGTTTAACCTTTAGCAAAATGAACTTGCCCAGTATGACTTGTGAAATGTTTAAAAACTTGTCTGCCCCTTAAATAAAGAATATAATAATGTTAATATTGTCTGAGGGATTTCGAATATTATTTAGATTTTACGCGAAATACGCGTGGATGCCTACAATTTTTTTATAGTATACTCGTTTATATATAAGGCTCGTTTCGTATTTTTTATACAGTATTGTACATACTTTATTACATACTTAATTAATAAAAATATGTTGTCTTACACTTCAGATCTAAGTTTTTGTTGCAATACTTTCTTTTTACTATGCATATTAGAATGACCGTCTATAAGTAAAAAAATATTTGAAAAAAATATTGTTTTAAAAAGTAGGTCACCAATTTTGACTGCGGTAACCCAAATACTTACGCCAAAAAGGGCAATATTTATCGATCTGAACTTTGCAAAACATTGACCCAGGCCAAACAGAACTTGAATGGTAATTATCTGTAATTGACACTAAATTAACAGACTCTTAATGAAAAACCTTGAGAAGTGTTGAAAGAAAAAATTACTTGTCAGGCCGAGTGATATATTAGTTGACAGCTGTCATAATATTTCAATCATCTTTCAATTATGTTGTACTAAATTGTATTTTACAGATTGACTTGAGACTTATTTATTGGAAAAATACTTTAAAGTCATGATTTTTATGTGATAATGTGAATCCAGATCTTGTTAGCTCAAACTATATCAATATCAGTTAATTGGTTCTGGAGTGAAGACCTAACAGACAGAAAAAAAATTAAGTTAAATTATTCTCTATGAAACTCCTAAATTTGGTGTATACCTACTTCGTAATTTAAATAGATAATGTTTAGAGTCTTAGGACGAATTGCAGCACTTTGTTAAACCTCGATTTACAATAAAATAAACTCGACTTATGCTCAAACTAGGTTTAACGTCTTGCACGTCATCGATTTAGCTTAAAACGTCAAAGTTAATCTGACAATTTGGTCGGTTTGAACTTGATTGATATCGATATTAGTGAAATACCGTTCTCTGTAAAAGTATTTGTGCAAATGGATTTATCTTTGCTTTGATAATGATTTCTTATCAGACTTGACGAAGAAATCGTAAAATTTTTAGAAACTCCATTTGTCGGTGTTAGAAGTGATTTATTTGATACGTTATGTGATGACGAATTCTCGAAACGGTTCCACCTAAGTAAACAGAGTGCAATGTTTCTCATTGATAAAATTTGATATTAATAAATTTTCAAGTGCCTTAACTAAATTATGAATTATAATAAAATTGTATCCACCAAATACCGCGAAATGCCAAGCCATATTAAAGGAAACGTTCAAATTGACAAGACAAAGACGTTTACGTTTCTTTGTACGCAAATTCGCGTTGTCGTCAAGGGTACATAATTTTGTCTAAACGGAACGTAATGACCGAATGGCGACTGAATGATGTACTAAATCAAGATTAAGTACATCATTCAGTCGAAATCCAATGAATATCACACGTGTGCAAGACAAGTTTAATGAGATTTAAGTTAAGTCGAGTTTATGGCTAATTTTAGATTTAATTAAATCTAGATTTTCATAATTTTGCTGCAAGAGGCCCTTAGATGATAATGATTAGGTATAACTTTCAAAAGAAACGTAGATTTGGCAATAAATAATGTTCTTAAAACTGTCAAAAACTTAAAACAAAACTATAAGACAAAAGGTTTTGACAATCTCTATACAAATTTAATTTGACCAAAACAATGTATTTAGAAAGTATATCCTCAACATTTTCACTCTAATCGACCTAGTTTCATCTATGGGTGATTTATCAAAACTCATTTATTTGTATGGTATGGGAACTTGTTGTGACCTTGAGAAAATACGTGAGATAATATATAATTCAAAAACAAGAATGAAATTTCTCAAAAATAACCGTAAATCTCACAATATATTATCTAAAATGTATACATACATACATACATAAAATATATGATTTACAATTGCACTATATCATATAAGTCATGGTATAAATCCGTACTAAGGCTTAAAAAATCCTTGCACGGGATTGAAGCTGTAACCCTCGCATATGAGGCGAGATAAGATCTTAATACAAAAATGAATTATTTAATCAGGAGATTTAATTTACAGTTTTAATTATTAATCAATATTCATTATAATCGCATTCAATGTTACATAGCTATGTGAGAAAGTAGGACAAAAACGTAATTAGCATAATATTAATTGTTTAATCAAGAGTTTAATTAAATTCCAATATTGTGTCTAATCGCACGTTATATCAATTAAACTTAATTTTGTAATAATTCATTAATTATTTCCGTTGTCCATTTCATATGACTATTTAGCTGTCATGGTATTCATACAAAAAACTAAACAGTTTTTCTAATTTTAATAAATAAAAAAAAATATCGCAACGTGTGTAAGTGTGGCATTTAAGAATTAAAACGCGAACGGATATTTATCCGCTAAAATCTGTAAATCAGCTTTCTACGATACATAATTTATCATAATATCACTTCTGCAATCCCCGAAGGGGTAGGCAGAGTTAAAGAGGCAGCCAGCCCCCTTAACCACAATCAGCCAAAAAATAAAAGCTGGGTTAGACGGAAAATTATGACCAGTGTGTGACAAGTAGCTAGCTCGTCGCCTACACAATCACACACCCCATACCCGATGGTATATCGGTTATTAGTCGCCTTTTACGACATGCTAGGCAAGGAATACAGTTGTCACATTATTTTTAAGTTAAATATACATATATACAATTACTAATAATATATAAAGCTGAAGAGTCTGTTTGCCTGAACGCGCTAATCTCAGAACCTACTGGTCCGTATTGAAAAATATTTTTTGTGTTGCATAGTTAATTTATCGAGATAGGCTACAGGTTATATAACATGAACTATAAACGTAGGTGTAACCGCGGGCGCAGCTAGTTATTTATATCGGTATCTATTATCCTACCGTGATATTTTCATTACATCATACAAGCATTGTGAATGGATGCACTTTAAACAATGGAGTTTACAATAATGAGTTTTATACGTACGATCATCTTGCGTTTGTCAAGTGTTGACAAACATTAGAACAAACAAATAGGGGACGTGCACGACGACGGTGCTGCCAACTGGTGCCGTCAATGGGAAATTTGTACGCCATGAATACTTGAGATTGATTTTTTTATCTAGTAAACAGAATCAGTTTTAATAGTGAAATTTATTATTCTAGTTTGATAAAATGTATTGTTATGTTTCTGGATGCACCAATCACCATCTCCCTAGCTTTATATCCCGTGCTTAGACCATGATTCAGGATTTAGCGAGTTTGGTTATTACATCGAAGCGAGTGCCTATCTGAAACACACCGTAACCTTTATATAGGGGAACCAGACAAATAAGGATTATGGTAACGCATGCATATAGTTGTATGTGCAGGTTTCATCGCGTTTTGTACCTCAACGTCGAGCTAGTGGTTTAAATACGTTCATAGATTTGAAAATTCCAAAGGTACGTGTCCGCGTCTGAACCCGCACCCCTTGTGTATGAGACGCGTGTCCTTGCTAATGAGCTACCACCTGACTTATTTTTATTATTCCGGATGCACCAATGCTTAAAAAATTGTCTAAAGCAAAATTTTTATTACTTTCCAAGGAATAGCATTCTCATGCCACGGTTATGTGAAAAAGGCCAAAAATAGATAACTACAGTAATAAAATATATTCTGCCATTATATTCCCGTCGTAAACATTAGATATTTTAGTTTGTGCGACAATTTTTCCAGTTCTAAAAGCCTTATTTACTTTGTTTATTTACTCTTAAACTTTCAATACATGGTCCGCCTCTAAGAACTTTTGACATTTACACATATTTTGGCTACGCTGTCGAGCGTTATTTATAATTTTTATCATATAAAAAATAATGCAACTAAAGATATAATTTTGTTTACATTATTCACAGTACGATGACAGGTCTAATATTAGCTTCCTTTACTGTCCGCATAGTGTCTCTTTTGTTGATTTAGTGCTGCCCCCTATAGTTGGTGCACGTTCCCTATATCTATTTATAATTAGGATTTGCAGGCATCACTTCGTTTACGTTATATATTATGACAAAAATTTTTGACATTCTTGGATTTCCATCTGAAATATTAGCAATCTATCAATAACACCCTTTCCCTAACTTTGTTGTTTGTGGCTAAAGCACAAACCGTGCAAAGCCAAGAAAAAAAAAAAAAAATATATATTAGCAATCTTGTAATTGACAATTTTGACAGTTCCGCAATAGCCATATTGTCAGGCAGCCTCTTCACTAATGTTATAAATTCGAATAGCTGTTTTTCTGTATCTACTTCTTTCTCTTCACTTAGATCTGAACTGATGAACGTTTTTTTTTTTTTTGAGGAACTACTAACTGAGGAATCCAGGATTTAGCAAGTCTGGTTTGAATTACATTGAAGCGACTGCCGATCTGACCTTCGTAACCCTAACATAGGGGAACCAGACAATTTTTGGATTATGGTTACAAATCCAAAGTGGTTTGAATATGCAGGTTTCATCACGATGTTTTCCCTCACCGTCGAGCTAGTGGTATAAATACGTACATAGATTTGAAAAATCCAGAGGTACGTGCCCGGGTTTGAGCCCGCACTCCTCTGTTAAGAGGCGCGTATCCTTACCATTAAGCTACCGCCGCTCGTACTTAGATTATTAAGAAAAATCAGGAAGGACTCTTTCTAGCTACCTATTATTATTATCTCAGAAATAACGTGCTTAATAATAGCTCATTAGTTTCTAATTAACATGCTTTTCAAATGAACCGACGCCTTAAAAACACAGGAAAACTCAAATTCTTAGTTGAAAAAATTATAAGTCAAAGCTAGTTTTTTTGCTTGAAGTGTGCTTGACATCAAATGCCAGATGTCTCGAGACTTTCAATGTCAAGTGCATCTAAGTGGTCGCTTAATTCGATTGCAGAAATAAGCATCTTTATACCCAACTTATGCGCTGGCACGATAATAAGTCATTAAAATCTACAATACAGAACTTACTCACTTAGTTTTATTTCTAACATTTGTCTATTTCTACCGAACATTTATTATTCTAAAATTCTTTTAGCTAATTGACATCGACTACTTCATTATCTTCCCAGCGTTGTCTCCCGCGCTGATTCGAGGTCCACTTAGACATGAACTAGAATTTAGCAAGTGTGGTTATTAGATTGAAGCAACTGCCGATTTGTCCTTCGTAACCCTAAGATAGGGGAACCAAACAATTTGGATCATAAGTTCACATCCATAGTTGTCTGATGCGCAAGATTCATCATAATGTTTTCCTTACCGCCGAACTAGTGGTGTAAATATTCGACACATATATATTTGAAAAATCCAGAGGTATGCTCGAATTTGAACCTGCACTCCATAGATATGAGGCGCCTGTCCTTACCACTGGGTTACCATCGCTCCAAAAATACATTGACTGCCAAGTTGTCGCTATGCCATATTAACAAGAAACAAACATTTAATTTAAGAAGTAGTTTCAAATTAACTTGGACCATGAATCACCGACTTCAATACAGTGTTATTTTAATAAATCAATTATATATATTTACATCCTAATTAAATTAGCAACTTTCTACAAGTTTAAATCCAACCGATCGAATTTTAAAAATCGCTTCAACTCTAAACAGTTTTTCATTGAGATTAGACAAATGACTGACTTATCCGGCGGTGCTGATTCAATCATGTGGGCTTGGGGTCTGCGACCTTCCTGTTTCCTGACTGGTTTCCTGGCTCCAGTGCGTGTGTAGCTTCGGAATTTCTATTGAATGTGTGACGTGGACATGGACGTTTTAACCGGTGGAAGCGTAATTCTTTACTGAGAAAAGTATCGATAGTATTTTTCGCTGTTATTTGCTTTGTGGAATTTGGTCTCTTACAGAGACTATGAGATGTGTTTATTTTTTCTGAACGAAATATTGCCAATGTCCTTGTGTAAGGTTTAAACTATAGCCGTGGCAAATTCATTACAATCGGTAAAGTATTCCGGTTAAACTTATTATTATTGACTTTGCCTGCCCTTCAGGGATTGCGGGGTTGATGTGAGTAGTTGTAATGTGATGAATTACCTTGATACACGACTACAATTTTTTTCCCACATATTATATTTTTTATCTGACTGTATTGTGACTGCACTGTACTATGGTAGCTGTTCAGTAGAACAGCTTCCATAATTTGATAGTGTCAGAATCGTCATTAAAAAAGTGTCGATTCACACAGAGTGTCCAAACATTTGATGTCCCAAACAATACGTCAGCAACCCTGAAGTTTGTATTTTTATATTTATTTAACTAACTAACTAAACTACACGCCACTTCCCTAGTAGGTAAGGGTAGGCAGAGAGAACGCCATATGGCACGATCCTTACCCACCTCACTCGCCTCTTCAACATTCATAATCCTTTTCATACAAGCTCTACGGTTTTTATGACTCCTAACATCACCTTCTGTTATTACACGACCAATCTAGTCGTGGTAGGTGAGCCTGGGCCTTCCGCGGCTCCTAAATCCTTCCTTCCTTATATTTATTTTATACTTTTAAAACTTAAAACACAGACAGACAGAGTAACCTTCGTATTTACTATAGTCCATATCACCTAAGATGAGTTCCGTGACACTTTGAATTTGACGCTAATAGTTATGCATCCGTATGACAGCCACTTAGATTTTTTTATTCAATTTGATAAAAATTTCTAGGGCAGTTAAATCGACTTGTTTATGTATTTATTTTAATTTGAATCCTGATTAAATGAAAATTATTTAAAACTATGATTTATTGTGATTGTTTCCCAAGATACAGGCATAGCCTAGTTTGGGAACCCTTGGAATCATAGCGATACATTTTTATTTTCCTGAATGTTTTATTTTTAGTTGTATACTTTCTTTGTGCTGGCAATTTTTTTTTTTTTTATATTAATACTGGTACATATTGTCACGTAAACAATATGCAGATAACATAAGCGCACGCGATTGGAAGACTCGGAATCATCCAAATAAGGATGTTTTGTTTTGGTTTGTATCTTATGGGACAGTTCTTTGTTGTCTCTGGGTTCGGAACGTTTTTTCGGTTGAAATGTACGCTTATGAAATATCTTTAGTAAAATATCCCTACTCGATTACGAGATGCTCGCTATATCGATTACGTCAATCGCTATGAGTAAACTTTCCCATTCCTGTAGTATGCAATTCATACCTTATTTTTACAAAATTTAACTTTAATTTAATAAATGGAAATTATTAATTAGTTTTTTATGTTTGAAACTGAATATTTTGATTCGTTTACGTACATAGTTTTGAATGCATGAAAAGGAGTATTGACACCTATCACGGGAATCATCTGACGTAAAACGGGCTATAGTTACTTAAGATTGTGGAGCCTAGAAATCTATTTGTCTTAGGTATTTTAGTCTCACGTAGGTGCTAAAACTAAAAGGCCACTTAACACAATCAGGACCTTTTACGAAATAAAAAAACAAATGACTAACACTTCTAAAGAAGTTTTTCTGCGTCAAAACATATCGAAATCATTCCCACAAGATGTACTCTGACGTCACTATAGAATCATCGGTGTAGGAAATCACGATTCGAATCTTGACCTCAAAATTACAGATAAAATATGCATGATTCGCGGGCAATGATCGTGCGGATATTTCAATAATCATGAGTAACATTTTGCAATGTGTGTTAATGGATGACCATTATGGAAATAAAGATATTCTCGTTACGACTCTTTTTTTTAATTTTTGTGTTAATGAGGTTTTGTATAACTTTGAATTTTCGATATTTTGTTTGCGGTTTATACAATACCTACTGTTTGCCTAAGTTCAATTCATAATCATATGAACATAACTGGCATTTTAATAGGCAACCAAAATACACTACTGAATGAGTAAATGCATATACCTATATACAATATTTAAAAAAAAGATTAAAAACAATTAAAATTTATCTGTCTATTTACTCAAGCTAATGGCCGAGCCGATTTTGACAGAACTGCTACTGTCTGATAGAAAGCGGTAGAGAAATAAAGACAGTTAGAAGAGAGGATATTTTTATTTTAGAAAAATAATAAGGGTTTTGCGCAATTATTTTGTTAAATACTACGCAAACGAAGTTATGGACCTAAGCTAGTCTTATTTAAGAAAATTTCTAACAAATAAGTACAGTTTTAGTTTACAATAACATTTACCAACATACAAATGAAAACTTAATATATTCACGAATATACTACATATAAACAAAATTCAGTTTAAATATACATATGAGTCACCTAACGCGTTTGATATTGACATAATTTAATTAAATCTATTCTGGTTTAACCTGTTTTCAATCGTAACGCGTTTACGTAAAGCTTAATTTGCTATGTCACTGAGCTGTACAGTTATATTTCGTTTTTGTAAACAATGCATTTACATAACTTGTGTGTTACGATTACTTAAGTTCAAAGAAGCAAAATCTGGTTTTGTTTGTGCGTGCAATTATGCTTGTTAATTAAATGAAAATTCCTTGTAATTAAGTAGATTAATTAAAATCGGCCAAATATGAAATGGACTCACGCTAGCTTCGTGTATCTACTGAGTACCTATATCATATGCATTTATGCCAATTTTGGAATATATGCCCCAAATTTATTAAAGAAAAATAATGAAGAAAATTTTGGCTTAACTTTAGGGAGGATATATATAACTAACTAAACTTTACGCCACTTCCCTAGCTTAAGAACCGAGAATATATATACTTTTAAAGTTTTTTTAAATTATTCTGTTTGACTTAGAAAAATTAACAAAATATTTTATTAGAGCTGGGGCTTTGAGCTCTTTTCTTGGTATTTTTTTTTATATAATTAAGTACATTTCATCTAACCCAGCCCAGTTTTATTTTTGTCTGAATATGATAAAAGAGGGCTTCTGCCCCTGCCTACCCCTTCGGGGATTATGGGCGTGATGTTATATATGTATTTATGTATTTCAGTTTAAATTATTAAGGCTAAAATAATACTAGAGTCTATAAGACTTCTTTAAACTAGCGTGATGTCCCGTTCCTATTTTGTTATCAGTGAAACGAATTACACATTCAAACGGTTGCCTTATCAGTAAATTGGTATACAGTTAATTCGAATGAGGGTACGTCACATAGCGCATTGAATGAAAATATAGGGAAATAACGGTTTTTAATGTGTCGTAACAATCCTTCCGTCTGTCTGGGCATCTCATTAACTGTAATAAGATGTATACGAAAAAATATTAGGATAATTATTTTTTTTACAAAATTTTTGTGGCTCGCTGGTCGAGTGGTCAGAGACCCTTGCCACAAACCAAGGGTCGCGAGTTCGAATCCCGCTAGGGGCTAATATTTTGTTGTGTACTTTTTCGATAAATAATAGCCTCTATCTGTTCCAAAAGTATAATTATTTTTGAGCTACCTGTTTTGAATCTAATAAGTTTAGCAAGTATGATATAAATATGGCATATTATAATTTAAAAAGTGTATATATTAACATATATTATATAAAGTATCTATACATATAGTATCTAAGGTCTTACGAAAACAATTTTCTAACTAGGTGCAGTTTTTTTACAAACAATGCGTAGACTTTAATCACTATCTAGGCTTCACGCCAACCTGGGGGTTAGAATCTACAGTTTGAAAAACACTGGCCTACAGTGACAACTTATACCATCAAGCCGTTCCCTTGCCATCATCTCAGTACAAAAATCTAGTAATAACAACGTCGCACTGTGACATAACAGCTATCGAACCGGCAAGCCGCTAACGCGATACCACGCACCGAGCTTGTTCTTGGTACAGTCGGATGCAGAAAAGTATGCGGGATATTTACAGGTACATAAGTGGGATATTTACAGGTACCTACATAAATGGCGATGCTTACTTCTATTACTGATAATGTGATGCATTGGTTTTATTTTTTGATTTTATATTTATGTCCTATTTTAGGGGACTTAAAAAGAATGTGCCAACTGTGTTTCTTGCCTAGCCTATGAATGTGGTTAAAGGGGCCTGCTGCCCTTTTGACTCTGTCTACCTCTTCGGGGATTATGGACGTGATATTATTCATGTATGTATATTCGAGTCCGATAACGGTATAGAAGCTCAATTTGCTTATATTTTTCAATTACTTTTTGACGAAATATTTTTTTTGTCCTTGTTTTTTTTCTTCAAATTATTTGAAATACTGGCGATTTATAAGTGCTTTTGTGAAGTATACATAAATAACTCAAAAGACAAAAATAAATGAATATCATTTCTTTTTTTTGTAACTGATATTTGTCAACCAAAGATTATTTCAAATTTTAAAGAAACTACTCTAAAAACAATTAAAGTGTCATCATAGAGTCAAAAAGTAGTCTCATGGAACTCCCCCATTTTGTTAAGTTGTTAACTTATATCACGTTGACTGTACACCGTCGGCGCAGTAAAACAGCTGACTCTTCGGCATCGGAATCGCGTCATTACGGCTCACAAAAACTATTCGTACTTTGAGCACGTCCGACCCACTTGAGGACCGCTAGCCGCTGTTCAAGTAACGAAGTGTTGGATCCAATCGGAATTCTGTTTTGGTGGGAAGCCGCCTGATTATATTACGAGGTGACAAGAAGCGAATACAAGGTACATATATACATAGATACATATCCATTAAGCCTGCAAACCCCTAAGGCTGGGATGGCGAACTATTGGCACATGTGCCAAAAATGGCACATACCACAAAATGATAGGCACGCATTTTGATTTGAGTTTAAAAATTTATCAACAATGATTAACAATAACATTCACGCCAACCACTCACCGTGCATTCAGAAAACCATTTACAGTAAAGTTTTAGAAACTTCGGCACATTTGTTTAAAACGGTTCGCCACCCCTGTCTTATGGCAACCATAGAAACGAAATCCTTATACCACATTCAGCCAAAAAATAAAGTAAAGTTAAATTAGATTTTAATTAGATTCAAAATATATAGTACATACATACATAACATCACGCCAAGAGGTAGGCAGATTCAAAGAGGCAACTAGCCCACTTAACTACATTCAGCCACAAAATAGAACAGGGCTGGGTTAGATGGAAAATTGAGAAAAAGTAGTAACAAGTGGCTAGCTTGTCGCCTACACAATCACACACCCAAAACCCGATACACCATTAGTCGTCTTTTACGACATGCTAGGCAAGAACCACAGTTGGCACATCCTTTTTAAGACCCAGACCAACATGGGATATATGTTTATATTATTAATAATTAAAAATCAGCGTTTATCATGCCTAGTAAGGGTACTATTTTGGTTTTTCAAATACATAACTTTGAATATAAGACCATGATCAAATTAATTTTGTTCTATATTTAAGGATTACGAATGAAAGACGGCAATCGCTTCAATGTATTAACTAGATCCCCTATTCATATCAGAACTACACAGAAACGCTAGGAAAATAGCTATTGTTTAAGTCATACCTAATGTCGAAACGACTTTCATTCACAGATTGCACCACCGCTTATCAATCGATACCATTCGATTCGTGTCAAGTGATACCCCGGTTCCCTTATCAAAGGCAGATTAGTTGATAACGCACTCTTATTTACGCATTGCATGTGAAAGTTCCCATTTCTGGCTCTTGACCGCTTTTTACATCTGATAACGATGTAATCATTGATTTGCGTAACATTGGCAATGTTATCTAAGTACGTTTGCTTATTCTTTTCTATATATTCTTTTTTCTGGGGCGGCTATTACGCCGTATTAAGAGCGATGCCACTTGTAGGTCAACTAAAATTACACTTTTTTATAGGGCAGATATTACAACATATTAGTTATAGAGCGATGGTAGCTCAACGGTAGGGATACGGGTCTCTTATGTGTGGTATTGGTGCAAATCCGGCACGTACCTCTGGAGCTTATAAATCTTAGTACGATTTACGACACAGCCAACACTGTCTCTCAGCTATTGGGTTAATAATTGTTTTTAATCACGGACTAATAAAAACAGAAGGACTCCGCGCCACAACTTACAGCACACATTAACAAAGTCCTCCCAATTTCCGTTATGTGGTATCCGTAAGTCTCACTCACTTATGCATAAGGGTGGCTTTACACTATAGTATAACAAAGCAGAGTGTTTTTGGTAATAATTTGCAAACAAAAAATTGTTAAAATGAATCGGTAACAACGGCCCTGGAAGAAATTGCAACTTAACTATAATTGTTTTTCTTACTTTTACATTTGTGACCCAACCTTTCGTAAATAATCTAAATATACAGACGACCAACAATCGTATAACAGTTCCGTTTTCGAAACACTTAACCCCAAAAATACTTAATATTAAATATTTCCCGTTTTATCTAACTTTCATCGGCCATCTTGTATCATCCGCCATCTTAAATTGAAATCCTAACTAGCGATCATCAAACAGTTTGGACACGAGAATCAGTCGTTAGATCTGACTTTCGGCCATATTGCCAAAACGATCGGCCATTGTTCACATCGTGACAAATGTGTAGTGACATTATAATAGAACCCTCTTATTACGATCGCAATAGGTCAAATATTGCGCTGTGATAATATTGATTCGACAGTGAATCATTATTGTCGTTTGGTTCAAAGTAGATGTAATTTTTTTTGTCAATGTTCGTATAAAAAAATCTGTTATATTTATTATGTCCCATCTTGGTCTGGGACTTAAAAAGAATGTGCCAACTGTGGCAACTGTGCTTCTTGCCTAGCGTGTCGTAAATGGTATATCGGGTTTTGGTTATGCTATTGTGAAGCCGACGTGCTGACTATTATTCACTACTTTTTCACAATTTTCCATCTAACCCAGCCCATTTTTTTTGGCTAAATGTGATTGTGGACCTGCTAACTCTTTGACTCAGCCTACCCCTTCGGGGATTGCGGGCGCGATAATAATATGTACTAGTATGTATGTAATATATATTTACGATCTAATCTAATCTGAAAAATGTATCTATAGCCTTAATCATCAATTCTGATAATATTTTTATAACTTTTATTTCACTGAAATATTGCGCCAACAGAGTTAATTGCGCTAGGTGTATCCAACTCACTACTAATTTATATAAGTGGGTAATTTGTTGAGTTAACGCAATTTTGAGTTAATCAGTGTCGACGCAGTGTTATATTATTATTTATTTTTAAGGCTGCCTTGTTGGCTTTTGGCGCGGAAGGCCAGACTCACCTACCACGATCAGATTGGTCGTGTATTAAAAGAAGGTGATGTTAGGAGTCATAAAAACCGTAGAGCTTGTATGAAAAGCATTATGAATGTTGAAGAGGCGAGTGAGGTGTGTAAGGATCGTGCCATATGGCGTTCGGTTCTCTCTGCCTACCCCGCTAGTTTAGTTTAGTTTAGTTTGTTGGCTTTTAAGGAAATAATACGCTGCTTGAAAGTCTCCAAGTCGGTCTGAGCGAACTTATCATCTTACTGGTGTTGTGTGGTTTGTCGGGGTCCGCTTAATCCATGATCCTGGATGTAGCGACTATCCGACCTTGATAACCCTTAGATAAAGGAACCAGAGAACTAGGATCATAGTTACATTCGCAACTAGGCATAAGTTAATATGTCGACGCAAAATATTTTCTGAGCTATGTCCAGTCCAGTAAAGCTTTCAAATGCCAACAGTCTTACTATAAGAATCCAGTTATTCTAGCTAATAGCTACTGGCAATTTCAACGCTGTACGAAGTTCTCTGAGTTATTCGCATTAACTGTAATCTCAGTGTTGGGGACTTTAATAGTCTGGGATTGAATAAATTAAAGGTTTTCTTTAATTACTACTGAATGGTATGTACCAAGAGGAGATGTATTGCTGAGCGAATCTTGAGGATTGCAAGCGATTCAAATAATTGGTTAGTTTATAGAAATATACCATATATTAGCGCATGAAAGAGGAGTAATTGCGCCATAATTATGTAATTAAATTGAAATATTTTATTTGTTTAACGCATTCGTAGAATCGAGGCACACCAGCGGCTGGAATTTTAGAATATACTTAGGTATAATATTGATCGCATCTCTTATTCAAATCTTTATGTCCCGTTCCTTGTCGAGGCCCGTTTTGACAATGATATTCAATTTTTCACCCGCATTTATGATTTATGTTATGTAGCCGCCTTCCTCGATAAATGGGCTATCTGACACTGAAGTAATTGTTCAAATCGGAGCAGTAGTTCCTGAGATTAGGGCATTCAAGCAAACAAACAAACTCTTCAGCTTTAAACATAAGTTGAACTCTGACACTCTCACTCACGCGCAGCACCGCAGCACATGTGCGACTATTTTACACAGATTTTTGTTTGGAGGGTGGTACTTATCCAGTACCTGGATCAGGTAATGCAGCTATTGGAATATCATGACTGTGGCTGACGATATTAATTCCTGCCGCAAAGAGTTAATGAATATCAGACTTCATGACATACATTGATCTGACTCTGAGGTACGAGTAAGTATCAGAATCACCAGTGGTATTGCAAATATATACATAAATATTGGATATTAACACCCAGACACAGAACAAACACAAGTGTTCATCATATGAATGTTTGGCTGGGTGAGGATCGAACCTACAACGCTGGGGCAGAGTCACTACCGAATGCGCCATCGTACCAGTTATGAATTAAATCAAATGTGTAATGGCGCAAATGTCAAATAACTCATTTGTGCTTTGGCGCAAATTTGAGTTATTGATTTAACTCAAAATTGCGTCATGGCGCAATAATGAGTTAGTCCATTAATCGTGTAGCGCATCTGATAGCACAACGAGCGGAACCAGTTCCCCGTGACATTGCCGGGGGGTATCGTTTCAAAAATTCCGCGTATGACATTTTCTTAACGATAACGATCTTCATTGTTGTCCGTTGTTTCTATTATCGGCTGGATAACGGTACGCGGTTCGGTTGTCTGTCTGTCCATTGTTCGGGTACGCTGGCGTAGGCAATATAATTAATTGGATTAGATAGTTGTTTACATTTTAAATGGATGGTTTGTGTTTTCGGACTAGTTTGGTACGGACGTCTTTTTTGGGTACTTCGCAACAATGAGTACAGAACAGCTATCTATTAAGAATCGTTTAGTATGTTTAGCTTAGGGTTGTCAATGATAGCAAATTTAAACATATAATGTCCCATGTTGGTCTGGGACTTAAAAATAATATGCTAACTGTATTGTCTAGCATGCCGTACAAAACTAATTGTGAACTGGGAGTTGGATATAATGTGTAGGCGACAAACTAGCCACTTGTCATTGCTATTTCACAATTTTCCATCTAACCCAGCCCAGTTTTATTTTTTGCCTAATGGTGGTCAAAGGGGCTTATTGCCCCTTTGTCTCTGATTACCTCCTTTAGGGATTGCGGGCGTATTGATATGTTTACAAAAATCAGATAACATTATTTGTATATTAGCTAACTAGGGTCGTATCGTAGCGTGTTATATTTGTGTGTGTGAGTGTATGTTTATCACTCCTTAAAGATTCAATCTAGCAAATCTTATTTGATTCTCGACTGGCTCGATGGCGCATTCGGCTGTGACCCTGCCCCATGCGCCAAGAGTTGTGGGTTCGATCCCCACCCAGGACAAACATTCGTTAGATGAATACTTGTGTTTGTTCTGTGTCTGGGTGTTGATATCCAATATTTAAGTTTATATTTGTAATATCGCTGTTGATACTGATATCCGTAACACAAGTGCTTAAGCTACTTACCTCGGAGTCAGATCAATGTATGTGATGTAGTCTGTTATTTATTATTTATCTTACTAATGTTATCAAAACAATAGTTTATGGAAATGGGTGTACGGGTATTTGTGGCTTTTTCACGCAAAAACTATAGAGTTCTGCATGAAAATTGTCTCTGAGATAAGTGTACCATAGACTAGAATAGAAACTAGGCTATGTTTCGTGAATGTACGACACGAAGTAAATAAAAAAAAAGTTGCGGGCAGAAACTAGTGAATATAATTACTCAGTATCCTTGTGTCACCCCTAGCAAAGAGCCGCACGCGTCAACACTGACCCAGAAACGTCTGATCGACGCCGAAGTGTGTCGCCAACTGATTGAGTCCGCCGATCAGTCGCCCGACGCGTAGGACGACAAGTCGACCGACTAGTCGGCCGATTCACTTCTTTTATTGAACCGATTGATTCGCATTGTAAACTTCATTTGAATAGCGGGCGGTAATTTAATTAAGTTCTTTTTTGTAGGAATAATGGCAATGGTGTGACGTATAGGTCAGTACGAAAACGAATGTCGCGGGTTCGAGTCCCGTCATTGCCAAATGGTTGTGATGAAATGGTCTCCTATGTCGGTTTTACGACATGGTAGCCAAGGAATACGGTTGCTAGATACATTATTTTTATATCCCCAAACAATGTGGGAACTTCTATTTACTCGTACATTAATCATTTATGTGGAATTTGTAGTATCCTTCATATGTAAAGTTAATAACATTTTAATAAAAACAATAAGTAACATTATCAATAAAAACAAAGAATATCAATTTGCTGCAATAAAAAATCTAACAAAACATCTTAGTAGGCGTAACAGACCAAGGATAACGTACAGACGGACAAATTGATGGACGCATTGAAAACCTATATGATTGATGACGGCGCAAATGATCTCATTTGACCTCAACTATTGTTCATTAATGATAAAATGATTTTTTTTATCGGCAGGCGATGGTAAATTATGGTTATGCGCTTAAGCTTTGAACACACTATTCTATCTATGTAGGTATGTATGTAATCATCATCTTCCCAGCGTTATGTCCCGTGTTTAGACGGGGTCCGCTTAGACCATGATCCAGGATTTAGGGAGTCTGGTAATTACGTTAAAGCGACTGCCGATCTGACCTTCGTAACCTTAAGATAGGGAAACCAAAAAATTTTTGGATCATGGTTACAAATCCAAAGTTTTTTTAATTTGCAGGTTTCATCACGATGTTTTCCTTCACCGTCGAGCTATTGGTTTAAATACGTACATAAACTTGAAAAATCCAGAGGTACAAGCCCGGGTTTGAACCCGCACTCCTCGGTTAAGAGGCGCGTGTTCTTACCATTGAGTTACCTTCGCTCTTAAAGGTATGTATGTAATATAAATGCGAAAATGTAGTCTGTCTGTTACGCTACGCCAAAACCAGTTGATCGAATGATCTCTTTTACTTTCATTTAAGCTAAGGCTATTTTAACTAAGGCTAAATTTCATAATCTCTAGACCAGTATCCCATAAACATTGAAAATTTTGGAAACATTGAAATTTTTATTGTTGAACTTAGTTCAATAAACTCTAGACCCGTGTTTCTAAAAATTTTGTGATACGTTCGGTTATTTCAACTATTGTGTCGAAACCCTAAAGGCCTTTTCAGTTGACAAATGATACTATCCAGTTCTAACTAACTAACTCACTAAACTTCACGCCACTTCCCTAGCGGGGTACAAAAGAAATCCAGTTCTGTTAATAAAAAACAATATTAGTTACCTAGAAATCTTTACTCTCATTTAAGAGTAATAAATTAAATGAGTTTACTTACAGACAACGCTACGATTGAACATTTTGTTTTCATTGCCCGGTACCGGGTTGCGACCCACCAAAAGAATGAATAAATAAATAAATAAACTCTTCAGACTGGCACGCCCATTCCCTAGTTCCAAACCAAGCTTATGCTTGTACTATGGATACTAGGCGAACGGATTGACTTACTTAAATACGTTTATAAACATCCATGACTCAAGTACTAATGTCAATGTTCATCACACGAAACATTTGCCCCTAGCGGGATTCGAACCCGCGAACCGAACCTGGTCTCGAAACTAAGAAGTTTCGAGGCCAGGTTCTCTGATTACTCGAACAACGGGCCAGTCTAGACTATAGCATTGTTAAAATCAAATCAAATAAGAAATATCATCAAATCAATTATACAAGAATCGATGTGATAATATTGATCTTACACTCTAACAATATCTTATCTAATTTAGCTATAATCTCTTACTTTAAAATTACGTACAAATGGATTACTGGAATCTTATCTTTTAAGCGTTCATTTATTTCGATGGTTTTTGGAATATTTTCCAAATTCCATTTAAAACTAACAGATAGTAGTATTGATAAGACAATACAGTATCTATCAGATATTAAAATGGCATTTCTTAGAAAATGTATATATCTTAAAATACTCGATCAGATTTCTTGATAAACGAAGAGCCTAAACAGGATCTAACCACTCACAGTTTTATGAATGTGAACAATTATATTTATTATTTTTTTCTAATATTTGAATATTAAGTTTTAAATTGCATGATAAAAGTAAAACTAAACTATCTCACCGCCATTTCCCTAGCGGGGTAGATAGTGCTACAAAAAAAACCGTATCATTTGGTTGAATGGGTAAAGAAATTTGTGCAACCTCGTCTCGGGGCGAGATGGTTATGTGTGACTCCCAGGGACCTCTGCATCAGGAGACCCCCTCTCCGGCCAAGACAACGATTTTACGGCTTTACGGGTGCCCCTAAGGAATCCTCCGCTAGGCCTCAACATTAAGCTAGTTCAACTAATTTTAGCCAAAAACAACTTTGAGCTTAGATGAAAATAAAAAAAAAAAATGTGCCTACATAATCACAAACTCTATAAGTACCCACCGCTCGCCTTTTACGACATATCTACAAGGCAAGGAACACAGTTTGATATTGTTTTTCAATCCAAGACCAACATGGGACTTTTTATAAATCCAGTTGTTACTGACTGGTTAGGTTGTCACATTTGACTGGCTCAATGGTGCATTCGGTAGTGATCCTGTCCATATGAGCCAAGAGTAGTGCGATCCCCACCCAGGAAAAACATTTGTGTGATGAATACTTGTGTTTGTTCTGTGTCTAGGTGTTAATATCTAATATATATAGTATATATTTGTAATACCAATGTTGATTCTGATATCCGTAACACAAGTGCTTAAGCTACTTGCCTCGGAGTCAGATCAATGTATGAGATGTCGTCAGATATTTATTTATTATTTTAAAGTCGTCAACATGAGACTCTTTATAAATATCAGTTTAGAAGATCGATCGATCAGTTTATAAATCGGTATGCGCAGACCTTTATGCGTCTCAGATGGGCACAACAAAAAGACGTCAAAATTATCGGATATTGGCATCTTGCGCGTTACAACACTTCGCGCCTCGTTGTGTCGAACACGGCAGTGCGCTAGCCAAGTCGGAGATTATTTTGTTACGCACATAATGACGAATTGACTAGTTCTATGCTAACGGAAGCCTTTTGGTGTAATTATATTTAAATTGTGTATCGGGTTTTGGGTATGTGATTGTGTAGGCGACGAGCGAGCCACTTGTCACTACTTTTTTACAATGTTCCATCTAACCTAACTCAGTTTTATTTTCGGCTGAATGAGGTTAAAGGGGCCTGCTGCCCCTTTAACTCTGCCTACCCCTTCGGGGATTATGGGCGTGATGTTATGTATGTATATATGTATGAATAGTATGTCTTACAGTGCTTTTTAAAATGTGTCATGTAGGTAATAATAACCGAGCGCGAAATAGTAGGCAGAGAAATCGCTAAAATAATTATATTTATATGTATTTATTATTAGTGACTTATCTCACACATCAAACACTTTTCTTATAATATAAATGTGAAAGTTAGTTCGTTTGGATGTTTATCATTCGGTCACGCTTGGTTGGTTGCACGAAATTAGCCACAGACCAATATCTAATTTATTTATATGTAAGTAATTTAACATACATAATCGAAGATTACAGGCGTACATACACACATACATACATAGCATCACGCCCATAATCCCCGAAGGGGTAGGCAGAGTCAAAGGGGCAGCACCTTTAACTACATTCAGCCAAAAATAAAACTGGGCTGAGATGGAAAATTGTGATAAAGTAATGACAAGTAGCTAGCTCGTCGCCTACACAGTTGATTACTGGTCAGAGACCCTGGCCACGAAACCAAGGGTCGCGGGTTCTAATCCCGCTAGGGGCAAATGTTTCGTGTGATGAACATGGACATTTGTACTCGAGTCATGGATGTTTATAAACGTATTTAAGTATGTCTATCCGTTCGCCTAGTATCCATAGTACAAGCATAAGCTTAGTTTGAAACTAGGGCATTGGTGTGTCAATCTCAAGAATTTATTATTATTATATTTATTATTTATGTATGTACCATAATTAGGGCGCAGTAACCTAACGCAGTTTCGCGTCTCAGCGGAGATCACACTCGTTTTCACTTACCGTAAGAAGCTACTTTATACAATAAACGCTAAAGGCGTTTGTCGCTAAAACAAAACATTACCACAATCTCGCCGAGCGGTGAAAGCTGGCTTTTCTTTTTACTTGAGCACGTTTCTTTGTTTTCCATTTCGATAATACTGTGAATAGGCATGTGTACTGTGTTACAAAATTGCGCTAACTCATTATTGCTACAGTACTCATTATGTGACATTATGCGCCAAGAGTTGTGGGTTCGATTCCCACCCAGGACAAACATTCGTGTGATGAATACTTGTGTTTGTTCTGTGTGGGTGTTAATGTCCAATATTTAAGTATATATTTGTAATACCACTGTTGATTCTGATATCCGTAACACAAGTGCTTAAGCTACTTACCACGGAGTCAGATCAATGTATGTGATGTCGTCGGATATTTATTTATTATTGCGCCAATGAGTTAACTCACTTCGTCGAAAAATGTTGGCGCAGGATGCATTGCGTAGGATTGATTGAAAAATAAATTCTCCAAACTGACTTACTAATTCCCTAGTTCTAAACTAAGCTTGTACCTAAGCTTGTGCTATGGATACTAGGTAAATGGGTAGATATACTTATAAGTAAATAAGTTTTATAAATATCCGTAACTCAAATAATGTCCATGTCCAAGTTTCGCGTGATTCGAACCCGCGAAACTTGGTTTCGTGGTCAAGGTCTCTGACGACTCGACCTGTAAATTGGACGGGCCTGTAAATGACATAAATAAATAAAAGCTGTCACGCTTTTCACGATTCACTCGGCTGGTACTCGTAATAAAAGTATGCCATGGCGCAATGTTGAGTTATAACTAAAGTGAGTTATTGGTTTGACGCAATTTTTTTTCTGAAATAAAGGATAGTGAACACTTTTGATGACTTAATGACGTGAGACACATTTGTATGGGCTTAAAAGGAGGCCAAGGAACATGTTATATTATGCCTGAGTTATAAGTTTAACCGACTGGATTCATAATTCTGAGTATAAAACATAGCCTATGTTACTCGCTGATAAAATAGCTTTCCATTGATGAAGGAATTTTCCAAATCGGTTCAGTAGTTAACCTATTCAATTCAAACAAACAAACAAATCTATCCTCTTTATATTATTAGTATAAATACTGCCGTATGAAGGTGGTTTTAAAGAGTTCCCACAATATAACGAATCTCTACATATACTTACTTGACAAGTTATTCCAGCGTAAGTAATTAGTAGTACCTGTATGTACGCGTATTATACGTTGGTACGTATGGCCGGTTCGAGCCAGTTTTTCTTGTTTCCGTGGGAATCGAAAGACGAACACTTTTTAATATAATTTAGTTATTAAACTAACTGCAAACTTACTTATTTTTCTTTTGATATAAAGAAAATTAAGAAGCCAATAAAATGTTTAGGGAAAGATAAGTGCGTGGAGCGGTAGATTTATAGTATCCATATGTTAAATACACGAACATATTTAAATCCTTGCTGATATTGTAATCCTTCCTACATCCTTCCACTTTCGCATTGAAGGTAGGATGCAGGAGTCGCGGAAGGCTCAGGCTCACCTACCACGACACGACTGTGTTAACAAAAGGTGATGTTAGGATTCATAAAAACCATAGAACTTATATAAAAAGGATCATGAAAGCTGAAGAAGCAAGTGAGGTATGTAAGGACCGTGCCATATGGCGTTCGGTTTTTTCTGCGCACCCCGCTAGGGAAGTGGCGTGAAGTTTAGCTAATTAGTAATTTAACCAATTGTAATTAAATATGGCTTGCTTAATTTTGAACCGATAGAGAGAATACCGGCTATTTTTAACCTGTTACAATGTATTGGACACAAATACATAAACAAAATGTAACATAACATATTTAAATAAACAAATATCGAAAAACATTATCTATTTATTACATCTTCAAGTCAAAACCACTTCGCCGATTTGATAAAACGTCACAATGTTTAATCCTAAAATTATTTTTGTTCCGGAAAATTTTATAAATCCCGCGGGAATCACTATAGTTTCTTTAACAGGATTTCCAGGAACTGCAGAAAGATTAATAAATAAATAAATGGAATGATAACTAATTGACATTACACAATTCTTTGAAGTCGTTAAACTCTACAACAAACACGGTATTATCACACGCTTGTTTGAACAACACTCAGGCAGGCTTATCCTTCCATTAAAGTGTTAATTATGCTATAATCGGTCCTTTGAGACGAACAAATATTATCTCATCTTGGCTTAAGATGAACAAATACAGGAGTGAAGAAAAAATTATGTGCGAGATTGGATTAAACACCGCCGCAGAAGGGTAGAAACATGTGTCTTTTTTGTACTATAGTTACTTCTAATATAAAAAGTTCTCGTGTCGAGGTGTTTGTTCCCAAACTCCTCCGAAACGGCTGAACCGATTTTGATAAAATTTTGTGTGCTTATCGGGTAGGTCTGAGAATCGGCCAACATCTATTTTTCATACCCCTAAATGTTAAGGGTGGTCCACCCCAAAGCTATAACTAGAGAACAACTTTACCGATTCCGCTAATTCTTTTTTAGTTGTGTTTGTTATTATTAATTGAAGGTTCTTATGAAAAAAAAAAAGTTGCGCTGTAAAATAAAAAACGAGTATTGGAAATCCGAGAACGGGGCGTCCCGGTGTTAGTATATAGATAATAATTGTGAATACTTTAAAATACCGACAATAAATAATGCAAAAGTAACTGTCTTTGCATCTATCATACAAGAAAAAACATCAATAACCAAGTAAATTTCTTTTTTTTTTTAAATTCGTGGTGTAGTGTTGTCGAATCAACTGTCAAAAGTTCATTTACAACTTTTGTTTGAAATAACATGCACATAAAATGTATCTGTTTTTTAAATGAACCATCAAATGTAACCTCTGCTTAAAATGTAATGTAAAACTATTAAATGATTTGTGAGAAACGAAACGCAACGCCAAAGCCATAAATTGAAATACTTTCTCACTCTTAACATGCCCTTTTAGTGTGTGGAAACGAGTCAAATTCCAAAGCAGATTTCAATCTACGCTGTTTAAGCTTAGCCCATAAAAGTAGAGAGCTATTTATCAACTTTAAAGTACCTTTGAGAAAATGCTCACAGCGAATTCAAAAGCAAATGGTAAGGATTTGCGTCTACAGTGTAGGGTAAGCTAGCTAGCATTATTTTATCGCATTTTCATTTTTATTATTTTCGAATTAAATGTACTACTGTATTTTCTGTTTTAAGTCGCATCAGTGGTTCCGCAACTTAAATAAAATTGAGCCTAAAGGAAGCACGTAAATCCAATAAACACTGTCATTAAAGTAGATGAAAACTTACGAGTCAAAATCAATGTCCAAAAATTATTTACATAAGAAAAGAGGAAAAAATTCAAGCAATTTTTTCACAATTTTTCTTGGCTCATCGCCTATATCACTAACTCAACACGCGGTGGTAGCTCAATGGTGAGGACACGCGTCGCTTAACCGAATAGTGCGGGTTCAAACCCGGACACGTACCTTTGAATTTTTCGAATCTATGTGTGTATTTATACCACTAGCTCGACGGTGAAGGAAAACACCGTGATGAAACCTGCAAATTCAAATAACTTTGGATTTGTAACCATAATCCAAAAATTGTCTGGTTCCCCTATGCAAAGGTTACGAAGGTCAGATCGGCAGTCACTTCAATTTAATTACCAGACTCGCTAAATCCTGGATCATGGTCTAAGCGGACCCCGTCTAAGCACGGGACATGACGCTAGGAAGATGATCATTACTAGCTTCTGCCCGCGGCGGTGCTCGTGTGGTACATCGATGAAACATATGTGTTATTCTAATGTATAAGCTATACTATTCTAAAATTTCATTAAAATCGATACAGTACTTTATCCGTGAAAAAGTAATAAACATCACACATCCAAACAAACTTTCGCATTTATAATTTTAGTAAGATAATTTTTTAAGTAAAAAAACAAGGAAGGAAAGACATTGAAGCTCCTCAGGTGCTCCACCTTGACACGCAACTTACGTCACACATTGAGTTTAATAAGTGCTCCAAATGACAGATATCTGATATCTGGTATCTTTAAGTATCTCACTCACACATGCATAAACGTGGCTTCACGCTATAGTATGACAGCGAGGAGTCCTTCTTTTTTTACTAGTCCGTGGATAATTTTATTTAATTTTATATAGCTGTATTTTTTTTCTAATTAGATATACCTACCTATCGTCTCGCTAAGTTAGACCACTGCACTATTTAGACAATTCCGCGGTAAAAGCGTAGCCATGTTTGGGATGTCCGCCACCGTGTCCGTCACACGCAGAGTCGCAAGTGAAATTCGTGTGACGAAATCCCTTTGTTGCATTAGTTTAGATAACTGTCCGCGTTCGACACGGTTGACATTGCCTTATGTGGGCTACGGACTACGAGGTTTGTGTATACTTAATATTTGTATGTGAATTTGTTCGTAGATTACCATAATGTTGAAGCGAAAAGGTTGTAAGTCGATACATCGCGTCAAGCTTATGTAACAGTGGTAGCTATTAAGCTACTATTGGATAAACCTGTTTCATTTGCGATGTTGGCTCAAACCCGGGTAATGTTTAATTATTATTATTATACTACCCCTTTTGATCTGGGACTTACAAAGAATGCGCAAACTGTGTTCCTTGCCTTTGTCGTAAAAAGAGACTAATGGTATGTGATTGTGTAGGCGACGAGTTAGCCACTTTCTCGCAATTTTTCATCTAACCCAGCCCAGTTTTTTATTTTTTGGCTGAATGTGGTTAAAAGGGCTTGTTTTTTTGACTCATATAAATAATTTGCTTCATACAAATAACTATGTTTCTAGTTTGTTTGATTTCCTTGTGCGTTTTTTTTCAGCAGATTCCCTTACAATGTTTTCTGCCGAGCTAGAAGTAAAAGGAAGTCTAAGTTTCACCCGCGTAGTTCCCGTTCCCGTGGAAATACGGAGATAAAATATAACCTATGTTACTCGCTGATAAAGTAGCTTTCCATTGGTGAAAGAATTTTTTAAATCGGTCCAGTAGTTTCGGATCCTATTCAATACAAACAAACAATCAAATCTTTTCTATTTATAATAGTAGTCAAGACAAACCGACGCTTCGTGTCTCATTCAGCTCAATCCCACATTTGAAGTTCGTATCACTATCAAGACACTTCCTCTGCATAACATATGATAATACTAGCTTCTTCCTGCGGCTTTGCTCGCGTGGTACATAGATGAAACTAAGCTTATGTGTTATTCTAATATACAAGGTATACAATTCTAAAGTTTTATTAAAATCCATACAGTAATTTTTGCGTGAAAGAGTAACAAACGTCCTCATATTCACACAAACTTTCGCGTTTATTAAGATATCCTACTTATATTATAAATGCCAAAGTTTGTCTGGATGTGTTTAAATTCAAATTCTCTTTATTTATTTGACTGGCCCGTTGGTTGAGTGGTCAGAGACCCTGGCCACGAATCCAAGGGTCGCGGGTTCAAATCCCGCTAGGGGCAAATGTTTCGTGTGATGAACATGGACGTTTGTGCTCAAGTCATGGATGTTTATAAACGTATTTAAGTGTGTCTATCCGTTCACCTAGTATCCATAGCACAAGCATATGCTTAGTTTGGGACTAGGGAATTGGTCTTCAGACTGACACTCTGAAGAATTTATTTATTTATTTATATAGGCTTGAAAAAAGCGCTTGTAAATAGTTAATTTAGAGAGAAAAGAAAACATTACTACCGGTTCGTAAGGTAGATTCTATCGAGAAGAAACCGGCAAGAAACTCGATAGTAACTCTTTTAAATGCCAAAATTTACTTAATATACTACACTTACTAGGTAACAACACTGCAGGTGAACACTTCATTATGAAGTTAAGTATATATGCTTATAATTTAGGATGTCTTCAATATTATAGTAGCTCTTATTCTACTACTTAGTATGGATGTTGTTACTCTTTCACACAAACACTACTGAATGGATTTGAAACTTTATCCATGCCATGGCCAAGGCCATGTTTTATCGACGTACCACGCAAGCAAAGCCGCAGGCAGAAGTAATATATATTAATAAGATTTGCTGAACATTTTCCGTAAACAGAAGCCCATACTGTCCTCGAAACTATCACGGATAATTAATTTACAAAATATGCATCGCCTAATTACTGACATCACGATAAAGCAATAAACAGCTCGGTTTGAGCGTTCGCTAATCTACCTTCATTATGTAATACATTACATCCTTTATAAAAACTCCATCAAACACGCTTTTTAGACTATATGAGTTCCGTACCGGTAAATGGAATCTCTTGTTCGAAGTATTTCAGCACGATTCCTTAACGTTAAATGACAACTTCGTTTTTCTTATACCTATGGTCCCGGCTAACTTAGTTACGCCCCGTTCTCAAAATAAAACCTGGGGGTAGGAGACCGAACAGTCTACGATTCTTATACCAACTAAATTTTAACCAAAAAAAACATTAAAATCGGTCAATCCGTTTCGGAGGAATGCGACCACAATTACCGCGACACGAAATTTTTATATTTATGATATATCATCCTATGTTGTTTTCCCATGTCCTATGTTAGTCTGGGACTTGGCCCATGTTGATCTGGGACAAAAAGGATAGCCGCTTGTCACTGTTTTTTCATAATTTTCCATCTAACCCAGCCTGGCTTTATTTTTGGCTAAATGTGGTTGAAGGGGCATGCTGCCCCTTTGACTCTGCCTAGCCCTTCGGGGATTGTGGGCGTAATGTTATGTATGTATGTATATACATATATATCATCAAGACCACAATCCCCGAAGGGGTTCAACTACGCCTAAACAACTTCTATCGAGCTTTGAAAATATAAGCAGTTGGTTTTTGCAGTTTCAACAAGAACTCCACAAATAGTGGCTAGGGCAGCCACAAAAATGCGGAGACCGCAAAATAAATCGTTTAAGCTAATATAGTTAGGTTAAACCGTTGCTAATCCGTCGGTTATCACGCAGTTACCGCTACGCAGTGGTTGGGCGCCACAGCGTTGCGACTAAAGCCTTCGGTACTTTAGTAATATGACTATGAATGTTAAGCTATCGGGCAGATTCTTCGTTTGCCACCTTTGGTAACATGCCGAGTTTCGTGCAGTGAAACAATGGGAATTTTCTTTTTTATGTTATTTTATAATCAATTTTGAAACCTAATAAATAGATGTAACACTTTAACAGAAAATGTTTTTATCAGTGTTTAGCTAAAAACCAAAGCAATTACGCTTAAGTAGATTTTGTATGTTTATATAAATAACTAATATCATGTTTTTTTTTCGTTACAGGTAAGAATTAGTGGTTGATTGGATACCAACTTTGCATCCATATGAATTGGCAGCTTTTGGCATTTGTAAGTGTAAAATCTATCAGTCTTATAATCAGTGAAAGAGTAACAAAAATAATACCAAATAACATAACATCACGCCCATAATCCCCGAAGGGGTAGGCAGAGTCAAAGGCACAGCAGGCCCCTTTTACCACATTCAGCCAAAAAAAAATGGGCTGGGTTAGATGGAACATTTTGAAAAACTAGTGACAAGTGGGTAGCTTGTGGCATACACAATCACATACCAATACCCGATATACCATTAGTCTCCTTTTACGACATGCTAGGCAAGAAACACAGTTGGCAGATTATTTTTAAGTCCCAGACCAACACGAGACAATGGGCTGAGTTAGATGGATAATATTTACAGTTTTATTATGCTTAATTACTATTTGTTTGTCTGTCTGCCCAACTCTAGAGTCCCCGTAGAGTCTAGTGACCCCATAGAGTCGCAACTCTACGGGGCCCAGTTAGGTGCTAGATGTGACGCATCTTTGTAGGCCTTCGTCCGACCTTGCGCCATGGCCTATGGCCGCATAATTGCGTGTAATGCGCGCCGCGCATCGCGGCGATTAGCGACAGACACATTAAACTGCCGTTTTACTTTTTTAACTCTATTGTCTCTGAAACACAAATTGACGACCTCAAAGCCTCGCTTCCGGGAATGGATCGCTGACGAGTTTGTTTTTAAGAAAATATTCGTTTAAAGAACTTTTGCAAGTCTGACTTCATGCGTAATCGGGTTTGGAAGAGTTCTTTAAATGAACTCAAATCTTTAACAGCTAGTAGGTTAAATCTGGTTAAATACTAATTTATAACTCGACTGCAAATTATCTTGGAACACACGTTGGGGTTTGAACTATTTATTTATTTTGACTGGCCCGTTGGTCGAGTGGTTAGAGACCCTGGCCACGAAACCAAGGGTCGCGGGTTCGAATCCCGCTAGGGGCAAATGTTTCGTGTGATGAACATGGACATTTGTACTCGAGTCATGGATGTTTATAAACTTATTTAAGTATGTCTATCCGTTCACCTAGTATCCATAGTACAAGCATAAGCTTAGTTTGGAACTAGGGAATTGGTGTGTCACTACACGAACAAAATATTGCAGTTATTATAAAATAAATGTATCGTATATGATCATTCACATGTGTTATATATGTGGAATATATATGCATATCTATAATTTACATAACTAAATCTAACAGATATTAAAGTTTGTAGGCGTTTATTTTATTAAATTATTGCGGATATTTGTAATACTTTCGCGCAAAATCTATTAACAGATAAGCTAGAAGAATAGAAGTTATCACATAGGAAAACATTTAAGTAATTTATAATTTTTATAGGAAATTATACTCATTTCTTTTTTTACTCTAAATTCAACGTATATAAATTAGGCAGTAAAGTCCCAAATATTTACCATACCTTATCGAAATTCTGGGCAAAAAAACATCATACTTTATTTACACAAATTCCGAGCAAAAAACACCATGTTCTTTTACACACTGTAGAGCAGTGGTTACCAACCAGGGATCCACAAACCATCAGTGGCATTCAATTTGGTCCGCGAGAGTAAGTAACACTTAAAAGTGTTACTTACTTACGTACTTAACTTCATGCCACTTCCCAAATATGTTTTTTATTTAAATTTTAATTATATACTTTTTTTTAACTATATAACAGGTCTGTTGGTCGACTGGTTAGCCAAGGGTTGCGGGTTCGAATCCCTTTAGGGGCAAATGTTTCGTGGAACATGGACATTTGTACTCCGTATTTATATTTAAGTATGTCTATGCGTTCACCTAGTAAACATAGTACAAGCTTATAAGCTTAGTTTGAAATTAGGGAATTGGTGTGTCAGTCTGGAGAATTAGTTTGTTATTATTATCTATATGGTGCCTGCTAACAATAATGGAATAAAAGTGGTCCCCAGCCAAAAAGGTTGGGAACTCATGAGACGGCCATAAAATTCAAATCCGGGATTCCAGTTTCCAAAATGTACCGCTTGGGACTACCGCTTGTTTCTTTGTTCAGATACCGGTATGACACATCCCTTTCCGAGAAGATGTTAAACTCATTTTCTGTTAAGCATGCAACGGTGAAGACGTTTTATGTTAACTTAATTATTGGTTTCGCTTCTGATACAAGAAGTTACAACAATTGGCGTTTTTGCGATGTGATGTCATGCGATGATCTACTTAGCTTAAGAGGTCGTGAGTGTAATAAAATATATTATTAAAGATTTAGATTTTGTGTCAATTAATCGTGTAAAATAACTAACTAAGTACCTAACTAAACGCCATATGGCACGGCCCTTACACTTAATTTTTCTTATGAATCGTGAAGGGAAAAAAATCTGTTCGTACTGAGGTACCTACTTACTGATTTTTTTTTATCATAAGAAGGTAAATTAAACTCTTCATAAGCTTAAATGTGGTACATGTTTATTATAGAAATGTATATGAAACCCAAAGTAAAAATTATTTCTGGGATTACTGTCATGAAATATGTATGCAAAATAAAAAATAAAAAATGTATTTCAGTTAAATCTCAGAAACATATTTCAGTTTTTAAGTAAATTATTTTTTAAGCTAAAGAATATCGGATGTAGGAGCCGCGGAAGGCCCAGGCTCACCTACCACGACCAGATTGGTCGTGTATTAAAAGAAAGTGATGTTAGGAGTCATAAAAATCGTAGAGCTTGTATGAAAAGGATTATGAATGTTGAAGAGGCGAGTGAGGTGTGTAAGGATCGTGCCAAATGGCGTTCGGTTCTCTCTGCCTACCCCGCTAGGGAAGTGGCGTGAAGTTTAGTTAGTTAGTTACTTAGTAATATCGAACTATTTTAAATATTAACTGTCAAATTTACAATTCAAAAATAAAATATATATATTTTTTGGAAATCTTTAATTTTAAAACATTCGCTGATAAAAACATACAGAACACTACATAACTTGTTTTTAAGACTTGGCTTACCTTCTACGCACTGAATTCTTTGTGCATTGCAAAAATAAGCTGTGTTCATCCAAAACTCAACTTTAAAGTCAAAGGAAGACGGTTGGTTTTTCCTCAAATAAAAAATCAAGTTATCAAGCTCCCACTTAGTTAAATTGTGCGTAAAAATACATGCAAAATACCTTTGATGATGTTTTGATCACTTCTTTTATTAAAGGGTTTGTTTGGACGTAATTTTGCGTTACAAATTTAATTGAGGTGTTCAATTGGCGGTTTGAATGATACATAATCATTATGTCCCGTTATGTCCCGTAAGTATTCCGAGTCCGATCATGGACCTGGATCCTGGATTTAGCGATAGTCTGGGTATAAACTTATGAGCGACTATTAAATGCTCTATCGCAATCAAAAAAATAATATATTCAACGACATCACATACATTGATCTGACTCCGAAGTAAGTAGCTTAAGCACTTGTGTTACGGATATCAGAAACAACAGTGGTATTACAAATATATACTTATATATTGGATATTAACACCCAGACACAGAACAAACACAAGTATTCATCACACGAATGTTTGTCCTGGGTGGGGATCGAACCCACAACTCTTGGCGCACGGGGCAGGGTCACTACCGAATGCGCCATCGAGCTTGTCAAAATACAAAATACATATCAATATTTAGTAAATATTAAGACTTGGCTTTTAAAAGATTAACTATCTAGTTTCTTGTCGGTTTCTTCTCGGTAGTATTTAATTTTTGAACTGGTTGGTTTTTGATTTTCTTCCGACAATTTATAAACACATACATACATACATAACATTATATAAACATAGATCATTTCAGTCTCACACGAATGCATTAAATTAATTTACGAAATGTGCCATATCCTTCCGAAAATACCGTTAATCATAATTTGTATATCTGCCTTAAGGCAAAAGCAAATATAATAAAATCGCTAAGATTTTAACAAAATAAAACAATAAGTACTCTCTTTGTAAAACTGTTTTTTTTTCTGTCATTGTGTAGTCTTGAAATAATTACGCGTTTTAAAAACAAATTGGTTGTAAATTATTTGTATGGAGTTTTAATTGCAGGAAATATGAAAAAACTTCATTTTAATACCATACATACGAAGACAAAAAAGCATATTTTGTACAGAGTAATGTTTGCGAGTGTATTTTATAGTTTAATACATTAAAAAGAACGTGCCAACTGTGTTCCTTGCCTTGCATGTCGTAAAAGTCGATTAATGGTATATCGGGTTTTAGGTATGTGATTGTGCAGGCGACGAGCTAGCTACTTTTTCACAATTTTCCATCTAACCCAGCTCAATTTTATTTTTTAGAATTTGTTTGAAGGGGATATTTCTATTTTAAGCCACTATAACTGCTTTTTTTTGTTTGTTACAAACACTAACCGCTATTCTCAAACTAAACAAAGATTCGACTTTCAAAGCTTTTAACAGCAATTACTTAGGAATCTCTACGGCTACAAACCCGGTATTTTTTACTCCAAACTTATAATTAACGCATTCAATTATCTTTGAGCAGATTTTTCCCAAAACGATTGTTGGAGTACAAAGCTTAATCTTCCCATACATTGTGCATTCATCGGAACATTGCACAATAAGGGAACAAGTAGAAACATGCTTACTTATTTGAATAGAGAACTTACTGTTATTTAATTTGAATAAAATCTTTAGACAAGAGACGTTATAGCTTAATGCAGTGCTTCTCAAACTTTTTATGCTATGGAACCCTTTTAGGAAGCGGAGTATTTGACGGGACCGTAGAACAGCGCGGGCGGCAGTGCAGGGGGGGGGGGGGTAATAATCGACTTTTAACGGATTTTCCCCCAGGAGTTATGATATTTATGATCAGTACCAATTTTCGTGGAACCCCCAGAAAGGCTTCACGGAACCCCAGGGTTCCGCGGAACACACATTGAGTATAGCTGGCTTAATGTATTAAGTACTAGCTTCTGCTCGTATCCTTACTAGAGACCTCGTACAGCTCTTTGCTGCCCCAGACCTTAGAACACACTGGTTGGAGCACACTTTTCTTAGAGTCAGTCAACATGGGACATATCAATTCTTAAACATCTAAATTGAAACCACAGGGTGGTCTCAAACTAATACGTTTAAACATCCATCTTCTTCACTCGCAAAAAATATGTATTGCCATCAAATACTGACTTCACACACGATTCACATATAAAAAATCACTACCGTAAACATATGAGAATGAAAAACATTAAATTTTTTGTGGGCGTGTTAAATAATAATTATAGGTAACTCATATTTCCTACTTGTTGATTGTAGATTCGTGAACGTTTCCAAAGATGTTCCTGCCTGATGTATCTAAATGGGGGCACGGTAAAAAATGGCCAAGTTCTTTGTGGTATCATAGGGTTAATTATGGTTTGTTTCCGTATTATGACGGCGCGATGGCAATGATATTCTATCTATGGTAGGTTTTGTGGTCTGCAGAATATTTAATAATAGTGTTGAAGGCTTTTTCTTATTATGGCTTCTACTGACAATGTTGTTTGTGAGATTTTTACGCGCGATTTGGTGCTCAGACTTTTGAATTGTTTTTAATCAATTGAAAATATGCGGCTTAACTCAATTGCAGGTCTGGAAAGTCGATTCGAAAGAGAAAGTCTTTTATTTGACTATAATCTGACAGAGTAGCTTATGAATTTGAAAGTTAGGCACCTTTACCACAGTCAAGACTCAATGGATAACCAACATTAAACTGTGATATAGTTGTCCAGGCTCCAATTCAATTAATATTAAATTGGATGAATATATTTTTTTTCAGACTGACACCCCAATTCCCTTGTTCCAAACTAAGCTTATAAGCTTGTGCTATGAATACTAGGTGAACGGATATATATACTTAAATAAGTTTATAAACATCCATGATTCGATTACAAATGTCCATGTTCATCACATGAAATATTTGGCCCTCACGGGATTCAAACCCGCGATCCTTGGTTTCGTGGCCAGGGTCTCTGACCACTCGACCAACGGACCTGTCAAATATTCAATTGTAAGTCCTAGGTATTTTCCTCAGAACTCAGCAATTTTTTGCATCAACATAACAAGTAAGCAAACCTCAATGCGCCGGCTAATTGAATTAAAACTGAATTATGGGCGCAGCTAAATAAATCAGATCAGAATCTTGTTTTATCCAATTCAGATCGACATATTCCAACAGATTTTGCGGCATTGAGCTAACACGTCTGACAAAATATAGCCCAGAGAGAGCCCAGCGCACTGTCAAGTCTAGAACCTTAGTTTGAGAAAATAGCAAATATGTAATGTACTTTGCTTCTTTTATGTGGGAAAAGAAGTACAATTATCGACTTTTGAACTTCCAACCACTAACCCACTAAACCAAAACACAGACAAGTACCAGTTTTTTCTTCATCGTACTCAAAACGCCGGCAATCAATCGCTTCGTAACCTTTGCTACCGTGACTAACGCAATTAATATCGAAGAGGCACAGACAGATTTTAGGAAGCGAAGCGTGACGTCATCAATATAGGCTCAATTGGAGATAATAACACAGTAAAGTTAACAGTCAGTGCTAACTAAGTTATTGGATAACTACTTAAGCTTGGTTCAAGTATTTTGGGATACCACGAGACCGGTCGCGGGTTTAAAACCCGCTAGGGAGCAAATGTTTAGTGTGATAAACATGGGCATTTGTACACGAGTCATGGATGTTTGTAAACGTATTTTGGTATGTCTATCCGTTCATAGTAGCAGTGAATCCTGAGTATTTGGGTCCCCAGTACTTTTAGTTCCAGAACTAAACAAAGCAGTTTGTGAGTTAGATACTTTGCGCAAGTTTTCCCTACTAGGATGGTCCTATCCCAGTCGAGGGGGCCCAGATATGCCTAAACTAATTCAGCTTCAATCTACCTCGACCACCTACTAAAGAATTATAAAATTTGTTAATATCGCAACTTTGTAAGGTTGAAATATAGTGAAATTCTAAATTGGCGTTTAACTTAAATTAGTGAATAGGTAAATTCATTTTTAAAATGAACACTAAAATGTATCCCACACTAAAATGCAACCTTTTAGCCATATTCCGCCAAAAATAAAACAGGGCTGGGTTAGATGGAAAACATGGTTCCATGACTTGAAATTCATAGCCGGAGTTAAGCAACGTTTTATCTTTGTAATAGGAGAGGGATTTTTAAATATATGTATCCTAACTGATATAGGTCCATTTGGTACAAGGTTGCTTTCAGTGACAAAATATCATATTTCCAGAGATTATTCCTTTCAAATAAGCGAATACATAAATCCAATGTCCTTATCTTACTTCACTGTGCCTCTTAATTTTGTTTAAGAGGCCAACCATCATATGACATCATCGATAGAGGTTAACCGTGGATTAGACGATCGTTTCGCTTAATAGTTCATTGTTGCAGATGCGGATGTTAGGTGAAGACGGAAAAACGCAATTATTTAAAAATGCGTCGCTTCTTGAAGGCGCCGAATTTTGTAATTCATACAGTGAGATTCGTCGGAGGCAATTGTTGGAGCGTTTAAACACGTGAATCCACTCAGTTGTGTCATTATTTTCTTTATGTAATGGTGTGTTGAGAGGTAAATAAATAACACTTCTTCACGGTTATAATAGAATGTATTATTTTTCTTCATAATATTGAATTCCGTTCGTTTTTTGGGGCCGTTTGAGCCAAAATCCTGCATTTAGCGAGTCAGAAATTAAATGAAATGAAATTGTCTTTATTTACGTAGGCTTCAAAAAAGCACTTATAAATCGTCAGAATGAGATCAATATGTACTAGTCTGGTTATTATATTAATGCGACTACTATCAAAGATTTTTACTACTGTTGATCATGATGATACATCTATAATCATTTGAATGCGCAGATTTCCTCAAGATGTTTCTTTTGCCCCCGCGATAGTAGTAGAATACCTCTCGATATTCTATGCAAATCTTTTATAGATTTACGTAGAGGTACGTAGCTAGGTCTCTACAATTAGGCTACGATAATTCTCTAACTAACTACTAAACTTCACGCCACTTCCCTAGCCGGGTAGGCAGAAAGAACCGAACGCCATTATGGCACGATCCTTACACACCTCACATTTATGATCCTTTTCACTCAAGTTTTTATGATTGAATTATTACCATAATCATTAAAATGAATTGTATGTTTTTACTACTTAAATTCTTAACATATCCTTGACTTAGTCTATGATGGTCGTCTTTAGGCTTTTGCCATAATACGGAACAGAAGTCTTCAGTTTATTGCTCTTGCAACCTACTAGATTAGCAATTCCCGACCTGTGCTATTACTAAGTTTCGCCACATCCACAAAACTGGTCTAAATTTTGAGCATAGCAGATCGGATCGCAAAAAGAAAAGTAATGTTATTAAACACAACCAATCAGATCCAATCACCCGATAGCCAACACCGGTCTGGGCTCGAATAAGAGGCAATCAATAAGTCGATTGTGTGAGCTTATCACGTAAAGACTTAACCCAGTCGCATTGTCTGGACATACCGGTTTGGATAGGGCTGCCAAAATGACTTAATTTTAGAATTTATAGACTCTCTATATAGCGTGATAGCTGTGAAACATACATAAGAATTTGCATATTACGTGCATATAAATCTTCTAAATTCTAAATCTAATTTACAGAAATACTATTATTAATGTGTAGATAAGATTATCTACCTGCACTGTCACACTAACTCCTTGGCTCCAAAATAAGCATAAATACCTGTAAAGATAGTTAGAAAAATATTATTAATGTAATACTATAATTCTAAAATGTAATAATGTAGACCTAAACAGCGCAGTTGCGCTAACTCAATTCACTGAACTACGAAGTGTAATAATAAATGAAAATCATACTACATGACATACATTGATCTCACTCTAAGGTAAGTAGCTTAAACACTTGTGTTACATAACAGAATCAACAGTGGTGTTACAAATATGTACTTAAATATTGGATATTAACACCCAGACACAGAACAAACTCAAGTATTCATTACATGAATGTTTGTATCGAACCCACAACTCTTGGCGCATGGGGCAGGGTCACTACCGAATGCACCATCGTGTCAGTCGAGAAATATATACACAGCACAAATCCGGGACAATGCGAAGAAATTCCTGCTGCGCTACGGCGCAATTTTGAGTTAACACAAAGACCCAGCGCAATTCACTGCGCCTGAGTCACTGAATCGACGCAAAAATTTCCATACGTATTTTACACTGTGGTATTTTTACCAAGTTACTTATCAAACGCTGTGCTGACCCTACCAGGGTACATAGCAGTTTAGCCAGTCAATATGCAAGTTGACGGTTGGTCACCTCGCAGTTGACAGCGCGTGGTGATGCGAACCTTGAAAGTTATCTTAGAGCCAAGTGATAAAAATGGGCCAAATCGTCACCAGAAAGTGGAGCGACGCTAATTTTAATAAGTTTATATTAGTAGTTGCGTAGGCGTCGAGCTGGCCACTTTTCACTACTTTTAAAAAAAAAATCTCTAACCCAGCCCAGTTTTATTTTTTGGCTGAATGTGGTTAAGGGGTTAGCTGCCCTTTGACTCTGCCTACCCCTTCAGGCCTTCAGCGATTAGGGGCGTGATGACATGTGTGTATTTATTATAATACTTTGTCCAATACCTATTTTATAAACTAGCCTCGACAAAAAAAATCGTGAAATCGTCTTACAAATAAAAAATACAAACTTTTAATGAAATTTTACAAAGCTTATGCACAAGTTTTATGTAAGTTGTCCGCTATGAATCCACAAAAACTTAAGACTAAGCTGTGATTACTTATTTCAATTCTTCGAGTAGGCTTTGCTTTGGCATCACTGAACAGACTAGTCTGTTACCTACTAGTCTGTTCAGACTGTCGTGAGACGAAAGGTGACCATGAGAACTCATTTTGCATTTTTTTGGTGCAGTATCTATTCATAAAAATGTATATTTATTCATTTTAAATTGTATATTAAATATCTTGAATAAAGGGCAACGTCCGATACACACTGAAATACGTTTATCTTCAAACTTCGCATAAAATATTACAGTTGTTAAACTTATTTGAATTGTAAATGATGTGGATATCATTTTAGAGCAAACATTGTTTATTTAAGGCAGATTGTATAATGTACTGTACAACTACAAAAACTGTACATAAACCTATTAATACGTTAATATGTAGTGTTGTAGTAATCGTTTTAATAAATGTAGCCAAATGTTCTACATTTCCCACCATAAGACATTTTAAATAAGACTCGTGTGCTTAATATAGACAACTCTAAACTTCTTGATGGAGACGATAATATGTACACATGAACAGAAAAATCTAGAAAGTTCAACAGAATCTTGGCCAAGTGCACTACCGTGCACGTTGATGCAAGGAATGTCACTCGGAAATTATTTCGAGTTCACTTCTGATTGAGATATTTGATTAAAATGTTTATTTAACAGTTCAAAAGGTTAGGTCCAAATTAAGTTAAAGTTTTATTTAAAGTTGGATTGTGAGTTGATTGCACACGCGCCTTTTGTGTCAATTTATACCGGACCATTGTAATTTATATTCTATGTACAATTGTAATTTATAAACTATATTGTTATGAAGTTTTAGCAAAATAAAAGTGTTAGTTATGGCGTTCTAGAGTGACAAACATACATACATCACATCTATGTATACAAACTGTCGCGTATATTGGTTTAAACAAGAGTAATGTGAGATTTTATACAATATGTAAATCTGTCCCATGTTGGTTTGAGACTTAAAAATAATGTTCCAACTTTGTTCCTTGCCTAGCATGTCGTAAAAGGCGACAAATGGTACATATAGCCACTTGCATATACTTTTTCACGATTTTCCATCTAACCCAGTCCAGTTTTATTTTTTGGATGAAAGGGGGATTGCTACCCCTTTGACTCTGCCCCCCCCCCCCTTCCCCTTCGGGGATGACGAGCATAATGATATGTAGATAAGTACCTACATATTTATACCGAGAGCTCAGAGCCGAGATAAAAACCCAGTAGAAACAATTTTTTTAAATAACTATGCATGTAAGTCCGATCCAATCAGTCTAGTTCCCCTATCAAAGGTTAATTGGGCTAGATAGCAATCGCCTTAATGTAATTACTAAAGTGTCCTAGTCTGCGATCATGATCCTAGAACTTGTGTACCAAGGTCTATTTAATATAAGAACATTTCAATAATATTGAATTCTACGCCCTGGCCCCCCTGGTCAAAAAAATGAATTGCCCCCCACTGGACCAAAATCTGCGTAAACCCATGGATTCCGTCCAAAAACAGGCTGATAGCTACTACGATGATGTCCATAAGCCAACATATACCTTCGTTGATAAAGATCATAGAAACTGACAGTCCTTGTTTATTTATTTATCACTAGCAGCGCCCCGCGGTTTTACCCCCGTAGTTCCCGTTCCTGTGGGAATATGGGGGTAAAATATAGCCTATGCTACTTCCGGATAATGTAGCTTTAGAATTGTGAAAGAATTTTTGAAATCGGCACAGTAGTTTTTGAGTTTATAAACATATATACACACACACACACACAAAAATACAAACATTTCCTTTTTATAATATTAGTATAGATAGGTACAGATTACAGTCATATACATTTCCATATAAGTACTTAACATAACTTAATTGAATAGACAGTAATCTATAGATAGCGTACACAGCACGGTAACTGACTGGTTACTTTAACTTTAAACTGATTCTTTATTACATGTAACACTTGGTGAAAAATTAAAAATTAAAGTTAATCAAGAACATCTGGGATTCAAAAATAATGTGCCTACTGTGTTTTTTGCCTAGCATTTCGTAAAAAGCGTAAAACTATTGATGTATTGTGTATGGGCTTTGGGATATAGCTAGCCACTGGTCACTTTTTCATAGGTTTTCCCTCCAACCCAACTCATTATTATTATTGGGTAAATGTGGTTTAAGGGGCTTATCCTCCTTCGACTCTATCTCCGATCGCCAGAGCGGTGATATTACCAAAAATTTTAACTGGAAATCGAATTAGTTCTACATCAGATCAAACTATGTATGTTCTTTAAATTCATTACAAAGATGACATTACTAATTCATAAGTTCGAAAAGAAAAGTGTACTCAGCGATTTTTGTCAATGCGTCACGCATTCTTCAAATCGCCCGAACCAGTACAGAGTCCAAACATGGCAAGCAATGCGCCACCGCGCCAACGAGGTCGGTTGTAAGCTTAAACGAAATACATAAAAGCGAAAGTAATTTGTTTGTGTGTTCCACTTTCACGGGTCCGCCACTCGACCGGACCACATAGAAACGTTTCAAATAAATAGATGGAGAATTGTTTATTTACTATTAGGTGCTAAACACAGCTTTCTGTAGTAAAAGAGGTTTTTAACAATTTTCTTTTTAATTATAAGATATCAACCTATACCATATTAAATAAATAAATATCAGACATCAGACAACATCACACAAACATTGATCTGACGCCGAGGTAAGTAGCTAAAGCACTTGTGTTACGGATATCAGAATCAACAGTGGTATTACAAATGTATACTTAAATATTAGATATTAACACCTAGACACAGAACAAACACAAGTATTCATCATACGAATGTTTGTCCTGGGTAGGGATCGAACCCACAACTCTTGGCGGATGGGGCAGGGTCACTACCGAATGAGCCAGTCAAATATTGGTCTTGGACTTCAAAATAACCTTTTCTAACATGTCGTAAAAGTCACTTGAATGTTGTATTGGGTCGGGCCACGTCTTACTACATATCATAATTTTCCATTAAACCCAAATCAATTATTTTTGGCTAATGCTTACTGGTCTTTTGACTCTGCTTACCCCTTCGGGGATTTAGAGCGTGATAGTATGTGTATTTCCAAATTTCTTACTTAGCCCTTAGCCCTGACTTAGCCGCTAAGAAGATGACGTCTGGGCGGTCGGGGCCGCATAGACCATGTTCCAGGATTTAGCAAGTTTGCTAAGTACAATACATTGAAGTGGCTGCCTTACCTTTGAACCCTTAGAAGGGAAAACAGACAAATATGATCATGGTTACACATCTTTAATTATTTTCAAGGTTTCTTAATCACAATATTTTCTTTCTTTGTCGAATAAGTATCGAGTAAGTTTAAATCTGCAAGTGCTTAATGAAATGAAATGTTCTTTATTTACATAGGCTTCAAAAAAGCACTTACATATCGTCAGAATAAAATAATTATGAACCAGTTTAAAAAGCAGATTCTATCGAGAAGCCGATAAAAATTTCGATAGTTACTTTTTAAAATACAAAGTCTTAATAGCTATTATGTAGTTACAATTTATTAGTCAAGTTAAATCTATCAGTGCAGGCGAACAACCCATGAATTATATTAGATTTGAAAAAAATAGATCTAGAAATAGTACGTGCTCGGGTTTGAACCCACAACCCTCGCATATCCAGCTCTCTATACCACTAAGCTACCACCGCATCTTAATTATAATCGTTTCATCATTACAGCCATCACCACTTGAAATTAAGTTGTGCGTAAGATTGTTGATATCTTAAACCATCTCTTTACGGAAGTCACAGAATAGGTGAACAGTTAGTGCCATATACGCCGAATCGATTTGTCCGTCTGTTCGTAGGACACAAGGCACGCGGAACCCGCGACCCTGGCCGCTCCGAATGTAATGGAAACGTACTTTGGCTCCTTTTGAAGCCGGGTGTGGGCGAACAGGTCGGGACTGGTACAGACAGACGCGAATGTTTGAGACTAACAACGTGCCTTCATTTTCCTAGCGTTCTTTTCCGTTATTAACAATGTGCTATCATCGTCTTCTTAGCGTTATTTACCGTTCCTAATCTTAGAAGGTAAGGTGACAATCCCTTTCTATCAATTTGTTTTATCCAGGACCTCGTCAAAGCGGGGGTCGAGTTCTGGAATCATAAGATAGAAAACATAACAGATTAAAAAAAAAAATATTTTTAGATGAAGATAGTTTTTTGAACAGGATTCCTAAATGATTGTCCTCTTTATTAAGCTAGTGTAATGACTATAGAATAAAAATAATACATACAACCAAATCATCACGCCCCCATTGACTCCGGAATTGGGAATTAGCCTCGAAGAGGTAGGAAGAGTCAATGGAGTATCAAGCACTCTTAACCACATTTAGCCAAAAAATAGAACCTGGGCTGGGATAGATGGGAAATTGTGAAGAAGTGTCAAGTAGCTAGCTCGTCGCCTTCACAATCACACACCCAAAACCCGATATACCATTTGTCGCCTTTTATGACATGCTAGGCAAGGAAAACAGTTGGCACATTATTTTTAAGTCCCAGGCCAACATGAGACAAACATGATGAAGGGACCTAAAAGGTATTTTCTTAGCAGTGTTGATGCTAAATTTAAATGGCTTGGTATTCTGTGAATACTTTAAGATAGGAAATTGTACAACCAAACATTCATATTTGAGGCGGACTGTACCGCATAACTGTGGTAGTAATTAAATATGGAAGCTTTTGTTTGGTCCTGTTTGCCTATAAAATGTGTTGTTTCTTGCTACTTATTGTTTAAACAATTCAAGTTATTGTTCTTGTTAATTAGGGGTTAAATCTTAGCGGTCGTTAAAGTCGGTTTGTTCAGAAGCTAGGATAGGTGTTGCGTAAGGTATTAATTGTTTATTATTGTTTGTTAGGACCCCATTTTGCTATAGAAATGATAATGATAATGATATAGAATGCCCTCAGCTTTCCTCGCGTGAAATTTGACTTGTCACAGAAACTAATAGTTAATTAATCAATAATCTAGTTTGTTAATTTCCTTTACATATTTTATAACATATTTGTATAAAGTACACAAGTGAAACAGTGTTTGTTAATTTCTTTCTTATCATGAGGAATCGTCAAATATATGTACAGGAATATTAAATGAAGTAATTATTTTCTAGCAATTTTCCATTTCGTGGAACTAAAGAATCTTATAGATATGCCCTCTTCATAAGAGAGATTTTGAAATTTTCAGGGGAAAGGCACGTAATTTGATCGTTTGATCAATTAAGGGGCGATGGTCGATAGGTCACCGGGGCGGAGCGGCCAAGACGCCTACAATTACTGGGAAGAGGGTCGCGTAATCAGAGCGGGTGGCAGCTTAGTGTGGACCTGCCTATTATGTGCATTATATAGAGTAACAAATAAATATAATAAATATACAAATAAACATTTATTCTATTCTATTCTATAACAAGCAAAGCATAAATATAACATGGGAAAAATATTATGTTGATTACTATAATACGTCACGATATGTTCTAAAACTAACCTTAAATAAAACTATGCTAAAATAAGTATTTTATATGATTTAATCTGAATAAATTCTTGCATTTTTTTATGACTATCTTAGACCAGATTGAAGGCAGCAAGCCTCTTTTCTCTAAATGTAAGTTTAGCAATTATTTTTTCTAATTCAAATATTTTTTGAGGCAAAGTTAATTATTTGGAATAACTTAAATTTAAGTAGCCTAACATGGATGTTTACATTAGTTTCTTAACATGGTATCCAAACTATCAAATCCAAAGATTAAACACACGTAATACACAACTACATCAATCATGCGAATAATTAAGCGACCCAATAATATCAACGTTTTATTTATGCTATCACAAAAATTGTCCTTGCATCTGTTCGAACGACAACCGATGATAAATGATACAACATCACAATTAATCACTTAATCTAAACGAGTCTTATCCACACTATGACAGCGCACCGTTAACAAATAAAATAGATAGTGATAGTTCTATAAGCCTTCAATGATCGTGACGACCGCGCCTTAAGCGAAAATACTTAAATAAAAGTACTCTTATGTCTTTAAAAATAGAGTCTTCAATCGATCAGTATTTTTCTCAATGCTGTATCAAGATTCCTTAGTCATATAAGTGCTTTCCTTAAACAATGTTATAGCTTGTACTATTATTTAAGCTCCATATAAGTACTTTTATTACATGTGAAATTAACTAGCCCAGTTCCAAATACCTTAAGTGAAAGTAAATATTCAGAGTAATGTTTCATTTTCTGTTGAAATTGTGCTTGGTATTTTGGTTCCTTTTTCAAATATGAAAAAACAACACCAATCAACAAAAGGATATTTATGGTGTGTTCACAACTATTATCTAACTAACTAACTAAACTTCACGCCACTTCCCTAGCGGGGTAGAGAGAACCGAACGCCATATTATCTAGCTCTGAAATCTATACTTATAATAAATCTGTAGAGAGGTCAATTCTGTACATAAAATATATTTTCAAAATAACTATTAGGGGGTGATTAGTGATCGATACTGATGCCAAAAATGCAATCAGTAAATTTTTTGTCTGTCTGTCTGTCTGTATGTTCCTTATAGAAACAAAAACTACTCGACGGATTTTAACGAAACTTGGTACAATTATTTTTCATACTCCTGGGCAGGTTATAGTATACTTTTCATCACGCTACAATCAATAGGAGCAGAGTAGTGAAGGGAAATGTTGGGAAAACGGGAGAAGTTACTCCATTTTTAAGCTTCCGTCGCGTGTGCAGCCTTAATGGTTAAAGTTACATAGAAATCATGTATGACGGAAATAGTCTATATAATATTAACCATAAACGCGGGTGACACCGCTGGCACAGCTAGTAAATAATATATTAAACAATTTGCTTGTGTTATCGAAATTAGACAACGGACATACTCATATTTAATAGACATAAGAAAAATAATCATCGCCAAAGTTATTTTTCTTTCTTTTTCTTTATTTCTTCAAAAATTAAGCAATACCGGAGTGTGTACTTTATACTAAATGGTCAAACGAATAACATTAATAGAATAGGTTTACTTCTAGAACGATTTTAATTATTATCTTACTTTCCTGTAAATCCTGGTTTTGATATGTCCGTTACCTAATATGCAAAGACCATTAATCTTATAGTCATGTCCCGTATGTTAGCCTGGGTCTATTTAGAACCCGGACTTAACAAGTCTAGTAATTACATTGAAGCGACTGCCCTTCTGACCTTCGTGACCTTTAGATAGCTGCCATATACGAAGCTTTTACAAGCTTTTATTTAACTAGTAATGTCCTTAAGTAAGTTTTCTGTTCAAAATCAAACTTATTTTTATATAGGTACGCCTCAAAAAAGCACTTCTAAATCGTCAAGTAATATGTAGAAAATAGAACAATTTAAATTTACCACCGGCTCAGAATTTCGCATCTGCAAAATGTGCAACCTTACATAGGTTCCTTCCAAACTTACTTACTAATTCCAGGATCGTTCAACCGAATCCCAATTAGATTCGGGATATGACGATAGAGGATAGCCAGATAGATAAATCAGCTGATAAACTTTTGTATGGAAAGTATAAAAAACAGTTTTTTTTTCTAAATTTGAACCTGATTTTTTTTAATTGGTTGCTTAGAACAATGAGTTATACATATAAGTAGGTAAGTGGTTTCACATAAACTCAAAATAACATACATACATACATACATAACATCACGCCCATAATCCCCGAAGGGGTAGACAGAGTCAAAGGGGCAGCAAGCCCCTTCAATCACTTTCAGCCAAAAATAAAGCTGGGCTGAGTTAGATCGAAAATTGTGAAAAAGCAGTGACTAGCGGCTAACCTGTCGCCTACACAATCACACACCCAAAACCCGATATACCATTAGTCGCCTTTTACGACATGCTAGGCAAGAGCTACAGTTGGCATTCTTTTTAAGTCCCAGACCAACATAGCACAGTGGGCTGGGCTAGGTTGGATGGAAAGCTGTGAAAAAGGAGTGACAAGTGGCTAGCTCGTCGCCTACTCAGTCACATATTCAAAAGCCCGTAAACCATTAGTCACCTTTATATTACTTAAACTTTAAGTAACTTTCTACTAGGACTTTATATTATTATTATAATAACAAATTTGGAAAGAGCGAGACATCCCCAACACAAGTATTTATTACTTCCTGGGGCGTCTCTAACTTAGAATTTTAAAATTTGAGAAATAAAGATATTTTTATTTTATTTTTTATTTTTACCTTTTACGACATGCTAGGCAAGAACCACAGTTGGCGCATTCTTTTTTTATTATCCCAGATTAACATGGGCCAAGTCCCAGACCAACATGAGACTAAAAATAAACTTGTGAAAATATATTTTGACGCCATAAGTACTCTATATTGAGTAGATGTATCTATTAGCAATATATCCGCACAGGTACAAACGGCATAGTATATCGGAAAGTGAGCGTGGCCCCGATTCTAGCCACGTGGTTACACTGACCGACATTGTGTATACGTAATTATTGTCTGTCTGTCTGTCACGGCGTGCACCTATTAGACGCTGGAAGTGGCATTTGATTTTTGTTATTTATTGGCGAGTCATTTATTTTTAATCCTTTTCATTTTAGTTTTACGACAATCAGCGCAGACCAAACTGTTAAATGTTAAATGTAGGAATTTAAAACTTTGCCTAAAGGTCAGACATGTAGGTTTAGTGAGCACTGACATGGGTTTTCCGACATTCAGTTATTAAGTAAGTGAAATGGGGGTATCCAAGTTTGTATAAAAGTGTGTTATTCTGAAAGACACACTTGAAACTCTGTAGAGGTAACTGGCAGTCTTCATGTTCCTAGCGTTATGTCCCGTGTTTAGAAGAGGTCAGCTTAGACAATGATCCAGGATTTAGCGAGTCTGGTAATTACATTGCAGCGACTGCCGATCTGACCTTCGTAACCCTAAGATAGGGGAACCAGACAATTTTAGGATTATGGTTACAAATCCAAAGTGGTTTGAATTTGCAGGATTCATCACGATGTTTTCCTTCACCGTCGAGCTATTGGTATAAATACTTATATAGATTTGAAAATTCCAGGGGTACGTACCCGGGTTTGAACCCGCACTCCTCGGGTAGGAGGCGCGTGTCCTTACCATTGAGCCACCACCGCTCAACAGTCTCCTATGCTAATGATACGACTCCACGCGTGCATAGTCAAGGAGAGACCGAGTCAAAAATCGACACTAATAACTAGATATGCTTTCACCTATACTATTATAATAAAGAGAAAGTGTTTGTTCAAAAGCATTAATTTAAGGATACAGAGAGGCATGCTTTAGGTAATCTAGATCACACAACGTAACATCACGCCCATAATCCCCGAAAAGGTAGGCAGAGTCAAAGGGCCAGCCCCTTTAACCACATTTAGCCAAAAATAAAACAGGGCTGGGTTAGATTGAAAATTGTGAAAAACTAGTGACAAGTGGCTAGCTCGTCGCCTAGACAATCACATACCCAAAACTCCATATACCATTAGTCGCCTTTTACGACATGCTAGGCATGAAACATGATCGGCACATTCTTTTTTTCTAACCTAGATTGTCTATGTGAATTCACGACATAAAAAAAATGGCAAGCATAGATTGAATGAGCAAGGCTAAAGTCGACGAAAATACGCTGATAATGATTTGTATATAATAGCAAAGTGGCGAGTGGCAAACTATTTTGCTAATAAAACCCAAAAATAAAATGCCACTTCCATCGCTTAAGTATCCGTGTGTATGTAACAGCAATTACTCTAATACTGAGCGTGTGAGCCCAATCTGGTAGTTTCGTGTAGCGATGTGGACACACAGGTGTCGCGGCAATACCAGGCTATCGTGTGTCCGGTGCTTGTAATTAGGTAATTAATTACACAACATGCCGACTGAGACCCTTAACTATGATCTAAGTGGCGTGGCGTAAAGGTTTCTTAGTGCCGAGTCATAACCCTGGATTTCAATCATTGATATCGTATTTACTGGAAGTGAAGTTCATAGAATTTGTGTGGTAATGGTAAATTGGGACGTAATTTATTACTATGCCCGAATGAACTACATTGTCTCAAAATCTTAATTAGTTATTGTATAAATCTACAAAATACCTACTTAGAAATTATTTGTATAGAATAAAATCGTAAAATTGCTTGGTATTTAGAAGAACTTGTCTTTGAATTATTTATAAATTAAACAACCAATCGCTACTTTAACTGCTAAGATTTATTTAGCTTCAAGCATACCTCTCTGTAATCGGACTATCCAATACAAACACTATTCTCTTCAAATTCTACTCACTAAGATTAATGTCAAGTTCGATGGCGCATTCGGTAGTGACCCTGCCCCATGCGCCAAGAGTTAGGTATAGATTCGATCCCCATCCAGGACAAACATTCGTATGATGAATACTTGTGTTTGTTCTGTGTCTAGGTGTTAATATCCAATATTTAAGTATATATTTGTAATACCACTGTTGTTTCTGATATCCATAACACAAGTGCTTAAGCTACTTACCTCGGAGTCAGATCGATGTATGTGATGTAGTCTGATATTTATATATATATTAGATTATCGTGTACAAACTAACTTGTACCTATGCTTTATCATATCAGTACAAAAAGTGAAGGTACATGCCTATTACTTAAATATACATAATTTGAACTCATGGCGTTTTTTCTGCGGTCAAAATCATATTACGATAATTGATTTCTCACCTTAATTACAGCAAAAGCAATTCCCAATTCTCTGAAACGATTGTGGTGTTTTACCGTCGAATTTTCATAACAACATAATAAGATTTCGGAATAAAATAACGAAGTGAGAGAAATAATTGTATTATTAAAAATAATAATCATCTATTCTTGTAACGATGGGCAGTGTTGGCGAAAATTGATTGTATAACGAGCTTGTCGATATAATCTGTGTTGCCAATCACTCGGCTTTGTCTGTTCAGAACCTTAGCTTTCTTGATAGGGCAGGAAAAATTATCGATATATCGATATTTGGTCCTGTAAATGAGAACATATTGTGTATCTTAAGTATATATTTATATATCATAATATATATAAAATTGCTTTACTATTCGATCTTACTAATAGGTATATCATATTTTTATATCATTACCAAACTCGAAAAATTAACTAAATGAAAAAAAACGTTTAAGCTCTTCGTCCGTTAAAAATATTTTTGAACATTTTATTTTTAAATCTTTAGCAGAAGAAAACAGTGTTAATTACATATATATATATATATATATAACTAGTATTTATTTAAACAAATTGCGAACCTAGCGTTGACCTCAATATACTAAAAACTAAATAGACAACACTTTGGGCTTACACAAGAAGTAACTTTATCGATAAACACCTGATTTATCGATAAAGTTCCCTCCCTACTTTTTGAACACACTAGCAGTTTAATGATTTGTTATGTAATGAAGATAGCTGTTGTTTTCTCGGAATGCTTATTAAAATGATGAAGGTACATTACCTTCTTTGGGGCACACAGACAAATGGTTAAAATGATTGCATCAGCATTCGATGTCTAGCAGTGGCACAGTTAGAAAGATTCCGCGAAATGTATAAGTATAACCACTATTCAGAGTTTGATTTTTTTTGGATATAAATTCATAGTTAAAGAGACGAGTGAGGTGTGTAAGGATCGTGCCATATGGCGTTCGGTTCTCTCTGCCTACCCCGCTAGGGAAGTGGCGTGAAGTTTAGTTAGTTAGTTAAATTCATACTTTATTTTTCCCGTGACTTCTTTTAGGTAGAATTAGTAATCTGGGTAGCTTGTTCTTTATGTGTATAAAAACTGTTTAAATACTTACCCACATCTCAACTTATCTCCATACCAAATTTCATTAAATCAATTCAGTGGTTATTGATTTCCCATACAAACTTCTACCCCTCTTATCACCCTCTTAGGCGGATTTCTGGGATAAAAACTATCTTATACCCTTTTCCGGGACTCAAACTATTTCTATACTAAATTCAGATCGCTTTAGGCATGAAGAGGTAACAGACAGACAGGCACACTTTCGTATTTATAATGTTAGTAGTTAGGATAATAGCGATAAGATTTTTACTAAATTAATGTCTTTTTCGGTAAAAAATCTGCAATAATTTATAGGAGAAATTGGTCGTAACATTATTTATGATCTATATTCATCTTAAATTGTTAATAATCTTAAAAATATTATGTAGATAATTAAGTAAAACTATAAAATAAATTCAAAATTAATAATTAATAAAGGTGCCAAGTGAAGTGTGACTTACAAGAGAAATTCTCTTGTAATTAAATAAATATTTATATGTACATATATCTACATACAATCGTGCGCACACGCCTCCTTTCGCCTAGATTTATGACCTAGATTCTAGGTATATAACGTTTATCGATACTAATACTATCAAGAGGAAAGATTTAAATGATTGTTTGTTTGTTTGTATCGAATAGGCTCCGAAACTACTGGACCGATTTTAATAATTCTTCCACTGATGAAAAGCTACTTCATGAGCAAGTAACATAGGCTATATTTTATCCCCGTATTCCCATAGGAACGGGAACTAAGCGGGTGAAACCGCGGGACGCTGCTAGTGGTGTATAAACGTTTTATTCAAAATGTTTCTTTTTGTATTCCATAATGCAGTTTTTTTGTTTTTTTTTCAAATGATTAATTAATAATATTTTATTTTGTTTCAGGATTAAAGGAGTTATATTTGCACAGGAAAGGTGAATACTATTACTTTTTAAAATAAATCATAGACTTTAAATACCTTCTTACTTTAAAGTTAATACTTTAAATATTTCTCGCATGATTTCAAACTTAATTCAGAAACCGCACTCACATTTATAAAAACAAATAAATCACAATCACTTTCATAGAAACTTTGGAAGCCCAATTTGGCGCAATAGTTTTACATTTGTGTCGAATACAAGCGGGAATCGAAGCCTGCGCGAGTTAGATGCCCGTGTCGGGATAAATAGTTGTTGATGAAAATTAATTGTCTTCGTAGATTCTAGATTCCATAACACAAGATTTTAAGCTACTTATCTACTTAAATTGGCATCAGATCGATTTAAGAGATCCTGTCTAATACTTACAGTTCCCGTTCCCATTACTGATAAAGTAACTTTCTACCGGTGAAAGAATTTTTAATATCGTTTAAGTGCTTTAAGTATGAAAGCGTAAATAAACTCACATTCGCATTAATAATATTAATTACGCTAATGTCAGTTAGGATAGCTTTCCTAAAGCTGTCTAAAGTACAACATCAGTACCTATAAAGCCTAAACATCATTCATCATCTTCCTAGCGTTATGTCCCGTGCTTAGACGGGGTCCGCTTAGACCATGATCCAGGATTTAGCGAGTCTGGTAATTACATTGAAGCGACTGCCGATCTGACCTTCGTAACCCTAAGATAGGGGAACCAGACAATTTTTGGATCATGATTACAAATCCAAAGTTGTTTGAATTTACAGGTTTCATCACGATGTTTTCCCTCACTGTCGAGCTAGTGGTATAAATACGTACATAGATTTGAAAATTCCAGAGGTACGTGCCCGGGTTTGAACCCGCACTCCTCGGTTAAGAGGCGCGTGTCCTTACCATTGAGCTACCACCGCTCTCAAAGCCTAAACATCATTCATAAGTACTAAATCCGTCTTGATGATGAAACACTCACCTATGACATAACAATATATCGTTGCAAAATGATTGGGCCAAGTCGCCGGCTGTCAGCGAAAATGACGATAACTTTTATGAAATTTGCTTACAATGGCTACAGGAGAGACTGTTCTCATTTATCGCGGTGAAGTGGTACAGTTGGACATGGATTTCAGTTTCTAAGGCCGGATTAACATCATACATACATATTACGCCCGCATCCCGGGTAGGCAGTCCAGGAAACAGGAAGCTTCTCCAATAACTCTTAGCTAAAAATAAAATTGAGTTGCATTAATGCGCGTACGCAGCTTATGCTCCAGGGGGTCTATACAATATTTTTTTGGTCCAGTGGGAGGCAAATAATATTATTGATAGGTTCTTATGGTAAAATAGACCTTGGCACACGAGTTATATACCCCATAGTTGCATTAGATGGATAATTGTGAAAAAAATACTACTTAATTTTTCATGTAGCTACGCAAACGCAGAGCGCGATGGCGCATTCGGTAGTGACCATGCCCCATGCGCCAAAAATTGTGGGTTCGATCCCAACCCAGGACAAATATTCGTATGATGAATACTTGTGTTTGTTCTGTGTCTGGGTGTTAATATATATTTAAGTATATATTTGTAATACCACTGTTGTTTCTGATATCCGTAACACAAGTGCTTAAGCTACTTACCTCGGAGTCAGATTATTTATTATTATTATTATATAAAAATTGTAATACAACACTGCATTCTACGATATTAAAATAACATATCAATTCGTATCCGCCAATCCGTTTCGCTTATTGGCATACATATAAGGTTAATATTGTTATTCCATCTCTATTGAATTTATGTGTTTAGGAAGAAAGGTTAAAATCCTAAAAGATTTTAGTACTTAATTAAATATATTCGGAATCCTAAATACATAAATTCCAAGTATTTACTCGTAACTTATGTTTCTTAATTTCATAACACAAAAAAATATATACTTTACCATCATGTGTCCGACTGTACCGTCGCACGCGCACACAATCGCCCCATTATAACATCTAAGCGTTCAATGGAAGCGTCAATGGGTACCCAGCTTGACGGTCCGCAGACATTATCAAGGTGTTGCAGTACAACTGGCAACAGAAACCAGTTTTTAGGATGTCTAGATAAAAAAATGGAAATGTAGAATATAGATATAATGGACTGATTAAATTCAGATACTCTATATCACTGGGCAGCAGTTTCACCAAATGTCTCAAGAAGACAATTTGTTTTGGTTTTTACCTCAACTCCTAAAGTTATGAAACTGAAACCTGTTAAACTTTATCGAGAACATTAATATTCGTTACGCCGAGACACTAAAGTGACATCGCATTCGCGTCGTAAGTCTTCACCGGTAACGTTTCTGCGTTGGTAGGTACAAATGATTTCAAGACATTTCGCAACTTGCCCGCTTTCGCGCTTGCACCGCGACGTAACATTTAGTCACCGGCTCGACAATTATGTGTAATACTATTGTCTTTATGCCGGGGAAAGGGCGGAGCGTGAAAATTGGCGCGGGAGAAAGTGTGCTTAGACCAACCGCGCCCGAGAGTAAAAGTGAACTTTACTTAAAAGAAATCGCAAGTCAAAAATAATTTACAATAATAATATGGATGGATTAATAAGATGATAGAAAAACAGACACAATATTTTTTAATATCCAATATACTATAGTAATTACAGTTATTAGGCAAGTGCAATGCATGGCAAGTCATTTCTTGGGGTTCAAACAATTGAAATATCGCACGGACTAGAAAAAAAAGAAGGACTCCGCGCTGTCATAGCATGTGTGAGTGAGATTCATACGAATGCCAGATATCGAAAATCTGTCATTTGGAGCGCTTGTCAATGTGTGACGTAAGTTGCGTGTAGAGTTGAAGCATTTTCAGAGCTTCAACGTCTAGTTAGTGGCGTGGAGTCCTTCTTTCTTTACTTGTCCGTGAAATATCTACCAAATTTCGTCACAACTAAGCATGACGGACAGGCAATGTTACCTTGACAATTATATTATTAGTAATGATGACAATGAAATTAAGCAACTATAAATACAAATCAATACTAAAAATTACCTAAAGGCTGACGAAGATAATTGTAAAAAACATTGCAAAAAATATGTAATATAAAAATCCAAAAAGTTAACACACAATAATAACAACAAGCTAGCAATGGTAGCTAATACTAAAATAGTTGCGTATAATTAAAATTCTCTACTGAATTTCGCATCCAAAACTTGTTTATATTAATTCGAGACACCAACGAACTGTCACACGTGACAGCTCATAACAAAATGGCCGTTACCTCATCAGAATTCACGGCGTTCTTTTTATAAAATTATAATTATGAATTCCAAACACTCTCGGGGTCATCGCCTTCAAATGACAGTGTTCGTTCTATTTTCAAATCATTCGACGGCCAGCTGTCAAAATTGACGTTTAATCCTTGACATTTCAAGATGGCGGCGTGATTGTTGCAGAGCGATGTGGACCATCCAAATTTGTTCCTTTTAGATCTTTATCTGATACGATATGTAATGGAGATATGACTGATGACATTGCACGAAGAATTTTTTATGGCCAGTATTGGCATATTAATTAGTTGTTTTTTTTTTTGGGATTATGCAAAGGTCTTTCTTTTAAGTAGGAGTTATAATGAATATAAGTAGATCGTACTTTTTAATTGCGAAAAAAACTTTGTCTGGTCTTCACGCATTATATAATAAACCGATTATACACCTGAGAGCGGATGTAGACTACTTTATTACAGAAAAAAAAATATAAAGCTGACAGGACACACCGTAGAATTTTTGTAACAGACCAAGTTTCTCGCGGTGGTATGTTCATACACAAAATTTCTCGTATCGAATAACGTCAAAGCCCGTTCAATACCGCGTCAGTAGATTTCACTGTAAGGTCCAACTTTACCTCAAATAACATTGAAAAATGAACCTTATGTTCAATGCAGTACGGTTTTGCACGCGCACTGACGATATACATACCTAATTGCATAAAAACTAATACGAAATTAAAAAAGACCAAAGCTAAAATAATAAAATAAACCATGAGACAGATATTTTCCTTTTTCTCCTATCATAATAAATAATAAATATCCGACTACATCACATACATTGATCTGACTCCGAGGTAAGTAACTTAAGCACTTGTATTACGGATATCAGAATCAACAGTGGTATTACAAATATATACTTAAATATTGGATATTAACACCCAGACACAGAACAAACACAAGTATTCATCATACGAATATTTGTCCTGGGTGGGAATCGAACCCACAACTCTTGTCGCATGGGGCAGGGTCACTACCGAATGCGCCATCGAGCCAGTCTAGCTCATAAAAGCGCAAAACTAAAACTCAGAAAACACTCCAACGCAATTACCAACCTCGCAAACCTAAACGGTCTTAAACAACGTGACAAGCAAAGTCGCAGGCGGCCGCTAGTCAAGAATAAAGAAATTAAAAACTAAAATATGAACTTTAAATCGAAGTCACGACCGAAGGAAACTGCTAAATGGATTCTAAAGTCTCTAGCGAATTTCAACTTTATTGTAACGGCATAAAGGCGAGCTATTAGCTGAAGAAAATAAAATTATGATGACGCGGTAATTTGGAGTCGTCCTTTTTGAATACGAAGCGATTTTGCGGTTGCTGTTCTAAGTTAAACGTTTAGCAAGTTTACAAAAGGAAGGAATTAGTTTCGTGTTCAACAGACGGATGTTTCCTAGAAGGCTTTTTATTCTACTATAGGTGGAAGACCAGCATACGGCCTGCCTGAAAGTGAGCGAGCACAGTAGCCAACATAGGCAAGTTAGATGCTTTTACTTTTAAACTAGAAAGCTCGCTTTTTCGGATCAGAGACAATAATAAAAGTATTGTACAATATTGGTCTGGTACTTAAAAAACAATGCGCCACCTGTGTTTCTTGCCTAGCATGTCGTAAAAGGCGACTAATGGTATATAGGGTTTTAGGTATGTGATTGTGTAGGCGACGAGCTAGCCACATGTCACCACTTTTTTACAATTTTCAATCTAACCCAGCCCAGTTTTGTTTCTGGCTGAATGTGGTTAAACGGGCCTGCTGCCTCTACTTTCAACATCATTTCATAAGTTTTAAAATACTAATTGTATTATGTATGTACTTAATATATTAAAAACTATACTGGGGGGAATGACCTCAGGCAAGTATGTACACAAAGATGCTTTCTTCTTTCTTTCTTTAAAAAAATATTTATTAGTTTAAAAATAGTGCAAATGTTTATTCGAAGATACTGACCTAGGAACAAATATTCCTATGGAGATCTTCCGTCTCGTAAAATTATTAAAAAGTGACTAGTGGCTTACTCGTCGCCTACACAATCACAAACCAATACACCATTTGTCACTTTTTATGAAATGCAATGCAAGGAACATGTAGTTGGAACATGTTCAACGAAGCCAAAGTTTGAGTACCTGCGCTAAAAGCGCATTTAGTTCGGTTCCCTATTGATTCAGCTGCATTTAGTCGTCAGTCATTAGCCTGCAGTAAGTGCATACTGCATGGCGCATCGGTAGCTGCTTCTAATTGAGGAGTTCCGCAGCGAAACTATCTTCTTCCTTGCAATCCCATAATTTCTAATTGGGGTTCAGTATTGGCTGGTTGATGATCGATGTAGCAATGGAAAGAAACCACTCAGTTTAGCTTGTTGGTTTAGAAATCGGAAAACAACTGTGTTCTTTGCCTAGCATGTTGTAAAATATGTATATTGGGGATTTCTAATGGTGTATTAAGTTTAATATACATACATACACATCATGCCCATAAACTTCAAAAGAGTGGCCGAGTTAATGGGGCAACTAACCCCCTTAACCATATTCAGCCAAACAATTAAACTGGGCTGGGTTAAATTTGACTGTTCAGTTTAGTAGTATGCTAGAATTTAGTTTTATACTGTTACCAATAGATGGCGATGCCTGTACTATAGCTCGCGGTATTATTTCGTTTTTCGCAGCACATTTATATAGGTCTGAGCAACGTACAACAAATTTCCTCCGTTCATAGTGTGAAGTGCTTTTATTTCACCTCATGGGATTTGGGAGTTTGTACCGAAATTGTACATTGAAAGTTATGATTTAATAAGTAGCTAATGAACTAGCCACTTTTCACAACTGTTTACACAATTTTTTATAAAACCCAAATTTAATTTATTGTTGCTAATATGATTAGGGTACTTATTGAATGACTATGAATGATAACTTAAACTAAGTCTACCCCTCCGCGAATTGCGGATGTGACGTCATATATGTTCTAAACTAACTAACTAACTAAACTTCACGCCACTTCCATATATATGTCATATATGTTATTTTTTCTAGATCTTACACTAACATAGACTTTTTAGTTCTACTTAAAGGTTTAGTGCTACTAGAACCTCAAGAACCCTCTCACAACAGTACTCGCTCTTAGCTATTCGAGTGCAATGTATGCAAACCGGTAACAATAGGGTGCTGTGCATCCCGGTGGCCGATGCATCAGGATGCAACGCCTCCTAGATTAGCGGGTTAGCTAAGTTTAATATGTACAGGCGATCACGTCTGCTCTCCTAAGGGGGTAGTAATAAGTAGTAGTTAAGTTAGGCCGTTTAACCAACCAGTTAAACTTAAATAAATATAAAAAAAAATAGTAAAGAAAGGTAGTCTTTCTACTAGTTCTTTGGCCGTCTATTCCGTGTGAAAAAGTAGTACATAACGTCACGCCCATAATCCCCGAAGGGGTAGGCAGAGTTAAAGGGGTAATAATAATTATACCATTATTACCACCGGTGGTAGTATTTATGTTATTCATTGATTTTCTTGTTGAATTTACAATTTATACACTTATAAGTGTTTGTTACAAACCTATATAGTATTCTGACTTTGACTTTGATTAGTCGCCTTTTACGACATGCTAGGTAAGGAACAAAGTTGATATTTTTAAGTACCAGACCAAGATGAGACAAAATAGTTTTTGTAACATTAATAAATAATAAATATCAGACTACATTCCATACATGATCTGACTCCAAGTTAAGTAGCTTAAGCACTTGTGTTACGGATATCAGAATCAACAGTGGTATTACAAAAATATACTTAAATATTGGATAATAACACCCAGATACAGAACAAACACAAGTATTCATCACACGAATGTTTATCCTGGGTGGGGATCGAACCCACAACTCTTGGCGCACGGGGCAGGGTCACTACCGAATGAGCCATCGAGCTTGTCAAACATACTTCATATGTACCATTCATTCATACATATGTACCATCACGTCTGAAATCCCCTAAGTTGCAAGCAGAGTTCAAGGAGCAATATGCTCCGTTAATTAAAATTTAGCCAAAATAAAATTGAAATAGGTTGGATGAAAGTTGGTGAAAGTAGCAACAAGTGGCTAGCTCGTCAAAAATAAAAAACTAACCTTTTTGTAAAATTAGACTCATACATCAGAGATGAGTTAGTAGTTTATCTATACGTATATTATAAAGAGGAAAGATTTGATTATTTGTTTAGAATAGGCTCCGGAACTACTGGACCAATTTGAATAAATCTTTCACCAATGGAAAGCTACTTTATTACCGAGTAACATAGGCTATATTTTATCCCCGTATTCCGGCGGAAACGGGAACTACGCGGGTGAAACCGCGGGGCGCTACTAGTACGTTATAAAAAACTCAGCCTCCTAGATAATCCAGAAAAATAATGGGTGTAATAAATAGGACATAAATTTACTGCAGTATCGCCCAGTTTTTCGCTAGAACTAGGCACACCGTGCATTTAGATTTTTTGCTCATCTCGCCATATTAAAAAAACAGCTAAGTGCGATATGAACTTGCATATAAAAGGTTCCGTACCTTCTTACAATACATATAAGAGCAAGTACCTCTGGATTTTTCAAGTCTATGTACGTATTTATACCACTAGCTCGACGGTGAAGGAAAACATCGTGATGAAACCTGCAAATTCAAACAACTTTGGATTTGTAACTATGATCCAAAAACTGTCTGGTTCCCCTATCTAAGGGTAACGAAGGTAAGATCGGCAGTCGCTTCAATGTAATTACCAGACTCGCCCATCTGAACACGGGACATAACGCTAGGAAGATGATGACCTTCTTACAATATATACATACATACATACATCACGCCCATAATCCCGAAGAGGTAGGCAGTTACAATATATATTTATAAATAAGACTGAAAAACCAATTTCTCCATAGAGACTACTGGATTTCTTTTTTTTTTGTATTTATATGACACTAGATAACAATAGACATATTCAAATACGTTTAGAATCATCCATTAGTCAAGTACAAACGTCCATTTTCACACGAAACGTTGGCCACTTCCGGGATTGGAACCCGCGAAATTTGGCTCTGTGGCCAGGTTCTCTGACCAATCGACAGACCAGTCAAAATATTTTAGACACGGAACCCTAAAACAACTATCACACCACTCTTCAATCATTCCAAAAATCTTCAACAAATTGCATACGGTAAGCAAAAAAGCTCGCAAGCTCAAAACGGGTGGTACTAGTCGAAGTAATGGCAGCAAAAAAGTCGCTGCGAAATTATTATCGGGCGTATCTCCCGGGGAAGGCTATTACGGTTTAATCAAACACTTATTACTTTACATGTATCAGAGTACCGTCTGCAAAACGAGGCTTTAGAGATCCGTGGAGAATGTTTTAAATGATTAGGGTATGGGTCCCATGTTGGTGTGGGACTAAAAAGATTGTCCCAACTGTGTTTCTTGCCTAGCATGTCGTAAAAGGCGACTAATGGTAGGGTTTTGGGTATGAGTAGGCGACGAGCTCGCTACTTGTCACTACTTTTTCACAATTTTCCATTTAACCCAGCCCAGTTTTGTTTTTGGCTGAATGTGGTTAAAGGGGTCTGGCTCTTGACTCTGCCTTGCCCTTCGAGGATTATGGGCGTGATGTTATGTATGTAGGGAATGGGTAAAAATAAGGGTTCTGTTTTTATAGTGTAGTAGACTATGTCTGTTACAGAGACTCGATCGTTTGTCGTGTTCCTAGCGTTATGTCCCGTGGCTTGTAATCAGGTTAAGTTCACTTAGACTATGATCAAGGATTTAGCGAGTTTGGTTATTTCATTGAAGCGACTGCCTATCTATTTTTAGATGTGACGAGGTTACGATTTTGTACGGTATAAAACTTGGCTTATGTCCTTTTTAAGGTCAAATTTTTTGCGGTTCAAATTTCTTATCATTCGCTTTTAAGCAATTGAGGCATAACAAAACTCACAATTTAACTTTATTTTAGCAAATTTTATAATTCTACCTAATTAAGTTTTAAGTTTTTTTTTCTTATATCCGACGACATCGCTTACATTGATCTGACGTCGACGTAAGTAGCTTAAGCACTTGTGTTACGGATATCAGAATCATCAGTGGTATCACAAATATATAATTAAATATTGGATATTAACAACACTCTGACACGGAACAAACACAAGTATTCATCATACGAATGTTTGTCCTGGGCGGGGATTGAACCCGTTGTGGGTTGGATCCTTGACGCATGGGGCAGGGTCAGGAATGCGCCATCGAGCCAGTTAATCAGTCAGTTAGGATTACCTTTTAAGTTATTATGTCAATATTAGCTAGTTTTATAAAATTATATGGACTCGTATTAGTATTATGATATAAGGAACCTTTACTCTTTACTGTACTATAAGCACCCGATTCGTGTTCAAGTTTTTTGCTTAAACTTTTTGTGGTTATTAAATACATTGTTGCAATAGCTTCTATGTTTAATGTTTATTTGTTATTTCTCCGGATTAGTGCTGCGTACCATCGTTTATACTGCAAAAGGTATTTGAATTAGGATCTTAAAATCTATGTGTTAAGCTTTGTATTTGAATGAAAAAGCTGATTTTATTAATGCAGCAATAGAACTGTATATTTATAACTTTTTGAGGTAGGTATATTCTTTTATTAAAGCTGGATAAGATTTTCTTACAGCTACGTTTAATTTGGTGTTTAAAAGCTATCATTTTGAATCAATTCCAAAAATAATCACAAAATATCATAAGGTAACAAGTATATTTATTATGCAATACATAACTGTCGTGCCAAATAATCAAACGCGATGTCTGATGAATTTCACGAGGCGAGGAAAGGGTTAACAATTTCAAATGACGTGATTAGTGGATGACTCTTGTACTTCAACACAACCAGAATAAATAAAGAGCCCATTCAATAGAATACACATAACCTGGTCTTATTTCCAAAATGTCCTTCCTCCAGTACTTTTGCACACTGTACTTTAGAACGGACAGAATAAATAAGGAGCCAATTTGACAGGAGCGGGCGGATAGCGTTGCTTCTTGTGCGTGCGCGCATCAGTTAATGATGTAATTACATGTCCCGTACGAAGCCCAGGGCTGATAGCTGAAACGGGTTCGTGAACCCGTCTGTGAACTGCGAGAACTTTTTCGACCAATATTAACTGAGGATGGTCGACAAAAAGAACATTGATAACTGTCACTTGATTTTTCGTCGTGACGTGTCTTCGAATATGCAAACCCATTAACACAGCTACTGTTAATAACCAACCATGTTTAAAGGGGGAAAGCCATACCATTCAAAACCGCTTTTACTAGGCTAGGCTAATTGACAAAAAAATCTGTTTAGTCCTTCAGTTAGATTATAAACACTTTTTTTTATTATTTGTCAAACAAACATTGACGAAGATACAATGCATTCAAGTTGCGCGTGACGTCACGCTTTTGTACAATTTTTACAAAATAATGACGTCGCAAGCCCCCGCTCCAAAACTTTGATGCTCTTTATCTTTGTGATTTTTTGTTCATTTTATAAAGCGAAAAATATGTGTCTAGAATTTTTGTATAATCTAACTGACGGACTAAAACTATAATTCTAATAGTTTTTTAATGCAGTCATCATCCCTATCCTCAATACCTATAGATATACGTTTGTATACATCTGATTCGACAAATGAGGATATTTATTAACAAACATTTGACCCTAGTATAATTCGACTATTGGTCGAATTCATACGGCTTCATACGGCTAGCCTAAAATAAAATTAGCGACCACATTAAATGTAACAAATTGATTAGCCTCCAAAAAAGTCAACTCTAATTAGCTGACTTTACTCTATCTATCTATTTTAAGCTTAGCTTAGCTAACTTCCATAACAATACCGCAACGCTAGAAAATTCAGAAACTAGAAACAAAGTGATCAAATGTTGACACGTACGGAACTTGAGAGATAAACGATCGGCCAGCACACACTTGCTGCGCACGCGATGTGCTGAGGGCCCCTAAAATGTTCTTACATACATAACATCACGCCCGTAATCCCCGAAGGGGTAGGCAGAGTCAAAGAGGCAGCCTCCTTAACAACATTCATCCGAAAAATAAAACTGAATTGGGTTAGATTGTAAGTTGTGAAACAGAAGTGACGAGTAGCTAGCTCGTCGCATGCGCAATGATATATCAGATAAATTATTATTAATCGTCTTGTGCTATTGTAGTCAAGGAACACAGTTGGCACATTATAGATTAACATGGGATATAGATTATTTTTTAAATGTGTGACACATTGTGACAATACATCGCCATCCAAAAGCCAGAAAAAAAATTAATGATTGCGTTTTGACAGTTTATTTAAAATTGTTAGTAGTTCAATTTGTACTACTACCTGAACTGTTATTTGTCAATACTTGTTCATAATATATTTGATCAAGGAGTTTATGGTTCTCTGGATCCTTCGGGGATTGCAAGTGTAATGGTAGTTATGTACAATACAAATAAATCTTAAGTAATTGATGAATTGGATTCGTTTGTATGCATAACTACTTCCTTGTTCAATAAACGATCTACTTCCTAGCGTTATGTCCCGTGCTTAGACGGGGTCCGCTTGGACCATGATTCAGGATTTAGCGAGTCTGGTAATTACATTGAAGCGACTGCCGATCTGACCTTCGTAACCCTAAGATAGGAGAACCAGACAATTTTTGGAGTATGGTTACAAATCCAAAGTTGTTTGAATTTGCAGGTTTCATCACGATGTTTTCCTTCACCGTCGAGCTAGTGATATAAATACGTACGTAGACTTGAAAAATCGAGAGGTACTGCTCGGGTTTGAACCCGCACTCCTCGGTTAAGAGGCGCGGGTCCTTACCATTGAGCTACCACCGCTCCGCTTGTTCAATAAACGATATTCAAATAAAATAATACAATTTACAACAATTCAGCGACTTTCACTCCTCAGCAACATCTTACGTGCCCGCGCCAAGTCTACCGAGTTTGCCCAGAAGTATTATGTGGTTCAGTTTTATGGAGAGCCGGATTTATAGTATGTCGTCGCTACGATCGATGTGTGGCTGTTTATCAAGCGGTGATGTTTATATGACTACTTGCATGACTTTGAAAGTGCACTGCTGGCGTCTTAAATTAAATTGTAGTGACGTTTACATAGACTAGGAATAGGCTAGAGGTGGTAGTTAGGAAAAAATATCATATTGGTCAAAATTATAATGGAAATCCCATGTTAGTCTGAGACTTCAAAAGAATGTGCCAACTGTGTTCGTTACCTAGCATGTAGTAACAGGCGACTAATGGTATATCAGGTTATGGTATGTGATTATGTAGCCACTTGTCACTATTTTTTCACAATTTTCGATCTAACCCAGCCCAGTTATGTTTTTAGCAGAATGATTACAGGGGCCTACTGTCCCTTTGTCTACCCCTTCGGGGATTACGGGCGTGATGTTATATTTGTTTGTTTGTAATGGAAAGTTGGTTAGAAGTACTTACAACAGACTGACATAAATATAGAAATGAAATAAGCGTTCTCGAAACTTCTTATACTAGATACATTTGATTCATAAAGACTCGCTAAATCCTTCATTATGGTCTGAGTGAATCCCGCCCTAACACGATGATGATGATGATATTACCTAAACGTAAATTGAAAGAAAATTATAAATCTTTGACTGTTAATATGTTTTGTTGGACTTTAAAATATATAAGCAATCATCATCTTCCTAGCGTTATGTCCCGTGCTTGGACGGGGTCCGCTTAGATCATGATCCAGGATTTAGCGAGTCTGGTAATTACATCGAAGCGACTGCCAATCTGACCTTCGTAACCCTAAGATAGGGGAACCGGACAATTTTTGGATCATGGTTACAAATTCAAAGTTGTTTGAATTTGCAGGTTTCATCACGGTGTTTTCCCTCAGCGTCGAGCTAGTGGTATAAATACGTACATAGATTTGAAAAATCCAGAGGTACATGCCCGCGTTTGAATCCGCACTCCTTGGTTAGGAGGCGCGTGTCCTTACCATTAAGCTACCACAGCTCTCTAAAAAAGAAAATATAGAAGCAATAATAGACATTTTATTATTGTCTATAATAAAATACAAAGACGTAATAAATTTATATGAAGAATCCAATAATATGAATTACAAATTGATATTTTAATGACAGTTCTTTTCAATAAAACTTATTAGGTGCGAGTTGAAGTCACGTTTCTAGGGTTCTGTACAAAAATGATACGTACCTTGCATGAAAAGTGTGTGATAAACCTTGCTTTTGGAGTAATAATAATACTACTTTTCACAGAAACTTTTTTATGAGTTTTACTGAATTACTTTGATAGTATCAAAACATATAGGTTATGTCACCATAGTTGTCATTTCCCTATGTTGTTCATATTGTTTATATTTGGCGATAATATCTAAAATCAAGATTAAGGGATATTTAGGCTAACTATATCTTACTGAGATCAATTGTATAACTTCTACTTAAATACATGCATACATACATAACATTCTACTTAAATATTTCTTTAAGTGCATTTTTATTTATATAACGAATATATATTTTGGCAATGTACACAGTTGGACAAATTGAGTATAGGTATACCTACCGTACTTATGTCTATTAAACAGACGATCAATCCCTTTGTTAAATAATATAATATAATATAATATAATATACCACATAAATTTAATCTGATTTCGAAGTAAATAGCTTAAGCACTTGTGCTACGGATATCAGAATCAATAGCGATATTACAAATATATATTTAATATTAGATAATAACACCCAGACACAGAACATACACCAGTTTTCATCAAACGAATGTTTGTACTTAGTGGGGATCGAACCTATAACTCTGTACATGGGGCAGGGTCACACCATCGAGCCAATCAAAGAGTGCGATAACTGTAGAGTACTGTAAGAGTGCTACAATTGGATATTGGACACACAGATGGACCTTGTCAACTAAGAACAGATTGGGTTTCGGACCCCCAAACAATAAGTGACCAATCATCCGACATTGAACCAGTCATCTCGCTAATAACACAATTGATTCACAATTTACGCGTTTAAACCATCGGTCGACATGAAGACGTTTCGCCACGTCATGTCAGTCGGTGTCGAAATACGAAACTGACATTTGGAATTCAATCTCCGATGTGTTTTTCGTGAAATTGTATTACGTTCTAAACGTTGCTAAATCTTGGCATTTCGTCTAATTGTCGAATGTGATTTGGGTTGAAAAGTGTTGAAATTTGTGCGAAGTTTGTTTAATTGGCAGTGCTGGTGCAGTTTATACTTAATGCAAGACGTGCAGGTTCGATGCCCACATTGGAATAGTTGCTGATGAATCTGGTATTTCGTTGGAGCGGTGGTAGCTCAATGGTAAAGACACGCGCCTCTTAACCAAGGAGTGCGGGTTCAAACCCGGGCACGTACTTCTGGATTTTTCAAATCTATGTACGTATTTATACCACTAGCTCGACGGTGAGGAAAAACATCGTGATGAAACCTGCAAATTCAAATAACTTTGGATTTGTAACCACGATCCAAAAATTGTCCGGTTCCCCTATCTTAGGGTTACGAAGGTCAGATCGGCAGTCGCTTCAATGTAATTACCAGACTCGCTAAATCCTGGATCATGGTCTAAGCGGACCCCGTCTTAGCACGGGACATAACGCTAGGAAGATGATGTATCTGGTATTTGGTTCGGATCTGGGTGTTTCTGGTGCCTTCGTCGTTGATTTCGATTTCCTACAAGTACTTAAAATATGCATTTGGAATCCGTTCAACTCATTTCGCTACGCTGTGACAACTAACTGCAAAATGTGTTAGCCCACCGGGCCAGCACCGGGAGAATTCGTAAAGAGCCGATTAGTATATAAAGGCCGATAAGCATCAGCTATTCTTTTGAGATTACAGTTGTCCAGGGACAGGCAATAACTTACCTAATCATCACCGGTTACTAAGGTAAACTAGTCTGAAATTTTGAGCTAACTCAGAGGGCAATTCCTGAGTTAGTCTGTTACAAACCTAAACGATCTCTAACTTGGGTGCTTGAACCGATCACAGAACACGAAGGCTGAGGTCACAGACCGCCCCTGGCACCCAACATTCAGCATATTCCATCAACAAAAAAGCATAACCGAGATAATTAATTTCAGTCTTTTTGCGTACATACGGCTTTTGTTATCAGATGGCGATTTGCTACACGATTTAAATATTTTTTTTAGTTCGTAAGTTAAATAATCAAAAAGTATTGAATACGTATTTTAACTTTATATAACACTCAAAAATTTACAAAGATACAGCGCTTCGAAGTTATGTAGTAGTGCGCTTTAAAGTCCATAATGCCCAAAAATTCTAAGGGTTTAGTGACGTCACGCAGAATTTTAACTTGCTATATCTTCGTAATTTTTGGATTGTGAAAGACAATCCGAAAGCAATATTTTTTGTAATCTCCCTAACGAAATAAAAAATACTTAGTCGTCCAGAGGTTGAAACTCGACCATAATTTTTTTTTTTCATAATTTTTTGTATTTCTGATGAAATCATTTTTATTTTAAATTTAAGCTTTCTGCACTCCTTCTCTATATAAACTTTAACTGTGCCAAATCGCATACTCTTCTGTCCGTGCAATTTTCGTAAAAAGGTGTACTAAATTTTTGCTTAAACTAAACTATCATCAGGAAGGCAGAGACCTGGGTGCTTAGCGAAATGCGCGCTAGCGATTCCATAACGAACTTCGCTATCGCTCGTATCGGGACAAATTGGGAACTAACTCCGAGTTCCGCACTAAGAGTTCTTAGTAAACAAGTTTGTCAGTCCTTACACACCTCACTCGCTTTAACTTTTCATACACGCTTTACGGTTAATAATAAAATGTTTTTGCTTCACGTAAATACATATATGGAGATATTTGATTCAAATAGCCAATTCAGCCACTTTCACGATAATACGCGACAGCTGACATGCGGGTAAGATGTATGGCGCATAGTAGAATCCGTCCGTACTCAATGTCACGAGAAATACATAGCTCGTTTTTGTTGTCGAAAGAAGCATGAAACCGTTTAGTTGGTTTGCTTGTTCTGTGTTGGAATAGAGTCGAGTTTTGTATCGATTGTTGCGATTTTTAATGATCGGTGGTAGGGCTGTCGAGACATTTCATTGCGAGAAGAGTTTTTTTTTTATTGTTGATTTACTTTGTTATCAAACTGTTGCGAAATAGATATTTTATATTTCGAATTAAGAAAATTCTAACTTTAAAAACAGGTCCAATAAGATTTATTAATTATCGTGTTTATCATTTATCGTGCTGTTGCGAAATGTAAAGCTTTATAGAAACAGCTGAAATTTGGCACACATTTCAATTAATTTTCGATCTAACCCAGCCCAGTTTTGTTTTTTTGCTGAATGTGGATAAAAAGGCCTGCTGCCCCTTTGGCCCTGCCTACGCCTTCAGGGATTATGGGCGTGATGTTATGTATGTATATTGATATATTAAACATTGTAAATTTTAAATCATTAATTAACTCATCTAATATTAACAACTAAAACTTTCAAAGAATTCCTCCGCACATAAGGCAGCCCTAATCGGAATCGAATTCTGGTCACGTCCAACTATGATCGGCCGTTGGCCCGTGGCGTGATCTTGGGGTTTTTTGCGCACGCGCACGCCCAGGGCATAGCACAACTTCTAGAATGCTGGGGAATGCTGGAGACCTGGAGATAAGACCTGGTGTCGGAAGTTATACTTTAACTATAACACATTAAATATATCACGACTGCAATTCCCGAAGGGGGCAGAGTTAAAAAGACAGCAAGCCCCATTAACCACTTTTGTCCAAAAATAAAGCTTGGATTTAATGGTAACTATTAAAAAAGTAGTAACAAGTTGCTAGCCTACATAATTACAAACCCAATAGACTAATAGTCGCATTTTATGACATTCTAGGCAAGAAATATAGTTGATACATTCTTTTGAGCACCCCGTGGTTTCACCCGCGTAGTTCCCGTTCCCGTGGGAATACCGGGATAAAATATAGCCTATGTTACTCGCTGATAAAGTAGCTTTCTATTGGTGAAATAATTATACAAACTGGTCCAGTAGTTTAGGAGCCTATTTCATACAAACAAACAATCAATCAAATCTTTCCTCTTTTTAATTTCAATATAGATAATTATATAGGCATCATATAATTTGTCAACGTTGTATCAAACTAAACCTACCAATTTAATTCGGAATTATTGCAGAATCTGAATAAAATCGACTATAACCAACTGATTAGCCAATAGCAACTCAACTCCAATATCAGTTGAAAATGCCATACATTTTTACCCACGATTAATCCCAATGGAATCCATTATTACAATCTATTGTGAAACGTTACAACTCCTAGCTCAAAACGGTCTATCTAGCGTTTTCATCGGTCACCATAAATAAGAACCCGTTGGACCAGCTGGATCGGGCGCAATTATACATTTCGACATCATTCCGCAATCCTAATGAATCATTACATTACTGAAATCATTTCGTAATGTTACCCCGGGAAAGATCATCGCTTCTAATATAGGTGCCCCATGTTGGTCTGGGACTTAATATAATATAGGCGCCCCACTGTGGTGCCCCATGTTGGTCTGAGACTTAAAAGAATGTGCCAACTGTGTACCTTGCCTAGCATGCCGTCAAAAGCAAATAATGGTATGTCGGGTTTTGCGTATGTGCTTGTGTATGTAGGCGACGTGCTAGCCACTTGTCACATTTTTTTTTTAATTTTTCCATCTAACCCAGCCCAGTTTTGGCTGACTGTAGTTAAAGGGGCTTGCTGTCTCTAAGACTCTGTTTACCCTCTTCGGGGATTACGGGCGTGATGTTATGTATGTATGTATTATATAGGCACATCTTTAAAAACGAATACCTATTTCCCTTGGTCATACCATAACTTTCGAACGATTTTAAATACTTTGAAATTTTCAGACAAAAAATTTGGCACGTTTGAGAGTTCGCATGAAGTTTAAATGTTTAAAACAAGACAGGACAAAATCTGTCAAGTCAGCTATAATAGTGCATATTAACTTGAAATAAGTCTGTCTGTCTGTCAATGCAATGTAACTCATCCCACTGACAGACAGACAAGAGTTTAACCTTTACAGCATGTGTGTTTTATTTAATTTAAGCAAGGCTTTATACAAATATTTTTTGGCGATTTCTATAATGCCATAGGTAGTAATTAAACGTTTTTTTTCTGTTCACAGATATAAAATTAAATCATCATCATCATATTATAATGATTAGATCAATACATACGACTTACATGCATATCAATTTTGTTACTGCGCCTATTCATTGTACTAATATGATGAAAGTAACTCTCTTAAAATATGTTTTTAATTAATATTCTTTTCATCTTTTCAGGTCAGTCACTTTTGGAGATCCAGTTATCCGTAAGTTCAAATTGAAGTAAACAATCATTAGAAACCATTACACAATAAGCTGCATACGCCACAGTTGTTGCACTCATATTCCCACGCGACATTCCCAAAGACTTTCTGATTCCGATTGTCATTACTCATGTTGACGATCAGTTTCTTGTCCAATTTCTACGTTTCACATCGCAAATGATACTGTTATTATGGCGTTTTCTTAAACACTGCAGATATGAAAAAAAAATCAGTCGAATTGAGAACCTCCAGCTTTATTTGAAGTCGGTTGAAAATAAACAAAACTGCTATTTTTACTAAATATATGACGTACTTATGTTTTTTTAATTACACAAACTGTTCTTTGTTTTAAATGTAGTTATAATCTCGTCAAGATGTTTGTCCGGTAGCAAAACTTATTTACTGCGTTGGGTCAGCAACCCGAAGTGGATCTTGGCCTCCTTGGTTTCACGGACTAGTAAAAAAAGAAGGACTACTAGACATTGAACCTCCTCAGGTGCTCCACTTTGACACGCAACTTACGTCACACATTGACATAATAAGTACTCCAAATGACAGATATTTGATATCTAGTAAGATAGCGTGGAGTCCTTCTTTTTTTACTAGTCCGTGCTTGGTTAACTAATATTTTTTTATGCAATTTAACGAATTTCAACGAATCTTATAAATACGCCCGCAATTTTCGAAAGAGTATGAAGAGTGACAAGGTTCAGTATGTCCTTCGTCCATTTTTAGCCAAAAATAAAATTAATCAGTATTAAAGTAAAAATTGCGAAAAAATTGTGACAACTGTCAATGTCACACTGTAACAATGAATACATCTTTGACAGGCCCGTTGGTCGAGTGGTCAGAGACCCTGGCCATGAAACCAAGGGTCGCGGGTTCGAATCCCGCTAGAGGCAAATGTTTCGAGTGATGAACATGGACATTTGTACTCGAGTCATGGATGTTTATAAACATATTTAAGCATTTCTATCCGTTTGCCTAGTACTTACGCTTAGTTTGGAACTGGGAATTGGTGTGTCAGTCCGGAGATTATCTTTAGTCGCCTTTACGACATGCTAGGCAAGAAACACAGTTGGCACATTATTTTAAGTCCCATACCAACAAGAGACATATCATCCAAGACATTGACAGGCGGTGGACTATATGCTATCATAATTTACAATGTATGACAGCCAGATATTTCAAAAGCTAATTTTAGACTAACTGTAATTTTTCCATCCGAGTTAAGCATGCTATGAATGTTTAAAAAAAAAACACGCAAGAATACTTCGTTAAGCAAATGGCGATGAATGGTTCCAGTTTATAAGCATACCATGTCGCTTAAACATAAAATTAATTGTCTATGCTCATACGAGCACCTGGGAATGTTTAAAGTCAAGAAGATATACAACCAAACAACATGATTGATATTGATATAGTTGGAATCGCCTACCTTTTACGACGAAAAAAACTAGATATGTCGAAACAAGTCGAGCGCGAGTCGATTTAATGAGCTTGGGTTCCGTATTTAAGAAAAATTATTTAATTGTCTTACTCATTAGATACTTCATTGGAAGAGATGAAACCAGAAAGGATACAACGTACAAAGGATTAGGAATGTTGAAGAGGCGAGTGAGGTGTGTAAGGATCATGCCATATGGCGTTCGGTTCTCTCTGCCTACCCCGCTAGGGAAGTGGCGTGAAGTTTAGTTAGTTACTTAATTGTGTTTTGCTTTTGTTTAGTAACAAGGTTTTGCCCACGCCTCCGTCCGCGTAGAATTCAGTCTGGATACAGAGAGGATGTAGTAGTAGATGAGAGCGGTGGTAGCTCAATGGTAAGGATAAGCGCCTCTTAACCGACGAATGCGGGTTCAAACTCAGGCGCGTACCTCTGAATTTTTCAAATCTATGTACGTATTTATACCACTAGCTCGACGGTCAAAGAAAACTTCGTGACGAAACCTGCAAATTCAAACAACTTTAGATTTGCAACCATGATCCAAAAATTGCCTAATTCCCCTATCTTAGGGTTACGAAGGTCCGATCGGCAGTCGCTTCAATATACCAGACTCGCTAAATCCTGGATCATGGTCTAAGCGCACCCAGTCTAAGCACGGGGCATGACGCTAGGAAGATGATGACTGAATTTTCCTGAGATAAAAAGTACCGTTATGTGCTTTTGTAGACTATAATCTACTCGTATATTTACGTACTCATATACTTATTGAAATTTTAAATTTCATCTGGATCTATTTAGCAGTTCTGACTTGATCAACATTCATCCATCCAAACTTATGCATTTAATAGTAAGCTTCGACCTATCTTTCTTGCAAAAACTCCTCTGCAACTTTTGTTAGTACAAAGTTTAGATTATTTAACAAATTTTTGCATAGATGAACAGACAGACATCGAACGGGTTCATTTTACCATTGCTGCAGGGAACCCTAAAAATGACGCAACGTATTGAATAGAGTCATCGGCGTGATAAAAGCATTGACAAAAACTCGTTATTAACAAAAACATGCTCCCATTTAAAATAAGATTGACTCATGTATCTTTTTTTGACAAGCCTCTGCCTCATCAGACCGAAGTAGATCTTAGGGTCACAGACCCACAGACCCTGAGCGGGCCGTTGATAAGTCAAGCAACGATATACCGCTGCCGAAAAATGGATGGGTGACCAAATTTGAGATCTATGGATTTCGCGTTTCCCATGTACGCAACTAGGATTAAGCGAGTCGGGTAATTACATTGAAGCGACTGCCAATCTGTCCTACGTAATACTTAGACAGGAGACCCGCGCAAATTGAATTATAAATATGATATGATGACATTCATAGTTATTTTGAATGTGCAGGTTTCGTCACGATGTTTTCCCTCACCAAGCTAGTCGTATAAATCCGTACAAAGGTACCGGACCGTGTTTGAACCAGCACTCATCGGTTAAGAGGCACGTGTCCTTACCATTCAGCTACCACCGCTTGTTTTCCTGTTTTAATAAAACAAAATGACAAGCTCGATGGCGCATTCGGTAGTGACCCTGCCCCATGCGCCAAGAGTTGTGGGTTCGATCCCCACCCAGGATAAATATTCGTATGATGAATACTTGTGTTTGTTCTGTGTCTGGGTGTTAATATCCAATATTTAAGTATATATTTGTAATACCACTGTTGTTTCTGATATCCGTAACACAAGTGCTCAAGCTACTTACTTCGGAGTCAGATCAATGTATGTGATGTAATGTGATATTTATTATAAAAAAAAAATACAAAAGCACTAAAATTCCCTTCATAGAACGCCTTAAGGTTAACCCTCAACCTAACAAATGTCCATTACAGAGGACTCAAATAAAATTGATAACGTAATACAAATACATATGTATCTATATATATATATATATATATATATATATATGTCTACTATACTATATTTAGTGAGCAAATCGCTTGGCACCATTCCTAATGCGCACTATAGCGGGCTGATCTTTTATTCATACAAATAAAAACCCTTACAATATCCCTTTTAGGGCGAAACTTTTCTCGCATATCTATTTCGGGGCTTGCAAGTTATTTTTCTTCTTCTGATTGAATATATTATTTTATGGAGGTTTACGCAACATGCTATGGGTATATATTAGGGTTTTTTTATTATTCTACGAACGATTTCAAACATAGAACCGATTTTTCGTCCAAATAAAAATATACCAGAAATATATACATACGTAGATCTATTACAAAAAAAAACTAAACGGCGTGAAATAAAATAAAAAAATTTACTTTTTTAAGATATCTATAGGAAGAGCTGACCCAGGACAGAAAGAAGTGGAAAGAATTGGGGGAGACCTTTGCCCAGCAGTGGGACACAATAGGTTAAATAAAAAAAAAATAAAAAAGATATCTATAAATAACATTTTACAGCATAATTCAGCAGTACAGCAGAATTCCTAAAAAAACTTGTTGATAGTTTTTTTTTGCATTAACAGGAACAAATTTCGGGAAAAAGTTAATAATATCAGCATTATGTTACTGTATTTTTTTTCATGATGCAACTTTGTCGCTGTCGCCTTTCGCAGACGCCGACGCCAGAATCGTACCTAAAATGTTAGTAGGTATTTAGGCGCGCATTTAAAATACCCAAGCAAACCCGGGGCGTGGCACTAGCAACATGTAATTTTCGACAACTGAAGGTCGCAGTATGATTACTAACATAGTATTTGTGAATTAAACTACCTAAATTATAAACACGGATTTGTGTCGAGAATATTAATAATAACTAATATTATTAGCTAGCTACAGTGTGTTAGAGACGTCGTTGAGTCCATGGTATCTAAAATTTAATGCGGGATAAAAAATCCCCTCTGTCCATTCTAAAGGTCCAGTCTCATAACGTACTTTTTGTCTGAATGTCTTAGTAGGATTTAACAGACAGACAGACAGACAGAATTACTTACTAATTATACTTATACAATATAAACAAAGATGCGCACGGAAATGGCTCGTATGAGAACTTTCATCTTGTACCCATTTATGTCCTGGTCAATACATTAAAGCGACTAATGCTTGAGTAATCCATTCTATTAAAAAAAATCTTTACAAAGGATGACCAGATACATATTGGATCAAGGTTACACATACTTGGATATCCAAAGATGTCAGTAATTATCGTTACCCATTTTTCCCATATTGGTCTGGGATTGTGTTTCTTGCCTAGCATGTCGTAAAAGGCGACTAATGGTATGTCGGATGTTATGTGTGTGATTTCGTAGACGACGAGCCACTTGTCACTACTCTTTCACAATTTTCCATGTAACCCAGCCCAACTTTAAGCTGAATGTGGTTAAAGGGGGCTTACTGCCCCTTTGACTCTGCTTACCCCTTCGGGGATTACGGGCGTGATGTTGTAAACATTACAAATGGACAATTTTGCAATACATTCATACAAAACAGTTATAAAAAATTCCAAAACCGCACACGCCTTTATGACCACTCCACATTCCATTGTTCGAACTAATTAGTTTGCTTGTCGAAACAATTGGTTGTAAAATAATCGCGAACTGAATTTGCCCCTGTAGAGTAATGGTTACAATAGACACCACCCTGGCGATAATAACCGATCGGTATCTTTTAAATCTCGGTTCTAGTGCTTACTCGCAGGAATTCGACTTAGTCACAGATTGCGCAAACTGATTGGCAGTTGAGGTGCAAAGTATGAGAGGAAGCGGATATAAGAATTATGACGTACATTATTACATATATACTATCTAGCTAGCATTTACAAATGATTGTATACTAGCAGCGCCCCGCGGTTTCACCCCCGTAGTTTCTGTTTCCTTGAGAATACGGGGATAAAATATTGCCTATGTTACTCCCTGATAAAGAAGCTTTCCATTGGTGAAAGAATTTTTCAAAGTGGTTTAGTTGTTTCTGAGCCTATTCAATACAAAGAAACAATCAAATCTTTCATCTTTATATACATAGTAATAATCATCATAACATGTATGATGATTATTACTATGTATTAAATTGGACTATTGAATTAAACTTAAGTAAAACGTGTTCTAACAAGCTTTTGTTTGGTTTGCTTAGTTGAAGCTAAATCGGATAATAGCCAAACTCTTGTTTCATTTCGTTAATAAACACGAAATCCGAGAATCTCTCGATCTAAACATTTTCCACAACGAATAAAAATAGCCTTGATGATGTACAAACCAAAAACTATGTTAACTTAAATCAAAATGAGGCGGATCGCTTCAGCCCGACTCTTGCGCACGTAGTCAGCTGTCCGTTTCCCCGATGTCGACACAGCTGCGACACGTACCGCGCACCTTGACCCGAGTTCTTCCGAGCCGAGCCGGCCACTACTCCTAACGTCACGTGGCCACACGTTCAACTTTGGACGGAACTGTCCCGTTTAAAGATTGTGTCCCTGTTTCTGGTGTCAGCTTTGGAATATAAAAATAAAAATTTATATTCCACATCTCAATGTGGGACAATTAAAATGAGACAAATGTCCCATTTTTAGAAAACATAGTTGAGACATTATCGATAAGTATTTATTTATGCAAGCATTTTATACGGTGATGGTAGATTAGATTATATAAGATATATCTTGGAGTAGCACACAGGATAATTTTTTCTTCTTTAACCGACTTCAAAAAAAAGGAGGAGGTTCTCAATTCGACTGAATGTTTTTATTTTATCATTATGTATCACGGACTAGTAAAAAAAGAAGGACTCCGCGCCACTAACTAGACATTAAAGCTCCTCAGGTGCTCCACAATCCATCAGGCTCCACCTTGACACGAAACTTACGTCAGACATTGACATAATAAGTGCTCCACATGACAGATATTCGATAACTGGTATAAATAAGTATCTCACTCACACATGCATAAACGTGGCTTCACGCTATAGTATGATCGCGTGGAGTCCTTCTTTTTTTAATAGTCCGTGTTATGTATCTATGATTTTCAAAACGAACCATGTGACCTACCATGTTAATTACAAAGCGTATATCATTAACATTAAAACACTTCTCCCTGACACCTCTTGTTAACTTTCAACGAAATAGCTGAAGCCTACATACATATTTTTAACCGACTTCAAAAAAAGGAAGAGGTTCTCAATTCGACCGTATATATATTTTTTAGTATTAAACTGTATCCCACAAGAAGTATCTTGTGAACATATTTACTACAGTGGTTCGGACATGTGGCTTTCCACATGGATGACGAAAGATTGACTAAACAGATATACAATGCGAAAGTGGAAGGATGTAGGAGCCGCGGAAGGCCCAGGCTCACCTACCACGACCAGATTGATCGTGTATTAAAAGAAGGTGATGTTAGGAGTCATAAAAACCGTAGAGCTTGTATGAAAAGGATTATGAATGTTGAAGAGGCGAGTAAAGTGTGTAAGGATCGTGCCATATGGCGTTCGGTTCTCTCTGCCTACCCCGCTAGGAAAGTGGCGTGAAGTTTAGTTAGTTAGTTATATTTACTACGCCTGATAATTGGCTCCTGATCAGAAGCTGTTCTCTCAAACAATTAATTATGCAACTAAATCTCCTTTTACCGTAAAGCCCTTTACAATTTGACCTGTACGCCCCTTAGGCAATGTAATACAATTGGACCACCGTTCGCTAAAGTATCTAGTTTCCTCACGATGTCTCCGCCACAACTTTTATGGGTACCATAAACGCTACTGAACCCATAAAATGTGTAAACCAAGCCATACTATATTATAATGTTAAAAGGGCAACATTTTATGTATCAAATGGAATTATAGGCGTTTTCAGGTGTATTTGTATGTGTTTGAGCAGTGGTAGCTCAATGGCAAGGTCATGCGCCTCATTACCCAAGGGCACAGATTCAAACCCGAGCACGTACCTCTGGATTTTTTAAATCTATGTACATATTTATACCACCAGCTCGGCAGTGAGGGAAAACATCGTGATGAAACCTTCAAAAAACTTTGAATTTGTAACCATGATCGAAAAATTATCCGGTTTTCCTATCTTAGGGTTACGAAGGTTAGATCAGCAGATTACCAGACTCGCTAAACCCTGGATCATGGTCTAAGCGGACCCCGTCTAAGCACGGGACATAACGCTAGGGAGATGATGAATATAATGTTGTGTTTACTGTGTGGGAATAGACATGAGAGCATATTTCGTCATATCCCAAAACAACAAGGTTAGGCTAACCTTGTTTTAGGACTCCTTAAATTACAAATATAGGTAGATATACTGGCATGCCTAAAAGAGAAGAGGGGCATTAGGCTTCTTAAACTACTTTTAAACAAATTTGAGTTGGGTTAGACAAAGAAAAAAGTTAGCCAATTATCAAACCACCTACCCCCCAATTTACAATTAGTCGCCTTTTACGACATGCTAGGCGAGGAACACAGTTAATACATCACACAGTTGGGAAACCTATGTTAGTACCTAAGTTTCCTAGACTGCCTCGTTGGTCTAGTGGTAGCATGCGGCGCTTAAGGACCAAGAGGTCCCGGGTTCAAACCCTGGGTCGGGCCAAAAATTTGTGGCTGGTTATTTCAATATTGAAATTACTCAGTAACAGCCCGGAGTCAGGAAGTTGGCGGTTTAATCACCCCCGTGCCTCGAAAAGCACGTTAAGCCGTTGGTCCTGCGCCTGACCTCTCTCCGGTCATGTCGAATTGCAGTCTCACCGGACTATGAGAGTGAAGGAATAGAGAGTGCACTTATGTTTGCGCATACACTTGTGCACTATAATATATCCTGCGCAGTTGGCTAATCCTGTTGAGATTGGCCGTCGTGACCGATATCGGTTAGGAGGACATTATTATTATTTTTTTCCTAGACTAGGAAAATAAAATGGTCCTATTGTTATTCCTCTCTAACCAGATATCGGCCCTGGCGGAATCGCCATAAGTATTACTGTTTATGTAAATCACCGTGAAAAATTATAGAGGCCTCCATTGATATCGTATCTTATTGACATAGAAACGTTCAATGTCGCTCGCAGGAAACGTTGCAAAATGCGTCACAATGTTGACGTCGGTGACCCTATTTCAAAATTTTCACCGATTTGCCTTCGCAAATTTTCCGTCCACTTCAAATTTCTTGAATAAATATTCTAATCTTTACATTGTATTATAGAAAGTTGCCGCTTCTGTTTGATCGCTTAGATCCTTGAAACTACGCAATAGATGTTGATACGGTTTTCACCAATAGATACATTGATTTAAGATGAAGGTTTAACGTTTCAAGTTGGATTGTGCTTATCGAGTAGGTCGCTTATAAACTTACAAAACATGTTAATTAATTTAATATTTTATTGGTTTCACTATTTGGCTTTATGTGACAGACCTGTCATTGCATTCATGTAGACTTCAAACTTAAGTCTTAAACATGTTGATCAGAACTTAGACTAAATCTAAAAAAAAATAAAGTTAATGTATCCTATTTGCTTTACTTAAGTATAAAATTTCACCTTATTTAGCCGTAAATTGAATAACAAACATCTAAACTGGCATATATTGTATACTTTATAAGTAGGATTTGTAACTGAGCTCTTCAAAGATTCAATGAATCTGATCCGTTACCGAGCACGACTTGTCTTTGTAGTATTGAAAGGAGCCGAAGTAAGGAAAGCCGATTAGAGTACCTTACCCTAAGCCCAAGACAAAGGGAGTCGCGTGTGTCCTACATTGAGACGCTGGGACGCCCCCGAAACTTGCCTGATTGACGGGCAAAGAATAATTGTTTGACTGTACAGACTGGACACTTCGTACGTGTACCTCAACTACTTAGGCTTCAAATACATGACGCCGGAACCGCACCGGCGCCGGACCGCATTTTGGTGTATACGAATGAATATCGCGCCTGCGCCGCACCGGCGCCGGACCGAAACCGCGTGTTTAATTTTGATGCTGAGTGAGCAACGATTACAGCGCGGTTCCGGCGTCATGTACTTGAAGCCTTAGACAAAGTTAGCTGATTTTACAGCTGTCTGTTAAAATTAACTGATGACGAATGATTTTAAAATGCCTTAACCTCTTTCGTTAGTAAAATTGCGTCACTTTCTCAAATAGTTGTATCTGACTTTCAATAAATTGAAGTGAGAAATTAGTAATTTTTAGGAAATCATCTTGACACTAGTTGACAGAATGACTTTGTAATAGTAATACTCGTATATTTTGATTTGATTTGAAATTACCACCATTACGAAAGGCAACTTATAATAATTTAGGATCAAATTTATAATATTAGTAACAGAAAAGGGTTAAAGATTACACAACAAGCACTAAGATGCCTTCACACAAGGTAACTGCGAAAGACGTGACTTCTGTCGCTAAGAAATTTATAAGAAGCCTTCTGTACTTACTTACTCTATGCTTAAAAGTTCGTTTACACGCGGGGGTGAATAGAAAGTGCTCAGTGCGATTGCGCAACTAAAGCGGTGGGTTACCGCTTATTCGGGTCGTAGAAAACCAACGACACTTTCTATGGCATTGTATGGGAAATTGTGACGCCATCGGCCGTGGTGATGAGCGACTCGGCTCGTTGGGTTCGACCTTTATTCGAGTGTGATTATAGTGATTATATTATAGAAATTTATATGGTGTTGAATATAAGTAGCAAGTATTGCTGAAATATGTGGATCAAGTTTTATGGATATAACAGCAAGCGGGGTTATTATTTAAAGATATCTGCTGTCATATTGCTCGATGCGACTGGCTCGATGGCGCATTCGGTAGTGACCCTGCCCCATGCGCCTAGGGTTGTGGGTTCGATCCCCACTCAGGACAAATATTCGTGTGATGAATACTTGTGCTTGTTCTGTGTCTGGGTGTTAATATCCAATATTTATGTATATATTTGCAATACCACCGTTGATTCTGATATCCGTCACACAAGAAGTACTTAAGATACTACCTCGGAGTCAGTTCAATGTATGTGATGTCGTCAGATATTTTTATTTTTTATTTATTTATATTTACAGCTGACTTCTATATTAAGACCACCTTCAAAAATACGACCTCCTGATCACGGTTGACCATAGCAGCCATAGACAAGACTTTGCAGAAGCTTAGGCTCCTCGAGCTCACTTGCCGAGCGATTTACAGATAATAGAAAAGATAGAAAAGTGTATTAATACACTGTCAAATGTCGGAGCATTGTTTAAATCAACATTACTCTGGTTAACTCAAATGATCAGCTCAACTTCTTAATGTTTCAGGCATATAAGAGATTTTTTTTAACCAACTGTGTAATATCAAAATATCTTTTTGCATTTAAAATAGTATATTTCATTACAAGTACGGAAAGGCTGTCATTGCAAAGAGTTCCGACAAATGTTTTCAAAATTGACAGTCGGAACAAGTTGCAATGACGGTTCCGTACGTATACTGAACGACTATTTTTAATACAGTTGCGAAAAAATAAAGCAATTTAATAAAATAATTAAAACACCATAAGCTCAACTAACTAATCATTTAATTCTTATAAAAGTTATAATTCACATATACATTGACATTGGTACAGTTTTTTTCTTTTTAATAGACATTATTTTGACAGTTGGGAAAGAGAACGCACGAGCTCGGGAAAGGTAAAAAAAGCACGAGTATGTAATAGCCCACATCCCGAACGCTATACGTCCCTGCAATACGCCACTTTTTGAGCAACTGTATTAAAAAATATAATATCTTTGTGTGTTTAAAATATGTGAGTTGTCCAGCTTACTAGTTTTCTAAACTAAGAAAATGTGATTGTCCTATGCATACAAGACAACATACACACTTAAATAGATAAACATCCATTACGCATTACACGAACATCTGCCCCTAGCAGGATTCGAAGCCGCAGCCATCAGTTTCATGACCTACTCTTCTAACAACAAAAAAAAAACAAATTCATTGCTACTACCAGTAAATGATAAATTAATTCTACAGCGGCCATGTTAAGTTTAAGTTATTACTCGACGTGTAAGTACATTACTTGGAACATTACCTGACACACGGACAGACAAACGCTCACGTACAGTTCCGCCGTTATACCGAACGCGACCTGTGACCCTTGTCGGACGGCAAACACCTCCTATGCGGATTATTTCTGCGAATGCTGACTGTGGGATTGATATACATACATACATAACATCACGCCCATAATAATAAACGCCCGAAGGGGTAGGCAGAGTCAAAGGGGCAGCATACCCCTTCAACCACATTCAGCCAAAAACAAAGTCCGGCTGGATTAGATGGAAAATTGTGAAAAAGCAGTGACAAGCGGCTGTCGCCCACACAATCACACACCCAAATCCCGATACACCATTAGTCGCCTTTTACGACATGCTGGGCAAGAACCACAGTTGGCATATTCTTTTTAAGTCCCAAACCAACATGGGACAGTGGGCTGGGTTGGATGGAAAGCTGTGAAAAAGGAGTGAATTGAGCCTAATGACTAAGAGGTCCCGGGTTTAAATCCCGGGTCGGACCAAAAATGTGTGGCTGGTTATTTCAATATTGAAATTACTCAGTAACAGTCTGGACTCAGGAAGTTGGCGGTTTAATCACCCCCGTGCCTCGGAAAGCACGTTAAGATGTTGGTCCTGCGCCTGACCTCTCACCGGTCATGTTAAATTGCCGTCTCACCGGACTATGAGAGTGAAGGCATAGACAGTGCACCTGTGTTTGCGCACACACTTGTGCACTATAATATCTCTTGCGCAGATGGTTAATCCTCGTTGAGATTGGCCACCGTGACCGATATCGGTTAGGAGGACATTATTTTTATTTTGCCGGATAAATAATAAAGGCTCTAGTTCATAGTCATCCTTGCGAAATTATTAGCAATCGAATCTCTAATCGAATTCATATTGATGGAGCTCTTACAGAATTATGATACAGTGTTAATACTTGGTTTAAACCCAAATAATAAACAGCAAATTTTAAAGTATTTGTCATCATATTTACTTGGTTTAAGAGTGGCAACATTTCAATTTTTCGGCTATTCTTGAGAAGAGGTGCCACCGAGGCACAAACTACCTTATTTGTCATAAGTCTTTGACCCTTTATACTGGCATTATGCCACAAGTGTAAAAACAAAGTCATACTAATTTATTCACGAGGAAATATCCACTGCCGAAAAACCACCGAACATCGCATTCTTCTTAACATTTAAAAGATCTTTATGCCAAAAACATACATAACATCACGCCCATAATCCCCGAAGGGGTAGGCAGAGTCAAAGGGGCAGCAGGCCACTTTAACCACATTCGGCCAAAAATAAAACTAGGCTGGGTTAGATGGAAAATTGTGAAAAAGTAGTGACAAGTGGCTAGTTTGTCGCCCACACAATCACATACCCAAAACCCGGTGTTCCATTAATCGCTTTTTACGATTTGCTAGGCAAGAAACACAGTTGGCACATTCTTTTTAAGTCCCAGACCAACACGGGACAATGGGCTGGGTTAGATGAATATGTAAGATGTCATAAACTTTATACCCCATTTTACGAAAATTACGCAAACGGAGGAGTATGCGATTTATTATAAAGGTAATGATTATATTAAGAAGTGTTGTAAGTAGAAAGCATATATTTAAAAAAATAATGCATTAGAAATACATTTTACAAAATTTAATTTCACATACTTTTTCACAATTTACCGTCTAACCCAACCTAGCTTTATTTTGCCAACTGCGGCTGAAAGGGCTGATTGCCCCTTTGACTCTGCCCCCCCCCCTTAGGGGATTACGAACGTGATGACATGTCTGTAGAAATAAGTAAATTAAATTAATAAAAAAAAATAACGAATTATGGTCTAATTTCGAACACTGCGCGACTAGTAACTTTTTAAATCGCTTTCGCGTAAGTGCAAAGGAATGCAATAATGCAATTTAAATCAATGTAATAGCCCATACGAATGCTAGTTGTAATTAATAGAGGATACCCGGGCAGCAATTACCTCGTCCCGGCTTATGTTCGCTGACCGGGGCGTAAAGTATTGCCTGGTTGTGTCATTAAGAAGTGCAGTACATACGTACGGGCTGTTTGATATTTTTTATTATATAATATGTATCATACATGCTTGTTATTACGATAGTTCCTTTTTTATTAATGGCAGCCTATTTTTATATAAGGCTTCTTCTACCAGAGCCCAGTAGATTGTATTTTTTCATACGTTAAAGAAAGAAGTGTGTGGCACCATTAGAAGTTTATGAAGGAGGACCAATTAGCTTCCTGAACCACATTTACCTAAAAATTTAAATTTAATTGGGTTACATGACTTCGGACAAACGTCAGCAAGCTAGAAAATCGTGAAAAAGTAGTTAAGAGTAACTAGCTCGTCTACACAATCACAAACCCAAAACATTTTTTTATTAGTCGCCTTTTATGACGATATGCTAAGCAAAGAACGGAGTCCTTATATTGTTTTCGAGTCCCAGACCAACATGGGACAGTCCATTTTGACATTAAATAAATAAATGAATAAAAATTTTATTCATTATCATTTGTGTTTACAAAACTGATATAAGATTGAGATCTCCTTTTAGGTGCGTAGGCACTTCGCACCTTTATTCAAACAAAGAAGTAACTCAAATTTACATATTTGTGGAAAAACGCAATTAAAGTTTGACACCTTCGCACACTGTACTTCAATATTTAATTAAAAATTAACTAAATGAGATAATTAAGTTCTAAAAATAGAAATGGATACTTTAATAAACATAGTAATAAATTGTTATAGAAAATACCTTTATTTATAAAAATAAGTAATTTATTTAAATTAGTAAAAAAAAAGTTCGTACTTAATTCTGTTTATAGTAAAATATTTTTTTAGTTCATTCGAAATGGTAGGATATAAATCAAAATAATGCAGTTTTATTTTAAAAATTATTTACAAGTTTTTAATGTTTTTAATTTTATTTCAGTTTTTAATTAAACATATACGAATTGCCAAAGGGCTATTTAGGAATAATTCAATATAGTAATAATAACAGAAAACATTTTGATGAATCTTATTAAAAATAAAACAGATTATTCAGTCTCTTTTTTTTATTTTCAGTCAAAAACTTTACCAAAATGTATGGTATCTAATCAAATAATAGATAATAAAAATTATATATATATGTTCAGATAGGTTAGTACCTACTTAAACACAGTAACAAAAAACACTTTCTAAAATTATTAACAAAAGTAGGTTAATAAATCAACAAAAGATTAACAAACTAATAATACTTTGTGTTAATCACCATCTTAGGTTAGGTACCTAGGCTGGGATGAAATATGAATTATGGCACAAAATTGTTTGCTTGAACAAAAAATAATACTTTTCTAAAGTAGGAAACTAATAAAAAAAATGTAAAAATATAAACAATTTAAGTTATAGTATTATAAAAATTTGCGTAATAGGAGGGAATTAAAGATTTCGAGAGAAGCTCTTTTAAATCTTTCTTTTTATTTTGACTTAATTCTTGTTTCGCTGTGTAAGCCGCTTTAAGTGTCACTTCTGATATGGGTTTCATCTTCTTTCTCTTATTTCGTGTGTCTACTTCTTTGTAACTTTCTTCTTTATAAGATGTTTTATAAAAAAAAGCGGTTGAATTGACTTTCTCCATTTTTAAAACTTTGATGTCGTTCCAATTCACGTTTTGACCTTCGGTATTTGTCGAAAAATTGTATCCCCAATCTTCTTGCAAGCATTTCAAGTCGAAGAATGCTGCAAAGTTTAATTCGTGCACATTCAAAGAGGGTTTAGACTTTTTGGCATTCTTTATTAATGCAATATACTGATCAGGCGTGTATATTGGACCTGACTTTAAGTTTCTTTGAATTTCTTTCTCAATGAGGCTGTGAACACTGTCTGCTTCATTTTGGGTATGACCCCTGATCAAAAATTTATGGGTAATGCTCTTAATATTTAAATTTTGGACGGCAAACAAATATAAGCATGTTATATATTTATTCTTATTCTGACCTGCACAGTTGTCAGAGTAGAAAATAATATCTTTTACATCATCGTCCTGTTCACTTAAAGCTTTCAAGTACTCCCATATACAAGAGCCGATTTCAATAGCACCGCGTTTTGCGTCACATTCTGACCAAAAATAGCAATGCACATTTTCGTAGCCCAACTTAGTATCTTTATTTGCCAATTCTGTTATGGTCAAATTATAACAATTTAACTTTGATTTGTAGTAAAATGCTGAAGTGTTACCTTTTGGACATTGTAGTACAGCCTCTAGATCATACACAGCAACTCTGACATTTTTGTTAACTTTCTTGCGATCTTTAAGCTTCTCATGTCTGCTATAATCCTTCTCTTCTATATGTGTTTTATAATTCTCTTCCAAAACGGATTTTTGATCATCGTTTGAATTAATGTAAGAAGTGCAAAGATCACACTGATCTTTTTTTTGCGCAAAAAATCCAAGGTTAAATTCAGTTGTAAATATTTTGTAGTATGTTGTGTATGTTCCGGCTTCTTTATTTTTCTGTCGTTGTTGTGATTCAAAATCATGATATAAATCTTTAATGGTTTTGCTGCCTTCTATGTATTCTCTTGAAGTAGAGGCCCGCAAATAATGCGATTCTATCCTGGGAATAGAATTAATGTGTTTCTTGATGGCAGTTCGTAATTCAGGGTCTATTTTTCTGTGGTTTTTATGTTTTCCTCTTAAATCATTTAACGCAATACCATTTTCATTGACTTTAGTCTGAATTGTAAATATCATTCGGTCAGTTATATCTAAAGTTGACTTAAAAAATGTTTTGCAAACTCTGATTTTAGTACCGTTAAGAACAAAGTTATATGCTTTATTATTATTTCGAGGTTGCACAGCGTTCGTGTATTTATATTTAGGCTCAATGTCAATCATACACGATTTTAGATATGCTCTTTGCTTTACTAAGTCTCCTAAATCCCAAAAATTGCAAAATAATTTATATCTGTCATCGGTATTAATTTTTTCAACGCATTTAAGTCTACATTTATCCGTGCAAGGTTCTTTGAGGCACCGGGCTGAAACTTTCTTCTGTGATTTGGACACATATGATTTACCATTATTACGTAAACGTTTAATAATGTTTTGTTTCCATTTGGAAGGGTTCTTTGTGCGCTTGCGCCCTATTTTAGGAGGAGAAGTTTCAGCCATACTGGATTCAAATGAACTATTAGAGGAATATTCATTAAATAAATAGTTCTTCTTTCTTGTAGGCCCCGTGTTAATGAAAGTTGGATCAGTGTCACTCAGGTCGACATCACTTTCGTCTGTATACACAGGAGATATTTGATAATTTGGAGTCTCTAGCCTTCTACAAATGCGTGAATCCTGAAATAAAGTAATTGGATTTGTTTTACTTATTCAAGTAATAAATAAATAATAAATTCAATGATAAAAAAGAAACAGTTTTACAATACCTGTAATCTTTTACTGATCTGGTCCTCTGGAGGGATATTTTCGTAATTTTCATCAACTTTGTTGCTGTCATCAACTTCGTTGCTAGTAGGTGGATAAGTTTCATACTCCGAATCCGAACTTGACGATGAGCTGGATGAGGACGAGTCAGACGATGAACTCGAAGAAGATGAGGTCTTACAAGATTGAGGCACTGTCTCATCATTTTCATTAGTTTTAATATGGTTTATTGAAGTGTCATCGTCCTTGGAGCACATACTAGTGTCGCTATCGCTGTCATAAGGTACCAGGCGACTTGTATTATTAGAGCTTTGTCTATTGATTATCTGTAATTCCTAAAAATAAACAAAACAATTTATCAAATAAAATAAATAATGTCATAAAATAACGTTCCTTATATAATAATGACTTACTTCACAGTCGGCTTTGTTGTTGTCGTTACAATACTCATCCTTTTTTTTTGAATCCCCATCAGGTGTGAATGTGTTTTTCTCAATTGAAATTGTTTCCTAAAAACAAACGTAATAATTGAACCTTCATTATAACAGTAATTAAATACATATATAGGTATACGAATAATATATAATCACGTAAATTAATTCATGTGTAAAACTAATCCTTCATAATTAATAATTACTTACTTTGCAGTCGGCTTTGCCGTTGTCGTTACAATTCTCATCCATTTTTGTATTGCCATCGGGTGATGTATTTTGTTCAACTAATCCTAATATTTTTCGCGCCCTAGATGATGATGCCATACTAAATGGATGAAAATACCATTATATGAAAAATACCATTACTAAGAACCATTAAATTTTAGTGCATAATAATGTAGGTACCTACTCAAAATTAGTGTAAAGCTATATTTTTATGTTGGTTGAATAGTTAATTATTTAAAGAAATACTTAATAAAGTTTCGTCGCGAAATTAATAATAAACAGAATCAAATCAGAAATCTACGACGTTTACCGTGGAATAACGGTACAAAAGTGAAACAAGTCTTATTAAAGTTCAGCATATCATGAAAAGTTTAAAATAAAACTGCACTAAGTTGGAACAGGAATTAACAAAACACAAACTGTTTCGCATAAAACAGAATTAAGTCTAAATGTTAAAGTATATGTTACAAAATGTTTTCCAATAGAGTGAAATAAGTCTGAATTAATGCACTTTTAGATTAAATAATAGAAAATGGAATAGTTACCTGCCAGTAATACAGCGAATTATTTTGTTTTATTTCTCTTTTATTCCCATCGGCAACGATCCGACCTCAAACAAAGCTTGCGCAACACTGAATCGTTCACTTTACTGGTATCAACTTGTCCGCGCGCGTTAGTGAGAAAGAGACGGACTACGTTCTTTGTCGCTGAATTTGGTCGTATTGCAATGGCTGTTCGAGTGAAACTATTCTACCGGTTTAGTTATTACAGTTTTTGATGAAATCTCCAAAAACATGAATTTTGAGTTATTTCTTTGTTTGAATAAGGGTGCGACTTGTCTCTTTATTTATCAATTATCCAAAAATCCCCAATGATTGATGACATCAACCATCCTCTACCCACATCTGGGACTATGATCACCCCACCGCACATCGTAGACATATGTTCAATAACCGGCACATTAAGTATCAACATATGTCATCAGGTAGTTCAGACACACGCGCCCACAGGCCATCCGGCGTTCCCAATGGCCTAGGCTATTACTGAGTTGACCTGTGACTCTTATCGATGGAAAATACACGGGCAGAAGTAATTTTGTTGAGGGCTGCTGTGATATTCTATGGAGATTAGATATATTTGTCTCTCTCTTAATGCAAATATGTATTGACTCTGCCTACGGGGATTATGGGCTTGATGTTATGTATGTATGTGTATTAGTTTAATATATATTTTTAAACAATAAAAAGCTTTTTTTTCAGGCCTTTACCGTCAATTTTAAAAAAAGGAAACTATTTCCTTTGAATGGAATTGAGATTTATAAAATAAGTAATAATAAAAATATAACATGAAAAGTAATGTCCACTGTCCACGTCTCTTAAGACCTTACAGGAACACATCTACTGATAGAATACTATTCTATATCAACATAATATTCTGAATTTGAGCCTATTCTGGTCGGCGTTAATGTTAATGTCATGTGTGTTGTAACACACAAACGTTCACTTATAATATTAGTTACATTACAAATATGAAAATATGACCTTAACCCAAGATAAACATTAGCGAGACTTGCACAGCAATTGATTTTTAGGGAGTTTCTTTCGATTCGCCCCACGAACTGTTCGTCCCATGTACAAGGAGCCTTTTTGAAGTCATTGATTGGCACCATGGTATGAATCGGGAAGAACTATTTTGGTACTGTGGTGCGAATCACCCAAGGATTCTTTTCGGTTTCGTCGATTCGGACCTCAAATATTTAATAATTTTGCGAATTTTTGGTAGTGCTGGGTAGAAAATTTATTAAGACCCATAAGATTGACATACACTTAATAATTCGATTAACTATTTATCTGTATGGACATGGTTCGACAATTAAATAGCCCATTTATAGCACAAAGCTATAGGCTGCACGCCACCACAGACAAAGTGACGTACAACCGCTAGTAAACAAAATAAATCACTTATACTGAAACTTCATTGCAAAGCGAGTAGGTATTGCAATCCAGTGGCATTTTTGCTGGATTCAGCAAAGCTTAATTGTGTTGGACCCATCTGGCATGCTTGATCCAGCATTGCAATCCCTAAAACTGAGCCCCCTGTACAGCGAGCTGACAAACGCGTAAGTTACTCACGTTGCGGCGCGTGCGCCGCTGAGCGCCAACAGCGCCGTAGGGCTGACAGAAAAAAGGACAGTACTTTTAAAAGTCGCAGTTACAAAAGAGATAAAAATATTTTCATTACTAAATAAACAAAAAGGGAAAAATAATAGCTTTGTGGTACACTGTGTCAAGGATATAGAAAATAATGTTAGATAGTTATCAGGCATTTGAATTTAGGGAAGAAAATAATATTTACGTCAATGTGACGAAAGGGGAAAAAAATACATGCATAAGAATTTATAATAAATCTAAAAAATAAAAGGAAAACAATTTAATTTACCGGAACAGAAGAGGATATTTTAATCCCTGTCTGACAAATTCAGAATCTCCTACTCAACAAAATATATTTATAATCAACAAAATCATAAAAATATAATAAAAAAATATCAGTAATTATCATAACACCTCTCACGTGTACCTACTGGCAACCCTGTCCCAGTGACGGACGGCTCCGCCCGTTACCCGCTGATGGATTGCCCTCCGGCCTGCGCGTGCGCCGAGGTCACTGCTATAACTTACTGATTACTGATGATTTTTATTGCCAATATCGCCGGAATGTCGCTTCGTTAAAGTAAAGTCGCTCTGGTAAAGTTTTTAAGACTTCCCGTTTTCCTTTTATAATAGGCTGCGTCTCGTTTCTTATTAACTTCAGGCGTGATTTGAGAATTGATTAATCTATTTGTTGAAGTAAAACCATTTTTTTTTTTCTATTAAAACAGTTAGAAACATTAACTAGACTATATTTACCCATAGATACATAACCTTACGAATTTAAACCAATTATCAATGCTCTTAATAATCTTTTTGGCTGACGAAGTTTTTTAATGTAGATCTTTTGAAGTTCTCCGAAATCGGGGAATAAGAAATATAAGTCATAACATTAATTTTTTTTTACCATGATCCAAAATTTGTCTGGTTACCCTATCATAGGGTTACGAAGGTCAGATCGGCAGTCGCTTCAATGTAATTACCAGACTCGCTAAATCCTGGATCATGGTCTAAGCGGACCCTGTCTAAGCACGGGACATAACGCTAGGAAGATGATGATTAATTTTTTTTTACCGGAAAAAAATAATTCTCCAGACTGAAACACCAATTCGCTAGGTAAAGAACCGATAGTCATACTTAAATACGTTTATAAACATCCATGACTCAGTACACACGAATCATTTGCCCCTAGCGGGATTCGAAACTGCGACTCTCGGTTTCGTGGCCAGCGTCTCTAACCACTCAACCGACGAGCGTGTCAATAAATTAATATCTAGTTAATGATAATAATAAGGCAATAAGTATAACTTAACTAAATATAGGCTTGTTACAGCTTATATTTATTTTAACTCATCAATTGCTATTTTATCCAGGAGATAGGTTTCACTACATTTCTAATCGAAAGAACAGATTTAGAAATAATAAACTTTGGATTAAAAAATACATAAATAAAATCAATCTGTCTCGTTCTATCACTCAAAACCAATGTCACACCTACCTCAAAAAGACTACACATACCATTAATATAAAAAAGCCAGACCTCCCATAGCCGTCAAGAGCACATTCAAATCAGACTTACTCCAACTCACCCAGTCTACTACCAAATTTGTCCACAAAATCGGGCAACTCAATCTAATTAACCCTATTATACACCCAAGTCACACTTGAGCTTATACTGGAGCTGCCTTTCGATAGTCCTCTATCGCTAAAGTATCGACAATTTACGTCATACCAATAATATAGTTTATCGATAGTATTGGTACTTTCGATATTTTTATTCAGGGCAATAGTATTGATGAGCAGAAAGTGTATTGAAAGAATTCACTCCGATTATATCGATACTATCGAAGACCAGGAAGTGTTTAGAATCACTATGGATAGTATCGATATTATCGATAATCTCCTTAGCACTATCGATATTACTAGATTCAAGTTCACCTATCGATAGCGAGACAATCGATAGTTGAGCAACTCTAGCTTATACGCCGAGTTCTCTAGAAACCGATATCTGAAATCAAAATGGCGGCCACGTTCCAAAATGGCGGGTCTCCCGCCCTTGCATATTAATGTGCTAAGTATTGTTCTACGCGCGAGCCTTGCATCTCAATGAGGAGATAGCATTTCTTCGTAAAGAAATGTTATTTTTCCCATGATGTCATAGGAAGTGCTTTATGATATGTGCGCTATTAATATTTATTGACTCTTTGAACGGCCCTTTGTTGCCGCTCAGTCGTTAGAGTTGTGCGAATGTCAGTAGTAATCCGGGGAAGCAATAGATTTGAATTTATTATTATTAAACGTCTGGAGAGAGACTGCAGGTCTACGGAACGATGAGAATTATGTTTGTTGTATGAATTAAATCTCCATTATAACACCTTGTTCGTATTCTTATATAAACACAAACACAAATGAAATGATATAGGTATTTATGATATTACATGATGATAAATAAGTAGTATAGTTTGACGTTGTGATATTATTTACAGTGTTTTGTTCAAAGATAATTTGGAAAGTCGGTTTCCTTTGCCAAAATCAACAATGTTTCACCGATAAAACGTTACATTTAATCGCATTTGTTGTTTAAATAAAATATAAGCGTTTCATGCCTAGCATGTCGTAAAGGGCGACTAATAGTATATGGGCTTTTGGGTATGTAATTGTGTAGGAGACGAGCTAGCCACTTCTCAATCCTTTTTCACAATTTTCCATCTAACCCAGCCCAGTTTTTTTTTTGGCTGAATGTGGTTAAAGAGGCCTGCTGCCCCTCTGACTCTGCCCCTTCGGGGATTATGGGCGTGATATTATGTTTGTTTGGTTGTTTAAAATATAAACAACATAATACCAGTATAAAAAATACATTCTCAATATTTAAAACTAAAACTTCAACAGTACAGAACATAATTTACAAACGGAAGTTTAAGGAGTGACCTCTGTAAAATGCTCTGCAATCCAAATATAAACATCAGCGTAGGTAATTCCTCAATAAATCTGTATTCAACTTAAGTTACATTGCAAAACAATATGTCTTAAAGTAAAAAAAACAAACTTCCTTATAACCAGCATCCGTCCTCTTGAAATTCCGCATTAATAATATTGGCAAGTCCCGTTAAGAATAACGTTTAACACTTAATTTATACCCTAAAGCACTAACAACTAGGCTATATCTCACTTAAGTTAATTAGCACCTATTTAACATTCCAACCCACGTCTAACAAAGGACAGTAAAACCACTCAAGTTACAAGAATGCTTATGCTAAAAGAATCCGGAAAGTAATCTCTTTGTTTTACATACGGCAGTAAAAATAAATATAAAATATACATTTGGAGTCCTTATATGCAGATAAATAAAACAATAGCGTATTTTGCACCTGGATGCTTACATTAAGGATATTACAATGGATTGCAAAATATAGACTGTGATTACACATATGTATGTAAATACTACTTACATCTAAGTAAATAGGGTTGCCAAATGTTAAAAGCTTTAAGGCACTCAATTAGTTCGATCAATGCTTCAGTATTTCATTTTATTTAAGATAGCAGCGCCCCGCGGTTTAACCCGCGTAGCTCCCGTTCCCGTGGGAATACGGGAATAAAATATAGCCTATGTTACTCGCTGATAAAGTAGCTTTCCATTGTTGAAAGATTTTTTCAAATAGGTCCTGTAGTTTATGAGCCTATTCGATTCAAACAAACAAACAATCAAATCTTTCCTCTATATAATACTAGCTGACCCGGCGCACTTCGTAACGCCCCGTTCTGAGATTTTCATGATTTGTCGATTGACATTTAACATTGACAGATACGAATCCCACCGTTTTATATGAGAAAATACTTTTGCTTTTATTTTGTTTTATCGTCAATTTTTCAATGTTTTTAATAATTATTCTGTTATTCTGGACGAAGACAAATCCAACAAATCAAAAACAACGTAAATCGGTTCAGCCGTTCTCGACTTATAAGTGGTGTAACAAACACGACTTTGTTTTATTTATATAGATTGATGATAATGATAATATACGTAGATAAAGAAAAGCAGTTATCGCCATCTTTCTACTTAAGACATAAGAAACAATTATATCTTCTAGGCTCTATGTCTCAATCCTTGTAAAAATATGCTTTGACTATGATCCGAGTGATTCATATCTTTCGTGATTTATAAAATTACCTAAACTCGGTAATGTCTTGATTGCTATGTTATTTATTATTTCGTTTTCAATTCTTTCTTCTCTTGTTTGTATGTCTCGCCACAGCCGCACCTCTGCTTCGCGTATCTGCCTCCTTCTGCCGTGTGCCTCGTCTAGCTTGATAGGTACCGTGGATGGGGGCGGATGCGCGGAGTAGACCAGGTACCCGCTGCCAACGTCGTGGTCTGCCTAATAGCAAGTAGTCTCACGACTGAGCTGAGCAGGCGCCGTTTTAGCACACACTAGTTATGTTTCTGTGTTTCTATCTTTTGCATGTAGCTTGTATTTGTTTTGAGTCTGTCGAATAATGATTTATCTATCTATTTATCACTTTAGAAAGAAAATGTATTTCTGCATTTTTTTAACTAAGTGCGGACTTTGAGACAAAGTTGGCACATTATTTTTAAGTGTCAGATTAACATGGCACGAAAATGGGCTAGAAAAATGATTAAGTAGAAGGATATCATCTTAGAAATTCCACTTGAACTCGACTGGCTCGATGGCGCATTTGCTTGTGATCCTACCCTATGCGCCAAGAGTGATCCCCACCCAGGACAAACATTCGTGTGATGAATTGTGAAAGTGTTTGTTCTGTATCTGGGTGTTATCCAATATTTAAGTATATACCTATGTATTTGTAATACCACTGTTGTTTCTGATATCCGTAACACAAGTGCTTAAGCTATTGATCTCGAAGTCAGATCAATGTATGTGATGTAGTCTGATATTTATTTATTTAAGTAACACAGACTTGTGCCATCCTTACAGCGAAGCCAGAGGCTTAATCACCAAGCACTGACGTAGGTCCTAGCCGGTAATTGCCACAAATCGCTCATTTTCAATACAGCCAACACAAAAAGGCCATACTAAAGTCTGTGTCAACCACACGTGATTCACTATGATCGGAATGTTTGAGCCTGTAGGTACTTTAGGGTACAATCGGAATTATTACATTAGTCTCGGTAATTATTCAGAAATAGATGGGTCGGATAACTATTAGTTTTTTCCAAGATCCGTTTGAAGTTGTAAAAAATATATCCTCTTCAGTCTTGTCTAATTAATACTATTATGGTTTTTAAAACTACTGAAGAGTAGTAGACGTATGTTTTTATGCAGGTGCAATGTACATGTTTGCATATGCTTATAACTCGTTATTGCATATTTTAGTATTTTTTTTCAATTGTGCATATTTAGTAGATAGAACGTAGGTTAATGGCAAGGACTAGAATGGCAAGGACCCCCGCCTAACTGAAATTTTCAAATTTAAATAATAATTGGTAATAATTATATCTATAATTCCATTTGGCTGGTTCCCGTATGTAATAGAAGAATGACAGATCTTCTACTTGAATTACGCTACGACGATTGTGAATAGCCATTCAGATATAACAAATCCTGGTAGACACGTGTAATTTCATTTCACATAAATTATATTTGAAGCTTACTATTAAAACAATAAGAGCTTTTATTTTGATATAACTATGTAACTAGTTTCATGGCATTCCCCTGGCGGGGTAAGCAGAGAGAACCGAACGCCATATGGCACGGTCCTTAAACACCTCACTCGCTTCTTTAACATTCATAATACTTTTCATAAAAGCTATTTTGATATTTTGATACATATTAAACTGTGAATAAGCAGTGACAAGTGATACAATGATTATGACAAAATAACGTTTCTTTGTTTTATTGGCCTATTTCAAACTTTTACGGAATCCTTAACTTGAGATTATCTCACACTTAACTTAACTTAAGCTTAGCATGCCCCTTTTTACGGCGTTTACGACGCGTATTAGTCAACTGTCTCTGTTTAGGGATCCGTGTTGCAAAAGGCAAAACTAAAATAGTCAGTCTGCCTTACAGCACTCTAAGGGCCTTTTTTCGGGTGAATATGTTACATCAAATGAATCTACACATATAGAATTTTTGGAAAAAAAAGTAAAGATTCATATGAAGAGCGGTGGTAGCTCAATGGTAAGGACACGCGCCTCTTAACCGAGGAGTTCGGGTTCGAACCCGGGCGTGTACCTCTGGATTTTACAAGTCTATGTAGGTATTTATACCACTAGCTCGACGGTGAAGGAAAACATCGTGATGAAACCTGCAAATTCCAACAACTTTGAATTTGTAACGATAAATTGTCTGGTTCCCCTATCTTAGGGTTACGAAGGTCAGATCGGCAGTCGTTTCAATGTAATCACCAGGCTCGCTAAATCCTGGATCATGGTCTAAGCGGACCCCGTCTAAGCACGGGACATGACGCTAGGAAGATGATGATATGAACGCGATATAATGTTTTACTTATGCACATTGCGAGCAAAGTCTGAAGCAGAAGCTAATATATAATTTAAATATAACAAGAAAAAAAGAAATTTTACTAACAATACAAAGCGGAAAATATTAATTAAAAAAAAAGAATAAATATAAACAACATAATAGTGTATGGAACCAACTAGATTCCTGTGTCAATATCATTATGTACTTAAGCATGTCAAAAACCCTCTGGGTAGTATGTCCTACTCGCACTTGACCATTTTGTGTTTTTTTTATAGCACAGCAAAGGAATCCACCTGATGTGCGGTTGATGAAGATAAAGTGCTTGTGTCTAATTTAAAAAGATAGGCGGTACCCGGGACGTTTATTAATTTATGTTAGGTCGTTTGCGGAGAAAGACGTAATATGACGGTATTGTTATACTTAGACTTAAAAGATGCACGGAAAAAAAACAGGGTAAATGGTTTTCGAACGTTTTTCTATACATATAAATAAATGTAAGTGTCTGTTGTAATATCAAAATTACTTATTACTAAATTAGTATAAAATTACTTATTACAAGAAACCTTTTTTTAGCTTTTTCTATTAGTTTCGGACAATAAATAGCTGGTGGTAATGGTGGTGGTAAACAAGAGGTAACCTAAGCTACTTTAATTCTAGATGACAAATTGGGATATGATTTTAATTACTCTAGGTCTTGATCCTGTATAAAGTATAGAGTACTTTTATCCAGGAACAGTTTTATTTTCTCGCGATTGTTAAATGTTTTTTAACGCAATGAAATACCACAATAGCTATTGTATCTTCTTTGACAGCGGTAAGAAAAATCTACAAGCTTTGATTTTTTCTTTGAAATCAATGGTATTTTATCCTGAACTAGCAGCGCCCTGCGGTTTCACCCACGTAGCTCCAGTTCCCGTGGGAATATGAGGATAAAATATAGCTTATGTTACTCCTTGATAAAGTAGCTTTCTATTGGTGAAAGAATTTTTCAAATCGGTCCAGTAGATTTTGAGTTTATTCATTACAAACATACACGCACACAACAAAAATACAAAATACAAATATTTCCTCTTTATAATATTAGTATAGATGTACATTACTGTGTGATAAATTAAATTAAAATTCCATGAGTCTGCTAGAGAGTTTATAAGCGAATTAAAGATGGAGGCAAAGAGTGGTATAACCAGACGATCATAATGGTTTCCTTTATGAAGTTCCTATAACTATAAATAATTTATGATTATCCGAAGGATAAAGTGTGGACCAGCGTTTTTGTGGATTCAGATCGGGTCACATTTTACGATTTCCTTTGAATTCGAAAGCAACAATTTTAACATACAACTTCCACGAGTCAGATACCAATTTTATCTATCTCAAAATCCTTCTTAATCCATGGAAATAAAATTGAAAATTGGCGAACATTGGAAATAAGTGACACTGTATAAGAATGCATGGCTTTACAAAATTATTCTCCGATCTTTCTCAAACGATTCGAAGCTTTGTGTCTGTAGTAGTAAAGTTCAAAAAGGGTTTTCACACGTTTAGTATCAAGTGGGTGACAAATAAATCGCTGGACGCGTCATACGGTCCCTTGTACGATTAAACTAAAGTCGTGATGAGAAATCTAAGGACGTGCTTTTGAGATATTCAGTTTGCGCGACGATATTAAACAAACTGCGCACGTAACTATCGTGTTCTATTAACAAAGACAAGCAATACCTGACCATGACTTGTATTTGAGAAAGGATGTTTCTTGCAGTCGTTGGATGTAGATTTCATCTGCTAAGTATGATAGGGTGTTGAGAATTGATTGAAATTGGAATGTGCTAGAATAATTCATCGATACGCTTCGTGTCAAATGCATAATTTTAAGAAGGGGTAGGGGTTTTTCTTATCACCAAATTAACGACGTGCGCTGTCACTTACTGAAGGCGAAATGGCGGGCGGTCGGCTTTCTATGGCCCTATCGGCTTCCTATTGGTTGCCTCACCGCCTAGTACGGGATGGTTCTGTCTTTCTTGGTTATTTTTTATTGCTCTGAGGTTTTATTAAGTAACATTATTTTACAGGGGTGGAAGGATTACAACTGTCACTAGTAAAGTATTAAACTTCGTAAAGTCATATGTCCAGGCTCTGCCATGGCACCTCCACTCAGGCGATGAGGGTACCTCGGAGTTTAAGTGGGTATACCTCGGCTAAAACCACTTTACCCGGTGCCGAGACCTCCTTCTCAGAAGTCCCTGGAAGTTCCACTCACCATCCTGGCCCCCCCAGCGTGAAGCCACCCTATTCTTATACCATCGAAAATCTGTAATTTGGAGCGCTTATCTAAATGTGTAAGTAAGTTGCGTGTCAAGTTGGAGCACCGCAGGTGCCTCAAGTGGCGTGGAGTCCTTCTTTTTAGGGTTCCGTACCCAAAGAGACCCTATTACTAAGACTCCGCTTTCCGTCCCGTCCGTCCGACACCAGGCTGTATCTCATGAACCGTGATAGTTAGACAGTTAAAATTTTCACAGATGATGTATTTCTGTTGCCGCTACAACAAATACTAAAAACCAGAATTAATGAAATATTTAAGGGGGCTCCCGTACAACAGAATTTTTTTTGTCGTTTTAAAGATCATGGTACGGAACCCTTCGTGTGCGAGTCCGAATCGCAATTGGCCGGCTTTTTTTTACTAATCCAAGACTTATAGCTAAGTATAGTAATTAACTCAGTTTGTTTTACAATGAGCCAAACGTATCTGACACCTGCGTTACCGGTCACTGTAGTACGAAAGTGGGTAAAGGAAAACTACAAGTTCTATTTCAACCGGTTCTATTCTATACTATGTTCCGCCCGCGGTTGCGCTTGCAACACAATATGGCGCAGAAAGTGTGAAGTGTGCATTATTTTTGCTTTTACAATTACTTTTGAGTCGTGGCGGAACGGAAACACAATATATACGTTTGTGTTGAAACTTATTTGTTTTGAGTGGAAGGATATCTGATTTAGTTTTGTTTAGATTATTTGCTATACCTAAGTATATAGACCCTTTGGTCTATATACTTAGGTATAGCAAATAATCTGGAAAAAAATATAATAATAATCTGGAAAATGGAAAGTCCGTCTGGGTCTTCACCTAGACAGACTTTCCATGACCAGATAGGTAATGTTTAACAATAGGTCAGGTAAACAGCACCCTTAACCGACGAGCGTGTATGAAAAGACTTATGAGCTTAATAACTTATGACTTATATTAGAAGCGAAAGGTGTATGTCAGGATCGTAGCAAATGGAAGTACGTGATCTCTGCCTACCCCCATGGGAAAAAGGCGTGACATTATGTATGTATGTATGTAAGTATATAGAAACTAGCAATAGATTATATTACAGTTTTCATTCAGATATAGTTATGTGAAGACTCTTGGTCTTGTATGACTAAGGTTTTTGGTAACGATCGGGAACAAAATAAAGGGAATTTCAATTATGAATTTCATTTAGTTTCTATCAATAAGGGATTATTACTAGCAGTTATTATAAAAAGCAAATAAAACCACTTATATTCTTGTAAAAATACGTACAAAAAAAATTAAGAACCGGAAAGGTCAGTTATTATTTTTTTTTTTTTTGATAAATTTCACGCGTAGGAAATTGCAGACAACAGCCATTATAATAATGATGCTAATTCATCTACAGGCAGAATACCTGTATCCTGTAATTCCAGAAAAACCCATAATTATCATACCCTGAACTTTAATCTATACTAATATTATAAAGAGGAAAGATTTGTATTTTTGTATTTTTGTGTGTGTGTATGTCTGTAATGAATGGGAGCGGTGGTAGCTTAATGGCAAGAACACGCGCTTCTTAACCGAGGAGTGCGGGTTTAAACCCGGGCACATACCTCTGGATTTTTCAAATCTATGCACGTATATATACCACTAGCTCGACGGTGAAGGAAAACATCGTGATGAAACCTGCAAATTCAAACAACTTTGGATTTGTAACCATTATCCAAAAATTGTCTGGTTCCCCTCTCTTAAGGTTACGAAGGTCAGACCGGCAGTCGCTTCATTGTAATCACCAGACTCGCTAAATCCTGGATCATGGTCTAAGCGGACCCCGTTTAAAACACGGGATATAACGCTAGGAAGATGATGTATATTTCTAATGAATAAACTCAATAACTACAGTGCCTATTTAAAAAATTCTTTCACCATTGGAAAGCTACATTATCAGGAAATAACATAGGCTATATTTTATCCCCATATTCCTACAGGAACGGGAACTATGCGAGTGAAACCGCGGGGCGCTGCTAGCGATGCATAAATGCATTCTCATTGTATCATAAAGTCCATAATACCATACAAAGACCTCTATTAACATATCTCATACAAAGACTATTATCAAACAAAGCCCTTATAATCCCAAACTAAACGTTCGTGCCTCTAAACAAATATAACACTTCTGAACAAACAATAAAATTATGTCAGAATAGTAACTGTCTTAATTTACGTCTTTATTACGTGAGAAATAAGGTACAATTTCCTATATGTAAAGTAAGTTACACACTTAGAATGCTGAACTTTCCACTTAGCAAGGTCTATGACGTGAAATGGTAGACAATGTCAGCCTGTTACGTTGTGCTTAGAGCACAGTAGTGGCATAGCGTGGTGGGGGCAAGGGGGGATGTGCCCCGGACGCACGTGTTTTAAAAAAATTACTAACTAACTAGGTAACTAGACTTCCTGCCACTTCCTTAGCGGGGTAGGCAGAGAGAACCGAACGCCATATTACACGATCCTTATACACCTCACTCGAATCTTCAACATTCATGATCTTTTTCATACAAGCTCAATGGTTTTTATGACAATTCCTAACATCACATTCTGTTAATACACGACCAATATGGCCGTGGTAGGCGAGCCTGGACCGCGGCTCCTACATCCTTCACTTTCGCATTGTATATCTGTTTAGTCAATCTTTTGTCATCCATTCTTTCCACATGTCCGAACCACCGGAGCATGCCTCTTCTTACGTTGACTCCGACGCTGTCTTTCAGACCGGCTCTCTTTCTTACATCCTCATTCCGAACGTATTGTGTGAGCGATACACCGCACATTTTCCGTAGCCCACGCATCTCGACCGAAGAAAGATTTATTTAGTAATAACTAAATTAGTCCCATGTTGGTCTGGGACAAAAAAAGGAATGTGCCAACTGCTAACCCAGCCCAGCTTTACTTTTGGCTGAATGTGGTTGAAGGGGCATGCTGCCTCATTGACTCTGCCTACCCCTACGGGGATTATGGGCGTGATGTTATGTATGAATGTATGTGTAAATCAATTATGGGTGTACCGTCTATGGGCCGGCAACAACTGAGTATTTAGATTAGGGGATCGAACCCACAACTCTTGGCGCATGGGGCAGGGTCACTACCGAATGCACCATCGAGCCAATCGAAGGTAACATTGTTTAAGAAAGAGTCCAGTCCCATTTTTCAAGTCTGTCAAAAACACCAAGCATTGTCTCGTTCTTAGTCGGAGTCCACTTACCCAGCTTCTGGTTAAGCGGTCGATTCAATGTCATATGCCAAGCATACCTAAGTATATCCATTGAGGCGTATAGCACTATGTTGCATACATAGCCAAAATAAAACTGCAAGTAAGTACATACACAGTCCGATAGCCAAGATCAAGGAGAACTACTATCATTTGGCACGTTTTATTTTATTGCTACAATCACTTTTAATATTTAAAATATACTTATAATAATTAACACACTAGAGCAGTGGTTCCCAAAGTTGACTGACTCCATAGCGCATTCGATAGTGACCCTGCCCCATGCGCCAAGAGTTGTGGGTCCGATCCCCACCCAGGACGAACATTTGTGTGATGAATACTTGTATTTGTTCTGTGTCTGGGTGTTAATATCCAATATTTAAGTATATATTTGTAATACCACTGTTGATTTTATATCCGTAACACAAGTGCTTTAGCTACTTACAAGAGCTCATTTCGCTACTAACATACTTGGTTAAAGGATAGAAAAGCCAAGTATTTTGCTAGTTTTTTTTTTCGAAAAAAAATGTAGGTACGCTAAGTTTTTTCTTGAAAAACTGATGGATGAAGGACACGGGAACTGTTAATTATCTCTAATATATAAAAAACGAACTACATACTTGCGAGAATTATTCTACTTACTTACCTATAATCCAGTTTCTAGGCAGCATTGAACAAGACCATAACTAAAAAAAAACGTTTTCTCTTCTGAAGCACCGGCATACAAAGTAAACTTTCCAATAAGCCATTAATATGTGCGTTGTACACTGCGACCGGTAAAACTAGTGATGTTAGACGTCCCGGCTTAAGTTGTCCCATTTTACAACTCTTTTTGTCCCGCCATGTGTAATGGAACACTCAAAAACTTGCTTTTTCGCCATGCACCTTTTCACGGCACACAGAAGAATTGAGTTATTATTTTTTTGACTTAATTTTTTGATAATACATATTCCTATCTCACCCAATAAGGAAGACCAAGAATGAATTCGGATAGAATAGCCCTGATTTGTAAAATATTTGTAAATAAAATACTATATGACTAAATAATAATAAATATTATTTCAGTTATATAAAATAAGAAGATGTGTCCCATTTATTTCTTAACAAATCCGTTTTTTCTGCTATGTCCCGATATTTGAAAAGACGGTCGAGCCAGCACTAGACAGGACGTCCGCGCCGTGTGCACCGCCCTTATAAGGCATCGTGCGTGATCACATTAATGCTTAATGCCGAGGATTTTTAATAGATTCTCTAAATATAGCCGGGGATAAAGGGGTGTCCCGGTAGGGAGAAAATGCTCATTCAATAATAAATATTTTATTCCAAGCCCTTTGGATTGTTTGCATTGTGTATTTTTGGTTTAGAACAGGGGTGGCAAACCTTATTATACAAACGTGGCAAAGTTTCGAAAATGTTAATATAATTGGTTCTTTAAGTACCCGGAAAGTGGTTAATGAGAATTTTATTGTTAATCATTGTTCATAAATTTGTGATCTCAAAGAAAATACGTGCCAACCATTTTATATAACGGGCCTCCTATGGCACACGAGCCAATAGTTCGCCATCCCTGGTCTACAATACCATTACATATTGCGAATAAACAAAGAAAGACTTTAATTAATTTTTGTCGAATACAGATTATACTTAATTAATTTGAACTCCATACTAGTAAAATAAATAACTCGTATATAAAAAGCACTGTATAAAGGCATTTTCGTATTAAGGTCTCGTTGGTGACGGTGAAGTTAATCACTTAGAACTATTAATTAATTTAAGAAACTAACTTTTCTGAAATGATTAATACCTCGATGAGCGAAACACATTTAATTGTTTGTAAAAATTAAGAGCTATTTCTTCTTACAAATTTATTTATAAACTAATTGTACGGTCAACTTAATAGTGCCTAGCCGTCCGAAAAAAAAGATAATTATTATAGCTTTAACAGTAGTGATTTATGCAAAATTATACGTCTCACTCGCAATTTCAATTACACCACAATACCAACATTTCCGTTCGGGCGAAACGGTCAGAATCTATTAACATTTTGAACTGCAAGAAAAATAAAAGCTAACTAGACAGTTGACTTTAGTGGCCATTTTTTACCAAAGCCTTGTACAGCCGTAGGGCTTAATAAAAAGTAATAAGGCATTATGCGCTTATGAGCCGTACATTAAAAACGGGTTTAAAAAAACTGTCTGCCATACTTTTAATTAGGCTGTAAAAAATGGAATAATACCCAATGATAGTTATACATGCACACTAGTCGTTTTAAAAAACATCGCAACGTCGTTTTTTCACTTTCTCCTATTTCGAATTTTAAAATGCTCAAGAATTTATTGTTCGAGCAAAAAAGCAATAAAATGCACTTGCTGCAGTCTACGCCATGCACGAGTCTAATGTGTGAAGTAAAAAAGGTAATGTAGTGCCCCAGCGTGATATAAAATTAATTATCTGTCCTTTTGCGGAGTACTTGTTGCTAAGATGTACTTGGTTTTCTTGTTATTACACTGGTTGATACCGTAACTTTTTTTAATGCAACCGAACTCTTGTCAGACTTACTTTTGTAGCATCCAGAAGTAATGTTAGGAGTTTCATCAAATATTATCCTCGTTGCTAATGCGCCTGGCCGCCATATTGGTGACGTAATCGTGACGTATCGAACTCTCAGTACCGTTCGCAAACTGACCAGCGAGTATTGCGGGTGACGTCACGTGGGTGTTAATTAGACCAGGTTCCAGCGCATAAGCAATCGGGATTATAATAACATCAACATCATCAAAGGGGCCTTACCATTTGGACTCCTCGCAAATGAACTACCTCGTTGCTCATTAAAAGCCAGGTGTATTACAATTAGTTGATTTTCTCGAAGCTCACACTAGTTTTTCTACACAATCGCCGGGTACCACTTAATCACAAAGCGACTAATCCAGTTTTTCTCTGAACCTGTAGCTGAGGAAACGCCAATCAGCCCTTAGATGTCTTGATAGAAACCCTAGATTACTAGTCTGTTGGCACTAGAATGTTCTACGTTTTACTTTAAAGTTAGTATCTGTATAATGACAGGTATAGACTGTATGAGCAAAGCCAAAATTTGATACTTCGATCCTAGTGGTATTCATTAGGATGATGTCCAGCAGTAGCCGAGTATAGGCTGATGATGATGATCCGCATAATAATCTAGATCAGTATTTCCATCAATCAATTGTTTATTGTAATATTGTTACGGTTTTCAAATAAAGATTTTTTTTTTTTTAATATGGCTTTTAACATCACCTTCGTGGTGATTCGTGTGATCAAGCTTATCAGGATGTCTTATCTTTCACCAGAATCATGGACAAAGCGGATCCTCGCAAAAATAACGTAACGTTAGGAAGATGATGAAGGTTATTTCGACGTCTGCCAAGGGCTCCAGACCCCAACAATTATAAACATCGACCCAGCTATCCCTGACTTACTGGCCAAGCTATATAAACAATAGAGTGAATCACGGCGCCATGATTCACGGGACAGGCTCCAGACTCGTCCGACCAGACATTTAACTGCAAACACTAATTCCGCGGCAACCATGCTTTCCACAATCCCATGTCCTTGCGAAATATTACTTCACGGGGAACGAAATAATTTATGGACAGACAACAATAACGATTTTCAACTCTATACCTTTTGAGAGAAAGTTGATTTTGAACTTGACTTTCAATGAAAGCGAATTCCAAGCGATTTTGTATTCTATTCTCTAGGTGTTGATGTTCTCTTTCGAATGTCGGTTAGACGAGTTATATAGGGTGTTCACCGAAGCGAGTCGTCACTTTATAAGCAATTCAAAATGAAACATATGAGCGATCGAAATAATGCAACTGAGGTCGGTACACTCAGTGATATTTATTATTTTCTTTCTTCCATTTATGTCATTTGTACACTTAACGCTTTTGTGTGCATTTCAGACATAAGAAGAAAAAATCAATTGCTCAGACATGGTGTTACCTTTAATACATATAAAAGAGTTAAGACATTGTCTCGACTTTGACTCTGCCTACCCCTTCAGGGAATATGGGCCAGATGTTATGTATGTATGTAAGACAATGTTCGACAGTGATGTAATAATTTTTTTTTGCAGATGCCATCCAATAATTCAGTTTACTAATCAAAATATATTGTCTAACATGTACAAATTTTACAATATGTCTGGATTGCATCCTAATTTCAAAGACCTACTATTTCGAGTTTCTAAGTGCTTTTGAAGTAGGTACTCATGACAATTTCCTATTAAATAATTTAAAAAAAAATCTTCACCCGAGTCTAAAGCATTAGGTTTCTCATCCAGTTTACAACATTAAAACAGCCAAATATATTTTTTTAAAACAATTAAATCCTAAAATCGTTTCTAAATTAGTTTCAGATTTGAATTAGGCATATTTTTTTTATGTAAATTTCCATATAATCTGTATATTATATATGCTAACAACATATCAATGTTCTCACATTCCGTTTTTTGTCCGCAGGTCGTTTACATGTCGTCGAGTAATTGAAAGGTATGATCTAACACGTTTTTGTTGCAAAATACACCCACCGACTTTGTGAACAATTAGTACCATTCCGAACGTACTTGTTAAGTGTTACCCAATTGTTGTTAAACGACACACCATACAACGAAGGTTGACTTGACGTTTTTTTTATAAACCACGGTGCAAAAAAGCCTGGTAAGCGGTTACCGTAGCTTATAGGGTTAGGGTGGCCCGTGAGTGGCTGGGTTTACCCTGCACAGAGGCCTAAAATGGTTCTAGCCAGCACAAAGGATGGGATTAAAGTCACAAAAATAGTTTAAAATTAAAGTCGATTTTTAACTGTTACCAAATTTTGACTCTTTTTAGTTTCAGATTTAGCCCAAAAACTAGACTCGTTAAACAATATCCGATACTATCGGTTAGTTTAGATAGCTAGCACATCCCAAAATCTGACTAGCGGTTTACTGGATATTAGGTAGGTCTATAATTATTTAGACGACTAGCTAGCCGCTAGCCACAGGGCACTACTTTGTCACACTATTGTGATGTGGTGCAAGATGACTAAAAAATCTGTTTAGTCCGTCAGTTAGATTATAAAAAAATATTGAACACGCAATTTTTTATTTATTTGTCAAACAAACATTGACGAAGATACAAAGCATTCAAATTGCGCGTGACGTCACACATTCGTAAAATTTATACTAAACGTCGCAAGCCCCCACTTCAAAACTTTGATGCTCTTTATCTTTGTGATTTTTTGTTTACTTGATAAAGCGAAAAATATATGTCTAGTATTTTTGTATAATCTAATTGACAGACTAAATAGAATTATAGTTTTTTAATTCCTATTGTCCATCTACTTCAAAAAATTTTTTCGGCTAATTGAAGTTTGAGAAGCTTATTGATCCCTGGTATGTTAAACTTACGGGGATTGCAGGTTTCATGGTATATATGTTAGTATGCATAAATCCAGGTACAGAATTAATACCACTGCTACCGCGAAACTGGTTTATTTAACTTTTAATATCGCGAGAGTAAATGTCGGCACTTAGGTACTACATAACTTGTGTCCAAGAAATGCGATGAACTCTTAAGACAAACGCCACAGGCTTGCTACAAGACGTCTTCTAAGAAGTCTCGCTTAATGGTCACCCATCCAAAGTTTGACCACTGGCGAACGTTGCTTGATCTCTGACTGAGGTAGTAATTTTTGCAGTTGGCACATTTCTTTGTCTTATTAATATTTAGTAGGTAATTAGCTAATTTTAATACTATGCATATGTTTATCATTATCACTTAGGTACTCAATACTCAATGGATAGGCATAAGGTTTCAAGAAAGCTATATGTATGAGTAGGCGACGAGCTAGCCACTTGTCACTCCTTTTTCACATCTTTCCATCCAACCCAGCCCACTGTCCCATGTTGGTCTGGCTGGGACTTAAAAAGAATATGCCAACTGTGGTTCTTGCCTAGGATATCGTAAAAGGCGACTAATGGTATATCGGGTTTTGGGTGTGTGATTGTGTAGGCGACAGGTTAGCCGCTTGTCACTGCTTTTTCCCAATTTTCCATCTGACCCAGCCCCGCTTTATTTTTGGCTGAATGTGGTTGAAGGGGCTTGCTGCCCCTTCGACTCTGCCTACCCCTTCGGGGATCGTGGGCGTGATGTTATGTATATGATTATAGCACTAGCAGCGCCCCGCGGTTTCACCCACGTAGTTACCGTTCCCACGGACATCCGAGGATAAAATATAGTCTTTGTTACTCGCTGATAAAGTAACTTACGATTGGTGAAAGAAATTTTTAAAATCGGTCCAGTAGTTTCAAAGGCTATTCATTGTAAACAAACAATCAAAAATGATCTTTTTTTATAAATTTAGTAAATAACACATAAATATTTGAACTTTATGAAAAAAAATCCTTAAATCTTTATGAAAAAATGAATGAATCGATGGCTCATTCGGTAGTGACCCTGCCCTATACGCCAAGAGTTGTGGGTGCAATCTCCACCCAGGACAAACATTTGTATGTTGGATGCTTGTGTTTGTTCTGTGTCTGGGTGTTAATATCTAATATTTAAGTATATATTTGTAATACCACTGTTGATTCTGATATCCGTAACACAAGTGCTTAAGCTACTTACCTCGGAGTCAGATTAATGAATGTGATGTAGTCTGATGTAGTACGGGAGGGGAGCAGCAATATTTTGTGTTATACATCATCATCTTCCTAGCGTTATGTCCCGTGCTTAGACGGGGTCCGCTAAGACCATGATTCAGGATTTAGCCGAGTCTGGTAATTACATTGAAGCGACTGCTGATTTGACCTTCGTAACCCTAAGATAGGGGAACCAGACAATTTTTGGATCATGGTTACAAATTCAAAGTTGTTTGAATTTGCAGGTTTCATCACGATGTTTTCCCTCACCGTCGAGCTACTGGTATAAATATGTACATAGATTTTTTTTTAAATCTAGAGGTACATGCCCGGGTTTGAACCCGCACTCCTCGCTTAAGAGGCGCGTGTCCTTACCATTGAGCTACCACCGCTGTGTTATACACGATATGCAATATCAAACCTATTACTAAGACTCCGCTGTCCGTCCGTCCGTATGTCACCAGGCTAGCTAGACAGTTGACATTTTCATATATGTTAGAGGTACTTTAGTTTCTTCTATAATAACAAATACTAAAAATAGAATAAAATAAATATTTAAGGGGGGCTCCCATACAACAAACGTGATTTTTTTTTAATTTTTCTTCGATATTAATTACGGCAACAGGTAAACGCTTGAAATATTTACAGAAAATTTAGTAGTATATTCATTTTAAAAAATAAATAATCAAATTAAAATGAAATAAATATTTAAGGGGGGCTCCCATACAACATACGTGATTTTTTGCCTTTAGCATTTTGGTCGACATTAATAACGGCAACAGGTAAACGCTTTTAATATTCACTGAATATAAGAAAAGGTTATAAAATGGTGTCTTATGTTGTATAGATAATACGGAACCCTTCGTGCGCGTGTCAACTCGCACTTGGCCGGTTTTTTTAATTTATTTTATATAAACAAAATGAAACAAAACGATAATTATACAGATGACCTATTTAAGAACATTTAGTAGGTATTTTTTGTACGAAAGAGATGACGTCATTCCAAAAACATCCGTATTGTTTATATTTATGGTTTATTTTTACCTGACTGTATTATATGTATATAATTTGCGCCATTACCTTTTATCCATTCAGCAAATATAGTGACAAATGGTCGTATGTGTTATCGTGAAAATACATGTATAATTTCGCACCTCCTCACACGAGCCCGGATAGCTCAGTCGGTAGAGCATTGGACTTTTAATCCAAGGGTCCAGGGTTCAAGTCCCTGTTCGGGCGGCATAACTTTTTGTTTGTTTTTTTTTTCAGAGGAACAATTTAATATTGCTTAAATAAAAATAAAGAATTATTTTCAAATTTAACGCATCATAGCAATTTTTTTTTTCATTTTATACATTTCGGAGGACTACGGAAGGGAATTCCGTGGTTCTTCCCTTCCATCTAATCAAAATATCTCTTCAGTATAGGAACATAAATACAATAATTTATTGTATATTAATTGGAAAATCATCAACATTAATTTATACTTAAAAATATTCTATCCGAAACTATAGCAGTAGGTGTGTTGGTATTTCCCAAGTAATAAAAATACTATAATGAAATTGTTTAGGTACAAACTTCTATAAGGAGAAGTGTATTCGACTTTTACTATTAAATTAATCTTATATATGAAAAAGAAAATCTCATGTCGCGGTGTTTGTGGTCGAACTCCTCCGAAACGGCTCGACCGATTTTAATGGTTTTTTTTGTCTTTGTTAGCCGTAGAGAACTGGTCGTAAAATACTTTTTACCCTCCTTGATGTAGTTTAATAATTAACTTGACTTTTACTATTAGTTTAATAGTAAAAGTCAAGTTAATTATTTCTGTTGTAGTTAGAACTACATCAAATATTCTTGTTCTATTTTAGTCTTAGACTTAAAAAGAATGTCGCAAGTGTGTTCCTTACTTAGCATGTCGTAAAAGGCGACCAATGGTATATCGGGTTATGGGTGTGTGATTGTGTAGGCAACGAGCTAGCCACTTGTTACTTTTGCGCAGTTTTCCATCTAACCCAGGCCAGTTTTATTTATTGGCTGAATGTGGTTAAAAGGGCTACCTACTTCTCCCTTTGACCTTGTATGCAAATAATGGAAAAGCAATAAAAAAAATGCATAATAGTGGAATTTCGATCACTGGATGACCACATGTTATAACTCACGGACTAAAAAAAAAAGAAGGACTCCGCGCTGTCATACTAGCGCGTGAAGACACGTTTATGTATGTGTGAGTAAGATTCTTATGGATTCCAGATAATGGAAATCTATTATTTGGAGGGCTTATGTCAATGTTTGACGTAAGTTGCGTGTCAAGTTGGAGCACCTGCCGAGTTTCAACGTTAAATTTGTGGCGTGGAGTCCTTTTTTTTTTACTAGTCCGTATTTTAACTACATTAAATATCGTGGTACAGACGGCAGCACATCAGGCTATACATTTTTGTTGCGAAACAGCTCTTATCGCAACGGAATAAGACTCAGCAGTGTTCAGTGCTGAGGTGTGTACACTACAGCTCGGTCAGTCGCAAGTCTATGGCGTGGCCCGGGCTAGCGGTAAAACCCGCTAATACCTATTAGGTGCATACAGGTAAAACCGCCCGGTCTCATCTGCGCCGATATCATCTTTGTAACTTTATAAACTAGTATTCGTCCGGACAGACGGAAAAAAGGTTTACTGTTACTTGCTGGTAAGGAGTTGGCGTCGAGGATATAACTTGCTTATACCCGTGGGTTTGCTTGCGTTTCAAATGTAGATCTTAGTATTCATTGAGACTAGGATTAAATTTCCCGCCAATTGGAGCGTAGTAACCATTTATTTTTTCCGATATTATTTCTTACTAGATGAAAACCCGGCTTCGCTCGGGTAAAATGTAATAATTCACATGTAGGGTAGATATTTCTGTAGTTATCGGTTCTCAAGGAATATTATAGGCAAAGCAAGGTATTGTTATCGATACTATTGCTTATGCCCAACTATCGATAGTCTATCGATAGGACTATCGAGCGGCAACACTACTTATCATCCTTTCGTGCATCGATTCATCATTATTCATTTATTATTAAGGGCATCGTTCATTGTGTTTAATAAATATAGTAGATTAAAACTGCAAAAGTTCTTACGAAAATAATTTTAATTTTAAATCAACTTTCAAAATAAACTAACTAAATTAACAAAACAAATAGCTTTTATGGTTTATTTTCTGTAAACCTCTCTGTTTTAAGCACTCAGGCTTTTTCTTAACTTTGGTAGGTAGGTTTGGTTTATAACTTGGCTTACTATTATTAAAAAAAAAAGATCTTTTCTCTCTGTTATACAAAATGGCTAAATCAATAATGATGTTGAGAAACCAAGTAAAACCATTGCAATTTTTCAATGAGTACTCATCCGAGAAGTTGGCAAAGGTACTTATTATGAAAATCATAAATATTCTCTATTTCCACAGGTTAATTATCATAAAATGTTTCTATATACAACATTTTTTCACATCCATTTTATGAAATACTTACGATTTTCGGCATGATATCCATTTAGTTATTATATCCATTTAGCTATTATGATATATAATTAGTGATTTACTTTGTATATCCATCATCTTCCTAGCGTTATGTCCCGTTCTTAGACGGGGTCCGCTTAGACCATGATCCAGGATTTAGCGAGTCTGGTAATTACATTGAAGCGACTGCCGATCTGACCTTCGTAACCCTAAGATAGGGGAACCAGACAATTTTTGGATTATGGTTACAAATTCAAAGTTGTTTGAATTTGCAGGTTTCATCACGATGTTTTCCCTCACCGTCGAGCTAGTGGTATAAATATGTACATAGATTTGAAAAATCTAGAGGTACATGCCCGGGTTTGAACCCGCACTCCTCGGTTAAGAGGCGCGTGTCCTTACCATTGAGCTACCACCGCTCCTTACTTGTATATCCATACAAAGTAAATCACTATGCAAAACTAAATGGATACTGAAACATGTAGAATAACATTCGAAAAGAACTTTAACTTTTAGGGTTAAGGACAGTATTATTTATTTAATGTTATGGCAATTGGCCAATCTCAGGTTTTAAGAAAAAACACTTAACCAGAGTACGTTAATAGCTAAAACGGAACGTATGTACTCAAAATGTCATCCGGTGTGAGTGACGTTTATGAATATGGCGACTGCGATTTGTCTGTCAGCACCATTAGAATTTAACAAAATACTCGACAAACCGAATTTTGCGGATATATGTTGCCGACTCGAAATTTTTATTTTTTTATGTTTTATTATTCAAGTAAGGTTTCGATCGAGTCTACCGTACCCCTGCACGAAATTATTAATATAGACTAGCCATTACTCGCGATTTTTTTTTATTTATTTATTTGATTAACTTCGATTGATTACATCAAAACTATCTTAAATCTAACCATATTTCTAGTACATAATGCACAATCACTTATAGGTAAACATCTTTTTCACAAAAAAAAATAGATTTATACTTAAAAAACTATTTTTTTAGTTTGTCTTTTGCATTGCTAAAGAAACTGGGATTATGAAACTGCATTTAAAATCAATGCGTTCCTACACCTGAGTAATGACATGGAGAAAATGTCAATATCTGGAGCGTTGCTAATACATAGAATCTGGACATTCTTGCTAGTGGTGAGTTTGAGTTAAGTTTTTAGTTGAGTTATAGTTAGCTACTTTGCCCTCGTAGAAGACAATAATAACAAAAATATGAAGGTAGTGTTATATAATAGACATTAAAATAGGGTTCTTATTTTTTAACAAAAAAAATATGTAGAAAACGATTTGACCGTTTCGAAGATCAGTCGGAAGAAACAAACAGATCGACAAAAACTTTAAAGTTAGTATTCGTTATGAGTACCATATTTATTTCATTTAATAACCCGTTTTTAATTTGAAATTAATAGATAGACGCTATAACTATGTTTATCTCTATAGATTAAAATTTATAAATATCCGTAATTGCCGAAGAAAAACAGCAATGACATACAGACAGACAGACGTCATACGCCCTCATTACCGTTTTGGTATAATTCACAAAAAAGGGGAAACCAAAAAGGGGTTTGACAAATTCTTTGTATTAAGTAGTCCCTATTAAAAGATTTTTATAATTTTAGTGATGACTGAGGTCCTTTCCTCTTTTGCCCTCAAAATGCATCGTTGGTTGAGACCAACGAGGCATCTATGATACATCCCTCAAAGAGGAAAAAAATAAATAGTAGTATGCTTATGAAATACTTGGTTTTTGTAATAAGGGGTCACTATAAATGTTGAGAAACATTGTTTTATAACATAGAAGGAGCGGTATTGCCTTAATGAAGTAATTATTATTAATGGCAACTGTTCTCAAAAAGCGTATTAGCCAAAAACAGACCCCAAGGCGGTGGTCTAATGAGAAACCAGATTTATTGCTGTTCATTGCAAAGTGCAAATGTCTAATTAAAAATATATACTGGCCCACTGTGCAATAACGTATATTTGTGATTTATTTTTATTCATTCATTATTAATCTGGCTGCTGCCCGCGGCTTTGCTCGCATGGTACATAGATAAAACATAGCCTATGTGCTATTCTAATCTTTAATCTATGTCTATGCCCAATTTTATCTATAACGCTTCAGTAATTTTAAAATTAATTCGTAACAACATACAAATCTTTCCTCTTTATAACATTAATGTTGTAGCTATTTCTAGAGAACGGTGGTACCTCTCAATGGTAAGGACACGTACCTAATAACTGAGGGGTACGGGTTCAAACCCGAGTTCGTACCCGAAATGTAGGTATTTATACCACTGGCTCGGCGGTGATGGAAAACATTGTAATGATACCTGCAAATTCAAACGTAACAAACATCCATACATCCTCAAAAACTTTCACGTTTATAATATTAGTAGGATTGAGTACGCTTACAAGATATAGCAGATGGCAACCCTACCCCGCACCCCTGACTTATCTAAGGGGGTGCAGCATTGTGGTTACTATAGCAAAATTGTTTTAAGAATTGGCATAATAAAAGTAACGGCGCATGCGCCATAGGAGTCCATTAGGGCGTTATTGGTCATTAAACCACTTGGACTATATAGGTATCGTATTTAGTTAGAGTTGTGGATAGACAGACTACGATACTCTATCGATAAGATTATGATTTTGCGTACACTATTGGAGGGAGAGAATGCCGAAGCATCTATACTAATACTACAAAGCTGAAGAGTTTGTTTGTTTGAACGCGCTAATCTCAAGAACTACTGGTCCAATTTGAAAAATTATTTTAGTGTTATATAGCCCATTTATTGAGGAAGGCTATAGGCTATATAACATTAACCATTAACGCAAATGCAAAACGACTGACGTCATATACAAATCAAATATCGAATTAAAATCTATTGAACTAGAATTTAAAATTGCGGTGGTAGCTCAATGGTAAGGACACGCGCCTCTTAACCGAGGAGTGCGGGTTCAAACCGGGCATGTACCTCTAGATTTTAAAAAAATCTATGTACATATTTATACCACTAGCTCGACGGTGAGGGAAAACATCGTGATGAAACCTGCAAATTCAAACAACTTTGAATTTGTAACCATGATCCAAAAATTGTCTGGTTCCCCTATCTTTTTACGTTACGAAGGTCACATCGGCAGTCGCTTCAATGTAATTACCAGACTCGCTAAATCCTGGATCATGGTCTAAGCGGACCCCGTCTAAGCACGGGACATAACGCTAGGAAGATGATGAAGATGATGATGAACTAGAATTTAAAATTCGTCCTGTTTTGTATAAGTACCTTTTTGGGTATTCTCCCGTAAAATACCTAATTCGATTTATTAGCACGAATACAAACAGTCATATCGTAAATGTAACATTTACAACTGTGAATGTTACGGATAACATGGATTCGTTACATTTTCGATAAAATGACTATAGACATCGATTTATAGGCGGTTGCCAATACATATTAAATAGTTTAGAAAGTCGTCTATCGATAAATCAAACTATCGATACTCGTTCAACACTAGACTTGACTTTATAAAATTACATTCGGAGGAGGTCTAAAGACCCGCTGTTATTGTAACGACAAATGTCACTCTCGCTGGTCTCCATTTAACAGCAATGATGGCTCGTCAGCAATATTTATAATTCTACTAAGGATAATTTGGTCTAGGACTCAAAAAAAATATGGCAACTGTGTTCCTTGCCTAGCATGTCGCAAAAGGCACTAATTCGACAGACCCGTTGGTCGAGTGGTCAGAGACCCTGGCAACGAAGCCGAGAGTCGCGGTTTCGAATCCCGCTAGAGGCAATTGTTTCGTGTGATGAACATGGACATTTGTACTCGAGTCATGAATGTTTATAAACGCACTTAAGTATGTCTATCCCTTCACCTAGTATCCATAGAACAAGCTAATAGCTTAGTTTGGAATTAGCGAATTGGTGTGTCAGTCTGGAGAGTTTATTTTTCATTGACTTTGTGATTATGTAAGCGACGAGCTAGCCACTTGCCACTACTTAATCGCCATTTTCTTATCTAACTCAACAAAATTTTTTTTTTTTGGTTGCATGTGGTTTAAGGAGTTTCTTACTCCTGGCATTGCAGGCATGATGATGTGTATGTATGTACTAGCGGCTTAACCTAGCTTTTACAGGTCCCTCTTAACTGATTTCGGTTCGCCAATCTTAATGAAGATTAGCTAACGCAGGAGATGTTACAGTGCACAAGTGTGTGCGCAAACACAGGTGCACTCTCTCTTCCATCACTCTCATAGTCCGACGAGAGCAACCAGACCAGAAACAAGTCAGCCGCATCAACCAACGGCCCCAAATTTCGTGACTGGGTGTTTATATTTACAGCCGGATCTGAACTAGCGACCCTCGCATTCAAGTTGCGTGTCCTTACCATTAAGCTACCGCACCCTAGCACCGCTCTAATAAGAATCATGTAGCATAAATAACAATTATTGCACTCGCAATTATTAAAGCTTATAATATGAACGATAATTCGTTTTTAATTGCTTATAACGATTAGCATAACTAATGAGCATCTTGTTGATATTAAAAATATATTAAAAATCGTATCACGAGTCGGTTAAACTCAATTAAGTATATTGCAATTATTAAAAGCTTAAAAATATTTAATTATAGCTGGGGTAAAACTTTAGTATTATAATATTTAATTTAACGGATGCATAATCATCCCAGCATGATATTCAGATATGCAATATTACTTCATATATGTTATTTAATTACTGGCTATTGTCCATGACTTCTCCCGGGCATAAATTAACCTCACTTCTAAGCTAGCGGTATAAACATGTAGTTACATTTGAAGACTCCACAGGTGCATGTTCAGGTTTGAATCAACTCCTTGCATATGAGGTGCATGTCTTTACCACTCAGCTACAGGCGCTCTCAAAACAATAAATAATGTATTAAATTAAACATTTACTTGTTATACCTATTTGACTAAACTGATCAAGCGCCTTCTGCGCATGGACAGGAACAGTCTAAGACTGGTGGCGGGGACCATCACCGGACACTGCTCACTGAATAAACACTTTCACACACTAGGCATCACTGACAGCCCTCTGTGCAGAGCATGCATGGAGGCGGAGGAAACGGTGGCGCATGTACTCCTTGAGTGCACCGGCGTCGCCCATATCCGCAAATAGACTCTGGGTTGACCAGGATCACTCGCGGATGCCCTGAGAAGACTGGAAAGATTAATCTGCTTTTGGAGGGAGGTGGGCTGGCTGGAATAACCAGCCTACACGGCTCACGTACAATGGTCCACTTCAAGGACTAAGTGCGGAAACCATCCCCGTTAACATAGATAGATAGATACCTATTTGATGAGCTAAAATAATTGCGCATTTATAATCTCACATGATTATGTGCTTTTGTATATAATATGTGTTTTATATAAGAACTATCTGACCCGGCGAACTTCGTTACGCCTTACAGTCGATGACACATAATCGGGTTAAATAAATTGAGATCTAAGCTCTCCCATCTTTCCCACGACAAACTCGATGGCTCATTCGGTAGTGACCATGCCCCATGCGCCAAGAGTTGTGGGTTCGATCCCCACTCAGGACAAACATTCGTATGATGAATACTTGTGTTTGTTCTGTGTCTGGGTGTTAATATTGAATATTTAAGTATATATTTGTAATACCAATGTTGTTTTTGATTTCCGTAACACAAGTGCTTAAGCTACTTACTTCGGAGTCAGATCAATGTATGTGATGTAGTCGGCTATTTATTTATATATTTATCTTTCAAGTTGGATCAAACTGCACACGGTGTGCAAATTTAATTAAAATCGGTTAAGTAGTTTTGAAGTCCATCAAGGACAAACAACGTGACGCGTAATTTATATATATTAAAAATTGATTAAATATTGCAATATTTGTAAAAAAAAGAAACAAAAATATTTTTAGTGTCTGATAGTAACAATCAGTATTTAAATTATCCTATTTTACACAAGTCATACAGGCCAAGCCAAATGAAAATACTAGAACAGATGTAAATAGCTTTCTATCGTTAAAAATTAGTCAATGTACCTTTAAAGTCAATAAAAATCATATATTATATAATTTATCAACCAATAAAGTGATGCTGATTAGTCCATCCTAATGGAAGCTCGAATAATTTCCGTCCACCAAGTACCGTTGAAATAATTAATTACGAAACGCAATTAAGTTTATTAATTGGGCCGATAAATAAGTTGTTTGTCGGTGAAGTTTATTTACCTGTCGGTTAAAAGCTCGTTTGAATTCGAGCTTTTATGTAAGAAGCCGTATCGTGAGAGGGTAGCTTTTTCTCATGGATTCGCTGCAATTGATGTGGATATTTATGCGCAGGAGATAATATAGTGCACAAGTGTGTGCGCAAACACAGGTTCACTCTCTGTTCCTTCACTCTCATAGTCCAGTGAGACAGCTGTTCGACATGACCGGAGAGAGGTAAGGCGCAAGACCTGACCAGGGTTAACGTGCTTTCCGAGGCACGGGGTTGATTAAACCGCCAATTTCCTGACTCCGGACTGTTACTGAGTAATTTCAGTATAGAAATAAACGAACACAAATTTTTCGCCCGACCCGGGAATTGAACCCGGGACCTCTTGGTCCTTAGGCGTCACATGCTACCACTATACCAATGAGGCAGTGACATATTACCTTTATACCAAGGTGAATTAAAAATTTCGTGATCGGTTAAGCCGTTACAAAAATTGAGAGAGTCGAAGTCGTTTCGATCGAAGAAACAACTCTGAACCGGTGATAGATTCATATTTTTAGTTAGTAAATAATAAACCTATATAAATAAAGAGTATTTGGATTTTAATTTTGATTAGCCTTAACTAACAGTCTAATAAATCAGACAATTATAAAATCTTTAACGTATTATATATACTTTTATATGCATTTAGCAATAAGTAGTTACTTTGACATCACAAAAACACTTTAATTCCATTCATCCGTATACATTCCACAAGACACGTTTCAACCAAACCGTGGCATTAATGAACATCGCATTACAATAATAAGCCCAAGTACAAACCGATGGCAATAATCCCAAATTGCTATGTCAAACTATTGCCGATAATAGAAACGGCATAGGTCGACGTATGACCTATCATGTGGCCTTACGATGTCGACACAGACGTGACAAATGTGTATACAGCGTGTTGACGAAATGCTATCATTGTTTGTGTTTTTTTTTTGTTAATAATATTGGGCGAATGTTGACTTATTTGTTTAATGTGTGTTTAGCGTGTGTTATACTGTGGCAATCTACCAATATCGCCAACTAAGCATCAACCTCAAAACTTAGACAAACAAGTAAACGCGGCACGAGGAGCTGACTCTGCGCAACGTGCTGCATCGAGGCCAACGCCGACGCCGCCGTTTGACCGGAAGACACTTTAGTTCCAACATCGAACATTGTCAATCGTTTTAGCATAATTTTAATTGTACTTTCTTAGTTAATAAATTTAGTTAAATTAAATTTCGTTTTTTTTGTATCCACCGCTGTGGCAAATCGTAATTGGCGCAGTCGGTAGGATACTCGCGGTCGGTTTCGCGATTCATCAAGAAGATTTCCGTATCGAATCGAGCCGCCCGTGTGGCTATTAAGTCGCGTCCCGAGTATCCAGAACCTACGACGAGCTGCAGCGAGACCGTATCCAGACTTCGATACAAGCAGGGTACTAAGAAATGAAATCGTAAGTACACTTGAATCTTTCATGTGTTGCTTTCCCTAATTTTAATCCTAACTTTTACCTTGTGCGTCATTTTCCTTTGCCAAAATTTTCCACCCTAGGCAATCGGGGTCTACAACCCCTAGAATAGATAGACAAAATAGGTTAGACGCTGGTAGGGACATAGAATTAGATTCTGATAGTTCGATCAGCCTGGAAAACGAAAGCATAGACATGGCTGATCCCGTTGATAATATATTTAAATCGCTTAGATTGCTCCCAGAGTTTGACGGGAACCCCAATGTGTTAACACGGTTCGTCAATCTCTGCGACCAGCTAGTTGTAAGACATGTAAGGACCGAGCCAGGACACGAGTTAGAGAACCAGGCCTTATTAAATGGGATCTTAAACAAAGTCACAGGTCCCGCCGCACGTCTAATAAATTCCAATGGAATTCCGTGCGATTGGCTAGGTATTAGAAACGCATTAATTAATAACTTTGCCGATCAAAGAGATGAAACATCTCTGTATAATGATTTGGCTTTACAGTCTCAAGGGAATAGTACCCCACAGGAATTCTATGAACGCTGTCAGACCCTTTTCAGTACTATCATGACGTACGTAACATTACATGATACAGTCATTACGACAATCGAGGCCAAGCGTCAGCTGTATAAAAAATTAACATTACAGTCATATTTGCGCGGTCTAAAGGAACCGCTGGGATCGCGTATCAGATGCATGCGTCCCGTATCTATAGAGCAGGCGTTAACTTTTGTTCAGGAGGAAATTAATACAATATATTTACAGCAGCGAAATGAACAAACTCCCGATAGGAAATTGCCACCTCACTCATTCATGAACCCGCCTAACACTAAACCCATTTATTCTCCACTCGGTTCCATGCCACCTACTAAACCTTTCACATTTAACATGCCCGGACACTCACGTGCTCCAACATTCCACATGCCACAACCGTCTCAGTGGAGGCCTATGCCAGGTCAGTCACAAATGTACCGCGGACCATCTCGTACACAGCAAATGTTTAGGGCGCTGCCACCAAATTATAATGCGCAGACTAACGTTTTTAAAATGCCGCCCAATAGACATCCGCCCATCACCACAAATCAGCAGGCACCTAAGCCTATGAGCGGAGTTAGCAACTTTGTAAGCAGGCCTTTACCGCCTAGTGGGCACGATTGGCGCAAGTTTGGGAACCCACCGCCAAGTAATTACTTTAAAACGCGAGAAATGAATTTTAATAATTGCTATGACTATGAATACGGCCCCTACTATGATAATGAGTACTCAGATTACTATTACGGCGAACCGGAATGCTATTATGATTTGAATAATTGTTTCGATCAAAACGTATATGAGGATAATTATAGATATTCAGAGTTACCTAACCCCGAGTATATGCCCGAACCTCTGGAAGAGAGTCCTTCACCTAGCAAGGTCGAGGATTTTCAGAATGCAGGCCGGTCCGACAAACCAAAATAGAGCTTAATATTCAAACCCAGAGACAGCTTCCGTATATTCAGATATTAGACCCACCTTTAAAATTACTTATAGACACCGGCGCTAATCAGTCTTTTATTAGCCCAGAAGCCGTCACGAAATATTTTTATAATACAGAATTAAATTATGATCCGTTCGAAGTAGTAAATGTGCACGCGGTAAGTAGGTGCGATTATTCGATCACATTACCATGTTTCTCGGAATTCAGAGACAAAGACCATATTACACTTTTCGTTTATAAATTCCATGATTATTTCGACGGTTTAATCGGATCAGACTTACTAAATAAATGGGAATCGCAAATAGATTTTAAAAATAAAGTTCTTATTACTAACCATGCGACTAACCCGATTCATGTATATGACTCCCGTAACGTAAATTTATACGAGGACATAATCCCGGCTCACTCTTCAAAATTAGCAAAATTACCAATTAATGTTCGTAACGGGGATGCGTTTATCCCGGAACAGATCATATCTAATTGCATTATTGGAGAATGTCTCACCCACGTATCTAACAATCGTGGTTACTTAGAAATTAAAAATCCAAGCCAATATGACGTAATTTTCTCAGTCGACCGTCAGGTTAGTGCCGAAGCGCATAGTGACGTCACCCGTACCGAGCTCTATGCTACGGAAATGACTAGTGCTACGAGTGACATACGTCACTCTCATACTACGAAACGGAACGCTACGCCACTGTCGAGCCGTGCTACGGACGTGCTCTCGCGGCTACGAACCGATCATTTGAACGCTGAAGAGCGCGCGAACTTAGAACATTTATGCGCGCGATACGCGGACGTATTTTACATCGAGGGAGAGGCCTTAACTTTTACAAATCAGATTAAGCATTCAATTAAAACAACTGATGAGATACCGGTCCATACTAAGAGCTATCGCTACCCATACATCCATAGGCAAGAAGTTAGGGATCAGATCGGGAAAATGTTAGAACAAGGCATCATCAGACCATCAAGTTCCGCCTGGAGCTCACCTATTTGGGTGGTTCCTAAGAAAGCCGATGCTTCGGGTAAAACTAAATGGCGTCTCGTAGTTGATTTTAGAAAATTAAATGAAAAAACAATTGATGACAAATACCCGATCCCAAACATAGCAGATATTTTGGATAAATTAGGTAACTGCCAATATTTTACGACACTAGATCTTGCCAGTGGGTTTTATCAGGTAGAGATGGACCCCTCAGACATACCTAAAACTGCATTTAACATAGAACATGGCCACTATGAATTTTTAAGGATGCCAATGGGTCTTAAAAATTCACCCAGTACTTTTCAGCGTGTAATGGACAATGTCCTAGCGGGCCTACAGAATATTATCTGCTTAGTATACCTCGATGACGTCATTATATTCAGTACATCCCTTCACGAACATATGGTTAATTTAGAAAGGGTATTTCAAAGGTTACGCGAATCAAATTTTAAAATACAAATGGATAAGTCAGAGTTCCTCAAACTCGAGACAGCATATTTAGGACATATAATTAGCAAAGACGGAATCAAGCCTAACCCTGATAAAATAGAAGCCGTAAAGAAATATCCGTTGCCAAAAACTCCCACTGAAATAAAAAGGTTTTTAGGATTATTAGGCTATTATAGGAAATTTATCCCGGACTTTGCACGTTTATCCAAACCTTTAACACAGTGTCTTAAGAAAGGTTCAAAGATAATATTAGATCAGAATTACGTTGACTGTTTCGAGAAATGCAAATTACTACTTACCAATGATCCAATTCTTCAATATCCGGACTTCACTAAAGATTTCGTTCTCACAACTGATGCGTCCAACTTAGCAATAGGTGCAGTACTCTCTCAAGGTCCAGTAGGTAGTGATAAACCCATTGCATACGCATCAAGGACCCTCAACACTAGCGAAATCAATTACAGCACGATCGAGAAAGAGCTGCTTGCCATAGTTTGGGCAACGAAATACTTTCGTCCATACCTTTTCGGTCGTAAATTTAAAATCTTAACCGATCATAAACCCTTACAATGGGTTATGAATCTCAAGGAACCCAATGCACGACTCACTCGTTGGAAATTGAAACTAAGCGAATACGATTTCACCGTCATTTATAAGCAGGGAAAATGTAATACGAATGCCGATGCTCTATCTCGCATCGAAATTCACAATGAGGAAGTCAGCTCCATAGTAGCCAACCCAACTGAAAAAGCTCCTTCATTAGATAATTCAGAAACATTGACAGTACATACAGACGCTGAACATCCGATTTTAGAAGTCCCCATAACAGATGAGCCGCTCAATAAATTTTATAGGCAGATTTGTTTCAATGTCGTAGGCGACATTAAAGGAAAGACTACAGTATCGAAGCCCTTTGACAGTCACACGCGTACCACTATTCAGTTATCTAAATCTAATCTCGAACAAGATGTTATAAACGCAGTTAAGGAATTTGTTAATCCAAAAGTAAAGACAGGTATCATTATACATCCTCCATTGGAGATGTACTCTATAATACCAATAATACAGAATCATTTTAAAAGTTCCGCAATGAATCTTGTACTTACCAAAATTGAGCTTGAGAATATTAAGGAGTACTTGCGACAGCAGGAGATAATACAGAAATACCACGAAGGTAAAACTAACCATCGCGGTATTACTGAATGTTACCTAGCTTTATCTAAAAAATACTTTTGGCCTAAGATGAAGGAAAACATTACTAAATATATAAATGAATGCAATATCTGTGGACAAGCGAAGTACGATCGCAATCCAATAAAGCAACAATTCCATGTAGTTCCACCGCCTACAAAACCTTTCGAAATTGTACATCTTGACTTATTCACAGTGGAGACAGAAAAATATTTAACGTTAGTAGATGCATTCTCAAAGTATGGCCAAGCGTACCATCTTAGGGATGGCACCGCTATTAGTGTAGTACAAGGTCTATTAAAATTCTGCACCCATCATGGTGTCCCATCTATTTTAGTATCAGATCGCGGGACGGAATTTACCAACCAATTATTTTTAGAGTTCGCTAGAGTCCATAAAATACAGCATCATAAAATCTTAGCTCATGCCCCAAATGAAAATGGTATTGTCGAACGTTTTCATTCGACCTTGTTAGAACACTTAAGAATATTAAAATTACAGCATCGCGGTGAATCAGTTGTTAACTTAATGTCATACGCTATATTAGCTTATAATAGTTCTATACACAGCTTCACCAAATGTAGACCATTAGAAGTGATAACTGGACATTTCGACCCTCGCGATCCCATCGACATTGAATTAACCGAACATTTATTGCAACAATATATCTTAGAACATCGTGCCAAAATGAGTAAGGCTTACGAAATGATCCAAGATTCATCTTTGCAAAGACGTACAGACATAATGGTAAATCGCAACAAAAATAGAGAGCCCGAGGAAACGTATAACCCCGAACAAAATGTCTTTGTTAGAAACCCCATGGCCAGTCGTCAAAAATTAGCTCCGCGCTATACACATGATACCGTTTTAGCCGACCTTCCCATTCACATTTACACTAAGAAAAAGCGTGGTCCCGTAGCGAAGTCTAGACTAAAAAGAGTACCTAATAGCGCCCGCTTGTTGCAGGATAATAGTGACGGTGCTGCTTCACATAGCAGGAGCGCAAGAGATCATACTTGACAGCTTAGAAGATGGTCCAGGCATCCTCCCTTTCAAGTTAGGTCCTACTAAAATTATATCTCATCATCATTCCTTTTTACAATTTATAGATATAGATTATTTAAAGTCTCAAGTTAATAAAGTTAAATTACAGTTAAGTGATGTTCGGCCTCAGTTAAATAATAAAATTGTATGAACCACATATTGATTATCTTAGTAATAAACTCGAAAAGGTTTCTGAACAGTTAAATACTTTTGTAGATAGTCGCGTTAAACGGGGATTGATTGATGGATTAGGGTCAATCATAAAAAGTATCTCAGGGAACCTAGATTATACAGATGCAATGCGCTATGATAATGCCCTGAAATATTTACAGAGCAATGAACAAAAATTACTATCAGAATTTAATAGCCACATAAGTCTGAGTAAAGAGTGGATGTCAGAACATTCTAATATTCTAAAAATTATAGATGAAAATCAACATAAGATAGAACAAACACTCAATCAAGTTTTGAATAGCGAAACTAACGCAGAAACGTCTTTAATAAAGTATGCCCATCTGGCTCAATTACTTTTAATATTAGGAGATAATATAGAGGAGTTAGAAGAAGAGTTAGTTAAGTTAGAAAATCTTTTAGCATTTATACGTGCATCGAGCACGCACCATTCTATGTTAAGTTTAGATACACTAAAATCAATGCTAGGAAAATTAAGGGTCTTATATAATAAAGATGAGGTCATAGACTTGAATTTTAGAGAGTACTATGACATCATTAAATTAGGTTCATATTATAGTAGTAATAAAATAGTTATAGTGTTCAAGTTTCCGATTGCTTTCCCATACTCCTACGATCTTTATAAGCTGTCCATTGTTCCAAATAAAGATCATAATATCATTATCCCATCTGCTCCTTATATCGCAATACATAGAAATGATTTCGTGTACATAGAGACAGAATGTCCGAAGTCCAACACTTGGTATCTCTGCGAGAAGAAATTCAACTATCAACAGTCAGATCAAGTGGACTGCATCCAAACTCTCATCGCCACGCAGAAGCTGGACGCCACCTGCAAGCAGACATCAGTAATTCTTGACAAAGAAGCCCTGGAACAATTAGACGACAAGCATTACGTACTTGCTTTCCCGAAACCAACCAAGATCCAGATAGTTTGCAGCAAGAACATCTATTCTACACTTCACGGCAGTTACTTAGCTACAATACCACATGGATGTTACCTTCAGACGTCGGAGTTCACTATAATGAATAGCAACGACCGGACGAGAGGAACAGCACTGAAAATCATGAATCTCCCTTCATCAATGGTCTCCCCAACACCAACATGGCCTAAGATAAAATTGGACTCAACACACTTAGAAAATCTACATGCCAGTAACACTAAAATATCTCTACAGCATCCGATTGAGATAAATAAGCCAGCGGAATACAGCCTTTACCATACTACTATACCTCTATACATAGTAGTGTTCGGTACAGGCGCACTTATTAGTTGCATACTGATACGGAGATGCTACAAGAAACGCCGAGATAGTACACTGAAGCAAGACACATCTCAGAATACATATGCCGAAATCTCAGATGAGCGGCGAGATGCACCGGAGCCCAGCATCATTACAGCAACATTTTCGAAGAAAATTCTTCAATAGTTGCTGATCTACGGGGGGAGGTGTTATACTGTGGCAATCTACCAATATCGCCAACTAAGCATCAACCTCAAAACTTAGACAAACAAGTAAACGCGGCACGAGGAGCTGACTCTGCGCAACGTGCTGCATCGAGGCCAACGCCGACGCCGCCGTTTGACCGGAAGACACTTTAGTTCCAACATCGAACATTGTCAATCGTTTTAGCATAATTTTAATTGTACTTTCTTAGTTAATAAATTTAGTTAAATTAAATTTCGTTTTTTTTGTATCCACCGCTGTGGCAAATCGTAATTCGTGTAAGGTTTTTAACTCTATGTCGGTCTGGGACTTAAAAATTGTTTACCCTGTGTAGTGTAGGTATAGTTCGAAAGTCTATGGTCTTAAAAATAATTCATCGACTGCATATAGCATGACTTAAAAGGCGACTAACGGAGTATTGGGTATTATAAATAATGACAAGCTAGCTACTTGCCAGTACTTTTTTTTAATTTCCATCTAATCTAATCTAACTGTAACTATAAACTGGCCCGTTGGTCGAGTGGTTAGAGACCCTGGCCACGAAACCAAGGGTCGTGGGTTCGAATCCCGCTAGGGGCAAATGTTTCGTGTGAAGAACATGGACATTTGTACTCGAGTCATGGATGTTTATAAATGTATTTAAGTATGTCTATCCGTTCACCTAGTATCCATAGCACAAGCATAAGCTTAGTTTGGAACTAGGGAATTGGTGTGTCAGTCTGGAGAATTTATTTATTATACGTGCAGATCAATCAATAGGGATGCTTATAGACTGAGCTACCACCGTTATAGTAACATAGCAGCGCCCTGCGCCTATCGCATAACATGACAATATTTTAGTAAAGACTCGAGGGCATCATCATCATCCTAGCGTTAGGTCCAATTGGACCGTGACCCCGAAGGTGGGTCGTTATTACTTAGAAGCGACTGTTAGCGGTAATCCTTTAGATCCTAAATAAAAATAGCTACGTGGAGCTGCAGTATTCAGGGCGCGAGGTCGCAGGCTGTGACACCGGCCAGGAATCTGCGTGGGCGCAATCATGTCGTCACTGACATGCCGCGCTTTGTCAGCGCTAGGGAGGAGCTAGCCATGTTATCGATAGATACGTTTTAGGTGTAAATGCTAAACATATATATTTGAAAATCTAATTGTTGTGTCATATTTGGGTCATTCTAAGTTAAGAGGTACTTTGGACGGCCATGACAAATAATACCATATTTTATTTACATTCTTTGGTAAAATCTTGTTTATCCTTTGAAGCTTATTATGTTCTCCATTGTCACTTAAATTTATTATAAAATTTTAAGTAGTTTAGTCACAATGTTAGCACAAATTAGAAAAACATATCTTCCCTGGCCTGTCCCCCAACCAATTTTAATTTGTTAATTAGTAATTATAAACCTGTTCAAATTAAATTATTACTTTTATATCTTACTAACATGGACACTGATAACTAAGCTACAGTACCTAGGAAATAAAATCACAAAAATTCTTATTATTAATTAAAAAAATTAACACCAAAATTTGTCCTTCGTCTTTCGCGTCTCGTCCCCTGTCTTTTTTGTTTCGTTTAAAATCAGAACTTGTTATTTATTTTGCGGGAATTGGGATCTTGGAACCGGCGTGTTTTCACGTAAAGTTAGCATTAAGCGTTGAGCATATCATCAGCGCCGCCATTTGGTCGGCCATTTCGATCACATCACTCGACAGATGCAGTAGTTTTGAGTGAATGTAGTCTTTCCTCTAGTAAGTTTTATTTCGTATTTATTTGTTAAAATACTGAATGATATTTAAATATTTACGGCAAATAGTGCATAAATTGTTTTGTTCGCTTATGAATTACGTACGATAAATAGTTTTACGGCAATTTTCCATTTATTACGAAAATGTCTCTCCCCTGCCATATTTCCCCTGTCCCATTTGGCGCCAGGGGAGAAACTTAATTTCCAGGGAAGATACAAATACACCAAATGTTAATATATTAAGGGTTAATACCTACTTACCTACTCTTTAAAAATGCGCAACTTAAAATTACTTATGTCCATGTAAGTTTTACAGTATTTTTACAGTATAATAATGTCCTTTTACAAAAAAATTGCATGTTGGTCAAAAGCTAAAAAGCGAATGTTACTGCACGTTATATCAACGTTTTACGCACTCTCCTTCTGCAATTTCAGCCCATTTCCAGCCTTTACAGACCGTCTGCTGGCTACTGTTACGAATTTACATATGTTTATGGTTTTGGCTACAATGCTAGGAGAGTTTTACTCTAATGTTTTCACATGGATTATCATGAAGCAGGCCGCGGAAACGGAACTCCTGATGGTATGTGTGCGACTTGCAAGGGGACTGCTAATAGAATAGTAGCAACTGGCTCCGATATTGAGAAAACCTGCCCGAATATTAATGTTTTCACCATAGATGATGCAGATATTTCTCGAAAGACAGAAAAGCACGGATCTAATGACAATATTAAAACTTTTTCAGGCATCCTAAAGGTTCACCAAGTTACCGGTGGCTTATTTAAGCCTAATCGCATAGCACTGAAAAGCATAAGCTGCTGCAGTGACTCTTAGAGTTATGTTATATTCTATGGGATACTTTGGATTATCCACAAAATCCTAAACCTCGACTGCGTGTTGATGATGTATATAGATCTAGTGATTCAGAAGACGAACCACTAATAATACACTGAAAAGACTTCAAAATTAATTATAAAGATATTCCATAATCACCTGGGATCAGATTATAAAATAATTACTTGCGCCTAACTTAAAAATGAGAGGGTATCTTTTATTATTTCAATGAATTCATTGATGTCTTTAAACGCCGTTTTTAAACTTTTTTCGTTGTATTATTTTAGTTTGTTTGTAGCTAGTTACCTGCAATATTCAATGTGTTTACGGTTTTAGTACTAGCAAAAGTATTAGCTAAGAAAGTATAATAATTTTAATTTAAAGTTAGAAGTTATTGTTTCTTTTTATTTAATTGTTGCTCATTCATGGTAAAATATTGTTGTTAAGGAAAGGTGAGAATTTACTGTGATTTATTTTAATATTCAGGATCAATCAGGATTTAATATTCAAAGTAGGTGCCTACTTTGTTTGATTTGGTTTGTTTGAAGTAAATTTAATTAAAGCACATTTAAGTTTATAAAAACTGCCAAGCAATTAAAAGTGTGATTCTCTGTTATTAATATATGTATAACAAGTGAATAGTCTTAGAAACAACAGTGTTTTCATATATCTATATCTCTTCCCTGCTCGTAAAGTATCTCCCCTGTTCATCTTGTCTCTACCCTGTACTGAGTATTTCCCCTGGTGTCTCATAAAAGGAGAAAAAACAAATAAATTGATTGATCACTTTGTAAACTTATTCAAATTAGCAGTTTCAATTAAAAAAGTAGTATTCTGATGAAAAAATCGTTTGTTTTTGCCATGCCGCCACTCCATACAACTGATTACCTCTTAACTTAGAATGACCCATTTCACTGATTTTAGAGATTTAAAAATAAGATAATGGCGTTTTTTTTGCATAAATGCAAAAATGGGAATATATGTTTAAAGGTTAAGTTGGCGTCACTATTATTGCATTGCATTAACTTTCCGTTATGTTCTGTTTAAAGTAAAATAAGTTATTCTTAACGTTACGTACGTATTTGATATCAAATGTTGGTGTTGTGTCAACATTTTAGCTAACTTGCTATTTATATTTACTTGCACTATAAAAAATTACTAATATCCACCGATCGAAAATCCAAATCTTATTCAAAGATTATTTTCTCAGTTGAAGGTAAAATTTACTCCATTACATACCGCGATAATTTATTCAAATCGCTTTTATTCCGTTGGTGTCGAAACCTAATAAGTCCAAAAAGTAAAATATTCCACATAACATCAGTTCACTTAAAATTACAACGTCAGAAACTCATAAATAAGCCATAAAAGGCATCATCGTATTTTCTAAATTTTATCGATTACCTATTAAAATTCTCAGCTTATATAGTCAAGCCGATTGATTATAAAAACAAATATACGGCACAGTAAAAATAATTGGAATGCAATCGAATGGTGCATGCAATTAATGGTTTCTAATATTTTAGTCAGTTAGTCTCTATCTTACATAAACACTTATAAGAGCTTGTACAGGTGATTGAATTCGATTATATCGAAATTCCATCTAGCCCAGCCCAGTTTTATTATTTGGCTGAATGTGGTTAAAGGGGCCTGCTGCCCCTTTGACTCTGCCTACCCCTTCGGGGATTATGAACGTGATGATATGTTATGTTATCTATACTTATAATAAATCTGTAGAGAAGTCAATTCTGTACATGAAATATATTTTCAAAATAACTATCAGGGGGTGAAATTTTTGTCTGTCTGTCTGTCTGTATGTATGTTCCTTATAGAAACAAAAACTACTCGACGGATTTTAACGAAACTTGGTACAATTAATCTTCATACTCCTGGGCAGGTTATAGTATACTTTTCATCACGTTACAATCAATAGGAGCAGAGTAGTGAAGGGAAATGTTGGGAAAACGGGAGAAGTTACTCCATTTTTTAAGCTTCCGTCGCGTGTGCAGCCTTAATGGTTAAAGTTACATAGAAAACATGTATGACGGAAATAGTCTTTATAATATTAACCATAAACGCGGGTGACACCGCTGGCGCAGCTAGTATCGAAATATAAATGTCATAAATTTTACTACTGCATTATTTTTGGGCTTGCTCCTTAGACCCTGTCTACTCCTTAGGGGATTGTGAACGTGATAGTAGCGGACATTGACAATCTTTAACACACCTTTATCGGGCATGACGACATGGACGTTTATATGCTTGTATGTAAAAACATGCTAATTAAGCTTGTGACGTCTTTTTTAACGCTGCTCATCATCCTAATTTATATATTAGTAAAGTGAATTTATTTGTTACGTTTTCACGTCAATAGTAACAAAATTGCATACAATTCGTCAAGAGTGTAAGCAAAGAATATAATTTTTTAATAATTTCCCTTTAAATAGCACAGAACAACTAAGTTTTGAACGGTCGGTTGCCAGTTTGAATTAACTTGTTGTCAGTCTAACGCTAAAATTAGCACCTTTTCAAATTCCATTACTTTTCGTGTCATAGGTCAAGGTAATTTTTAAATATGTTGTGGACTAGCAAATAACAATGGTTGTTGAGATGTTTAACTTTTGCGTCGATAACTTATTGCAACTTCAAGGAATCATACTTCTTTCTGGATAAACGGTTATTCTTTATTTTATACGTGTTGCGTTGTAGATAGCTTTCAACACAGTGAAATTTATATATTTTATTTATAATGTCACTAACTTAGATATATAAGTACATATGAACGTATTTTAAAAATGCCATCTGTTGAGTTTCTTGCGGCACCTCTTCTCAGCAGGCCATTCACGTCGAGGTGCTGGTAGGTCAAAAAAAAATGTTTGACGTGCAAAAGAATTTGTTATTAGATTCATAACAAATTCTTTTGAATTTTTTTTTTATATATTATCTCATTTCATGATGATATGTTACTATTATGTTCCATGATGGTCTGGGACTTAAAAAGAATGTGCACACTGTGGTGCTTGCCTAGCATGTCGTAAAGGCAACTAATGGTATATCGGGTTTTGGGTATGTGATTGTGTAGGCGACGAACTAGCCACTCGTCACTACTTTTTTACAATTTTCCATCTAATCAAGACCAGTTTTATTTTTGACTGAATGTAGTTAAAGAGGCTTGTTGCTCTTTGGCTCTGCCTACCCCTTCGGGGATTGCGGGCGTGATGTTTGTTATAGTATGTTACTATTAGTTTGAGTAGCGTAGAAATAAAGTAACCCATTGAGTGTGACTAATTTGCCAAATCCAGGATCGTGGTTTAAACGGAGGGTCCGCTAAAATAGCTTTTAACGCTATGCTTATAATGAATAAGTGTGATAAATTTGTTCTCATATATCTATGTAGGATTGGTAGATGATGTATGACAGATACGTAGAACGGAATGATGTGAAGTGTGTAAGAAGGAACGTAATAGAGTAAGAGAGACAGAAGAGATTTGAAAGAGGAAGATGTGATGTAAGACGAATGGCGGACGACGGACGTGAATAAAGACGTGTGAAGAATAAACAATTAAATTAATAAGAGGAATCATGTGTTTATTTTCTGTATCAACCGCGGGGCAATTACCTGCACACTACATCTATATATATTTTTTATTATATTTTGCCTGATCGAGCTTCGACTCAGCATACCCTTCTGGGGATTACGGCCATGATAATATATTATTTGTATGTACATATGTATATTCATTCTTATAGAACTACAATAATTATAATTGTACTCCATACACACATGGCGTCCCAGTACCATAGCAACTCCAATCGTAAATATTAAATTTACGAGTTAATACGGCCCAGCCGAGCGAATGGTATAACTAGTCTATGCGAAATCGATACCAGTCGATATCACGATAATGCACAAATAAAATATTGCAATGAAGACCAAAGTACCAAGGCATCACCTCAGGTAGATTACCAGTCATATTTGGAAGATGCAATTTAACTACGATATATTTTACTGGTGATAAGAAGTAACAGGATTGTTTGAATTTGAATTATATCGTTATTTTTTTAATAGTCTTGCTGTTCAACATTTAAATCGAACTAGCTCAAAAAGAAACCTTGATATAATTGACTGGCTCGATGGCGCGTTCGGTAGTGACCCTGCCCCATGCGCCAAGAGTTATACGTTCGATCCCCACCCAGGACAAACATTCGTATGATGAACTTGTGTTTGTTCTGTATCTGGGTGTTAATATTCAATATCTAAGTACATATATTGGTATTTACCACTGTTAGTTCTGATGTCCGTAACACAAGTGCTTAAGCTACTTACCTCACAGTCAAATCAATGTATGTGATGTAGTCTGATATTAAGACTGGTCAGATGTTTATATATCGATAACCTTTCCTCTTCCCATCTCTCGTGCTCACGCGCATAAGAGACACCAAGTATGGCCCGCTTATACGACATATTATCTATGGTAATTTATTTGCATTTTTCTATTGCAATTGTAATGGATTGCACGCTGCAATGTTTATGCATGTATATTACAATTGTCAAGTTAATATTGACGGTGACCTACTTAACATAATAACGAAATATACCTGTATACCTTCTTATTACATATATACATATCATCACGTCTGGAATCCCCGAAGGGGTAAGCAGAGTCCAAGGACGAATGAGTTCTTTAAACCAAGTGTAGCCCAAAATAAAATTAAGTTGGTTTAGGTAGAAAATTTTAAAAACTAGTGACAATTGGCTCGTTTGTCGGCTACATAATGACGAACCCAATACCCAGTACACCATTAGTCGCCTTTTACGACATGCTAGACAAGGAACACAGTTAGTCTTCTTTAGTTCATATGGCGTTCGGTTCTCTCTGCCCACCTCGCTAGAAAAGTGGCGTGAAGTTTAGTTAGTTAGTTAGTTTCGGCTTTAAATGGGTGTAATACAAAATATCTGGAGTTTACAATACCACTAGATCGATTGTAAACTAACGGTCTTACGTGATACGTAGCCTCTTGTTTGTATTGTAATTTGAGCGCATCATGTAAGGAAATACCGAAATAATGCTGATTCAGACGAATAAGCTTTGCAATATGTAAATGTGTCCCCAAATGACAAAGTCAAGAGCAAATAACGTGTTTTTAGGGGCCCGTACTGCGGAAGCGAGGAAATAAAAACCTTTTTTTAAGCATCTACATGTTAGATATTTTTATTTCTATTTCGTTTGGGGGCTTAATAATACTACATACTAGCCCCGTCGTAACGTAATTAATTAAAGTGACTGCCTCGTGGGTCTAGTGGTGGCATGCACCGCCTAAGGACCAAGGGGTCCCAGGTCGAGCCAAAAATTTGTGGCTAGTTATTGAAATTACTCAGTAACAGTCAGGAATCAGGAAGTTGGCGGTTTAATCACCCCCGTGCCTCAAAAAGCACGTTAAGCCGTTGTTCCTGCGCCTGACCTCTCTCCGGTCATGTCGGATTGCCGTCTCACCGGACTATGAGAGTGAAGGAATAGAGAGTGCACCTGTGTTAGCGCACACACTTGTGCACTATAATATCTCTTGCGCAGATGGCTTATCCTCGTTGAGATTGGCCGCCGTGACAGATATCGGTTAGGAGGACATTATTACATTAATTATTAATATAGATGTATGTTGCATGCTACATTTTAGTTGGATTAAGCTATAATAAAACCAACTGACATTGTAAAAGTGCTTGTAGACGAAATATTTTTGTGTGCGATGTTTGGACTTCATAATAAATGGCTTCCAGGCACATCAAAACGGATACAAGGTACTTACACGCTCGAAAATTATGTACGGTCAACAGCAGGTCAAGTTACCCACTTGCAGTTCAATATTAGCTTTTATGCCCCCGACATAAGAGCGGTACCAAGTCCGAAGTGGATAACCTGATGTGCTGTTGTCTGTACAAACAAATGATCGCACCACGTGTGCCTTTATTTTACGGAGTTGACTTTTACTATGTTTCGGGAACTACAAGTATAGTAATAATAGTATATTTCATTACAAGTACGGAAAGGCTGTCATTGCAAAGAGTTCCGACAAATGTCTACCCGAGCCGAGGCGCAGCCGAAGGCGAGGGTTGACAGTCGGAACAAGTTGCAATGACGGTTCCGTACGTGTACTGAACGACTATTTTTAATACAATTGCGAAAAAATGAAGCAATTTAATAAATTTATAAAAACACCATAAGCTCAACTACTAATCATTTAATTCTTATAAAAGTTATAATTCACATATACATTGACATTGGTACACTTTTTTTCTTTTTAATAGACATTATTTTGACAGTTGGGAAAGAGAACGCACGAGTTCGGGAAAGGTAAAAAAAAAGCACGAGTATGTAATAGCCCACATCCCGAACGCTATACGTCCCTGCAATACGTCACTTTTTGAGCAAACGTATTAAAAAAAAACAAAACAAACTCTAAAGATCAGTAATAAAAGTCGTTGTTTTTTTACCTTGACATCGTCGTTGATGCAATGGTTTGATGGGTCAAATGGCTTCGAACACAAGAGGCGCGGGTTCGGTCCCCGCCCAGAATAAATAATTGAAGAACGCATATTAAACAGATACTGGTCTTAGATTTGGATGTGTGATATCTTTGCTGATACTGACTTCAATAAAACAAGTGCTTAAGTTTAAGATTTATTATTACTTTGACATCGGAACAATAAATGTATGGAATGTAATCTAGCATGCATTTATTTATTTGTTCAACTAAATCTACGAAATCAAACCATTAATCACATGACCTAACACGGAAGCTTAACAATAAGTTTAAAGCTCTTGACATCAAGAACTAAAATGGCTTGATGGCGCATTCGGTAGTGACCCTGCCCCATGCGCCAAGAGTTGTGGGTTCGATTCCCACCCATGCCAAACATTCGTATGATGAATACTTGTGTTTGTTCTATGTCTGGGTGTTAATATCCAATATTTAAGTATATATTTGTAATACCATTGTTGATTCTGATATCCGTAACACAAGTGCTTGCTGCTTACTTCGGAATCAGATCAATGTATGTGATGTAGTCGGATATACATTTAAAAAAATATAAAAAAAAAAATTACCAAACAAAATATACAGAACCCAAAGCCAAAAGTGGAACAGTGACTTGGCTCTATTTTTTTCCACTAAACGCACAGAAATTAGCATATTTCACACGACCAGAGGAGCGCCGCGACTTTCCAACAGTGAAAGTATGAGCTTGATTGTTTTTTATGGTTTCTCCTATAATTAGAAGAGTTTAGTTTACGACGCGATTAGAATTAATTAAAGGTCGTTTTAGTGATTTTTATTTATTTTCTGTCGCGCAAAGAATTAGGTCGATCATGTCAAAGATGATATACGACACTTTTTCACTTGTCCCATGTTGGTATGCTAGTCTAAGACATAAAAATAATGTGCCAACTGTGTTCCTTGCCTAGCATACACCATTAGCCTTCTTTTACGACAAAATTTTTTTTAAGTCCCAGGCCAACATGGGACAAATTAAATACGTGAGGTTACTATTAGGTAATCAATTTCACATATACTTATGATATTTATTGTGCTTCATTAATTACATATTAGCTTGTAACTTGTAATTTGACTAGCCCGATGGCTCATTCGGTTCGGTAGTGACCCTGCCGCATGCGCCAAGAGTTGTGGGTTCGATCCCCACCCAGGACAAACATTCGTATGATGAATACTTATGTTTGTTCTGTGTCTGGGTGTTAATATTGAATATTTAAGTATATATTTGTAATACCGCTGTAGTTTCTGAAATTCGTAACACAAGTGCTTAAGCTACTTACCTCGGAGTAATGTAGGCTGATATTTATTATTATTTAATTATATCTTGAGCAACTATAAATAAAAGCTATTGTTTTATTTTGTTTGAGCACTAATTACCTTCTGAGCCTAAATTGGTTTTTAACCACCACCTACTTCAAACAGAGCTGGCCAAGGATAATTTCTTTGTGCATTATAAAGTAATTATTGCTGACGTTCATTAATTATAACAGACCTGCAAGATATATTCACAACCTGTTTTAAAATATGATAGTAACGTCACGTTATAGCGGATAGCTGTGCCTAATGTTTCACTCGCGTTTATGGTTAATGTTAGATATAATAATTTCTTAAATCAGACCAGTAAGTCCTGAGATTAGCGCGTTGAAGCAAACAAACAGGTAATAAGTCAGGTTTGATGTAAAATGTGTTTGATCGTTTGGAAGTTATGTAAGTAAATAGTTTACGTCTCGCTAATAGGATTTTGAGGACATCCTATTTCCTATTACACTGATAATTGTATGGATGTGAAAGTTAGTAATGTTTAGATGTATGTTAGTTAATCATGGTCAATTCTCAACTTAATTAGCTAACATTTATATTATGATACAGAGGCTAAATTTTTTTGAGCTCTCATGAGGTAACGTTCGACTGGTTCGATGGCTCATTCGGTAGTGACCCTGCCCCATGCGCCAAGAGTTGTGGGTTCGATCCCCACCCAGGACAAACATTCGTGTGACGAATACTTGTGTTTGTTCTGTGTCTGGGTGTCCAATATTTAAGTATATATTTGTAATACCACTGTTGTTTCTGATATCCGTAACACAAGTGCTTAAGCTACTTACCTCGGAGTCAGATCAATGTATGTGGTGTCGTGTGATATTTATTTAAAAAAAAAAAAAAAATGTTCGAGAACATTCATATTTGGGAGACGAAGACGCTAGTATATATAAATAATCCGAAAATACTTCTGTATCGTCATACAAAAGTATTTTAAATAACTAAAACGTTATAATCACGGTTGAAATTAGTGTCAACGTTATTACAACATCATATTGTATTCTAAATATGTTGATAACATGCATGCAAAATGTATATTTGTATATCGTGAGAAAAGTAACAAAAAAACCATTTAAAAGTCCATTCGCAACAACGTAATCGATAAAACGGGACAAAAACGGAGCGTCCGTCGATAAATCATCGCCAAATCGAGCCAGCGCACCAAATTATTCCACATCGACGATAACGGGACTCGATACATTTAGGGTTAACGCGTGTGAATAAATTAATTTCTGACGCTTCGGTAGGGTTAGCCTGTGTCCCATGTTGGTCTGGGCTTTAAAAAAATGTACCAACTGTTTCTAAACATAGCATGTAAAATGCGACTAATAGTTTAATCAGTGTTGGTTTCTGATTGTAAGCGACAAGCTAACCACTTGTTACTGTTCTCATCTAACCCAAGTAGATTTATGGCTGAATGTGGTTTAATAAGCTTATCGCTTTTTGGACTTTGTCTACACCTTCAGGATTGGATCAGGAGGCCTATCCAACAGGTCTACAAATGGACACATATTTTATAAATTGATCTTTCATCACTAAAGACTAAAATTTACAGACTTGCTGCCCTAGGCGGGCCATGTTGTAAGCCAGCCGACCCTTTCTCAGTACCAAAGCGTACTTTACGTTATTTCTTGTTATCATTAGTTAATTTTTTAACACGATTGGTCGCCTCTAATATCTGACCGCTCTGGGCCCGGGCCTACTGGGCCTTAGGATAAATCCCTATCCTAAGGGTATAGTGGCATTTACCCCAATGACCGTGTTGTTGGCAACCATAAAAACAATTGTTGCCATAAATCGGTCGCCTACCGGGAAGACGGCTCGCTAACTACGCGAGCCATGAGGTGACCGATTGCGCCGCTGATTGGGCTGCGCGTGCGCAGAATCCCGAATTATGTGTTGCAATGCGGTGAATATTGGAATATTGCATTTGTACTTATTTATTCAATGACTATTATGTGTGTATTTTCTCGCTAGCCTCCTCCCGTTACTTTGTCCGCTTGGATTTACGTAGCCTTAAGTATTTTACGTTTACTATCAATACTGAAAAAAGTTTCAATTTGACAGCAAAATCCCCATTAACAAAATGATTCGCCATTTATTGAATTCATTTGTTACAAAAAATTTGATAAATGAAGAACCGCTCTACCCATTTTGTGCAAACTTCACATAAACCATCTACTAAATAGTCCAAACAAAGCTTAAAAATTTGGTTTGGATAGGTGAGCCCGTTCTTGAGTTATAAAAATACAACGAAAAGTGGCATTGATTTTTATATAAATCGATTATATACCTGACCTATGGTGTGATAGATGTTACCAAACTCTTAAATAAATAAGTTTTTAAATGTAAAGCAAAATGCTTCTATAGATTTCGTGTAGCTAAACCAATTATATTTACAAATAAATAATAGGCTAAAAATGATTTAAAATTATGAAATTAAAATTTTACAAGCAATTTAAAACGATCAATGAGTAAGCTGTAATTTTAAATTAATGCCTTGAAATTGTTTGTGTATACAGTTAAGATATTAATTTTACAGGTCACCTGTGTACGGCGTAGACGATGATCATACACTATTACAATACTGTTACTTGTAACGATGACCTTTACAAAGAGGTTTTGCGACCCCAGGGGGCGTGACCTATACTTTGAGAAACAATGTATACATATAAAATGTCACCTCTGTCCTTAAAGGACGTAAAATGAAAAGCTTTAGATAAAATATAGCTTAAGCACTTATTCTAGAGCCATTCTTCGTCAATTGTTTATGTTTAATGATAATGTTTGGCCTTTACATACCACTGTAATTAAACTCTTAATACGAGCGTTAGTATTTCATTACCTATACAAGGTATGTAACTTAGTAGATGGTAAATTAGTGACAAGTGTAGCTAACCAACTAGGTAACTAGGTATCCATAAATCATGTATAACACAAAAAACATTATTCTCTTTGGATGGAAAATATTAGGACAATGGCGCAATCCTCAATCCTTTAATTTAACTCTGCGCAAACTCTAACTATCCCTGATAAAAATTGACTGGCTCGATGGTACGTTCGGTAGTGAACCTGCCCAGTCCGCCAAGAGTTTGTCCTGGGTTTCTCTATCCAGGTCAAACATTTGTATAATGAATACTTGTGTTTGTTCTGTGTCTGGGTGTTATTATCCAATATTTAAGTATATATTTGTAATACCACTATTGATTCTGATATCCGTAACACAAGTGCTTAAGCTACTTACCTCGGAGTCAGATCAATGTATGTAATATACTCTGATATTTATTTATTTATTATAATATCTAATACCATCATTTGTTCAATCGTCTTATCTAAAACTCTAGACGCTCATATATGCGCTTTAATCGTATCCAAAATAGTTGTGAACTATTCAACAATCGGTTGGTGTAAAGGCTTTCAAAGGTCCATTTGGATGAGACTTTTATGGGGATCGTAAACGTAGCATTGTCTATGTGGGGCCGTTAATGTCACGTGAGCTAGAGTACCCACCTCTATAATAGTAAGTGCTATAATAACGATGGGTCGCTAAAAGCTAATTTGGAGCCTTAAATATTTTTTTTTTTATTGAGAGACATGGGGTAAGCTGTCTGAATCTTCTATAATATAAAAATTAATCGCTGAATGTGTAGCTAAGCGCAAACCTCGAGAACAGCTGAACCGATTTCGCTAATTCTTTTTAGTTCTGTTTGTTATTGTCAGGTAAAGGTTCTTATGAAAGAAAAAAAAAAGTTGCGCAAAAAAAAGGTTTTTAAAAATCCGATAACGGGGCGTTACGAAGTGCGCCAGGTCAGCTAGTTTTAGTATAAAATACCACTAACTCGGCAATAAGATAAAACACAGTGAGAACACTTACACATTAATATTACTAACTAACTAAACTTCACGTGACTTCTCTAGCCGGATAGGCAGAGAGAACCGAACGCCATATAGCACGATCCTTACACACCTTAACTATGAGCCAATTTGTCTAGTTCCCTTAACTAAAGATTACAAAAATGAGATTCAAAATTACGAAGTGGCTTTCCTTTCTTTGAGCTTTGTCCCATTCCCTAGCATCAGTGGCGAACTAACAAGGGGATGGAAGGGTCGGGACATCCTAAATCAAACAGGGGAACTACCTCTTCCCCTCCCCCCACCCATTTCAGCTGCTGCTGCACACTGCTTGTATCCCTACTAGGGATACGAGCAGTGTTGCTTGCCTCATTCAGCTCTTTGCCGCCCTGTACCTAAAACAGGCTTGGTCCGGCACTGCCTAATATTCCGTCTTGATCATAACCATAGGTTTTATAACTATGGTTTTGTAACATGAATTATTCCAATCTATCGATAGGAACTATAAAACTATTCCTTATCTTTTTCATACATTTCTTGTTAATAAGGGGTCGCGCTATAAAACAGTTTGAAAAACGCTGCCTTAGCCACTTATTATATGAACACTAAAAAGTATATATGCATGTTTGTCGATGCAAAAAATGTCCATCAATTCCTTCTAAAAGCCATGTTGCGACTTTTATGGGCGTAAAGGTACATGCAAGGATATTGCACGTTTGCATATTTTACATTGTAATACGCCTGTAATAAAGTATTAGTTGCATACTAACAAGGCCGAGTCTAAAGAGTTTTAGCTCTCTTACAACCACTTTAACCAAATATATAATAGGGAACTTTCCAAAGTAAAAAAGGTGAAATATATTAAGTCAATCAGTTAGATTTTGACAGGCTGGATGGCGCATTCGGTAGTGATCGCGCCAAAAGTTGTGGGTTCGATCCCCACCCAGGACAAACATTCGTGTGATGAATACTTGTGCTTGTTCTGTGTCTGGGTGTTAATATCCAATGTTTAAGTATATATTTTTAATACCACTGTTCTGATTGATTCTGGTATCCGTTTTTAAGCTACTTAGCTCGGAGTCAGATCAATGTACGTGATGTCGATTATCAAAATATATGTATTAAACACGTATTTTTTTCTCTAATACTCAAAAGTCAAAATTCTGGAATAAGGGCGCGTAATATCACTGATGGACTCGCAATTCTTTTTAGTAAATAATCTTTGATTTTTTGTAAATAGTAGGTACTTTATGATGGAAATTAAAAAAAAAAGAACTAGCGAAGGCGAAGAACTAGCTAGCCACTTGTTAGGGACTACACAATCATTAATCAAAAACCCAATACACCAGTCTCCTTACGACATAGGCAAAGAACGAAGTGGAACATTATTTTAAGACCCAGATCAACATGGGACATGGTATTGCTAAAACATACATAGTTATTTCCTTATAATCTGTTATGTTAGATAACATTACAATTTCCGCGACCGACAGAAGACCGAACTATCTATCTATCTACGTAGATACAAGGAGATTTATATTTTACTCCGCGTCGTGTTCCACTAAATCAGCGGTGGGTAGTCGGTTTGATTCCGGACTGTGTCGCACCCACGTATTATAAGGGTGAGGACAGAATATTGTGTGCAATATTGGTTTTGTAATATTAAGAACAGCTGCTATTAAAAAAAAAATGGACTTGACGCGTAGACAACTTGCTTGATGAGATCTTAAAGTATGTTCCTCTGGATTTTTCAATTTATTTATTCACTTGTTCATCTGAGACAAAAAGTATTGAGAATTGAAATAACTCGATGTGTGACCATGCTCTCCGATTTGTCCTGTGATTTGTTACAAAGCTCAGATGGTCAGTCGTGTCAATGTAACAACAAGCCTTCTGAAATCCAGGATCACGTATTAGTTCTGAGCGTATCCTAACTAAACAAACGCTAAAAAGGTAATACTAACGGACTGGTTATTAATAATCCGTATCGTTTATGTCGAAACCCAGTGTAGTTGAAAAATAAACCCCCAAAAAGCGCTCAAAAAGTTTTTTGGATAGCATTAAAATATCTCGTTTGACTATATACGGGTTCGGAGATAAATTTCACTTGCGCGTTTTAATGTCATACAGCGCCATCTATTGGTAGTTTATAGAAACTAATTTTAGCTAAGTTTTACTGTACGATATCTGTGCCCTCCCCCTTACAACAGATAACTCATACCGGTCTAGGTGTTGATCGGCCGTCCGTATTTCAATCGATCCGGCCGATACCGCGTGCGGACGTATGTTTGTGTTGCCGTGAGTTATGCTGCTTCCTGCAATTTCTCAACGTGCTTTATTGATGTTACTGCGCAGGCGCAACGATGATCCTGCACCACAGCAGGATAAAATAAAACACGGTATATTTCCCCTTAATAGTAATTTTATTATTCACAAAATCGTCAGCGTTTTCAGTCTTACATCGACAAACTACTAACTAAACTTCACGCCGTTTACATCGACTTACATAGTGATTAACGCAGTAGTAAGGTCAATTCCAGTTTTGTATTAACTTACACTTAACATTAAGTGATAGATGGAAAGAAATATTTCAAATACAAAATAAAATATAATATACGTACATACATGTCCGCAATTCCCTAAGGGGTAGGCAGCGTCCGAAAAGCAATGAGCTCTCTGAACCACATTTGGGCAAGAATAAAATCAAGTTGGGGCAAATGGAAAACTTGTAGAAAATTTAATAACTAGAGTCTTTCTCTCAGCCGTTTTTTTTTTTTAACCCTGGCAAATGTGCAACGTACCGTCCCGCTGAAACCAGAGGGAATCAGCAGGGTTTGTCGGACTCCCGGAGCCGTCTGGATGATAAGAGGACCCTGCTCCGCCCAGGATGGTGGTCTGATGGTCTACGCCTTTATATAAGGCGCCTACTGAATCGTGTAACGCTAAACCAGGGTCGTCGGGTTTATTCGCCCCTGGGGGTGGTTTCGAGACTCCTTGCCCGGGCTGTTTCTCCTCTTCAAGCCCGGGGTAGTGTGGGCCTCTCGGCATAAGAGTCCTCCCCTTGCGCTATCCGGCGCACCCTCGGCGCGGTCGGACCCACCGGGTGGAACCCTTTGGGGAAGCCCAGTGAGTCTGCCAGCGAGCGGGTGCGGCTTACAGGTGCGTCGCAAAGGGGAGGAAGTCAGTCAGTCTGTCGCTAAACCGGCGCGAACGCCCCAGCGTCGACCTTGCCATAGCGGGGCCTCCTGCGGCTAGTAGGAGATGACCCGGCATACGGGAATCCTCTCCTAGACGGAGCCGTGCAATGCGGGTGGGGGTCCCCGAGCCCGCACCTGCTCCGCTAGATCGTAAGCTAGCCTAAATAATCACAAACCCAATAGTAAAGAGTAACATTTTACAGCATGCTAGGCAAAGGACAGATTTAATACATTCTCTTGAAGTCCCAAACCAATATATCCCAAGTTGCGTACCTATATTAACTTCCGTTAATTTGGATACAAAAGACCAATTCACTGCGGTCAAGCTTTTATTTAGATTGTTGATTTGACAATTTATAAATTTGTATAAATCGCCTTAATTAATAAAACAAAAGCAACCATATTTCATAATCAAAATCAGCTAAACAAAACACTTAACGAATTCAGTTAACTCTTATGTTCAAATGAAGTAAGTGAGTGACTAAGTTTGCTCAGTTAATTTTCGACGGTAAAGGTCGTTCGAATGCCACTTAAGAAACACGTATGAACGGATTGTGTTCTTTTGTACGTACTTATGCGTTCATAACCACCTAGTGTGGTTAATGATTTTTAAATTGCCGTATGTGTGTCGCGATGTCGTAACAGGCAATTGTTTACTCTTAGAGTTATTAACTCATTATGGTAAAGTGATTGCTGGTTACCTAAATTGAAGACTTCAATGCCACTATGGGTTAGTTGTCTTCTTATTCGGTTCCCTGTTGAGTGATTTCGGAAACGTTCTATTTAAAACTCATACGGGGTTGTGTTATATAGTAAATATAATCAATACTTAATATTAAAAGTTAGTTGTTAGATAGGAACGATAATGGGCTCAATATCTAGCCCTGTGTTACACCCTTTTATATAAAGTGTAAGAAGTACTAAAGCTAGTAGTGGAAATGTGTCTTTTTCGAACGATTAATAGTCTGTCATTATCTTAAACTAAATTCTGATTAATAAATTGAATCTATATATTAATACGTAAAACAAACTTTCTGTACTTTGTACCCCTTTTTATGAGAATTCCGCGGACGGAGGAGTATGAGATTTGGCAGGGTTAATGTTTATATAAAGAAGAAGTGCAGAAAGCTAATATTTCAATAAATCATTAATAAAAATCAGACTAATAATGGTCGAATTTCGACCAGTGAGCAATCACTAGTTGATTGGAACTTTTGCAATTTATAAAAAGCCGTGTCAAGTGACTAACTTATTACCTAAACTAACACCAACCCAATACCCACTAAACCATCACTCAACTTTTACGACATTCTAGGCAAGGATTATAGTTGGCACATTATCTTTAAGTCCCAGACTTAATAGGATTACATATCCCGTAAAACAACGGGACTGAAGAAACAAATAACTCATTGCACCTTGCTTGTTAAATTATTCATTTGCAACCCAAACCGCTTCCCAGCTCTCAAATCCATGCACATTGTTCAAACATCTACTGTAGATATATACCTCTAGTTGTAATATGAATGCCTGGTACCAATGTCCGTTACGATGGACGTGACATGCGCGAGTTAATGCGAGTGATTTAACGCGTAACCAACATACAGGGCCACAAACAAACAGACGTATTGACAAGGCCTTTGACCTGCCCAGCGAGGTGTGGCGCGAGTTACGAGAGGTGAGCAATCTAATGGTATTTTTAAAAAATCAAAAAGAAAAATATTTAGAACTTTTTTTCTATTGTGGCTATTGGCTACTAAACCTTTTTGCAGCGTTTTTTTTTACCACTATCGTAGAGTATATTGAGGTTTTCAGAAATAATACACGAATCTTTAGTGTGATATTGTTACTTCAAAGATTCCATAGAGACTCTTCCTGCAGTTTCAGATTCAACAGGTCATGAGATCCAAAGCAGTTGTTATTGTACACGTTACACATTGGTTAGCTCATCCTCTCATCTCATCGTCGCGTCGTTTCAATAAATTTATATCTACATCACTTCACACTTCTTTTGAGAATAGGGATGACGATTCAAATCATTCATTCATAAAAGAATTATTTATTTAAAACACCACATTATTTAAAACCCTTAATTATTCATCAATTTAATTGCCTGGAAAGATATATAAAGATAGCGTAAGTTTTGGGTTTGCTTTGCCTTGAATAAATGATTAAAACCCTTAATATTTTGACAATATCAAAAAGTCCCCGTATAAAGAATTGGGTGAGTTATCTAGCCTCATCGATATTTACAGTTTCCCACGAATCTGATCCAACCCCATTCCCATTGTTAACTACAGCTACATCTTTCTACTTGGACCACACAGCCAATCTGACCGTTCCGTTAATAAGATACTGACCGATATGTGGGTGAAAGGTCAGCCCTTGACTTTGTGCACGTCGATCGGACGCATGCTGGGAACTGGCTGCACTTATCGTTGCCAGGGTCTGGAGCAGGGTTAGGCTTTTCTGATGACTGTGGTAGACGTAGAGTCTTTGCTGGATGACATTGGTGGCCCGATCGTAGGAGGCAAGGTTAGGCTTAACTGGTGCCTGTGGACCAAGGCTTTGCTAGATGCTCTTGTTAGCCACCAACGAAGTCATAGATTGAGTTTAGTGAGATTCAGATGGTAGTCCAAGCTTTGCTGGATATCTGGGGCAGTCAATGAGCGTGGGTTTCGGTGGATTCTGCTTCTGCCAAAGAATAAAAATGTGGTATACTCCTCCGACCTTCCTATATGGTCTTGCTGGAGTGGTGGGTCTTGCTCGGAAGCTCCTGCGTGTCCCACACGCAGTGCTTTCCTTCAGATAGCACTATGAAGCCTAAAGCGTTCCCTGTATCAAAAATGGCATTTATGCATTTTGACACATTGATTAGCACTACAATCTTGACTATGTTTTGGCGTAGTAGTCAGATGTCTATAGATGTCGCTACAGCTGGTATTTCTGGCTAGTTTTAAGTTATGGCAACCCTGCACTCATGCGCAGTAATGACGAAGGTAATTGAGTTTGCGAATTTACAGCCGATTGTACGGCCCACCGTTAGGCCTTCAACGAGGTTGCGAATCGGTGATCCGAGTTGGGTAATTACCCCAAAGGTAATAGATTATATTTCGCTTAATCAATAAATGAAGGATTTATGGAGATTAATAAGACATCATTTACTGATGATGCCATAGCAACCATGATGGGTTCTGGGCGGTTAAAACCTAAGTGGACTCAATCCTTATTTTGATTATTATCTATCTAAATACGGATTTATACCGATAGTTCAACAACTATGAATCTTATTTTTAACCGACTTCAAAAAAAAGGAGGAGGTTCTCAATTTGACAGATTTTTTTTTTCATCTACTTCTCATCTAAGTTCTTATTTGCAACAAAGGTCTACTTAACCCAAAACCCGAAGTATACCTTCATCTCGTTAAACATAATGCCACGGGGGAAAGGTCAGTCGCGAAGCAAGTCGGGAGCGAAGATTATGGCGGGGTAATAACGTGGGGTGATTGGGTTCGCAAATTTGCAGCGTATGTGGGCTACTCGTGATACGGACCGTTATACTACTGCGATGCTGTCGAATGTCGGAGAGGAGATTCTAATGCGGTGGTAACTATAGTGAGCGATTTAAGTGGACGAAGAAACGATAGTGTTTAAGTAACATTGTGCTGTGGTGATCATGGGATCATGACACCATGCCATGTAAATTCAAATTCAAATTATATAGGCTTCAAAAAAGGCAAGATACATCGGGTTTCGGGTGTATAGATATGTGTAGGCGACGAGCTAGCCACTTGTTACAATTTTTCCCAATTTTCCATCTAACCCAGCCCAGTTTTACTTTTTGGCTGAATGTAGTTAAGGGGACTAGCTGCCCCTTTGACTATATCTACCCCTTACGGGGATTATGGGCGTGTTAATATGTATTTTTTAAAACAAATGGGCGTCAACTTATATGACACCTCCATATATACGACTTTTCCCTTATTAGTAGGTCCATTATATATATTACATTAGACATTATAACACGATCTATTCACATTTTACGAGTCCCATTTTGCAAGTCGGGTTATTAAGAGTCCGATTCACGCGGTAGTAAAACAGCCTGGTAGAGTCGTTTGTAGTAATGTGTGAGAGCATGGGTCTCTACAATAGCGCTTCTAAGTCTAAGTCCAAGGTGGACCGTGACAAGAGAGCTGGACATAATTTTTGTCATGTTTAGTTTGTCTGTGGTATTGAATAAATAACAAATAAATATCACACTACATCACATACATTGATCTGACTCCGAGGTAAGTAGCTTAAGCACTTGTGTTGCGGATATCAGAATCAACAGTGGTATTACAAATATATACTAAAATATTCAATATTAACACCCAGACACAGAACAAACACAAGTATTTATCATACGAATGTTTGTCCTGGGTGGGAATCGAACCCACAACTCTCGGCGCATGGGGCAGGGTCACTACCGAATGAGCCATCAAGCCAATCAGTTGAATAAAATACAATTTTCTTATAAATGCCTTCTATTGTTTTCCTAGAGTTTGTACGTTCTTTATATCATCACCCCCCCGCAATCCCAGAAGAGGTAGCAGTCAGGGTCGAAGGAGCAGCAAGTCTAATTTTCCTGCTCAAGGCTACGCAGGTTCCATAGCAGTCGCTTCAATATAACCGGCCCACTATATTCATAAACAAGAACGTTTGCGGAACGTACAAGACACGTAAATAACGCTAAGATGGCAAAGGTTACTTATATTACTAAATGTAAAAAATAACTCTAGTTACATACATACATAACATCACGCCCATAATCCCCGAAGGGGTAGACAGAGTCAACAGGGCAGGAGGTCCTTTTAACCACATTCAGACAAAAATAAAACTGGGCTGGGTTACATGAAAAATTGTGCAAAAATAGTGACAAGTGGCTAGCTTGTCGCCTACACAATCACATACCCAAAACCCCATATACCATTAGTCGCCTTTTACGACATGCTCAGCAAAAAACACAGTTGGCACATTTTTTTTAAGTCCTAGACCAACATGGGACAATTAGTTATTCCAGTCTAATAGAAAATCGTGCAGTTAATATCGAAAGCCTTTTTCTACGAACCAGAGACGATGTGCTATGTTTATATTCGCCCGGATATTATTAAGATTGTAAACCGATACGTCGAAGTTGTTAAAACGCAACAAAACCGATATTGAATGTTTTTGCACTCGATTCAGATCTACAGCTGTATTTTACGATGTCTATTTAGCTAATCACATAAATTATATTTTAGTAGGTAAAGATACATTTATTGGTATTGTGTTTTGGAACGTTTGAAGTTAATTAGTCATTCAATAATTTAATTTTAACTGAACAGTTTCTACCTGTCTTACTATGAGCAACTTTATATCATCATACCAGCTTTTGTGCGCGGCTTCCCTTGCGTTATCTTACTAATATTATAAACAGGAAAGTTTGTATGGATGGATGTTTGTTACTCTTTCACGCAAAAAGTACTGTATGGAATTTGATGAAACTTTACAATAGTACAGCTTATACATTAGAATAACACACAAGTCATGTTTCATGGATGTACCACGCAAGCAAAGCCGCGGGCAGAAGCTAGTATATCATATAAATGGCCTCGCCTGAAATTAAAAATTTTGATTTTCTTCTTACGTGAGAAGTAACAAACATCCATACATCAGACCATCCATACAAACTTTTGCATTTATAATATTAGAAAGATTCAAAGTCAACATGACTATAGGTTTGAAAATCTAAAAAGTCAGCTTGAAATCAAACTAACACATTCAGACTTATCCTTCTAGCCCATTGTGCTACCACTAATCCAGAGCCAATTCAAATTATAATATGCATATAATATACTTTTATGGCAAAGTGATGGATGCATAGGAATGCCACTCAACCCCGTTTTAAATATTTACATACGCGCATTGATGTCAACTAGTTTTTCTTCGCCTTTTCGGGATATCTAGCGCGACAAATCAAATTATCTTGCGATGAATGAATACCTTGAAGTAATGAATGTATGTACTCTCTGTGCTGACCTGATTCTTGTACTAACGCATCGATGTATAACGTATTATTAACGGACGCACACTCTAGACAAACACCCATAATATGGGTCAAATTATGACCCTGGATTTCTTCTTACTATGTACTACCACGCCAGCAATGCCTGAAGGGGTAGGCTGAATCCAAGGATTTTTTACACCCGTAGCTACAACAATTACATACATACATACAGTCCTCCCGGAATCCCCGAAAATGTAGCCAGAATCCCAGAAGCAGCGAGTTCAGCCAAAATATAATATTGGTTCTTCCCTAGCATGTCGTAAAAGGCGACTAATGGTATATCGGGTTTTGGGTGTGTGATTGTGTAGGCGACAGGTTAGCCGCTTGTCACTGCTTCACAATTGTCCGTCTATCCCAGCCCGGCTTTTATTTTTGGCTGAATGTGATTGAAGCGGATTATGGGCGTGATGTTATGTGTGTATGTATAACATTGAGTTCGGTCAAATGGGAATGTGCGAAAAAGCAAGTACAAGTACTCATGTGTCTCTTTAAGCCTGCGTGCGCATATTATATTGAATGACGTTAGCTAATGGTTTCAGCCCATCAAAGTTTGGCGTGTATGTATGTTGCCATTTATATAGATCAAACACATATACAATCCATCGTATAAAATCTAGTGTGTTCTCTTATTTCATTAGGATGTAAGTTGTATAATTTATTTAATTTATATTATTTTATATTACCTATTATGATTATAAAATAAATGCACTGATAAATCTCATTCTTAATATTCAGATCAACATTTTAATTAATCAAATAATAAAAAGCTACACATAAATTATGTCCAATTACTCTATCTACATCACCAAATTGTACGAATCACTGCTCTCCGATCAAAATTAATCGCAATCGCCATACTCGCAAGGCCAATCGCGACTAATCGCAAGGTTTAGTCGCTCGTGCGTGCATCTAGCTTCAAAGGCATGCGTGATGCAGTAATTAAGCTCTAAGTGATTGGTTCCGTTGCACGTTATTAATAAAATGCACATGTTTTTTTAAATACAATCAAGTCATCTTAATTAACTATTTTTATTAGTCATAAAGGCATATAGGTACATCTATTATATTCGCAGGATATCCAGTCTGTCATGGAAACGTACTAATTAGGTGACCTGCGGGTTGCAATGATTTTTTGACATAAAACATAACTTATTTTGATAGGCAGAGTTATTATCGCGTTTATAATAATAGGCTAGCTTACTTAAACATTTTAAAGTCCATTATTGAGATTACAAAAAAAATATTGCTAATGTATTTTACCTACGTACGCCTTTTGTTCAGCAAACCAAAAATTATGAAGATACAGCGCGTTAAAGTACCGCGTGACGTCACTAGGTCCGTAAAAAAATTTTACCGTCCGAGTGACGTAAGGCGCCCCATTTCAGATCTTTGAAGCGCTGTATCTTTGTCAATTTTCGAGTATTTAGTTTTAGCATAAAATATGTATTCATTATTTTTTTTTTTTTTTTTTTTTTTTACTTACGAACTATAAAATTGTGTTGAGTTAACTAGTCTATTAGTAAAGACCCATTCCTATACATATCCGTTAACTAGTAGGCATAGGCATGCTCGTACTCAGATACCTATCTAAAAAATATTTTTTTAACTAGGGAATTTGTGTGTTTTTGCTGAATAAGCTGAATATTTTTTATATTAGATATTTACACTTTTTTTATATTGTTACAGATTGCTCCGTAGAGAAAAGAACATCCTGGTCTAGTGTGTTTATAAGGTACATAATATATTTCTAATTAATTTAAAAAAATAAGGTAAGCGTCTTTTTGACGTGGGATATTTTAATCGTTCTGGAGATTGCGGTGATATTTTGCTGGCTGACGAACAGACAGATAGACAGACTGACAGACAGATAGCTGAGGTTTACCAATAGGTCCTAGAAGTATATTACGGAACCCTAATTTGGAGGAAGATTATACTGTTCCACTCTATTCTATAACGCAGCTTCTTTGATTACCGTCGATGGCAGATAATTTATCCAAATCATGTGGCATTTGCTATGGCAATCGCTATCATTGGATCAATCGGACGATCGGAGTTAGTACATCTTAACTAGGGTTGCCAACTGTTTTGTGCAAATAAATTATATTGGTAAGAAAAAAAGTACATTCGGTCTAAATAAAGTAGTATTTATTTTACTTTTTCGTTTTGCTTAAAACTTTACATTACTTTCAGCAACTTTTAACAAGTAATTATCACTGCTAATCAACCCCAGTAACTGTCGTTGAATTTTCCACAAATATTATTCAATCAAAACCAACATATTTTTTTTGTATATTAGGTATACTTACAATGTGTCTCAGAGAAATTAAATCGTGCAAAATAAAGTTTTTTTTTAAGAACTTTATTTTTCTTTTATAGTATAGAGAACAAATTGCCCTAAATAACGTAAAATCTATGATAATAAAGAGATAAGGTTTGATTTATATTTGGTTGTTTGTATTGAATAAGCTAATTTGAATAAGTAAAATTCCTGCACCAATGGAAAGCTACTTTATCAGCGAGTAATATAGGCTAAAGGTCCCATGTTGGTCTAGGACTTAAAAAGAATATGCCAACTGTGTTTCTTCCCTAGCATGTCGTAAAAGGCAACTAATGATATATGTATCGGGTTTTGGGTGTGATTGTGTAGACGACAAGCTAGCCACTTGTTACTACATTTTCACAATTTTCCATCCAACCCAGCCGAGTTTAATTTTTGGCTGTATGTGATTAAACGGGCCTGCTGCCCCTTTGACTCTGCCTACCTAATATAGGCAATATTTTATCCCCGTATTCTCACAGAAACGGGAACTACGGGGGTGAAACCGCGAGGCGCTGCTCGTACTTTATAATAAAGTGACAATTTTGATTAATCGGGTATTTCAATATCGAAATTACTCAGTAACAGCCCGGAGTCAGGAAGTTGGCGGTTTAATCACCCCCGTGCCTCGGAAAGCACGTTAAGCTGTTGTCCTGCGCCTGACCTCTCTCCGGTCATGTCGAATTGACGTCTCACCGGACTATGAGGGTGAAGAAACAGAGAGTGCACTTGTGTTAGCGCACACACTTATGCACTATAATATCTCCTGCGCAGTTGGCTAATCGTCGTTGAGGTTGGCCGCCGTGACCGATATCGGTTAGGAGGACATTTTATAATAAAGTGCGGGTGGCAACCCTACTCCCGTCTTACCTTGAGTCGAAGGTTCGATTAGTTGCAACATTTAATTACAGTAAAATATAATAATTATACCACATTATGATTATCACGTCGTCACTTCAATAGAAATTTGGCAAGAGGTGTTGTTGGTTTGTCGTAATTAAGTAATTATATGTGGTCACGTAATTATCGAGATTCGATGATGTTGCACGATTTTACATTCATCTGCTTTTGATATACTCCTATTTACACAGGCATTGTGACTATTGTATTGCGCAAAGTATACAAGGTATCTCATCATCTTCCTAGCGTTAGATATGTCTCGTGCTTAGACGGGATCCGCTTAGACCATGATCCAGGATTTAGCGAGTCTGGTAATAACATTTAAGCGACTGCCGATCTGAACTTCGTTACCCTAAGATAGGGGAACCAGACAATTTTCGGGTCATGGTTACAAATCCAAAGTTGTTTGAATTTGCAGGTTTCATCACGATGTTTTCCCTCACCGCCGAGCAAGTGGTATAAATACGTACATAGATTTTGAAAAATCCATTGGTACGTGCCCGGGTTTGCCCGGGAGTGCGGGTTCAAACCCGGGCATGTACCTCTGGATTTTTCAAATTTATGTTCGTATTTATACCACTACCTCGACGGTAAGGGAAAACATACGAAGGTCAGATCGGCAGTCGCTTCAATGTAATTACCAGACTCGCTACATCCTAGATCATGGTCTAAGCGGATCCCGTCTGGGCACGGGACATAACGCTAGGAAGATGATCTGTTGTATAACAGTCTCCTAACTGTGTAGTCAAAGGACTTCATCCGATATTACGTACATTTAATAACAAAAATATCTAAACAATTTACCTCTCTTTCTAAAGGCTTAAGAAGATATATCTATAATATCAGCCTTAATTTATAGGGCCATAAGAACCAGTTCAACTATGTTTGTCACTGATCTGACCATGTATCATATTCAAATGCATCCAACACACCCTTTGCAATATCCATTGCCTCTTTACATCTAAACATAGCTACCAGTACCGTTCAAAGTAGTTAATGTACAGCATTGCCTCCGATACACGATATACATCGACCCTTTATATTTGGACACGATGCCTACTACCATTCGGAGTAGTTAATGTACATTGCCTGATGTTATACTGAACATGCGCACGCGCTGATAGCGCCAACGAATACGTAACACAACCTCTGCTATATACATTGCCCTTTTACATCTTGACACAGCGGCCGCTACCATTCGAAGCAGTTAATGTACAGTATTACCAGCGATATACAATATACACCGCCCTATTTATATTTGGACACGGTGCCCACTACCATTCAAAGTAGTTAATGTATATTGCCCGATGTTACACCGAACATGCGCATATGCGTACGCGCAGGTAGCGACAACGAATGCGCGGCCACGCTGTTAAGGTGAGACCGTTAAGTGTCGCCTCAATTAACGCTAAATTAGTCCTTCGTCTCAATCAATTCCGAGAAGTGGGGGTTGGCAAGTGTTAAGCTTAAAGCGGGGAGTGTATAGGAATGATATTATGCGTATGAATCGTTATTTTTTTGAACGGTGGTAGCTCAATGGTAAGGACACGCGCCTTTTAACCGAGGAGTGCGGGTTCCAAACCGTCACGTACCTCTAGATTTTTCAAATCTATTTACATATTTATACCACTAGCGCGACGGTGAAGGAAAATATCGTGATAAAACCTGCAAATTCAAACAACTTTGGATTTGTAACCATGATCCAAAAATGGTCTGGTTCCCCTATCTTAGGGTTATGAAGGTCAGACCGGCAGTCGCTTCAATGCAATTACTAGACTCGCTAAATCCTGGATCATGGTCTAAGCCGACTCAGTCTAAACACGAGACATACCTAACGCTAGAAAGATGATAAATTGATATTTTTTTATACATATAAAATTCCCTAGTTAGTTGAGGTTCGATTGGACAATGGTCCTGATTTTAGAGAATGTGGTTATATATTGGGGCCATGTTATATTCGTAAGCCTTCGTCAGACATATGAGATCCTCGATGGCGCATTCGGTAGTGACTCTGCCCTATGCGCCAAGAGTTGTGGGATCGATCCCCATCCAGGACAAACAATCGTGTGATGAATATTGTATGTGTTCTGTGTCTGGGTGTTAATATTGAATATTTAAGCATATATTTGTAATACCACTGTTGATTCTGATATTCGTAACACAAGTGCTTAGCTACTTACCTCGGAGTCAGATCAATGTATGTGATGTAGTCGGATATTTATTTATTTATTATAGTACACATCCGTAGTGGTTCAAATGTGCACGTTTGCTTCCTGTATTTATCCTTCAAGCATAAGCATTTGTACAAATACGTCCTTTCTGTTGGGCTACACAGAAAATAAATTATCACGTCGCAATCCCATTTAAAAGAAGATTTTTGGACAACGATATTTGAGGTTGAAATCTTAAAACGTAAACTTAGTTTCAGTTCTCTCTGCCTACCCCGCTAGGGAAGTGGCGTGAAGTTCAGTTAGTTAGTTAGTTTACGATATACGCCAGAAAGCCAGTCACATTTAAAATAACACTAAAATTTAACACAACTAAAAAAAAACAACTGAACTAACTTCACGCCATTACTACTACGCTTTTAACTTGGGCCACTCCGCCAGGCTTAATGCAGGAAGAAATTACCTCTTAAGGGACTCGTTGAGCACCAGATAAATCCGATTCGCATGTCCGCCGCGTCGGACACCGACTCGCCACCAGATACGTGCTCTACACAGGACACTGATTCATGGGACCGGCCCTCGCTACCGGGCGACGCAACTTGAGACCGACTTGTAAATAACTTGAGACTGTTATAGGCTTTAGCGAGTGACGTTTTATTGGGACACATTTGTTCCGATTGGGGATCTTAATACTGGTGTGGTTGTGTCTTGTTCCTCGGTGTTGAAGATTTTTTAGCTAAAAAAGGTGGATAAAAAAACAACCCTTTTTTTTAGCTAAAAAGATGTATTTTTAGTTAAATGAGAGACCATCCGTGGATAAAAAATCCTGAGGGGTCAGTAAAAACACTTTCAGTGAATGGTCTCTTATTTAACTAAAAATACATCTTTTTAGCTAAAAAAGGTGGATAAAAAAAACAAGCATTTTTTTTTTTAACTAACTTCACGCAGAGCGGTGGTAGCTCAATGGTTAGGACACGTGCCTCTTAAGCGAGGAGTGCGGGTTCAAACCCGGGCACACCTCTGAATTTTCAAATCTATGTACGTATTTTTACCACTAGCTCGACGGTGAGGGAAAACATCGTGATGAAACCTGAAAATTCAAACCACTTTGGATTTGTGATCCAACAAATGTCTGGTTCCCCTATCTTAGGGTTACGAAGGTCAGATCGGCAGTCGCTTCAATGTAATAACCAGACTCGCTCAATCCTGGATCATGGTCTAAGCAGAACCCGCTAGGGACACGTGACATGACGCTAGGAAAATAATAATAATTTAACTAACTTCACGCCATTTTCCTAGCAGGATACAGAACCAAGCGCCTTATGAGTTACGACACAGCCGTTGTACATCTCGCTTGCTTCTTTGACACACAACACATAAATCAATGATAAGTGCAAAACTCGAGGACATTTTCCTTAAAAAAATGCATAAACATGATTGTCCCAAATTCTGTATTTGTTTAAATCGTGCTCTCTAACTATAACTGTGATAGTATTTGATAACTGCACGTCAACATGATTCCCATCACGAAATAAAAGCCGTAACTAATGGGACAGAGCCAACTATGACTCGTAACGGCTCGTTGAAGTATCTTAATATTCATAAAAAGCGATCGAGCGAAGTCTATTAATGGAAACTGAATTTCGGCTTCCGTACTTTCGGCTTAAAATGTGAACGAGCGAATGTGTCCCTGTCCTATCACATCATCTTTTTAGTGTTAAGTCTCGTTCTTATTTGAAGTCCACTAGTACCACAGACAGAGTCAAAGGGAGTTAATCTAAAAAAGAAACTGGGCTGGATTGAAATAATGATTGTGAAAAAGTAATGACATGTGACCAGCTCGTCGCTTGCACAATAATGCTAGAATAATGATCCTAGATTATGCGTATTTGGTTATTATCTTGAAGAGACTGCTTACTGACTGTTGTAATCTTTAGATAAGTGACCCAAACAAAATCGGAACATGGTGCCATAGTGATTTAAATGTGCAAGATTCTTCCCAACATGTTCCCTTACCGCGAAGCAAATAGTAACTATAGAATACGTACTTAGATTTCTAAGTAGCAGATTTATATGCCCGGATCTGAACCAAAAGCTCTTGCTTGAAAGGAAGAAAGAAAGAAAGAAAGAAAGAAAGAAAGAGAGAAAGAAGAAAGAAAGAAAAAACATTTATTGGACGCACAATTGTTAATACATACACAGGAAAACGAAATTTGACACAGGGCAGAATAGTACAAAAAAAGGAAAATCAGTAAAAAAAAAAAGAAAGCAGATTGGCGCCAATTGGGTCCCTGCCTCAGCATTATGCTGCTATGCGGCGTCAAGCTAACTCTTGTGCACCTCCTTGTAGACTCCGAGGTAAGTAGCTTAAGCACTTGTGTTACGAATATCAGAATCAACTGTGGTATTACAAATATATACTTCAATATTGGATTTTAAGACCCAGGCACAGAACAAACACAAGTATTCATCATACGAATGTTTGTCCTGGGTGGGGATCGAACCCACAACTCTTGGCGCATGGGGCAGGGTCACTACCGAATGCGCCATCGAGCCAGTCTTAAAATAAGGAACCATTGAAAAATTTGTAAGAAAGTCCGCACGTCTTAACACAAGCGCTACCCCGGGTTCCCGCGTTATTTTGTTTTATAAACCATAAAACAAATACGATGTTTAATAAACGTGTGTAGCTGTACCGACGCACACTTTAGACCCCCGAACAAGTTGCTGACGCCACAGCGCGGAGGGCGACAGTGAAGTGACAAATCTATACATACAAATTTGGTTACAGTGCATACATACATACATACATAGCATCACGCCCATAATCTCAGAAGGGGTAGGCAGAGTCAAAGGGACAGCATGCCCCATTATCAACATTCAGCCAAAAACAAAACTGGGCTGGGTTAAATGGAACATTGTGAAAAAGTTGTGACAAGTGGCTAGCTTGTCGCCTACACAATCACACACCCATTAGTTACAGTAGTTTAGTAATATCGATACGGAATAGTACTACTGGGACTGAACGCGATTAAAAAGAATTATCATAACTCGTAATCGGATGGGATGCGATTTTTTTACTGCCACAATCTGATGGGTCCCTAAGCTAACTTCCTAAAAAAAAATATATCCGTCTGGTCTGGGCCGCCCTGTATAGTGCAGCTGTATACCTACATGATACACCCCCTCAATTGCCTGAGGGAAAGAGCCCAACGAGCAGCCGTTTGCTGCTCGTTGGGCTCTTTTTGGATTAAAGCACATTTAGCTAAAAATAAAATGAGACTTTTTCATAATTTTCCATCTAACCCAGCCCATTGTCACGTGTTGGTCTGGGACTCAAGAATGTGCCAACTGCGTTTCTTGCCTAGCATATCGTAAAAGGCGACTAATGCTATATCGGGTTTTGGGTATGTGATTGTGTAGGCGACGCAAGCAAGAGATAAGATAAAGTAGTGACAAGCTAGCAACTTGTCACTACTTTATCTTATCTCTTGCTGTAGTCACCACACTGCCGTCACTCCGATGTGCTAACGGGAGGACCAGTCGGAGTTCCTTCCTCCGGCGCCTCGTAATGACTGCCCCATTACGCCTTCCTCGCACATGGTGTAGCTCGAAAAGTTTCCGACTCTTATTGAATCATTGATTAATTATTGTAAAGTCGACAGTACCAATGCAATATAATTGTAAATTAAACATAATTGACAAGCCCAATGGTCGAGTGGTCAGAGGCCCTGGCTACGAAATCAAAGGTCGCAGGTTTGAATACCGCTAGGCGCAAATTTTTCGTGTGATGAACATGGACATTTGTACTCAAGTCATGGATGTTTATAAACTTATTTAATTATGTCTATCCGTTTACCTAGTATCCATAGCACAAGCTTATAAGCTTAGTTTGGAACTAGGGAATTGGTGTGTCAGTCTGGAGAATTTATTTTATATTTCCTATGTGAAAGAATAACAATCTTAATCTTAAAAATGTCATCATCTTCCTAGCGTCATGTCCCGAGCTTAGACAGGGTCCGCTTAGACCATGATCCAGGGTTTAGCGAGTCTGGTAACTACATTGAAGCGAATGCCAATCTGACCTTCGTAACCCTAAGATAGGGGAACCAGACAATTTTTGGATCATGGTTACAAATTCAAAGTTGTTTGAATTTGCAGGTTTCATCACGATGTTTTCCCTCACCGTCGAGCTAGTGGTATATAGTAAACAAAGATTTTTTTTAAATCTAGAGGTACATACCTGTGTTTGAACCCGCACTCCTCGGTTAAGAGGCACCTGTCCTTATCATTGAGCTACCACCGCTCCTTAACCTTAAAAATTTAATAAATTCAAAAGTAACTGTGTCTGCCTGTCTGGTACCTTGTCGGTTTGTACACGCAAAAACGAACACTTGAAACCTGCACCCTAGATATTTGTTGGAGGTACATACATACATACATAATATCACGCCCATAATCCCCGAAGGGGTAGGCAGAGTCAAAGGGACAGCAGGAGGTGTTGGAAAAATTAAGCCGCCACGCGGGCGGAGCTGCGAGCAAAAGCCAGTGCTTTAATAAATAAGCCGTATTCGTACAAACAAAACTATAGGCAAGACTCATGGGAACAAGTAAAATCAAAATGAAGGTTGAAATTTCCTCTTCCTGTAGGTAACCGTAATTTATGGGTAAAAACAGACTTATGCCAGTTCCCCATTCTACTAAGCGCATAACTCAATTAGCGAAGAATGGCGTGTCTAATTGTCAAAGGTGGCCCAGTTTTTGGGGTTTCCATGGCAAACTGAATTTTTTAGGGTTCCTTAACATCATTCAGCCAAAAATGTTGTATGTCATTTTTCGAGTACTATAAATCAAAATATACGTATTCAATATTTTTTGATAATCTAACTTACGGATAATAAAAATTTTTTTTTTGAGTAAAATACCCCATTGCGAAAAAGTATTTGACAAATGGCTAGCTCGTCGACTACTAATATGTAATAATACAAGCTTGTTCCCACAGTTTCATAGAGTGAATATAAATGTTACCACCGCGAGTTGTTATGCTGTCAACCATATAAACGATGTTATTTACCTATCGCTTTTGAACGGTACTTCTCCTGGATGAAAGAGGTAAACTCCTTTGCCTGTGTAACAACATGCAGGCAATTTTTCATGATGACTTATTAAGTACCTACTAAAGACATGTCAGTCAAATCAACTGACTTTCGAAATTATAATATTGGCAACCATTTTAGCGTTGAGAATTTGTTTTATTTGCGTTAAATGTGTTTATCGCTTTTTTCATTTACAATATCTACTGGAATAAGTTAAGAATTACAAAAAAACGTATTTGATAACCTAAAATTCAGTAGAATTGAGAACCTGACATGTACATCAGAACAATATATAATATTACAGTATACTACTGTAAATGCTTAATGTATGTGTTGTTAGTGAGACTTAATAAATAAATAAAAATAAAATAAAATAAACCTCCTCCTTTTTTTGAAGTCGGTTAAAAATATTTTAACTCTATGACTAGCTCTTCCGGCGAACTTCGTACCGGCCCTTTCTAGACCCCGAAATAAAAATTGCGAGCAAAGGAGGTTGAAAAATACTTCAAGACATATTTTCCTATCCTCCATAGACTATACCTACCAAATACACAAAAAAAATTAAGAGTTTCCGAGGAGTCCGATCACAAACACTGAGACAAGAGATTTATATATAAGTAACTAACTAACTAAACTTTACGCCACTTCCCTAGCGGGGTAGGCAGAGAGAACCGAATATATAATTTATATATAAGTATTAGAAATAAAATGTAACGTTAAATATTGTACAGTAGTAAGGAACCATCCACGTCTCGATACGGCTCGCACTTGGCCAGTATTTCGGGAAACATAACTGTTCGAAGCATTTGCATGACAATGTAACTTAACTGGCTCTCGACATATCAGTGACACAATCGATGGTGTCAAAAGATTTTTTAGTTCAACCTGTTGTTTTTGGAAATTGTTTTTCTTCACGAACTGAGCATTGGTAGCTTAGTGGTAAGGACGCCTCACAAACGAGTAGTATTGGTTCCAATCACAAATTAAAAAAAAATCCTAATCTAAGCAAGTATTTGTATCGCTAGCTTGACTGTTAGGAAAATGTCGTAAGGATTGAAGCGACTACTAGCGACTAAGCGACGACATCGGACCTACACTTAAGCAGAAGAACCAGACAATATCAATCAAACACATCTATGGTTATTTAAATGAAATCTTTACATTTAATAACCATATATATGTAACCATTTTGTCTGATCAATTGCAAGAAAGGTCTGTTGCCAGTCGCTTCTATAAAACAAGATAAATTCATGCTAAAACTAACTAACTAACTAAACTTCACGCCATCTCCCCAGCGGAGTAGGCAGAGAGAACCGAACGCCATATGGCACGATCCTTACACACCTCACTCGCCTCTTCAACATTCATGATCCTTTTCATACAAGCTCTAATAACTCCTAAATTCATGCTAAATCCTGCATTATAGCCCAAATCGAGAAACAACGCTGGGAAGAAAAGGGTTAAGCTATGTAACACTTTCGCAGTCATAGTATTATGCATTTAGGTAGTTCTCAAATTGAGTATTGATAGTATCTTGCATTATTCCATACAATCATAAAATAGTTTTCATATATTTTTAGACCATAGCTAATTTTAACTTGTAAATTTAAAAATAAAACAACGTAAAATGCAGGCACGCCCCAAGTATACAGCAGAGAAAACTTTCAATCATCCATCACGAATCTTCTTAACCCAGTCCACTTAATCACCGTGTAATAAGGTTCATTTTTGAACGGTAACTTTTAATGGTTTCTATGGAAAAATCTTGGTTGAATGAACAATCCAGACTCGCTCTGTTAGGCGCTGGCGACATAGTAAAATCGACTATAATAGTTGACTTATGAGAATATTCTAAATGCAAATCTCGATGACTAATTGGAAACGTCTATAGAAATACTCGTACCCGTGAGAAATTGCCATTTATTATTATTGTTTCAAACAAGATATATTCTTCATGTTTCTTAAGTCCTCCACAAACTGTGGACCCATTTTGGCTTAAATAATGATGATGATGACGTTTGAATGCCAGAACATTTCGGTGGCATCAAAAAGGTTTAATAAAATACGCGGTTTATATTATGATTGTTATTTAGACGACTGATATGAAAAACACGAGTTTTTTTAGTCTCTGATTTCATAAAATCTAGCAGCGGAAGATTTATTCGTACATTCTAATCTTTAGACCGAAGTTGGACTATTATTCCCACTTGTACTATGGCCCCGGTCTCGCCTCTCTACTTAATGAAGCATACACTGATTCATAAAGTGAGATAATACATTCTCTAGAAATCTATGGAAAGAGTACAATCGGCGTATTTCGACCGCGAAATCGTGGGTTTAACATTCATAGACAATGAGTATAGCCGGTACAGTCAACCTAAAATTTTCTAGAATTTTTATAGATTTTGAGAACTAAAATGAATTATCTGTCATAAGTAACCAATTATATCAGATAGATTTAACTTGAAATATTCTACATACATATTATCACATTCTCCTAAGGGGTAGGCAGATCCCAAGAAGCTGCAAGCCTCCTTAACCCCTTTAAGCCGAAATTAAAAAAAAAATTGTTAGATAAAACATTTTGAAAAGTATTTACAAGCCCAACATACAATACACCATTAGTTACCTATTAAGATATCCTACGCGAGGAACACGGTTGAAACCTTTTTCGCATTCCCAGATTGTATGACATTTTACTAGTGAACGGAAGTCGCCATTACGAAATAACATACAATTTGATGATCCCACGATGTGATTACTTGACTAACTAAAACTTCACACCACTTCCTTCGCGGGGTAGGCAGAGAGAACCGAACGCCATATGGCGCGATCCTTACACACCTCACTCGCCTCTTCAACATTCATGATCCTGTTCATACAGGCTCTACGGTGTAATACTGTATTACCGCGAAAAGCTAATAACCTTTAATATTCTACTTCATTCATCTTCCTAGCGTTATGTCCCGTGCTTAGACGGGGTCCGCTTAGACCATGATCCAGGATGTAGCGAGTCTGGTAATTACATTTAAGCGACTGCCGATCTGATCTTCGTAACCCTAGGGGAACCAGACAACTTTTGGATCATGGTTACAAATCTACAATTATTTGAATTTGCAGGTTTCATCAGGATGTTTTCCCTCACCGTCGAGCTAGTGGTATAAATACGTACATAGATTTGAAAAATCCAGAGGTAGGTGCTCGGGTTTGAACCCGCACTCCTCGGTTAAGAGGCTCGTATCCTTACCATTGAGCTACCACCGCTCAATATTCTACTTCATTAAATAATATAAATTAATACCTATATAATTAACGGCCCCGCAGTTAATGTGCATAGTTTTCCATAATTATAGAATAGTTTTAGTGTCCAATTAGAAGCCAACGGTGTCGTCTTAATTGGATCTTATATTTCGCATTAGTAACTTTAATTTTAATTCTCAGCGGGATTAATGAGCTAATGTGTATAATGATCCAGTGAGTGTGAGAATCGTAGAAGATGTTTTTCTCCTAGAACGCAAATAACATGTCCCATATTGGTCTGGGACCCATGAAAAATGCCAAGTACCTTGCTTAGCATGTCTTTAAAGGGGACAATGGTGTATTGTGTTTTGGGTATAATCATGAAGGCGATAACATAGCCATTTGTTACTACTTTCGGTTCTCTCTGCCTACCCCGCTAGGGAAGTGGCGTAAAGTTTAGTTAGTTAGTTTTATTTCTACTTTTTTTTTTTTTTTCATCTAAGCCAATCTTATTCTAGTTTTGGTAAAATGTGTTTTAGGCTTGTTTTTCCTTGACTCAGCGAACGACAGACAGCGAATTACAGGCGCAGTGATATGTCAAAAATCTAAAATAAAAAAAAAACAAAAATTTTATTCAGTTCACACTTATCATACAGCAAATTGTGGTTGGAGTTTCCTTTTAAGCAAAAGGTTTGCTTGTGTTAGGATACTCCGCTATTATTAAAATAGTATAGTATACGTCATAAGTAATGTTTAAATTAATTCTAGTTTTAGAATAATATTTATTTTAACAAATATCAATTTTATTTTAATGTATGTACGCAAATAAGTGTAGCCAGGGCACAGATTTTGCCAATCATTACTTCAGGCCCGTTGGTCGAGTGGTCAGAAACCCAAAAGTGGCCACGAAACCAAAGGTCGTGGGTTCAATTCCAGCTAGGGGCAAATGTTTCCCGTGATGAACATGGACATTTGAACTCGCATCATGGATTTTTTTAAAAACGTATTTAAGTATATCCGTTCACCTAGTATCCATAGCACAAGCTTTATAAGCTTAGTTTGGAACTAGGGAATTGGTGTGTCAGTCTGAAGAATTTATTATTTATCACGTAAAAGATAGAGTTATAGATACTAACTTACTTAGTTTACTTAAAGTCTTCAAAATAAAAACGTTGCCTCTTAACGGTTCCATACATCTCATAATTACTTTCAAATCGTATCAATAAATTTTACTACCCAGTTGTAAATCCCGACCTGTCTCTTTACCCATTCTACCTAGAGCGACCCATAAAACGATTTAGCGGAGCAAGTAACAGGGGTCCGTACGAGTCATAATTGTAGCATAAATACGACATGTCCAAATTGGGGGGCCTTGCGCGTGCCGTGAATCAGCCGCTCCATGGGAACCCATGATGCGAACCCGTGTTGCAAAGACGGTCTTGCGCGGTAGGGCCATGACGACTGCGTTTAGATCCTACAACGTAGAAGCTGCTGAATCTAGTAGACTGGTCATAATAATATAATATCCGACGACATCACATACATTGATCTGACTCCTAGGTAAGTAGCTTAAGCACTTGTGTTACGGATATCAGAATCAACAGTAGTATTACAAATATATAATTAAATATTGGATAATAAGACACAGAACAAACACAAGTATTCATCATACGAATATTTGTCCTGGGTGGGGATCGAACCCACAACTCTTGGCACATGGGGCAGGGTCACTACCGAATGTGCCATCGAGCTTGTCAACAAAACTTGTCCCAGGCTAGTTTTATTGATACACAATATTTCTTTGCCACACATTTAATTTTAATAACCATTAATCATTTGATCTTAGTGTAGTTCCAACAAAAATTCATTTAACAAACCATTTATATTATATTATATCGCTATATAGCAAATAGAAGGGATCTCTGCCTACCCCCATGAGCAAGAGGCATGACATTATGTATGTATATATATCGTTATTAAATCACATTCTCGTTAATTTTTAATTTAAACCCTGTTTATTGAATTAAAAAAATAAAGTCGGATTGAGAACCTCCTCCTTTTTTTAAGTTAAAACCTCCTGCTATTCGTTACATAATTTAGTCAAGTTAAACATGTTAACATTATGACGAGAAAGTAAATACTTGATCCTAATATGGAAAAAACATTTCAAATTATTTTGGCGCACAACGTCAGATTTACTTTAATTCCGAGTACAACGGCAATAGTTGTGAATTACAAAATATTGTCCTACTTTGAATGCGTACCCTGGACTCTAGCCTGCTTGTTCCAATGCTAGTCTGATCTTTGCCAATTACAGTGTCCCATGTCTCAACCGCCGTTCTCCTGGCCCCCCACGGAGCTCCTTATTTGTCTAGCAGCGATCGGGTACAGTTACCCGCAATATTATCTCCGCCACAATAGGTTTAATCGTGCGACGGAGTCGTGACGTACACTCCGATAGAAAAATGTCCGGGGCGCTCGTGACCGTTGCGTTTGTGTCTGATTTTTTGCAATTGTTTGTATTGATAGGCGGATTCTGATGGGAAGCCGGATAAAGAGGATAAACCGGTTATGACTGTTGCTAGCCGTAGCGTTCACTTTGCAAACAGGAAAAGTTGTGGTCCGAAGACGTCTCCTTGAAGCACCCAAAGAAAAATTTTGTATAATATATATAACCTGCTTGATGAATGAAAAAAAATATTTCTTCCGTGAAAAAGATCCTGCCCTACAAGACACTTTACAAACAAGCTATGTCTAAAGCTTCACTGAAAACCTTTATGCCTGAGTTCACAAGAGTAGTTTTTTGTCAATAGCCTAACTAAATATAAAGATTCTGATTAGTTCAATAGTAATGACTACTATATAGTCGTTAAAAACAAAAAAATATTAAACATAACATCACGCCCATAATCCCCGAAGGGGTAGGCAGAGTCAAAGAGAAAGCAGGCCCCTTTAACCACATTCAGCCAAAAATAAAACTGGGCTGATCTAGATGGAAAATTGTAAAAAAGTTGTGACAAGTGGCTAGCTCGTCGCCTACACAATCACATACCCAAAACCCCATATACCTTTAGTCGCCTTTTACGACATGCTAAGCAAGAAACACAGTTGGCAAATTCTTTTAAGCCCCAGACCAACATGGGACATATATAGTCGTTTAATAGTACAATAATGCATTTCTCTTTCTTTCTATAAATACCAATTTCGTAGTATTTATTGTCATTTACCATACGGCCGAGTATACCAGTAATAGTAATACATAATATATTGTATTATAAAATACACATCAACATTCACTTTCTCTATCTAACTCGTATTTGCAAGTATTATTCAACAAAACGCAAGCTTTCGAAGTCAGCAAATCATTGTTTGCTTAATGCAATTACTGTGACATGAAGTGCCGGGTGTATGAACAGGAGAAGATATCGTGTTTGCTAAGCCATCGAGACTTGAAACGGATAGAAAATGAACGAGGTGACTGGTGATTTTAGACTTAGTTAGAAATTTATTTTACTTGTATCTAGTTAGTCAGATCAGATATATTTGAACGCAATAAATAAAGGTATATAATAAATAAATACATTTTCAAGTGACAATAGCTTATCTATCTAAATTCTAAAGACTGGCTCGATGGCGCATTCGGTAGTGACCCTGCCCCATGCGCCAAGAGTTGTGGGCTCGATTCCCAACCAAGACAAACGTTCGTATGATGAATAGTTGTGTTTGTTCTGTGTCTGGGTGTTAATATCCAATATTTAAGTATAGATTTGTAATACCACTGTTGATTCTGATATCCGTAACACAAGTGTTTAAACTACTTACCTACCAGATCGATGTATGTGATGTAGTCGAATATTATTTATTTATTATTATTAATATTTATCTAATAACTAGATAAAAGTAAGATACATGCGACAGTATGACATGCGATAGTGCGTCAGTAGCCTAAAGAAAAGAAAGTCACTGTTGTAGGTTACATTCGGAATTTAACGAACAACATCTACGTTGAAGTGTCTTTCTTTCCTTCAAGCTACTGTTGCACAAACTTACATAAATGTATATTTTACAGGATACTAAACACATAATCGCTCTATAGAAAACCTAAAACCACTTCCAAAACATTATTTTCACGGCTTGTGATCCAATAACTGGTAAAACTGCTGTTTTAACTCAGGTCTCGCAAATTCTTGTACAAACGATTTGAAGAACTATTTCTTATCATAATGATGTATGCAAAAGGCAGAAATTTAACTTCGATTACACGTAGGTACTAACCAATCTACTATTGGATTCTTCGGAAGTTTATATAAAAGACTGAGCTATAACTATAACATACTTAAAAACATCTTAATGTATAACAAAATAAACATAACTGTACAAAACCGGTACTCTTATAATGCGTAATACACAAAAACAAAGCAGAAACAAAATGCATTATACAGCCAAAGAAAACATTAAAAAGGTCTTTATACACAGTTTCGGTGGCCAAATTAAAAAGGCAATTGGTTCGGCCAATATCAGCTGGGGGTATACCGTTACGTCATAAGTGTTGTATTTTTGTGCTAAAAACTAAGGAGTTAATACGCGGTACGTGTAAGGCGGCGGACACAGGCTTTATAACTACGAATACTTTTATGACTAATCTTTATTAAATGATCGATGGGCTAGGTGACCAAAAAATTCTGTTTAGTCCGTCAGTTAGATAATAAAAAATAAAAAATTACTCGTATTTTTTATTTATTTGTTAAATAAACATTGACGAAGATACAATGCATTTAAGGAGCACGTGACGTCACGCTTTCGTAAAATTTTTACTAAATAGTTACGTCGCAAGCCCACACTCCAAAATTTTGATGCTCTTTAACTTTGTAATTTTTTGTTAATTTGATAAAGCGGAAAATATGTGTAGTATTTTTGTATAATCTAACAGACAGACGAAATAGAATTCTAGTTTACGCCAATATTTACAATCAACTTGAATAAGAGGGTTCTTTATTCTACTATATATGTAATTTCATTGCTGTTGATATTTGGGTCCGGCCGTTTTGCCCCCATTCCGGGTTGCCCCCGGCCGGTATGCCCCCACATTGAAAAATTTTAACTTTTTAGCACATTTTCTCAAAGTCGTTTTTTAGGTTTTTTCAATTTCGTAATTTTCCGAGTTGCGGCAGTGTGCACGCTGGCCGCGGCCGGCGGCGCGTAACGTAGTGTTATTCGGCGTTACGTCAACAACACCATTGTCTCTGTACGTTGACCTTAAACTTGAGCTGAGTTTGCCTGCGCCCGCGCCGGCCACAGAGCGTGGAATGGCAGTGAGATATGTTGACCAAGTTGTGACTTATTAGTAAAATATAGATATTTTTTATGTTTTTATCGATTGTCCAATTAAGGATTCATAATTAATGAAAAAAAATTTAGGGACATTTGAATAATCTGTATGGATTGCAGTAGATTTTTAAATATGTGTTGTTAAGAATTCAACTTATTTTTTTCTGCGTACTGCATATTGCACAACTACCAAGCTAACTGCATTAAATATATACGTGCAATATGATATAAATGTAATTTAATAAACCCTATACAATACATTAGGTAATTCTGCATAATTTAAAAAATTGATTATTATACAATTTGCACATTTAATATTCTATTGAAATTCAACAACCGTTTAAAACTATCAAAAAGAGATGATAAATTATAGAGATTGCCAAGGTGTGAATATAATTATATTAATTTATCTGTGGTGTGAACAAACGTGTATTTACAAAGAGACTGCTAGAAAAACAATTGGTACTTTATATATCAAAATAAAATTGGAATTCTAAACTTGAATACAAAAATAATAAAAGGTGTAAAAAGTATTAATATAAAAGTAATGAGGCCAGCGTCGGCAACAGAGATATACAAATATGACGAGTATAATCCATATACAGATCCAGTGAAATAATTACCTATACTGAATAGATTGTCCAGCGCTACATTAGTTGTCTCACGACTTCACGGCTCCGACTTCCGCACTGTGACGATGTGGTGCGGAACCGCGACCAACGTTACTCGTTACGTCACGGAGGCTAATTTTATCAAAATACCAAGGAGCGTTCAGTCCTCCGTGAATTTAACGGAACACACTATCGTTGCGAGACATATGTTCGTTTGTGTTGAACTAGCGCCATCGTAGTAGGTACAAATACCTATCTGTGAATACAGTCTGATGGATTGTGTCTCGATATTATTGAATAAATAAGAATGGGAATCGAAAGTGTGTGAATTGATATTGAGCTTTATCTGCAAAAGTTTAGAAAGTTTAGCATAGTTCTAGCATTATAAATGTGACTTTTTGTGTGTCAGGCTCTCTCGTACTCAATTACGCTTTAACGTCATGATGGATTTACCTATATTTATGTCATAAGATAACTATGGTGATCCCATAATTATTACTGGGCAATATTCTTTTTTAACGTAACTAGTTAGTGGGACCTCAGAATACTACTTCTAAAATATTTATCATGCACTACGTACAATTAATTTTACTTTTAAAGATTTTTACATTTCTAAATTAGAAAACTCGATATTAAACTTTTTTTATTATTTTTACAGATGTGACTAAGGTCCACCATGGCAGCCACCGATGGCCAAGTCGTGGTAGCGGCCTCCCGCTGGTCCGACGAGGGCCACTATCTTCGCGAGTTTGCCGCCAAGCACCGCCTACCCAACGTCGCCAAGATCATCAAGGGCCAGTACTGCGGCCTAGGCGTCCCCACCCTCCCCTCCCCCGGCCTTCAGAGTACCGCTCTCCTCGTCTCCGCCGGAAAGAGAAAGAAGATCATCGCCCAAGCCATTAAGTTGAAGGAAGGGAGACGGATGGTCAGCGTCGGGCCTCGAATCGCCATCCCAGACACATACAAAGGCTACTTCGAACTGCTAAGCGAAGAAGGCAGAGCAGTCAGGTGTATAGAATCGGTTTCGGAACTAGCTAGGAGGAAACTGGATGACGGATGCTTGGTTAGAGAGGCTGTTAGAGTTATTTGCGCTAAAACTGATCTTGACGGCAATTTGACTGCTGATGGAGCAAGGAATCTACCAGTAGGTGAAGTGATTATGCCTAGAGGTGAGGCGTATTTAGGTAAAAGTAAATATTTAAAATGCACAGACTCGAAAGGGGATACGGTGCTGTTAGGCTTAGACCAGAGAGGGAAGTTCTCAGCCATTGCCAAAGAAGAGAACATTAGTGGAGTGCACACGGCGAAGACTTTGCTGACTAAGAGATTGCCAATCACTGTGAGGCTTGTCCATGGGACGTTGCCGAGAGGCCTGAAGAGTTCCAACCACTTCGTGCCAGAGTTAAGACTGCTGTCTATGTTTGAGGAAGACCATGTCTTCGCGTTGCCATTACAGAAGGAAGGGAATGCTTTAATAGCACTGCCTTTAGCAGCGCCTCTCAAAATGCAGAGATGCAAAAATGAGGAGCAAATCAAAAACTTCATGGAGTTCTCTAGATTAGTTGAAAAATGCAATCGTTTACTTGTCGATGTGGTGGACAGGATACACGTGCTGGATGGGAAACTTGGTGACCCGAAGAGACTTTTGAACCCGCCGCTCCACGCGCCTCCTCTGATTAAGACCGGCTACTTCTTAAGGAGAAGCGCTTCTTCAGACACTGCCAATCACCATAAGCACATCACCCGCCACAGTCACATCTACAGCAGCCACCGAGACGAGAACAGCATTCCAGACGAATACGACGAAATCGACCAGATTTACGACTACGTCAGAGGATTCGCTCCTCTGCCCAAGAACATTAAAGCGTCGTACTCCAACGAACCACATCGGCACGAGTCCGCTCCGTCTTCGCCTGCGCCTACACCCATTCACATGCCTCTTATAACCGAAATCAAGCCAGAACCTCCTCCCATAGAAACGATTCCAACAAAGAAGCCCCAACTCTCTCAGAAAGCTGAAAAGAGAACTCGCAAAGCGGTAGTTCCAGCTAAAGAGACACCAGTAACGGTTTACAAAGAGAAATGCTCCATCGCACCAGCACCCAACAATCTACCGAAGCTGTACATCAAGAACAATATAAGCAACAACAAAAGCAGGATGGTGTTCCGTCAGAAAAGCAACTCTCCTACCAAGGAGACTCCTAGTCCAATAGCTAGTCCAGTTCGACCGATAACTCAAGGAGATTCGCCCATCTTCAACATAAGATACAAGAGCCTTTCGAACATCCACCAAGCCATGGAATTAGATGGTACTTTAGACTCGAGTCATTCTGGTGGAAGAACATCTGGGGATTCGGGCAACGGTCCGAAATTGCCGGAAAAAAGATCAAGGAAGCTGAGCAGACCGAAGTCTTTGACGAACCTGGTGTGGGAGCTGAAGGGGTGTCCGGTAGAATCTAACGAGAAACCAAAATGTAGGGTTAAAAATGAGGGCTACAAGAAGATGGGGGCCAAGCTGTCGTTGGGGGCGCAGAAGAGGGTGCCGACTTTGTATCTCTAATTTGATGGTAAGTTTATCATTACACACGTCTACTATGAACTAAGACGTAGTCTATTAATAATTCCTTAAACTAGAACTGATACCTGCACTTATGTATATACTTGATCTGGACCTGCACTTAAAACTCTAAAGTTACACCTGCATATTGGTAAAAAATTACGAAATCGGTTCGCGTATTTCGATCTTATTTAACAAAAAATACATTTAACGTAAACATCTCAAACTTATAGAAAACTAGCTATCAGTTACTTTTTCTTTATGTAAGTTAGCTTCGGCCCGCAGCTTCGCTAGCGTGGTAGGTACATCAATAAAACATACCCTATATAGTATTCCTGTCTATAATCCATCTGCGTCTAATGTCATCCAAAACCCTTCAGGTTTTTTATGAATTTATACATCACAAACATACAAATCATTCCTCTTTATAACATTAGTATGTAGATGGAAACATAAACAGACCTCAACTCCTGGATTTGATACCATCTACACAAACATTTGAGAAAGTAAGTGACCTTAGAAAGTAATACCTGAAAACATCTTTAATGTAGGCAAATATAAGTATTTCTCAATGTATCTAGGCGACGGCCTTTCCGAACGGATCGCGATGAGCATTTCCAACTGCGATAATGTTGTCGGCGTCGGCGCGGGCGCATCTTCTCATATTTCGCAACCGGGGAGCGTCGTGATATGCCATAGAGTAAATGTACCTGTGGACTGGGATTGCTAACCGTTTTATACCTAATATTGATGACTTTATTCGTTCATCTTTAGAGTTTTTAAAATTTATTGGCCGCTTCTGTTTGCTCGATTAAATCTTTTATGCTACGGATATTGATGCGGTTTACACTAATAGATAGATTGATTCATACGAAAGATTTATGTATGGTTTTATAAATAGTGTAGTGTAATAAATGGTTAAATGCTAAATATTTCCATGGTAATTGACAATCAGGTACGGTTTAGTAATTTTGAACAGCCCTGTTAGAAAATAATGGTTCAGATTTCGCGTAGAACCCAATAAGCGCGTTCCATCCCCGCACAGGAGCAATTTTTTTGATGAACAGGTACTAGTCAAAGAATGCGTGTGGCATCTAAACCAATATGCAAACGAAGCTGTGTCTATAGGCCGTAGTATTTATTATACATATTCTTATATGTACATATATAGTTATATAGTAGGTAACTATTGCTTGCCACAACTTCATCACACCTTAGGCCTAACTCATTGATCTGCGTCGGCGACCGCTAGGCGCTGCGGGGCGTTCGCAGGCGCCTCACACCGGCCTATCATCAGCCACAGCTGGATACAGGCCTGTTTGAGGGGTCCAGTTTAAATTTTGATTGCCATATTTATATACAGGGGAAAAGAGCGGTGGTAGCTCAATGGTAAGGACACGCTCCTCTTAACCGAGGAGTGCGGGTTCAAACCCGGGCACGTACCTCTGGATTTTTCAAGTCTATGTACGTAATTATACCACTAGCTCGACAGTGAAGGAAAACATCGTGATAAAACCTGCAAATTCAAACAACTTTGGATTTGTAACCGTGATTCAAAAATTGTCTGGTTCTCCTATTTTAGGGTTACGAAGGTCAGATCGGCAGTTGCTTCAATGTAATTACCAGACTCGCTAAATCCTGGAACATGGTCTAAGCGGACCCCGTCTGAACACGGGACATAACGCTAGGAAGATGATTTATATACAGGGGAAAGACGGCCCTAACAATGCATCAGTATACAACGTTTTGGTGCAAGGCGCTGGCCTGGATCAACTTGGCGCCTTTGAATATATTTTTTTATCACCCTTACACCTATTATTTTATTTGTTAATTATCACACTTACAAGTATATTGTTTTGTCAATAATTCACCCATTACTTAAACCGCTTTGTAGTGACATTAATCGTACACCGCACTTATATAATTACGAAGGTACATACTATAACACCTGCAAAATCTGAAGGGGTAGGCAAAGTCTAGGTAACCACTTTCAACCACTTTTAGACAAAAATAAAATTGAGCTGGGTTAGATGGAAAATTGTGAAAAGCGGCTAACTCGTCGTCCACAATAAACATTCACATTAGCTAATTCTACTCATTTGAACTCAAAAATCTTCATTGCTAATTAATGGATTCACAAAATCATTTATCACAAATAATAAGTAGCGTTTGCAAAAAACACATCTACAAGCAACGCAAAAAAAATTGCTGACTAAATATTTTTAATGGTCTTCGTTAACACATACTTAATAGACAGACTCACTTATGACTACATATAAATACAAACCCTAGATTTTCTAGATCTACCTATCGATCTAGACACCCGTACGCACCTTTGCAGGCTTTCCACAATCATTCGCCGCTCACGATGATATTTACAGGTGGATCAACGCGAAAGTGTTGACATTTAGCCAAGAATAACATTCTGAAGTACCGTAGAGTAAGAAACATACAGAAGGGATATAGATTCATCACAGTACAAGGTACCTACTTGAGACCTAATGTTTTAGGACAATAATTAGTAGCGATTGTATAGTTTCCTTAAACGCGATGGTTAACACATACACTATGATTGTGTACATAGGTGCCGCCTTCGGGGGCTGGACTGCTCTGGTTAATTTTACAATTTTAATTGTAATCATATAATGTCATCTGCCACAGTCATTGGCGGTTTGGTTTAGAATTCATTATGTACATTTTGACGCTGAAAAGAGTAACTACTGAGTTTATTGCCGGTTTCTTCTTGATAGAATCAACATTCCGAACCGGTGGTAGATTCACATTGCTTTGTAAATTTTTGGAAATTGACGATTTATACGTGTTTTTTGAGGCCTATAAATAGACATTTTATATTAGAATTTGAATAAGAGTCTAGAACAGGGCTAAGCTATTTTTTGGTATAAGTCTAGCCGTACAATTTGTCAGGATTTTTTTTTACATTAGATCAGTCAGATATAACAATATTAAAGTGCGATAAGAAAAAAAAAAAAATGGCATATTAATACAGTGTCGGTTTTTGTGTCTACATTCTTCTTCAAAAATATGTCTTTTTTGCAACTACTCCGTAATTATTTGAAAAGCTAGGAAAAACGGATAATAAACATTTATAGTTAACAGAAAAGAAAGTATGTATTCCTTTGTCTGTTACCTTTTTTATAGAATCAACAATTAAAATGGATGTTGTTTGTCATCCTAACAAGATAAGATGCTCGTATTTAAAAACTTGTCCAATATAACAAAAGGAAAGTTAAAAATAAGCTATCTGGGTTTTAGTAGTTGAAAATATTATTCTAGTTTAATATATTTTTTATACAATGATATTGGCATCATTAAAACCGTTACGTTTTATTGATATCCAATTAAATAACCGTTCCTGTTTTTTTTTTGTCTCTGGCCAAGTTTGGGCATGGAGGTTACAACCAGATGTAACTGTGTGTAGCAGCTGTCAAAGAGTTCACATATTTTTTTTTTACAAACCCGTTGTTCGAGTGGTCAGAGACCCTGGCCACGAAACCAAGGGTCGCTAGTTCGAACCCCGCTAGTGCCAAATGTTTCATGTGATGAACATGGACATTTGAACTCGAGTCATGGATGTTTGAAAACATATTTAAGTATGTGTATCCGGTCACCTAGTTATCCATAGCACAAGCTTATTAGCTTAGTTTGGAACTAGGAAATTGGTGTGGCAGTCTGGAGCTTTTAATTGATGGTGAATAGTAGATTCATGGCAATCTATCGGGGCAAAACTGTATTCGCTAAATGTTCAGATAGTATCAATTATATTACTTACTGACTTTTTGCTTTGCAATTAATTTGATGTTAATAACCATTGATTAAATTTAACATAGTTTTTACTCGACCACGGCACGCAAGAAGGATCTTGTATTTGTATTTAGGCATCAACCGCTATATTGTTTAAACTATTTACACATATTTTAAGCATAATATGCCAATCGATAGGTACGTTATTATCATAGTATGGGCAACGTAGACTACTTTTTGACCGACTTCAAAAAAGACGGAGTCACTTTTTAAATCAAGGCTACGTAAAGATTACGTAGCTAGATTTAGGTTTTCAAAATTACTTGTTATTTTAAGTAACTTAATGTATATTAATTACTTTGATATATTAATAAAAAATATAGCTAATAAATCATTATTAATTTATGAAAATAACATACTTTTAATAGCAATGATTACATTATTTATATCAAACAGGTAAAGTTAATTTTATTCTTCTGTCTTCTCTTCTCTTTCTCTAACAGTTCGTTAGTAAGGGAAAATATTATTAAGAAACCTGCACATTGACATAACAAAGAATACAGAGCCTTTTCTAGTTCCTACGAGTTAAAAAAGTCACGTAAAAGTCGCTAATGTTTTACATACATAACAACATCACGCCCATAATCCCCGAAGGAGTGGGAGCCCAAGGTAGCAAGTCTCTAACCACATGCAGACAAAATTAAAACTGAGCTGGGTTAGATGGAAAATTGTGAAAAAGTAGTGACAAGTCGCTAGCTTATCGCGTACACAATTACATACCCAAATCCCGATATTCCATTAGTCACCATTTCCAACAAGCTAGGCGAGGAATACAGTTGTCACATCCTTTTTAAGTCCCAGACCAACATGGGACATGTTGAATGAATGAAATGAATATTTTAATTCCTTAAATTAAGATTACGGCCGTACTTAACCTCGACAAGGAAGAGAATAGATAAATATACATGAACTATCTCCTTAATAAACTAAGTATCGAGTTGTCTGTCTGTCCATACTGATCTAAGCCCCCATTGTTGCATCCTTCACGCTGCGTATACCAGTGACCTTTTGCTAAATATCTTACTCGAATGTCCTAACATTATTTTGCTAACTTATTATCTTTCGATCGCGGATATCTGTATTTCTATTGCAATAAAGCCTTAGCGCTTGCAGTAGTCTCAATAATGCACATACATTGTGGACTCTATGTCTCTAGCATTAAGAGACATATATATCCACTTTGAAGCCTTATACTGAATACCTTTTCAAATGCATTATGGAGCATATGCGTCAAAGTTCATTTTCATCATCATCCTAGTTATGTCTCGTATTTAGACAGGGTCCGCTTAGACCATGATCCAGGATTTAGCGAGTCTGGTAACTACATTGAAGCGACTTCCGGTCTGACCTTCGTAACCCTAAGGGAACCAGAAAATTTTTGGATTATGGTGTCAAAGTTCATTTTAACCCCTAATTAATCTTATGCCAAAGATTGTGTGGATGTGTGGATGTTTGTTACTCTTTCACGCAAAAAGTACTTACTCAATGAATTTTAATGAAACTTTACAATAGTATAGCTTATACATTAGAATAACACAAATTAAAATAAAAAGTATCCTAAGATTTTTTGAATATCCTAAGACTTCTGACTTTAGACACGGAAATGTAACAGACACAGTCACTTTCGCATTATTAATTAGTAAAGACAGCGAAATATTAAATTCAAAGAAGTATTGAAAGTGCATTCAGTGTGCATGCGCACGCGCCGGCTCAAGGCAAGCGCCAAATGTCACGGCGCCTCGGAGCTTCCGGCAGAGGCATTCAGCAACTTAAATTACTCGCACAAGCCATCAAACATTCATTGCATTTTTTAACCCATCAAACATAAGTTCATAAGGTTGTCTCTTATCTGTGGTCTGCGTCTTTAATTATTTATGTACCGAACTATTATAGTTACATAAAAGTCAATCAATTATAAACCCGACTTATGCTTGACTAGCCGTTGCCTGCGACTTCATCTACGTTGAACTTAGTAAATACAACATCAGCTGTCTACCAAATAAAGTTTCATCAAAATCAATTTAGCCGCTTCGGAGATTAGCAACAAACATGCATCATAAAACACGCTTTGCTTTTTTTTTTGTTTTAAGTACTGTATATACTTACATAAGCATTTAGCAACATGGGCCATCACATACAGGAACTTAAATTTTATTCATTATAGATTGGCTATCAAAGTTAACTTTATGGTTTAATCAGTATAGCCAGTACTTCCTCGTTTCTCACACTGATCAACGATTAAACTCCCGATGCAATGGGAATGCATTAAATACATATTAATTAACCAGTTCGGGCCTGCACGCGACCATTACGCTAGAGGTTGCTAATGGCGCCGTAATGCAGTTTGTGGCATCGCTAATTGTTTATTATCTGCATCACAGTGCATAATTAGTTTTAGGTAATATAGTGTTCCTTATTAAAAACTAACGACTTGAACAATCGCGAGTGCAGTTGGAATTTATGGGTTAAACATTTTACTATCATGGCCAGTGTCCTAATAATTATATTAAAATTCACAAATTGATAAAGTAGTAATTAGATTATGACTTATCTTCCATTTGAAAATGTTATTCAGTATTTTATTCACAGTTATATTTTATCTTAATGTTGAACAATTATTGATATTATAATGTGGTAATTAGTTGTGACCGTCAAAGATTTATCAATGCCGTTATTACTTAATTCATTTATGCGATTCGTTGCTCGCGACTAAACTTCGTTTATGACGATTTCACTCGTTAAAAGCCCATTCATGTGGGTATTTCAGGATAGCATGTCTTTGTTTTTTTAATTTGGAAATAAGATAGGAATATCTTATGTATTTAAAATCGGTTATAGTTTTATAGTTTATCTATTGCTAAAATAATAACCCCTTTGACTTTGAAATCGAATAAAAACACATGTGACAAACACCAAACAGTGATACGAAATAGACGACATACAATACTTTATTGTATAGATCCCATTTCTAAAACGTCACACATCGTCCATAACACTACCAAACTACCTACCACTTAGGTTATACCACAATTAAAATTATAGTTAATATGTCGCACGTGCATCCATCTAGAAAATTGACTACGTTCGTGTTCCAATCTAGGGCTCACGGGCTGTAGGCGGCGTCATCCAATTTATGCCTAATTGGCCTGTAATGGTTTTAATGGATGACAGAAATAATAGCCAAGCTTAGCTGGTACCTGCCGACCCTGGATTTAGGATTTAAGTTTTTATAACAACCATTAATAATTGAAAACGGATAGATTCTGTCTAGGTCATCCATAGATCATTACTTAATGATGCATCCGTGACGCATTTTCTGTTTTCAATTTATATGAAAGGCAAAAAAGAATACGACAAGCCTAATTAGCCTAACTTTGACTGGCCCGTTGGTCGAGTGGTCAGAGACCCTGGCCACGAAAACAAAGGTCGTGGGTTTGAATCCCGCTAGGGGCTGATGTTTCGTGTGATGAACATGGACATTTGTACTCGAGTCGAGGATGTTTATAAACTTATTTAAGTATGTGGATAGACACCTAGTATCCATAGGACAAGCAGAAGCTTAGTTTGGAACTAGGGAATTGGTGTGTCAGTCTAGAGAGTGTTATTTATTATTTATTAACAGTCAGTGACCATCGTAGCCTATAGTTAACTTTAAATCAATTTATCTAAAAGGCATTCCTAACTGCTAACATCCCGAAGAGTACAAAAAGACATAGAACGTATATGGAAGTTCAATCAATGTGTATTCGTATTCCCTAATCACTGACTTTCGCCGGTACAGGTTGCATGGGATACTGTATCCAGTGAACTGAGATGCGAAGCCTGGTCACTATTTTGATTATATTATGTTATGATTTACGAGATCCCTTAAAAAGGAATGGACATCAAAATAGTTTCGTCTATTCTTCTCGTAATAGCACACAACAATTACAGCAACAAGATCCAACGTTTTAATTAAACCAAGTAGATTTAGTCGGAATATTTCCATAATCTTCTACTAGTTCATCGTGTCGCCATCACAAAAGCGACGCAAATTTACTACGACAATATTTTGCACCTTTAATCATACAAATTGGGCAGGTTCGTGTTTGCGCCCAATCTAGAGCTTAAATACCCTAAGGGCTAGCCATAGGGCGTTTAAGGGCCCGCATAGATCCCGATACCTTTAGAAATATAGAAACTCACTAACTAAACTTCACGCCACTTCCCATTGGAAATACAAACAAAGAGAAAATTATTTTAAACTTTCGCGTTGCATTATCACTAGAAATATCGTTGCACCGTCGTTGCAACACGGTCGAAACGTCAAGCTGTAAGTACTCATGTACTACATAATGCATATCGCGTTTAGTCCCGTCAGGATAATTTCTAAAGAGAAAATTAATTTTCCTAAATAAACGTTCGTTATTATATAAGTAAATTGTTTCCTAGCGACACTCACCAAACCGGCTTTTATATTCTGGAAAAAAGAAAGAAGAGACATTTATCATCAGGAAATTGATATGACCTAGCTAACGATATAACGGGTCCGTTTCCACCATAATCGTAGATTTGACCGGCTTAGTCATTATATTGGAGAGGCTGCTATTAGACCTTAGACCTTAGTATCCTATTATTCATTTTCTCAGAACTGTTCCAGAATATTTCGTTCCATAAAACCCAACTGATAAAACAACCGTCGCTCAAGGGGCCCTGTCCGCCACTCCGGCCCTGTGCGGTGTCGTCGCTTCCAATTCGCCACTAATTGGGCCACTAATGGCCCTAATGGTTGGGCGTGGGGCCCTTCCCCGTTCTAGCGTGGCACCGCGCCCGTGCCAACTACGCCGTTCATAATACAAATTCGCACGGTATGAAATATTATTTGCGCGTCCCAAGACTGCGATCGGGTGATAACTTCAATTGTTTACGTTTTTTAAGCAATTAGGTTTCGGAAATTGCTGATAAAGTTATTAAAACGTAAGCTGTGACAGGTTGGTGTTAGTCTTTTTTTTTTTTGTTGAATGGCTAACGAAAATTGATGCGAGGTTTATGCCAAATCGCGAATAATCGGATTTTCTGGATACGTACTTACTTTTATAACATCCAGAAGTACTTGCCTGGATTTGAACCAAAACCCCTCACATTTGAGGCACGAGTCGTGTTAACATTGTTGAATAAACAAATTTCTTTCTATTTATATTTATATTATTCCAGCATATAGCAGAAAATGATAATGCTGTATTTCACCCTCCCATCACAATCTAGAATCTAGATAGACCTCACCCGCATAAGGCGGATCTAGGCAGAAAAACTTGAAATCTAGTTTTTGCTACATCTGGTCTAGACCCATCCGCCCGGCGCGTCTATAAATACCCTTTGAATTATGTATTATACTTGACTCTGGTATAATGGGGCAAATCCTTTGAAGATTTATGAACGAGACAAAAACTATATATATTGGAAATGGAGATTCTAAAGATGCCTGTTCAAATATATGGGACAAATTCAAATATATAAATACTTTGGAATGAGGAATGGATGAAATAGGCAAGGTGACTAAAAAAATGTGTTTAGGCTGTCAGTTAGATTATAAAAAAATATTAAACACGTACTGACTTTCTTTTTTAACTTATTTTTCGGACGGATTGGCATCAGATTAGTGTTTGTATGGGCGATGGGCTACACTTTTTCTTATTTTTGTCACACTTTTTAATTTAAATTTAATTTCTAAATCCCAACAACGTCGTGGTATAAAATATGAATTCGTCAGAACACAAGCGAAGTCAGAGGATTAAGCTAGCAAGTTTAGTGACGCAACACCCAGCGCTCCAGGCGGGTCCCGGTCGCATTATCTCTTTGATCTCCCAATTTCTTTGATTTACGTCGGATATCGTCCGATGACCCCGTTCTAGGGCTGCCACAATCCTCCAGTAAGGAATATGCTTGTTACTGTTATAAAACACTTGCAGAGCCCCGCGGTTTCACTCGCGTATTTCCCGTTCCCATGGGAATACATGACAGGCCCGTTGGTCGTGTGGTCAGAGACCCTGGCCATGAAAAGGCACCCCTGGCCAAGGGTCGCGGGTTCGAATCCCGCTAGGGGGCAAATGTTTCGTGTGATGAACACATTTGTATTCGAGTCATGGATGTTTATAAAAGTATGTCTTCCCGTTCACCTAGTATCCATAGCACAAGCTTATAAGCTTAGTTAGGAACTAGGGAATTTGTGTGTCAGTCTGAAGAATTTATTTATTTAAAATATAACCTATGTCACTCGTTGATGAAGTATTAGTAGCTTTCCATCGGTTAAATAATTTTTCAGATCGGTCAAGTAGTTTTGGAGCCTATTCAATTTAAATAAACAATACAATCTTTCCTCTTAATAATATTAGTATAGTCTGAAGTAGGAATTCAGTCTGTTACAGAGAGTTAATTGTGCGTCAGGGGGATTTATAAATCTTCCAAAAATTCTGGACAAAACCATTGTTTTTTGCAAGCCAAAAACGTACAATCGTTAGTGCCCTACTGAATTTCACTAGGTACAATGATTGATTGAGTGATCACACAGGAAAGTTAAAACGTAATAAATTGAGTTAGTATTTTAAAATAATAATCTTTTTGTTACTAATACCCAGCTGAGCGAATGATTTATTATAAATCAAGGGCCCGCAAATGAAAAAAATGTTAGCAAATTCCTGAATTCACATACTTTTAAAATTTCGAGAACTGAACTCAGAACAGACATTTCTCACAAAAAAATGGTGCGGTTTTTTTAAAAAGAGATTTTCTCGGAACATTGCCAACCCTACGGACGGACGGACAGACACGTCGCCTTGCGCAAGAGTCGACGGGAATTTGATGGAATCGATAATAAATTTCAGATTTTTTTAAAAGAATCTCTTGAGCGCGCCGGCATTCTCGTCGTTAAGTTAACCGTTTCGTAAATATGTACCGAAAGTATGTACGTCAACCAACTTAAGTTATGGAGTATTAAGTGTTATGTATTTGCAAAATGACAGGTGACATTTCTCAAAAGTGCAGCGTAACACTACATAACCAATTTACATAATATATTAAAATGTATATCAATCCTACTAATATTATAAACTAGCTGACCCGGCGCACTTCGTAACGCCCCGTTCTGAGATTTTCATGATTTGTCGATTGACATTTAACATTGACAGATACGAATCCCACCGTTTTATATGAGAAAATACTTTTGCTTTTATTTTGTTTTATCGACAATTTTTCAATGTTTTTAATAGTTATTCTGTTATTCTGGACGAAGACAAATCCAACAAATCAAAAACAACGTAAATCGGTTCAGCCGTTCTCGACTTATAAGTGGTGTAACAAACACGACTTTGTTTTATTTATATAGATGCGACAGTTTGTATGGATGGATTTATGTGTGGATGTTTGTTACTCTTACGCAATAACTGCTGAATGGATTTTAATGAAACGTTATAATAATATAGCTCATACACCTGAATAACATATAGGCTATGTTTCATCGATGTACCACGCAAGCGAAGCTGCAGGCAGAAGCTAGTTCACTCATAAAGATTGGAGTGGACTCAAAAATAATGTACCAACTCTCTTGACAGGCCCGTTGGTCGAGTGGTCAGAGATCCTGGCCACGAAACCGAGGGTCGCGGGTTCGAATCCCGCTAGGGGCAAATGTTTCGTGTGATGAACGTGGACATTTGTACTTGAGTCATGGATGTTTATAAACATATTTAAGTATGTCTATCTGTTCACCTAGTATCCATAGCACAAGCATTAGCTTAGTTTGGAACTAGGGAATTGGTGTGCCAGTCTAAAGAATTTATTTATTTATTTATAACTCTAAGTAATACAGGATACCTACGGATGGCGTAGGTGCCAAGTTCATCAAAATACTCGTAGGTGCTAGGAATTGTCACTATTATTATTAGCTTTTTTTAACTTGACCATTTAAAAATGTGAAATTAATGTAAGTTTCTTTTGTCTCCAAATAATTAACGCGACAAAACTAATAGATCTACATAAAAAAAATACTTCACACTTCAACTAAACTCTGTAACTAACAACTGTATACACGTGTAAGTAATCAAATCAAAGTTTAAAAAAATATATATATTTCAACATTTTAACGTAAATTTTATCAACAAATCCAAGACAAATTCATCGAATTAACTTGTACGTCAGACTTCTGTAGTAAATATGTTCTAAGAAATAATTCCTTAACGGAATAGTGCAACTATGTGAATCCTCTGTTCCCAGAACTTAAAGCGCATATCAAAAATAACTCCTCTCATAAAGCATCCCTCGTGACATTATCTGTCTCTTTCTGGCACGTTGTTGTCAGATAGCACCGTCTCACCGCCTAAAAAGGAGATGAATAGGAGAATAGACCGTTACGTCGTTATAGGAGTCTGGGCACGCTGTCACACCGAAGTGTAATGTTGAGGAGTGTGTATCGAACATCCAAATACTTCTTTGCTTTGCGTAGCTGATGGTTAGCTCGATCGAATGGTTTAAGATGGCTTCGCAACTGAAGCATAATAAATAAAAATAATAATAATATACAACCCAAAAAAATGTTAATCGTTACTAAAATTTTAAATACGAAAGTAGCTCTGTCTGCACTTGTATGTCGGTTTTATACCTAAACCTCTTGACCGACTGTGATATGTAATAAAATTGAGTTGGATTGGTTATTACGATGTTGGTACGCCAAACTCTTAAGAGTTTTGATTCAAAATTCTTAAGAATTAGTAATTCAGCGAAATCTATAATTTTTAGATATCTGTACCGACTGATTTACAATAAACTAAAGAACTGAGGAACAACGACAACAGCTGAGTTTGAATTCAATTTGCAAAGTTTTATATTCTTAGAGAGTAAAGGATGGTTACGAAACGGTGTGACAGTCTTCCAATTAAATGTTCAAGCAACCTACATCGTATTTGGACATGTTTAGCTTTGATTTAATGTACGAAGCGTTGAAAAGTTTACTTGCCTCCGGGGAACTTTTATTTACATTTTATCTCGTTTAAGCAATTGCTTGGAAAAAGAAAAAAATATAAAAGATTTCTTAGTTACCTATTTGTATTCTTATACGACGATACAAATATTTATTTTATGTATATGTAAATATTTAAATCTACACCATTATTATAAAGAGAAAAGATCTGTATGTATGTAACGAATAAACTCAAAAACTACTGAACCAATTTCAATAATTATTTCACTATTAGAATACTCCATTATCCCGGATTACCATAGGCTACAGAATATTTTGAAAAAGTAAGGTTAGGTTAGAATATTTCCACAAAAAAAATAAAACCACTTCCCACCACTCAAACGTCAGGGTACTCTTACAGTCCAGAGTAGTTAAATTTTTTCAGCAAAATATTCACGAATTGACACGAATCATAATAATATGGGGTCAAATTATAATTCAAACCTATCCTCGATAATTATCCATTCACAAAATATTGCCTACTTCAAGTTTATTATTACGCTAATAGTCATTTTTCTTTTATTCCAGGTCCAGGATTCCAGAGCCAAGAAAAACCCTTAACGACACGAAAATTCGACGACAAACTACACTACTTACGAATATTTACTACATTTGAAAATTATAGCATAGATAGTGACTTAACGCATTACAATTGACAAAAGATAGATAAGGTCCATTTTTAATGCCTTTGACCATACACCTGATGTTTAAAAAAGTATAAGTATGACATCTGATGTTACTATAAGATAGATGTGACATGAAAAATATGACCGTACTGAAGATTATAGAGGAAAATGAATCCTAATGCGACAAGTTAATCAAACAGGCTTAAACTCGATTTTTTATTCGATATAAGCCGCTAACAACCCCGACTCATTACGTTTCATCCTATGTTTATGAAAGTTTACATTAAGTGAGTTTCTCGTTCAGGCTCAAAATGCAACTACATATTCGAGCCTTTGCAATTTTTTTGACAAACACGTTATGTATTATCACATTAGAACAATAGTAATTTTGACATCTTTCAGATTGTAATTCAGTTTAAGAAAATCACTTTTGACTTTCTATGGGAATTAAGTCAAAAGTTAATATTACAACAACTGATAATATTCAGTCAAGAAGTCTGTAGATGAAATTTGACTTGTAGCATATACATTTGGGTACAACCAAAAACAGTTCCACTGAATTATAAAAAGCCTGGATAATGTCTAAGCACCTAACATTGTACGAAATTACACTTCTCAATTTTATTATGACATAAATAATAATAAATCGAAGGAAATGAGTACAAAATATTCGTAAAACACGGAGAAATTTTATAGACTTCCATTATTTTTTATAACTAATGGGGGATTCTATCGAATTGCTTCTAAATATAAATAAAAAACTTCATTTTTACATGTGAATATTAATATTTCACCGATTAATTAATACCATGACTATTTAAATTTTTACGAAAATTCGTGAAAATGAATTAATAACTTGAAATGATGTAGATGGTACATATAGAATACGGGTTATATCATCAATTTGTCATTGATTTTATTGTACAATTGATAACGTTTGTAAAATATGTAAAAAAAAATTAAAATTATTACATACCAGTTTAGCATCTAATTTTATTTTTTGATAAAAAAATGCATCTGTAGAACTAAAACTCAGTAGACTTACTAAATTAGTGCCCTTTTGATGATATAACCCTGTTACGTAAATATATAAACTGCAAAATAATGTATGGACCTTAGAATACCAAACCTACCCGCATTAATATCATTGATAAAAATAAAAAAAATACTTATTTTTGATCTCTTTAATAATTATAAATTGTTATTTATGATTTTAATGCCATATTACGGTGTAATTCTTACTTGGTGTTCTTAGTTAGGATTAGCGTAAATGTAGTTAGTTAAAGGTTTCTCGATATTGGCAGTTTTAATAAAAAAAATATAAAGAAAATCGTTGAAAAATTATTTTGCTGATACTTTTGCAACCAAAAACGTGAGGTGCCTTATTAAATAAAAAAAATATTTGCGTTTTCAGAATTATAAGAACACGTATGTCAGTTGTCAGATATCAGTACATTTTTAAAAACTTTTTTATAAAAAAATTAACTGACATTCTCAATCTACAACAATAGTAAAAAAAACAGAAAATGTGAACAAATTTACGCAGTTTTAATAAATTAGATATCCACAACTGACATACGAAACCAATGTATAAATTAAAATTTATTAAAAAAAAGCTTATAAATATAAGGAGAAACAGTCACAAATAACTTTGAGGTTAGTTTTAAACTCTTTTTGATACCTATGCATTTATCGATGTTTTTTACTTACAGTCATAGCAATTTTAGTCCTTTTTATACTTACTCTATTTAATTTGAATTATCTTTAATGCGATGGATTTAAAAATACAAAAATATACATTTTATCATTATGTAATTTGTTAATGAATTACCAAAAAGTATTTGTAAACTTATTATACAATACTTACTTAAGTTGATACAAAAATAATGTTTTTTGCAATTTAAAAATACTACCAACTAATGAAAACTTTTCTACTTACATCTGATTACATAAAGTAAAATTAGGAACTATAAAAAATGAGCAAAACTGTAAAAACATTGTTGTTTTTTTTTAATATCAATAGCATTATCAACAATCTATAATAATAGTCACAAAAAAATATTTTTCTATTTTTAAAACCATCACTTACCTAGTTAAGTAATTACTTATATACGTACATACATTTATATTGCGATAAAATTCTCGGAGTCTCAAAATGTAAAAAATACTTGATATTTTTTTGAATCTTCGACCAACTTTATCGAATTTACGCGTTGTACTCTTTAGTAAAAAAATATCCAAATATCGATTCCCTGTTTAGATTAAGCTAGGTATCCTATTTTCATAATTCGTAGGGTATTTTCTATTATTGTCATTAGTTTGTAAGTTTTCATTGAATTATCAAGTCTCGATATTGTAATTCTTACGAAATAAATAAACAAAATATTTGAAATCTTTTTTTTTGTCATTTATCAATATTCCTTGGTATATAAAATTCCCTACCTACAAACACACCAAAACTCCCGCAATTCCCATACACCTACTAAGTCCAAAGAGCAACAAGATCCTAAACCACTTTGAGCAAAAAATAAAATTGAGTTCTAAATGGATAAATTTTGAAAAAGTAGTGACAAATAGCTAGTTAACTAACTAACTAAACTTCACGCCACTTCCCTAGCGGGGTATGCAGGGAGAACTGAACGCCATATGGCACAATCCTCACACACCTTACTTGCTTCTTCAACAGTCGTGATCCTTTCCATTTAGTTAAAATATAAATAGTCGTTAAACAATAATAACCCAATCCCAATACACCAGCCTTGCGTCTTTTACGAGATACTAGGCCAAGAAACACGATGCATCATAAGTCCCAGACCAACATGGATCAAGTACAAGAAGAGATTTAAATGCCTGGACATACCCCATTTCAGACAAGTACGTAGCGCTTCATAGCGTGCAAAGCCAACATTAGGTTCAGGGAAAAGTTTAACAAAACTTTTAGGGCCTGCAAGAATTCAATTGGGCTTTTCTGGTTTATTTGGAACGGGGTTTTCCATAGTTATCCTTCATGGATGCCAAAAAGATACGACGCGTGCAGTTACTCACATATAGTTGTAATAATAATAAATAAATAGCCACTTGTCACTCGTTTTTCACGGCTTTCCATCCAACCCAGCCCACTGTCCCATGTTGGTCTGGGACTTAAAAAGAATATGCCAACTGTGGTTCTTGCCTAGCATGTCGTAAAAGGCGACTAATGGTATATCGGGTTTTGGGTGTGTGATTGTGTAGGCGACTGGTTAGCCGCTCTTGTCACTGCTTTTTTACAATTTTCCAACTAACCCAGCCGGCTTTATTTTTGGCTGAGTGTAGTTGAAGGGGCATGCTGCCCCTTTGACTCTGCCTACTCGTTCGGGGATTATGGGCGTGATGTTATATATGTATGTATGTAATAATAAATTCTCTAGACTGACACACCAATCCCCCAGTTCCAAACTAAGCGTTCGCTTGTATTATGGATACTAGTTCTCTTAATATACTTTATATTTTAACTTGTGCCTAGAGATATTTTGAAAATTTCTATATAGTGTTATGTCCCGTCTCTTGCCGTAGTCCGCTTGGACAATGATCCCGTGAAAGAGTCCACTATTTGATCATATGACCAATAAATTATCAAACGATGACGTTCTAACAACAAATTTTAAAATGAAATGGCACCTTTTCGTGAAAAGCTCAACTAGGTAACCATAAAATGAGGAAATAACTAACTAACTCAACTTCACGCCACTTCCCTAGGGGGGTAGGCAGAGAGAACCGAACGCCATTTGGCAAGATCCATATGAGGAAATCTTTTCATTAATCTCAATCTCATGGATAACTCTCCTTAAATACAGTAACGTTGTATGTATTTAGTTCTTAATAATAAATGAGAGAAGGAGAGAAATAAGCATTTTGCTCGAAATAAACAAAGCCATCTTTACCGCAACTGTATATTTAAACATAAAACAGTTTTATACTTTTATGAGTCCTTTATTCCAAAAGTTTTTAATGAGTTATTTAAAAAATTACCGCAAGTCAATAAAACAACAGATGTTTACTATAAAAATAAATGCAATTGTACAGTCAGATGAATAAATTAAGATTTCATACTTTTTTTATGTTTCTTCTTTACATTGTATTCCTTTTAATGTCTTAGACCTGTAAGTTAAAAAGTTTTAGTACATGTCTCCTAAAAAGCCTTATAAGAAAACATTGATTATATTGAAAATAAAATAGTTTATCTAAAATTAAATAAAATTAAATGGTTCAAAATTTCAAACCAATACTTCGAATAAACCAAATACCTTACATGACAGATTTATTGTGGTGTGTCTAGGATACCTATGTCAGGATTGACTGGCTCGATGGCGCATTCGGTAGTGACCCTGCCCTATACGCCAAGAGTTGTGGTTTCGATCCCCACCCAGGACAATCATTCGTATGGTGAATACTTGTGTTTGTTCTGTGTCTGGGTGTTAATATCCAATATTTAAGTATTTGTAATACCACTGTTGATTCTGATATCCGTAATACAAGTGCATAAGCTACTTACCTCGGAGTCAGATCAATGTATGTGATGTCGTCTGATATTTTACCGTAAAAAACCCGGACCACCCTTTTTTCAACAGGAGCATATAGCGACATCTATGTTGGTAGCTACGTACTTCATAGTTCATGCAAAGCATGCTAATTTGTTGTCATTGAATAACCTATTAGTAATAGCGCTGTTCGCTAGATGGAAAATTTAGTAGTCCAAGTTTTTTTTTGGATTTTTTCCTGTTTCCTCTGTCAGTTTTATATTGCCTTACATTTGCGTCTATTTAAACAAAATATTTTAATCTTTGTTAAACTATTTATGTAATATAAAACCATTGTTAAATTTCTTCCAATCTATAAAATTTAATTTTTTGGTGTTATTTTTTATTTGGCTGGACATATTTTTCACTGCTTTTTATATCCGGGCTATTTTTAGGGTTCCGTAGCCGAATGGCAAAAAACGAAACCCTTATGGATTCGTCATGTCTGTCTGTCCGTCTGTCCGTCCGTATGTCATTTTGATTGATATAATACGTTATTTAAAGACTTGATGTCATATGAAATTATAGCCAATTTTGCCATAATTTGCTATGCTGCGTGAGTCTACTTAAACATAATTATAGTTGCACTACTTTGGCGTGAATGGTTGACCTTGTCTAATCGCTGCGACATGTCTTGAAAAGTGAATTACGATGATCTAAGATCTGATTTTCTCCAAATAAAAATTAACCAAAACCAATGTAAAAAGGCACCAAAAATTGCGTTGGAAAATTGTGAAAAAGCCGTGACTAGTGGCTCGTCGCGTACATGTTCACAGTACCCAATTCACCATTAGTCGCCTTTTACGAGAAGCTAGGGAGGAACAAAGTTGGTACATTTATTGATCCCCAAACCAATATGGGACAATCTTAATATTAAAACATACTTGATTCGAATAAGACCACAAATACAGCATAGTAATTTATATGTAGGTACGATTCGCAACGGTTATGCAAGCTCTTCGTGCCAAAGTTAATTGATATAACGGAACAGGCCCAACCTTGCCTGGCTAAGAATCATTACAATATCCATTTTCATAAGAATTTGCGGACCAATGACTTTATCAATTGGAAAATTATTCCCTTCTACTAGAAATTAGATGTTTTTTAACGTTGATTTAGAAATACTACTAGACTAGACGAGGCTAGACGAGGTACACAACTGTGTACCTCGTCTAGCATGTCGTCAAAGGCAACTTATGGGGTATTGGGTATTGGGATTTCCTAATTTTCCATGTTTACTAAACTCGATTTTTGGCTAAATATTCAAGTTCATTGCTCCGTGGTCTCTGACTACCCCTTTGGATATTGCAGGCGTGATTATAAATTTATCTATGACTAGCTGTCCCGGCGCACTTTGTAACGCCCTATCTATCTAGTTGGAACCCTATCGAGCGAGCCAAAGGATGCGAGTATATTTTAACATCATCATCATCGATATCCTTTTTTGCAGCTTTCCATCCAACCCAGCCCACTGTCCCGTGTTGGTCTGGGACTTAAAAAGAATATACCAACTGTGGTTCTTGTCTAGCATGTCGTAAAAGGCGACTAATGGTATATCGGGTTTTGGGTGTGTGATTGTGTAGGCGACAGGTTAGCCGCTTGTCACTGCTTTTTCACAATATTCTATCTAACCCAGCCCGGCCTTATTTTTGGCTGAATGTGGTTGAAGGGGCATGCTGCCCTTTCGACTCTGCCTACCCCTTTGGGGATTATGGGCGTGATGTTATGTATGTATGTATGTATCATCGATATAAAATCATTATCACTAACAAAGTTAGATAAGAGCCACCCACAAAATTTCCGAATTAAACCTTCTCTCTCCCTACCCCGCTAGGGAAGTGGCGTAAAGTTTAGTTAGTTAGTTAGTTTTAAACCTTAAAAAGTGGATTGTCAAATTGAAACATCCGCGAGGTGGTGTAACTGTGACGTAGATGTCTTGGAGGTTAGTCACCGTAATGACGGGATGGATGGGTTTTTTTGTTTGACGGCAACAGCTAAACTAAGGCGAGATTTTTTTCTATCAATGTCGCTTAGTATTTTGAGAATACCACCAATGAAACACGGATGACACGTGTTCTATTTCTCATGGTATCTTCCCGTCAAGTTCAAGACGTCATCGGGCCCAAAGCAAGTTCACGCGACGCAAAGTATTTCAATTAATTTATATTTATATCATTAAACTGAATTAAATTATAGATAAAACTATTAAAACAGATTGATCTTAAGTTATTTTATCATGAGACAAGTTTTTAACATCCATTTCAAATTTCACATCGAAATTACTTACCTATATCTACCTAATACTTATTTGTAATTTTTATAGAACATTCTTTATGTGTGAGTGTCATCAAATCGAATTAACAATTCATGTTAGATGACGTCGTATAATGCAATCCGACGCATAGACGGATATTGAATTTATGTTTAAAAATAAAATAAATTAGATAATGTCTATACTTAGGTCTTCTAACATATATCTACATATTAAATAAGGATAACATTAGCATTTAATTTTTAAATGTTTACCAGTATCTTGACTTGACAGAAATTTATGAAGAAACTGCACAATTTAAAAAAAGCTAGATGTCTAGTTCTAATAAAATATTATAATATATAACAGCTTATAATTATACAAAACTAAATTTTTGACTGCGTCTCCGCCCGCGTGCAAGTTTGTCTGTCTCAGAAACTTAACAAATTATATTTCTGAACCTTTCTTAGTATCACTCTATCCATAGGCGAAAACCGCATGAAAATTCTTGCAGTAGTTTTTGAGTTTGTCGCGAACAGATAGACAGACAGACGTGACGGAGGAACTTATATTATATGAGTAATGATATTTGAAGGCGTAGCCTTTACAATCTTACCTTTACAATACAAGCCCTAAAAAACTACTTATGTTAATTTATTGAAGACCAATTCATATTTTGATTTATAACAGAAAAGGGTTTTACTCATACATCAATACTTTTTCATAGAATTCCTACAAAACAAATGCAATTAAGTCATCAAACATTTCTCAAAAATAAAATTAAGAACGGGTTGATAAAAATGAAAAATAAACATATTTATGCGTTCTGTATAAAAAAAAAAAATTATTTGGCTTACAAAGGTGAATATAATATAATAAATTACCTATTTGCTTTAAGTTTTCTAGTTAAATCAATTAAACTCTGATACGCTCTCATTTAAAGAATGCTTCTAGGTTGTATCGGTACTGCGCACACAGAATACATTCACGGACCTATCACCTTTATAGAAAGGCTTCTTGAATTAAGATTGACCAATAGGTACTATATCTGTAATTTCCTAGTTTGATTTGAGTAATAGAGAGAGTTACAAATCACCATGTGATTTCAGAAATATATGATTGTAAAAATCACGTAATTTATACATGTTGAACGCAAAATTTGATAGTAAAAAATGATTCCCCATTACTAATACTCTCTAATAAGTAATAAAATATTATGTAGATAGATAAGTAGTTCACTTAAAAAAAATAACCAGTTATTATCATAAATTCTTAATGTAAATTTAATTTAAAGCTGCAATAATGATATACAATATCATTGTTATAAATTCATCATACAGAGAGGTTTTTTACATTCTCTCAAAAAACATTAATTCACTTCACAACTTTTCAAAAAGTTTTAGTTAAGGAAGAAAATAATTTACACCGCCCAAATGCCCTTCATCTCGTTGCCTTTGCCTCATTAGAAGTTCGTCTTCATTCCCATCTATTCCCAAACCCAGTCTTTCAATCAACTTTACAGCTTTGTCTCCATGCAGTTCAGCAAACTGCCTCCTTCTTCTCAAACCTACCTCAGGATCAATTACCCATATCTGTTTATCGTGAAGAACAGGATGACCAACCAAGTTCGTTCTTATGAAATTCCCGATCGGTCCAACAGGACCATTGTTCTTAGCCAACGCCGGCCGATAAAACAGCCCGCATATTACCAGGAGCTGGAATTTAAAAAACAACTGTCAACTTTGAGCGGGAAACTGAACATTTCAATTAGCGTTCGGAAACGTCGACCACATTATAAAAATTTAACAATCACGGCACAATTACGTAAAAACACTTACGATAAAAAGTTTCATTGTTAATGTCGGTGCGAGACCAGCCCGCGAGACTGGCAAAACGGTACTGGCGAAAACCTGGCATGTTGTTTATTGCAACTTTTACATTCAGTTCAGGCTGGTTACCTCACCTTAATGGTTGATCAAGTTACACCACGACTACAAATGAATAGCTGAACTACTGTCATCCTGTAATCCCATTCACAGTTCACTTGGACATCAATGAAGCAAGACATCTTTTTGTTGACCGGGCTAATGATAAAGTAATGACTTTAAAGACATACACGTTGTCAGTATGGAAACATAATGAGCTATAAACTATCTGGTAATTAGTATACAATACGGGCAGGTATTATGCAATGGTGTAGCAAGCTAAACTATTTTTAAACCCATTATGTGATGATCCTGTGGATCTATGCTTAAATCATGTAGGTACTTACTTGGTATTTTTTAAATAAATATATCTACTAATACATACTCAAAAAATAAATAATAACGTCTTTTCCATATCGGCTTTTGTCTCAAGTCGTATTGATATTATCTACCAAGTTATTGTTGTAGTAGGTATACAGTAATATACCGACTACATATTTAATAAAAAAGGTAATTTAATAAAAATACCACGTATTCACGTTAAAAGTGACAACATCATAATCGTTTAACTTTTACCCAACGCACTTCATATAATTCTTTCCTGCTCAAATTGACTTCATTATTAATATTTTTATTCACAATCAACCTCATTACATTTATGCTATCAAAAAAAATATCCCGCGTTTTTCCTGCTCCCTGATTCGTCGACTAAACGTCACTCGAAAGCTGCTTTACCGACAGCGCCACCCAGAGAAAACCGGGAAAAATCAATAATTTTGACAAGCGGCTCGGCACATTTCCCCCAAACCGCATTGTTGTGTTTACAAATCATCAAAATGATGCAAGAATATGACGACGATTTCTTCTTTGAGGAGGACAAAATGTGAGTCGGACATAAGTGTTGTTTTAAAGATGTTTTTCGAATTGACAGTTCGTTATCTCGACACCAACATACGTATTATCAGCGACATCCTTCCTTTATGTTGCAGAGTTTATTTGAGTTAAGTCGGTGTTGTGCTAAAACAATAGTTTATTTTGTTTTGTGAATATGTGGCAGCCGGAGAATCAGTTCTTTGGCTTCAATGATCCGAGGATGTACCAGCTGCATTCTTTACTGGGTCACAATATGTTCGAAGATAAAATGTAAACGTGTTCTTTTAACTATTGTACCTATATTGTATTTTGTACTGTATTTTGAGACGTGAAACCATTTTTAATACGTTATTTGGAGTTAATCTCAGTTAAATATCGGTAAAAATAATTAGTAAAAATCGGAGATTCATTAGTGAACGAATGTAAACATTAGGTACCCCGGATTCGTACCAATTAGTTCCAAGTAAATTTATCTTATACTTAGGCGTATTTAATTAAAAGTTAGGTATAATAAATAGTAACAAAGTTCTAGGTATTTTAGCTTTAGTAAATTTGGTAGATATAGGTAGACTATAGACTAAAATATTTGACTTAATTTTAAGTAGATACTTTAATTACATTTAATACATGCGTATTTTTTTTCTTTGTAGTATGTAGGTATATAACGTTAATTTATTATATTTTCAATAATTATAATATTTATTTATTTTAATGTTATTGTTTTTGTTCAGAAAAACGGACAAGAAAGCTAATAATTCGAAATTACTATTATCTATTGACGACAGGTAAGTGAACTATGGTTTTTAATCTGTTTTTTTTTTTATTACATAATAACTACACATTTTTTTTAATCCAAACCATATTACTTATCCAGTGCATCGATCCAAATTCAAGCAACAATAAAAGTTGAAAATGAAGGGTCAATTTCTGAAGAGTAAGTATTTATAATTATTTTGAAATAAAAGTTAAGTAAGTACATATACTCTTATAATTCGTAAATCAGTGTTACGTTACTATGTATATACTACAGTGTAGTACACTTTATGTGTAATGTAGAAACTACACTATGTACCATGTATGTATTTTGTTATGTAAATGAAGTATATTAATATTTTTTTCTACACAAATTCTTTGGAACTATTGCATTGTGGCAGATTATGTTATTAAGTACCTACGTTAGCGATTGATAGAGCTACCCCACAGATAACTAATATTTTTCCTTATATTTATAATTAAGTACCAATTAATCAATATAGATTATATCATATACATCTTTAATGTTGTGGAAATTAAGATCATAACGTGGGCAATCTCATTCTTATGTAAGCATAATTTGTCTTTTTTTGAAAGGTAAAAAGTTTTACTCACGAAACGCCATGTTGTTTTATTTCAATATGGCGGTAATACATATGAATCAAACCTTCTAAAAACACAATTACACATTATTGATATATTACGTCATAAAAGATTTTCAACACACTAAAAGCCATCCAAATTTCGCAAACCGATATTATTAAGCTTACTAAGTACCCGCTTATACAAAAAAATTAAGACTGCGATACATTTTGTCGAACAACTTAGAGTAACAAAAAATCTTAAAATTGGCCATTTTCCCTAATCATCAAGGAGTAATCCTTGCTTTAATGTTGTTATGAATGTAATGTAACACAAGTTGTAGTGTAAAAATAAGGAGTGCAATTTGTGTTTTAAAAACGTCCGTCAAAATGTATTGAATAAGTGGCGCCACTCGACGTAGATGGCAAAAAGAGGAGTGAAATAGTTTAGTCCAGTTTGATTATAGTGTAGTCTAATGTTAGCCTGGGATTTAAAAATAATGTACCAACTGTGTTTCTCGCCTAGCATGCCGTTAATAGCAACTAATCTTAATATATAAGTATAAATTACGCGTCACATTGTTTGTCCGCGATGGACTCCGAAACGAATTAACCGATTTTAATCAAATTTGCACACCGTGTGCAGTTTGATCCAACTTGAAAGATAGGATAGCTTACATCTCAATTAATTTAACCCGATTAGGTGTCATTGACTGTTAGGCAGAACGAAGTTTACCGGGTCAGATAGTGTATAAAATATTATGTGATGGGAATGTGGTTTTGTAATGTGCGTGTGGATTGAGTGTTCTTTTTGAAAAGATAATCCAAACATTTTCCAACAATTCAAAAATAATTTAGGAAATAATTGTGAAAAGTACTTATGGGGATAAAGTTACGGTCAAATAACTAGAACACTCAATCTGTTGAACGGAGAAAAATACTGTATTAGGCGATGAGTTGGCCAACTGTCACGTATTTTTAAAAAAAAATCATCTAATTAACTAAATATTTTTTTTGTCTGAATGTGGTTAAAGAAGCTTATCGGTCCTTGGACTCTGCCTACTCCTTCGTGATTGTGTACATTTACCTTCTACACTCATAGTTCACATTGAGTAATCAGTTACGGATTTCCACAGTAAATGACGCTCTGTATCCAAATGAGTTTAAATAGGATAACTGTCTGTTCGTCACACAACTGTTCATGTTAAACTAACTTGACCATCTTTATGTGTGGTCAAAACGAGACACAATCATTATAAATAACACCCTTTAGCTTTTAATTCGTCGGTTTCAGCATAAGCATAACATAAGATTAAAATAAGCTGATCAAGAGTAAGAACAATGTGATCTTCGTACTTTTATAATGTATAATTTTAAATTAATTGTCAATCGCCAATTTTTACTCAGAATAAGATAATTTTGCGCCTTCAATCCTTTTTTGGGGATACAATCGCAAAATGGGACAGTCCCGTAGAAAACAAAACCTATGGTCACGTTATGTATAACGAACGGTTCTGTTAATGACACGGATACTTAAACTGTTTAAAATGGCAAACAATATCATTAATTTTGAGAGGACAACAGTTTAAGAGGTTGTAAGGATAATAACCATTTTGTTAAAATGTATGGAATAAGGAAGGCTGTGATCATTACGCGTCTTAAATTGGTGGACAGATTTTACATAGCAGGGTAAGAAATGTATTCATCATCTTCCTAGCTTTCCTTTTAGTTCATATCTATTCATAGTTATTTTAATAATTAGCCTCGCACTATGTTTCCCTTAACGTTTGTTCTACCATTTTCCATAGTGCGCCGTGCAAATAGTGGCATTATAAAGCCTAGAATAGATGGTCATCTATCCCTGACTTTAAAAAGCATTAAACATTATTGACTTTATTGAGCGAAACATTATTCCTCAACCTGGTCAGGTTTGAACCAGTATCCTTCAATAAATTTAGGTCCATGCCCTAACGTAAACCTTTATTTTATTGATGTAACGAGAAAAATTACAGATTTACGGTTTTTTAACAAATATTTATGTTTGACCTCTATTTTCTCACATTAACCATTAACATTATCTACTATTTTTCACATGTTTTATAAGTGTGCTATTTATTTACATCATTAAAAAAATAAGTAGGTACCCAGTATTTTAGCCTGCATAATAGCTCAGACAAAGAAAAAAAATGCAATAATTCTCACAACAAAAGCCCACATGTTGGGTCGCTACCTCAACCGTGATCATACAAAAAAGCGAACCCAATTCACATACGATCACTTGTCTCATGCTGGTTATGTAAGCGAAACTGTGCCAGGTACGTATCAATAATTCAGTGATAATTACCTAGTATTTACTCCTTATTATAAAGTGATTAAAACAATTTTACAGGGCCTTAAATCAGGTCATGACACGCGTATATAACGTATGTAACGCGAATTTGTTTCTGATACATACATATATCACGCCCATAATCCCCGAAGGGGTAGGCATAGTCAAAGGGGCAGCATGCCCCTTCAACCACATTCAGCACTGTTTGTGATATATAATAATATAACAATTTTCATAACATTACATTACACGCTACGCATCTCTAGACTAATGATGGCTATGATATCTAAATTGAAAAAAATTAAAAAAACATTAAATCATTTTTCATAGCTACATTTTACAACTTAAAAAAAATTTAATTATGTAAATAAGAATGACAGCGCTGGTGGTCACACTACAGTAATTTAAAAGATTTGTACAGTCAGCAAAAAGTACCTTAACACTTTACAATATTTTCACAGTTAATAGCAATATGTTTAGCTACTTATTTTGCTGACCATATACACAGATACATATTTTATTAACATTTGACGACTTATTTCAGGCAAAATAAACAAAACGATGTTTCGGAGATAACTGACTGTATCTTCAACGATCTTCGCCAAGAAAGATACACTATACTGCACCAAGATTTAATGTAAGACCTAAACAACTGACATAGCTCACTTTGGATTGACATAGATATGCTACAACCGTATTTTACACATAGCATAATTTAGCATAATATGGGGGTTACATTAATTTACTTAGACAATGCAAACATGTGATGTTGAAATTATGTCATTATCTAATATAGGTAAAATACCCTTGGTAGAGCTAGGACCACTAAAATAATCAAATGGCTGAAGCACCTAAGATTTTTTTTGTATCTCACTCATCTAGATACCGTATACACTTAGTGATGTTTTTATTAAATATAACGAGATTTTGGAAGTTCCTCTCCATGGCCATTTAATTTTGAGCATCGAATATTTTTAAGGTCTCAGAAACTTTTGTAAGTTTCTGAGACCTTAAAAATATTAATTTTAATTTCAATATGATGTTGTCATCATATTGAAATTAAAATTCGGCCTCGTTTTTTATCCTTAGGTTTTGATCCCACTGCAGTAAAAGCCTTACCGTTTTGCGCCATGTACAACGGTTAGGTCTTAGAATTTTGTAATCATTAGTCTAGGAGCCCTTCTCTCCTCTGGGGGGGCTACGGACATATGACGATTCCCACGGTGCCCACCACTCGAGCGATGAGGAGCGCCTCGGGGTTTAGTGTGTATTCCCGTCCCCGCATTCCTTTCCAGGGCGGGTGAATCCCACACACCACGTCGTTCCCCGGTCGGCGTAAAGCCCAAATGGATTATCCGCGTTAAAAAAAAAAAAAAAAACAATATGGAACCGTTTTCTCTAATCATTGTGTGTTTTTTTTCAGATGATGCTAGTACAAGTGTAGTGGAGGCTAGATCTCATGTGTGTGTGTCATATATGTATATGCTGTCATTTAGCTCGATTCATTAGAATAGAAAACTAATATAAAATAAACATGCTTTGAAAAAGAATGCCATTTGTTTTATTACGACACATGCTAGATTTTAGGCTTGACAATTTCGTAGAGTTTTAAGAGTCCTAGATAATCGAATTGCTATTAGTCGATTAGAAAATATCAAACATAACTAAATAGATATATGTCCAGAATATTTCTCCAAAATATGTCTTCTATTTATTTCTAATATTGTAAGTTTTAAGACAGCGGTTTATTTTATAAGTATTTAATGACAATTTTCGTAATTAAAAATACAGATACCGGAGTCATAGCTTACGTTTACCGATATTCAATTTCTGAATCAAAAATCTTTCATTTAGAAACAGACAGAAAACATCTAATGTGTCAATTGGAGTATTTCATTTCAATTATAGATTTTCAAATGCTGTCGACTGAAATGAAAAACGTTACCTAATGACATTTTTATATGTAATATCATTGCTCATTCACATGCGTATACCAAGCTAAAATATCCTTATACTATCTAATATTATAAAGAGGAAATATTTGAATGTTTGTTTGTTTGTATCAAATAGGCTCCAAAACTACGAGCCCGATTTGAATAATTCTTTCACCAATGGAAAGCTACTTCATCAGCGAGTAACATAGGCTATATTTTATCTCCGCATTCTCACGGAAACGGAAACTACGCGAAAGAAACCGCGGGGCGCTGCTATTTTATTTAAAATTTTTTTTTTTTCTTTACATCCAGATATGATAGGTTCCCTAACAACCTGATTCCATTTCCAGGGGTATGACAGTGACGTCCGGGAGTGTGGTGCTCAGCAAAGATGAAAAGAACCTCATAGGAATCAGTATTGGAGGCGGGGCGCCCTTGTGCCCTTGCTTGTATATTGTACAGGTGAGTTTGTTGACATATTTTTTTAATAACCAGGGGTTCTCTAAGCCATGGGGTGCCGTGTAATAAGTGTGATGCCATGGTAACAAAAACTTTTTTTTTCTACAACATTTTTTTCTTAAAGGCTCCGTTCTCACATTCTTCATATGTTTTAGCTATACCTACTTTACCTACCAATATTATAAATTTTAAAGTATCTAACCCCTTTTTTTTTTTTTTTTTTTCTACTTGAGGAATGCTTACTTACGCACCATCCAGTTAGAGTCCTGGGTGGACCTAAAAGGGTGAGTCGGGCTCGAAACCGGTAGCAATCTCCGGAGACCCTACCGACTAAACCTCAAGGCTGTCGTTCTTCGGGCGCTAACGCAAAACCAACGGGATCCCCACTGTCGGGATTCATCTCGTAAAGTCTACGTAGCGCGCGCTGCCGCCTGGCGGCCCATCTCGAGGGAGTGGTATTCTCCCCCAGAACACCTAGGGTGGTGTTTCACGACCACATAGACAGCTGTGTACCCTATCCTGACGGACCGGGTGTAACACCTGCAGTCGGCTTCTCCGGGGACGATTGAGGGCTAGAGGACCTCCTCCCCTAACCCCCACGACCCCAAAGGCCCTTTTAGTCGCCTCCTACGACAGGCAGGGATACCTCAGGAGTATTCGGAGCCCCCCCTGCAGGGCGCAAGTATCTAACCCCTGCGTTTTCTTTACGCTCAAATTACAAGACATTACACTTGAAATTTATACCCTAAGAAAGGACTAAGGCTACTATTATCTTGGAAAAATAAATAGTTCTCACATTCACTGTCACTGCAGTTATGAACGGCTATTTTACAGTTTAGTTAAGCTAACCTTTACATTCCACGTCTCCAGATATTCGACAACACCCCAGCACACAGGGATGGCACCCTCCAGAGCGGCGATGAGCTGGTCGGAGTCAACGGGCAGTCGGTCAAGGGGAAGACGAAAGTGGAGGTCGCTAAGATGATACAAGCTGCTAAGGTATAGATCCTTCAACAGGATACTACATCATCATCTTCCTAGCGTTATGTCCCGTGCTTCGACGGGGTCCGCTTAGACCATGATCCAGGATGTAGCGAGTCTGGTAACTACATTGAAGCGGCTGCCGATCTGACCTTCGTAACCCTAAGATAGGGGAACCAGACAATTTTTGAATCATGATTACAAATCCAAAGTTGTTTGAATTTGCAGGTTTCATCACGATGTTTTCCCTCACCGTCGAGCTAGTGGTATGAATACGTACATAGATTTAAAAATCCAGAGGTACATGCCGGGGTTTGAACCCTCACTTCTCGGTTAAAAGGCGCGTGTCCTTACCATTGAGCTACCAGCGCTCTCAATAGGAAAACTACGTACTTGCCCCGAATAGAGAAGAGCATGGTTTATTTAGGTATTACTCAACAGTTAAATAAAAGATTAACGAACTTTTTAATAACATGTCAGCAAACATTATTGAAATTGTTTTTAGCTTTTCATAGGTTTAGCGAGAGTCCATGGGACCCATTTACTTTGGAGTCAAATCAATGTATGTGATGTTGTCTCATAAATTCAAGTAAACAAATTACCATCTAACTCAGCTCAGCTAATTTTTTTGACTGAGACTGACGACTCTTCGAAGAATACGGGTGTAACATAACAACACAACAACATAACAACACAACAACATAACAACATAACATCACGCCCATAATCCCCGAAGGGGTAGGCAGAGTCAAAGGGGCAGCATGCCCCTTCAACAGTGGCGTAGCGTGCCTTGGCGGGGCCCCGTATAATTTTTTTTTGGGGGCCCTTATGAAGGGTACAGATTTCTCACAAAAGAAAAAAAAATGTTTGCATAAAATTAATCGAAATATTTATCTATACTTATAATAAATCTGTAGAGAGGTCAATTCTGTACATGAAATATATTTTCAAAATAACTATCAGGGGGTGATTAGTGATCGATACTGATGCCAAAAATGCAATCAGTAAAATTTTTGTCTGTCTGTCTGTCTGTCTGTCTGTATGTATGTTCCTTATAGAAACAAAAACTACTCGACGGATTTTAACGAAACTTGGTACAATTATTCTTTATGCTCCTGAGCAGGTTATAGTATACTTTTCATCACGCTACAATCAATAGGAGCAGAGTGGTGAAGGGAAACGTTGGGAAAACGGGAGAAGTTACTCCATTTTTTAAGCTTCCGTCGCGTGTGCAGCCTTAATGGTTAAAGTTACATAGAAATCATGTATGACGGAAATAGTCTTTATAATATTAACCATAAACGCGGATGACACCGCTGGCACAGCTAGTTCATCATAATTATCTATCTGTCACTTTTTCAGAATGTTTAACAAACAATTCAAATTCAAATTAAATATACACTCTCCTTGCTTTTTTTCACAAAAAACTGGTTTATTAATTTTGAATTTTTTCTTAATTTTTGCTTACGCACTTCGGGGGCCCCTATGGCCCGGGGGCCCCGTATAATTGATACGGCAGATACGGCGGTAGCTACGCCCCAGCCCTTCAACCACATTCAGCCAAAAAAAAAGACGGGCTAGGTTGGATGGAAAATTGTGAAACAGCAGTGACAAGCGGCTAACCTGTCGCCTACACAATCACACACCTAAAACCCGATATTACAGTGGATGATTACGGGTGTGATGACATGTATGTGTTTGCAGGACGAAGTGACAATAAACTATAACAAGCTCCACGCGGACCCGAAACAGGGCAAGTCGCTAGACATCGTGATGAAGAAGATGAAGCATCGCCTTGTGGAGAACATGTCGGCGGGGGCGGCCGACGCGCTCGGCCTGTCGCGCGCCATCCTGTGCAACGACGCGCTTGTCGCCAAACTGGACGAGCTGCGCGCCACCGAGGCCACCTACAAGCGTCTAGTGGAACACGCCAAGAGGTACTTTAAGCGTATGACGTGGCAACAAGCTACTGTGCTCCTTTGTCGCGTTTGAAAGTTTCAAACATTTAGCATAGTTATGGAACTATCATGAATACATTTCGGGCAATGGCTTTTTTATTTTTCATACATACATACATAACGTGACGCCCGTAATCCCCGAAGGGTTAGGCAGAGTCGAAGAGGGGGAAACCCTTAACCACATTCAGCGTTTTTATTTTTTATATTTATATAAGGTGATGTTAGGAGTCATAAAAACCGTAGAGCTTGTATGAAAAGGATTATTATATGATATAATGTTGAAGAGGCGAGTGAGGTGTGTAAGGATCGTGCCATATGGCGTTCGGTTCTCTCTGCCTACCCCGCTAGGGAAGTGGCGTGAAGTTTAGTTAGTTAGTTATATATCGTCCCGTGTTGGTCGGGGTCTAAAAAAGAATGTGCCAACTGTGATTCTTGTCTAGCATGTCGTAAAAGACGACTAATGGTATATCGGGTTTTGGGTATGTGATAGTGCAGGTGACAAGCTTAGCTACTTGTTACTACTATTTCACAATTTTTCATCTAACCCAGTCCAGCCCAGTTATGTTTTTAGCTGAATGTGGTTAAATGGACCTGCTGCCCCTTTGACTCTGCCTACCCCTTCGGGGATTATGGGCGTGATGTTATGTATGTATGTATGTTATATTTATATCAATCGCACACAATATTTGACATTAATTGTAACTAATAAATTAAAAAGTCATCCTATTGTTACAGAATGTTGAAAGCCTACTTCGACCTTCTTCAAACGTACAAGTCTGTAGGCGACATCTTCGCCGCCATCGGCGTGAGGGAGCCCCAGGCGCGGGCTTCAGAAACGTTCAGCAAGTTCGGCCAGTACCACAGAGAGCTGGAGCGGGATGGCATCAAGATGCTGAAGGCGTTGAAACCGGTACGTTAGTTTGGACATTCGTCACGTTGCCAGTGGTCCATCAGATTGTCTGTCACGAGTTGTCAAAGTCAAAGTCAAAATAGGCCTCAAAAAAACACTTATAAATTGCACTGAACTATTATTACTAGCGTATGGAACCGACACAGCGAACAAGTTTTTTGCGCCGTGCGTTGTTGCCGATCGGCAACAACTCGTTTAGTCACTCGCCTACGTTCACGCGTAAGCGCCATGAAATTCACGGCGTTTACGACGTTTTGGTCGCGAGAAAAATGTACTCTATGAGCGATCTAGCGCTGCGTGTTTTAATAGCTAATTAGACGACAATTGTTAGTTTTAGCGCTGTGCTGAAACACGCTCAGTCCATGCTTCGTGATAATATTTTTGATTGACATAGCTTATTTATACGTAGTAATAATAGCTCAATGATAAATTGTTGTTTATACGTGTCACATTGTTTCTCTTTTTTTGAGAGGACTATCGGTAGTTGCCCGAAGGCGGCCTTTACTACCTACCGGACGGCGAGGGAGCGGAAAGCTCTCACCCGCCCCCTGGCTGTTGCCTAAATTTTTAGGGCACCCCCTATGGGGCTCGAACCTGACGTTGCTGGAGAGGGCAGACGCACGTAGGTTTGGGGATAGAAGCGACCGGGCGCGGGCCGGTTATGCGAATAAGGAGCTAGCGGGGGCGGCGCGACGCGAGTCCTCGCCGGCGAGGACGGAACGACGGGCGACTTGAGGCGTTGGACTGTGTCGCGAACTGCTGAGCCGACGTTATGGCTAGCGTGATTGCGTCGTCAAGGTCTAGGAGAACGTTCCTAGATCGACGTTTTCTATGGGAGACTACGGTAGGGGGATACAATGTTTCTCGTTGGAATTTTTATTTCCCAACGAGTAACAGTGGGACACGTTGAGACCTATGACGCTCTATCATCAGAATCATGATGATAGACCTGAAAGTCACTTCACTATTAACATCGCTCTTTTTAACAGATTCTAGCAGACATGGGTACGTACTTAAACAAAGCGATCCCGGACACGAAGCTGACGATCCGAAAATACGCGGACACGAAGTTCGAATACCTGTCGTACTGCCTTAAAGTGAAGGAGATGGACGACGAAGAATACGGGTACAATGCGTTACAGGAGCCGCTGTATAGGGTTGAGACTGGGAACTACGAATACAGGTCAGTATATAACAACAGCGACAGCGATATCGATAGAGGTGGTAGTTCAATGGTTAGGACACGCGCCTCTTAACCGAGGAGTGCGGGTTCAAACCCGGGCACGTACCTCTGGATTTTTCAAGTCTATGTACGTATTTATACCACTAGCTCGACGGTGAAGGAAAACATTGTGATGAAACCTGCAAATTCAAACAACTTTGGATTTGTAACTATGACCCAAAAATTGTCTGGTTCCCCCATCTTAGGGTTACGACGGTCAGATCGGCAGTCGTTTCAATGTAATTACCAGACTCGCTAAATCCTGGATCATGGTCTAAGCGGACCCGTCTAAACACGGGGCATAACGCTAGGAAGATGAATACATTTAATGTAGTTTTAAAGCTTACTTTTTAAAGCTTACGGTCAAGTGGACCCCGGCTAAGCACGGGACATAACGCTAGGAAGATGATGATATAACAACAAGCCCGTAATCCCCGAAGTGGTAGGCTGAGTCCAAGAAGTGATAAGCTCTATATACCACATTGTATAAAATTGTATTAGATTTTAAAGCAAATTGTGAATAATTTGTGACGAGTTACACTATTAGTCACATTTTACGACATTCTGGACAAAAAGCACACATTTGCATAATGACATTCTTTTTTAGTCCCAGGGCAGTTCTTTCAAAATATTTATCCAACTTTAAACAGGATTCCATTTGTCCTGCTGTCTCTAGTTGGTCGCAGTGGACACCAACTAGGGTCGAGACATAACGCTTTTATGAAATTGAAGTCTAGATAAGATGTATTCTTTTTGCAGTTCGAATACATCTAATCTAGAATACACCATTAACGGATTACATAAACATCTGAGGACGTTCATATACGCACGGTGACATACGCATTAATTATTATTTTTTATATCTACCTATATTTTTTTTTTGTTTTTTTAGACTAATTCTCCGTTGCCGCCAAGAAGCAAGGGCGAGGTTCGCTCGGCTTAGGTCGGACGTATTAGTGAAACTAGAACTACTGGAGAACAAGAAGACACAAGACGTGGCTTATCAGCTGAAGAGGTTCATAAAAGGTTTAGCTGTCTATCACAAGTGAGTTTAATATTTTAATTACTATCATCATGTCTGGTCAGTCACATACATTTTAGATTTCGTATAGACTTGACACAGACAGATGTCACTACAGGCATCATTTAGACTGATTGAGAGATAAAACCGAATAAAAACGTTATAATTTCACTTTAAAAAATGATTGATTCATAAAATAAGATTTTTACGTCATTTCTTAGATAATTTCTTAAATTTAGGTGAAAAACATGAATATAAAATATTTTCTTCAGAAGCAAACCAAAATAATCTTTGTTTTAAAACCATGAATTTTACACAGATGGCGGATTATTACTAAGAAACAACTAACCTGTGCTTGTAGCGCCATCTTGTATTATTTCTGTCAAACAGACTAAACTTTGCTGTAGTTCCAATTACTCACCACTGTCGCTGTTCTTGTGCGAGTTATAGCAGTAACTTTTCAAGTATGGGCAGTGACCCTCTGTTGTACGTAGTATAGTATTACTCTGTGGTATCATACCATTGTGGGGTTAGCACTACTCTGAGAGAAAACTGGCGTGGGTATACGTTTGCAAGCTGCTGCGTTTCTTTTAGTGATCTTATGATTTGCGGCCCGGCGACGGAGGATAAAAGCCGGTCGTGATGTTGTAGCTTGTATCGTTTCGATGTGAATCGGCTCTCGGAGGTGAATCCTCAACTCAGCAATTGAGCACACTTGAACGTTACCAACTATTTGAAAATTTTTTTGTTCTTTGTCGATTTTTTTTTGATCAACGAATGGGAATGTGGGAATGACAGGGAATGAGAGCGGTGGTAGCTCAATGGTAAGGACACGCACCTCTTAACCGAGGAGTGCGGGTTCAAACCCGGGCACGTACCTCTGGATTTTTCAAGTTTATGTACGTATTTATACCACTAGCTCGACGGTGAAGGCAAACATCGTGATGAAACCTGCAAATTAAAACAACTTTGGATTTGTAACCATGATTCAAAAATTGTCTGGTTCCCCTATCTTAGGGTTACGAAGGTCAGATCGGCAGTCACTTTAATGAAACTACCGGACATGCTACATCGGAGATCATGGTCGAAGCGGATCCCGTCTAAGCACGGGACATAACGCTAGGAAGATGAATACATTTAATGTAGTTTTAAAGCTTACTTTAGAATCAGATTTCTGTATTCGTAGTTTTCTAACATTCAAATCATTGTTTAATAAAAAATATATATTTTCAGCGAAACGGTGGAACATCTAAAGGAAAACGCCACACTGTTCCCAGTAGAAGTAGATTTATCACAAAACGCCTTCCAGTACAAATCTACAGCGCAGATTATACAAGTAAGTGATATTGTCGTGACTTTTACTTAGGTCTTGTACATAATAACGATGTAATACGTTAGTATTTAAGTGGTTACTTTATTACCTATTGTAGTTTTATGCAATGACCTATAAATTATTTTAGTTCTACCATATCGTATATTACTGTACCTTCTTATTGAGAGATCTCTGATTTGACATAGTCGATATTATACATCCTAAATATCATTTATGTATCATTTTTTATGTATCTTTGATGGTATGTTGGTCTATTAGTTAAAATCCTTAGCAAGTTAATACAGGCGGGAATGAATACGGGTTCCAATCCTACTACGGTCCTAATGTTCCTTTAGTGAATACTGACGTACATTTGTTAATATCGTGAAACCCCATTTTTTTTACAGGATAACCCAGAAGACGAAGAAGAGATAGAATTCGGAAAAGAAATTCAAGAATACCACGATCTGTCAGATTCAGAGACGAAAGAGTCGAAGATTATCAACCGAAGACAGAACAAGGACAAAGATGACACTGACTCGTCAGAAACGCTGCTCCCCGGACTTGACAGCGCTGACGCACTTGACGGAACCGTCAAAAGTGACAACATTGACAATCTGACGCTGTTGACAGAACTGGGCTTAGCTGATACAACTGCAAGCGAAGACTTTGGTGAATTTCAAAATGGACTGATGGATGACTTTATGCCTAAAGCTAGTACTGATGATGTTTTCGATAAGTTGTTAAATGATTTGAATATTGGTAAATGATTGGCTTGTTATTAACTGTTTTTTTGTGTACATTAATAAATATATGTTATTGGCAATGATAATGTGTTTTGAATAAACAAGTGATTGTATTTTATAAATCAGTTCAGACTAGTTCCTCCAGGCAATCTTTATAGTAAAGAAGACATTTCTGTATTTGCTAAATAATGTTGTGCTATTTTTCAAGTTCATATTTTTTTTAAACAGCGAAATGTAACGATTCAATATTACACACATTCAGTAAATTGAAAATTCACACTTACTAATGAAATTTCAATTCGATTATAATATAGCTAATATCCGTTGTTAATAGTTATAGTTAATAGTTATTTCAATTAATATCCGGATAAAGTAAATTAATGAAACATCGCATAAAAAATATCTGTTTATTTAACAACAACCGTTATATTTTAAATTACATTGTGACATTCATCTACAGTGCATCTATAACATTAATTAGAATATGTTAGAATACATCATATCTACATCTAATCAATACCACTCAAGACTACACTCCGTCAACAATAATAATTTAGTCCAAGTTCTCAGCTAATTAGACACCCACTATACAAAGACTATCAAATCTTTTATCATCATTAGATGGCGCTAAATACCAGTGTATTATTTTAAATATAATAGAACCATATAAAGATACTGTCAATTAATACATTCATCGTTTGAAATAATAACTACCCTTGTTTTATACATTCTAATTACACACGAATAAAATTAAAATACACATATAATAATATTATTTGGCAAAAAACTACCAGACTGGTTTTTCAAATATTTAGATAAAATAGATTTTAACGTAACATTATAAATTTTATATCGTACAAATATAATATCGTAAAAATTATATGCAGTAGGTATACTTAGACATATATATTTTAATATTCAGATACCGATCCATACATTTTGTGATAAGTAGCGCCAACTAATGTGCGTAGAAATGATAGTATTTTTAAAGACCGCCACGTCCCATGGTCTTGAAAATAGATTATGGCATCGACCAACGAAATCGTGTACTTTCACGGATATAAAATGACGTCAGCAACATATGGTTGGTGACTAAAAGGTGGGTAATAATGTACGCATACCTAGACCCTTTAATTGGTAATAACTTGTAGAAGACTAGACAAAAACTGACTAAAACCTTAAAGATGAAGATTTTAAACTGAAGTTCTTATACACGTGGTCAAAATATAAACTGCTTTTCTATCTGACAACGATAAAGTACATTTTTTCACTATCGACCATTTTTTTTCGTCGCAGCCGACTTTTTAATTTTTATATTAATTTCCTTAAAACTTTAAATCCGTGATAAGAAAAATCTCTTACATCCTCTTTAGGCTTATTACTACGTAAAACTTCTGTACCAATACGTTTATGTTAAAAAGTAAATTTTTGGCATAATGAAAACAATCTGTAAACTAGAAAAAAAAACCTACAACTTTAAACTACGAATCAAGCATGAGCTCCTACCAACACCCATTCCGGCAATTCATGATAGTGGTCATGGTGATGTCCGTGATGCCCGTGATGACCGTGATGATGGCCATGATGACCGTGAATCAGATTCGCATGATCAACGTGATCGAAGTGGGAACTCAATTCGTCTCCGTATATATGAACCACATTGACTTTCGTAGCCGGCTTATTATAGAGTTTTTTCAGTAAGTTGTATTTCTTCTTCAATGTCGGTCCTATTTGCAGTACGTCCAGTTTATGGAGGTTGTTTAAGTCTATATCGTCGGCTAAGTGCTGGATGTTGTAGGCAGCTGTCTCTTTTAAGTCGTGCAGCTTTGCGGCCGCCGAATGGAACGCAGCAGTCTTCATTTCCTTCAGCTTCTGGATCTGTTCCGGCAGGTGGGCCAGATCTATCGTAGCGGTTGTTGTGTGGAGCACGAACAGAAGGACAATCTGGAATGTGATTTGTTACTAATTAGTTCTCAAATGTAAATACGGGCGATAATAGTAACCGACTAGACTAGAACTTCAGGTTTAAGTTTAAAAGTTTAGTTCTAACCATCCGACTAACACTTCATTATCATTTAAAGGAATACTAGCCGCCACAAAACATTCAAAATGTCACTAATCCGTCCCTGCCAAGTCTTCGTACAAATTATCCATTGACATTTTAATGTTAATAAAATCTTTGACTCTTACTACACCTCTAACCACACTTGATATCAAGATGCATATTTGTTACAAAACTATTCGATCATCCATCCATCCCTTTCTGAAAGCAATGTAAACACCGATTCGCTACCTACTTACACCTTTTTCATAGACAATCAAATTCGAACGCAACACCAATAGAGAATATAATATTTCATCACAAAAATCACTCGGTCACCCATCCACTTCCTGTCGGAACCAGCGTCTCTTAACTATGATACTCCGCATTTTTATGATCAAATAAAATTCGTACCGCAACATGCTCTCTCTCTCTCTTGATGATCTCGGCATCAAGCTTTCATCACAAAACACAAAGCCACCTGGACACCCATACAACCATCCATTTTTCGCCAGAGCCAGTGTCGCTTCACCTTATCCGCAATTAATTATCAGTAATTGTCACTCACCGTCACCAATCGCGTCATGTTGCGTGGCTCTCGGGCTGGGACTGACGTGCGCGGGCGCTGGTCACTTGATATAAAGCGTGGTTGCAGCATCTTATTAAATATTGGCCGGCCTATTCTGGTGAGTGCATCCTAGTTGGCAGTATCTTTTGTTAGGGTTCTAATACGTGATATTACGTCAGGCCGTTTCTTGTGGGGCAGCCATAGATGTTACTTTACACCTATCGCTTTTACCTCTTGCCGAGACAAAAGAAGTACCTACATTTGGAAACGAATGGAAACTATAAATTTGGTTCATAAAAAATATTTTAGTAGTTGTAGGCCGGCTTATTCATTAGACAGAGTTCGCAACTGCCTAGGAGCCCCGGATTTGATAGGGCCCACGGGTCCGTATATTTATTTTGGGATTTTGAAAAGGTTTAAGGATCCCCTTGATAGGTTTATTGTACACACATTTTAAGAACTTTGTGTCATAAAAGTCACAGAAATATAACTTCGGAACTGTGTCTTCGAAAGAAAGCAAGTTTAGACGAGGGCTTAGAATATCTTTAAGCAGATTCATCAAACCCATACTTGCCTGATGCTAAGAGCCTAGCATGGTTATGTTATGGCTGCGGGCAGATCAAATAAATAGATTATATAGTTTTAACTCATAATAGACCCTGGTCATCAACTAGAGCATGAATTTTACCATTGTTCGTGCAATGATTATAGACATTAACTTATACATAGATACTCGAACTTTATTTGAAGTCAGAAAATTGTTATGCGAATCCGAATGATTTATTAGAAACAAGCACATCGTTGTCGCAATTAACATATTTCAAATAGTCCTGATGCTTTAAGGTACTTATAGATACGATATAAAATCGCAGTTCGAGCATACCAGAATACACCCGCAGCGAAAGTGTTCTACGCGCTCAGGGCGCGAAAATCAAAATTCAACGCACAGAGTGAGAGTCCGAACGAATGACAATGTTTGAAGTGCGCAAGTGGCCGGCACCCTGATGCAAATAGCTCTTATGTAAACGTTTAGTAGGTCTGACCCAAGGGCGGATCCATGGGGGAGTCATTGGGGTCATGACCCCCTTAGATCCCCGCATTTTTTTTAGTAATGCGTCTCTGTTGCCCTGAGGATCGAACTGTCCCACCACTAGGCACTTAGCGTGCCACAAGCGCTATAGTAGCTTAACACTTTTCAGCTAGGGCTGCCTTTGAGCCCGGCATTTGATAAAAATTATTTTAAAAGGCCTCGAGACGTGTATTGATCAGGGTCTCAACGTGGTTAATCCGGTAGTATTCATGGCAGCAACCATTTGCAGAAACAATAACACCTTCTTGTCTAGACTAGAACATCCTAAGATAATGGCTAAATTAAATTACTAATACTAATGCGTTCGCAAACCTTCGCCAAGTTTGCTAAACGTCCTGCTACAAGAAATTGGAGCTACTATCAAAATTGCTTAGGTTTCACCAGGTAACCACATACACGTCAGTTCTTCATCATGATCCACAGCGAAACACATCTACTATGACTTGTTTGTGATTACTTGCGTAAATTTAAATTTAAATTTGACCAAAGAAAATTTTACCACCTGTCTCAAAATGTACCTACATAGGTAAGGTCAAGGTCCAAGGGTTGAGCTTAAGAGCCCCGATGTATGCCAAACAAGCAAGTAAGGTGTGTAAGGACCATGTCATATGGCACTCGGTTGTCTCCACCTACCCCGCTACAAAATAGGGATGTTAACACATGTTACCAATTCATGTAAAGTTATTTTATATACATTAAAGGGAGTATTTAAAAACTTATAATAACATTTTAAGAATATATTTATTCGTCATAAATAACAAAACTTGCTGCGTTATTTAATACATACATTCTCATGTGACTGCAAACGCCATCAAAACGCAATGACTTCACTGACCGGCAAACAAGCTGACATATTCGTAAGAACTCACTCAAGATCAGATTAACTTTGACAGAGCGCGAGATCGGTCTGCGACGTGATAATATTCACGAGATAGTTTAGTACGTTTTGGCTAGAATTCTAAAAACTAAATTTTATTTATGCATTCATTTATTGAAATTTGACTTACCTATTCTTTCACGAAATTATTATTTTCGTGTTTAAATAGGGTCTATCTGTGAAACCAAAACAATTCCAAAAATTTGTCAACATCCTGGCTTGAAGTTATTTTAGTTTGCTTTTTTATAGGTCAAGGTACAAGGGTCCCCTGAGCTTTAGGGCCCCGGTACACAACACCGGCTGGCACTACGACAGCGATTACGACGACTCTGTAGATAACACTTACTCGGAGGTGCTTAAAGAGTGCTAGATATTCAGTACAAGTGCGTAAATGGCTCAGAGCCCACGTTTTTACATAACTGCATGCATTGCGGGAGAATGCCTATGACCCAAAATAGAATTATGGTAAACCACTACGTTTTAAGTTTTTACTTTAGTTCATTTAGTCTCTTATTGGTCAGGTCACAGTAACGAGATTACAAGACTGATAAACTTTTTTTCTGTAATGCATTTTTTTTAAGTACTCGTATATGTAATCAAGTAATAAACTCCTAAGACCGCAAAAACTACGGAAATTCTCATTAGAGTAACATCCTCATTCTTAATCTCATTTAAACTCAAAAACACAATACTTCAGCCTCCAAGTCGGTTTAGGTTGTCATAAATGAACAGTGAAAGTGTAATTTAATTAAAACTACCGTTGATTATGCTGGTCTATTTATCAGAGCATCACGTAAAGCGTTATGACATAAGATTGATATTTTCATACGCGATAATATCTCACTTGCATATATTTATTATTTGTTCGTGTAATCTCGAGTCAGCACTATATTAAATTAGTATAGTTTGTGGTCGTTATGCTGTTATGGGAACATAACAAGGCTCTTGTTAGTTTTGGTTTACAGTTTATGTATTAGTTTCTATTAGAATGTTGAAGAGGCGGGTGAGGTGTGTAAGGATTGTGCCGTATGGCGTTCGGTTCCCTCTGCCTGCCCCGCTAGGGAAGTGGCGTAAAGTTTAGTTAGTTAGAAGCTATGGAGAGGGGGCATATAAATAAAACGTTGATGTCGGGTCTTTTTATTTAGGGGTGAGAGCTTCCCGCTCCCCCGCCAGTCCGGTAGGTAGTAGAGGCCGCATTCGGACAACTACCGATAGTCCTCTAAATAATTCGCACAATAGGGATCTTGCCACCATTTAAGTATATTTAAAATTGAAATATCAATTCCGTAAAAGTAAGTATCGTACTATGTTGACTTTGGATTATATTGAATCTACGATTTAAAAATTGTACAAAACTTCTTAATATTTTGTCAGTTGGCTATACGAAGTAGTGACGTTATACGCTAACAAGCCTATTCAAAATCTTCGAAGTGATTGCGTTTTGCCAGTTTTTAAGAAGCATCTCAATTGACTTGCCAGTCAATAGGGATGTTTCCTATTGACTTGGTTGTTTGAATACTTAAGATGAGCTTGTAACAAAACGTTTTCGCGAAAAACTTAATACGTGGATTCATATAAATGTGGGTATACAATTAGGTATATTAGGACTCAAATTTGGTAAATGTGACAAGTGGCATAATTTATAATTTAAAAAAATATTCTATGACGAATTTAGATTAAAAAAAATAGATAAAATGACCGCGAAAAATTATTTATACGAATTCTGTTTTAATGTTATATGTTTACGATAGTAATTTCCCCACCTCCTATACTGCCATAACTCGAACGATATTCTTTAAGGAAAGAGAGAGCTTGATCCTACAATCCATACAAATCAATCATCCATATTCATGGTGAACCGTCCGGCTGTCTGTCAATCCGCGCACGATACATCTGATAACCATTTACAACTAGTTCACTATACAAAATTGGCCTGCAGCATACGAGTGTTTATTTGTGTTTTGTCAATGAACCACCGTTACGGATTTCATTATAATGTGTTACCGTCTGAAACATTTAAAATTACTATAATTGAGACATAAATGATAAATGGTCCAGTCTGACACACCAATTCCCTAGTTCCAAACTAAGCTTATAAGGTAAGCTTGTCCTATGGATACTAGGCAAACGGATAGACTTACTTGAATACTTTTATAAACATTCATGTGATTTGATTACAAATGTCCATGTTCACCACATAAAGCATTTACCTAGCGGGATTCGAACCCGCGACTTCAGTTATTTTATCTTCGAGAATAAGATTTCTTTTTTGTCAACTAATTTAACTCTAAGTCGTTAACTAACAATTTTTATGTGCTTATATAACTTTAAACCGTCCGTTTCGATGTCTGTTTTGCATGTTTATATGTAAACCAGTGTTTCTCAATGTACCTAAGTGAATAAGTTGTATTCTGTTTTGAGAAATAAATGTCCTTAAGCTTAAACATTAATCATTAATGATTAATTAGTTAATTCATCTTCATTTTACGTCTCCATCTCCTCTCTACATCTCCTTGAACTCTGCCTTCTCCTTTGGATAATTTCAGGCGTGATAGTTTATGCAAATTTTTTGCAAATCATAAAATAATTTGAATGTAAATTAAAAATAAAAGTCCATACATTCTTAAAATAAAATATATTGAAACATATGCACAAGTTATTATAACGGCTTAAAAAATGTACGGTTTTACAAGTTAGGCACTAACCTAATTAACAATAATTGAAATGGTTAAAAAACATTGTATTTCTAAAACGCATATTAAACAAAATAAATTACCTATAATAGGTATTACCCTCAACCTAACAAATATAATTTCTGAAAATTATTCTTCCTTTATCTTCTTTATAATGTGATATCGAAGAAAGGAACTATATTTCAACATACCCCATACACACATATATCCCACATCGGGTCACATGCAATAGGGATCTTGACTAATTTTTGGAATTTATTTGTTTCATTTGAACACAACAATAATAATTTCGTAAAAAAATACGTCACATTTCAATAAAAAAATTAGTAATTAAAACTAGTTATTAGAATTCCCGCCAAAACACCCCAAACTGTCACGTGACTATGATTACGTCACAGGCCGTTAAACAATCTCGGCTCTGTCAAAGTTAACCTGTTCTTGAGTGAGTTCTTACGAATATTTCAGCTTGTTTGGCGGTCAGTGACGTCATCGCGCTATGATGGTGTTCAGTCACGTGATAATGGGTATTAAATAACGCAATTTAAATAATTTTCTATAATTTATGATGAATAAATGTTATTATTGGTTTTCAAATACTGTCTTTAATGTATAAAACATAACTTTACATGAATTGGTAAACATGTGTCAATATCCCTATTCTGACCAAAATTTCGAATCCAATCACAGCATGAAGTAGCACGGTGCTTAGCCCCTAAATGGGCCCAATTACTCATTGGTTTGGAACCAAAACTAAAGTTTTGGTATACCTTATTAAATAGAAATGTAGGCAAGAATTCTTTCAGAAATCATACTGTTCGTCTTAAGGGCAAAATACTCTTATTTTAGAAAAATATGCATTTTTGAAACAAAAATTAGATTCGCTGCAAATGTATTGAAACGCTGTAAAATTTTCTTAACAACTATTTAGTGCAAACCTCCTCCTCAATTCAATCAAAAAAGGGTTTCATTACAAAAAAAGAATAATAACAAAAATAACACATAGATCCTATATTAGGTGAATGAGGTTTTTTAACTTATATAACAATTAATATACATAAGAAATTATACATAAACACCTGCATATCCTACCCTCCCGTCTATAATCACAATCAATATTTTGACTAAATATGAAAAAACGTGTTTCAAAGCACTGATTTATGCTCACAGACATGCCTTATTTTTCGCGACCCTTTTCATACAAAATGAGAATTCAAGATTTTCAGGTTTAGATCGTAAAGTATTTAATTATGTTACAATATTAACTCCCTATAAGTTTTCTAGTAAATACGCTACGGAGCTTTTATTTTAAACTATGTCACAACTAATGTCAAAAAGACATAATTGAAAAACGTCAAAGTGACATTCTATCAACTTTTAAAGTAATAAAAACTAAAGAAATAATTGTAGAAATAAATTTTGTAGACTTTAAATTTCACGTATCCATGAGCATGTAATAAAATGAGTATTAAAACGAAAAGGGATAACATATTCTTTTAGGAGCAAACAGACTGACCGACAGACTTCATGAAACTTAGCAAACCCTGAAATAGTGGAAACGAGAATACCTCCCATTTGGACGTGACATTTAATATCCACAAATGTCATAATGACAGCGCACGTCACGGTGACAGCTCACGTCAAAGGCACATCTGCGGCTCAAACCAATGATTTTAAGGCAATAAATACTTTCCGATGCTTATTAAGCAAGCCCTAAGTTAGAATCGTTACATACATATTTATACACGCTTTTGTGTGAAGGTCAGCTATAAAAGTATGTTGATTTAAAAACCAGGTTGGGTCCTGCAGTGCGCGGTTGGAATAACTAATATGTAGACTTACATGGAGTAGAAAATAAAAGTGGGTGTTTTAGAATTCATCGCTTAGCTGATTTATTCAGTAAACGAATTTAATTATCGTAATAATATATGAAATGTTTGATTACCTTATACTAGCATGCTTCAGTTCTTTGTATCGAGGAAACGTTCAGGGAAATTATATAAAATAAACCTATAAGAAATGTTATCACTTTATATGAGATTTTCAATCAGATATAAAAAACGTATGATGTCACTTTTGAGTTTACACATTATTTTTCTAACAAAGCGATTATTTTAAGACCCGTTAATTAATTAGTATTATTAATTTAGTTCAATTCTGAATTTCATATCTATACTAATATTATAATGAGGAAAGATTTGTAATTTTGTATTTTTGTGTGTGTGTGTATTTGTAATGAATAAACTCAAAAACTACTGTGCCGGTTTCAAAAATTCTTTTACCATTGGAAAGCTACATTATCTGGAAGTAACATAGGCTATATTTTATCCCCATATTCCTACAGGAACAGAAACTACGCGGGTGAAACCGCGGAGCGCTGCTAGTTAATAATATAAACAATGTGATTAAGTCATTACATCATAAAAATATGAAACAAAGAAAAAGATCATAAGAAAGGGACGGCAAATAACGTATATTCTTAAAATTATAGCTGGACCTTCACACAAAATCCAACCTATACATAACGCTACCCGGCCCTAGTGTTGTCCCTCTCTCTCCTGCCAATAATAAAAGAAGAAGACGGACAACTGGACCGAGCAAGCCACTACCAATAGCACTACGAGTAGAGTTGTCCGAGCACCAACGAGTTTGTGTTTTTATTTAAATACGAATCTTTACATGTATAACTTTTGGCCTAGGAGATATATTTATTTTTAATTTTAATTCATTACTTTATTCAATAAAAGAAACTGACTGCCTGATTGACACAATACACATCCTAGTCTAGATCTAGTAATTTCGGCTTGAACCTTTGCGCAGAAGGTGACTAACTTTTGTGCAAAGTAGTGTAAGTGACCATAAAAAAGGGTTTTTGGGAATACAACCCCTAACGAGACTGAATTGGGGTTTGAACATTTATATAAGAGGCTATCATTCTTGTGGATTAAAATTTGAAACTTTGTACAGAGTGTGCGAGTGTATGCATGGTAAAGGACAGTCTCACAATACACAATTGACAGTAGTATAGTTCTACAGCTTTTATATACAATCCATAAAATAATTGTAACAGAGCAAGAATTGCGATCGAGTCGCTGGAACAAATAAAGAATTTCGTAAATTCCCAACAACTCCCAAAAGGGAGCGTTTAAGAAAAACAAATCCACATTAATTCCCAACGAACCCCATTCGGGGGCAGTCGCAAAATACACCCAAAAATTTGCTCTACAACCTCATTTTTATTTACCTAGTACCAAAAGCGCAAGCCCGTTCAGAGACACAAACTCGTCGGTAGCGGGACACGGCCATGCCGGCGCCGGGCGTCACGAGCGCGTGCGGCGGCCGCCGGGACCTATGTGGCCCACGACTGCAGCAGCTTGAAGTCCTCGTCGTCCTCTGCGAAAATACACCGTATTAGTATGAGGGTAAGGTTTGGATTGTGTATCGACTCATTTTGGGGTACCCTGCAACCTTCGGGGATTACGGGCGTGAAGTTATGTATGTATACTAATATTATAAAGAGGAAATGATTTAATTGTTTGGGTTGAATAGGCCCCGAAACTACTGGACCGATTAGGAAAATTATTTATGGTACTATACTTTAATAATTTAATTTAATATCATCACTTTGGATATAATAAATTAATAAATATCAGACTACATCTCATACATTGATCTGACTCCGAAGTAAGTAGCTAAAGCACTTGTGTTACGGATTTCAAAAACAACAGGGTATTTTTTTTACAAATATATACCTACTTAAATATTAGATAATAATGTTGATTTAATTTATTGTCGGCTAAATGTGATTAAGGGAGCCTGCTGTCCCTTTGACTTTGCCTATTCCTTTGGGGATTACAGGCGTGATGTTATGTATGTATGTATGTATTTACACCCAGACACAGAACAAACACAAGTGTTCAAACAGGAATGTATGTCCTAGATGGAGATCGAACCCAAAACTCTTGGCGTATAGGGCCGGGTCACTAGCGAATGCGCCATCGAGTTAGTCATACGTTTATCTATCCAATATCTTTAACTTCAGGTATCTATATAAATAAATAATATTTTGACTTTGACTTTGAATTTGATGACTCACCCTCCTTCTTGGACTTGCTGGGCCTGGGCTTATCGGGCAGCTCTGCGGCGGGCACGTCGGGCAGCGTGTCCGTCGGCACGTTGATGCCCAGCATCTCCTTGTCCAGGTCCTCCTGCGGACGAACAAATGGATAGATCAACTACTATGAACGTATAATAGTCTGGGATTACGGGCGTGAAGTTATGTATGTAGGTATAAGTCTTAAAATATACAACTTAAGGAAATCGTAATATGTTGTAATAAATATTCACTTTATAGCAGCCCCCTGAATTCGGATACAGAATCGTTAATGGATTCACGCGGGATTATTTTTTTTTCCAGGAAAAAAATATCGTATATCTTCTCTTAGCGTTCCAACTTATGACGAGACAAATTTATTGCGATCGCCCAAGTGCATTTATATTTTTAAATATAACATAGGTACAGTTATTTTAATATTTATAATATTATATTAGTAAATACCATCAAACCAAGCATAAATAAAACTAAAATTAAGACTACGCAATAATAGCGCTCAGAAGAGAGACAAGTCGCTTCCTTATATTTTAGAAGTTTATTAAATTTTATTTAATGCTGGACATTAGTAAAAAAGAATTAACGAATCAATATAAAAAAAAAACATTAGCAAATTGCCTTCGCCTTTGGTGAAAACTTAGATAAATTATAATACAGACACATCAACACCAAAATCATAATTTCTTTGTCGGTTTCGATCAAAACATGCAAATAAATCGATGTAGTTTGAGTTGCCAAAAAAACTAGGTTTTATTGAAAGATCATTCTGTTGAATCATCTGTTACTAAGAATAGAATGACGTCATTATCGTTGATTTACTAACAACGAACCAAGTTATAACACATATTTTCAACTGTAGTTCTCAAGTCTTCGGTAGTATAGTGGTCAGTATCCCCGCCTGTCACGCGGGAGACCGGGGTTCGATTCCCCGCCGGAGAGAACTTTTTGTCGCATTTTCACGTTTAATTTTGAGTAAATATTATGCTGACCGTATATTTGTAACGAGAATTCTTATAAACACATATACAACTTTTTTTTTCATAAAATAAAAATTTTACCACATAAATCGAGTTAAATACCTATATGAAAATTAAAAGTTACCTTCCATTAATGGTATGTATACTTAAGTCAATTTATTTCGTTAACTTGACTTTGTGCTTGACTAGACTTTATGTTATTTTGACTTTATGATAATTATTTGACTTTATGCAAGCTTGACTTAATGAGAGTTTGACTTTATGCAAACTTCCCACTTCATGTTTTTTTTACTATAGGGTCCTATAAAAACGTCAATGTCTGTCTGTTTAGAGTATTTTCCTTAGATTTGACTAGTAATTTTTATTGGGCTTTTTTTTTCATTTTTTAGCATTATAAAGCGATACATAATAGTTTTAGAAAACTATACAGAATTCACCTTCCACTTAAATTGGGACCAAAGGACGGACCAAGGGAAAATTCAGATTAGACTCGTGCAGGGGTGGCCAACCATTGGCACACGTGCCGTAGGTTATCCAAAATAGGGGCACGCATTTTCTTAGAGATCACATATGTATCAAAATTTATTGACAATAATATCCACGTCAACCGCTCCACAAGCACTCAAAGAACAAATATTAATATTTTAGAAACTTTGGCACGTTTGTTTAAAAAGGTTCGTTACTAGGGATGGTACTTCAACGGATTTTTTTGCTGGATTCAGCACATGACCCTGGATCATCGTCGGGTTTCTTCGCCCCTGGGGGCGGTTTCAGACCTCGAGCGGGGTGCTCTTTATTGACCCTGGATCCAGCGCTTTACAGATATTTATTTATCCTGTAGTACCTTAAAGTAAACCATTTTAGGCAAGTAGGATTAGCCCAGAGACCCGCTAAAGGTCCGCTTAGGCAATCCCGATTGGCCACCCCTGGACCAGTGGTTCCTAATTTGTGTGGTAATGACCCCCAAGAAGCCGCGCAGTCACTAGCAACCTTTCCCCCGCGACCCCCTCACCTGTTCCAGCTCCTCGAGCTCTTTCTCCAGCTCGTCTTCGTCGATGTCGTTGGGGAAGGCGACGTTGTTGCTGATCGCGTCGGTGATCTCGCGCGAGATGTCGTGCTGTTCAGCGATGTCGTCCATTATATCGTGAACCTTGTCCACGTCGCTACAGACAGACAGACAGACAACACATTAGGTATTTATTATACATACAAAACATCAAGCCCTTACGGGCGTCATATCGGTCTTCATATTGTTAGGTCTATTATGTAATTGACCATGACCCTATATTCAACAAGTCTAGTGATTGTTAATTCGATTTAATTCCGAGGAATGACACGCCTATTACGACATGCTAGGCAAGGAACACAGTTGGAACGTCCCATGTTGATCTGGGACTCGATAATGTGCCAACTGTGTTCCTTGCCCAGCATGTCGTAATAGGCGTGTAATGGTGTATTGTGTATTATGTAGCTAGCCACTTGTCACTACTATTCACAATTTTTCATTTAACTCAATTTGATTTTTGGCTAAATGTGGTTTAAGGAGCACATTGCTCCGCGAACTTTTCCTATCCCTTTGAGGATTGCGGGCGTGAGTGATGACATGAAGTACTGGTAACTCTTTTCCCTAGCTTTTCGTTTTCAATCAGGGACCGTTTTGATTAAGTAAAAACTAGCTTCTGCCCGCGGCTTCGCTCGCGTGGTACATCGATGAAACATAGCCTATATGTTATTCGGGTGTATGAGCTATATTATTCTCAAGTTTCATTAAAATCAAATCAGTAGTTTTTTTGCGAAAGAGTAACAAACATCCTTCCATACATACAAACTTTCGCATTTATAATATTAGTAGGATTTAAGCTATTGCTATGTGATCTTGGCAACCACTAGGCAAATTACACATTCATAGTTATTTGAATGGGTACGTTTTTCTCACCGCTAAGTATAATAAAATATAAGTCTATATAGTTAAACAAATATCCGGGTTTGAAACTACAATCCTCGAATATAAAGCCGGTACCCCAAAAATTTAGCTACCACTGTACCCTGTTTTCCTCTAGGTCCCCCACAAGTCTTTCCAACCAACAGGACTACAAGAAGGGCGCCTGATAAATATAGCCCAGGGCGCCGATAGCGCGAAATCTACCTAACGTTAGCGCTCGTCGCGTCAGCGCGACGTTGTACTCACATATCCTTGTGGGCGAGCTTCATCGCGTTGGCGGCGTCCTTCATCGTGTTGAGCACCTGCGCGTTGGTGTTGGCGCCCTCGAGCGCCTCGCGCTGCGCCTCGATCTGCGTCAGCGTGCCGTCGATCTGCGTCAGCTGCTTCTCGTAGCGCTTCTTGCGCTTGAGGGCGGCGATGCCGGCTGGAATTGGGCGGTTGCATAGATTTTATTAGTTTGAAAGACTCCATCCTTGACTCTGCCTTCCCCTTCGGAGGTTATGGGCCTGATGTTTTGTATGTATGTATGAAAGACCCTTTACTGATTACCTACAGAGATAGGTAATCAGTAACAATGCCGATGAAAGAAATAAACGGGTTTATAATTTATTAATGAGTTTGGATGTTTCGATGGATTAAGTACAGTAGCCTATTAACATAGACTAATGACTGATAAGCTCTTATGTTGGTCTGGGACTTAAAAATAATATATGTTGTTTTCCTTGCTTACCGTGTAGTAAAAGGTGACTGTGACTGTGTGACTAATGGTGTATTTGATAATGGGTTTGCAATTTTGTAAGGGATGAATTAACTACATTTCACTATTTCCTCAACGATATCTATCCAACTCAACTCAAAGTATAGAAAAAAATCGACGTTAACGCGAATAAAACTGTAGGATAACGCTAGTTTACAATAAAATTGCATGTGGAAGTCCACAGGTCTGACTAAGTACTGTTGCTAATGACATACAACAACAAGTCCGCCTCACGCCACTTAAGGATTAATGATAAGAGCAGCCTCAATAAGTAGACAATACTAATAATTAACTAGATTAAAATTTACTTTTAATTTTTATATTAAGAAGCAATTTCCTAAAGTATATTTGAATATTCAATCAGTGCTGTTCATAATACAGAATCTCCTAGTAAGTGCATTATACCAGGCACCAACATTTTTAAGTCCTTTAAAACATAAAACATTCAATCCTGAATCTACAACATAGAATCCGGGTGTAACATATCTAGTGGACCGTTTTAATCTATGAAACATTTATTGAATGCTATTGAATAAAATCCTGTCTTAATGTCTGTGGTAAATAAGAATTTGATACCATGCATTGTGGTTTCTCATAGGTAAATAAATATAATAGAGAAGATACAATGCACTAAATAATATGTACTTGACTCATATAATAGCTTTAATGTTCATAATATGTGAATGTGAAATTACATAAGTGCTTAAAATCAAGTGCATTACTTGTTATTTTGAACATTTTTGTTCTAAGTTAAAAACTATAATGAATATTTATTTTTTTACAAAGTTACTAATTCAACTTCTATATAAAGAAACTAACTGTATTGTACATTTCTACAAGAAAACAGGAACAGTTTTTCAGTTTATTAATGAGCACATATGGTGATCTTAAAAAAACATGTTACTCACTCCCCCTGCATATCATTATGTATGGTGGTACTGACTAGGAGAGCATGTATTTAAAAAAACTAACTAACTAAACTTCACGCCACTTCCTACACTATTTAAAAAAAGCTCTTCAAATTCGATGCCTCACATAGCACTGTAATTTTTCTTTTGGAGCCCAATTTGAATTAACTTTTGACTCACTTTGTTTAATTCATTAACCTAAACCAGGGGTCGCCAACCTTTTGGCAGACATGGTTCACATAGTGGAAAAATATTTGTAGCATGTAGTTAGTTTATGTGACTTTAAAAATGCTAAAATATTTATTTATATTTAATCTTACCACAGACGACAAAGGAACAATGAAAACAAAATGAAGAGAAAACAAAAACTAATCTAAACAAAAACTAATATAAAAAAATCTAAATTTATTTCTAGTTAAGTAATTTATTATTAGGTATTTATATATTGGTGTAATTTGTGAAATATATTGTAAATTTTTGTGCCTGAAATAATTTTTTTTTATACACCTAAAATCATAATGAAATACCTATAGTTTACTTTTTTCCTAGTCATCCTTATTACTATACATAAGAGACATTTTTTTTTTGCTAACTACCCACATGACTTGAATGACACACAATCGCTAATTGTTTACAGAGTTAAAAATGTCTCCAATGGACATTTTGGTAAAAGTAAAATATTTTTGATTCTTAAATTCATTAAATAATTTATATTTCTGTACATATTTAAAGCTCAATGGTAAGGACACACGCCTCTTAACTTAACAATCAGAAATCTCTGATTTTTTTACTAAGATACTTTCAGTGAATGCAGCCTTTTATTTATAATAAATATGCAGTGGTTTTTCTTGAAAGATGAGAAAAGAAAAAACAATTTGGTATTTTTCGGAATAGAAGAAGCGGGAAAAACTGAAGGCGAGCTTGTTGATTGCATAAAGGAGGCCATAATCGACTCAGGAACACACATTGAGAGTTCTGAAATAAGTAATATATATAGAATTGGGAAACGTATCAACAACAAAAATCGCCCCATTGTAGTTTCTATTACCACTCTTTGGAAAAAGCACATCATTCTAAGAAACAAGTCTCAACTTCCCCAGGGAATATATATCAAGGAAGACTATACCAAAGAAGTGTTAGAAAAAAGAAAGCAACTTCAAATACAGGTTGAAGAAGAAAAGAAAAAAGGAAATATTGCATTTATAAAATATGATAAATTAATAATAAAGAAAACCAGAGAGAGTAATACAGAAAAAAGAAAAAGAGAAGAGTCGGGTTCTCCAAACTCTTCAAGTCAAAAGAAAACTTCACACCGTCAATCCAACCCCTCCACCAAACCCCAAGTAAAAGATATTATAAGACCTAATATACTCAATTATGTTGAAAGGGGAAGGTCGGCTTCACAATCGGAAATACCAAAAAACATGTAAACAGCATCAACACCCGGAACCCTAACATCACAACCATGAGTAAATCAACTTTACCTAAAGACACCCCAATCCGGCCGGTCACCGTGGGGGAAGATGACCACTACCCTCCAACTCACTCAAAAAATAAGCAACAGACAACCCATCCTAAGAAAAGCCATCACAACAAAGACATAATATACATCGCAACATATAATACACTCTCCTTAAGAACAAATGAAAGTTTAGTGGAATTAATCTTAGCTCTAAAAAATATACATTGGTCCATATTGGGTCTAAGTGAAGTAAGGCGTCTAGGAGAGAACATAGAGGATCATGGAGATTTTATCTTATATCATATAGGAGAAACACCAGGACAATACGGAACAGGATTTTTAATACAGAAAGTATTAAAACCATACATTGATGATTTTATTGGCATCTCAGAACGTATTGCAATACTTAATTTAAAGCTACCGCCCAATAAAGAAAAGTGGTCCATTGTTCAAGTTTACTCCCCAACTGAAAATTCTAGCAAATCAGAAATTGAGTCCTTCTACTCCAAACTAACAGATGCAATAAAAAACTACTCGCACACTAATCTAATAGTAATGGGCGATTTCAATGCTAGAACGGGGGAAAGAAGAGACGGGGAAGAAATTGTACTGGGTCCGTATTGCTCAGGAATAAGGACAAGAAATGGTGAAATGCTGTTACAATTAGCTTACGAAAACAATCTAAAAATACTCAACAGTTTATACAAAAAACGTGAGAACAATAGATGGACATGGATACATCCAGACGGTCACCATAAAAACGAGATTGACTACATCTTAACAAATAAAAGTAACAAGTTTCAAGACTGTAGAGTTATTAACAGTTTGAATTTTAACAGTAACCACAGAATGGTCAGAGCTAAATTACAACTTCAAGCACTCAAGAAAAACCGACCTTTTAAGGTGAAAAATATCAATAACATAACATTGGAAAGTACCGAAATTTTACGGCAAAAACTAGAACAATTTATCGAAAATACTAAGAATCTTAACTTACAAAATAAATACAACAAGTTTGAAGAACTTTTGTACGCAAATAAAAGTAGCAAACAGGAAAGCAGGAATGAGAAAATAAAATGGATAGGAAATCAAACCAAGGAACTCTTACAATCCAGAGCAGAACTTATATCCACCCCGAAGAAGTCTGAAAGCATAAGAAAGGAAATAGCCAGGATAAGTAATAAAATAAAGTTACAAATGAGAAAGGACCGTCATAGATACAGAGTTGAACTACTCGAAAAATGTATACAGAACACTGGTGGCATCAAGAAAGCAAGCAAACAAATACTAGAAAAACAAATCTGGATATCAAACTTATTGGACAAGAACCTAAAATGTGAAACACGGCGTTCAGAAATCATGTTAATAGCTACTAATTTTTTCAAAGAGCTATATAAAAATAAAAATACAATAAATACAACAGCCCTAATGGGAGCAAGCGAAGTTCCGGACATTATCTCAGCAGAAATAAATAATGCTATTAAAACTCAAAGAAAAGATAAAGCTCCAGGGTCAGACGGCATTACAAACGAGTTTCTCATACTAAATAAAAAGCTCTTAATACCAATTCTCAAACACCTTTTTAATGAAGTAATACATAGTGAAACAATACCTACCCAATGGACAACATCTACAATAACACTTCTGCACAAGAAAGGTGATAAGAATAACATAAATAATTATAGACCAATCAGCCTTTCATCAAATATTTACAAGATATTCGCTAAAATAATACTCGGTAGAATAACGAACCGGTTAGATGAAAGTCAGCCAAAAGAGCAGGCAGGATTCAGGAGCGGATACTCGACTTTAGATCATATATATGTTATCAAACAACTATTTGAAAAAAGCAAAGAGTTTAACTTCACTTTCTATTGCTGCTTTGTAGACTATAGTAAAGCTTTCGACACAATAGAGCATGAAAAGATCTGGCAAGCACTGAAAAACCAAGGTGTGGAATACAAATACATTAGAATACTAAAAAACATATACGATAACAGTAAGGCTAAAGTTAAGTTAGATAAAGAAGGAAAGGAGATCAAAATAGAAAGAGGAGTGCGCCAGGGTGACCCCATCTCACCAAAACTTTTTACGGCAGTTCTGGAGGAAGTATTTCGTCAACTAGATTGGGAGAAAAGTGAGCTGTCCATTAACGGTGAAAACCTATCACACCTAAGATTTGCAGATGATCTGATAATCATCTCGCCATCTAGTGAGGGCCTGCAGGAGATGTTGACTGACCTGGATAGAGAGAGCTGTAAAGTGGGATTAGCCATGAACATAGAAAAGACCAAAGCAATGACGAATGGGAAGCAAGAACCTATTAGGATCAATAACAAAATCATAGACTATGTCAATGAATACATATATTTAGGTCAATTAATTTCTCCTTCAGATCTTACCACTAAAGAAATTGATAGACGTATTGGAAATGCTTGGAAACAGTATTGGGGTTTGAAGGAAATTATGAAAAACAAACAAACAAAGATTAATATCAAAAGGAAACTCTTTGATACCTGCATACTCCCTGTACTTACTTATGGCTGCCAGACCTGGGCATTAACAAAAGCACACTACAAAAAGCTGAAAACTTGCCAAAACTCTATGGAAAGAAGTATGTTAGGAAAAAGATTATCAGATAAAATAAAAGTTGAAACCATAAAGAAGATAACAAAAACAAAAGAAGTTACAAAAACAATCAAAAAGCTTAAGTGGAAATGGTCAGGCCATACAATCAGAGGAACTGAAAAATGGTCAAAACTAGTCATGAATTGGTTTACCAGTGACAAGAGGAGGAAAAGAGGTAGACCATTTCGACGATGGGCTGATGATATTAAAGCTGTAGCAGGTAACACATGGACAAGAGTGGCTAATGATAGAGAGAAATGGCGACAGATGGAGGAGGCCTTTGTCAATTAGGGACACACAGACAGGAGTTGATGCATAATATATAGATATACATATTTACTCTTAATACAATATTACTTATAGACACCGATAAACGTGATTAAATAGTGTTACTTAACTAAATTTATAAATGTAAAAATGTAATGTACGTACACTGTCTGAATAAAGGCTATTATTATTATTATGTCTCTCGGCACAATCACGGGACAAGCCCGGGCCTTTGAGGCTTGCATGGGGACATGGGTCCAACATGTAGAGGCCTTTTGAGAGTTTGATCTAAATGTGTGATGGAGCACCGGCCGGGTGTTGCCCTTAATAGCAGTATAAAACATACACTCAAGGGCGACATCTGGCTGATGCAGGACTATTGCGAAAAAGGGAAACTAAAAACCGGGGCTATGGAGGGAGGTTCTACTATGGACAGGAAATTGGGCTATGGAGTGAGATACCGGACATCTGCCTCGAAAATTTCTCACAAATATATTAAGTTGGCAGACGGTGACTCGCCGCTTGTTAATCCAAATTGTGGGCCCCCCAATTATTATTATTATTATTATGCAGTGGTTTTAATAAAACAAAATCAACACTTGCTACTAGAAATTTCAAAGAAATATGAGTTAACATTACTACATATGTAAGAAATTATTCAGTCAAACGTTTATTTATTTATTTAGTTTCTTTCGATGCCTAAACCGTGTCTATTCATTCATAGTTTAATAATCAATTTACTTAGTTGGTTTTAATTTACCAAGGTATACTAAGGTATTGTATGACAAATTCTAATGATTATTGATAGAGTATATTGCCTTAATCACTTTAAATACAATAGAAACAGCTGTATTTAATCTAGATTACAAATAATATGTCAGATACACAAATAAAATGACCTACCCCAGGCCCCAGATCAAGCAAAGTTCAAAATGTTTGGAATTGATAAGCGACTGACTAAATCTTGAATAAGGAAAAGAATGTAAGGCGATGTGTACATATTAAGAACTCATAGGTAGAAAACAAGGTCGCCTCGACAAAGAAATCCTTTTAGAATCAAATCTTGCATGACGGTTTTATCACATCAAATAATTCAATCTATTACCTCTCTTGTTCTTCGTTCCATGTTTCCTCGCAGTCTGTATTTCAGTTTCGATCTTCCTTTCCAGAAACTCTTGCTTTTTCAACAATAACTCCTCAGTCTCACGTAATTTTTGTATAGCTTCATGCGTAGAAGGGCCTTTTTCCTCCTTCTTTCCACCAAATATTTTGCCTAGAAAACTCATTGTGTACTCGCCAAATATATATTAATCTTAAATTATAAGTCTATGAATCGTTTTCTGCAATAATTACTAATATTACGAGGCTTTAATCGCTATTTCAATTTGCTTATTTCACTCACGAATGCGTCATCCATCACAGTTTGTTCAAAACCTATAGGACATTTACCTCCTAAAATATAAAAATATACATTAAAAATCCAAATTGCTAAAATCTTACGTCGTAGTGCTTTTATATATTTATGTGAACATATTTTTTTTACTATTAGGTGAGTCTTTATATTTCTGAGGATTATTTACTTTTTTATAATACTCTAGATATCTATAAGTTAATACGGCTTCGTTTCAAAACGTGTCACCCTAAGCATGCTGTTTATTGTCAAAAGGCTAACCAGCCATATTTAGTAACCAAGGACTTGTTTGGCAATACAACGACTAAAGTGACTCTTAGATTTAACCGAATATGTTTCTTGATACAAGTTCTAAATCCCCCAGTTTATGTGCAAAAAATTACTGTACTTTTCCAAATACTTACGTACGCAATATATGTAACACAATTAAAACTATATGTACATGTATGTTTTTTAAAATAAACAAATTCTCAACTATTTAATAATATCTCTCAGCATTTGATTTAATGTAGAAGGTACCATCAGATCTACATAAAACTTTTCAACATCGTTTTGGAACAGGCGCCATATGTTTCGCTGTCAGTCAACCACAATTTGACAACAATTGACTTGACATTGACAATGACAATGTCAAAGTTGTGAGTAACAGATTGAGTTGATTGAGTCAAGACAACAAAAGTACCGCATGCGAATTTAAACATCAATATCATCTTGTTTATCACAAAAACTGCATAAAACTCTCCCATAATAAATAAGTCGGACTTCAAAAATGGTCCGAGTAATAACACAAGAAACGTACGATGAGGTGGTGAGTGAGAATATAGAAGAATTCGACATGACTCCTGAGGAAGCAATTAAAGAGGCTGTAGCTCAATTTGAAGCTCAAGTAAGTGGATATTAGCATTTCAAATTAACGTATTTACTTGTAAACTGCTTACTATTACTTTGAATTTATATTTTATGTCGAATTTTTGCTATTTATTGCTTTTTATAAATCCAGTTGGTCTTGAGTTAAGAACCTGTTCTAAAGCCTTTCAAATATTCAATTAGATAAAAAAATTCTATATCTCTTTTTTCTGGCATCTTTTGGTATCTCCAGGCTCATCATTAAAGTACTGTTTACATTCAATTACAAGCCTACCCTCTAACCAGAGTTGCCAACCATACTTTATTATAAAGTACTAGCAACCCGCCCCGGCTTCGCACGGGTCAAATGGTATGGTAAACTAAATATTCTCTACTATATTATGCATGTATTATACATAGTGGATCCTTAGTTGTTTTAGGATAGATAACTTAAGCGATTATTGTAGAGCTTCTCTATAAACAACATTTGACGTTAAATTATTTTCAGGTAACAAAATATACTGATGGTCGGGAGCCCCGACCTGTGATAGGGCAACGTAAAGTTGCCCATGCGTAAAACATTATTTTCGTAAATCAATTCCTACTAATTTGAATGTTTGGCCCTGGGATCGCGACTGAGCCGCGCGGGGTACCTTACTCATAGATCTAAACTCCCCTCCAGCACGCGCACCCCCGCCTTGGTGACGCTCACTTCGCAACAGGCCGTGCAGCAGAAATAGTAATATTTTAATTTCGCCATAACTTCAAAACCAAATGTCCAATTTTAATCATTCAAAGACCAAATATTATCTACATAAACTGTACTTAGTGATGAAATAATTTATTTTGATAAGGATTAATAGCATGAGTAAAATAAATGCGTTTAAAAGTAGTCCTAAAAAACTCAAGATTTTTAAATAAAAAAATGGTTATTGTGCCTCACTCTACATAGATAGGTATAGTGTGTCGCGGACATTTTTGTAGATATTTATAAGATCTTCAATTAATTAGAACATTTTATAGTTCTATCTTTTATAGTTTAGGCAGCTTTCCTGGTTGATTTTTTACACCTTGTGTCCGAAATATTTTACGGAACCCTATTTTTTTTTAAATAAAATTTAGCCTATGTTACTCGTGGATAATGTAGCTTTCGAATGGTGAAAGAATTTTTAAAAACGGTCCAGTAGTTTTTGAGCCTGTTCATTACAACCAAACAAACAAAGTTTTCTTCTTTATAATATTAGTGTAGATAAGTACATTATTTAGGGCAATTGTACTCTATACTTTATAGTATATACCTATTTAAGGAAAATAAAGTATGCGAAAATACTTTATTTTGCACAATTTGATTTCTCTGTAATACATTTTAAATAAATGTAAAATGTATTTGTCTTCTTTTTTTTTGTACGTAAATTTGTGAAAAATTTAACGACAGCTGAGGTTAATTAGCACTGATTATAATTTGCTAAAAGTATGCAAATTTTTTTAAGCAAAACAACAAATTAAAATTAATCAATCATACTTTATTTAGACAGAATGTACTTTTTTCCTACAAGGTGGCAGCCCTATCTGAAAGCCACATTCATATATCATAATTTTTAATATTTCAAGCAACACTTAACTGAAGATAAAATAATTACTTATTCTAAAAAATACTTACATATTAGGCTTTTTTACTTAGTAGGAGTATAAATGATAGTGCCAAGGTGTAAACAGACATATATTTACAAAGAGACTACTAGAACAACAATAGGTAGGTACGTTATATCAAAATAAAATTAGAATTCTAAACTTGAATACAAAAATAATAAAAAGTATTAAGTATGGAAAGGACACCCTATATTCTTTGTTAAAAAAAATTGTTGTCATGTACCCATAGATTAACCTATATTTGATTTAATCTAAGCATGTACCTGTATATGTTTTATTTTTATGATTTTCTTACTTACATATTTATATTCTTTAATGAAGTTTGTTTAAATATGTGTGAAAAGAAGAGACAAAAGACCAACCTTACTGAAAATGTGATGATAACACCCAGTTGATTAATTTTAATACATATTTAAAATTGTTTAAAGTGATAGCAGTAATTTTAACCTTATTTTAGGGTGTGGATCTCTCAAACATAATTAAAGACCTGGCACTCAGCTCGGGGGATGATCACCAAGTGAGCACATCCGTCAACAGGCTCAGAGAACTGTGCAGCCAGACCCAGCCCAGCGATGACATGGTGTTGAAGGAACTTGATATACTAAAGGTAAGATAAATTAGATTGTAGACAGAATCCACTTCTGTCACAAACATTATAGCATTTTCTGCTATACAGTGACTTCACCAGTGTCAAAACATATAAGCTATCTACTCTTTCCGTGTTGGTGGTTAGCATACTAACCACCTACAAAAAGATGAATATTTATTACATCAATTTTGACAAATGAAAAATAAAATTTTAAAAATTGAATTAAAATGCCTAAAAACAATAATTCAGAATATTTATTTAAAAAAGATGTAAAAAAACAAACTTATTTTTAATATTAATTTATTAAATAATATTTAATATATTTTAATTTTGTTTTTTTATAACATATTTAAATAAAACGATGTAATTTTTATGCCTGAACTGTTAAAAATACAAAAGTGTGACTGAAAGAGTTAAATAAATACACCTTTCTTGTCAATAACCTTCTGAGGTAAATATTCTTTAAGTATAATATAAGAGTAATATTTTTCTATTACAAAAATGTAAATGCTAGTAACATTCAAATATGCGCCCATTGGTTTCATGGCCAAGGCAGAGACCTTGGCCATACTAACCCTAGCAGCATGTCAAGGTCAAAGGCATGTCTATATTGTTTATTATTTTTCAGGCAGAATGTAACAAAGACATAGCCCACAGAGTGAGGGCAGGCAAAGACGGCGCTTACGACATCCTAATAGACTTATTAGAGAAACGGTCAAAGAGTTACTTTGAAAAAGCCAATGAAACAGATGAGAAGATGATTGTCAGTACCCTGAATACTTTGGTGTCATTAATGGATATGCAACCTGACTTGCTGGAACAAAGAGGAATTGATTTTATCCAAAAGTAAAGTTATATTTAGTTTTCCTAGCTTTATACGTCGGTTTCGCTTGCGTAAATGTAGATTTCTTCGCGCTAATTCAGGTAAAAGGTCATTCTAGGTAAAAGGTCTATGACATAAACCTAGGTCAATGTTATTATTATAGACTCCGTTATTTTTTCATTTCCTTTAACTTATTTAACTGGCCCGTTGGTCGAGTGGTCAGAGACCCTGACCACGAAATCGAGGGTCACGGGTTCGAATCCCGCTAAGGGCAAATGTTTCGTGTGATGAACATGAACATTTGTACTCGCGGCATGGATGTTTATAAAACGTATTTGAGTATGTCTATTCGTTCACCTAGTATCCACAGCACAAGCACAAGCTTAGTTCGGGACTAGGGAATTGGTGTCAGTCTGGAGAATTTATTATTTATTTATTATTATTATTAATTTTAATTACTTTCTAAAAGTCGTTAAAGAAGCTTACTATTTGCTTGCTGCTACTTGTAATCTCTCTATGCCTTTAGGTATTGCAGGTGACAGTATAATGATAATGATCACATATCCCATTTTTCAGTTGTCTAGATAAAATAGTAAACGAAAACATTCTGGTTGCAACTCTGAAGTGGAAGAAGGTTTGCCTCATCAAGCACGAAATGAACCGTCAAAAGCTGTTCGCCACGAACATTGCCGACAACCTAAAGAAGCTGATCGTGCTCAGACCAAGTTTTAAGGTAAGTCTTCGATTTTCAATAAATTTATTTTTATTTTGCTTTATTACTGACTAATATTACACCCTATCGTTTGAGTCCCGCTTCTAGTGATAGTTTGCTTGGACCATGCTCCGAGTTTTAATAAGACGTGTTATAAATTAAAAAAAATCAAAATGTCTTTATATAAGTAGGCCTTAAAAAAAGAACTTGTAAATCGTAAATTTTACAAAAATCTGTAGAGCAATGTGAATCTACCACCGGAATGCTGATTCTACCGAGAAGAAACCGGCAAGAAACTCGGTAGTTAAGTCTTTTCAGCGTCAAAATATACATGAGTAATAAACACTTTTTTAAAGTTCTAAACTAAATTCTTCATTTTAGGCTTTTGTCATATAATCACTGATTCTCTCTTACGGACTTCTCGGACGGTCATGGTAATACTGAACGAGCTGGTGGTATAAAAAAAAAACCGTAAAGTTAGCATTTACAAAACATATTATATCTACTCGTAATTGAATTTTAAAATCCATTTAAATATACCTCTTATTGTCATGTTAACTATGTTTAGGGCTGATTTTTCAACAGTCAGATAAAAGATAACAATCGAATAAATCACAGTCCGGATGATTGTAAATTTTCATTGCCTGTTTCGTATGTCAAATACCGTATGACATCCGCAAATTGGTGACTTTATATTTAATTAGAATTTTTATCTGACCATTAAAAAATCGGCCCTTAATCGATAACGATGGAATAGTACATCAAATATTTGTCATTAAACAAATTATCAACGCAAAACATTTACATGAATATGTCAGACTAATGCTTTTTAATTTATTTTATCTGCTTTGGTTCGTTATTATATAGACCGTTTAACCTGGCCAACCAGGTATACGGTTCAAAAAGATAATGCGGTCAAAACCGCGAGCGGTAAGCTAGTATTTACAAGAATGTTTGTTTGTTTGTTAAAAGATTTTGCATGCGAGAGCAGACCCTATACGACCGGGAAAACACAACGCCACCGCGATGTAAAAGCGTTTAGCGACATCTAGTAGCCATGTTGAGTACTATCATGTCAGCTTTCACGCATGCGACTTATCGATAATAACGCACCTTCGGTAGAACAAAGGCACAATTGCACTTTTCGCAATTTTACAGGAGAGCTATTTTAAGATTTTTATTGCATTTAATATGGTCTAGATCTGATATTATTGCTTCAAAGTGGTCCACATTTGCATGACATATACTATATACTATAAACTTTTTAGGCGCGTTACTTGCAAGAATATTTTTTTTTTTTTTTTTACTAATTTTATTTTTAAGGAAGGGATTAATTTGTGCCCTTGTTCCACCAATAAATACCTAAATTATTTTGAAGTTATGACCAATTTCAGCTTTAGTTTAGGATGATGTTGGAATAAAAATCAGCAGTATTTCTGCCTAAGTAATGTATTTTTTTTATATAAATTATAAAGTTTGTAGTAACTTCACACAAAAAAGTAAACATAACTTATAAATAGGATGACTTTTTAAAGAACAAATTTACTTACTGTTTAAAAACAAATTCACTTAGCAAAACTCTTTGGAATCACACTTGTAATTACTTATAAAATAGTAATACTTTTATAATAGTATTTTAATAACGTAACATAAACTTAACAAAAAAATATATCTTCTGTTGTAACCAGTACGCTGTTTTTACATACATACATACATACGTAACGTCACGCCCATAATCCCCAAGGAGTAGCAGAGTCAAAGGGGCAGCAAGCCCCTTTGACCACATTCAGCCAAAAACAATACTGGCTGGGTTAGATGGAAAATTGTGAAAAAGTAGTGACAAATGGCTGTCTTGTTGCCTACTCAATCACACACCCAAACCAGATATACCATTAGCTGTCTTTCACGTCATCCTAGCCAAGAACCACAGTTGGCACATTATTTTTAAGTCCCAGACCAACATAGTAGTGACAAGGCTAGCTCGTCGCCTACACAATCACATACCCAAAACCCCATATACCATTAGTTGCCTTTTACGTATTTATAATGTATTATAATAGTAATATGTATTTATAATAATACATATAATACATACATACATACATAAATAAATAATTTTCCATACTGACACACCAATTCCCTAGTTCCAAACTAAGCTTATGCTTGTGCTATGGAGACTAGGTGAACGGATATGCATACTTAAATACGTTTTTAAAACATCCATGATTCGAGTACTAATGACCATGTTCATCACACGAGACTTTTGCCCCTAGCGGGATTCGAACCCGCAACCCTTAGTTTCGTTGCCAGGGTCTCTAACCACTGGACCAACGGGCCAGTCAAGTTTTAAATAAAATTATTATGTTTTAAAATAATTCTTGAAAACTAACCTGGCACAAATTATAAAGGCGTATTTGGTCCAGGACACAGGATACTTTAGAGAATTAAGATGGAATATTTTTATATCTTTAATAAATAACGAATAGGAACAAATACATTAAACGGTGTGTGCGGTGGCAGCTGAATGGTAACGTGTCGTTACCATTACGCCTTATATACAGGGTTCGAAACCGGGCACGTACGAATTTTTCAAATTTATAAAATTGTGTTTATATGTGTAGGTAATGTACGTATTTATAACCGCTAATTCGGCAGTAAGGAAAAATCTTAATGAAACCTACATATTTATACAACTATGGATATATACGAGTATATAAGTGTAATTATGATCCAAATATTGTCTGGTTCCACAATCTAAGGGTTACGAAGGTCAGATTGGATTAAAGTTTATAAACATACTTACTTTTTCACAAACTCCTATTTCAACACATACATCACAACACTCCCACAATCCCCGTAGGGGTAGGCAGAGTATAAGGGGCAAAATGCTCCCTAAACTACATTCAGCAAAAAATAAAATACAGTTAGAGTACGTGTGTCTTATTATGCGCCTTGCAAGGTGGGCTCCGAATACTCGTGAGGTATCCCTGCCCTTATAGGAGGCGACTAATAGGGCCTTTGGGGCTGTAGGGTGTTTGCAGGGGGCCTGCACTCACTTCGTTAAGCAGCCCAAGAGAAGACGACGACAAGTGGATCCCTCTCCGCTTAATAGGAAGAGGTGACACTGTGGTCTGTACCATCGTAAGCACCTGCGAGGTGTTCTGAGGGAGAGGTGTCCTCACCCTCGAGATGAGCTGCATGGATCGGCTGCAGCGTATAGCGTAGATTTCGGGAAGAGTCCCGTATTGGGGAGCCCGGAATCTGCCCCAGGCCCAAAGAATGACCACCATGAGGTTTAGAATAGAATAGAATAGAATAGAATAAATGTTTATTTGGCACATTACAAAATTTGCTTACAAATTATTGGTAGTGGAGTGATTTCCCTAAGCTCTGAGCCCGATGAAAACGTAACGTACGGACAAATACACTCGCGTTTATATTAAGTCTTCATCTTCTCGGCGTTATGTCTAGGGTTGCCATCCGTCCGGTTTTCCCCGGATTTGTCCTAGTTTAGAGGGCATCCGGGGAGCGTCCGGGCGGGGTTTCATTTGTAGTCCGGTTTTAAAAATTGTAAGTCTTGGGCCGCCCGCGACACACGCACTGTGCCCGGACGCCGCGATCAACCGACGAACCGACTCGCTAATTTCACCATAATCACATAGTCTTGTCCTGGTTGCCAAATTTTAGAGATGGCAACCCTAGTTATGTCCCATGCTTAGTTGGGGGCCGTTAGACCACTATCAAATCCTGGATCGTGGTCTAACAGCGAGTCTGGTAATTACATTAAAGCGCCCGCCGATCTGACCTTCGTAACTATTAGATAAGGGAACCAGACAATTTGAATCATAGTTACACATCCATAGTGGTTGGAATGTGCAGGTTTCATCGCGATATTTTCCCTCACTGCTGTTAGCGGTACAAAATACTTTCATAGATTTTGAAAAATTCAGAGGTGCTCGGTTTGAACCCGCATCCCTCTATTAAGAGAAGCGTGTCCTTACCATTAAGCTACCGCCGCTCTTTTATATTATTGTGTAAGGATCCCATACTCATCTTGTTTCAGGTTATAAGTGAAACCATGCAAGTCATTAGAAAGTTTACCTTGGACGATGACGTTAGAGTCGAGTTTGGCAAAGCACACGAGCACGCCAGGGAGCTGGGAGTCAAACTATTGGAACCACTCACGGAGTATTTGAAAGGTATATTCATTGATGCTCATCTCAAAACTTATACAAATCTTTAATTGAATGTCGTTGGTCATTACCCTAATGACGTCGGTGCCATCATCATCTTCCTAGCGTAATGTCCCGTGCTTAGACGGGGTCCGCTTAGACCGTGATCCAGGATTTAGCGAGTCTGGTAATTACATTGAAGCGACTGCCGATCTGACCTTCGCACCCATAAGATAGGGGAACCAGACAATTATTGGATCATGGTTACAAATCCAAAGTTGTTTGAATTTGCAGGTTTCATCACGATGTTTTCCTTCACCGTCAAGCTAGTGGTATAAATACGTACATAGACTTGAAAAATCCAGAGGTACGTGCCCGGGTTTGAACCCGCACTCCTCGGTTAAGAGGTGCGTGTCCTACCATTGAGCTACCGCAAAGTCGGTGCCAACCGTACTTTATTATAAAATATTGTACCTACGTTATTTAGGGTAATTGTATTCTATACTTATAAGAAAAATAAAGTACGCGTAAATACTTTATTTCGCACGTTTTGATTTCTCTGGGATCCATTTTACGTATACCCATTATACAAAATAAAGTAGTTGTATAACATGTTGTGTATAATAAAACGACAGTTACTGGGGTAAGTTAGTTGTTATGATAACTTGTTAAATTAATAAAAATGCTTCAATAGTGTAATATTAACTAAAGCAGATCAGCTCCCAAAAGTGACACCTATAGTGATTTAATGATACGTATGTGATTTTAAACTTTCGCAATGCATTATCATTAGAAATCTGACGAATTATATAGTACGTACGTACGAGTACTTACAGCACATCGCGGTTAGTTCCGTCAGTTTCTAGTGGTAATGATACGTATCCGGGGACACATTTCAATAGTCCACATCACTGGTTACCTTCGTTTCTGCTATAGAGCACCCCAAGCCACCAGCAGTGACAGAGGCGATGAGCACGTGCGCGGCCCTGCTAGTACGGCACGAGCTGTGCGCGCGCGCAGCGGACGCGGGCGCCGCCGACGCGCTGTTCGCCGCGCTCGCCGCTAACTATGACGCCGCCACCGTCGCGCTGCCAGCCGCGAAACTGTGAGTTTTCCTGCCTACAACCAGTGGCGTAGCTAGCTACCCAGTGGCATGGGCCCCCAAGTTCGGGGGGCATTAAACCTGATTAGCGAACCTCTGTTTCATTTGACTTTGTCTAAATCCGTTAAACGAAATTTTAGTTGCCCGGCCTTGGACTAAAACCTGTGTACGCCCATGGCCCCCAGTTTCTTTTTGCTCCAGGGGTCTTTACCACCTAGTTACGCCACTTCCCACAACCTAAAGCACAATACACACAACAAAGCCGCCGACCCGCCGGCACAACCCGCCGCCACGACCAGACGGATTGATCAGCAAATGGGACTCCTTCCCCCGGCCTTTCTGGGTAAATCATTGTTTTTCCTAAGCTATGGGTCGCGGCCCATTGAGTCACAAGCGATTTTGTGAATGTTGGGAACCACCACCAAGTACGAGTATAAACAGTAAATGTAGGTGAATAAATAAAGGTAAGATCATTTCAAACCAGACAGTGTATTTTGCTAAAAACAACTACAAATTCCATCGTTATTTTTATCTTAACAAAACACCATAAATAAGATTACACGCTAAAAAAATTATGCAGTTTGAGCGTTTCATTTTCGTTATATCCATGTGGTCAGTGCATTTCTAGTAAAGATTGATATTAAAGATTAATAAGGATGTCGTAGCAGTTGAAACGTTAATACCGGCCAAGACTTTTAGATTGCTAAGCCAACGAAGTAAGTGATAAGAATAAAAGAATAGAACTTAGAATAGCAACAAGATTGCAAATCAAAAGCCACACATCTTCTCAGCAGACTGGAAATGAGACCTCAGGAATAGGCACCTCTCATTGTCTAAATGCAGCGTCTTCTTTTTCACAATGATCTCATTCTCCAACATAGACCGCTCGTGAATCAGATCCGCTCTGACCTTCTCCGTCTCCAAATACCTCTTCTGCAGCAAACTCATACTGTCATTCAAATCCCTCACTTCATCTATCAATCCCATCAGAGACCCTTCCCTGCAATTTTCGACGTTCGGCCTACAGTTCTTAGTGTTCAATCTTGTCTGCGCCACCTGTATTCGCTGGGACACCTTCATCATCTCCTCGTGGAGTGTCGCCAGAATGTTTTCCGTCTCGACAATCTTCTCTAATGTCAATCGCAGTTGGTTCTCCAGTTCCTTCTTCACTTGTTCCGTGCAAGCGATCCGTTCGCTCAAAGCCTTGTTTACCTATGAACAAAGTGTTGTGTGAAATTCAAAGTAAAATACATACTTACATATCATAACGCCCACAATCTCGAAAGGGGTAGGCAGAGCCAACGGAGCACAAGTGACAAGTGACCAGCTTGTCGTGTACACACTCCCTACACCCGAAACACCAATAATCGCCTTTTACGACATGCTAGGCAAGAAACACAGTTGGCATATCTATACTAATATTATAAAGAGGAATTATTTGATTGTTTGTTTGAATTGAAAAGGCTACTACTTTATCAGGGAGTTACGTAGGCTACATTTTATTGCCGTATTCCCGCAGGAACAGGAACTATGCGGGTGAAACCGCGGTGCGCTGCTAGTTCTTTATAAGTCCCAGACCAACGTAGGACTAAGTTAATGATTATTTATTAATCACGGTCTAGTCTAGAATTCTCAGGCTCGGGTGGAAAGTTTGAAGCAGTCCTGTTTGGGTAGTAGGTATCCCTCATTTGTAGTACCTTGATGTCCTGCGAGCGCAGATCCCGCGCAGTGTTAATGAGCACCGCCTCCACTTTAGCTCGGAGCGCGCGGGAGGAGGTCGCCGCGTGCCGGAACTGCGTCAGCGCAGTCACCGTGTACTGCTCCCACGACTGCACGTCGGATTGGCCCTCGGAGAGCCGCGTCGCGCCCGCTGAGTCTGTGATAGTGGTGCTAATCGATCGACATATTTTCTTCAACATAGAATTCTTAATTTAGTACTGAAATACCCTATCATTTTGTTACATTCTTTTAAACTAATGAAACTCTTGTGCTTGCGACTCCATTATGTGTGAAAATAACGGCGGGTTTTCGATATACAGAAAATTTACAACTAAGAAATGTATCTTAATTTGCCCCTTATAAAATCTCTACCACAAAATAACCTCTTTTTAATTCAATCCAAGGTAGTAGCGCGAGTCCCGTATTTATAAAATTTATTAAAATTTTTTGAATACGGGTTTTTTAAATATTTGTGTGACTTAAATTACTGGATAGTTAGGGTTTGGGGCAAGTGATCCGAGAAATCCTTCATGCTGAGTCCAGATCATTATTCCGAAACTGTCTGACTGACCGTGGAAACTCCGAATAGTCATTTCGCTGATGATATTTTCTACGAATATTCGTTTCACCGCTAGTCGATTTGGCGATAGTATGATTCTACGAGCTATTTTTTCACATATGGTCAATATGCTTTTGAATCTTTACAAATATTATGAAGCTGAAGAGAATAATGATCTAAAACGGACTCTTTATCAGGCCAGTGCAACCATCATACTTGTTTACCACATTAAAAAGCACCTTTGACGTTGTCAGCCTTAGTCTCCAACTCAGCGTTCTGGCTCTCGTACTTGAAGGCCAGGCGCTTGTCGCTCCAGTCTCGCTCCAGCGCGCTCTTGGAGGCCACGTTCATCTCCATCTGGTTCTCGATGTCTCTCAACATCTCCCTGGGAAGAGTGATGCTATTGTACCGCGAAAAAAGTTAGTCCCACCCAAAATCATATCGTGTAAGATTGGTCTGTTGGAAATTTATGGTATCCCACAAAAGGCACAAAAGACTTTCTGATGAGACTTAAAGAGCGCGCAGACGAACTATTTGTCTGCGGGATTTTTCGTTCTTCATAATCCTGCAGACTAATAGTCCGTCGTCTGCGCGCTCCCATATGTGCCTGTTTTCGCGAAAAATGCTTTACTCACCGGTGCATAGCTAGTCTTCTCAGCAACAAATTTTGCTATCGTTTTAAAGTACAATTATAAAGCATGATTTTTTGAGATTTTTCACCAAAAAACCGATTAGTCCCGTTCCTTGTTGAAGTCATGACTTCCTCTTGACCATGATCCTGAATTGAAATCGGCTGGTCTCCTTATTACATTAAGCAACGACCATCAAAAGAAACGTGAAAGACAAATTGGTTACACATGCATAGTTATTTGAATATGCACTCCCTCTTCACAGAGATTTTCTTTAGCAGAGTGGTATAAAACCCACTAACACCTCCCGAAATTCCCCCTACCTGTGAAGCCGCTTCACATTCTCGATGAGAGCGGACTCCGTGAAGAGCTCTTCTTGCGGCCCGTCGTAAATAAGGTCTGATTGCATCCGCAGCCGGCGCAGGTCCAAACACTCCTCAGTTATGTACTCGGGGATCTTGAGGACGTCCATCGCGTTTTTTACCTACAAGAAAAACAATTAACAAGGTATTTCCTATAGCCCTATTCGTCTCATCATTGTTCAAGCGTTATGGCCCATTGGTCTGGGTTTGCAAGGACCGTAATCTTGGTTGTAACATAACAGCGATTGTCATCTACGTACATAAATACATACATACATAACATCACGCCCATAATCCCCGAAGGGGTAGGCAGTGTCGAAAGGGCAGCAAGCCCCTTCAACCACATTCATTGTCATCTGACCTTCATAAGCTATAAACAAACAGTCAAATCAGACTGAATAAAAATACCGTCGTCAAAATATAAACATACGACACTATTGGTAATTTTTATCTATTTCTACAAAACCACAAAGGTACCCCACAGGCACTTGCACTCCGGACTGTCGTGGACTCCAGTCCGTGACAGGAAAATCATCTCAATATAGCATTTGCGAAAACTGGGACGACGCAAATCGAGTCCGCGGTCTCCCTATCGTTACCAACTCGAGTCCGAAGACCCAGGCTAACATCAGTACCTGCTGCCTCTGCGCCTCCAGCACATTGATCTCAGCGTCCATGTCTCTGATGGCTCGCTCCAGTTCCGCCTTCCAGTAGTTGATGTGGCGCGCGCGGTGCCGCAGCTGGTCCGTGCTGTCCGCGAAGTCCGTGCAAGAGGTTTGGTTCACCTGGCGTCATATTAAACTATTAGTATTTACATACTGACACGCCCTCAATCCCCTAAGAAGTAGAGTCTAAGCAGCAGAGTAACAAAGTCAGCCATTAAGAAAAAATTGCGATTGTTTGACTGGCTCGATGGCTCATTCGGTAGTGACTCTACCCCATGCGCCAAGAGTTGTGGGTGCAATCCCCACCCAGGACAAACATTCGTATGTTCTGTGTCTGGGTGTTAATATCCAATATTTAAGCATATATTTGTAATACCACCGTTAATTCTGTAACACAAGTGCTTAAGCTACTTACCTCAGAGTCAAATCAATTTATGTGATGTAGTCCAATATTTATTTATTTACGTTATATTGATGTGAACAAAGATTCCCCCGGTTTGTTTTTTGCCTCAGGGCCTTGCTCGCCTACCTACGCCACTCCATACGAATGAGAGATAGTCGCCGATCACCACTGTCGTTAATATCATAAATCATCCTCCTAGCATTTTATCCCGTGCTTAGTCGGGGTCCGCTTATACCATGATTCAGGATTAAACGAGGCTGGTAATTACATTGAAGCTACTGACGATCTGAGCTTCGTAACCCCTTGGATAGGGGAACCAGACAATTTTAGATCAAATACGTTGTTGTTTAGCCAAATTTAAAGACAAATCACGAATAAATAATAATAATTTTTTTTTCAGACTGACACTTCAATTCCCTAGTTCCAAACTAAGCTTATAAGTTTGTGCTATGGATACTAGGTGAACGGATAGACATAATTAAATAAGTTTATAAACATCCATTACTTGAGTACAAATGTCCATGTTCATCACACGAAACATTTGCCCCTAGCGGGATTCAACCCGCGATCCTTGGTTTCGTGGCCAGGGTCTCTGACCACTCGACCAACGGACCTGTCAAATGGGGGAGAGGGGTCAAAATCACCTCACGTAATGAATCAGCGTCCCTTAAAGCGTACTGCCCGTACCTTGATGATGCTGTTCTTGGTGATGGAAGTGTTGTCGTCGGTGACGCCGATGATGTCACCCTTGAGCACTCGCTGGTTGTGCTCGTGCCATGCTAGTACCGAGCCCAGTCCGTAGTGGCGCGTGCCGAACGAGAGGTAGTCGCCGTTCTCTGCCGTTGTCATCTCTGATGCTATTTTAACTGTTGGAAGCTGTTGGTAGATGTTGACAATTTAGTTGTTGTAGGACATGTCGAAGGAGAAACAAAGGACGCACTGTTACCTTCGAAAACAAGGATTAATTCAAACTTGGTTCTAAATTACTTGTTTTATTCAAAATGATTAAAAGGGGAAATTGTTCAGTACCTAATTGAAAATGATTAATGATTTATATTGCACGTGATGGTGTAGCTTCAAATAAATTATGTTTTGGAATTGTTTGTGTCGTGGTGTCTTCAACTCAATGCATTGCAAATGCAATGCAATGCATTTGTAGGTATAATTACTAAATTACAGTGTAGGTATAGGAATCGCGATTATAGTTTTGATTTATTAAACTTTAATTCTAATTTTAAAGTTTTATACCAATGTATAAATTTAAAAATACGATTCCGCTGTCGTTTTTATGTTAAAGACAATAAGAATTCACCAAAGTTAGTGTGTTTTCTATACTAATAAATAACTTGTATCCACGTATCTGTATACTGGGTTTATGCAAACTGATCGAGGGTAAACAACGCGTCGGTAACCTTGGTGACGTTGAGGGGTCGGGTTGTTAAGGGATGAAAATATTGACTTGAATTACTGCCCTAAATGCATACACGATTAGATGATTACTTATTGATGGTACCTTATTTTGCTTTTATTATTATGGAATTAATTATTTTCCTAGCTTTTTGTTCCCTTCTTGGTCCCGCTTGAGTTGTATCGTAATCCTAACGAATCTTGTTTTCCATTGAAGCACCTGACATGCGTAGGTAACACTTCGACAAGGAAACATTTCAAATCATGATTACACATTTATACTGTTTTTTGTCTGTGCCGGGTTTCTCACGAAGATTTTCCTGTAGTCGTTTATCTTGCTACATGAAGAATAGTTTCGCGTTTCACATAGTTACGCGACATTGGCAGAAATAAACCACGAACGGATGAATGAAAGCAAGCCATTAAACAAAATAACATTACATACACACACACACACACACATAACATCACGCCCATAATCCCCGAAGGGCTAGGCAGAGTCAAAGGGGCAGCATGCCCCTTCAACCACATTCAGCCAAAAATAAAGTCGGGCTGGGTTAGATGGGAAATTGTGAAAAAGCAGTGACAAGCGGCTAACCTGTCGCCTACACAATCACACACCTAAAACCCGATTTATCATTAGTCGCATTTTACGACAGCCCACTGTCCTATGTTGGTCTGGGATTTATAAAAAATATGCCAACTGTTCTTGCCTAGCATGTCGTAAATAATATTACGTTTCACAGAATCACAGCCCTGGCCGGCAACGACGACGTCAAGAGGAAGCTGATGAAAGCCGACATGGCACCTATTCTCGTCGCGCTGTTAAACAGACACGGGGTTAGTATAATTCAACATATTTTTATATTTATTGCCAATCATTATGGTTTAGATGTCTATGTAGAAAGCTTGTAGACCAAAGATATGGTCTACAACGTCCAGATGAAAAATGCAAATTTCGCAGAATATTTACCGATCGCATGATTAGGTATAAATACGAGAAGAGGTGAATAATAAATAATACGAGAACATTAAAGAGGTGGCACAACAAAAGGTAACGCACAAATGTTACCTTTTGCGTATTGCGCGAAGACAGGTGTTTTGCGAATGTTATAGATTATTTGAAGTTGGAATTTTTTATTTATGATATCAAGATTAAAACGCACCTCCTGTGATGGCCACAGATCAAAACTCACCTTGTCGTTTGACGTGCCTCATTTGGTGACAATGCCTGGTGGCCTTAGCGTTTAGCAAGCAATAGACATTTTTATTTATTTATTTTATTTATTTATCACACAAAACAGAGATACAGTAGATAAGTAAGAATGATACATAAATGTAGGCTGTAACTCCACTAGCATGGGTGATCAGCGTGACTAAGCGATGTCGAACAATATTGATCTATAATAAATATTTTTTAAATATCTTATATTAAATTATATAAATTAAATGAAATTGAGATACAAACACCATTCAGCCTCTCCAACCCGACTGGCCAGGGTGGGAAGAGTAGGCCAAATCCTCCATCTGCCTTTGGTAGATTAAAGAGGGTCGTGCTTATACAGTGGAGACAAGCATGGTAGGTACCTGATGATGATGATGAAATTGAGATGCACAGTACTCATACAGTGGAGACAAGCATGGTAGGTACCCGATGATGATGATGATGAAATTGAGATGCACAATTTAAAAAAATTGTACACTAGATGAAACCAGACAATTTATGCCTCCATTAACCGAGTGATGAACCGTAGGTAGACGTCAAGCTCGTCACTAAGCAGTTGTATTCGCGACACATTCTAAGTATAGGATTGTGGAAAGAGACGCTGTTGTTGCAGAAAATAATTGAGAAGGCGCACTCACGTCTACAAGACCTATTAGGCACTCTTAGGCTAACATGCGATGAAAATAATTTTTTCGTTACTAATCTATTTGACCTGTGGTCTTCTAAGCAACTCCTTAAGCGATGGACATTTTTCGTTGCTAATCCATTTGACTGACAAATCCTCAGAGCAACGCCCCGGTAGCCGCGTTGCTCCTCAAGTGCGTGTCGGCGCTGACCCTGCGCGAGCCGGACCACAGCCAGCTGTTCTACGACAACGGCGCGCCCGAAGCCATCATCGGCGCCATGACGGTGCACCCTGAAGACCCCAGCGTGCAGGTCAGTGTCAGATCCTCCCTTTTTTTTTACACTGAAAACGCATAATTTGAATGCAGTCACGCTGTTCCGGGAAGGACGGTATAGTAAGGTGTTATCACCCTTCTAGGATTATGTTCCGTGCTTGGTTGGGTTCGCTTAGACCAGGATCCAGGATTTAGCGAGTCTAGTAATTACATTGAAGCTATTGTCTATCTGACCTTCGTAACCCTCAGATAGAGGAACCAGAAATTTTTGCATCAAGGTTACACATCCATAGTTGATTGAATGTGCAGGTTTCGTCGCGGTGTTTTCCCTAACCGCTGAGCTAGTGGTATAAATACATAACATAGATTTGAAACATCCAGAGGTACGTGACCGAGTTTAAACCCGCACCCCTCGGATATGATGCGCGTTTCCTAACCATTGAGCTACTACCGCTTAAATGTATAGTACTGCACTAACTATAATAATATCCAGAAAAATCGGTTACATGGTGGCTCGGAACAGCTTCCAAGGTATGGACAGTCATCTCACCTTCCCCCAAAACGAAATTAAAATAAAACCCTACAATCTTCCAGAAAAACGGGTGCTGGGCCATCCGCAACATGGTGGCGCGCTCCCGCTCGCAGTGCCCGCGCTTCCTGCAGCTGGGCGCGGAGGCGCTGCTGGAGGCGGCGCGCGCGCGCTTCGAGGCCGAGTTCGGCTTCGACGCCAAGTCGGCGCTGCGCGACCTGGGCTGCGACGTGAAGCTGGACGAGCAGTGGGCGGGGAGGGGCGTGCAGATGGCCAACGATTAACTAGTGTTGTGGAAATGTGGCCCACTCGCGTGACAAATGAAGTTGCAAGGGAAGACGTGAACATACTGGTCAAAATCGGGTGTTTACCGGTCGCCACCACCAGCTAATCCCATTTTTTCTTAAAAAATCCCATATTCAAATTTAAAAAGTTAACAAGTACCTTTAAAAATCTATATACATATATAAAAATGTATTGCTGTTCGTTTGTCTTGCTTAAAACTCGAGAAAGGCTGGGCCGATTTTGCTGATTTTAGTTTGAAAGTATTTGTAATCTGCCGGAGAAGGTTTGCCAGGAATGTAATATGGAAACATTGCGAGAAAAATAATTAAAGAAAATCCGAAAACGGAGCGTTACAAAGTGTGCCGGGTTAGCTAGTATTAAATAAAAATATTTTGACACATAGCAAGAGAAAATGTATATTAGTAAATTTTCCAGTTGACACCAATTTGCCACCCCGTTAAAGGGGGTAAAGCTGGGGATGGCGAGCGGAAAACACCAGTCAAAATCGTAACCCTACTTTTTGCTTTGCGTCACTTGCACAACTTAACTACGCCATCAATCACTTCCTAATACAACTTACAAATTCTTCAGCGGCACATTTTACGAAACACTGGCCTAGACGAATATGCATTTAAAATTTTGTCATTATTAATCCATTGAAAATGGAAAGAATTGCAATATAACCGATTGAAGTATTACATATAATGTCGCAACTTATCAGATAAATCAGACGTAATTAATAAATACTAATTGCACTGTGCTCATTGCTAGATTGTTCTTTGGCTTATAAACGGTTTACCATATGAAACTTATTATACATCGCGTGAACTAGCAATTTCCAGAAAGACGAGGTTTAGTTTTTTAATAAAAAATATATGTGACATAATGCAATTATGGTGCTTTCACAAATGAATTAAACTGCCATTTTATTATTATAAAAAATATTTATTGATTACAATAAAACATTTTTCAAACATTAACATATATTGTTTCATTTTGGTAACATTTCGAAATCCTGAATCAAATCATTTATAACATTAATTATTATTTGTAACGTCAACTGTAGCATTATCTTCAGTAAAAGTACATTATTGTAATTATTAAGTGCAAATTACGTATGGAATAATCATAAATAAAAATATTTTTCACTGACATTCATTGCGTTCTGACAAACGCAAAATATAAAAACATTCACCTATATCATATCAAAGCCATATGTTTAGTTTAAAAATAAATGAACACAAAATCTAATCAAATACAAGTAGTTCAAGTTTGCAATTTGAACCAATGTACATACATTTTTGTCATGTAAACACATGTAATCATGAAGGTGGATAAAAATAAATATATATTCTTTTATTTACTGTATAAAAATTAACCACAAACAGCAGCAGAAACAATAACCGCAAGATATTACATTATTATCAAACAGATAAACTATTTTGGTGCATCGATAACTTTCATTTGTGATTAAAATATCATAAAATATAGTGATAAAGTAAAGATCATTTAAATCGTCAAAATGACAATTCAATCGCTGCGTTCTGATTGTTTTAAAGCAACGCGCCGATTTCAACTGACGTTTTGTTAATGATAAATCATTGATATGTTTTATGTTACATAAATTACCACTCTAAAGGCTGTACCTATACTCGGTGAGAATATCATATGTAATGAGACCAGCTGTAAAAATAATTAAAATTAAAACATTATGATGACAACTAAAACCACTTTGTACCACAATGAGGTGGGAACACTAGACTTAAATAAAAAAACTTACGTAGATTGAGTAAATCACACGCCATGTAATTTGGTTTACAACATTATTATTAAAAATGCTCTTTCCTATAGGAAAGACATAAAAGTAGACTCCCTAATTTAGAATTAGATCCTCAAAAACACTTTACAAAAACCTTAACCTACAATCTCGTTATTGTGAGTTTTAAATGCATTGTGTATTTATTTCACACAACGTGTGGTCTCCAAGATAACCCAATCAGATATTTACACGGACTATTAAAACAAAAAGACTTCGCGCACGCTGTCATACTACAGCGTAAAGCCACCCTTATGCATGTGTAAGTGAGACTTAGGCATACCAGATATCGGAAATTTGGAGCACTAATGTCAATGTGTAAAGTAAGTCGCATGTCAAGTTGGAGCTGCACAGATGCCTAAACGTCTAGTTAGTGGCGCGGAGTCCTTCTTTTTAACTTTTCCGTGGATATTTAACACAATCTTAACATACCTGTCCAACTAAAACTTGTAATACAGGAACAATGTTCAAAGTCCCATTTCCTTCCAGAAACGATGTCTTTCCAGAATCGTTTTCCCTTTTTCATTTCATCACAGATGCTTCTATCTTAACTTACTGGCAAATATGAACCATATGTCTAAGATACTCCGTTTCGGCTGTTGAACCCAGTTCCTTAGTAGCGGGAGAATAGTGAATGGATCCTCAGCCAGCGCCTCACTTCCGCAAAATAGAAGAAGAGACCACCAATGCAAGGCCAAAATGAAATGCTTCCAAAGATTTTGTATAGAAATACTCAGATGTGACGTAACGGCTCAGCATACTTGATCGACCACGTGGAAGGAAAGAGGGGCCGTGGTAGATCGCTGACTCGATGGACTGATGTGGTGAAGGAAGCTTGTGGAAGAATCTTCCAAGCGTCTGTTCGCTTGACCGAAAACTGCCCTGGCTGAAGGGCACTGATGAATGAAGCGACCTCTTGTGGTCACGACCCTCAGTCATGAGGATACGAGATGAAAGAATTCTAAGGAACCAATTTAAAGGATTTAAGAAAATGAGCTAAAACATTTTTTCAACCAACTTCAAAAAAAGGAGGCGGTTCTCAATTCGATCGTATAATTATGTTTTTTTTTAACTTTTCATACAAAATAGCCAATCAGCTGCTCAACTTTTGCATAAACTGAAAATAAGCTTATATAGTGTTTTTTTTAAATTGTATGGTGTCATCATCCCCATTTCTGCGCGCTGTTAACTTACAAACACACTACTCACACAACACCGGCACCCCTGTCAGCCCATAAATGTTTGCTTGTCTGTTTGTCACCTACGTTATGTTTAGGGGTATTCATGAATTACGTGACGTTATTATGGGGATCCAGTTCTCAATAAACGACCATCGACGAGTTTTATTTGCTCCTTTGTGGTGTTCGTATAACCGCAAGAGAATCCAATCCACTCTGGTTTATTTACAGTGTTTCTTGCGTAAAAAAATAGTGACTGAACCCAAACACGTCACGTAATTTTTGAACGTCCCCATACGTCGTGCATAAGCTACGTCAATAGGCGGATAGTAATAGGCCTCTAGATAAACCGTCTACTACATCAATAGGCGTTACAATAGGCCTCCACACAGCCTATTGGTTGGCCAGCCTGTAGGCGTGGGCCTTCTCCACGAACTGGTGGTACTTCCACTTCCTGTAGTTCATGATCTTCTTGCCGTTCATAATGGTGTGCACCATTATCTTCGGATTGTATTCAAGGTTTGTCAGCAGCTGAAATTAACACCAAAATATAAATACATACATGCATACACATACATAACATCACGCCCATAATCCCCGAAGGGGTAGGCAGAGTCAAAACGCAATAAAATAAACTAGGCAGCATTAGATAGAACATTGTGAAAAATAGTGACAAGTGGCTAGTTTGTCGCCTTCACAATCACACACCAAAACCTGAAACCATTAGTCGCCTTTTACGACATGCTAGGCAAGGAACACAGTTGGCACATTATTTTTAAGTCTCAGACAACAAAGGAGATGTATAAATCTTAAACATAACATAACATAACATCACGCCCATAATCCCCGAAGGAGTAGGCAGAGTCAAAAGGGCAGTCAAATATTTACTACTAATAATAAATCTTTACTACTATTATAAATGCGAATAACTGTCTGTTCCGTCTCCGCGCCTAAACTAAGCTGATTGCGATGAAATTTGGCTTACATAGGCTAACTTTAACGTATAGGACACACGGTGAAGTCTCTGCAACAGACTTCCGCGCGGGCAGAGCCGCGAACAAAAACTAGCTAACTTTCCAATACGGATACGCCCGATACGGATATTTCTTCTCTCCAATATCCGCGGATACGCATATCCGATTCGTCACCACGAACGTACATGATCTTATTACCTTGGGGGTGAGCAGGAAGTACTGCGCGTTGTCACACTCCGTGGTCACTTTGACCAGCAACTGAAACATTTTCCTCTCGTTGATCGGGTCCATGCCTTGATTAATCTCGTCCACACATCTGTATAATAAAATGTTTCAAATTAATTCTTCCGTTTTGGTAGTAATATGGAGGAAATGGACTTAAGTACGTTATTATAAGAGCCGCATTGTTTTATCAAAACATCGGAATTGGTTGCTATTGGCGATGCAAAGATGCTTACTAGCGCCTCAAGTTTCAAAATTGTAAAGCTCTTTAAGAACGACACTTTGACAGTTTTCGATACAATTTACGTCATGGAAAAAATATTTATTAAATATAAATCAGATTTTTGTAGTTTCTTGCCGGACGAGACAACAATTATGCGGTCAATTGTCGGTGTAATTAAAGCGTCTGCAGGATACACAAAACCAATGCGTTCTGGAGAAGAATTATTACGATTTACAAATGAAAACTTATTCCCGAATCTCCGTAAGTACTACATTGAGGAACGCAACATCATCATCTTCCTAGCGTTATGTCCCGTGCTTAGACGGGGTCCGCTTAGACCATGATCCAGGATTTAGCGAGTCTGGTAATTACATTGAAGCGACTGCCGATCTGACCTTCGTAACCCTAAGATAGGGGAACCAGACAATTTTTGGATCATGGTTACAAATTCAAAGTTGTTTGAATTTGTAGGTTTCATCACGATGTTTTCCCTCACCGTCGAGCTAGTGGTATAAATATGTACATAGATTTTTTTAAATCTAGAGGTACATGCCGGGGTTTGAACCCGCACTCCTCGGTTAAGAGGCGCGTGTCCTTACCATTGAGCTACCACCGCTCCTATTGAGGAACGCAACAATATTTCGTATTTCTGCTTTTATTAGCAACATTTTTCTGTATTTAATCGTGATCCATCTGAATATGTCTAAACTTATAATTCTCAACTATAATGGTAAGTGTCGTTCTTAGATAACTTCTAAATCTTGCCGCTAGAGGCGCGCGGATAATCTTTGCATCGCCAATAGTCAGACTGCTTAGTGCGTATATCACGGCTCTGGCAATTAAGATTCTGATCAATGATGTGCCGGATCGTTAAAAATGTATATCTACGCATAATTTATAACGCATATTAATCACGCGAAATTTAGTGTCAAGATCCGCGGATACGGGTATGGTTCTTAACTTTCTTACTCAATCGGTGTCGGTACGCGAGACCTTGAAAGGAAAGTTGACGCCACGTCCGCCGTGACGACAGGCAGAACATTTTCAACTTGCATTGCGCGGGTGCTACTTTTGTTAGGATTATAGTTAAGTATGACACTGGCCAGCACAGGTAGCGTTTGCGTTTGGTTTTGATAAGTAAGTTAAAAAGTTGTGTACAAAGAAATTTTGTATTGTAAAATTAAAATTAATAAGATAAAAAATCAGCAAAAGATTCACAAAAAGTAACGGGTACGGATACAAATACGAATTTATTTACTTTTGGATATCCGTGGATACGGATATCCGGCACATTCCTAGTTCTGACTTTTAACGTTTTTTATGCCGCCGAGTTTACTCATACGCATTAAAATGTCGCATTTGCTGGCTAGCGGTTTAGTGGCTAGAGGGTTAAATATCTGCGGCCTCTTGATCTAGTGGTCAGGCCGGACTGCTGCGCGTGCCGCGTCAGCTGCTGCAGCTGCTCCTGGCGGAGTGTAGCAAGCGAGAGAGGCGGGCGCGCACCGGAAGGGCACGGTGGTGAGGCGCTGCAGCGCGAGCAGGTACAGCGCCGTGCTGAGCGCGCGCTCGCCGCCCGACTGCGCGTGCCGCGTCAGCTGCTGCAGCTGCTCCTGGCGGAGTGTAGCAAGCGAGAGAGGCGGGCGCGCACCGGAAGGGCACGGTGGTGAGGCGCTGCAGCGCGAGCAGGTACAGCGCCGTGCTGAGCGCGCGCTCGCCGCCCGACTGCGCGTGCCGCGTCAGCTGCTGCAGCTGCTCCTGCGCGCGGAACCGCACCAGGATCGCCACGCCGTACTTGTCGTAGTCCTCCTATGTACAAAACAACCGGCTATCTTTAATAATCGGCCGCAACCGGAAACCCTAAAGATTTTAACACAGAAAGTCATACATTGGCAATGATTAGTCAGATTCTCGTAGCAGGAGTCGCTTCGATACATTTTGACACAGAAAGTCAAATTTGCCACATGGCTATAAAAAATTTGTCACTTTCGATGAATGTCACTTACGCGCATTGCCATTTGCCATTTTCGGTAAAAGCCGCTTCAGAGTCGAAATCGTAGAATATCACTTTCGCAAATTGACATCTGCGAGAATTTAACGCAAATCGCCACTATCGCCAATTGGCATAACGAAAAACTTGGTCAGTCTCGCAGAATGTAATTTTCGCAAATATTCAGTTTCACTGTTCGCATATTGTTATTTTCGCAGATATACATTTTTGCAAATGATCACTTATGCAGAACTTCATTAATTTTTCGAGCAGAGAGAAACATTTGTTACTAACGTTCTGCGAAAGTGACTTTTTGCGAAAATAAAATTGCACAAGTGACCTTTTGAGCAAGTGACATTATGCGAAAGTGACTAGATTTTCGGAGTTATGTGGCGATATGAAAATTTGTGTCAAAAAATCCGAATTATGAATAAGATAAATGGTGGTGTCACCATTTGACATACTGCTATGGCCTGTTCAATACTCAAAAAATTTTTTTAGTTATATTATCAATAAATATTGAATAAGTAGTTTTTGCTTTATCTTATACTCGAAAAATGACAAAGATACAGCGCTTCAAAGATCTGAAATTTAGCGCCTCACGTCACTTGGACGGTAAAATTTTACAGACCTAGTGACGTCACGCGGTACTTTAACGCGCTATATCTTCATCATTTTTAGTTTGTTGAACAAAAGAAAAAATACGTAAGCAATATTTTTTTTGTAATCTCAATAGTGGACTATAAATTTTTTTGAGGGAAATAGCGTATTGTGACGCTTTAATAGTAAATACGGTTTACCGTGCTTCAGTTAAGCAGTAATTATTTACTATGAATATAGAATAGTTTGTGTGTTCAATATCTTTTTTAAACTATTCAAGTCCTAAAATTACTTGAGTATTGTACCATCATCATTGTTGTTATACTATAGATCAGTAGTTCCCAAACTTATTTTTCTCGTGGACCACTTTCAAAATGTTACTAGTTTCGATGGACCCCCTGCTGCTACATTTCTACCACATTCTTAAAGTCGCCAAAAAATGAAAAAGTGTCGCTTCTGAGTTCTGTCCCTATATTCCGACAGGTAAAATAAAAACGAAAAATGGTACATTTTATAACACTTTATTTATTAAAAGAATAGAATTGCAAGAAAAAATTAAAAAGGTAAGTCACAATTTTAATTAATAGGAAGGATGTATTTGGTGGAGTGTCAGCAAACGATCAATGTTTGGCTTTATTTTTGTGAGCAATAACCGCAAATCCCCCCGCTCTGTGATGTTTAATTTGCTCCTTTTTTTTGTTAAGAGATTTGTAACGGCACTAAAACTCCTTTCTACAAGGTATGACGAGGGAAAAGCTATTAAAAATTTCCTTGCGATTTCCCACAGTCCAGGATATTTTTCGGGTATTTCTGCTTGCAGCCAAAATGTTTAGTAGCCTTTTCTAAATTTCACCTTCAGCTCCTCATTGGTGCTTAGCTCGAGCAGCTCCTCTTGTAATACAACATTGGCCACTTCCGTTTCATCAAATGGATTTATGATCCATGGTGGTATATCCATTGTCAGCATATCTTCAAACCTGGTTTTGAAGTCAACATGCAGGGCACTTAAATGTTGACTGTAGGTATGGATATCCTCATCAATACATTCTACCTGTGACAAGTTTGGAAATTGAGAGAATTCGCGCCGACTAATGTTTTGCTTCATTAATTTCAATTTCCCAAGAAAAGCCGAAATTATCCCCTTTGTTTTTATTAAATTCAGGCTGTCCCCTTGTAACTGCAAGTTAATATCATTAAATTTTTTAAACAAATCTGTCAAATACGCAATGTCTGTTTTGAATTTGATCAAGTTTTCTTTTAAATCTGGATCTCTGCTTTCTAGGAACTCTAATACGGAATCGAAAACAGAGTAAAATCTCGTTAAGCATGCGCCTTTCGACATCCAGCGTACTTCAGTATGTAAGAGCAGTCGTTGGAAGTCTTCATCATTTTCGTCGCACAATTGAGCAAATAAACGCGTATTCAATGCATTGCTTCTGATTTTGTTGACAGCTTTTATTACAAAATGAAGAGATTGGTTCAACCTGTCACTTAAATGTTTTGCCACAAGATGTTGGCGGTGGATTACGCAATGAATAGCTGTAAGCCCTGGTATAATTCTTTTGAGATGAGTTATAAACCCACGATATCGCCCGACCATTGCAGGAGCTCCGTCTGTTGCCACTGAAATAATGTTTGTAAATGGAATCGATTTTTCCGTGAAAAAATTGCTCAGTACATTAAATATTGATTCGCCTTTAGTGTCAGTCTCCAAAGTTCTGGCAAATAGCAATTCTTCGTGAATTTCTTCCTCCATAATATATCGGACATATGTCAATAATAATGCTTCATTACCGGGTAACGTTGACTCGTCCAGTTGTATAGAAAAATGAGTTTTTTGCAGATGATTGCACAAAAAACATTCGATATCAGAGCTCATTTCATCAATGCGTCTTTGTACAGTATTGTTACTTAATGGAATTCTTTTTAGTACGTCAAATGGAGATTTGTGCAAAACAGTTTTTAAGACTTCTTCAACAGCGGGTAAAATTAATTGTTCTCCAATAGTGTGCGGTTTTCCACATTTTGATATAAGTAATGAGATATTGTAAGATGCCCGCAAGCCATCATCGTTACTTTGAGATGTTGAAGCGAACATACTGTGCATGGTGGGTCTCTTTTCATATTTTTCCTTCAATGTTTGAAAATATTTTAAATCTTTACCTATTTTATCAGTATGACACCTTTTTAGATGATCTTCGAGCTTTGATGGTTTCATAGAGTCATTGCTCAAAACTTTGTTGCATAATAGACACATGGGCAATTGTTTGCCTGCCTCTGATGGAACAAAACCATATTTCAAATAATCGACACAATATTGTCGACATTTTTTCTTTGCTGTAGCCATGTTTCGTGTCAGTTAACTTACCTGAAAAAAAAAATGTTTTTGTAACCAAGTTTTTTTCTGAATATAGGTATCACACCGCAGCCTTTGTCAGCACGCGGGAATAGAATTACGGCTTGTGAAGGGACCAACTAATAAACCGCTAAGACAAATACAGACGTATCAATTTTAAAGTAGGTACTTTAAAATTGATACGTCTGTATTTGTTAAAAATTAGTGGTAAATTAGGTAATTTACCACTAATTTTTAATACTACAAATAAAAAACTCAGTATCGAATGCTGATCAAATTTGTGTAGGAAAAAATAAAAGTCGAAATCCCAAAATTGTCCATAAAAACCATAACTAACATCAAATCAATGAGTTCACGCTTAATTGCTCTGCAATATTGCTTATTCGGCCTTTTTAGAGAGGCAGTGCTTCTCTCGTGAAAAAACAATTGAATAAAACGTGCTGTGTTTGTCTTCAAATCGAAAGAGGACAATTAAAATATCCGTAAGTTACTAAGTCACCTATCTATACAAGCAGTTGTGATCAACTGACTAGTACACGTAAACAAAATACTTAATTACTATAACAAAAAAAAAGGTAAGTACTTACTTTTCTTCGGCACTAGCAATCACTGATATAAATTTTCTCACACCTTTTTTTCGAAATTCCGGAAACAAATGAATGAGTTTGCCTTTGGCATCAAGTATTTATAGTGGTGATCAAATTCATGTCTGAACAAGTTTAAGCATTGTCGGGCGGACAGCGCTTTGCAAGTCTGTACACGAAATTGTACGTAATATCATACGCAAGTTTAGACAAGTAACAGTCGCTTGCCTTATTAAAATATTATCTGCTTAGTTAGGTACTTAAAATAATGTAGGTAGGCCCTTATAAAAACTATGCTTGCTCTTTACTATTGACGGCCACTTTGGTTCAGTGGTAGTGGACGCTGCCTCTGAACCAAGAGGTCGCGGGTTCGAATCCCGCGGGGTACAAACATTTGTGTGCATGAACATGTTTGTTTGTATCTGTCCAGGTGTTTTCTATATACAGGGTGTATCGTAAATCGTTTAAAACCTCTTGGCCACGTGGTCTATAGGTCACCCTGAACAATGTTTGTTCTACGACTTATCCAATACAGACATTAAATATTTCGACTTCCCATACAAACCTCGATCAGCTGTTTGGTCATTTTGTATGGGAAGTCGAAAAATTTAATGTCTAGATTGGATAAGTCGTAGAACAAACATTGTTCAGGGTGACCTATAGACCACGTGGCCGAGAGGTTTTAAACGATTTACGATACACCCTGTATAATAAGTATGTATTTACAAAAAAAAAAGTATTTAAGTATGTTTATCGGTTGTCTAGTACCCATAGTACACAAGCTCTGCTTAGTTTGGGACTAGTGGCTATGTGTGAATAATGTCCAAGAAAAGCAGATAAATTTTCGTGGACCCCCATTAGCATCTTATGGACCCCCATTTTTGTTCACGCCTACGTAGACCCCCAGCAAGTCTCCCGTGGACCCCTGGGGGTCCACCTGGACCACTTTGGGAATCACTGCTATAGATGATAGGTTCCCAACAGGAGTGGTACTGTCCCCTAGTGGGCGCTGAAGAGTTTCGAGGGGGAGTAAGCGGGCCCGAAAGGCATATGGGGGACATTATGATAGGTAAGGGGGCGGTTTTTTATTTAACATAATAAAATACTTGCCTCTATTTTCAGAAAAAACGATGTATCGTCTAAAATGTTTATCTCTCAGCCACGAGAACGAGTTGCAAGATTACAGAGAGATAACTAATTTAATTTGTAATTATTAATAGATAATAATATACAGACAGACAGATGCGAGACGTTTGTAACATAACAACATAACTTAACATCACGCCCATAATCCCCGAAGGGGTAGGCACAGTCAAAGGGGTAGCAGGCCCCTTTAACCACATTCAGCCAAAAATAAAGCCGGGCCGGGTTAGATGGAAAATTGTGAAAAAGTAGTGACAAATGATAGCTTGTCGCCTACACAATCACATACCCAAAACCCGACATACCAAACTAACTAAACTTCACGCCACTTCCCTAGCGGGGTAGGCAGAGAGAACCGAACGCCATATGGCACGATCCTTACACACCTCACTCGCTTCTTCAACATTCATAATCCTTTTCATACAAGCTCTACGATTTTTATGACTCCTAACATCACCTTCTTTTAATACACGACCAATCTGGTCGTGGTAGGTGAGCCTGGGCCTTCCGCGGCTCCTACATCCTTCCACATTCGCATTGTATATCTGTTTAGTCAATCTTTCGTCATCCATTCTTTCCACATGTCCGAACCACCGGAGCATGCCTCTTCTTACCTTGACTTCGACGCTGTCCTTCAGACCAACTCTCTTTCTTACATCATCATTCCGAACGCAGTCTGTGAGCGATACACCGCAGATTTTCCGCAGCGCACGCATCTTGACTCGACGACTCGACGATATTTGGAAATAACCACGTTGTTTCAGTCTCAAATTCTCAATAATAATTATATACAAAAAAAAACACCGTAAAGTAACTTCAGAATGGGCCCTTAGATGGAATAATATGTATATTCTTTTATTCACGACTAGCAGCGCCCCGCGGTTTCAGTCGCTTATGTTACTCGCTGATACAGTAACTTTCCATTGGTGAAAGAATTTATCAAATCGGTCCAGTTGTTTCGGAGCCTATTTAATGCAACCATACAATCAAATCTTTCCTCTTTATAATATTAGTATGAAGTACGATGTATACTTAGTATAGTATTCCTATAAAAAAATTTAATAGATTATTTAAAAATAATCGCTCAAGTGAACAAAAATAAACAAAGAACAGATTAATGAAAGTTTATTGTCGAGGCAATCGAGTGGGTATTTTGTTTTTATAATAATTTACTAATACTTACCCTCCTGATTTTTTATACTTAATTCTATACATACTTACTTACTTTTCTTTCTTTACTAAGTTCATACTTACATCGCTGCCTTGTTTATCCAGTTTAATTTCCCCAGCGCACCCAAGCTTGGCAAACATCTCGCCAAAACTCTTATCAATCTTTCGGAGCAACGTCTCAAGGGGTGGCAGCCATTGCGAACTAAAACAACCAGAAAAAAAGCATGCTTGAAAGATGGAACACTTAATACCCAATGCCACCACTAGATGGCACTGTACGTTTTTACATCGCGATGGTGTTTCGTTTTCTCGACAATATAAGGCCTGCCCTCACACTTCTACGCAGTGACAGACAGACTAAACAAATCTGTAATACTAGCTTTGCCCGCGATTTCAATCGCGTTATTTTTGATACCGATAATCTGAGTAACATCAGGCTTGTCGGTTAAGTAAAACTTATGTAAATATATAACATGGATAATTGGATATCAGAAATATATCTATAAATTAATCATATTATATTTTGTTTGACTCTAAAACTAATAATTTCTAGGGAAGCTTACAAAAATTAAGTCTGATGAGCCAATAGTAAAATTTAAGTGGATTAAATTGAATGAAGAATATTTTGACTGACACTGAAATTAAATTAGCTTAGCTTATAGGTAGACGAAGAGAATGAAATAACACTATTATTTGTGTTATGTCATCAAAATGAATGACTCGTGTTTGATGATAATTGCGTTCGATGATGATGTTTACCTTAACAAGGCCATCCTGCTCTCGAGCTGTTTGTTGACATCACTGGAGCTGTTCACCTCGCCCTTCAACTTCGATATCAGCTTCTCTCTCTCCTCGTATTCTTTGATGACCTTTAACATAAATTTATAAATAAATATCAGATAATATCATACACATTGATCTGGTTACACAGTATTACGCAAACTATAGCGTCTCTAAACTAATTAAGGAAATCCGAATTGGATATTTTAGGACTCAGAATTTTGATAAAATTATAGCGTTTATATTATAATGCGTAAAACAGTTTGTATATATAACAACCACAAGTTGTTACTCTTAGACGCCTTCACTAATCATCATGAAATGTTGCTTACACGTTGAAATTGTGCAGAACAAGGGATGGTTGGGGCGAAACGTTGTTATTGGGCTGACGGGGCAATGGGTGGGCGAGAGGAGAGGCCGAGGGGACCGAAGGTCAGAGAGGAGAGGAATGGCTGAGTAGCGGACGGGGCGGATAGGTGGAATAGCAGATGGGGCTGAAGGACAAATTGGCAATAGAGACAAAGAGGAAGAGGGGCAAACGGAAAACAGGCGAGGCGAAAGGGCGGCGGGGCAGTAAAAACCGAAAGGCAGTCTGAAGGCGTAATAGTTCCTCCCTTCGACAGTTCACAGCAGGAGGAGAATGCGCACCTGCTCATCCCCCCGGTCCATGCAGTCAATGCGCGTCTGCAGCTCGTAGCAGTGCTGCTGCAAGGCCGGCACGTCGGCGGGCAGCGCGTCGAAGGCGTCCCTGTAGGGGAAGCTGGGGTCCTGCGGCAGCTTGTCGGCGCAGGCGCGCCGCGCGTCCGCCAGCTTGTCCTTGGCGCGCGACTTGGCGCGCGCCACCTGCGCCTCGACGTTGTGCAGCGTGTGCTGCGCCGCCTGCAGCTCCGAGCGCAGCGCGCGCAGCAAAGACTCCTGCTGGACTATCGCGTTGCGGCTGAACTCCAGTTTCACCTGGAATGGAGACATACGTCACTAGAAATCTGGATGATAATAATAGCACATAAATCATTTATAAACATCATTTACTTAGCATAACACAAGATTTAGGATTATTTATATCATTCATCAATTTCTATTATTTGTAGATTTTGTTTTTAATTATTAAAAACGAATTGAATAGCTGATTATGTTAAACCCTTAGGACATAATATCTTAAAATTTTTTTTAATAACTCAGTAAAACGGGTATGTAAAATTGTTGGAATACATATGTATGTAAACAACGTTACTGCAATTTTATGAAAATGACTAATGGTTACCCAGTCGACTGTTTATTGCAATGTTGGTTTTACTCCTGGTCGACGTTGTAAGTCAGCTCGTGCTCTATGTCCAGCACCTGCCTGTCTGTCCGTGTGCCGGCTCACCTTCCACATCTCCCCGTGCAGCAGCCGGCCCTGCAGGCTGGTCGCGAGGCCGCTGAGCTCGCGCTGCAGGCGGCACTGCTTCACGACGCACTCGCGCTGCTTGCGCCGGCAGCGACCTCGCTCTTGGGTAATGTCGAACGTCGGCTCGTTCTCTATGTCTTGGACCTTCTTCTTCTGGAGGTTGATCTGGACGCAGATTGTGCGGACCTAGAAGCAACAAGATGTATTCTTCAGCACATCTTCCAAACTAAGTATTTAAACAGAGCATGCACTTGAGTAAAAACGACAAAACTTATCACACGAACATCTGCAATTACCACCGATCTGATGGTAAGCGGTTTTTCATCATAAATTTAGTCAAATGACATCATCGTCATCATCCTTGCGAATTTGGGCTTCTGTGATTAGACTACGAAATTCTCAAGTGTTTGGCCCTCATATGGCTGACATGAATATGTCAACTATATATTATAATGAATTTGTCAAATATTGTAGAAAGTAAGGGTAGTAAACTAAGGGTATACCTTCTCGACGCCCTCGTTGATCCTCTTGCGGCGCGTGTTGAGCTCGTTCAGGTTGACCTCGAGCGTGGCCAGCTTGCCGTCCAGCTCCTGCAGCTTGGCGCGGTGCGACGCCGCCGACTGCTCGAACTTCGACAGCCTGCAAGAATCATCACGGAGTGATGAGCGACACGATATTTACGGTTTTTGACAGAAAAATATCTCTGGATGACAAAGTTTTGTCACAATACAAGGTGGTTCTGAATGACGTGTTCTCTCAAAATCAATAGGTTTCATTTAGTCTCAATTGTTTTACGTAAATTGTATTGAGTATTGTGTAAATCAATCAATACAGCGCTAAGAACATATGTACATAATTTTTTTTATGACTAAGGGAATGTTTTACGCACGCTGCCTCAAAACGAATGGGGGACCAAAGACATGCATCGTACTCCCAGTACGATAGTACAACTGAATAGTAGAAGACCCCTGTAGAAGCAGACGCGGTACTCCGAACTGGTAGGGTGTAACTTCTATAAATTTATGTTTACCGATAGTACAAAACATGTCTACAGCCTATATAAACACGTCCTAGCCTTGGTAGTGGGTTGGTGACGCTGAACTGGTTGTGTCGCGTACTATAGTGTGGTAGAGTCATGTAGCTTTAAGGATCACCTATGTAAATTTGACGATTTATAAGTGCTTTCTTGAAACCTACATAAATAAATAAATTTTCTAGACTGACACACCAATTCCCTAGTCCCAAACTAAGCTTATGCTTGTGCTATGGATACTAGGTGAACGGATAGACATACTAAATACGTTTATAAACATCCAAGACTAGAGTACAAATGTCCATGTTCATTACACGAAACATTTGCCCCTAGCGAGATTCGAACCCGCGACCCTCGGTTTCGAGGCTAGGGTCTCTGACCATTCGACCAACGGGCCAGTCAAGTCATAAATAAAGACATGTCGAATTTGAATATAGTGTCGGGGTGGCCGGGCGGGCGGCTGGTACTGACCGCGCGCCGTAGCCGGCCAGCTGGTCGGCGTCGAGCGTGTTGGCCAGCAGGCGCGCGGGGCGCACCTCGGCGGTCGAGCTGGACGTGGCGCCGCTGTACGCCGACACGCGGACGGTGAAGCGATGGTTTTCTGAACAAACATATGCCTAATTATAAATACAAATCGCCCTAGAAATTCACAATATCCCCTCACCTTGTCCCACAGAGTCCTCCTGCCACTGCCTCATTGGACTCTACTCTAAGCCTTTGAGGATAGCGGACGTTATAATATTTTGATACAAATGTAACTAACTAACTAAACTTCACGCCGCCTCCCTAGCGGGGTAGGCAGAGAGAACCGAAATGTAGTCAAGGAAAATGTATGCTGAGTGTGCCGCATTGCCGCACGTAGTGAAATACAGCACGTACTCCACGTAGTAAATATATAATGAGTAAGCATACACTAACAGATTGAGAGATATATAAGCTGTGAATATGTTTTATTAAAGTTAGACTTATACCAACTGTTGTCTCAATTACCCCAGTCCTATACACGGTTAAACTGAGAGTCCCCAAACTCACTATTAAGATTACTAGTATTTACTAATACAAACAAAATAATAATAAAAAATAATAAGGTCCTCCTAACTGATATCGGTCACGGCAGCCAACCTCAACGAGGATTAGCCATCTGCGCAGGAGATATTATAGTGCACAAGTGCGCTAACACAGGTGCACTCTCTATTCCTTCACTCTCATAGTCCGGTGAGACGGTAATTCGACATGACCGGAGAGAGGTTAGGCGCAGGACCAACGGCTTAACGTGCTTTCCGAGGCACGGGGGTGATTAAACCGCCAACTTCCTGACTCCGGGCTGTTACTGAGTAATTTGGATATTGAAATACCCAGCCACAAATTTATGGCCCGACCCGGGATTGGAACCCGGGACCTCTTGGTAAGTCATGAAGGTCATGGCCGCCGCACTGGGGGATGCGTCCGCGCGTCACTGACCGGTGAAGAAGCAGGTGATGTTGGCGGGCACCTTGCCGCTGTTGCTGTAGGTGTGGTCGGTGCCGATGGGGATGCGGTGCACGCCGTACTGCCGGCACAGGTACTGCACGATGGCGGCTGGAGCCGACAGCGTGTCCACTACGTACGTGTAGAAGCCCAGGTAGCTGCGATTTAAACATCATTGTTAAGCACTTTACAAACGACACCAGACCGGTATCACAGACAGCTGGCAGGTCACCTGATAGTAAGCATCACCGCCGTCCATGTTCAACTGCAGCACAAGAGGAATAGGGATCTTCTCTGGGTCGCAAAAGCAGATATTGAATCCGTCATCAAAATATATCGACTATCAAAAAATATTGCATACATATAATTTTTGCTTTATTTAAAATTCGAAAATTTAAGATACAGCACATTAAAGTTCTGGGGGGCGCTTTGATATCACAATGACGTCATGTGGAATCTCGATGCGCTGTATCTTCGGTTTGCTTGAAGAAATAAAAAATACGTATAGTGATAAGACCAGAAAATAGCTATAACATACCATAATATGTGGTAGAGGATGTTTGAAGTGGTAGAGGATGTTTGAAGTGGTAGAGGATGTTTGAAGTGGTAGAGGATGTTTGAAGTGGTAGAGGATGTTTGAAGTGGTAGAGGATGTTTGAAGTGGTAGAGGATGTTTGAAGTGGTAGAGGATGTTTGAAGTGGTAGAGGATGTTTGAAGTGGTAAAGCCTGAGTGTAGCATGGTGGAGCCACGTGTGGTGTGACAGAATAGAGAGTAGAGCATCGTGTGTGTTGCCAGTAAATGGGATCCTTAGCAAAGTCCCCTCACCTCAGTTGCTGTATATCGTTTCTAGGCACGTTAAGCCTCCCGCCAGGGCTGTTGACCGCGTTGACCCGCTTGAGGCCCTGCTGTCTCACTTGCTGCATGAACAGATTCATGTCCCGGGTGGACTCGAACGTGAACGCGACTAGATCGCGGGCGGGCACCGTCGACTCGAGGTAGCGCGCGAACTTCGGGTCTGTGAAGTTGATCTGGGAAAAGAGACGAAATATTAGAAACGTATGTAATAAAATCAATACTCATATGTCTGTTATGACACAAGATAGTTAAAACTAGTTCCAATAAGCAAAACAAATGAAAATTTTCAAATTTTGCTTTGACTCCAACCTAATTTCTAAAACAAATAAATAATTAATATAAATACATATCAGACTACATCACATACATTGATCTGACTCCGAGGTAAGTAGCTTAAGCACTTGTGTTACGGAAATCAGAATCAACAGTGGTATTACAAATATATACTCAAATATTCAATATTAACACCTAGACACAGAACAAACACAAGTATTCTCACACTAATATATACCTGGGTGGGGATCGAACCTACAACTCTTGGCGCATGGGGCAGGTCACTACCGAATGCGTCATCGAGCCAGTCGAAATACCGACGGTAGTAGTAATTTCCTTGACACATGTGCATGACAAATTACATTACAAACAACAAAATTTAGGTATTAAATAAATGTATGTGATATTGATCATTTTAATAGATTCACCCCATAAATGTGTCCCCGGCAGGGCCGCCTTTAACCTAATGGAGGCCTCCATGGGCACATTAGTAAGTTAATAAGTTTGTGGATAACAAATGTCAATGATCCATTGGTAATCTAGAACTAGGGGGCCCTATAGATGGTGGGGGACCGGGGCACATGCCCAAAGTGCCCAATGGGAAAGAGGGGACTGTTACACTGGGGGCTAAAAGCTAGCTTATGTCATTTATATTACCACAGAGATAACTTCATCCCATATGTGTTTCTCCATAGGATTGTCGCGACCGCGCCACAAGATAGTCACGATTATAACTCCAGTAATATGTAAACAAATGACGTCAATTCGAACATAGAGAAGAATTATTCTCGCCACTAAGTATATAATACTTAATGGCGAGAATAACTTCGTCAGCGCGATGCAGGATTGTATGGCGTTTCTCTATGCCTAGGGTGTATTGTATATATACAATACACCCTAGGTCCCCGAGCAAGCAACACCTAGCTCGGCGGAAGTAGTTCCACTTATAGTGCGAGCGCGTAGTTGGCACAGGATGATTTCAACAAGTAAGTCAAGTGTATCACCTCCAGTATCATGGGCTCGTAGACGGGCTCCTCGAACATCTCCTTGTTCTGCCGCAGCCACATGACAGCGTTGTACGCGTCCTCACTGTAGTTACGAAGCACTTCTAGACGCTTCACGTCCATATCTTCCAGATTGCGTATCCTGAAAAGTTGGTACGTATTATACTCAGTACCGAGAGTGTAGCGACTGCCGTATTAGCTAATAGCAGCACCCCACGTAGCTCCCGTTGAGATACGGGGATAAAATATGGCGTAGGTTATTCACTGATAAAGTAGCTTTCTATTGATCGAATAATTTTAATAATCCAATTAATAATTCGATCCTACTGGGCTATCTGGAGCCTATTTGCGATGTCCAAAAACGGCATCGTTTGCTAATGAGGGTTTTTTTAAATAAAACATCAGATAGATGGCGTAACTGTGACGTACGGTCTTGTCACCCTCCTCATTGGTAAGTTATCAGAACAAACTGACATGCTGTCAACAAAGAGCCAATAGTGACAGTGATAAGACCACAAGACTCCCGCGTGCTATCTGGCGGTTTTTGTGTTTTTAAAAACCCACATTGCCACACGACCATTTGCGTCAGCATGACCAAATGCGAATGGGACGAAAAGCGTCAAACCCTGTCTCTAGCCGGTGCGTTTCGCGATGACTGAGAGTACCGGAGACACAAATACTGAGGGTTATCAGCGCCGACAACGGCGTTTAGTTACTGTAGCCTAGTGGATATTTGAAACATGGGAGGAATTTAAATGGTATAAGCGGACAGGTATAAGCACAGGAGAGACCTCAACGCTTCGTAAATGTCTGTCGAAGAATTTTAGTAGGTACAAATTGTCCGATGTTGGTCTGGGACTTAAAAATAATGTGCCAACTGTGGCTCTTGCCTAGCATGTCGTGAAAGGCGACTAATGGTATATCGGGTTTTGGGTGTGTGATTGTGAGTTTTATTTTTGGCTGAATAAATAATAATAATAAATAAATAAATAAATATTAGACTACATCACATACATTGATCTGACTCCGAGATAAGTAGCTTAAGCACTTGTGTTACGGATATCAGAAACAACAGTGGTATTACAAATATATACTTAAATATTGGATATTAACACCCAGACACACAACAAACACAAGTATTCATCACACGAATGTTTGTCCTGGGTGGGGATCGAACCCACAAATCTTGGCGCATGGGGCAGGGGCGCTACCGAATGCGCCATCGAGCTTGTCATGAATGAATGTGGTTAATGAGAATGGTAGTAAAACTAGTGAACTCACCTATTCTGATAGAGACGTATTTGCGGCGTGATGTTATTCTCCAAGTCATACTCTATTTGCAACTTCTGCTTCTTCAAGTTCTCCAACGCCGCATTCGTCTTTGTTATCGGTTTGATTAACTCTGCTAGTTCCATTTTCACTTGAGCTTCTAAACACAACATTTTATAATTTTCATATCAATATCAGATCTAATTGTGAGAGCGGTGGTAGCTCAATGGTAAGGACACGCGTCTCTTAACCGAGGAGTGCGGGTTCAAACCCGGGCATGTACCTCTAGATTTTAAAAAAATCTATGTACATATTTATACCACTAGCTCGACGGTGAGGGAAAACATCGTGATGAAACCTGCAAATTCAAACAACTTTGAATTTGTAACCATGATCCAAAAATTGTCTGGTTCCCCTATCTTAGGGTTACGAAGGTCAGATTGGCAGTCGCTTCAATGTAATTACCAGACTCGCTAAATCCTGGATCATGGTCTAAGCGGACCCCGTCTGAGCACGGGACATAACACTAGGAAGATGATGATCAGATCTAATTGTGAACCTCTGTAGAACTATATAGTAATAGAAGTATAGTTTTTTGAATGTGCAAGTTTCTGTTAGTTATAATGTTTTCCCTAACTGTCGAGGTAGTGGTATAAATATGTAGATTGATCTGAATAAAGACAAGTTTATTTTTGACTTATTGTGGTTAAAGGGGCCTGCTGTTCCTTTGACTCTGCCTAACCCTTCGGGGATTATGGGCGTGATGTTATGTTATGTATGCATGTTTTATTTTGACCAAAAAAAAATCCAAAATCTATACTTATAATAAATCTGTAGTGAGGTCAATTCTGTACATGAAATATATTTTCAAAATAACTATCAGGGGGTGATTAGTGATCGATACTGATGCCAAAAATGCAATCAGTACAATTTTTGTCTGTCTGTATGTTCTTTATAGAAACAAAAATTACTCGACGGATTTTAACGAAACTTGGTACAGTTATTCTTCATACTCCTGGGCAGGTTATAGTATACTTTTCATCACGCTACAATCAATAGGAGCAGAGTAGTGAAGGGAAATGTTGGAAAAACGGGAGAAGTTACTCCATTTTTTAAGCTTCCGTCGCGTGTGCAGCCTTAATGGTTAAAGTTACATAGAAATCATGTATGACGGAAATAGTCTTTATAATATTAACCATAAACGCGGGTGACACCGCTGGCACAGCTAGTCTTGAATAAAAGTACACCCTACTAAACACTGTATAGCCCGTACGCATCGCGCAAGGTCACAAGCTAATCAAAGCACCCGTGCATGTATATTTTTCAGATCAAGCACATAACATATAGTCCATAATGGATGTGAATCCATTATGGACGTTATGTTATGTGCTTGATCCATAATGGATGTGAATCACATCGCGCAAAGTCACAAGCTAATCAAAGCACCCGTGCATGTATATTTTTCAGATCAAGCACATAACATAACATCACATCCATTATGGATCAAGCACATAACATAACGTCCATAATGGATTCACATCCATTACTGTGCTTGATCTGAAAAATATACATGCACGGGTTTGAGCATCCATCCCTTGGATAAAAGGCGATTTATTATTCATTTATTTATTACTTCGTCCGACGTCGCTGACGACACGTGTCGCAGCACATTCGTCCTTTAGTTTCCCAGGCTTTATTCACTTACCATCCCCAACCTTCTCCACGAGTTTAGTCCGGTCGGTGATCAACTTCTCCAGCTTCGCTTTCGCCTCGACCAGCTCGCGCTCGCGGTTCCGGAACCGCTCCAGCTTGTCCTGGTACGATGCTTCGATGTCCTTTAGCGTGAACTCGTGCGTTCGGACTGCGTTTATCGTTTCCTTTGCTTGGTCTTTTAAGGAAAGTATTTCTCTGTTCTATAAAAAAACAAAACTTAATGAGTCTGTTTATGCTAGTGATACAATGGAAACAGAAAGCAGGAGAAACAAATGTCTTATACCTATACAAACGACAAAAACGAAGATGTACACAAAAGCATGTATTATGTCCTTTTATAAATGTCCAACACAATTGGTGGTGGTCAGATACCCTGGTCACGAAATCAAGGGTCGCAGGTTCGAATCCCGCTAGGGGCAAATATTTCGTGTGATGAACATGTATATGTACTGAAGTCATGAATGTTTATAAACATATTTAATTATTTCTATCTGTTCACCTAGTATCCATAGCACAAGCTTATAAGCTTAGTTTGGCACTAGGGAATTGGTGTGTCGGTCTGAAGAATTTATTTATTTATTATATTTATTAATTTTCCATCAAACTTGAAGCAGTTCCTGCCAACATTCTTAGCGGATTACGGGCGTGATGTTATGGCAAACAAATGTATGGTTAATATTAAATTATCTAATGATGATTACATTCAAAATATCTATGAAATTCACAGATAGGGTCGTAAATAGGGGATAATATGAAATGTCCCTGTTCCATAAATTTACAGATCCACAACTGTCGGTTAAAAATACTTACTGAGGTCAACTTCTGCTGTTCCATCTTGCTGATGCCACTCTTCGCCTTCTCGATCACCTTCTCCAGCGGCTCCATGCGACTCTTGTGCGAGTTGACCAGCTTGATGGCCTCCTTTTTATCATTGGTGTACTCCAGCACTTGTCCCCGCAGGTCTTGGTACTCTATCCACAGCTTCTTCTTCTCGCAAATCTCTATTTCTTGTTCGATCTCTTTCCTTTGATGCATGGCGTCTATTGCCACTTTTAGCCTGTTGAGAAACATTTACCTAACTAATTATGACAATTTAAAAATTTATAGTATTGCCATTATGATGCAAAATAATAAAATGATATTATGATGTGAATATCAGCATGCCAATGGGATCTATAAATAAATAAATATAAATAAATATCCGACTACATCACATACATCTGACTCCGAGGTAAGTAGCTTAAGCACTTGTGTTACGGATATCAGAAACAACAGTGGTATTACAAATATATACTTAGATATTGGATATTAACACCCAGACACAGAACAAACACAAGTATTCATCATACGAATGTTTGTCCTGGGTGGGAATTGAACCCACAACTCTTGGCGCATGGGGCAGGGTCACTACCAAATGCGCCATCGAGCTAGTCAAATATTTCAAATATAGTGGATTCTGGAAATATTTATTGCATTTAAGGAATATTAAGTTCTCAGTTCCAATAGGTCAAGATAACAACACAATATTAATTTGTATGAAACATTGTTACTTAATTTTCATGCACTAGTACATGTCAAATTACTGTATTCTTGTTCGTAAACTTGTAGTGGTTGGCTTAATAAAACTTTTTTCCTTTAATGTCCCACCTCTCATTCAGCCTTATCTGTTCCTGTAGCAACTGCGCATTATTCTGCAACTTAGTTGACAACCCCCGTTGTTTGTTTCTGCACTCAATCAGTTCGTCAAGCTGCTCAACACTCTCTTGTCCACCGACAGCTGCAAGGGTGCTGCGTAAGAGTTGTTGCGGGTCCAACTTGGAGAAGTCCTGGACTCGGTCTTGAGGTAAGAGCTGGCACAGATTGTCAACCTGAAAATAAGAGACTATGATATAGTTTATCCATGCAAATAACAATAAAATAATTACTGAGAGAAATAATAGATACAAAGTGGATTTATCAAACAATATTACTGCACTCCAACTCAAGTGTCTTTATTACTTACCAGAGTTGGCTCACAGAATCACAAAGTTTGTTATCATGTATTGAGCAAAAAAGAAGGAACATTTTTATTTTTTAATTTTATTTAATATTTTGACAAGTCAGCAGTAACCCTCCTTCAATGGAGGCTGCACTCAAACGTCCTAAAACCCTAATTACCATCTGGATGGAGTTAAAGTGGTTTGAATGATCACTGTAGTGGTACAGTGACCATTTACGCACAATGGCCCACTTATGAGGCTAAGAAAACAAATGCCCAACTAACTATCTAAGTCAACAGTAGTTGCAATAATTATGGTTATATGGAAAAACTAATTGATTAACATCACATATTAAATTAGTAGTTATGGTTAATTGACAAGGTAGCCAATCCCTGCAAATGTACCTGAATATTCAATGATGCTATTAACTCTTGAACCTGCTTCTCCCGGACCGTCTTATGATCAATGGACCATGTGGAAACATCCTTGAGGTTGAAGGATCGCGTGATGATGACGTTTTTCTTCCCTGGCTCTTGATACAACTCAATTTCAATTGTGGACTGCTCACAGCCACTTCTAACATACTCTGATATCTTAAAGGAAAAAAATAATATATAATAAAAATGTAACATTAATTTCTCATGTCCCAAGTTGGTCTGGGACTCGAAAAGAGGCTTGTAGAATGCGTAAAAACTGAAGTTTCATGAATTCATACATTATATTGAATCAACTTTTCTAACTTATGGATATAGGTAATGTGTATATCAAAACTGGACTTTCTTGATACCTATGCAATTTATTAATGTTTATTACGTAAATTATGTGAAACACTTTTCTTTATGAATGTTATTTAATGTTTACTATACGTTAACTAACCTTTTTAGCTCGGCCGATAACACTGGTTTTACCACAAAGACCCAGGATGATCGCACAGACGAATGTAGATTTCCCAGTTCCATTGGGTCCAATAATCAAGTTTAACGACGAACCAGGAAATAATACCACTTGTTTATACGTTCTACAAACAAAAACATAACATAAAACTCTATCGTTAAAGAAAAAGGCGCGCAAAAGTACGAACTTACACAAAGTTTTCCAGCGCTATCCGGTAAATACATCCAGGTTTGATCCCCTCTGTGTTGATGACTTTCGACATGATTTAATAATAATCATCGAGCATTATTACGATTGAAATTTGAAGCCGATTCCTACAAACAAGTACAAACGCCAGTTATCACACAAATCAAACAAAACTAATAATGACAGCAGCAAAGCAATGACAGCATGGACAGCGAACTTCACAGATAAAAATAAGCTTTGCAATAGTGAAGCTAACTTGTTAAGAATATTAAGACCAAAGAGGATATAACACTATATTAAGACTATTAATTTTATGCACATGTTTATATACGTAAACGATCTTTTTAAACGATTATATACGATAGTAATAATAATAATAAGATATTGCAAAAATTTGCCATATTTGAATTCTTAGCATTTTTACTTTGTACGTAAACGAACTGAGAAATGTTTACACAACACATTAAATACGCGTAAAAGCCCCTAGAAGACATTAAACTTTCAGAAATTATAAGTCAAGTATGTATATATTTATTTCTTAGTTTATTTATAATTGCACACATAACAATACATTTGGAATGCAGTCACATGGACCCTGATGTGATATAGCGATGTAAATAGGTAAGTATTATTTTAAAAAATTACAAATTCAAATTGAAAATATCATTATTTATATAGGCTTCAAGAAAGCACTTACGAATAGTCAATATACAAAAACAAAAAATATTAAATAAGACTACCACCGTTTCAGAAGGTAGGTTCTATCGAGAAGAAACCGGCAAGAAACTCGATAATTAATATTTCAAATGCTAATAAAATACAATAAAATATATTCTTATTAGTACTACTAACTAATTAATCAACTTGATCCTACATTATTAAAAAGCCTGAAACAATCTTATTTACTAAGAAATGAATTTTAGTGTAAGATTTATTGATACTTTCTTAATACTAATATAATCTCAAATTTTAATTAAAAATCGTTCATAAAAACTTACATACATTCAATTCAATCCAGAAAAGGGATTATTTGATTATTTTGAAACAAGAACAACACTATAACGTTTTTCTTACTTGCCATGCCAATATTTAATCTGTTTAGTAGTAGTATTCTCTTTTAGTTTTGCAACCTTTACTAACGATTGTACAAGTTAATTTAATAAACTTTATTGTTGGATGCTATTGATTGGTCTCTCGAATAGTATAATACAACGACACATGTTTTCTATTTACTTCGTCAAAGTAACACGGAACTATTATATAATTTCCGTTCTTTACTTCAAATATTATAAGAACACATAAAATTGTAGAGATACATAAACAGGTACTTACACAATTATGTACCTACGTGCCTAATATACCCACATATAAATATGTGGAATTGTTCAATATTATAAAAAAAATGTTGTCCTGTGTTGTTAAGGGTGTCTTTATTTATCTACTACTAAACTTCACGCCACTTCCCCTTCTATCCAAAACAAATGAAATGTATCTTCCGTTAGTACTTTAGTATTCGTTTACTTTTAATTAATTACATACTTAAGAACATAACATCACGCCCATAATCAGACTCAGACTCAAAGGGGCAACCAAATTCAGCCAAAAATAAAATGGGCTGGGTTAGATGGAAAATTGTGAAAAATACAAGTGGCTAGCTCGTCGCCTACACAATCACATACCTACCCAAAACCCCATATACCTTAAGTCACCTTTTACGACATGCTAGACATAAAACACAGTTGGCACGTTCTTTTTAAGTCCCAGAGCATCATAGGACAATTATTAGTGTTTTTTTTATTAATTAAAAGGTATGTATTTTTGTTTCAATACATGTATAATTAAGTGGTAATTTAGAAAGACATTAAATATAGTCCATAAATAGATTTAGCAATATATAAATAAAAGTCTAGTAGCTAACCAATTTTCTTTTATATTCAACAGAACATTTCCAACTCTAGTGTTCATCTTTGATGATAGAAAATATTTATTTCATACTGTTATATTTTAATAATTTATTTATGTTTAGACTTGTACAACAGCACAAGCCATCGCGGACAATTCTAAAACAATATAAACCTTAATAATTAGTTTAGTAGGATATTTTTTTGTATAAAGGCAACATCGCATTGAAATTGACGAATCACAAAACGCTACAAACAAAACGATTCCGGCCGATGTGCTTGTCTGTCGCCCCTTCAGAGTTGCGCTTGGTAAATTTTTAATCGAATGTTTGTGTATGAAAATATGTGAAAAATTAGATTTCGTGAATTAATGTGCGGTTCGTTAGCCCTTGAAATTAATATCAGACAATTTCCAGTCGACTATCGTGTGAAGTTCAGTGAAATCCTTCCGATCGACAAGATTACATGGAGGGTATTCATGTTTATAAATATTGATTTGTTGCTTTCTGTGTTTTCTAACGTTTCTTTTGTGTCTCTAAACGTGAAGTGAAATGTAGGTAACCGTTAAAAGCACTACGATATTCTGTGGAACGAAAAATGCAAGAACAATCATTAGTTAGCAATGGCGCGGTACCGTATGTGATTCGTTCTAGTGTTTGATTTTGTTTCTTGTGTTTTGTTGTGTTTATTTGACAATGGAGGGGACTACAGAGAAGGATTGCTCTCCGCTATGGAGCCTGTACCAGCAGATCGTGTCGGACATGAAGGTAGGTCACGATATTTTGTGCTACACATCGAATGGCGGAACCAATTTCATCGTTCCACTTTTCGTTCGAAGTTGTCCCGCTAAACCGTTCGTTCTGAACGAATTACCTGTACTAAGTGCTTTAGTAATCTGTAACTTACTTTTTTGCAATACGGCTAACATGTAGTTTACAACCAACTAGAGTTTATTGTAGCTAACATTTAAGTAACGATGTCTAACGCTCAGGTCGCATTCAGGTCTAATTTGCTGATTAAGCATCTTCATATCGTTTTACTGGTTCTAACGAAGAATTAACGTATTAGATATGTCTGAATTGATTTAAAACACTTTTCTCTTTGTTTTTAAATGATAAGATAAAGAATGTTTAACTTTTGAAGTGTTTACATATAAAAGTTCAAGCAAAGCTTGTTTAACTGGTTGTTACTTTATTTACACTTTATGCTTGTTCATAAAGCATGTCTCAGATTTTTTTTACATTTACATAGACTTAAAGCAATTTGTTTCTTGGCTGACTTGTTAACTGAGTTACAATAAAAATAAATAAATAGAACATGGTTATTTCTAAAATTCTCAATGGTTAGATGGGTTAAAAAAATATGTAGGGCATAGTGAGACTTGGCACTTTTTGTTGTTTCTTTACAGATTCTATATATTAAATGTGAATAACAAACACTAAAGCTTTGGTTTGAATCTGAAAATCCGGTCACAGGTTAATCCACTTGTGCATTTAGAAATATATATTAATATTATTAAGCTGAAGAGTTTGTTTGTTTGCTTGATATGCCCTAATCTCAGGAACTACTGCTCTGATTTGTAAAATTACTTCAGTGTTAGATAGCCCATTTATGGAGGAAGGGTATAGGCTATATAACATTAACCATAAACGGGTGAAAATATGTCACAGCTAAGTAGTTTAGTTATAAAATATTAGGTCATAGTTCAAATAGTGGGTATAAAGTTGATGTTGTTACATTAATTTCATTTTATAGGCACTGCAAAATGTATCCAGTATAGTTTAACTCATGTTGATTAAGCATAATTCTATAATTAATGTGTGGCGCATTATCATTTTTATGTTAGTTTAATGGTAATATTACAAGTCATAGCCGGCTTCTGTAAGAATATGCTTAAGCTCTATTCTTAAAATATCTATGATGATAATGATGATGTTTGATATTCAAGTAGCAGTTGAGTAAACAAAGTCATCATGACATCTATACTTGATGGTCAGAATACTCATTTGTATTAGATTTCCATGTTAAATGTACAACATCATTCAGAATGCAATACTGTTGATGATATGGTCATTGCTTGGTATTCCTATAATGTATATCTGTTGCGCAGTATTCTATGTATTGCATGTGTTGTACTGAACAGTGAAGTAGATGTTAATGGTAGATAGACATTGTACTGTCTGTAATACCTGATGCTGGCATACTCCTTGGTACTTGAAACTTGAACTGTCAGCTATTGGATATGGGTAAGGTTTCACTTTTAATTATCCTTTTGGATGCAGATTCTATTGAATACAGTATGTTTGCTAAATATTAATATGGTATCTTCTAATATTGCATAATCCATGATCATAAAATCAATATTACAAATTAAATAGTAACTATCTAAGCATATAAAATACTTTAAGAAACCAAGTAAAGTTGCTAGTTTTTCTTTTACTTAAAACAATTATAATTTTAAACGAAATTCATATTTATCTGCAGACAGCTAATTCTATAGTAATTTGTGATAAGTATTTAATTAATTTATGTTTCTGTCATTCCTTTTAAGGTTGAAAGCGGTTTATGTATTTTCCTTTTATGATAAAAATCACAGCTTACAATATTAGAGAAAGAATGGTTTATATGAAGCACCACTATGGTAAATCATTATAGTAGATCACATAAAAAGTTAGATTACGTGCGTAACGCGTTAAGACCAGTCTGCTTTCTATAAGCAACCAGAGTGTGAAGAACACTTGATGCCCACACTATCGCCTCAGATATCGGTTGCAAGCTTAATTGCTCAATTATATCTTGAGATAACGCCTCTACCTCTACGTGAGCTGGATACTTAAATGGCCATGTTGCTATCTACAGCCTATTGTTAAGTTGGAGATGATATTGAGGCGTCGACTCTTTAGGTTCAATATTCATCTTGAAAAAGGGTGAGGGAGCAATTTCTCTGACGTTATATTCTCTTATAATTTCTTGCATGTTATCACTTTGGACGAATCGGAACGCGCGCTTCGGCTCGACGAATGTAGCACAACACTCGGACAAGGAATCTCTTCCATCAATAATAATTAGGTATATTACAACAAATATTTTTAGTTTGCGGTCCTTGAATACAAACATATACCTAGTGTGGAAACTGAAGTCAATGATATTATAACCACAGATAAAAACGCGGGTCGTACAGTACACTCACAAAAGTTTATCATCGATTATTTAATACTTCAAAACCTGATCTCATTTCAGATCAGATTGTAAGAATATTACAAACATTTTATTACTCATACTTTTATAAAGTAATGTCACGAGTAAATGTCATATCGCATTACTAGCTGATGTAATTTACGAGTAATGCAAATAATAAACTCAGAATACAAATTATAAAGATATCATTTGTTATATGTACCCATTTTCCAAAATGTTACCTTTATTTTCAATTAATTCTCTTTGATATACCTACTATTTTTTACAGTTACTAATGAAAACAGCGATCATTTTATGGGTAGGGATGCGCCCCTAGCATTCGACGGCAGCTGGTACAAAATCGGGTCGTTATGTTTGGACTTCAGAGATCAGTGCAGCTCGACAATTGATTTTAATTGTGAGAGAATCATCACGTTCAGTCAACTATGGATGTGTGAGCATGATCTAATATGCCTTTCTGATTAAGGTCAGCGAATCGGATAGGTACGAGTATATTTAATCATGGTCTAAACAGTAATATATATAAATAAATATCCGACTACATAAAATACATCGATCTGACTGCGAGATAAGTAGCTTAAGCACTTGTGGACTGCTGATACTGATATTCGTAATCAGTATCAGCAGTCTTAGTATTAAAAATATATACGTAAATATTGGATATTAACACCCAGAAACAAGCAAAAACAAATATTCATCGTAAGAATGTTTGTCCTGTGTAAGGGATCGAACCCACAACTCTTGGCGAATGGGGCAGGGTCACTACCGAATGCGCCATTGAACCAGTCACTATATAGCAGTGTCCAATGTGATAATATTAATCAAATTATAAAGCCAGGCTTGTAGTCAAAGCGGGCCACAACTAGTAACGGGGCATAACGCAGGAGGATGGGTTTTTTGTTAATAAAAAACGACTGCTATTTAGCAACAGCTCGATATTAACGAGTTTTTTTTATTTGGCTAATAAAAAATTAACTCTAATAATGCTTAGTAGCACACCTGACGTTCAACCACTCATTACTTGCACGCTTCACAGTCTATTTCACACCGAAAACTCAACCAGTTAACCAATAAGGTGAACTAGTTTCTAGTTCGTAAACTAGTCAGTCTAGTATTTGTCTTAACTATTAAGCGCTTATATAAGGTGCCAAAAACAGTATGTATTGACTCTTGTCAATGTCTAGTCATAGGAACATGTATCATTTCGTGTAGGTACCTTTTTTCTTGGCAACACGCTACCTGACTATCACGCTATGCACAGATTTTACGGCTGCAGTAGCTCTTGGCATATATTTAGTATGGTTTAAAGAGTCGCAGTGTAACTACATTTCTCAGCACATTATAAACGAAGATAAATATTTATAAGCATCATGATGTTACATACGTTTAATTGATTCCAAAGAAGCTCTTAGCTTATCAAAATCAACAAAAATACCACAAGCAGTCAGAGAGATACCTGTTTCAACAATCATTTGTTCTGGGAACTAAAAAAATCTGTTTAGTCTGTTAGTTAGATTATAAAAATATATTGAACACGTATTTTTTTTATTTATTTGTCAATCAAACATTGACGAAGATACAATGCATTCAAGTTGCGGGTGACGTCACACTTTCATATAATTTTTACAAAATAGTGACGTCACACGCCCCCACACCAAAACTTTGATGGTTTTTATCTTTGTGATTTTTTGTTTATTTGGTAAAGCGAAAAATATGTGTCTAGTATTTTTGTATCTATATATTAATCTAACTGACGGATTAAATAGAATTATAGTTATTTAACGCAGTCATCATCCCTATTCTGAAATTTCAATTAAATAGCCAAGTACCCTCCAAGCAATAATATTTACCATATGTATAATAATAAGTTACAATAATATACGGTGCCTGAGGACACATGTTCCGGAATTTATGATCGCCGTTAATCTCCGTCAAACTCCGATTATAAGCAGCAACAATAAATCTGGATCGTTAAAAAGAGGCATTACAAAATACTAAATTAAACATTAGGACAGTGTAAGTCCATTAAAAGCGCGTAATTCGGACTTGATTCAATGTAAATCTGTCTAAGGAGCTCAGAGGTTCGAGCCAGCTGGCTAAATACCTGAATTTATAACGCCCCATAAAGACCTCGCGACCCCTATTGCTGAGCTTCCCCTAAAGGCCGTTATGATAGAGACTTTTGTAATAAGTCACCTTGACCCCTGAGCGCGGCAGCTGGTTCGAGGGGTATCGACTTGTCTGGGTCCTTTGTGATTCGAAGGTTTCTCGCTAATTTTTGGATCCTTTTTGTTATCTACTTACGCCAGAATTTGTAAGTGAAATTTGAGAGTTTAGGAAAATGAATTGCTGGTATTTTTTGGCTAAATGTGGTTTGTAAAGGCTTGGTAAAGACAAAGAAAACCTCTTGTGTATAAATTGCTTTTAAGATGCCTATGGAATATTATCTACGTCACATTTCTAGAAGAAAGTAGGTAACACTTAAATAAATATTGTTGCTGATATATTTTTTTATCATACGTCATACCAGAACGCCATTACGAAGTAGGTAAGATAAATGACTCTTAAATAAAATAATTAGTCGTTCAAATTTAACATTTGACAATAAGACAAGCCAAGCCTAAACAAGGTACATTAATACTACCTAATTTATTTCCTTATAAAGGTAACTAATTGAAGTCTTGATTGCGGTCATATTTAGGATATCATTTAGGCACTACATCTAATAACTGATTTCCGTCCTGACGTCGATTTATATTATATGTCCCAAAAGATGAATATTACGAGAGAACGCTTATTTATTACGACACATAAATCAACTTCGAAAGAAAAAGAACTTATTGCGTTGGCCTTGTAGGCACTGTACTCAAGGTCTATTTTAAAAGCACTAAATACCTAGGAAAAATATTTTATTATAGGCTTCAGTGTTTGCCTAAAATTAAACAATTGCTTTGCTTTTTGAACTCGGTAGCGTGTTCAAAATAAATAAACTGTCAGTCGCTACTGGGGCAATCGCGTGACTCGCGGCCAACTTAGTCCTGTTAAGCGATCCGTCATTTGCTTAAGAAATGGGAAGTTCAGCAATCGCTTTGATTCTCGCAGGAAATTACTTCTGTGTTGTAACTGAATAAAAATCGCTTTGAAATTGTCTAAGCCGACGTTTGTTAATGGAGTTTGTCGTGGCTATTAAACTTGTAATGTTTGCTGTTTGAAACAAGGATCGGTGGTGGGAAGTAGGCTTGAATTTGTATAAATTCTTAAATGAAAAAGGCTTAGACTAACATTCATTAACTTCCCTAGCGGGGTAGGCAGAGAGAACCGAACGCCAATAATCAATTGAAGAGTGGTCTTTGAGTTGAAGTCAAAAGAAATGTATTTAATATAACAAAATGGCAAATGATGTTTTACAATCACCGCGTTGTGCTAATTAATCTGATCGCAAATGTTATAGACCTAATCGCTATTGGGAGACTGAGGTTTTAATAAAATGAAACGACCCTACAATAAAGGAAACATGTTCGGCATTTTCGGCGCTGCAGTCAAGCGTCTAATAACAAATGAATACAGTATATCTATTTGAATTTCGACGCTCTTTTATTTTTGTCCATCATTAGTATATCGAGTAATAAAAAAGTTAATTTTCTTACGAAAATATGATCTAGTTTTTGTATCTGATCATAATAGTACCGGAAATTATAAAATGCTTTACTGTCTGGATACTGCGGAAGCTGTTAAAACGATTCATTTGTGGTTGGCGGGCGTGCTCTTGTCATCCGAGTGATGATTTAGAGGGCTACGAATAGACGTTTTGGAAATAATTTAGTTTGGGCACGTGCTTTAAACGATCGCCTCGTACATCAGCGGGGCGGGTCTTTAGAGGCAATTTAAAACTGCGTGCTTCTTTATAAGGTTGCAATTACTCAGCGTCTCGATCGGAATTTTAGTTCCATTAAGAGAGGGTGTCTCATAAAACTAAATATCTACGTATGCCATTTTTAAAAGCAGCAGATTATTCTACGGAAGCAGCCTAAAAATAATGATAGTAGGTATGCACTTGTTTTAAACCTGGTTTAAAAAATAGTAAACTGTAATTTTAAATAACGTATGAATTTGTTTGAAATTACAGTTTAATACTATCATTTCACACAATAAGTGTTCTGATTCCCCTTTAGGTAAATGTTCGGCAATAAACACATACTATGTTTATAAACAATGTATAATATAGACACTAGACAATAGATACAAATTAAGAAAAGACCCGCGAAGGTAATGATCGATGCCTAAACGCTATGAAAGCACAATAATTATGTTCGTTTTGGAGCTTTTGGTTATGTGATTGTGCGGGCGACAGGCAAGCCACTTGTCACCAGCATCTTCCTAACGTTATGTCCCGTGTTTAAACGGGGTCCGCTTAGACCATGATTCAGGATTTAGCGAGTCTGGATTGAAGCGACTGCCGATCTGATCTTCGTAACCCTAAGATATTTTTGGATCATGGTTACAAATCCAAGGCTGTTTGAATTTGCAGGTTTCATCACGAGGTTTTCCTTCACTGTCGAGCTAGTGGTATAAATACGTACATAGACTTGAAAAATCCAGAGGTACGTGCCCGGATTTGAACCCGCACTCCTCGGTTAAGAGGCGCGCGTCCTTTATGGGCGTGATGTTATGTTATGTTATGTGTGTTTTGGAGCTAGCGAACTGGTGGTCAACGGTTTAGTTAATAAGATAGTATATATTTAAAGGAAGGAAGGCATTACTAATCACTTTTCTCATTTTCTGTTGTAGGCTAGTTAAACGTTTTATCTACACTGCTTCAACTTTATCTTAATGACTGTACAGACGAATTTCCGCTCCCGCCATCATACCGAGTCCCGCTTCAATGGCGTCTCAGTTTTTATTCAAAGTTCACCTTACGACGCAACCCGCTTTGCAACCCACTTCGCGAAGGTACCGGTTTCGCTCGTATCTGGGACTAGTGTTGGGGTCTAGATTTGATCATGGCTCGATTTGCACCTCCGAGAAAGTCTCGGGAACTTCGCGATTCGAAGTGGTGTTTGAGTAGGACATACATTTTCTTTGTAACGTTATGTGCCAGTACATAGGGTAGTACCCTATGTAGGAACTGTAGTTCGTAGTCGTCAGTAGTCATGTCCCTCTGAGTATGATGCTAGATTTAGCGAGCCTGGTATTATATTCTTTGATTTTCGTAACTCGCAGAGGGACTAGGGCAACAGGGATGATGACTGCATTAAAAAACTATACTTACTAAATTAAATTTAGTCCGTTAGTTAGATTGTACAAAAATACTAGACACATATTTTTCGCTTTATCAAATTAGCAAAAAATCCCGAAGTTATGAGCATCAAAGTTTTGGAGTGGGGGCTTGCGACGTCACTATTTAGTAAAAATTGTACGAATGTGTGACGTTACGCGCAACTTGAATGCATTGTATCTTCGTCAATGTTTGTTTGACAAATAAATAAAAAAAAAACGTGTTCAATATTTTTTTATAATGTAACTGACGGTCTAATCGGTTTTTTTTGTCATCTTGCCTATTTGTCTTAGGTCGTCTGTAAGGCGTGTCAAGACTTTTCATATTACCTACTAGCTTCTGCTCGCAGCTACGTTCGCTTGGTACATCGATGAAACATAGCCTATATGTTATCCGGGTTTATGAGCTATATTCTTCAAAAGTTTTATTAAAATCCATTCAGTAGTTTTTTTGTGATAGAGTAACAAACATCCATCCATACATACAAACTCGCATTTATAATATTAGTAGGATGAAAAGATAGAAACTAGAACTAGGTGCAGTTTGCTTGTGAGGGATCAAGTTCCTCCTTATAATGAAATACGGCACAAAATAATATTGCGATTAAAAATTACCTGTGAAAATTACATTACTTGGTATAAAAATATTAATGAAAAAGCCCAGAACGTTCCGGATTTTTCAAGCTTTTTCTTTGTAATCCTGAACGTCGTCCATTTGTCTAAATCTTTTTTGAAGTACTTACCTAGGTATATGATAAATAGAGCGCAAATTCGTTAATCGCGTGGAAACAAGCCCATTAATATTATTAATGATCGGTTTGGTTAGCTTGACGCCGATTGCGATTTATTTCAACACGCGCTTTATACGGTGAGTACTTACCTACTTCGTGACGAACTCATGTTGGTTTTTAATAAAAATAAGGTTTAATTAATTTTATGTTTTTAAGACCGCGGATTTAAACAGTACAAACTTTGTTGTTTTATTTTCAACAGATCACAATGTTGTTTAATCTTACTCGTAAGTATGTGTTTTTTTTTGTCATTAAAAAACAAATTACAGAGTTCTTAGTAAGACAGATAGACAAAGGGGCTAAAAGAACAAACTATTTTTGAGACTGACAACTAGAATGTTAATTTTATTCATATTATGATAAAATTTTGATTCAGTATTTGTGTATTATAGCTTTTTGGTATCTTCCTTGATTCTTATTTTTCGTAATATAAGTGCTTATGCTTTAGAATCTAATTAACTATAAGTGCCAATAAACATACGGACTGCCTAATATTGAATTATGACTGTTAAGTCTTTGGTAATTTGCAAAAGAAGAATTTATAGATTACATCTCGCGCTAAGCCAGTTTTTATATATTTATTGTTATGTCAGATTTAAATACGTATCAAACTCGATTGCGCGCTCCGGTAAATGCGACAAAATCCAATTAGTGCGACTAGTCGGGCGTATTTCTAGCTATGTATGTGTATTCTGCAGTAAGTGCCAACGCTTATTATAATAGGATGAATTACGCAATCTTAACATTAATTTATCATCACGCCCGAATCCCCGAAGGGGTTAGCAAAGTTAAAGGAACAGAAAGCCTCTACTGTTCCTTTCACTACCCTAACCCCATTCAGCCAAAAATAATACTGGGCAGGGCTAGATGCAAAATGGTGACAAAGTAGTGATAAGTGGCTAGCTCGTCGCCTACACAATCACATGCCCATCCCCGATATACTATTAGTCGCCTTTTACGACATGCTAGTCCCATGACTAGCGTGTACCCATGTACACCGTTGGTAAATTATTTTTAATAGCATTTGCATTTAGCTAGATTAGTAAGGATTGTTATGTCAATTGTTAATTTGTCCCATGTTGATCTGGGACTTGGCCCATGTTTATCTGGGACAAAAAAAAAGAATTGACCAACTGTGGTTTGTGCCTAGCATGTCGTTAAAGGCGACTAATGGTTTACGGGCTTTTGGGTATGTGATTGAGTAGGCGACGAGCTAGCCCCTTGTCACTCCTTTTTCACAGCTTTTCGTCTCATGTTGGTCTGGGACTTAAAAATAATATGCCGACTGTGGTTCTTGCCTAGCATGTCGTAAAAGGCGAATAATGGTATATCGGGTTTTCGGTGTGATTGTGTAGGAGACAAGTTAGCCGCTTTTTCACAATTTTCCATCTAACACAGCCCGGCTTATTTTTGGCTGAATGTGGTTGAAGGGGCATGCTGCCACTTTAACTTTGTCTACCCCTTCGGGGATTATGGGCGTGATGTTATGTATGTATGTAAGTGTTAAATTAGTATCGGACCCGATTCCGTATTCCGGCAAAGGCGACAATATCCGACTAGTCGACAGCTCTACAGGTCGCCCGCGTGTCTCGCGCACCAGACACAATGGGAATGGGCTGCCCGCTTTGTGATCAACTTGAACTGCATAGTTAGTGGCTGCGAGCTGCAGTCTGATGATTGGGGCTCGCTATTGTCGTGTGTGTATCGCGATTAAAGGCGAATAAAAGTTGAGCGGTGATATCTTTTATAATTGACAAGCTTACGCCCGGCCATAATTATCTTCATCAGATTTAAAAAGAGATTATAAAATCGTTATGGTGCATAAGCGCGATGAAACATATTCTAGATATTGATGTACATACATAATTATCATCACGCCCGTGATCCCCGAAGAGGTAGGCGGTATCAAAGGGCGAGCAAACCCCCTCAACCACATTCGGCCAAAGAATAGAGATTTAAATTCATGGATATCGATATACATATCTACGTGTGTACTGTATTGTGACAAATCTGTTCTAAATGCAGTAGGTATACTTATGTATACGTATATGTGTAAAAAACATGGCTTTAACGATTTGGATGAAACTTTAGTACAGTTTTTTTCTTGATATATAATTAAGTTGTGTAAAGATTTTCGCAAACACACTCATATACCTATTCAATAAACCAAATTTAATCACAACTGCCTTCTGCATAAAAGTTCTAAAATTATGAATATTAATTTATTCCATTGTATTTCCAACATATTTAGTGATAAAATACTAGGTATAAGTTAAATGAAATGAAGTCATCAATAAACAATAAAAGTAAAAAACACAATCGTTTATGTATCATTTGAGTCATTAAAATTCCTTGGAGTGAGGCAACTTTACGAAATACCTAAAATTAAAGGAAACTTAGTTATATATATAATAGTATAAAAGGTATATTATTTCAGAGCGGTGGTAGCTCAATGGTAAGGACACACGCCTCTTAACCGAGGAGTGCGGGTTCAAACCCGGGCACGTACCTCTGGATTTTTCATATCTATGTACGTATTTATACCACTAGCTCAACGGTGAAGGATAACATCGTAATGAAACCTGCAAATTCAAACAACTTTGGATTTGTAACAATGATCCAAAAATTGTCTGGTTTCCCTATCTTAGGGTTACGAAGGTCAGATCGGCAGTCGCTTCAATCTAATTACCTGACTCGCTAAATCCTGAATCATGGTCTAAGCGGACCCCGTTTAAACGTTATGTCCCGCATAACGTTAGGAAGATGATAAAAGATATATTATTTACTTGGTATAATAATATATTTGGACTAATTCATGACTTGCCTGAGAAGAGGTGTTAATGTCGAGATTGGACTTTTTTTCTACATTATAGTTGATTCTGATTTACAAATAAGCGTTTGTACATACGCTTAAGTAACTTATTTACCGATTATATGAATTATGTTGATTTTCTATTTGCTTAGTACTTACAGTAGCAAAATTACGGCACGAAACAAATGATAACAAATTCATTAACGTTGACGTTAAGGTGTTTTATAGCACCTACTATGGTATAACGGTAAAACATAATTAAATTCAAGTTACTTATCAATGGTACGTGTGTCGCGCTACGAATTATTCGCAACAGCTCCCCAGTTACCTTTTCAGTCGTGTTATCCGGTAATTGGCGTAAAAAGGACGATTAGCAAACAGGTTTGGTCGCGAAACGTCTGGTTTGGCAAAACAAGTATCACCCGATTACAAGATGTGTCGAAAGAGTAACGGTATATTCGCGATAACTACAAAATAAGGTAATGAAATATTGAACACAACCAATTTGCAATGTAATCGCAGAGTAATTTGTTATCACACGCGCAGTCGAAATGTTTTTGAATCGATGGTAATTTAATGTAAACCTCTTTTCTGTGCTTGTACTTTCTTCGTGTGACTTTTAATTCGAGTGTTATAATCATTTATGCGCAGTAAAAAATGTTTTGTAATATTGGGTCGTGGGCTACTTTGCAAAGTTTAGAGAGCCTGTACCGTTTTGATATGCTGTTACTATTGCTTACTTAGAATGTAATCAAAGGATTTTAGACACACTAACTAAGTTCCTAGCTCCAAATTAAGCCTTTTTTGCTTGTGCTATGTAAACTAAGTAACGGATAGACATCACTAATATTATAGACGCGAAAGTTTGTATGGATGTGTGAATGTTTGTTACTTTTTCACACAGAAAAGTACTGCATGGATTTTAATGAAACTTTGCAATTTTACAGCTTATACATAAGCTATGTTTCATCGATGTACCACGCGAAAACGCCGCGGGCAGAAGAAGCTTTTACATAACAATTTTTAAGTTAATTTTTTTGTTCAGGCAACAATATTGGTTCTTTCTACATTATTTACTTTGATGTAGGTAAGTACTATTGTTGAAAATATGTTTGTTTTATATAACGCTACTAATAACACAGTTATTTAAATATACGATATCGTCGTAGATAGTGAGTACGCGGCAGGTAATTTATATCACAATTGTACTTTTATTGATCCCACCGGGGCCATTAGGGTGACATTACTTACCTTTGTCTTTTTATCGCTTAAGTCATTATGTACCTTCAGATGTACGCCATCGTGATTTAAGCATACGGACTTTTATGAACGCTTTCTCCCTGATACACTCGTAAAATACCATTTATTTTATGATCCTCCTGTTAGGGACTTGGTCCATCGAATTTACTGCTCGATACAGATTTTTAGGGTATCCTAAGGTTTATGTACATTCGCCTTCGTATTATTGAGAATTTGCTGTCCGTCTGTCTTTCTGTAAGCGGGCTATCTTTTTTTTTTGTTTACCCAGGGGAATGCGTTACGCACCGTCCCGGGAGGAATCAGATTCATACGTAGTAGACGTATGAATCCAATTTATATGGGCAGATGCGGATAACACTACAACCTATTGGTGTATTTTTATGAGTAGAAATCTATTGGCGGTATGTAAATACTCATGCCGTTTAACAACTAGGTGAAAACGACCGTAGTACATTACCTAGCACGGACCCGTATGGTAATAAAATAGATTGTGGGCATTATCGTCTATGTGTTAGGGATTGAGAGTGCTAGCAATTGCTTTTGTATTCTCTCGTCAGATCGGGACATTTTGCTTTAACTTAGACAATTTATTTCTAAGTTTCACGGGCTTTACGTGTTTAGAATGAAAATGGCCTAATTAAGAAATAATTTATATTAGACTATATAAGTACGACATATATACAATCATATCAGCATATTATAGTAGTCGAAGGAGCAATACGTTCCCTAAACTAAATTAATATTTGGCCAAAACAATGGACTTGAAAAAGATGGAAAATAGTGAAAAAGTAGTAAAGTAGGTACAAGCCTATGTAAATAATAAATTCTCCAGACTGACACACCAATTCCCTAGTTCCAAACTAAGCTTAGGTTTGTATTATGGATACTAGGTGAACGGAAAGACATACTTAAATACGTTTATAAACATACATGACTCGAGTACAAATGTCCATGTTCACACGAAACGCCCCTTGGTTTCGTGGCCAGGAGCTCTGACCACTCGACCAGCGGGCCAGTCTATATGCTTTTTAACTCATTTTCCATAAATTACATTTTTCGAGTTAAGTCACTTTAGCTTTGATGGTGTTTCAACCCTCATGCCTCATGATTAAGAATTAAAGCTATTGTACATACCTCATGAATAATGAAAACCATGTGCGGCGCGTACTAGGGCGTGTTAGAAATATTACATATTACAAATGGACGACAGCTTTCGTTCAACTAAAGACAACCATTTCGCCGTAAACCGTCAAGTATTCCAAAGACCCGCTATAATTTGTGTTTCTTTATTGCTACAATGAATAGACACTTTCTATGTAAGCACATACACCGCCTAGGCCGATGAGCTTGCAGTAAATAGCCAAGTAATAACTCGTCGTTAACGTCTGTATATTGATTTTGAACATGGTTCGTGTTTTACTTGATGTTGTGGAGTTCGCTTTTTTAGTTTCTCCAAGATGTAACACTGCACTGCGTCTGGAAATTGCGCTAACTCAATTTACAGCGTTAGATGTGTCAACTAATTTCTGCAAAATGTGTTGGCGCTGTGACGGGCTGGCAGATGACATCTGGAGAATTTGAATAGCGTTACGTTTAGTACCTCACGGATCATTCCTCGTTGATGCGCCATGGCTCAATGGGCAAGGTGACTAAAAAAATCTGTCCGAAATGCGCTGCGGCTCATTCGGCGGGTTCCTTCATTATAAAGCGCAATTAAGGATTTATTGTCTCATGTTAGTTTGGGACTTAAAACTAGACTTCTCTTTTTTCTAGCATGTCTTAATAGGCATCTAATGGTATATTGGGTTTAGGTATGTGATTGTGTAGCCATTTGTAACTGCTTTTTCACAGTTTTCCATCTAATCCAGCCCAGTTTTATTTTTGCTGATTGTGGTGAAAGGGGCTTATTGCCCTTTAACTCTGCCTACATCTTCGGGGATTACGAGCGTGATGTTGAAAAAAAAATAAGAGTTTATTTTTAAGATCTAGCGTAGTAAATTGCGCCTGAGTCACTGAGTAATGCAGATATTTTTGCCGAGTTACCGATATTTAATTTCTCCTCGATATCATATGGCGCGATAGCGTCGGGTATCCACTTGCCATTGAGTAAATCACTATGCCGAACGCCCTGTAAATGGGGTGCGCTTAGGGGTGTCGCAGTACGATATTAAATAAAGTTAGCTTGAATATTTGCTTCAACGACTGGCCCGTTGGTCCAGTGGTCAGAGACCCTGGCCACGAAACCAAGGGTCGCGGGTTCGAATCCCGCTAGGTGCAAATGTTTCGTGTGATGAACATGGACATTTGTACTCGAGTCATAGATGTTTATTAACATATTTAAGTATGTCTATCCGGTAATCTAGTATACATAGCACAAGCAATAAGCTTAGTTTGGAGCTAGGGAATTGGTGTGTCAGTCTGAAGAATTTAAAGAATTTATTTATTTATACATTACACACATTTGTTTCAATATCAAAAATAAATCGGCACATAATTAATGTATTTGTGATATATGCAGTTTTATTAATGAAACAAACTGCTTTCCAATTCTGCTTAACGTGTGTTTACTGGGAATTCCGTTTAAACTTTTGGAAAAATTTAAAATTTTCTTTAATAAAACATTTAACCATTGTACTTTCCTCAGAACCAATATTTAATTAATGATATTATGTATCAAATAATTACCAAAGCCTGAATATATCTCAGACGTGCGTTTTAAACTTTACTCAGTCAATATTTGATAAAGTGTTTTGGACTAAAACTGTTGGTTATTATAAACTAAGTATTAATAGATGAATTGAATAAATGTGTTCGGTGAATGTCCAACCCTGTCTGCTACTAAGGGGTGCGTATCGATTGGCGCGAGTGAAGGTTAGGGTTACATTTGGGATACGGCCAGTGGGCTCCTACTGCGTTGTTAATTAATTTTGTGGAAATCAAACATGGTCTTCGAATACTGTACTGTCGTACTAATATTATAAAGAAGGAAGTATTGATTGTTTGTTTGCAGTGAATAGGCTCCGAAACTACTGGAGCGATTTGAAAAATAATTTCACTGATGGAAAGCTACTCTATCAGCGAGTAACATAGGCTATATTTTATTCCCGTATTTCCACGGGAACGGGAACTACGCGGGTGTAACTGCGGGGCGCTGCTAGTGTATTTTTTTATCAGTTTTTTAACTAAATATTTTTTTTTCTTATAATAAATAAGTCAATTTTTTTGTTGCGTTGTTTAAGTCCCATATTCAGGGCGATAGATTTGTTTTTTCCCGACGATAGCGAAGTCAAAAAGGTTGTGTTTTAAGTGGTCTCTGTACCTTTTCATTTACGCGTTAACACCTTAATCCTACTATAATGACTGAAGTCAATCGATTTGATATGATCCGGGGTATAAAGGTTACATTTTAGATTATCATCACGCCAGCAACTCCTGGAGGGATAGTAAGAGTACAAGGACCAACAAGTTCCCTAAACCACATTTAGTCAAAAACAAAGTAAGTACATTTGGGTTAGACGGAAAATTATAAAAAGTAGTGACAAATGGCTGGTTCGTTGCCCATATAATTACATACCTAATACTCAATATACCATTAGTCGTATTTTGCGACATACTGGACAAAGAACACGGTTGGTATATTCTTTTTTTAGTCTTATACCAACATGGGCTATAATTTTTACTGACTTAAAAAGGCAATCATTAGAGCGTGATGTTTTACGATTTCAATATTTACTATTTCAAACACTTTTCTAGTTTTTCGATCAAATAAATCAATAGGCGAGTGAAGTACCTACCGATATTATATGGATGGTGTCACAACGAATAAAATCAATTACAGTTGAGTTTTTATTCCATTATAATAAGGTTTATTGTTGACTGTGATGTGACTTAAAAGCGCTTTCGATCGTACTTCTGGAGTATTATTGACATTCCTCTTTCAAAAAGATAAAGTTTATGGTTCAATATTTGTTTAATTCATCTCTATTTGCGGTCTACGCATAGACATAGATGCAAAACTTTATGCAAATTCGTAATTGCGGTCGGAGGCTTGAGTATCCCAGAGTACCTACTTCTTAATTATGTAACTCACCTAAATGCGTTATTACCGCTCTCCAGATGTCCAAATTGTGTTTCACCCTAAGCTCGAGCAGGCTAGATAACCGGCCTTGGTGAATAAATTACGACACATGAGTGCCTGGGGAGTAATGTTTATGGAGGTTACTCAGTAAAGGTTAGTGCGTAATAGACATGTAACTTGGCGAAGATCTTTGCGACAATAGTGTGACTCAGGCGCAATTGACTGCGCCAGGGAAGTAAGTTAACTCGATATTGAGTAATGGCGCAGCGAAATAGAATTCATTGAATTGACCGCGAGTAGGGATTGCAATGCTGGATCCAACGTTTCAGTTCCAGCGACGTGTGTTGCGTCAATGCCGTTGAATTTCAATTCCAAATCTAAATCATTTATTTGCTCCAGATGTACGGTATACAATGATATCTTAGGTTATATATTGTTTGTATATATATACACCATCAATATTAATTTATGTTAGTGGAAATAATAAAAGGTGAATTTAATAATTAAATTAAATTTAGATTCATGTTACTCTAATCTACAATATCAAAAAAGTCTTAGATCATAAAAACATCTATCCATAAGCCATTGTTTTAGATTGCGTACGAATGAAATTGTGGGCAACTGTCTGATTTTGATAGGAAGTCTATTTATACACGCGCATGGGCATTATAGAGCATCTACTAGAGATTGGAATGCTCGGCTCGATCAAGCAATCCAGTTGGGGCTAGAACAATTTAGCTCTGCTGAATCCAGCAAAAAATCCCTAGCGGTGAGGTGCTGAGCGCGATATTCTCGGCGCATAACCGTAACACATTTTGGATAGGTGAGTTGATAGATCCAGTTCATTTAACTGAGTTAATCACAATTGCGCTGCTCAGTGCAGTGTTACATATATCTCTGGGTATACAATGTACATGCGAGAAATATAGAGGTAAGTAAAAGTGTCGTTAAATTCAGATCAAGGCAATTTGTTTTAATGACTCATGTATTTCTTTAAATAAATAAATATCCGACTACATCACATACATTGATCTGACTCCGAGGTAAGTAGCTTAAGCACTTGTGTTACGGATATCAGAAACAACAGTGGTATTACAAATATATACTTAAATATTGGATATTAACACCCAGACACAGAACAAACACAAGTATTCATCATACGAATGTTTGTCCTGGGTGGGAATCGAACCCACAACTCTTGGCGCATGGGGCAGGGCACCAAATGCGCCATCGAGCTAGTCGAGGTATACTTTCAAGTAGAGGTATACTTTCTTAATCATTAGCTGTCTATTTATGTTTTCATGAAGATACAATCAACTGGCACACGTACGACAGGGCATAACTTGAGAACGGGTGAACTTATTTTTTATAATTTTATGTAATTATATTCGTTATTACGAAAACATACGTTTGTATATTAAATCCACCGAAATGGTCGAAATATTTGCAACGATTTCGGCGCCCGTTGTGACGAAACCCAATTTCCCTTAATCGTATTTCTGATACGCCGGTTATCGGCCGTGTGTAATCAGCGCATGTTTCGGGGACAGTACGTGACCCGCATGGTAATGGAAAGCGCAATAATGCCAAATTGCTTCGGATTTAAAAATTGCAATCGCCATGTGTTGCATTGTTACGGAAAACATTGGTGTAAGCAATCATAGTATCACGTCGGAAATCTCTGAAAGGGTAGTCAAGACTCGAAGCGGTTAGCCCTGTCAAAGTTTAAGCTAACAATGAAATTATAATGGGTTTGATGGAAAATCGCCTCTACATACATAATCATCATCATCATCCTCTTGGCCTTCTCCAAGTTCATTTGGGGTCGGCGCAGCATGTCTTCCTCTTCCATACGTTCCTCTAAATACATAATCACATACCCAAAACACATTACACCATTAGACGTCTTTCACGTCATTCTACGGTATAGTGTGCAAACATTGCACACTATTCTGAAGTCTTAATCGATGTAAAAACTAATATTTTTAATCGACTTCAAAAAAGGAGGTGGTTCTCAATTCGTCGAAGTATTTATTAAGTTTAATGATTAATCTGTAGAAAAGCGTTTGATACATGATACAACTACATTTCTAATTGAATTGTTGTGTAAATATTAACAATAGTAATACTCTATATGTATTCACTTGCTATAACTATACATCTTGATAGTCAAATGTTACCTATTGAAGTCCTTTTAGTTCTTTCACGAACTTGTTGAAAAATTGCGGGGTTATAAAGAGAGAAACTTAACTAAGAGAATAGATTAGACGTTACATACGTTACGTATTGTTACGGTTATAGTGGTAAAGTTATCTGAAATTAACATATACGCAGAATATAAATATTTATTACTTATGAAATAAATAATGTATTTCCTTGATACGTTTTGATTCCGCCGCTTCAGTAACGCTTTCTGAACAAGCATTAAGTAATAACATATGTAGTCACTGCTCTCATCCGCGAAAATTCATTAAAATATGAAGATTCTTCAAGAAATTGCAAAATAAACAACAATCTTATTTTTAAATATGATTAATCTATATGAAATCGAAGACGGGGTTTTAAAAAACGGTTTTTCAAACTGTTTATAACTATATTCGTCAGATTTACGGATATATATAACATGAAAAGTAAAAACCTACAATAAGACGTGAGTGGTCCTAGGGGAAAGTCCTACATTTTACAGTAGGAATCTCATAAGCCGCAACCCTCGTCGCGTTCTCATGCTTAACTCATGCGGTTTCCATGGTGACCTGTTTCAGAAGTGCCACTAAAGGTTGCAAGGGAAAATATGTGCACCATAAAGTGTGCTCCCATGACGCCACTTCAACGTCACTTTAAACCTATTTACATACGAAAGCGAATGTGAAATCGCCATTTTTCCGCTTGACGCAATTTCACTTTCGAGTTATATTTTTCGCTCTCATTTCTCCTCTAAGAGAAGGCGCTTCATTAAAATTCTCTTCCTTTAAAATATGTTTTTCCATTTTCTGACGGTGACAGTATTACTTAATAAGATGTGCTATATCAAAAATTTTAGAATTCAACGTTGACGCTTGCTGAACTTATCAGATGAATATAAAAATTCACAAAGGTTATTTTTAGTTTATGCGAAACCTCTTACTTACTTACTATTACTTATCTACTTTTAACTCATTATTCTAAGGAACCAATTTAAAGCTTTTTAGAAAATGTTCAAAAACCTTTCATACAGGATAGCCTATCAGTTGATCAACTTTGTATGGAAAGTAAAAAAAAAATTTTGCTCGTTTTTACAATGCTCTAAATTGGTTTCTTAAAACAATGAGTGAAATAAGTAGGTAAGTAACTGGTTTCGCATAAACTGAAAATAACGTTATATGTATACATACACCATCACACCCGCATACATACTTACCACTAAAAGTTAGACAGAGTCAATAAAAGCAATAAGTTCTTTGAAGTACATTTAGCCAAAAAATTCGGTTGGGTTAGACGTATAATTATGAATAAGTAGGTACAAGTGCCTTGTCGCCTGATTAATCATGAACACATCATCCAATACACCATTAGACGATTTTTACGAATTACTAGACAAGAAACACAGTTGGCGCATAATTTTTAACATAAAACGTGACAAAAATACATAAAAAAAAGTTGTTGTTAATTGGTATTTGAAGGCACACTGCTTTCCTTAACCTTGCTAATGTTGTTGACGCAAACGCTACTTGGATTGTAGGTATTTGTGGGTAATTCTTTTTGTGAAGTCTAATTTATTGCTTGCTTAATTATGTTGAAATTATTCGCATTTTGTTGCTAATGAAGATAAATAGCAGTGCCTTGTACAGCCCGCATGTTTTGTTCATGTACGCCGCCTCTATGTAATACATAGTCAACCCGTTTTATGAAAGTAAATTGTCTGTTATTTATATACTCGCGCTTTTGATATTATGTCAATTAATCACCAATAAGACTAATGAAGACTCTATTTATAGATAATCTCATTATCAACGTAATGTCATTAAACATCTTATATATTATACATAGGTATAAGACAAAGGTATATTATGGCACGAATGTCTCACCTAATTATTTGTTCGCTTCTATTTATACAATACCCATTTAATAAGGAATTATTTGTGTTTGGTGTTATAGTAAGAGCCGTAATAACCGTAGAGCATCTTTGAAAATAATTATGAAGTCCAAGCGAGTTAGATGTATTAGGGCTCTGTCTTATGAAATGAAATAAGAAGAATTATTTCTGCAAATTGATTTATAACAAATTCTTTTGCACGTCAGATATTTATTTTTTACCCTACCAGCACCTCAACGTAAGTGGCCTGCTAAGAAGAGTTGCCGCAAGAATCTCAACAGATAGCCTTTTTTTTTTTGAATCTCTAATACAGCGTAAACATTGTGTATAAAAAAGAGATTTCACTGTAGACAATCATGTCCAAACATTTTTTTCATTTAGGTAATCTCCTATTTTGTAATAATCTTTTGCTTAAATGTGATTTTACATAAAACTTTAACTTATGCATAAGCAATTCAACAATATGTTAAAATGGTTAGTTAGTGTCTTCATTCGTATCAGGTACTAGTAATATGCAAGTCACTGATAGCGACTTACTGGCACACTGTTCGGCGCCACAAACCCCGAAACCCACAGACAGACAGAAAACAGTAAACAGCGCGAAAGCGTTTGATTGCACACCAAATAGATGATGCACGCATAGGGTACTTACTGTATGTCGCTATTACGAATAAGTATCGATGTATCTGAGTACGTTGTGTGTGGAGTTGCTTTCTATTTGCTATTGATATTTTTGTGGGCGGTACTTTTTAAAGGCTTCTTTGGTATTATGTTATTTTTCAGTATCATATTGTTTCAAACTCTTCTTCCCATAAGGATCACATGTTTGGCCAATGACATGGGTATAGCTACAAGCTACTTGATTTGAATAGTCGACTTGTAATAACCAGGTGATCTTATTGTTGGAAATAAAAAATGTATAGATGGACAGGTACAAACTTACCCGTTATCTGATTCATGAAAGATTTCCTTCTTTGGGGCCGTTCAAGTATTACGTAAGCAGATTTATTACAATTATTTACCCCCCCATCCCCCTTGTCAGCAAAAGTAAGCATAGCTCATACCCCTCCCCCCATGCTTACGTAAACATTTTTCAATTAATGTATTTTTTTTTATATTATAATTATAATTTTATTCAAGCCAAGACAATGTGAGGGTTGCCAATCGTGTAAAAAAGTAAATAACTACCGATGACGTAATCATCATCTAGACTCCCCTACCCCCCATGTCATCCAAAATAAGCAAAGCAAAGACCCATAGTGCTTACGTAATACTTGAACGGCCCCTTTGTGCAAAATAAAATTTCTTAATTTGTGATCAAAATACTTAAATCATTTAATGAAAAACTTTCTTAGTTGTTCTGCCTGTAATTAAGATAAATATTATAAGGCAAAAAGTATCGATGTTATATCGGGTATGAAAATGCATCGATATTTTTTTTATCGATACATTTGTGCTCCCTCGACGCATTACCATACGCGGAGCTTGCGCGTGACCCGACTGCGAAACAAGAGCGCTGCGCGCGCGCAAGTAGGTCCTTCGCGCCGGATCTGGAAGCAGATGTGTTTACAACGCGAGCAAAGGTTATGCGCTTTAAAGGAAATGCGTACGAGGTGTTTTGATTCGTCTACAACTACAACTTACAACTGTATTTGGTGTCAATAGAATCTCATTTACTAATTAAACTGTACAAAAGATTTGCTAGTAGATTTTACTTTCCAATCAACTATTTCTCGATTTTTATTTCTATACTATTAAATATCATACTATAAACATCAAATACATTGATCTTACTCCGAGGTAAGTAGCTTAAGCACTTGTGTTACGGATATAGAAACAACAGTATTATAAATATATACGAATATTATATATTAAATATTAGTTATTAACACCTATTTTTTTATTTAATAGGCAAAATATATCTTTGATAATAATGGTAGATCCTTCCCAGTATCGTTGATATCGAAAGGTAGAATTATCTATTAATATAATAGGACTGATTTCTCATTTATTAGCAGATAATTGTAGTAGATGAGAAATTTCCGTTCTCCGTACGCGCCAGATCTGTTTTCTTTCTCTATGAAATACAGCGAATAAATGAGATATCGGTTTTCCAGATGTTTTTTACACACCTCATCCAGAAATATTGTATGTGGAGTACAAAGATTCATCCAAGAGGAATTGAGTGTTTTTTGGTGCTGTATGATTTTAGTTAATCACTAATAAGCAATAAATTCAATAGATATCTGCAATTAATAATTAATTAAAATTTGACTCCGATAGCGACATCTGACGATTTGAGACTGAAAAAATAACTTTTTGTTTTATTTAAGTATTACCTAATAGGACAAACCTTTACAAAAAAATACAAAATGCTTTGAAACTCCCTTGTGCAACCACAGCCCATTGGGTACCCTCAAACAATAAAAGTCCAACGCTAACCCCTAATGTCCCCGGACACTTTGCAATCAGAGACAAGTTAATTACGAATAAGAAACAATAACGGTACAGTGGCTACGGGCGCCAATCATGAATCTTTCATGAGAAGCAAAAATATTCACCCTATTTGTGGGAGCGATGCATTTTATCTCCGTAGCGTCTTACGTTTCAATTTTGAGAAATCGTATCTGCTCATAAATTAGGGTAAGTACTGTTTGTGTTCCTTTGAGTGCCTCTAAATGGGTAGTTGAGGATTTCTACACTTTTGTATGCTGTTTTTATGGCTCTGTTAAGTGCGTGTTAAGGAGGAATTATATGTGTTGTATAATGTTTTTTTGTTAACGCGCCATTCATAATTTATGTGACAGCGAGTTGTGGCGTAATTTATGCTCCTTAAGTGGATATGTAGCCAATACAAGGGTATTTTAATCTCAATAGCAAATTTGCCGTTACACTTAATGTCTTTTTCATATGAATAAAGTTGTGAAGGGTTATTATAATAGATAGGTACATACATACATAACATCACGCCAATAATCCCCGAAGGGGTAGGCAGAGTCAAAGGGGCAGCAGGCCCCTTTAACCACATTCAGATAGGTATAATAGAATAATAAGACATGGTGCAACATGTAGCCGAAAGTTACTAATAATCAAAAATGATTTCAAAATTCAGACGCAATTTACTGTTTTTAGTTAAAAAACTCAAAATGATGCTATTGTATGTATTTATATTTATAATTTTTTTTTATTGTGCGTCATCACTGTTTGAGGGAGATGGTCCAAAAACCCGGCTAGTGTACTGAACTGGCGCATCGGACGTCTCAGCTCAATATTACATATATTTGTATTTAAATATAATGCGCTTAGAAAAGATGAAGCGTGAAATTGTGTTAGTTAGTTACTTAAAAAAATTAATTAAGGTCTTCGCCTCTGGATGAGATAGGTAAATAAATCCCTTCAATGTTTAGGCACAATTGTAAAAAATAATACGTATCGAACGTATTGTATTATCGGAGGATATCCGCCTGGGCCATTATCTAAGCCACAAAGAGTGATCTATACCTAATACTGCCTGGGTGAGTGCTAGGGTGCCTATATTGAACCGTTTTGCGGAGCGACAATGGTCTTGCATTATGCATTATGTGGCCGCCACCACTTATGATACGTGTTTTGGTGCAAGTGGCTGCGTCTTAGCGTTTTTTGTCGGTGTAAATGTTGGTCGCTTTATTACAAATTTTTTATTGACTACTAAAGTATGGAGTCTACTTAAAATGTTTCGATAATATTAGGTTAATATTTATGCAGTAAAGAATTATTGCTGCTTTAATTATTTGCTTACCCTAAGAAAGGACGAAGGGTATTCTATCTTCGGTAGAATCCGGGCGGCGCCGCGGGCAGAAATTAGCAAAGAATAAATAGATGCAGAAGAAGCAAAAGTATGTTATACTTTTATTTTTCATGGAACTAATTATGAAAAAAGTAAAATTTCTTTTATGTTATATCAAGCAAGCTTTTGAGTAAAGACGTCCTTAGATAAATGTCGTAAAATAAAACTTATTTGCATCTAAAATAACAGCTTCCAACTTGTACTACTAACCATAGAAAGCGCCAGAAAATGACGGCTATTAAGAAAGCAACGACACACGCTCGACGTCGAGATAATAACACATAATGATGTCATTGTATAAAAAGATAAATTCAAAATAGGCAGTGTAGTGTGCTAAGAACATTGTTTCAACTTCTGCGAGTGACTCGACCGAGAATAGGGTCGGCGGTCGTTAATCTTCATTAGTTAAGTAGCCTTAAATGTAATGGGCATGCAACTCAGCAAAATCTTAGGGCCAATAAAGTAACTTAATCGCAGCTCACAGCTCTTTTAATCAACTCAAAATTGCGTCATGGAGCAAGATAACGAAATGATTCGATCTCCCAAACTAACGCAATTCGCTGTGCATGTGTGTGTGCAACATATTTTGGAGAATTGAATTGACATTTTCGGCGCAGTGGCCAGTCCAGTGCCCCCAAATAATGCCGTCATGACGCAATTATACCGCGCAGCGCAGTGCAACACGCGTTTAAAAATGTGAAATTAGCTTCATAATATTCTGCGTAAATTGCTCTTTAGCCATAGGATATGTAAACGTAAGGCATAATTTTATAACTATTGCGTATTGAATGAAAATCCAGAAACATCTTAGTTAATAGATAAGACGCATACAAGTTCTTTATATTCCCATGCCTAAATGTGCTGACCAATTAAGTAGATGGCGGCGGTAACTATACCTTCATTGATTGATTGATTATCTATGGCTGAGTGTGAAACTTTTGCGTAATTCTCTACGACTAACACAACATCAAATTAGTCTATCACTTTCATTCGCAGTCTATGTAGACTTAGCGACAACATCAATTGACCATCGACCTCAACTATACATACATGTCTTCACTTCTCACCACTATTACGAGTACTTGTACTTAATAGTACTTCAAAACCAAGATGACATCGAAACAATTATGACAGTACCATTTTATTGACATTATTGTTTGTAGCTCGAGAAAAATACTTAACGGAAGGGCGACACCGGAAACGTTGAAAATAAGTATGGTGATGCAAGCGGAGATGATACCATACCATCACGACTGACATACTCGAAGGAGTAAAGTCTAAGGAGCGATATGGTTAAACGCATTCTACCTAAATCAAAATGGATTTAGATGAAAAATTTTGAAAATTAGTGACAAGTGGCCAGCTCGTCGCCAACATAATCACAAATCCAACACTCAATACACCAATAGTCGCCTTTTACGACATGCTAGATGAAGTTCACAGTTAGTATATTATTTTTGAGTCCGAGGCCAAGATAAGACGAAGCAAGTGCAGAACTCATGGTTTAAGATCACGAAACTCGAACCAGTGGACCGTCAAGGTTGAGATTCAGGTGGAACAAGGAGGACATGTCTTTATTAGGTGGTGTGGCTAAAATTAATTATTGAGCAGAGAAAATCTATGTGCTGGTATGTCGGAAGATGGCGCGGTGAACATCTGGGTTATTCGGCGCACGTTTACTTCAAGATCCGGCGTCTAAATACATCGTTACGTGTAAGCCGTGTCTATAACAAATCTGTTGTTCGGTATGAATACAAGAATCTCTTATACCTGCCGGTGGTTGCTACACTGTGATAAAAGACACAGTTAGTTTCTCAGCTGACTTTTTGAGGACTGAGACTTTCCTAGACTACCATGTATAAGCTAATTTTATATCTATAGGGTTTTTACTGGGTGAAAGTTACCCAATATTCGTATGTATCCCAGTCGAAGTGTATGTAAAGGGTATGATGATCAGTAGTTGAAGTGTAAAAGCGTAACGAAAGAAACTCTCCTTAGCATTTAACATGGTTTTTGTGTAGATGTAGCTCCAGAAAAAGCTAAGTAAAACGATTTTCTAAAAATATCGTAACAATGTTTGCTAACGGAGAAAATCGGAGAAATTCGAAATGATCCTTCAACAGATGGGCACTCTCATGAGTCTCATAGCTAACCTAGTCGATAAATTAACAAAATGACTGCTCTGAGAGTGGGAACTTGGAATATTAATGGTCTTGCTCCAAGTAAGGCGGAACTGGAACTGTTAATATATAATAACCAGCTTGATGTTGTACTTATTTCCGAGGCCCACTGTACAGATAAAAGCAAAATTAACATCAAAGGTTGCAATACCTATATAACCAATCACCCTGATGGAACTGGTCATGCAGGAACAGCTATTGTGATCAGGAAATCTATCAAACACCAGGTGCTACCAGAATTCAGGACACACTACATTCAAGCCACCACAGTTTCAGTACAAAGTCGTTGCGGCCAATTGAACCTGTCAGCGATTTATTGCCCACCGAGACATACAATTACCGCAACAAGCTTTACAGATTTTTTCAATACACTCGGAGGAAAAATTGTCGCTGGTGGGGACTGGAATGCTAAAAATACATACTGGGGTTCAAGGCTAACGTCAACCAGAGGCAGGCAACTAAAACAAAGCCTTGATGAAAGCAAACTCATCTCAATCTCGTCTGGTCAACCATCGTACTGGCCCACAGATACAAATAAGAAACCGGACTTACTGGATTTCTTCGTTGTCAAGGGACTCTCGAGAAACTACCTGAAAGCCGAGTCTTGTCTTGACAGTAATTCCGATCACACGCCTGTTTTTCTAACAATTAGCACAACTATCATCCATTACGAAAAACCAGACTCCTTGTGCAATAACCTCACAGACTGGGACGGCGTCAGAGATTACATAGAGGAAAATATTGAATTAAAGGTATCGTTAAAAACACCGGAAGAGATTGATGACGCAACACAATACATAACTAATCTAATACAAAACGCTTGCTGGACTAACACACCGGCACATAAGAAAAATAGCCATGTAAGTGTAAATATACCTCTCGTCATAAAACAAAAAATTTTAGAGAAACGAAGGTTGCGCAGGATATGGCATCAAACCAGACACAAAACCGACAAGACTGCACTTAACAGAGCTATCAGAGAACTGAAACAGCTAATTGACAACACGAACAATGCTACGCTGCAAAGTAACCTGGAAAGTCTAACCGTCACAAAATCATCAGATTACTCACTTTGGAAGTTCACAAAAGCGCTAATCAGGCCACAGCAATATAAATGTCCACTTCGAACTGTATCTGGTTGGGCTAGGACAAGTTCGGAGAAAGCAAACACCTTCGCAAAACACCTAGCCAGTATCTTCACACCCAACGAAAGCAACAGTTCGGAGCATGAAAATGAAGTTAAACGTACTCTTGACCAGGATCTACAGTTGTCTGCTCCGCCAAAACCAGTCACAGTTCGGGAACTGAAAAGGACCATAAGCAAATTTCAAAATAAAAAAGCACCTGGATTTGACCTTATTACTAAGGAAGTTATCATGCAACTGCCTAGAAAGGCACTGGTGTTCCTAGTGACTCTCTTCAATGGGGTGCTTCGAGTGCAATATTTTCCCAGACTATGGAAAGTATCCATAGTAACAATGATACACAAGCTTGGAAAACCCCCAGAGGACGCAACATCATACAGACCCATAAGCCTTTTACCAGTGCTTTCTAAGATTTTTGAGAGAATCCTCTTGACCAGGATATCACCTATTCTCAATGAAAATGGAGTAATACCTAAACACCAGTTTGGATTCAGACAACAACACTCTACCATTGAGCAGGTGCACAGAGTGTGTGATAAAATACGGTCATCCTTTGAAAATAAGGAATACTGCTCTGCTGTGTTTTTGGACATTCAGGCAGCCTTTGACAAGGTGTGGCACAAAGGACTTTTATGCAAGATAAGGGAATCCCTGCCGCATAGTTACTATATCCTAATGGAGTCATATCTCGCAAATCGAATCTTCCAAGTTAGAGAAGACGGAGAACTGTCTGATATCCATAGCATTATAGCGGGAGTTCCACAAGGATCTGTGCTCGGGCCTGTCTTGTACTCCATCTACACTGCAGACCTCCCAGAAACAGAAAGAGTTACCACGGCAACATTTGCAGATGACACAGCACTTCTTGCAAGCAGCAGGGACCCATATGATGCGTCTGCTGTCTTGCAGAATAATCTCGACAAGGTGACTGAATGGCTCCGGAAGTGGCGAATAAAGGCTAGTGCCACTAAATCCGTACACATAACATTTACGCTCAGAAAGGGAACCTGTCCACCGGTCAAAATGTGCGACAACATCTTACCACAAGGTGACTTTGTCCGATACCTCGGTGTGCATCTGGACAAAAGACTAACCTGGAAAAAGCACATAAAGACAAAACGAGATAAGCTGAATATGCGGACCAGAAGTATCTACTGGTTGATGGCGCGCAACTCTAAACTGTCCATTGACAATAAACTTCTAATCTACAAAATGATCCTGAAGCCAATATGGATGTATGGATTACAGCTGTGGGGAAGTGCATGCGACTCCAGTATAAACATTATGCAAAGAATGCAAAACGGCATCTTAAGAACCATAGCCAATGTACCTTGGTTTGTCACCAACACTGAGATCCATGAGGCGCTGAACATGAAAACTGTTAGGGAGGAAATAAAAATGGCAGGCACTAAGTACAAAACGCGACTGGAAAATCATCCAAACGACTTGGCAACCACACTAACAAACATCAGCTACCCCAAACGACTGAAACGCCATGATATCCAAGGGCTTGGCGACAGATGGTGAAGAGTGAGTTGACTCCGGCTGAGGAGCACCATCGACACAACATGAACAGCATACAACTAATCTACTTATAGTTTGCGACTGATCGTAGATATGCACAAAAAAAAAAAAAAAAAAATGTTTGCTAACCACATATTATAAAAAAAGCCAAGTCGGAGTAAACTAAGTACGAGGCGAATGACCTTAGTCGTACGAATGCTCTTTAATTTGGCTTCGCTGTGTGCCTAAAGAGATAAGCTAATTACGCGCTCACGTCAGCCGGCTAATCTGCTTTTAATAGCGCTCCGTTTGACCGTACCCCGTGGGATGTGTGGCGTCCCGTTATGGGAGAAAGACAATGCGATGTAATGAGGAGAGCAGTTTTTTCCTCGCGAATTACCCACGATTTACACCCAGTTCAGTGGGGCTCGGAAATGTTGAGCTAAATAATCGTAAATCAGAAGTTGTTTTCGTTTTACGAGTGAAAACAGACGGCGCAGGTGTTCGGCTGATTGTTGTCAATTAATGTTTGTTTGTGCCGTCCTCTTGTTTGCTATGAAAGTCGGCTATGTCACTTTTTGATGATTGTAAATTTTGCTTTTAAGATGTTCTCAGCTTGTAGTGGGAACTTTCCTTAGTGTTTTGTGAAGGGATTAGTGGATTAGTTTAAGAAAATATTTGAAAGGGCAATTATAGCAGCTATATTAGGTGATATGATATATCATAAGGAAGTATGAAAGTGGCACCAGTGATAGATAAGATGAGAGGAAACCGTTTATCTTGGTATGGGCATGTGATGAGAAGAGAGGAAGGACATGTGACAAAGAGAGTGATGAGTATGAATATTAGTGGATGGAGAGGAAGAGGAAGGCCAAATAAGAGATGGATGGATTGTGTGAAAGATGGTATGAGTAAAATGGAAGTGGATAGCTTGATGACGGCTGACCGGGACGTATGGAAGAAGAAGACATGCTGCGCCGACCCCAGATGAACTGGGAGAAGGGCAAGAGGATGATGATGATATATCATAAACCACTAGAAACTTGTACTGAAACTGGAGTTACAAATCCATACAATATTATAAATATATACACACACCCTTGATATGTGATCGTTTCAATAATATTCATCTTAAATCTTGCGTAGATACGCCATACTTATTAAGAAAATTTGCCCCGTAACAGGAAAAATTATGTTATCAATATAATAACTTTGTCAATATAATTTCGAGCGACGTTTTTTTCTAAGAAATCGGAAAACTTTTAATAAGATACCTGCTCTGTACTTGTGCGATATCTTTATAGGTCTTCATCAGTATTGCTTTCGTGATCAAGCTGGTTGCCATGGGGATAGTGTGTTGTCAATAACCCCTGTGTGAGCGAGTGCTTACACCGTGTCTAATGATGGCTGTGTACAAAGAAATCTACATAATAATTCTATACGTGTGTTATGCACGCGTGACGTCAATAAACTGCTGACTCCAAACACAGCTTGTAATACAATTATCACATTCGGGACCTTTTGATGCTTTTGAATTCTACCTGTAGGGTAGTTAACAAAAAAAAAATTAGTCCATCAGTTAGATCACTTAAAAATATTACATACACAGCATCACGCCCATAATCATGGCAATAAAAAACATTATATTCTAACATTCTTCATTCTAATCCCCGAAGGGGTAGGCAGAGTCAAAGGGGCAGCAGGCCCCTTTAACCACATTCAGCCAAAAACAAAACTGGGCTGAGTTAGATGGAAATTCGTGAAAAAGTAGTGACCAGTGGCTAGCTCGTCGCCTACACAATCACATACCCAAAACCCCATATACCATTAGTCGCCCTTTATGACATGCTAGGCAAGAAACACAGTTGGCACATTCTTTTTAAGTCCCAGACCAACCTGGGACAAATTAAAAATATTGAAAGTATTTTTATGTATACATTTCGCGTTATGTCAATACGAGCTACAAATTATATCTCGGTGTGATGTCAAAATCCCTGAACTTTTGGTGTATCTTCGTAAATATTTCCGTGAGCATTTTACAAAGCAAAACATACGTGTTTAATAATTTTGATAATCTAACTAAATGACGGATTATTGTAATATTTTTTCAATCAGAAAACTTCCCTATTGTCTGTTCTGTATTATCTGGAGCGTACCGTGCTACTAAAACGATGACAGTACCGCGCGGGAAAATGGCGATCCGCTGACACTTTTCGTAGTTTGTGGTGTCATACACTGCTTCTATTGAATTATTTAGATTTCTATGGCTGTAGGACTATTGCCGGGTTTCTTAGCATTTGCGATGGCTTCCATTTAATATTTCAATCGCTGTGCCATTAAAGGATAAATAAATACACATGCTTATTATGTGATTTCTTAAAATAAGCTTTGAGAATTAAGTTACAATGTCAATCGTATAATTCTTACATCCTGATAAATGAAAGTGAAAAAAAAAACACTACGCCGGAAGATCGCTTCTGCTTATAGGTAATTACCAGGGACACGGTCCAAGACGGACCTCGACAAAGCGCGGGACATAATCCTAAGAAGATGATGATGAGCTATCATGATGCGAGTTGCGATATATCTCATCTTCAGAAGTCATGTCCAAGCGCTATCGACAGCCCTAGAGAAGCGGATGTTTGCTTTGAGATATGGTGGTGTGTCTTTATGAATTGTTAATATAATGTTTGTTTTCTTTGGCCCTAGTTCCTTCCTGTCTGTCTATCGAAATTAAGTTTTTATTTTTATTAATATAAGCTTCAGAAAATTAATAATCGTCTTTATGAATGAAAAATTACTTAAGTACGGTTCTGCGTTTGCGTGATTGTGTAACGATTCGATACGAATTATATTATGATGGTGTGTCATCAAACCCAAAATCCTTATTAAATCACATTACTATCGACCAAAAACTACTGTGGTTAGATGGAAAATTACTATTACATATACGTCCATAACATCACGCTCGTAGTCCCCAAAGGAGTAGGCAGAGTCAAAGTAACAGCAAGCCCTTCTAATCACATTCAGCCAAAAATAAAACTATCACATAATTAAATAATAAATTAATAATCACTATGTATCACTTAGTATATACATAATTGAGATGTTCGTTATGTACCGATACACATTTCGCTTCTGTGAGTACGCGTTGAAAGTATAAACGGCAAAGTCACGGTAATAATAGATAGTATTACCGTGGTAAAGTGGTTACACGTGATCATTTCCGTAGTATAGTATAAACGTTGCCGTAAAACTTTATTGATATTAAAACAGCGTCGCTAAATTATTAATATGACATAAATACCTGATAACCTCATGGAAATAAATGGAACGGGTCGGATACCGTTCAGTTTTTTGATGATTCTGTTTTTTTAGTAGTCATTTATCCTGAGTTTGATCGCGGTACGTATTGAGCAACATCTGAGATTTGATGAGTGAGAGACATGGTGGTCATTTAAACAATATTTTTTAAAGTCCGTAAGTTAGATTGTAAAAAAATATTGAATACGTATTTTTTGCTTTATCCGATACTCGAAAAATTTTAAAATCGAAGAAAGCGCTTCAAATATCTCAAATGGGGCACTTACGTCACTTGGACGGCAAAATTTTACGGACCTAGTGACGTCACGCGGTATCTTCATCATTTTTGGTTTGCTAAACAAAAAAAAAAACACGTAAGCAAATTTTTTTGGAATCTCATTAAGTTGAATTTTTTTTTTACAATTTTACCTATGTAGTACTTTGATGGAAGAGAGACTTTTTTAACGTGGGATATGCATTAAACACCGCTATATCCGTAGGAGGACTATGTGGTGGGTGTGTCTCATAGGACCCCTGCACGCTTCATCTCCAGTGTAGTGATGCTGTAGGATTCATTACAAAAGCAAGACAGCACGGTTGTACACCTTAGAGATCTCAGGAATCGGAACATGCAGATACCCTTACTAACTAGTAGTATAAATCCTCTTGAGTAGACAATAATAACATGTCCTATTAACCCAGTTTAACACTGATGTTAATTTCAATAAGCGTTAATCGACTTTCGACCAATCATCGTTTTTCAGTAGTGCTTTACCCTTGTGGGCTGTCCCGATAAAGGCTCGTTAATGAAACATTCCATTGCGGCGTTCCCGAAGGCGACTTTCCATTCATTCGTTCAATCAATCAATTGAAATTGAATTAAAAAAAAACACAAGTATAGTAATGTTCAGCACATTACTATACTTGTGTTTTTTTTTAACCGCTTAGCTCCTACCTATCTTAACTAATATTTTAAATATGAGAGTGAGTTTATAATTTTTACTCTTTCGCACCGAAACTATTTTTCATCGCTGCACCAGAAAAAAAAAATCATGGCTACACAGCCTTAGTTAGTATGATTTTCTTACGATATTTTACCTCACCGCCAAGCTAGTAAGATAAAAATTCATACTTAGATTTTTTTTTAATTCAGAGCTATGTTGACCGTAACTTCTCAAACTTTTTGTAATATTATTCTTATATATAAACTAAATACTGTATGATTGCAAAGATCCATGAGACAGGGGTTAATTTTGTAGCTTTTAATGGTGCGCATTGTCATTTACCCTTCAATTGGGACTATTATTATCACGCGGGGAGGGGTACGGTCCCTTTGTCCGATTTCGATTTGAATACCGTCCATTTTGTTTCGGATAGGGCTACATCTGTGAACATCGATTGGCAATTTGCTTACGATTGACATTATGAAGGTATTGTTCTCTAATTTGGCTGGTGGACATGGTACGAGAATCAAACACAGAAACAAAACAACGAAATCGTAACAAACATTGACATTGAAAAGTATTGTTCAGAAAAGGAAGAAATAAACACACATTTATTGTACTTTGTATTAACGTAATGATAAATTATGTTAGTAATATGTTTTATTAATAATACGATTCTGGGAATAGTATCAACAGCAGAAGTTGGACGGAATATTTTAGTTTGACTTCAATGGTTCGAACTATGAATGTATACAAGTAATAAATCCTTAATTCGTAATGACATAATTAGAAAAGGTAGGTTCAGTTAGTTACTTATATTGCTGACCGTACTAGTCTTGATGGTATTTATGTCCCTTCACACTGCCAGTCCTCTTGTAGACGCGAAGTACTTATGTAGTACAAGCACTAACGGAACTTCTCCGCCTATGGGCACCACGTACCTTATAACGAGTGAAGATCATTACTGCTTCGATGTTCCGTTGAGCTGTAGAAAATTGTAAAAAGTCCCTCTATGAATGAATATGTTTGCGGTAAAATGCAGTGCTTGAATAGATAATATGTCATTTCGTTGGGAATACCCACAATATGCGATTACACTATGTAGGTAGTATAAACGTATATACTCAACGCTAGTACTAAGTGATAAACCCACTAGTCGTTACTTGTATTTATATCAGCATCCTCCTAGCGTTATGTCCCGTGCTTAGTCAGGATCCGCTTAGACCATGATTCAGGATTTAGCGAGTCTTTATATTGAAACTATCTGACCTTCGTAACCCGTTAGAAAGGCGAACCAGATAATTTTGGATCATGGTTTCATCACGATGTTTCCCCTCACCGACGAGCTAGTGGTATGAGTATATCTGCCTCGTTGGTCTAGAGGTAGCATGCGGCGCCGCTTAAGGACCAAGAGGTCCCGGGTTCAAGTCCCGGGTCGGGCCACAAATTTGTGACTGGTTTTTCAATATTGAAATTACTCAGTAACAATCGGAAGTCAGGAAGTTGGCGGTTTAATCACCCCCGTGCCTCGGAAAGCACGTTACCTCGTTGGTCCTGCGCCTGACCTCGCTCCGGTCATGTCGAATTGCCGCCTCAGCGGACTATGAGAATGAAGGAATAGAGAGTGCATTTGTGTTTGCGCACATACTTGTGCACTATAATATCTCCTGCGCAGATGGCTAATCCTCGTTAAGTTTCTAGAAGTACGTGCCTGGGTTTGAACCTGCACGTCTTGGTTACAAGGAGCGTGTCCTTATAATTGAGCTACCACAGCCCGTGTCACTTGTAATTATATAGTAATACTTAAATATATATTATTAAAATTCTCTTTTTAAAATATTATTAAACCTCTACGACTGCGTAACATTTATTTAGTTGTGTATTTAATTATACAGAAACAATGCTTATATGCGTAATTGAATTTAAGAAACCGATTACATTGTTATTAATTACCGTGAATCCCACTTTAAAAATCGCTGAGCTATATCAGTTTGCGTCTTAGCCGAATGCACTACTACAAGTCCATCCCCTCGCCAGCTGACAGCGAGGTCCACTCGACACGCTTGCAAGGCAGTGGTCCCACTCGAACGCTCGACAACCCGCTGAATGTTTTCCAGGTCGCTTTGGTCTAAATGCAATACGAGTATAATAATGTTGTGACTATCTTCCTTGAGCTTGTCATGCGAGTTGATCGCTTTTGTAGTAATGCTCTTTATCAATGAAGAGTTTTATAACCGAATGCCCTACTGAGTCCACCGCCCCGCTGCCAGCTGACAGCGAAGCGCACTCGACCCGCTTGCGGGGCGGCGGCCCCATTCGACCGCTTGAGTAGCTGAAAGGGCTTTTAGGCCGACGGAACGTGTCGTTTGGTCTAGAATAATTAATGGGAAGACTAGCTTCCTTAAGATTGTCAGGTAGGGTACGACAGATGATAAGTCTTGATGTAATATCGATTGGGGTTATATTGGAAAGTTACTTTGTATCTGATTAATGGTTTAATATAATTATCGATATAAAGATAAAATATGGTAGATACGTAATGAGAGAGACTGAAAACTTTGAATGACGGTGAGAGACGTGCTAGTTTAATACAATTTATTGTGCTTAAGAGATATAAGAAAATTAATACAGTACGTGTAAGTGTAATTTCATTTGCTCAAATCTCAACACGCCACATTTTACACACTACAGATATTAATCTAATCTGAACATTCCTTGCCAGAAGCTTTGTTAGACATGTGTATAAAATAAATAGTATAATTCGAAATTCGAAGCACACGGCTGTTTTGAAACATGGATTAGTAACAATTTGTAATCAATATTGAAAGTAAATCATCGTACTCAATCCCCGTGATCCCGAACAGCCGGCAGGATCATCAGTTAATCCGCCACTGACAGCTGACGTGCGCAGCGGCCGCGGAGCAAATCCACGAATTAGATTTGCGGCGCGGCGCATACGTCATCGCCACCTCAGTTGCGTAACGGAGTTGATTGATCGACAGACTTAAGGCGCCTGTGTTTAACTGGATTATTCTTAAGGTAACACTAAACTTTACATATAGAGCCAAAAATTCCTTAGAGTGGAATTAAATGAAAAAAATTTGGAATTAGATGAAATAAAAAATAGCCCCAAGTGGCTATCTTACTCTTACTCGCCTTTTACGACATGCATGCTAGGCAGGGAACGCATTTGGCACATTATTTTGGAGACACAGAACATCCACTGTTACGACATGTGCTAGACAAGGCACACAGTTGGCACATTATTTCTGAGTCCCAGAGCAACATGGGACTGCAAATCACCTAACCGCGAAAACAATTTAATTGGAGAATCAGTACCACCAGTTCCCCTTAAATTGTACAAAACAATAACGTGCATGCGTTACCCGTATGTTTTGAACCCGGAATTAAACCGCACTAAACGGCAAACAGGGCACTAGGGTTGTTCTTGTTAATACGAATGCACCAAGTACGGATAAGTTAACGGATACACGGTCTCATGAAGTACAATGGATTCATTGAAATATTACTGGATAATAGATAGTTCAACAAACAAAATATGTAATATCATTTCAATCCACTAGAATTGAGATAAAATAAATTAAATTCGCCGATACTTCAAATACTGTAGGTGGGCATTACTTAGTTCAAAGGTTTAGTGAGATTTATGTCTTGTAAATAATAAGTTTTCTCGAAATTCGTCGAACGCAGAATTCTCTCATTTGTTGTTGCCAGGTAAAGAATTTAATTAGTACGAATTTATCTGAGTAGGTAAGTAAATGTAAATATAATTATTCATTAGAATAAACTTGTTTATGTGTTTAAATGCTTGATACAATTTTCAGCGGTATATATAATAATAATCTTGATGTATATTTAGTTTGAAACATTCGAACCCAGTCAGTCAAAGCTGATCATGCAAAACTTTACTTTTAGACTAGAATATACCACCGGTTCCTAAAGTTGATTAGTGCATGTTATTATAACTCGTAATAACTTTTTAATATTTTTCGTGCCATATCCGACAATTTTAGTTACGGTCCAAGACATCCCTAGTTCACACTATTGCTTCGTTTGCTAATGTACGAATGGAGCATGTCGAAATTCGCAAATTCAGTGGGAACAGCGAACAAATATCATCGACGAGTAACATTCCGTTTGGGTATTGTTCTGTTATATTTCTGTTAAAGCAATAAGGCTATCCCATAATGCTTCCGAGTTTGGCTGATGAACGGCCGGTCAATTGGTGGTTGGTGTTCTACATATTTTGTTTTAGTGGAAGTCTATTTTCAGGAGCGTAATATTATATTTGAGGTTTGCTGTATGTGAAAAGTTGCTTTAATTTTGTGTGGACTGATTTGAGAATTCTGAGGGACTTTGTAGATTTAATGAAGCCATGTAGGTAGATAGCTAATCACATGACTAATTGTAAATCCTTCTAGTGGAGGCTCTTGTGGTTTGTTTTTCAAAAAAGTTCTGCTCATTCATGTCTTTTTTCAGTTTATGCACATATTTTAAATAATAACTATTTCAGAAAGTGTAGATGCATATTGTCTTTTATCCTATTCATACCATCAGCATCGAAAGTTATGTAGATCGTATAATATGTCACTTTCTTTAATGTCTATTAATTATAATGCTATTGTCATTGTCATCGATCCACCACTCTCAAGGACAAAAACAGAATACGTGATGCCTTTGATTAGATAGATTAATGATCGTATTGTTATTAATTCGTTCACATTTCTTGCCCCTATTGTGTCGTTGAAGGTCGGGCAGAAGCGACGGATTAAAGGTAAACTTTCCACCTTTCCCCGAATTTCGGAGTTACGAGCGAAACGTTTAGTGTCTCTATGATAAATGATGTAGGGGAAATTTTGGGAGTACAATAAACTGTTCAGTAGGTTAGTACAAGGCCGTGATGATACGTGTTTGTGACAGTTCAAGGAATGGGGATGGTCAGGTCGGAAAAGTTGCTGAAGCTTACATGTTTTGTTTCTATTGTCATATGTTTGTGGGCGTAAGATTTATTTTATCACATGGAAAACTTAATTAAGCATGGTGTCCTTGGCTCTGCCCATCCACGCATCAATGAGATTGCACCTTTACTGCTGTTGCTGTTTTTAAAACCATAAGTCATCATCATCATCATTGATGTCACAGCATGATCGATAAACAGGAGCATAACTTAGCGGTTACTACGTAAAACCTATTTGAGATAGTGTATATACAATAATACGAGTATACCCCTATGTGTTTGAACTTACAATGGGCCGTTGCCTCCCTACGCCGTCGCGATCGCGTAAGCCTTACTAATTGTTCCGTCACCTGCGACGGCGCAGCATTAGTCGAGGCTTACAGCTTACGCGCTTGCAAGCACACAATTAACGTTAATGTTTGACATCGGGCATGTTTATTAATTGCGCGATTGCTGTATATATATTAAGCGATGTTACATACATCTGATTGAGTTTTGTATATTTAATGAAAATGGAAACCTTTGACCTAAAGAAAAATGTATAATTGTACTATTATTTAGATCATAGGTAGAAACAAAAAAACCAGCGCCCCTCTTTACATAATGTGCCAATTTCATATGTCTGTGTATTATTATATTAAACAATAATTACAAATTAAATTAGTTATCTCTCTGTAATTTTGCAACTCGTGCTGTGACTGATGGATGAAGTATTTTAATATTTTAAATAAAAAAAAAACTGTCCCGTTCACTGACATGCCCCCCATATGCCTTTTTGCCCGCTAACGCTCCCTCGAAACTCTTTAGCGCCCACTAGGGGCGGTGCCCACCGCCCCCGTTAGGAACCTATCATTTAGATCAACGTTCAAATACAATAACACTGAATAAATGATGTAGAAGTTTTAAAATTTTATAATTAGGTTTTAAATCTCAAAAAGAAAAATGGTTCCTTTATAATATAAAGTATATTTTTATAATGTATGTATGTTATACTTAAGGTATATATGATATTGTTTATAATAATGTATTGCCTGAAATAAATGAATTCATAATTATAATTATAATTTATAATTTCATAACGATGCACACTAGGCATGCGCATCGTTTTGGTCGATTAACGTTACGGAATTATATGTAATACCAATTGTTTGTTGTATTATCAATTAGTGATTCTAAATATGAACGCTACATAAACAGTATGGAAATTTGAATGTAAATTGTTTGTATGACTACTGTCGAATTGCTAGTTGGAATGATGATAGCTCCAGGTCGCTTCCCGGTTGCTTATCGTATTCATCGAGTGATGCGAGCGATTGTGAGCGAAGGACTTCCGTTGACACCTGTCTGACGATGAGATACGGTCTTGGGTCGAGACGCACGTGAGATGCAATCTTAAGCTTAGGCTAGATAGGGATATTGAAAGAATCTAAGAAAATGAAAAATTTTAATTATTCTGCAATTATGAACAGGTTTTGACACCCATTTTTTTTATTAAACCTCAAAAATGTTTGCTGGCTACTAATTTCATCTAAGGAGTAAACAAGAAGGGTATATGATTCTCCTTAGACTTTTTTAAAAGTAGATAGATAAAATTAATTATAGTATACTTAGTACAACAAATAAAATAATTTAATAAATCGCATGACGAACGTTCCATAGTTTTTTACACCACCAAAGTTGGCATAGCATAGCAACTAGCATAAAAGTTTTAAATCTTGATATTGAAAATTGTCCATTAAACGCTTGTGTCGTGACCAATATCTCTTTATTTTCTAGCCAAGGTTCCTTTTGTGTTTTCCGTAGTTCCTAATCAAGCTCCAAGTTATTCATGATATACAAGAAGATAACCGAATTCAGTGTAAATAAATATCCGATGCATTCGCGTCGGTCTCGTGGCGCAGTAGGCGTGATGTGGCGGCTCCCGGCGCAAATTGCTTTATTATTGCATTAGCTGTGCCGAGCGGTGCGGTCGGGATACCAGGCTTTCTGTGACTGGTGGACACGATTCGGTTCTATATGGGTGTGTTTATAGAAAACAGACTCAGGTCTGGTAGACACGATTCGGTCCTATGTTGGTGTGGGTCTTGATAGTAATAGCCTGAATGTGTCGTTGGCTCTCGTGTTACAATGGGCGACTCATGGTGTATGGGGTTTGTGAACGTGTAGGTCATTGTCCTACAACTTTCTATACACTATCTTTTTTATACTGATGGTTTCGGTTTTCGAATATATATAAATATTAAAAATATCCTTGTATGTATTAAAATGGGCATATTATGATGTTAATGAGTTTATGAATGTGTAGGCAACGAGCTAGCCCTAGTGGCTAGCTCGTCACATCATTTTCTCAATTTTCCATCTCAACCAACTTTATTTTATTTTTGGCCAAAAGTGCTTTTACCATTGATGGATTCAGTTATCAATTCTCAACCTGCTTTTGATCTTATAACAATGAAATATTTATTTCGGTTACTTTCCTTTGTGGCTTATTCAATGCTAAGTAACTTAGCCGGCCTAAAGTTCCTGACCCGGGGATCCTTCGTCCATAATAAATAAGCCATTAACAACCTTTAGGCTTCACGTCCATTTCAAAACACCATCTCTCGTCTCTTGCGAGTCCAAAACAATCTCGTGGTTTATTCCATAAACGTGTTTGATAGTTTCACAAAATCCAGACGATTTAACGATTCTATCGTGAAAGTTGCTTTGAAATATTAAGCTCCAATTTTGGTTCGTTATATTGAAACGTAATTAGTGGATGTTGTTGCTAACATAGGTATTTCTGTGTTGTGGCTAGGATTGTGATTACATGGGGCTGTAATGTGGTACAATACGCTTTGTGATGTGGTATTATATTTGGCGACCCGCTCTGGCTTAGCACGGTTGCAATTCTAGTCTCTGCTGTGAAACGTGAAATATCAACAAAATAATCATTACTCCAGTTGCTATAATTAGAAATTAATAATGTCATCCTGAAACCCCTTTTTTTGCTATTCACTGATTGTGAGCTTCTCGTAATAATACTTTTGTACAATTCTGTTGATGAAATGCTCAGTTTTGCCTCCAGGCATCTTCATACAACCGATTTTTCCCAACAATTATCCGCTAAAACAGCGGTTCTCAAACTTTTTTGGCTACGGAACCATTTTGGAAAGCGGAGTATATGACGCAACCCTAGAATAATCAAACACCGATTTTTTTGTATGATTTGTTATGATCAGTACACTATTTTGGTGGACCCCCCAGAAAGGCTTACCAGAGCCCGGCTAAGCGGAACACACTTGGAGTATAACTGCTCTAAAATATTGTCTAAAATACTGTCTGTTTGGTGGAAGGTCCCCCTTAACTGATAGAAGATCCCTCCAATCAGTGCTCATTCCGCTGTCGTTCGCATCGCGTGGACGCCCCATGCAGTAGTTGAGAGGGCTTGCGGTTGTGATGTAGCGACGTTCGCTGCGTAAACCGATTTGCCTGTTATGCCCAATACAGGAATATACTCGGCTAATGAAATTGTCAACAATCGCTCCGCGTCTAATGTACATGTTGACTTCAATTAGAGCGCTATCCCGGAGGTGCTTGTAGAACTTGTGTGATAATCAGTTTCATGTAACGGAATTCTCTCCTATGTCTATTTGCTAAGCGTATTAGATGTCCCTTGTAACTGGCACTATAGTTTGGGACTTCATATTAGATTGATGTTTTTTTGAATAGAATAAAACAATAAATATGAGACTACATCACGTACATTGATCTGACTCCGAGGTAAGTAGCTTGAGCACTTGTGTTACGGATATCAGTAACAACAGTGGTGTTACAAATATATACTTAAATATTCAATACTCAGACACAGAACAAACACAAATATTCATCATACGAAAGTTTGTCGTGTCTGGGGTTTGAACCCACAACTCTTCGCATGGGGCAGGGTCACTACCGAGTGAGCCATCGAGCCATTCATAACATGGTTATCGCAGAAATATCTTCGCTTGACCTTTGTTGGTGTTTAGATAATGTTTTCTGTTGGTGAAGGTTCATCGATTCAGGCTATTGATGTCGTGTTAAGTAAGTAATTTTAGCAGAAAAGCATTCTTTGAAGAACATTGTTCATAAAAATAAATAGTCGAAATTTATATGTACGCATTTATTTTTGAATCAACCTTTTTGGTATGTTTAGCATGATGGTCATGTAGTCAATACACGGATTTAAATGTTTATTTTTTTTTTTCTACTCTTTATGTGAACAATTCATTTATTCATTTAATGAACACCGTATCGAAAACAATATATGTTATCGGTTTCACGACTAGTTAATAAACATTCGTGGTCAGATATAAAGCGAGTTAAAACTGTGCAGGCGTCCAAGCGAAATAGTTTAATAGCGTCTGCCATAAAACGTCAGTGTTGAAATACAACCGAAAGTTTTGATTTACTTCATCTAGAGACGGGAGGGTGAGCGAGCGAAGTTATCTCGCGCTTGCTTCTCGTCAAACATTACCAACTGTCATAATCAAGGGGCAATTATGTAGGCAACAAAACAGCCCGCTATTTCTGGAAGTTGGTAACCGTTACTGTCAGAGAGTAACAGAAGGCGTTTGTATAGTAGAACGGAGCGGGTTGAAGCTAATTTGCTTTGTGAAATAGTCGTAGTATTTTAGTCTATCATATATTTTTATGCGGTGTGGTCTATTGTAATAATAAGGTCTGCACTATACAGCTATTGAAGTCTTCTGAAACAATAGATAGTTATACGATGTCCTATTGTTTGTTCCATCGGATATGAATTACATGTTAACGTATGCACAAGTAGTAGAATACATGAAATCGTTTTTTTTTTTTGCAGGATGTGCCAAATTTTCTTTTTCAAACCTCCTAGAAATGTTGAACGCTTAATTATTCTGACGTTCACCATACACGTGTGCACCTTCTGCGTCTGCGCATGTCTGGTAAACACCGCATCCGGAAGAGTAGAAATTGTTTACCTTAGTTGTAATCAAAGCGCATACGAATATGTATTGTGATCGGTTGATTTATATGTACATATGTTGCCGCAACGCCGCGTGGAGAGATTGGAAACAGACTTAGTTATAACATTATGCACAGTCGGCGATAAGGTGCTAGTTTGAACTCGCTGTTGATACCTATTTTGAGATGTTAAACTTACACGTTGCATTATCATGAGAAATAACCGGACTAAAAGCGATATGCACGAGTCCGCTTGTGACCAAGGCCGTTGCAATTCGTCCGAAACGTCAAGCTGTTAGAACTTCTGTACTACATAATGCGTATCGCGTTGGTCCCGTTCTATTTCATAAGGCAATATTCAAATTAGTTGGATATTCTGTCTTTTTACCAGAATACGCAGAGTCAAAAAGGCTTAGATTATTACAGTTTATGAATATTAGTAATTTGTATACCTGAAGTGTCAAAGACGGACTGGTTGTAAGCAGTCGTCTTAGCCATAGGTATCTCAAGGGTGTGGACAACTTCACATTTATCTTCATAAACCGTTTAAACCCTTGTTCACGTATTTACCATCATATGTGTCTATTCTTTCTGTAGAGCGGTGGTAGCTCAGTGGTAAGAACACGCGCCTCTTGATCGAGGGGTGCTGGTTCAAACCCGGCCACGTATCTCTGGATTTTTCAAATCTATGTACGTATTTATACCACTAGCTTAGCAGTGAGGGAAAACATCGTGATGAAACCTGCACATTTCAACAACTATGAATGTGTAACCATGATTCCCCTATCTAAGGGTTACGAAGGTCAGATCGGCAGTCACTTTAATGTAATTACCAGATTCCCTAAATCCTAGATCATTGTCTAAGCGGACCCCGACTAAGCATGGGACATAATGCTAGGAGGATGATGTTCCTTTCTGTGACACGTCACCCAGTTTCATATAAGCTTCTGTGACACCCACTCTAATTAAATACACGTCAAGTGATACACTCAGTTGTTTACCGCTGAAAGTTGCGTTGCCACGGTTGCGGGGTTCAATTGGGGGCGATCGATGGTGCTAAGAGTTCGGCTATAAATAAAGGCAAGATGAACGCCAGGTCAGATTAAACAGTGGCCCAATTTTTTTGCTGATAACTCGGGATCATTCTGAGCACATCGCTCTGATTAACTTTTATGAGTGGCGTGTTGACGCAAGCAGATGTAATTATCTTAATACTTGTAACGATTGTGATTCAACACCTAAAAAGTATCTAAAAAGTCCGGTTTGATAAATGACGTATCAATGATATTAACTAATAATAATAAGTAAATATATACATTACATTTATAAGAAAGAAAATGATTTATTGATAGATCATAAAAATACCAGACTACCTTCGATATTTATGTATCAATTATAATTAATTTATAGATATGCATCACATTTATAAGAATTGCACATCGATTGGGGGTCATGTGCCAAGGGCGTGCTCGTCGCGACTCCTGCCAGTCCGATTTCGGATTGCAACCTTGGACCGATCTAATTCCGCAGAGCGGGGTAGGGCGTTCCCCCGATGCGACGCGCACCGACGAGCCCTCGTCGGTGCGAAAAGTGGCGAGTGCGGCGAAGGGGGCCGCCACCCTTCACGCCACGCCGGACACTGCGGAACGAGGAGAACAGAGTGCCGTATAGGCACGTGGAATGTAAGAGGTGGAATGAAAGATAAGATGTATGAGATGATTGACGTAATGAATGAGAGACGCCTGGATGTTCTGTGCTTGACAGAGACTAAGCGGAAGGGCAGCGATGCAGATGAGCTTCCCGGTGGTATGATGGCTCTGTGGTCTGGTGTGGAACAGAATTGTCATGCCAGCGGTGGAGTTGGAGTAGTGCTTTCCTCTCGTTTAGTCTCTGGTGTGAAAGACTATGGATTAGTTGGCCCGAGACTCCTCTGGGTTCGTATTAAACTGGGTATTACGCGAGTCTTTCTGGTTGCAGGCTATGCGCCAGTAAGCTCAGCCAGTCCCCAAGAACTAGAGGAGTTCTGGGAGTCTGTTAGAGAAATTCTGGACCTGACTGAAGGAAATGAGAGGATAATTATGTGTGGAGATTTGAATGGTTGGGTTGGCACCAAGCGATCTGACTATGAAGCAGTCCTTGGCCCATATGGAGACAAGAGAGTGAATGATGCTGGTAAGCAAATCTTGGAAGTATGTTTGGAACGGAACCTCCTTGTGGCAAACACTATTTTCCGTCATAAGGATATTCACACGTATACTTGGAGACGGAATGACCAAAAAAGTGTGATTGATTTGATTTTAGTCGATAGCCGCCTCCGCAATAGTATATTGGATACAAGAGCCTACAGAGGCCCTACTCTTGAAACAGACCACTACCTGGTAGTATGCCGGTTTGCTGGGCTTTTCAAGAAGTGGAGGCACTGGCGAGTGCGTACTCCATGCGGAGGCACTGAAAGGATAAGGAATGAAAAACTGGAAGATGAAAGTGTAAGGAGTGTGTATGTAGGCTTAGTCAATGAAAGACTTGCGAATGCGAGTCTTTCTGGCTTAGATGTTGATGATTGCTGGAACATTTTGAAAGAGAGCATGGTGGACAGTGCAAAAGAGGCATGTGGATGCGCAAGGAGACGTAGAACAATGAAAGGTGACGCATGGTGGGATGAGGAGGTCAAAGCCTCCGTAGCGAGAAAGAAGAAGGCCTGGCTTGATTATGTCTCATCTTTGCAAATGGATGAAAGTATGCTTGAGATGAAGAAAGAAATATACCGTTATTGCAAGAGTGAAACCAAAGCTTTAGTGAAAGAGAAGCGTGAAAGAGTAGCTATGAATGAAGAAAGGAGACTGACGAATAGTTTCGAGGCTAATTCCAAGCTCTTTTGGAGGGAGGTTAAGAGGTCTCGGGGATATTCGTCGGCATCCGGAATGAGTAAGATTAAATCTAAAGCTGGTGACATTCTTGCAAACCCGAACGAGGTGTTAGAACGGTGGAGTGAATATTTTGGAGAAATGTATGAGTATGTCTCTGATGTTGGCACTGAGAGTGAGGCTATGTCTGATTCTGTGGTGCCAGCGTCTGATGAAGACATCACTATGAATGAGATTGAATGGTCGATACGAAGTCTGAAAAGTGGAAAGGCCGCGGGAATAGACAAGGTATCTGCGGAGATGATCAAGCTAGGTGGCGCTAGCGTCCAGGACGCTTTCTGGTTCTTGTGCAATCTATGCTGGAGAAACGGAAAGGTCCCAATGGACTGGAGACGGGCAGTTATCGTGCCTCTGTACAAGGGTGCTGGGTCACGTATGGACTGTGCCAGCCATAGAGCCATCAGTTTGATCAGCTTAGCAGCAAAGGTGTATGGCAAGATTATTGAGAGGAGAATGAGGGTGAAATCTGATGGAATGTTGTGGGAGGCACAGGGAGGTTTCCGGAATGGTAGAGGATGCACGGATCAAGTTTTCTCTCTTCGCAACATCGTGGAGAAGCATCTGGCCAAAAGTCAGAGGGTTTTTTGCGGTTTTGTGGATATGGAGAAGGCCTTTGACAGGGTTGTACGAAAGGACCTTTGGGACATATTGCCGAGATATGGGATTGATGGAGCATTGCTTCGTGCTGCGCAGTCCACCTATGTGGGATGTACGGCATGCGTGCAAGTGGAGGGCAGCCTGTCACCCTGGTTTGACGTCAATATTGGTGTCAGACAAGGATGCGTGCTGTCTGCTCTGCTGTTTATCCTATATCTCGACCATTGTCTCCAGAGGATTAGATCTATGAATGTTGGAGTGCGTATGGGTGACCTGGTTGTGAACTGCCTGCTTTACGCGGACGATGCCGTACTTCTAGCAGAGTCGGCATCGGATCTGCAGCAACTAGTCACAACATTGAAAGATGATTGCAAGGAGAGAGGCTTACATTTGAATGCGAAGAAAACAAAGATTATGGTGTTTGAAAGAGATGAAACCAGAACGGATACAAGGATAACGGTTGACGATGTAGTGCTGGAACAGGTGAATGAAATTGTATATCTAGGATCTGCATTTAGTAGAGATGGAAGGTACTCCGCTGATATAGAAAGAAGAGTGAATGCAGGGAATAGGGTGAATGGAGCGTTAGGAAAACTTTTAGGCAGCAAAATCTTAAGCCAGAAGGCCCAGCTCGCCATACACAATGCGGTGCTGATTCCTACGCTAACATATGGAAGCGAAAGTTGGGTATGGCAGAAAGAGCATGAAAGTAGATTAAACGCGGTCGAGATGCGTGCGCTGCGGAAAATCTGCGGTGTATCGCTCACAGACTGCGTTCGGAATGATGATGTAAGAAAGAGAGTTGGTCTGAAGGACAGCGTCGGAGTCAAGGTAAGAAGAGGCATGCTCCGGTGGTTCGGACATGTGGAAAGAATGGATGACGAAAGATTGACTAAACAGATATACAATGCGAATGTGGAAGGATGTAGGAGCCGCGGAAGGCCCAGGCTCACCTACCACGACCAGATTGGTCGTGTATTAAAAGAAGGTGATGTTAGGAGTCATAAAAATCGTAGAGCTTGTATGAAAAGGATTATGAATGTTGAAGAGGCGAGTGAGGTGTGTAAGGATCGTGCCATATGGCGTTCGGTTCTCTCTGCCTACCCCGCTAGGGAAGTGGCGTGAAGTTTTAGTTTTAGTTAGTTAGTTAGCACATCGATTCAATAAAATATTTATAATTTTTATAGTCAGCCTCTGTTGCAGATAACTGGTCTTTGTTTAAGCTAGATGGTGGCCGTAGATAAGATAACCATCTCTTTTCTCCTGTCCGTTAGGTTCTTAATAGCTGTGCGAGCTACATAATTGGATTACTGAGTATATAGAGGTAGTAAGTTAGAGTAAAATCAAAGTATGAAAACATTTCTCGTTATGACTGGCTCGATGGCGCATTCGGTAGTGAACCTGCCCCATGCGCTAAGAGTTGTGGGTTCGATCCCCACCCAGAACAAACATTCGTATGATGAATACTTGTGTCTGTTCTGTGTCTGGTTGTTAATGTCCAATATTTAAGTATATATTAGTAAAACCACTATTCGATTCTGATATCCGTAACACAAGTGCTTAAGCTACTTACCTCGGAGTCAGATCAATCTATGTGATGTAGTCAGATTTCGTTACCCTAGCTTGCTTAATACATATCTGGTTAATAGACTTCGGTGCAGTGTTAGCCAACTCTTTATTGACCGATTGATAATTTTAGTTACGTAAGAATTCAACTTTAAACATGAATTGCTAGAATGTGTCGTTTTAAAATGTTCATCACGATCATTGGTTGGACACCACTGGTTGAGCGGAAAGGGGTTTCCATATAAAACGTAAGCGAGAGCAAATAATTTGCAGAAATCCATTTCCTCGCAATAATCCGTCATACCCTGACACATCTGTGTCACACATCTTAGAATCACTTTGCATTCTCAGATTCTAACAACACTTACACACTTTCTTCTTCCTCCCAGGAAATTAGGACAAAGTTTTAGCCACCGTTGATAAGGATGACAGACATACACAAACGACAGTGGTTTTCAGTCTTTTCTATCTGAAGGAAAATAAATAAAAAATAAATTTAATCATTTATTTGTTTACTATGAAGTGCTGTTATTAGGTATTAACGTAAAACAATCGCTCCAAATCGCTTTTTCCACAAACTCTGCCTACCCCTTCGGGGATTATGGGCGTGATGTAAGTATGTATGTACAATCGCTCCACTGCTAAACTTTGAGTTTTGTATTTGACCGATAAGAAATGTCTACTCTGACTTTGACTTTGAGGTTGTCATCTCGATCGCCCTAGCGTACCATTCAGTCATCTAATAAGACTCTAGGTCTTATGGCAAGTCAAAATGTGTATCGAGAGATACAAACTCAACCCACCCCCTTCGTTTACAAACTGTCTAAACGATTTCTCTGCAAACTTTAACATGGTAATTCCCAAGATTACTTTATACTCCATTCTGACAGCTTAATTCTCGTCTTAAAGATTGCCGGCGCTAGGCAATTACCCAAATTTCTCATTATGGAAAGACTTACCTAATGTAAGTTACATACATATTATCACCCCCATAATTCCTGAAGGGGTAGGCATAGTAATTTTTTGGTTGAATGCGGTTAAGGGGATATACAAAGGAGAAAGCATACTTCGAACAATTTTTGAGAAAAAAATTATTTAAGTAAGGAGAAGACTAATCACTTACTTAAGTAAATATGTAAAATCAATATCAGCCGAGATCCTCGCAAATAAAAGGAATCGACAGTGTTCAGATTAGATTGCCAGTTGTTTGATCACAGTCTGCAAATAAGACACGAATCCATTTACCTAAGTTGTTTGATGTTATAATATTTAGTCACGCGTATTCGGTTGTTTATCTAAGTAAATACATAAATTTATTCAAAGACTAGCTGTCCCGGCGAACTTCGTATCGCCCAGTAAATGAAAATTGACATTGATTTGTCGATTGACATTTAACATTGACAGATACGAATCCCACCGTTTTATATGAGAAAATACTTTTGCTTTTATTTTGTTTTATCGTCAATTTTTCAATGTTTTTAATAGTTATTCTGTTATTCTGGACGAAGACAAATCCAACAAATCAAAAACAACGTAAATCGGTTCAGCCGTTCTCGACTTAAAAGTGGTGTAACAAACACGACTTTGTTTTATTTATATAGATAGATTATTGTGGGACTGTGAGAAACTTATCGTATGTGTTTTTTTTTATTTTCAGGTATGAATCCGGTCTCAATGGGCTTTTTAGTAAACATTTTTTAAGTCTTCTTAAGTACATGTAAGTATGATCCACAAAACTCTTGGCGTCAAAACCTCAGCTTATCTGTAACGGATCTCAACACAACAAGTTTGACGTTCGTCGGTTTAATGCGCTATTATCGGATCGCTATTTCGACTGATAGCGGACGGTTTACCGTGACCATCCCGACTTCAGACAAAAACGTGAATGACTGTGACGATGACGCTTTATTCCCACGAGTTAACTTGCTTTTGATTTGAAATTAAATTAATTGGTCTTCTTTCCTCGGAAGCGATGTTATGTATATTTTGATATTTTCTTATGATAAGTAAATAATAAATAGTGACTCTATCTTACTTGAGTTACTTTAGCTTAAAAGCAATTAATGCAGATAATTCCTAACTAATTGAATAGCGAAAATGAGTTAAATGTTTGTTTTTCTGTCATGACTTGACCACTTGACCGATCATCAAAAAAATTTAATTAGGGGGGCTAATAATCCAGGAACAAATGAAACTGTTTCTGACGTAAGTGCTATTGAAACCGCGGGAAAAAAATTATAAATCGCCATAGCCTCACTCCCAAATTAGTAATTTCGGGCCAAATAATTTTACGCGGAGTATACACAATCAGAATTCATTACCGATCCTACATATTAATTCTCCAATTCCGGAGACCTTGGTTCTCAATTAATAGGCCATTCGGATTGAGAGTATTAAGACACTCTCGCCTTATCTCACGAGTAAATTGGTCTGTTAATTGTTTTATGGGGTCTTGTGAATGCGATTGACATTGGATTGTATCGTGCCGGTCGTTGTAATTAGTGCGTGTCTAGACTGGAAGTTAGAATGGCCTGTTTGACCAATTCTGTCGTCGTACAGATGAATTGCCTAGATTTATGTCATTCAACAACGTTTAATTAATACCAAGCTATTTATTTAATGTATTGAAATATGAAGCGGTGGTAGTTTTAAGGCCACGGCGCCTCATATCAAAGGGGAGTGGGTTCAACCCCGGACACGTACCTCTGTGATTTACAGATTTATGTACGTATTTATACCACTAGCTCGGCGTGGTATAAATACGTACATCAAAGTCAAAGTCAAAATATTCTTTATTTATATAGGTTTCAAGGAAACACATATTAATCGTCAAATAAAGGAAAAGCCAAAGCTATATGATTCTACCACCGGTTCGGAATGTTGTATCTACCGAGAAGAATCCGGCAAGAAAGTCGGTAGGTCCTCTTTTCAATACAATTTATACAAAGGTGTATGAATCATAATTAACTTTAAACCACATTGTGATGAAACTGCACATTCAAAGAATAATGGATGTGTAACCGTGATCTTTTGCCTGTTTCCCATAAATGTATCGCAGTTATCAGACTCACTAAATCTCTATCGTCTAAACGCGATGATGATGTACTAAAATACAAATAGACTGGCTTTTATCGTTGATTACGTGTGGGTTAACCTCAGACTTAGGCCAATATTATCCCACGAGAACAGATGGTATAAAATTTAGATACGGTGTTGTAGAAGTTTTATAGGTGGTATTTGTAATTGGTTAAAATATCCCTTTCCATCTTTGCTACTATTTTGTCTTTCCATTCCAATATATAACTTGGGTCTGTTCGAGTCCCACAAATCATGTAAGCAATGACAGTACACGCTATTAGACGCTATACAGAGCTGATTAACATGCGAATGACATCGTAATTTAGCATACAAAAAGTACCATCACCGTTAAAAATGGGACTTTCATCCCATTACTGTGTCACCGCAAGTAATAGCGAAAACCCCATAACAGTAAAGTATTGCCGTCGAGATTGCACTATTGCACTCGATACGTCGGTGCGTGATGGGAACCGAACGCACTCTCCCTGATTGGTGATTGGCGAAAGCGGGCCGGGTGGGTCGTGCGACGATGCGGATGCGGTCTCATTGTACCGTTAAAATAATTAAAAGTCTGTTTTTAGAGTTCGGTAATTTATAACAGCCCGTTACTCACCAGCCAGGTCTGCGGTTCCGTGTTGGGGTATATGAAATAGGAGAGGTATGGAACAAGTTTTCAGCTTGCCTCAAATACATACCTAAAACTTGTCCCAGCTCTCGGACCAAAGAGACAGTACGCCAAACAAGAACGTAGTTCCACTAAGCAGCAACAGTTGACATTTATTGATCTGTGACGTCACGAGTAACTAAGAGTTAGTTGGCTCTTACTTCCCATGTACACAATTAAAAAATATATCTACGATCAGATCCTACTTATCAAATGTTTTTTCATTAAAGTTTTGACTTGGTATCTCTGTCGATCGAAATCCACCCTAACACAAAATTATATCTCGTACAAATAGAATTCGATACTTCAGTCCTTCTAAAAATATAAACTTATCTTTAACTCAATTCCAATGTAAGCCTAAACATGCTCGTCCTTCAATGCCCACGTAACAAGATATAAAATTATTGTCACTCCCATTGTGACCGGTCTCCGTATACAAATGTCGTTATCCATCATTCGCATTATTGCGGAGTGCGTGATCAATAAGCATTGTCACGCGCGAGTCCGGGCTCGGGCGGAATCAATCACGTTCACGAAACCAAATAACACGCAGATGCGGATTTGTCACGGCGAACACGATTATACCTACTTACATTAAATCCACTTCTAACTAAAGAATAATAATAAGGCTAACTATGTTTATCATTTTCCTAGCGTTATGTGCCGTTCCTAGACTTGGGACCTTGTATGACCTTAGATTTAGCTCAGGAACGGAGCGATCCAGTAAATATAAACTTCTATTAATCCATTAATATCGCAGCAAAATTTTGAGAGTAAGTTTTTTGACACGATAAAATTAGGCCTCATTTTTTCACTTGTCTACAACTTGTTATTAATCAATGTTTCTCAAGTTAAACCTTACTGGCAACAATATAAAATAACGATGTAACAAAGTGTAAGTTTCTGCAACAAGCAAGTTGTACGGCATTTGATAATGCTAACAAACTGTTTTCTAAAGTTGGACTTCGTTCAGATATAAACAATAAATAGTGTTATATAATTTAATGTTCCCCATTAACATTTGGTGACATTGCTCTATAAAAAATAACGACAATATTGATGCGAACAACTATCGCATAGATGGATAAAATTTGTATATTTAATCTTGATAACAGTACAATAATTTGATATTATTTACCGGATGAAAACAGAAGGTGCAATGGATGTCTTTAATGACTACTTAGCTTATAGGTTTTCATGCTTACACATGTTTCGTTGTTTTCAAAGCTGTATCATTCAGTTGAGACCCTTTTTAATCGAAAACAGGCTTTCATTATAACGTAATAACGTATTCATTTCACATCATACCGAAGCGATATTAATATTTTCAATGTGACCCGACTGGTATGATTACTTTGTGTTTGGGCCCGTCTGGGTCAAGTGTGGGTCCCGTTTTTTAACAAACAAAGGTCCTTTATTCAACCGTGAAATCCTGGGGATTGAAATGGATAAAGGGTCGTCCCCCGGATTTTTATGTAAAATTAAAATTGCTGAGTCAATGCGAACCTTTAAATTGTAATTGAAGTTTATTTAAACTTGACTTGAGGATAAGGGTTAATATAAAATACTAACTCTTTTATATTTAAATATATAATATTATTTATATTTGTAAAATTATTATATTCATAGCTGAGTTTGTTCCACTGAGTATATACATTTTTAAATACGGGTTTATATATCACTAGCACGTCGTGAAGCGGAGAATGAAAACATTGCGAGAAAACCTATATATGTCATCATCTTCATAGCGTTATGTCCCGTGCTTAGACCGGGTCCGCTTAGACCATGATCCAGGACAGGACCTTCGTAACCCTAAGATAGGGGAACCAGACAATTTTTTGGATCATGGTTACAAATCCAAAGTTGTTTGAATTTGCAGGTTTCATCACGATGTTTTCCCTCACCGTCGAGCTAGTGGTATGAATACGTACAAAGATTTGAAAAATCTAGAGGTACGTGCCCGGGTTTGAACCCGCACTCCTCGGTTAAGAGGCGCGTGTCCTTACAATTGAGCTACCACCGCTCTTAAGAAAACCTATATATGTATATTCAGTTAATTTGTCTGTTTCGCCTGTCTAAGCGCTACCAACGTCATAATAGCAGTTCATACTACCTAAGAAGAACGGGACATAACGCCAGGAAGTCTTCGCTTGCACACAGAACGAGAAACAACATTTAGTTATATTTACAGTTAAAATACATACTTATCCGCCGATCACTTACTACGTAGCGGTTCAATGTGAGCGTCACTCGATATCGCGAGACGCACACCGCAGCCGGACATTGGCCTGTATCGTAATTAATCTGGCTAATGTAATAATTGTGAAAGTTTGTACGTCTGGGTGTTCTGTTCTGTCGGTTGACACTGAGTCCTCGATAGTACTGTACTTGCAACGGAGTCCAACGGATTTAGCGCTAGGCATATATGTACATTATAGATAGTATATTTAAACTGTGGTTATTCTAGTGGCTTGTTTTAGAGACGTTATTGTGCGTGCGGTGGGATCACCAAATTTTATCACGATCGGTCAAGAGACTTCAAGATGTTTAGACGCTCACGTATAATTAGCTCTGCTTGGTCTCAACCAAACAGAGCTATTTATAATGTTAATTTATAAAATAGTAATAAATTAAAAAGGGTTAATGTTAAGCAAGATAAAATATTAACTTGGAAATATCTAAAAATCTACTTTAGTGCAGGTTCAAATAATAATTAATCATGGAAAAGTTTTAAATTAGACATAGGGCAGAATCGATATCGTTTTTATGATTAGTTAAAATTAACAATTACAAGCAAAACTGATAAATTAATTTCTTCTAAGCTCAACATACTAGCGTTTTCAATTTATTGATCCATGCAAAGACGTCAATGCTCTAAAAGCTTCGGGGGTCGTCGGCGTCGACAGTAGCTCAGGGCAAAAACACGATAAATTATCTACACTTCGCTGGCTTGCTCAGATTTAATACACAGTATTAGCTATTCGTTTATTACGCTTAAGTTGACAAGGATTTGGATCTTAACATATGTGGTACGAGATTGCAAAATGTTTTACTTATTTGGCAGGATTTATATGGAAAGTGTGTATTTTGAACTTCAATGTGACTCTTTGCGAGTTTCCTTATATCATTTTATATACGATCATCCCTAGCGGTTCCTAAATAACACGACTATATTTTTATTGCCAATGTTTATTCATAGTGCTAGAAAATCGTTTTTTTGTATCCCTATTGAATTAAGCTTATCATTTCTGATTATTCTGATTTGATACTCTTGCGAGATTTATTAACCTCTATAATTTGTTATTACGTGAAATATGAAGCATTAATTTTACTTACAAACTTCTGAACATTATCGCGACGAGTTTAATATAACACTTAAAATATTTTGTTTCTGAAATTTCCGCTTTAGGCCCAACGGGTAATATTACATTCCATCGGTGCCCGAAATAATGTAATAGCGCTATTACAGTCACGTATTGTTTGTGGGATGAAGCCATAAAAGTCCCAGGGATAAACGATGGTGCCTACAATGTTTTCGTGGGAGCGTCGTGTGAGGTTTTTTAATCTGTACCTTCACAGACCTGTGTTGCACTCGGTAGATTTACGGCGACAAGTTAGTGACTTCTGCTTCCAACTTCTTTGAATACATCACAGGGGTTTGTGGTGGGGTTTTGAAATATCGCTTATTAATGGGAACGGTGAAAGAATGTAGCGTCTGCCTCTTTGTTTCCAAAAAAATACTATTAAACCGTTTTCTACGTTTGGAAAATAATGGATTTAAGCGCGGTACGTGTGATTAAGTGAGCGTGTTCCTCGTTGTTAAGTGTTATCAATTACATCTATATTTGAACATATATATTCAAATAGTATATGAATCTTCAAAGTGAAGAGTTTTGTAAGCAAATTTTATTATAAAAAAAAAAACACGTTCTGAAAGTCACGGGGTGGTAAAATACCAAGTGCCTTCTTGCCTTTTAACGATTCGTAGCATTCTGCAAGCTAGCTTTTATATAGAAAATGTCACTTTATCGAGAGCAGGGCAAAGTTCAAAAGGAACAATTTACCGATATTTCTCGTAGTCATTAAATACGATCGTGGAGCGTGAAGATCTTTAAAAATAACAGTTCACTTTGCTCCGAGTACTATTTAAATTGCCTTATAAAATGTCACCTGAAGAGCCAATTAATTAAAGCGCGATTCTCTGCTCTCTCTGCTGTGAACTTTTTGCACCAGTTCCTTCGATCTAGGACGAGATATCCTTGAATTGGCGCGCAATTAATTAGACGACGCCGTCTCAATGAGTATCCGAGTTTGATGATAGGGTTTTGTATTGGAAACATCGATCAGTGTTTAAATACTAGTACTGAAGACACTTTGAGAGTTAATTTATCCCAACTTTTAAGTGAAACAATTTTTAGCCACTTGTCACTACTTTTTCACAACTTTCCATCTAACCCAGCCCAGTTTTAATTTTTAGCTGAATATGGTGCAGGGGGCTAGCTTCCCTTTTGACTCTGCCTAACCCTATTGCGGGTGTGTTGATATTGTATATGTATGTATGAAACATCTTAAAACATCCTGTGTTTTTCTTTTCTAAATGTACTCCCTTTAAAAGCGTAATAACAAACCCATTTTTGTAAGCCTCTGAGAGCAAGTCACATTTGATAATATATTTGACCACAACGCACTAAAACTTGGCAATTCCGCCCACACTGGCTCTCAATCTGTTTTATCAGCTTAAGGAAACAATACAAATTACTATCATACCCATAATAATACGTGCATATATAAAAATACCGTTTGCAAAATGTTGTACTTTGGAAGACAAACCATTTTTGGGGATTTTTAAGTCGGTTGTAACATGTTGTTATTATTATTGATTTATTATCCAATACACCATTAGTCGTCTTATATGACACGCGAATCAGGGAACTCAATTGGTACATTATTTGTGAAGGCGGTCTGGTACCGCCATAGATGTTTTTCACCTGATATTGATTTTTATTCTTTAAAATTTCAATATGACATTAAGACTTTCATTATGAGATATCATTTGTTGCTATTTGAATGCCATTTCCCCCGAGTTTCCCCTAAACTTGATTGTTTGCCCACATCCAGGCTATGGTTGTTGATCAAGTCACGATTGGCGGGGGCGGTTTGTGACGTATTCCTGGATTAGGGGAGGGCGTTTCCGATTGGGCGATTTGCTCTTCGTGGTTTTAGAGGATTTGCCGTAAGGGGATAGTAAAGCAAGCAAATTAATTGGGTCTCTAGGGGTGGGTGAGCGTTGGGCTTTTTGGACACTTTTTGATCGATCGTTTTGGTGATATTTGATGCCGAATGCTGCTGAATCGCCGTTGTAAGGGTTTAGATCCCTCTGAAACTATATTTGTGTCGTTATAACTAGATAAATAATGAGGTCTTACTCGACGACGACTCGCCATAATAAGGACTTATTATTTATCTTTTCGTTTGTAAGCTATAATATAGAATATTGTATCTATTCCTAATACCTAGACGTCTTTTGAATAACTAAGAGTTTTGGGAAATTTATTCTCAGGTAGCTATTCTACTATTTAGAAACGCTATTATTGTATCTGTTCATACATTTTATATTGTTTAGGGAAAGCTCTCCGAAGTTGTAAATAATTATATTTCCAAAGACAGGCAGACGTTAATTGGGGTAACTCCAACAACAGATTGACATTGATCGAGTCGTGGGCTGATCACACCGGTGTATTTTTAGTAAAAATAATGGAACATTTGTTTTATTAAGGATATTCCTCGCTTTAAGGATATTTTTCTAATAAAGGCTAAGGCCCAGGTTCACCTACCACGACCAGATTGGTCGTGTATTAACAGAAGGTGATGTTAGGAGTCATAAAAACCGTAGAGCTTGTATGAAAAGGATTATGAATGATGAAGAGGCAAGTGAGATGTGTAAGGATCGTGCCATATGGCGTTCGGTTCTCTCTGCCTACCCCGCGAGGGAAGTGGCGTGAAGTTTAGTTAGTTAGTTAGCTAGTTTTCTAATAAAAAAAACTTGGCTAATGCATTGATCTGCTTGTAGCGTTGAGTTGAAGTATTTATGCAGTTTTCTTACATAGCCACATTTATATTGAAATCATAATTGACTTATCGGTTCAGACTAGACTTTGTTAAACGTTAGCTTTGATTTGATTTAGAAACAGACCGATATGCATAATGTTGCCAGGGTTTTAAAAAAAGATGTCACGATGTTCGAGAAAATCCTTAAAAACTTGTCTACAAGTAAAGGAAGATGCATCTGTGCCGCCGAGGCTCATTACGTAATCACACCCCGTCCGCGTCCGTAATCCGTCAAAGGCGTCGCGTGCGATGCTGCATCTCGTTAGCAGCGGAGCAGGGCCGCGCTGCAAATGCGGCGGGGTCGATGACCGCGCTCTGTATATATGTGACGTATGCTGTGTCGATGTCGATGCTTTGTATATTTTGTGAAAACTCTCGAATGGACGAAAGGATTGATTACAGGGTTCCCAACGGTATGATGTTGCATCAGGTTAGAAGCAATAAGCGGGGCATGGTGGCGCTGCAAATATGGCAAGGTCGATGACCGTGGCGTACATAAGTGACGTAGGCTTCTTATATCGATGTCGAAGAATTGTCAACATATTTTGTAAAAACCGAATAGACGAAAGTAAGTGATTACAGGCCTCGTAGCGGTACGATGTTGCGTCTTGTTAGGAGCAAGCGCATGTGACGCGTAGGGTCTATGACCGCATCTTGCGAGCTGCTGGCAGCTAATATCGATGTCGTTGTGATGTATATTTTGTAAACCTCCAATATGCGAATAATTAGAGACCTCTTCGTAGCACGTTACTGCTACGAGGTATCAGTAAGCTGCGCTACAAATGTGAAGCAGAGGATTAACTAACCCCGATGCATCTGTATGTAATTTGGTCTGCTCTATATTTATAATAGAGATATATTTTTAATAGAGGCACACTTTAATGCAGCCTTCAACTTTTCATGTAATAGGGTTCCTTCTGTTAGCAGGTGAGAATATAATATTGTTTTAAGTTTATTTTGCGTAATTGTCTAAAAATATCATGACTAAAGGCCTCGTAGCAGTGCGATATGACGGAAGTAATATAAGAAATAAAATACGTAATTATTATATAAAAATGTATGTTTCTATTCTCTTTATCACGTTAGCCTTGTGAAGGAAGAACAATGAGTAAAATTGGCAAATGAGATCAGATCATGAAGAGTAATCATCAGATGTGTCACTTCTAATAAAACTGGTTAACGCATAAATTCAACGGTCCGAGCCATTTTATTTGACATTGGTAATGATGCGCATTCGTTTCAGTGTGGTGTCAGTTAATATACGCTATTTGCTCATATTGAATGTCAGTTATGATTAGATTCTATTAGAGGCGGGCAAATTGAATCTGAGAAATGTCGCGTGAATTTTTTATAGCGACCTATTACGCTCGTCGTCAACGCCTGAAAGTTTGTGGAACTTTTACATTTGATTTTGTATCGTTAGCTATTTCATTTGTCATCAAGCACATTTTGAATTAAAATAATTTACTTATTAAAACTATTTATACGTATATATCTTATTTAAATCTGTCAAATAACCTTATTATATTGGTGTGAAGTTTACGAGCTTGTATTAAGTTGGATTAGAACTGAACTAATATTTAAGGAATGTCATTCTTGATATTTTTCTAAATGTGCAATTGTTATATTTAAATTTATTTCGAGCATCTCTTTAAATTAAAATAAGGTTGTCCTTTTTTCCTGTTTTTATTTTTTAATTTATTTAAGTATATAGTTTTAGTATTTATTTTGTTAAGTCCGCGTCATTTGGCGTTATGTTCTCTCTGTCTACCTAGTCAGGGATTGGCGTGAATTTAGTATCTAGTAAAAATTAAATTTTAATACAATGTTTTTTAATGAATATCGACATCGACAATTCGCACCGGCCTCACTGGCGAGGGACGCGTGCGTGACGGCTGACGGCTCACGGCTCACGATCCCGGCGCACTGGACTGTGGCTCACTGGCTTACTACCGTCCATTCAGCGTTCGATACTGGGCAAGGCAATGTTCACACCGAACGTACTATATGCGTCGCCTTTGAGTAGACGTTACGTAATTTACGCCTTTTTGTTCATAGCGAACTAGACACTGCGCCACATGTATCAATCAACAAACACACTTATTTAAAATGTTGGGGACATGGAGATGCAAAATGTGCCGTGCTTAGAACCTTACGGTCTACTCAATGCATATTTGGTTTTACCATGTCGCAAGTTTGAGTTTGATTATAGAATCAGCGCAGCTTATTGCGTGCGTGCCATGTTCCAAATTAACACAAAAAAAAAAAAACTTTTGTTCCTTATGTGTATCCTTAACGTAACTTATGTAATGTGCTCTTGTTGACTCAGCAGTAACTTCGTACACGACACTAACGCCGTCTCAACGTGGATTAGCAAAATGACAAAAACACGCTACGCCCACTGCGTCTTACTCATTCTCGGCGGGCGGACAAAATGTTTGGTGTGAACGCCGCCTAATGGCCGGCGCTAGCACTCGCCGATCTAATTAACATCGCTAAGCGGTTTATTGTTATGGATCTGCTACGTCGGTGCGGCACGCGTCTAAAAAGTGGTCCGGTTTGATGCGGTTGTGAAATTAATTACAATATTTATGTACGCGTGGTGTGTACGGCGCATCTATAATAACGACGCATCTTAGTGTGGTGAGTGTCTCCATCTAAAGGGTAAGATTACACATGTAAAATAGTACTTATGTGTCAGTGTAGTGCAGGTGTCATGTCTGTCAGTGGAATTTCATCATCTAAATACCATCCGGCATATGGTTTTAAGTACATCAACAGTATCTCTGGATATTCAAACCTGTCCATAGAGATCAAATTTCATGGGCTTTCATTAATTAGGTGTAAATGTCGTCTTGTGTTCTGTTACCATAGGCTATGGTGACCGCTTACCATGCTGCTTGTAAAGGCTACAAATTAAGTACTATAAGAAAAAATGGACTTTGATAAAGTATATGTTGAGTTCGTCCAATAAGCACTAATAAATTATTAATAATATTCACAGATCTAATTTCATCCGTGCCCCGTCGTCGCTACAAAAGTACCATCTATTTCCCAGACAAGACTAACTGTCCACATTTGTACTCTTGTATTGTTAAGCTACCTAAACCAAAAAGCACTAAGGTAAGTCCGACGAAATGTTGCGCAGCAAAAATTCCTTGCATGAATACGAGAGTATAGCAATCTGTAGGGCCGCGAACACACTCATTCCTTATTCAGCGGGGCTTGAAGCCGGAGGCGCGTCGGGCAAGACAGAGGCGGGACGTAGATGTTAGGACTGGGTACTATAGGGCCGTTAGGTCGGCCCATGCCGAGACTAAGGTACAATAGACCAGCACAGTATTTACAGTGAGCCTCCTGTCTCACGTATGAGATCGTATTGTCAATGATGTTAGTTACTTGTTACTTGGGTTAACGACCCGAAGTGTCTAGGCGTCTAAAACAACGGAATAGACTAAGTTGGAAAAACAATACTTATGATTATTTGCATATTAAAATGTATTGTGTAAATTAATTTATTTGACATTTTAAAAATTCTAACTTAATCGATTTTTTTAAATATATGAAGTAGTTTTGCTATATAAAAAGTTTATAAAAGTATATTCTGAAAATAAATTAGTGCCGTAATGATGACGCACGTTCGCTTTTAAACAATATCTCTACAATATCACAATGAAAGTAGCGCCAAAACATTAGGTTCGCAGTCAAGAGACAGTGTTGCCCAGTGATCTTAAATGTTCGCAACATTGTTCCCGATCCGAGCTTGTTACATGGCGCCGGAGCTTCGAGTGGCCGTTTGTGTCCTAGTTTTCTTTAGAACAAAGCAACATTTCCTTCTAGTTTTTAAGGGTTACTTTACAATGAATTCAATTTGAAAGCATTTTTCTTTTATCTGTTTGCAATCGTAGACTGAAGTTATAGTTTACTATACTGACTGACCCTATAATGATTTAATGGTAAGTAATAAACAAAATGAATTTTACTAGTGAGGACATTAATTTTCCAAGTAATATAATTATTTTTTTGGTAAAATGCTATATGTGTGTATATGTATAGTATTTATAAAGAGTCCTCTACCTACCCCTCCGGAGATTTCAGACATGATGATATGTATGCAAGCATTGATTGATAGTGGATCTATGATGTCAACTCGATTAAATATACGGTGTTAATTTAAAGTAGTTATATCTTAATATAACAAATGCCCTCTATTACGTAGGCGTATACATTATGTTAAAGCTACATGATAATTTGATATCGTATATCACGTCGTCATTGCCCATAATTAAGTACAAAACGCGCATCGTGTTCATTACTTCAAATTAAATGGACACAAATGGAAATTAATCGCTGTGCCTGATTAAGGTAGCGACTGCACAGATGCATCATTGCTTATGTGGAGTTTACGTGTCAGCGAGGTTTGTGGACATGAAATATTCGATCTGGTTTTAGTAGTTGTTAAGTTTGATATGATAGGAAGATAGACAACTAACTTCAAAGAGCAGTTCGCGTTTGGATACACACGCAATTTGTTTGGTGATATGCAGTGATATTATCGATTCGTATTCGTTCGCAATCGTTAGCGATTGCCAACGTAACTAAAGGTTGATTTTTTAATACGGTATTTATGTTCGATCAATTATTTTATTTGTAAATAAATAAAATAAATAAATAAATATCAGACGACATCACATACATTGATCTGACTCCGAGGTAAGTAGCATAAGCACTTGTGTTACGGATATCAGAATCAACAGTGGTATAACAAATAAATACTTAAATATTGGATATTTACACCCAGACACAGAACAAACACAAGTATTCATAACACGAATGTTTGTCCTGGGTGGGGATCGAACCCACAACTCTTGGCGCATGGGGCAGGGTCACTACCGAATGCGCCATCGAGCCAGTAATGTAATATCGTAATGAATCGACGCGAAATACGAATTAGATTGTTTGAAATCGGATTTCATGTTCGTTTTGTTGACATATCGGACGTGAGAGTATAGCGGGTTGTGCTCGTATGAGGTCGTTCGTCCGACCAACGGTTATGTCATTCACTGTTAGACAAACGAGAGCGTTTACTAATTGAGGTTAATTGCCGTATGACGTGTTGTTGTGCTGAAGGTCAAGGGGATGTTTGTCGACATTGAGCTAATCACTTACCGGGGAGCTCTGGAGAAAGTGAAGACGTTCGCTTTGATAGACTCTCAGTTTTTATTAATGAGTAGATGTGAAGATATAATCTAGAGATAAGTATATGGTCGCGTAGAAAGTGCTTCTCTCGATAGAGATAGAGGTTATTGACGGTCGGTGTACTATTCCAAGCTGTTTAAAGAGTAAATCTTTATTAATATCTAACATATATGTTTGTTCGTTATTACACGTTTTAAAGAAGCCATGGATTTGACGGACGGATAAAATTGCTGCTTTTTTGCATAAGAATAGTTGCCGGTCCGTAGAGTACCAAAGGTTATTGTATGTCCCGGAAAAATATCTCATTCCCACAGGAAATCAGATAAAACCCTTTGACGGCGCGGGCTAAGCTGCGGATAACAGCAAGTTCTATAAAGTTCAATGACCTGCACTCGGAACACTTTTCTAATGCGTTAGATCGTACCGACGACTGACACACGACAAAAAAGTTGAAAGTACCTACCAATATTTCCCTGCCAAAACAAAGCCCTATACAGACCAGTGCGTTAGCACAAAAGACGCATTCCCATGCATTTCTCTTTTGTGTGCACTCCCTTTGATTTCCATGTTTTGAAGAGCGCGACACACCCTAGAGGTTTTTTGTGGCTTTCATTCCGTGAATGGTTTTATTTCGGTACTTTTCGCGGTTCAACGAACTTGCGCACTATTGATTAGTAATTATTTTTCACACAATTCGTCTTCTATTTTTGATGTTACGTGTTTTCATTGTTTGAGTGGACTCAAATAGGTTGTCTCAATACTGATTCAAATAGGTTTAATATAACTGGCGATTTTGACTTAAAGTTGTAAAATCTAGTTTACTTTTAATAATTTGTTAATTTAAATGTATTTGAATCATGGATGCCTATGTATTATAAAGTCAAGTAAGTCATGTCGATTACAAGTAATATTAGCAGTCCAAGTAATATTTACGACAACTATGCAAGAAGAGTTTATGCGTTTTACCATCATATAAAAGTATACATAGAAAAATATGAACTCTTGACGGTAACGACGGACCCATAGCATCTGGAATAATAATAATATTAGTCCGAATGGCGCCCAAAATAAGAAGGGATTTCCCGACCTCCCGAAGGTAGCCTTAAGAAAGTTATCGTGATGTTATTACTGTTTACGAGCACTAGAACCAAGATCCCTCCCAATTTCCTTCCAGGGCAAAGGTCAAAGGCCATAATGGGCCATATCGCAGGAACTGGATGAAAGCGCCGTGATAATGGAGGTTACCGGAGCAATGATTGGGCCTCCTAAACGTATGTCTATATTACAACTGAGACGATTCGTACATACAAAGATTCACTTAACGAATCCCCTACGATCCATTTTATCGTTGATTAGATATTTTGGAGTGTCGGAGTTGATGATAGACATTTAAAACTTGAGAACAGCTGTGTTTTCAAGGCACTTGTTATTTTCTGTCTCACACAAAATATGTGATGATATCAAAACCAGTTCGATATTTTTTGGCTTAATTTATACAACACGATTGTAGCTGTATCCCAAAATGGCGTCAATAAATGCATGTTTAGTAAAGTCAATAAAAAAACGCTAGCATAAGTTGCTTAAAATATCGATTCACCAACAGAACACATTCGAACTCGCTATTTATGTCATAGTGACACCAACCGCAAATATAACTGCGCACATAAATCACCATTAAATCAATTCGTTTAAGACTTCAAGTAGTCGTTTAAGATAATTGATTTGTTTATTACAAGGACGTTTGTACGGAAGGCACCCTTGTCGTTCATTGATGTAATGTGATGACACTTATCTAATTCAGGGTTTCGACGGCCTTGTAGCGAATTTGGGAGGGTCTATATCGTTGACTTCAATATCGGCTGTAACTGACATTCCATAGTAATCAACGGTACATTATATAAATTGCCAATTATAATAGTTTGTTGTGAGCCCTCGATATTAATATTGGAGGTCTGTTGCCATACACGTATTAATTATGTGTAACGGTTCTTACTGTGGGTGGAATAGATGTTATAGAATCTAATCGTTCAATCTAACTGACAGAGCTCAACAGCTGTTACTAATTTTTCTGAGATACCAATTTAATTTTAAAAGCGGAAATTAACGGCTATCTGAATGATTTAAGATTTTGGTGGGTGCATTAATTTTAGAACTGGTTTATAATTTTGATTCCTGCGCGACTGGAGTGCTGTTTAAAGATTGCGGGTCCTTCAATATTGGCAACTTGAATCAATTGCCTGGTTTCAAGTGATGTGACCATTACTGTTGACGGCCAAATTCATCAGAATTTGTAAATTCATTAGTTTACGTTCTGTTGAAACACTGTCCTTGAACGCTGAACCACCTTTTTAAAGTTATTTCGAGTACGCCATTAGTTCCAAAACTATAGATCATATTAAACCCACTATCATATTTCCATCAGTGCTTATCGTTGTCATTAAAGCTACCAAATAGGACTTCGTTCAGACAGGTTAGTGACTGGTCAGTTCTTCAATGGGCCCCGAAACAATGTTGTAATTCTTATTAAAAGCGCCGTCGGAATCACTTATCAGAAACTCGTTATTATCATTGAACAATTCATAAGCCATATCCGCTGTGTTCATAGCGGCTCCGTATGCGACATGAATATTCAATCTGATCGCTGTTGAGGGGTAGGGTTGACTGGCGATCGTATAAATAAATGATTGCTGGACTGTGTATATAAATAAATTGACAGACCCTTGGGACCGATTGAGTGACAGATGGACAGGCATATTTGGTGAAAGATTCCTGTGATTGTTTTCAAGCGTTTTCTTGTAACGGGTTTTGATGGACTATGACTTGTCTGGACAATGGAGAAAGTCATTGTAATCACAAAACAGATGTATGTTTCAATTTCGGAAAATCAGAAAAATGTGGACAATTTTGAAATCCTTGACAGTAGACTATTCTAATACCTTTTGTAATCTATATTTTTTTTATTTTTGTCTGTGCGTTCCGGCTAATACCTGAATAGACGTGAAGATGGTGTTATAAGGAGACACAGCATTCTTTTTTTTTCCTAAAAAAATATTTATTTATTGAGTTCCATACGAAGTCGCAGGCAACAGTTATTAAGAATAATCCACAGCCCCCGCTTCAACCCTACACGGGGCGGCCCTTGTTGACACGTCACTGTCCAGCCACACCACTCAGCCCATGTCGGCACAATTGACTTGGCTGCGACCACTGCAGGTTCGCTCTCTGTAATCATCTCATCCAATTTCAATCTGCAAATACCGGACCGGCGACGCGTGTGATTGCGTCACAATAGTCCGATTGATTACATTATGATAATGAATAGAGGTTTGTGTATGCATGTTGTTGGGTGTCTATTGACCGCAAATATGAATTCACATGTTTATGTGGGACTTGAAAAATTTGTACCATCTATGTTCTTGCCGTTGCTTGCTGTAAAAAGCGATTATTATGTATCGGGATTCGGGCTTTGATTGTGTAGGCGACGAGCTGGTCCTTGTCACTTACCCTTTTCAGAAATCCACCTTATTTTTCGCCCGGAAAAATCTGCGCCTTCCATCCGGCGGCCCAAATTGAGGGCAGAGCCCTGACAACGCAGGGAAAGATCTCCCCGTGACCCACCGCAACGAATCCTCAGTGCGCGCCTTCCGGGTCGCCGAGAATAGGAAGGCGAGCAATGAAACACTCAGCTCTTTCTCTTCCTCGGCAATCCTCGTCCGACCGCAGACAGAGCCGCGGCCGGTGCCGGACTGGTTCGTCTTAACTCGAGCAGTCGCGGCCCACCTCGGAGTCCCTCTTGGTTTCGACTCTGTCCCGGTAAACAGGGCCTGCTGGGGGGAGAAATCCACCTAACTGAACTCCATTTAACTTTTGACTAAATGTATTTACGAAAGCACTGCTCCTTGAACACTGCTAACCTCTTTGGGGATTTCGGGAACGACAGTAGGTTTATTTGCAAAAAAATCTGCATCAAAGCACTATCAATTCATCAATTGATTTGGAGTCGTTATTTGGGAACAGATTTTCCGAAATCATATCGGTATGATAATATTATATATAAAAGCTTCACCTATACCATGATGGCTTAAATATGTGTAACAGTGAAACATAATTCTTAGGTAGAATCGTTTCTAAAAACAGTGGAATGTCTTTTGATTATTCGTTGTCATGTTGCCTCATACAACTTTACTAAGTAGTCTTCCTTTCTCCATTAGTAAGTATAATACTTGAGGAAATAGCTTAATTACAACGTTACCAAAGATATTGAATATGAATGCGCGCAACATCGCGATGAATATTAAAGTTTATCGGGCAGCCGCGCAGTGTCGATGTCGTTTGGCACCGTATTGGATGCGTACATCGAGCATGTAACCAATATTTGTAATTGAGTTTGTTTGAGAATTAAGGATTTAAAAATAATTTGCCAACTGTGTTTCATAGTCTAACGACTAATGTGGTATTGAAATGGGTAGGCGACCTGGCCACTTGTCGCAATCTTCATCCAACCATCAATTTTGTTTTTATATATGCAAAGAGAGTACCACGAATTATTGCGTCTTCCATTTGCAATTAAACCAGTGAGTCTTGCGGTACATATTACGTATGCTCCCAACCCTTCAAGGAAACCTCAACAGGTATTTAAGGGCACGTAACGCTACCACATCATCGCACAACCCAGCCGACCGCAACGGTAAACCAGTGCGCGCGCGCAGGCTCCGTATATGGCGCTGGTACTACTTAGTGAACGTTACATCGACTGCACTAATTGAGTCTAATTAATGGTGCTTACGTGTTCACCGTCAAATATAATTTGCCGTTTGGTCGTGCAATATACTTAATTACTTTGATGGCTCAGCCAAAGCTATTTTCGGTTTTGGAGATAAATCGTACAATGTACTTATTTTGATGAGCCCGATGTCTGTTTCGGTTTTGGAGGTTAACGAGATTACATAATGCTCTGTTGTTCTGTGTCAAGTTGCATTACAAGATTAGAAAATATGCACACACACACATAACATCACGCCCATAATCCCCGAAGGGGTAGGCAGAGGGGCGATGGACGATTAGATTCTATAAAGGGGCAGCAGGTCCCTTTAACCACATTCAGCCAAAAACAAAACTGGGTTGGGTTAGGAAATCTACATGACTTTTATTTCGGTTATTACATTAGCTTTATTGTTAAAATCATCCAGTTGTATTTTCAGGCTTTAACTACAATATTTATTAATAATGAAATAGTTATTTACTTAAAAGTATTTAATATTGCATATTCCAGTTCAGTATTATTATGATGAACTAAAAACTTTCGGTAGAGCAACGGGCTAGAAAGTCTTTAACTGTTAAAAGACTATCGTCATCATGGCTTATAAGTTGCATTATGACAGGCTAACAGTCAAAATGCATATGCACACATGCATACATGTTCTGAACTAATAAACTTAATATAACTAACTAAACTTCACGTCACTTCTCTAGCGTGCTAGGCAGAGAGAACCGAACGCCATATGACACGATCCTTACACACCTCACTCGCCTCTTAACATTCAACTTAAACATAATATAAAAGAATTATAAAGAGAATAAAGAAATTAATCCAACGTCACATTTCTTAGGTTTTTCTCTGAACTCTGTAATTTATAGTCCGACCCTCATATACCATTCAAACTTGGAAGATTGTCTTGGAATATCGCAAACTTATTATCGAGATAGCAATCCTTCAAGCGTTTATGTATACTATAGTTTTATGATTGCTAGCCACCCCAGTGTTCATTTTGAAGTTATAATTTTATCTTGAAACATATAATAGTTCAAATGTTTTTTTAGTTTTCACTGTCAAAGTAGTTCCATGTTGGTCTGGGACTTAAAAATAATGTAGGCACCAACTGTGTTCCTTGCCTAGCATGTCGTAAAAGGCGACTAATGGTATATTGGGTTTTGGGTGTGTGATAGTATAGGCGACGGGCTAGGCACTTGTCACTACTTTTTCACAATCTTCCATCTACTTTATTTGGCTGAATGTGATTAAGAAGGTTAGCTGCTCCTTTGCTTACGCTTACCCCTTTAGGGACTACAAACGTGATATGTATGTCTGGATGTACTGTTAAAGTTTTATTATTACTGTAGTTATGTAAACTTTAGAATATAACTACCTATTCAGTTCTCTCTGCCTACCCCGCTAGGGAAGTGGCGTGTAGTTTATTGTTTTTATAACTGCCGTCGTAGAATTCCTTTAGGGTGTTGTCCCGGATAACAAAGGTATCTAATAAGGAAGGAAGTTTAGTTTCACTTCTATGTATGTAAATTGTCTGGTATACTAATTATTTCATTAATAAAAAACAATCTTAATTTGTGTATAATATTAGTTTAGTTTGTATAAATCTTTGTTTTTGTTAAGTGTATAATATAGAATTATATGTTTCCCCGGATTCCTTTTTAAAGGGTCTACTCTGACTATATACTCGTAGTATACGGTCAGTTTAATCGGGACTTTAAATTGGGAGACGGGAAATTCCGATTGTAGCTTCTTATCGAGGCGATAAATATACTGGCACGCGATGCACCGATCAGATGTTAAGATAAGATCAGCCGCGAGCCAGAGAAAGTGTGAGCATTGAAACTTTTGTGGTGGTTCTTATCATTTGCGTGAACAAGGAAAAGCTTGGTGGGGGCTTTATCACGAAAATTTAGCCTCTGTGTGATGAGAAAATAACTAATACACTAGTAGCAAAAACTTTATACGGTGAAATTAACTAAGAAATTATGAAGACGCTACAACGTCTGAGTCAAGGTTTGACTGACACGATGGCGCATTCGGTACTGATCCTGCCCCATTCGCCAAGAGTTGTGGGTTCGATCCCCATCCAGAACAAACATTCGTATGATAAACACCTGTGTTTGTTCTGTGCCTGGGTGTTAATATCCAATATTTAAGCATATATTTGTAATACTACTGTTGATTCTGATATCCGTAACACAAATGCTTAAGCTACTTGGAGTCAGATCAATGTACGTACGCCTTTGTATATTAATGTGTAAATGAATTAATTGAAGTCGTCCACCATTTTAATTAAATGCCATGTTCATCAATGCTACGTTTTCTAACTGCCAGTAAAATTAGTTTTCCAATAAAGATTTAGTAAGCAAATTCCGTGCCGGCTCGTTAGCTAGCCGTAATCCGAAGTGTATCGCCCAGATTCGTATCGCGGATTGATTTGGGTCGGTCACGACAGCTCCTACTCCTGCAGTTGGAGTTATGCAACCGATGCGCTCTTTGAATGCTGCATTTTGCTGTTGTTTGTGCCCTAACCTACTTACGAGTCGCATCTAGGGACACGTTATAGAATTGAAAGTATCGATACTGTACTCATGAGTAGTATCGGATAAAAAGTATCGTACTCATAATAGTATCGAAACAAAAGTACTCGATACTTTGAAGTATCGAGTACTTTTAGGACGTTTTTCCAAGGCGGCTTTTTTTTTTCGTTGACCCACTTCGCATTAAGTTAAGCGATTATGTTTTGTTTGGGGTTTGATGTAATTGAAATATAAGGTTTAAGAATGTATTCTTGGACTTTTTCTATGTGCTAGTAGATCTCAGGTTAATTTCTTGATTTTACACACATATATGAATATAAAAATATGTTATGCTACTATTTGCGTTTATCTTATCTTTTGTGAACCAATCTAATTTTGTAAGAAGAAGATTTCAATCGATACTACGTCTATCGAATGAGACTTCGATTGTATTTTAATTGAATATGGCAACATCAAAGATCCTTATCGTATCGTCAACGGACAACATGAGCTTTTGGAGTTACGCAACGATCGTGTTAGAGCTTTCAGGTCAGTTCGGTACTGTAGTAGTTTTTCTTATTTCTTTGAGCTATACTCTCTTTTCAGGACTTTTAAACTCGTGAGAACAAACGGTGTTTAACGATGGGTCATAAAAAATTATGCTTCTTTTATTAGTACAGATTTAATTTCTTTTAGGTGATGTTGACCCACATCTAGCTTCGAATTTATGATATTTGGAGTGAGACCAATCTCTTTGTCATTATCTCGATCTTTATGATGTAATTTTGACAGGCAGACAACTTGCACAGCACAATAAGAATACTTCATAATCAGATTTATTAATGACAATGATATATTTTATCAGCTTTCTAGATATGAGAAATTGTAACAACGTCTAATTCAGAGAGCAATATTAAAAAAAAAGTCTTGCTTTATGTACCTACACTAGGAGAGCCCCGTGGTATCATCCGCGTAGTTCCCGTTCCCGAGGGAATACGGAGCTAAAATAAAGCCTATGTTACTCGCTGATAAAGTAACTTTGCATTAGTGACAGAATTTTTCAAATAGGAAGTTTTCCAGTAGCTTATTAAATTCAAACAAACAATTAAATCTTTCCTCTTTATAATATTAGTTAGTAAAGATGTACTTTTACACTCTTATAGTGGAGTAAAGTATTTAGTAATCAGATACTTCTGTAGATAACGGCTCGCATTTAATGAGATCGCATTAAAAGAGACAACAGACGCCAACGTCAGCTGGTCGCCGGCGCAGCTGGGCACGGCGCATGATCGATGGCACTGCGCACCGAAATAACAGTAGTAGCCAGTTTGCATTCATTACGGCGGCGCCGGAGCGGCTAGCGTAGCGGTACTGTGACCCGAGCGGGCTGAGGGAAGAGCTGTGAGCGGGAGAGCTTGTGCCAGAAGGGATATGGGGATGGTTGGCGGGAGAGTATAAGCTTTACGTGCCAAAACTCTTTGAACAGTGCACACTCCTCATAGTTTGCGCTTCAATTAAATGACAGTAGTAAAAAAACAAAATATGAAAACTTGCGTAATATTTATTTATTTATTCTATTCCCTAGTTCCAAACAAAGCTTATGTTTTTTACAATGGATCCTTGGTGAACGGATAGACATACTTCAATAAATACGTTTATAAACATCCATGACTCGAGTACAAATGTCCATGTTCATCACACAAAACATTTGCCTCTAGCGGGATTTGAACCCACGACCTTTGGTTTTGTGGCCAGGGTCTCTGATCACTCGACCAACGGTCTAGTCAACTTTTCACTTCACACTACTTTAAGCTAGATGTTACCTACTGCGGTATACTACACTACAATGATTTGACGACGACTCATTATTATAGGTCAATGTAAACAATTAAGATAATGATGGAACATGAAATATTTATGCTCGTCCGTTCACCAAATCATAAAGTCAGAAGTAAGAGGCAATAATTGAGTTAGAATATTAACAGCAAGTAGCCAGAGCGCAGTAAAAGGCGCGATACCAAAACAACTGCTAGTTCTTGCACCCGAGTCGCATAAAGTGCAATCAGGCGTTGCACGAGAATTGGATAAGCGGGTTAATTAGATCTGTTGTAATTAGACTATTTTTTCATACCATTATACCATATGATGGCAAACGAGCGTACGGCCAGTGTGATGGTAAGTGACACCATAGCGCATCAAGCGCCTATATGCTTGGTGCACACGGGTATTTCTACCTTTTGATTTTGTTGAGGAATCAGCACTCCGATGGTATAAGGGACAAAAGCGCGGCAACGGCAAGCACTTTGTGTCCCCCGTCGTCAGTGCTGAGAATCCTCCTCATTCGGACCTCCGCTATTCACAATCACTAAACCAAACGCAACAGCTTCAGAGCCGCTTTCTAACCCCGGCTGTCTCTGAGAGGTAGTTCTATCCGGTCCAGCTGGCCATGTCATGCTAAAAGATTTTTTTTTTAAAGCGGGGAATGCATTTGCGCACCTTCACGCCGTCCGGGGAGCGACGTGGTGTGTGGGAATCACCCGCGCGGGCGCAGGGACGGGAATACCCACTAAACCCCGCGGCGCTCCTCATCGCTCGTGTGGTGGGGGCCGTGGGAATCGTTATATGACGTCATGCTAAAACCTACAACCATGTCTGGTCAGTCACATACATTTTAGATTTCGTATAGACTTGACAGAGACAGATGTCGCTACAGGCTAAATGATGCCTGATTGAGAGATAAAACCGAATAAAAACGTTATTATTTCACTTTTAAGAAATGCTTTTTTCATAAAATAAGTTATTTACGTCATTTCTTAGATAATTTATTGAATTTAGGTGAAAAACATGAATATCAAATATTTTCTTCACAAGCAAATCAAAATTTATCTTTGTTTTAAAACCATGAATTTTACACAGATGGCGTATTATTACTAAGAAATAACTAACCTGTGCTTGTAGCGCCATCTTGACAAACAGACTAAACGCTGTAGTTCCAATTACTCACCACTGTCGCTGTCCTTGCGCGAGTTTTAGCAGTGCCAGTAACTTTTCAAGTATGGGCAGTGGCCCTCTGTTGTACGTAGTATATTATTACTCTGTGCTACAACGATTGGGGCGTCAACGTGGCCGTACCAGTAAAATGGTATAAATTAGCATACATTCGCCCGATGCATGTGATTTGCACCACTGCAGCAATGCAAGTGAACCCGATTCCATATTCCGTAACAAGCTGAGTGCGCTGTTGTTGTTTTTGTATCGCCGGTGCTCGCCAACATTTGCGATAAATCTGGTTTCGTGTGAATGTTTGGAAGTTACGGAGATATTGACCCTTATTTCGTTTAGAACGTTTGTTTTTCTCACACTTACTTATTATGTACTTAATTATACCTCGTTTGAGAAGTAATCAAGGCTCTAATTTAGTTTTTGGAGTAGTGGTCATATCTTATCTATATGTTTATAACTATGACTCAACTTTGGTGTAAGCATGTAATATTTGAACTCCTAGATATCCTGAATTTATTTTTCCGAAATAACAATTCTATTAGAAGTACTTATTAGAATATATCATGTGTCACTTCTTTATCAAATAAATATCCCTACATATCACTTCTAAATAAATAGACTACATCACATACATTGATCTGACTCCGAGGTAAGTAGCTTAAGCAGTTGTGTTACGGATATCAGAATAAATAAATAATGTGGTATTACAAATATATATCAGCGCCCCGCGGTTTCACCCGCGTAGCTCCGGTTCCCGTGGGAATACGGGGATAAAATACAGCCTATGTTACTCTTTGGTAAAATAGCTTTTTATTGGTTCAAGAATTTTTCAAATCGGTCCAGTAATTTCGTAGCCTATTAAATGCAAACAAACAATCAAATCTTTCCTCTATATAATAATATGATATTAGATATAAACACCCAGACACAGAACAAACACAAGTATTCATCATACGATTGTTTGTCCTGGGCGGGGATCGAACCCACAGCTCTTGGTGCATGGGGCAGGGTCACTACCGAATGCGCCATCGATCCAGTCAAAAATGTTCACTGGTTGATGTTATAAAAAATGCACTATGCACTCCGTATTAGATAATTTCATATTATTATGAACTGATTATGTTCACAATGGCGCGACATCTAAAACGAACCACCCCACCTATCACATAGGTTGTCATTATGATAATTATCCGCTCCGTTCCTAGTTTAAGATGCACTCACACCGAACGTTGATAGCTCGTTGCATATTTCATACAATCGGTCCACGTTCACTACCACAGCTCAATGGGAACCAAATAAAAGGTCCTAAGTTACAGATATAACTGCGGATATTCCCAGTGCACGTGGACAGTTTTAACCGCCGCTCCGGGAATAGCGCAGCGCTCCAATTTCCAAGTTCTGGATCAATATAGACTTTATTGAACGTACGCCAACAATATCTCTGAGGGGATTGTGGGAGAAATTGTGTTGTCTTTAGACATCTCTTTGTCATGTTAGTGGGTTGAGGTCTTATTTCAGGTACGGAGTGGAGTTATTAGCAAATTGTGATAAAGATAGAAAGATAAATTTAGGAGCATTAAGTGTCCACGTCACTCTTAATGCTCCTAAATTTATCTTTCTATCTTTATCAAAAATTTTTTAATAAATAAATTGGCAAATTGGTTTGTGATGGTAAATTTGGCCATCCCCTTGATGATTGAATCCAAGTTACTAAAGCAGTCAATTTCGTTAGGCAGATATGATGTTCTAATTACAGTCCAAAGGTTAGGTCATTCAGACATGCTCTTATGCGCTTAGATCGAATCTAGATCAATAGGTTCTGTTATATATTTTTTTCACACTAACACATAAGTAGTACAAAAATAGAATCGTATCTAATGTTTAAAGCCTACATAGTACGAAAATAGGTTTAATCATACTAATATTATAAAGAAGAAATATTTGATTGTTTGCATTGAATAGGCTCACCACTACTACTACGGTACCACTAGACCGATTTGAAAAATCGTTTAACCAATAGCACAGAGTAATAATATACTATGTACAACCAATAGAAAGCTACTTTACCAGCGAGTAACGTAGGCTGTATTTTATCCCCGTATTCCCACGGGAAAGGGAGCTACGCGGGTGAATCCGCGGGGCGCTGCTAGTGTCTAATATTATTAATAAAAACAACACATCTAAGGTCACCGCTCGCCAACACTATAATGTTTCACCTCCATTCAAGTATTGGCGAAAGAAACCTCACACGAAATCGCGTGGGCGGTCGCGTCCTTACGCGGTCGTTTCCTTTGACCTATTTCGGGTAAAAAGTTAATCCTCGCTGATGAAACAGCTGCGGATGCGGCTCTTCCTCGCAGTTTCTATTTAATAGCGCAGCTCTAGTGTAATTGGTTGGAGTTGTTGGAAAACCCTTTTGATTGCTATAGATACTGTCTTAAGGACTGCCTTTGAGTGAGTGGCATAGGTACTTACTTATACTAAAATGTTACGTTATTAAACGTGACTGCGATTCCCAAAAAGGTAGGCCCAGTTCAAGGAGTAATAGCACAGATTACTGAATAGTAACTACGAGTAATAGTAACATTACTTAGTAGAAGATGTGTTATTTTTTAACTAAGCAATATTTATCGATCGTGTTAAGTCGAATCGAGTACCATATTTATTTAAGAGGTATCTTAAAGAAATTACAGACATTACTTTACAATTATAAAATTAACATAAATTACATTTATGTAATGCTGGGGAAGAATACCTATCAATATGTATGTACGATAAATGAATTATTATAGGTTAATTTTGAAATCTTATACTTAAATAATACATACCTACTTGTTTTTCCAGACTAATTTTACGATATCCACACGTTGGCAGAGGTTATCAAAAACGGACACGATTCGCGGACCGCAATATAATTAAACATTTTTTGCAAACCACAAATCAATTTATCATTTTGCCACATGCAAATTCTGAGAAGTGTTAATTAACTACCAATAATTTCTTATGAAATGTTTATTCTCGTTACGTCATCGGAATTGTTTGTATATTTTATTATATAATGAAAAACTTGCGACTATTGGCGTCTTTTTGGTATGATGATAGCTCTGTATTGATTTGGGACGATGATCAATGAACACAATAAACATAATTGTAAGGTATAATTTGTTATGAGGACATATTAGTTAATAATATACCAAATAATTTAAATCATCTGTAACTATTTGGTATATTATTATTTTAGTTGATTTTAAATTGCTTTCATTAAATTCTACTACAATTAAATTAAGCTTTTGCTTCAAGCGCAATTAACAATGTTTTGTCATTGATATGACCTTGACATATGAAGGTGTTAAAAAATTTGACATGATGTCAACGGATATCTTGACAATGTAAAGTTTAGAGTCTCAGAAGGTCTCAGAAGGAAGGCTTTCATAAAGGTGAACAAGCATGCATTATCGGAGAGTGATTCAATACCTAAAGGCAAATATAAAACTTGACACATAGAGGTAGATTTTTATTGATTCGCTATAAATATTGATAATGACATCACTGATAAACAATGACATCATTCGGCGGGGATTTACATTCTAAGTTGCTCATACTTACATCAGCATTTCGACAAGATATTAAAAAGTCTAATGGAGTGGATTGATGCAATTCGCGAAATAGAAACACAGTTGATGCAATATGCGAAAAAAAAAATGGACACAACAAATAATATCGTCCGAATTGCGATCAATCTTCCGAATAGTTGATCCCGCTACACGATTTAAATAATTATTCGGGTCTTTTATAGTCATCCATGGCATTTGCAGACTGTGACATCACTTACGATATATTCACTAGCCACGGCTTAATTAAATTTAAATAAGAAAACAAATAAATTTTTAAATTCTTCAGACTGGCATACCAATTCCCTAATCCCAAACTAAGCTTATAAGCTTGTGCTATGGATACTAGGTGAACGGATAGACATACTTAAATACGTTTATAAACATCCATGACTCGAGTACAAATATACATGTTCATCACACGAAATATTTGCCCCTAGCGGGATTCGAACCTGCGACCCTTGGTTTCGTGGCCAGGGTCTCTGACCACTCGACCAACGGGCCAGTCAAACCATTTAAATCCATTAAACATTATACTTTAAAAGAGATATGACTATGACAGTAATCATTTAATAAAATTTTATCTTTTTAAGACATTTATTCATCAAATATCAACATTTTTTATATCTGGCGCGATCATTCAGGATTATTTTATTATACCAAATCATCATTGTAATATTTTACCTCTTACGTCCTCTTCGACTCAAGAATTAATAATTCAGTTATTACACTGAAGTGACTGCCGTGACTTTCGCAATCCAAGGGAAGCTTACAAACTAAATCACGGCTATGAATCCATGGTTATTCAAAATGTAGGTTTCCGAACGATGCTTCACCTAACATTGTGGGTGGCTTATGATGTAAATCCATAAACTAGCTAACTACTTAACTTCACGCTACTTCCCTAGCAGGTTAGGCAGAGAGAACCGAACGCCATATGGCACGATCATTACACACCTCACTCGCCTCTTCAACATTCATGATCCTTTCCATACATAGATATTAATCCAAAGTATTTATTCTCTAGAACCAAAACCTCGCATTTAGCTTATTTCCAATGAGCCCCCAAAAATCATACTTTTATGTAATGACAAACTTACTCGCCTCTATATGCGTCCGAGTGGCATGGCACCGCTGGCGAGTGCGGCGCGGCCTTCCGACCCTATTTATTTCGCGACGCCGACCCGCCTCCGGAGCGTCAATAGCGGACCAAACAATTAAATTACCGGTCGCCGCACCAGATCTGTGAATGCCGGCTGATTGATATCGACGACAAGATGAATGGCGGCCGAGATGTGGGACGCGCTGTGTCAATTTGTGCGAGTGTACGGAATATGGGACAACTGCTGCACATGTTTTATAAGTTTGTTTGCTTTTGTTTTGTAAGAGGATATCGCTTGGGTAGCAACTTCACAGGCGAGCTTGATAAATCGGTTTGGTAAAGACCAATTTAAGATTCAAGTGGATAAATTCAAATTTAAGGATACAATAGACGGTTATCATAATCTTCCTAGCGTTATATCTCGTGGTTAGACGGGGTCCGCTTAGACCATGATCCAGGATTTAGCGAGTCTGGTAATTACATTGAAGCGACTACCGGTCTGACCTTCGTAATCCTAAGATAGGGGAACCAGTAAATTTTTGGATCATGGTTACAGATCCAAAGTTGTTTGAATTTGCAGGTTTCATCACGATGTTTTCCCTCACCGTCGAGCTAGTGGGCAATACGTACATAGATTTGAAAAATCCTGAGGTACGTGCCCAGGTTTGAACCCGCACTCCTCGGTTAGAAGGCCTGTGTCCTTACCATTGAGCTACCACCGCTCAATACAATAGACGGGTATGATGTTTAATATTTCAAAATTTTTCTTGAATTACATTTTAAAGTTGTTGTATTGTATACTCCGCATAGAGCTGTTGCAATTGCGCTTAAATAAAGAGCCGACGCAAGGATCTACGCCTGAGTTATTGTGTTAGCGCAAAGATTTTTCTGAGTTGCCCATGTCGCAAGCCGTAATTTTTGTTTCCTTTCAAAATGAAAGCTGATCGCCAACGATCTATTATAATAGATTGTTTGAATTGAAAATATTTTACCAGTACAAATCACCATTATAAGCTCTATTCACAAACTCCAACGATAACCAAAGAGAAACTTATAACAGCCACCTCGTCGGGAATAATCCGTACCAAGTCCGTCCAATCAGAAGGAATTACAGCTGACCTATAGTTAATCCGTATTCAATAATGAAGCGGCGTAATGAAGGTTATACTCCAGTAATTACATCTCTCTGTCCCTAGGGTGTGGGATAAGCTCGTCCCTGTTCTATTCCAGTTCATGTAGTTTCGTATTATCCTATAGTATATTAGAAAGGGATGAATAGGTATTCATTTACTCGTATTTAATATGTAGAACTTACGCACTTCGTTGACTCAACGATGTCATTTAGGACTGTATTTACAAAAGTCAGATAAAACATAACAGCGCAATAAAGTATAATACTTACTAATTAACTAAACTTCACGCCACTTCGGGGTAGGCAGAGAGAACCGAACGCCATATGGCACGATCCTTACACACCTCACTCGCCTCTTCAACATTCATGATCCTTTTCATACAAGCTCTACGGTTTAAGTAAAATACTACTGATTTTTAAATGGCATTGGCTTTTTTGTTTCTCTACGAGGTTCTTAAATTCAGTCGTTTTATAATTTATCTATAGTTTAATTTTCTAACAACTGAAAATATCAATCCATAATAGGCAATATGATAAAAATGTGACCGCAAGTACGATCCGGTGTACTCCATATTGAAACGTTTCATGGGGCCTCTACATGTTGGGCCTGTGCCCCCATGCGAGCCTTCCAAAGGACCGGGAAGATAACACTTCCTGTGATATCCAAATGTGACCTTTATATTTGTTTGCTAAAATCATTGCATACATTTCTTGTAATTTAGATCTATGCAACCTTGGAAGGAGGGCAGAATAAGAGCCCACAATTTACAAGAGAAAGTTCGCGCGCAACAGCTCAATTAATATGGCACTATTAGCTGCAAGTCGGGGATAACATGTCTTGTACGTACATGTACAGCCAGCTGCAACCAAGCTAAATCCTTATTTATAATGCAGATGTGAATTTAGCTGCTGCAGTTTAAGTTTGGGGTAATCTGGGACGAATAGAAGCGTGTCTGCTGGAATTTAGAATTCTGTAATACATTGTGGTAACCTACTTGCGTTATAACAGCTTGGATTTTCAAAAACTTAAATACGGATTATTCCAACTATTTTCGAGTGAAGTCACCGCTTCATCACCTTAGTATTAAGTCTGAATAGTTGTATTACTTTGCTCCTATTCGTATTGCTTAAGGGTTCCGAATATTTATTAAGTTACGATTAAATGTAATAAATAGACTCAAAATAAAATTTATTCTCAATTGAAAATGCCGACTAGGAATCTTGCTATCTTTCTCGCAAAATGTACTACATTGATTTTAATGAAACTTTACAATAGTATAGCTTATACATTAGAATAACACATAAGCTATGTTTCATCGATGTACCACGCAAGCAACGCCGTTGGCAGAAAAGTAACGGGCTATCAAGCTAGGAAGTAAAAGATGTGAGCATAGACCGTGTCGAGCTTGTTCTTATTACCCAACCAAGCTCCAATTAACTAGCACATATTTGATTATTTTATCAGTGAAACAAAACAAAAAAATATTTAACAACGGCACTCAGCAACGGAAATTGGCAAACTCATTCCGAAAACGCAATCGCTCAAAACTAATAAATCCGTAACGAAAGGGGGATGTGAATGCGCTCAATGCAATAGTGCACTCGCCATTCAGACCGTGAAGCAGACGCGTTACGGACGGGAACCGAGCGAGGTGACGCGCGTGGTGCAGTGCGGAGGCGAATTATGATTGCAGTTGTTGTCGCATTTGGGGGATAGGTAACATATTAACACGTCTGAAATCCCCGAAGAGATTAGCAGACAAGGAGCTAGGGAACCTAAAGGAAAAAAAGCTGATTTGACCAATTTTTGCCAACAAAAAAAATAATGTGTCAGATTGAAAACAGTTAGCAGCAGTGACATCTTGTCTCCTTCACAATCCGAAACCCTATAACTATACACAATTAGTCTCTCCTTTTGTAACATGCCTGACAAGTCGCCACATTCCGTTTAACTAATAGACCAATATAGAAGGGGAAGCACACAAATATTTTGAAATTAGAATAAAGTATTCTATCATTAATATATAAGCTAGCATAGATACTAACATTGTTTTATTTTTGTTTCAGGTAATTGTTGTCTTTAAACTATACACATGCAAGCTGCTGATCATCATATCTACTTAGAGAAGACAGTCGTTCATTTGATAGGCGTACAGAAATAGGTATATGAATTCAGACTGAACGTAGAACAGAGTAATTTATTATTTACAGTCAAAGAAGTCTTCAAACATCACCTGGGTAAACACCGATAATACGAAAAGGCAAACATTTGGTGTTGCCGACGCTGGCCTCATCACTTTTATATTAATACTTTTTATACCTTTTATTATTTTTGTATTCAAGTTTAGGATTCTAATTTTATTTTGATACTAGCTTGTGCCCGCGGCTTCGCTAAAACATAGCTTATATGTTATTCGGGTGTATGAGCTATATTATTCTAAAGTTTCATTAAAATCAATTCAGTAGTTTTTTTTTGTGAAAGAGTAACAAACATCCATTGTTTTTCTAGCAGTCTCTTTACAAATATACGTCTGTTCACACCTTGGCAGTCTTTATATTTTCCTTGGACGCTTCTCATCCGTCATATGGATAAAGCATTTAATCGCGTGGTTCCTTATTGAACTCGGTTTTAATTACGTGAAAGATACATTTTTGCTCACTTAAATCAGTTCCGTAGATATATCCTCGATTGTAGATTTTTAGTTTATTTTAAGTAAACGATTATCAAAATTGAGACGTCGTAGCGTGATAAGAAGGACGCCTCTAATGCGAGTGATAAATAATATTTTGATTATATTGAAATTACAAACACTTAAATTTTAATTACCGGTAGGTATATATTTATTAATTTTCACTTTTCTTAAACTCTTGTATCCATTTCTCTGTTAGTTAAGATAACGTGAACAATTTTTTTTCCACCTATATGTAGGTACGTAAGACTGGCAGCCCGAGGCGTCGAAGGCCACCAACTGTATCAATAATGATGTAACACCAGTTCAGTTAACGAAACAATTCGTTTCGATGCACCCGAGAACGTGATAAGAATTGTTGTCTGGTAGAGGATTTTACACATGAAGACTTTTACTTACCCTACGTTGAGACTGTCATCTTGGCTCGGTATCTAAGTTTCTGTGACGTTAAATTAGAATTTCTCAAATCCTTGGCGTAATATGCTTTGCTGGGTATTATAACCGCGAATTGGGTGGTGTGGAATGAGACAAAAGTTGGTAGATGTCTGGTTTAATTACCGTCATATCACAGTTTATGTATCGCTCCATCTGTTAGTTTATGCTTAATCATGTTATGTTTACTAAGTGCGGTACGTGCTGTATTTTACTACGCACGGCAATGCGGCACAGGTATCTTTAGTAAACTGACGTTTCTAGTAATATAAGACTATGGTCTTGTACTTAAAAGTAAATGTAGCTAAAGCTGGGAGAGATATGTTCTAGGCTATTTGGAATTTATTGAATCAACATTACTTCGATATTCTCAAAGGCATAGTAATATAAGGACATGATCACTCAAGAGCACAATGTGTTTCCTAAGATTTTCATTCGCGTCAAATTAGAGTACAAATATTGCACTATTTATCATTTCAATCATAATTGTAGAAGAAGGACTAAAGAAGACTTTTAATATTGAGAACCATATTTCCTTTTTATCCAACTTCAAAAAAAAGAGGAGGTTCTCAATTCGACAGATTTTTTTTGTAATTATGTTACTCGATATCTCTGAGAATTGTTACCCGATTTCCAAAATTTTTTTTTTTTTCAAAACGGGTTTACTTCAGGTCAAGTCAAGGTAGGATCTGATGAAGGGATCCCAGGAAAAGCGAGAGAATCCCTCAAATTTTATAGGCACGTACAATGTGTTTTAGACATTTTCTAAGATTTTTCATTCTTATTTAATCGTGTCGTAATCGCATCGTCTCTTCTAAGCGCCGAGTGGCCGTGTGATGTTTGCCGCGGTTGCATGCTGTTGAATATTCAGAGATCCCACTTTGTTATTTAACCCGGCCTTTGTCAGCGCACTGAACAGGTGGCCTATTGTGGGACACCATGTTTAAACATGACGAATTTTTCGACCCCCACGCCAAAACACGAGTGGAATGTGCCGCTGGGAAAGGCATGTGGCTTCGTTTTGATGGCTTCTGCTGGCTTTTTTAATGGACAAAGTTAGGTTAAAAATGGCAGATGGTATCTGCGGTGTGTTTGCGAAGTAGTATGTATACATAAATACATTATTATACTTACGTAGCCCATGGAATGTCCAATGTTGCATTACAATCATAAATAAATTATGCCATATAAAGTGTTACATCGATGAAACATAGCCTATATGTTATTTGTGTGTATATGAGCTATATTATTCTAAAGTTTCATTAAAATCCATTCAGTAATTTTTGCGAAAGAGTAACAAACATCCATTCATACATACAAACTTTCGCATTTATAATATTAGTAGGATATGAAAGGTTATGTAAACCAACTATGGACGCATTACCTTCTTTTAAAAAAAACAATAGTATGTACAATATTTTTTTGACCAGGTTTAATATATTTAAAGCTTTTTATCATACATTCCATCATCGGAGTCTATATTACATCTGGAAGTTTGACTATATTTATATAATCAAAACTTTTTCCCGTATTCATTCCATGCCGGAATTAATAACTGCTAACAAATTTGTAGAAGACAATCAAATGCATATTTTTAACTGACTATAAGCCAGAGTCTCTATAGCAAACTCAAAACATACAAATACATAGTCTCAAATCTCTCTCACATGTTACATAACATATAACAACTAAAAAGAGTAACTTCCTTTTGTTCTATTCCCGGCTCAAACGGAACACGTCTCTCACGGAAACATGCACAATATTTAAATCCAGGTGAAGTTTTAACATCGCCCAGAATTTTTCCTTCCCCAACTTTTAAATTCGCAGCGATTTGTTTTTGCCAAGGCCCTGGGAATCTGGGCCCAAAGCCGGAATGGGATTTTTGGCTATTCAACACGGGATTCGAGTATTTGTCGCGACGCAAACCGCTCTCAAAGGATTTTGTTATATGCTACTAGGGCTGTCGTCAGACAAACTTCAGTAGACAAACGTATTCGTATATTCAATTGCGTACCGTATAAATATACATCTATACTGTAGAACAGTATAGTTCTTTCGTAAGGTACGCGATTGTAGACGACATCATGTTCGTTTTTTTGTTTTGGTTTTTGGACTAGCCTTTTTTGTAATCAATCGAGCGATCGGACTTAGTTTAGCTAAAATATAATTACTGCGAAGTTAAGATTTTCTTTTCTTTCGTGCTCGTTTCGCAATAAAAAACAATACACTTTTAAATTTATGAGTAGTAAAATATAGACCATGCCTAATAAGTTTGTCCTGCATCAAATAATTTTCCAGATTTAAATAAATTTAATTGCATTTAATTTGTTTGCCATAGGTATCCAATGATTTCATTGGATACCTATATTACCTTAATAAATAAATAATACACTATTCAGATATCGTAAAAAATACGTTTTTCGCGCGATTGATATCTACGGCAACCCTACATTCTACAAAACTGCCTCTGACTACTAAGAAAGTTTATAGCATTACTTTATATGTCGACGTCTGCTTGAAAAAATTGCGAATTGGACGTTTAACCCGTAAGCTTTACAAGATCTGAAGTCGACACGACAAAGGAACGAATCGGCTTAATAAAACAGTCCCGCTCTCGTGTCTGCCTCCTTAACCTGGAGGCAGGCTTTCATTATCTTCTTTATATAATAATACGTGAAGCAAAATTCTTACGAAAATTACGTGGATGTAAAATAATGAGATTTGGCACAGTTAAAGTTTATACGGAGAAGGAGTGCAGACAGGCATTTTTTTTTTTATTATTAAAAAAAAATACGAATTACGATCAAATATCGACCGATATGGGCGATTACTAATTTAAATTAAGATCTGGTCTGATAATGGATTGCAATAAAGCTTTGGGCTCGTCACATTATTACGGTGTTTGGTTTGTTTCGATAAATAGTTTAAATATCAATGCTTACTTACTTATTCACATACAATTATGCAGATGACCTAACCAATAGTTTGGATCATAAATCATCCGTGGTTAGATTATGATTCTAGCTATAACAAGTCTGGTATTTACATAATAGCGACTTCATATCTGACCTTCATAACTCTTATCTAGACAAATTGAATCATCAACCAATCACTTGGATATAATAGAAATAATAGAGAAATATATATTATACGATATATGGCGATGAAAAGGTTAACTATCGAGTTTCTTGCCGGTTCTTCTCGGTAGAAGCTACTTTATTTCATTTGTATATACTGACGATTTATAAGTGCTTATTTAAGCCTACGTAAATAAATATATTTTCATTTAATTTCATACGAATAATTTGCATCTTTTAGAACAGATAATGCTAATTGCTCCCCACGCCATAATTTTTTTACTGAAAAATTATTGTGAATGTTATGTATAGTTATGGAATTGCATTCATTGAAGCTTGGTCTTCGCGGTCTGTACCACCAATTATTGATATGGCTTTTTATACAGAGGGGTGCCTTGTGAAGCGAGCATGCATGGCACTTCTATTTTTGAATTATCGGTGACTAGCTTCCGCCCGCGGCATCGCTCGCGTGTACATCGATGAAACATAGCCTATATGTTATTCGGGTGTATGAGCTATATTATTCTAAAGTTTCATTAAAATTCCTTCCATAGTTTTTTTTGTGAAAGAGTAACAAACATCTATTCATACATACAAACTTTCGCATTTATAATATTAGTAGGATTTCGCTGCAAGTATAACGCTGCAAATATAAGCTACACTAAGTATTGTGAATGGAGTCCACCGCTACCTAATCTTAAAATAGTAGATATGTATGTATGAATTCGTTAGTTTATTTAGATTCTTGAATGAAATAACTACAACGGAGTTGTTTTATCAACAAGTGAAACGATGCCAAACTTTGGAAATCTACCAATGGAATCTATGGGTTTGGAAGCACGCCAGGGTCTTCAGACGGTTTATTTCACGGTTACTTCAGATATTTGATTCGGTCCAATGGACTGTTATGAGGTGTCTTAAATATCAAAGGAACATTTTGGTTTAAGAATCTTCCTGGTGAAAAATCGAAAATCATGATTTTTTTTTACTGGAACAGTAATGCAGGATTAAGTTATTTATTTGGGGTGTTGCTGAGCCGGTCAGAGTTTTCTGGTTGGTTAAGATCAGATAAGATAAGTTATGGTATTTTTAATCCATATCTAAAAATAAAAAAATAATCGAAAAGTCTTACGATTTTTTCAATATGTGGTTTGTATATAAACCGAGACTAATAATGACAGACGTTTTTTATAAGTAAGGTGTTATATATTTAATTATCTATAAATTATTTACATATGTTAAAGTAAATTATGTATTGAGGCAGAAGTGTAGTGGTAGTGGAAACATTCGCCGACGTTTTTCTTGACACTTCCAGTGAAGTGGTTAGCCTTCGCAATTTCATATTCTTATGCAAACAATATACTTACTGGTTGGGATCTCGTGATTTTTCCATAGCATGAGTTTGCCCTCAGGGCTATAATTCTCTTTGTATTAACTTGAAGAAGTGTGATTTTTCGATTATGAACGTCTGATCTCGATAAATATGTTTTATCGTACTGTTATCTTAAAGATAAAAGGGAATCTTGTGCGTTGGTATTGTAAATTGAAATACTTCGCTTTTGGGACGTGTATCGAGTGCTTAGAGACTTGTGCTATGGAGTTTGTACCCGATGTCTACTTCCATCTACTACTACGGGAAGAGTAGTCTCCACGGAATACATAAAACAACGATGGCAACTGTGTTCCTTGCCTAGCATGTCTTAAAAAGCGATTCATGAGTTATCGGGTATATCGTGTAGACGACGACTTAGCCATTTGTCATTACTTTTTTGACACACTAAGTTTTCCATCTAACCCAATCCAGTTTTATTTTTAGCCAAAATTGGTAAAAGGGGATTGGGGATTGGTTATAGGGGATTAGTGCTCCTTAGTCTCTGTCTACCTTTTAGGAGCGGTGGTAGCTCAATGGTAAGGACACGCGCCTCTTAACCGAGGAGTGCGGGTTCAAACCCGGGCACGTACCTCTGAATTTTTTAAATCTATGTACGTATTTATACCACTAGCTCGGCGGTGAGGGAAAACATCGTGATGAAACCTGCAAATTCAAATAACTTTGGATTTGTAACCATGATCCAAAAATTGTCTGGTTCCCCTGTCTTATTGTTGCGAAGGTCAGACCGGCAGTCGCTTCAATGTAATTATCAGACTCGCTAAATCCTGGATCATGGTCTAAGCGGACCCCGTCTAAGCACGGGACATAACGCTAGGAAGATGATGAGCCTCTCTCTACCCTTTCTGAAATAGCAGGCTTAAAGATATGGATATATTTATGTTACTAACACTGATAGCATAGTTAGTGTTCTGTTAAAAAGCAACAACTTTCACGCAAAAGCATTCTACCCATATATAGGCCAAGGCGGCAATGTTAGATGTAGTACATTTGTAACATGTCTGGCAGATTTAAGTAACCATCCATTGTCTTGTACCGAGCCACTTTCTCCTCAGCCTCTTATGGTGGCCATGAGCCCTCCCACATCCTAGCGTGTGGTGTTAGTTGGCAAATGGTTGGTTTGTTTCGTCACATCCGATCTAATTGTGAGTTATGATTTCGTAATTGGCTGACTCAAATTGGGGCATTGTCTGTGTACCGTTGAGAATTTAATAACAGGTTAGAAAAAGTGGATATCATTGATTTGTCTCCTGTGTTTTTTGTAGACGAATACAAAAACACAGGAGTGTAATATAGTTATGTTTTGTTGCTTATGTGTACTCTTAATTCTATTTATTGATAAAATTGTTAAAACATGTCTATGAGATTTTGCAATTAATATATACATATAGGTATTCATATTTATTAAAAGAAGGCCCATATATTTGTTGCTGAAGAAAATACTAGCAACTACATTAAGTTTCTAGGTTGATAAATCTACGCTAAGAACGTCTCAAACTCCGTATTTTTGTTTACAGCTGATCATGTCAAGACTTAATTGCTTGATTGCGATAATTAAAGGCTTTGCTATGTCGTGGCACGTTAATAATAGTCTATTACTAATACCGACATACAATGGTCTTGATCATCATCGTTATTACTATTATCTACAGACGTTATTTAAACAGCGTATCCTAAATGCAATCAATGCTTTCCACATATTATGTATGGGTACATGGAACTTGTGCTCTTAAAAGATGTTTACATTATTAAACTTATTTATCACGAAAGAGGTTTAAAAATTTCCACAATCTACATTTATTGTATTAAAAATATATAGGAATGACTGAACTAGGTATTCTAAATAAACAATTTTTTTTGTTCATACCACTAGTGAAGTATTATATTTTGTGCGGAATCCCATTGTTGTAATGTCAAAAAACTTAACTTAAACGAGTCCTACGTACTTCGTACAAAGGTTGATTGTATGCAAAATATATCGCTGATCGCTAGGTCCAATTCACACGAATCGAGGCCGGGGGTCCAAAGGTCCATTCGATATAGTCCAAATGTGTATGCGGCTCAAACATAATAAACGTTTACTATTATAGTGAATCACGGCAAGGTCATAAGATACGGAATGAAAGTGGGTCACTCTATACGATTCCGTAATAATGAGATAACCGAGATGACATTAGTCCACAAGAATTTATGGCTTGCCTTGAACTTGCTTAGAGAGCGGTAGGAAATAATCAGTGAAATAGCAGTTAAAGTATCGAGTGACTGTAAATGGGATAGTAGTCAAATAAGTATCGTGTTACTCAATTAGTCCAAAACCTACTTATAGAAATACTTTCCTACTATTGTGTAGGAGCTTTTTAGTTGTTTTTACATTGGCATAATGAAGTGCTCATCACGCCATGAACACATCATGACGTCAATAAATAGAGCAGTAAGCTCCTTTTACCTGTTTTAGCCAAAGACGAAATTGAGCTGGGGATTGAGCTAAATAGAAAATTGGGAAAGGGTAGTGACAAGGGGCTAATTCATCCTATACAAACAGAAACCTAATACCCAATACGCCATTAGTCGCCTTTTACGACTTGCTGTCTAGTAAGACAAGGAACACAGTAAGTACTTTCTTTTTAAGTCCCAGACCAACATGGGCAAATTAAGCTGTACGGTACCAGCTTATTTAAGGTTGTGTGTACATAAAAGTGCGTCGTCGGAGCCGCTAACGATAATCGGTTTGCGGTTACAAATAAGGCTCGATCGCATTAGATTGTTAATGCGTGGCCGAAATTTCACAAGCCACGACCTACGCTCCCAATATTGTAGGTAGATTTGAGCTGGGGGCATTTGATTGGTTTTCTCGTCGATATTGATTTGTGACCATATTTTCTTGCTGAGTTAATTGCCTCAAATATAATTTGCTGGTTATGCTGTGCTTATTCAATTTTGATCTGGAGTGTGATGGACATCGTTCCCACGAAAACTGGGCCACATTCCACACGCTAACAATGCAGAAGAGTTTTTTCTGGAATATATGTATCGATGTACTAAACTAAACATTTTATGGCCATACGACAAATATTAATTCATGTACCTAGTCAATAAAAATTCACACTCAATAGTCTTCCTAGCGTTATGTCCCGTGTTTAGACCAGGCCGCTTAGACCATGATCCAGGATTGAGCGAGTCTGGTAATTACATTGAAGCGACTGCCGATCTGACCTTCGTAACCCTAAGATAGGGGAACCAGACAATTTTTGGATCATGGTTACAAATCCAAAGTTGTTTGAATTTGCAGGTTTCATCACGATGTTTTCCTTCACCGTCGAGCTAGTGGTAAAAATACGTACGTAGATTTGAAAAATCCAGAGGTACGTGCCCAGGTTTGAACCCGCACTCCCCGGTTAAGAGGCGCGTGTCCTTACCATTGAGCTACCGCTCAATAAAAAATTACACTAATATTCAGAATTGTTATGTCTATAGATGCCAATGACGGATTATACTTATTGAAGATTCATAGATGGCATATTATGTCTCATAAAATTCAACATATCTTTGTCTGTATTTGAAGCACGTTTAGCAAAACCAAATCAACATTACTCTTGAAAGTGAGTGGCGTATCGACATGTACGGACAGAATACATCCTGTTCACCGTAATACGCACTTTCTCACGTACCCCAGCGTTATATCACGTTGGCGAGATACAGTTTTCCAGTTCCCGATTCCCGTCACGAAATGCGTGTCGCGAAAGATGAGAATGGGAAATCCACTATCGATATTACGCTCACGTACAACACTACACTGCCCCCGGACTTTCCAGCTTTAGTTAAACGACTTTGCTCTTTAACTTGTCGAGATAAGAGTTATTGCTCCGACGGATATTGCTTTCTCGCCGCCCACAAAAAATGTTTTTGCCGGCCGATTCCAAGTTTGAGAATAATAAGGCTTTTTAATTAGTTCCGGCGTTAGGAAGACGTTACCTAAGGGCGTCCGACCTTTTGATCTGAAGGGTTAAGTAAATAGTTTCTCCTCTTCGGATAACTGCCCGAGCTGTTTAAACTCTTGGGATGGAAATTTGGGATGCGCTAGTTTACGCTAAGGAAATATTTGAGAGGTGGAGTATTAAAAAAGTTTCGAAGTACATTTACCAGTAAAAAAAGTTTAACTTAAGGCAGAGTTTTCGCCTAACTTTCTATTGTTTGTGTCTATAAATAGTCGAATGGTAATTTTTAAGTTCCTTTTTTCGATACCGAACGATCAAAATGTTAAAGTGGCATTTATATTACTAGTCAAAGTAGTAGGTAAAAAGCATTCAGTAGTATCAAGCCTCTGAACCATGTCATGAAGTCGGCTTGTCAGACACCAAAATATAGAATAACGACGTTGCAAACAATGCAAAATATAAAATAATATAACGACGAACGTTGGTTGACCCTTTTTTTTTTTTTTGTTGACCCAGTGGAATGCGTTACGCACCGTCCCGCTAAAACCGGGGGGAATCAGCGGTGTGTGTCGGACTCCCGGGGCCCTCGAGATGATAGGAGGACCCTGCTCCGCCCAAGATGGTAGTGGGCGGGGTATACCGACTAAACCCCTGGGATGTACCGTCTACGCCTTTATGTAAGGTGCCCACGGGATCGCGCAACGCTAAACTACCGTGAACACCGCAGCGTTGGCCCTGCCTTAGCTGGGCCTCCCGCGCCTAGGGGGAGACGATCCGGCACACGGAAATCGTCTCCCAGACAGGCGGAACCGTGCAATGTGGGTGGGGGGCCCCCGGCCCTCACCCACGCGGTCCGCTAGGACGGTGGAAGGAGGTGGGCAAACCTCTTCCTCCGACCGCCCGTCCGTCTTCGCCGGATCGGGTCAGCGAGAGCGCTGTTCTCACGAGCCCTCTCATCTTCATCCTCTCATCTCCTTCTGGGACATGACGTCTTCGCAGAAGGAGACCATAGCCGCCCACGACCTCTCACTGCTGAGCATGGCAGCTATAACACTGCCTAGCGAGAGGTCGACGTTGGTTGACCCTAGGGCCAATATACAAGTATTGGCTTCTTCTAGCCAAAAATAAAATTGTTATCTTGCTGGGTGCGAAACATCTTTGTTGAACGAAAACTCCTCCAAACCGAAATCTCGGCACCATCCGTCAGCTTGCGGCGCGACCCAGATCCGCCATAATTAACCCAATAAGAAGCGTCAACACACCGTCATGGTATTTTTAGACGGCGACTATGGTCCACCGCAGGCGTTTGCTATCGTATAGTGATTTAGGAATTTCGTCGGCGATGTTCATGCTAATATTGTGTACGTCAGACTTAATATCTATGTCCCACGTTGGTCAGGGACTTAAAAATAATGTGAAACAGTGGTCCTTACCTAACATGCCGTATTGAGTATTGGGTTTGTCATTATGTAGGCAACGAGCTGCCCTAGGGTCACTACTTTTTCACGATTTTCCATCTCACCTAACTCGATTTTATTTTTATTTTATTACTCTGAATTTGATTAAGGAAGCAATTTGCCCCTTGGACTCTGCATACCCCCTTTGGAAATTGTAGACGCGATGGTACGTAATACTCTTACGTATGTTAGACCAAATAGTCATCTTTTCGTCATCATTCCATCATTCAATATGACCCGTGCTTAGTTGAGCTCCACTTATATCATTCAGGTTTCAATCTGGTATTATTAGATTACATCAACTGTCAATTTTACATTCGTAATCTTAGACAGGAGAAACAGACAAAATAGGATCAATTTTTGTTATTTGAATGTGCAGGTTTCCGAATGGATTAAAAAGACTCGATCGGTCTTCGAGTCTTTACTGTCATTCGCTAATATTAAGCTAACTTCACATACAGTATACTGGAATTTGCATCTCATAAGAAGTTAACTTGAACAAAAAAAAGTTTAAAGAAACTGCTCTATTTATGCATAATTAAATAAAAACCCTAATTTAAATTCATAAGGAAAATAAGAACTTTACTGTTTTGATAATTAAAATTTGCATATCACGACATTAAAGTTGAATTATCTCTTTTCACGGCCGATTGGTCTAGACGTAATTAGTCGCGGTAGGTTCGTCCGCTGGCTTTATAAATAAAAATCTAGCTTTATATAAAAGAATGACGTTAGTTAATGAAGTCATCAAGCCGTTCATTTGCATCGGCGTAGAACGGGCGCGTTCAGATCTACAAATAGCAATGATTGTGTCTTATGAGGCGGGTTGAGAACGCGTTCTTGGATGTTAAGAGCATTGACGATTAGTTGCCCTTCAATTACTGGTTGTTTGATTTATTCACGGTTGTAAGTGGACATAATAAACTATAACTTAATCGTTATTACGGGCCTTGGTGCTGATGATGACGTTATGCGAATTGTAACTGTAGATCAGTGCTTCTCAAACTTTTTATGCTATGGAACCCTTTTAGGAAGCGGAGTATTTGACGGGACCCTAGAACAGCGCGGGCGGCAGTGCGGGGGTGGGGGGCAGTGTAATAATCAACTTTTAACGGATTTTCCCCCAGGAGTTATGATATTTATGATCAGTACCAATTTTCGTGGAACCCCCCAGAAAGGCTTCACGGAACCCCAGGGTTCCGCGGAACACACATTGAGATTAGCTGCTGTAGATAATGCAAATTGTAGCCAAATTAGTCTTTAGCCCATACTAAATACAAAAGTCAGTTTAAACAAAACAGTCTGATAAATTCAAATATGGATGAATTTAAAATGTAAAATACACACATACATCATCACGCCCGTAAATCCCGAAGGTGTAGGAACAATCTAAGCAACAATTTTCTTATATACAATACCGAGGAACTTTCTCAAATAGGCAACTATATATATTTAAATAGTTAATCGTCTGTCGACTTTATTTGTCTTTTAAAAGTCGGCATTTCTAAACAAACCTAGTTTTATTGCTTTTGTATTAATTATATTATTAATATTGTTTATTTCTTTGTTAATATGCGCGTTTTTAATGATCCAAGCCCATATCTACACATAGCGACATTCGTTTGCAAAAGACATTCCTTCACTATAATCTGATGCTCAGACATAATAGCAAATAAGCAGTGGTAGTGCAGCAGACCACAGTAAATTAGTGCAAATTAATGCAATTATGTGTTATATTTAATGGATGTGTAAATTTGCGATTATTCTATCTTGGTTTAGCTGTATATGTAGAAACTGTTTGAAACGAATGAGATTTTTACCGTGTACGATAATAAAATGAAAAAAATCCGTCGTGCATTTTTCTATTCATAATTAAGAAATACACTTAAGTTTTAACAATTTTGTCTTTTGATTTTATATTCGAACTACTAGTTCAGTTTTTAACATATCCAGAAATCTCTAAGACTACTAAGCTAAATTCATATTTCCACATTAATATTGAAAGATGCACGAGCTTAAAATATATAAGAAATATGGTAATGAGTATTACTTTAGGAATAATTTGAAATATTCTTAAAAATAAAGTATGTATAATAAATTCCTATAAGACGGTGATTTCAGTAAGTATTTTTACCATTAACCCGTATTTATCCAAAGGCGAAATGTTTATATTGAGGCGTGTATGACATGAAATTATATTGCATTGAAATTACGCCGCGAAAAGTTGAAGTTACAGTCACATCAAATAAAACGCCATCAATGTCGAATACAGACGCGTTTATGACGCGATCCCCTCGAAGGGTTGCTTAGGGCTGCCAGCAGATTTAGGGAAGTACAAATAGTATTTTTACGTGTCATTGCTTTCCCTCTCGGTTGTACGTCAATAACAAGCTTGATTTAACTTGTCATACCATGTTAAAAGGGTAACGACCGTCAAATATGGTTCTGACGGTTACGGCTACTGCGATGTTAATGACACATTTTTTTTTAAATACTAGCTACTATTTTTTAACGAAAAAGGAGAATTTTGTTGTCTGTCTATGGGTATGTGGAGATATATGATCTATTCACATGTACTTACCTCACATGTCAATAACAAATGACATCGACTCTCCTGTTGACGTCCCAAATTACATTCTAGAAAGCACTTACAAGTTATCCTCACCGCTAATACGTACCATAAACAATGTTATACACACAACAAATTATTAGGACCTCGGTCCTTCAGTACACCATCCATATCTCGGGGGAAATACTTAATTAAAGGATATTATATTGAAGATTTATGATGAACAAAAATGCATTTTTTATGCTCTCAGTTAGAAAATTTTGTGAAAAAACTTAGTTTTCCCGTCAGTGTTTTTTGCCAAATCGTTTTTATTTTTTACTACAATAACAACTAACAGTTGGTATATAATAAATAGCATTAATTGTTTCCACAACCAATTTATGATTTCGATCGCCTCCTGCGGTAACGTTTTTATATTAATATTGATTATATTTAATTAATTTAAAATAGTAGTAATAAATAAGAAACCAATATTGGCTGTTTTTGAAGGTCCATAAAATAATGCAATATTTGTCAAAGTTAAGATGACAACATTTTCGTAAAATGAAGATGTTAATAAGACTAGAATTGATTGAGATAAGTTTGCTTGATTGGTTTGGGCCTGTCACGAGATGGGTGGGATAAAAACATTTTCGACAACGGTACAATCACATAACAATTTTTTTTCTCTTTATTTCTTAATAATAAAAATAAAATATTTATATAGTAGTGTACTATACTGGCCGATAGACAACCTTGAATGAAGACCGCCCTACATTTTCCGTAGTGCAATATTTTCACCGGCTCCGCTTCCGCGGGGTAATTTTAATACTGTAACGAATTTACCGGAGGCACTTAGAGTGGGCGACGCCTCGCAAATTGCGTTACGCCGGCAAATTATGATCCTAATACCGTTCGGGCGATGAGATGAGATCTTGTTGGTACGGTGACCTGGGGTAGCTGCAAGGATAGTGGGTTGACATGGGGATTCTGGGTTTCAAATCGGGACAGTGAAAAGGACCAAGAAACAACATGCCATTTATCTTATCAGTCGAAATGATCCTGCAATTTACAAACTAAGGAGGTCAGTGACAAGTCGGCACCTCAACATACCTCTGAAAGTCGGGACGTCTCGCGCAAATCGGGACACTTAGCGAGTTTGTACGCTCTGGCAATTTGTTTCGTGTTGTGCTGATAGAAACACTTTAGACCTTTAGATAGACCACTTTAGATTTGCTTTCAAGCTTCCATTTCCATCCTAGAATTGAATCTCGTATCCAGTCGAGATACAATGTGATGCTCCTTGATATGGTTGTGTTGTCGTAACGTTAATTTTACTTGATTGAATTTCTATACTGTTCTTACTTACTATGACTTCATCTCTTTGGCTGTTATGTTTTCATGCTTTAAATACTTGAATAAATGTGATGAAATTTTACTTATATTATCCGAAAAAATAAAACTTCTGCAATTCCCTTAAATTATTTTTCCCATAAGTTATTTATTATATTAATATAATAAAAAAATATTTTTCGTTCAAGGTCCCGGGGCCTGACAATCTTAGCTATTTTTTTTTTATATATGATAATGGATTAGTGATTCTAATTATACATACTACATTTTAATTCAAACTGGGTACAATTTAAATGGCTTTAGCTGGCCCAGACAGATGTTCTTGGGCTTAGACACAGGACTTAGCTAGTAGTTCACTAGCTTGCTATTGTAGTCTAGTAAGCGCATGTGTGATTGTTGCACTAACATTTACAAAGCAGGTTCGTAATTGCGTTTATTTTGACTGTAGGTAGGTAGTTAGTCGGTGTGCAACGATCGAGGTACAGCATACCGTATGTTGTGTTATAATTAAGAGTGGTTGCTATTGCCGCGTCCATTTCACGCGCTGATAAGTTTATGAGCGTGGGTTCATCGGAGATGCCGATAATGGCTCTGATGGAGATAGCGTTTTGTAATAAGTCTTGGCTAATCTTTGAATGTTTCAATTTTTTTTTATTAGAAATTAAGAAATTGAAATTTTCTATCTAACCCAGCCTATTGTCCAATGTTGGTCTGGGACTTAAAACTAATGTGCCAACTGTGTTTCTTGCCTAGCATGTTGTAAAAGGCGACTAATGGTATATGGGTGAATGTGTAGCCGACGCGCTACCCACTTGTTACTACTTTTTCAAAATTTTTCATCTAAATGTGGTTAAAGGGGCCAGCTGACTCTTTGACTCTGCCTACCCCTTCGGGGATTATGATTATGAATTATTTGGTTTAGTACACCAATTTCAAGTTTTACTAGAAACTTAAGGTTATATGTTTAAACCTATTTTATAGATAATGCAGCGTGATAATTTAAAAGCATTAAGAAGTGACGTTTTTCTTTAAAGGGTTATGACCTCGATAGCATTATTTTTAATGTCCGATGAAGTATAATAAGGCATTTTTTCGAAATCGACATTTCATATCGTCTAAATTAAAGCCTTTTCTGAACAAGTTTTATCCGTTACCACCTAAATTAATATTGCGGTTGACTAACATAATAAATTACTGTGTAAGAAAACATTTTTCATTTTAATGACCTAAGTTATAGAAACTTTCCTTTCTCCTAACGAAGAAAACGGGGAAGCGAGATTTTGTAGCCTATTATTTAATTGATTTATTGGTGGTTTGTTGATTTCTATGTCGTTTTTGTGCAAAGATATTAAACATTTAAGTACTTTTAACAATAATAAAACTTCTCAATACAGACAGCACGTTTGCACTGTCGTTCCTGGAAAGCCGAGATTGGCTTGGTGTTTCGGAAACACGGAGAAAACTAATATTATTAAATTAGATATATTGATTAGCCACTTAGATATTTGTCCCATGTTGGTCTGGGACTTGGCCCATGTTGATCTGGGACAAAACAAAAGATTGTGCCAACTGTGGTTCTTGTCTAGCATATCGTAAGAGGCGACTAATGGTTTACGGTCTTTTGGGTATGTGACTGAGTAGGCGACGAGCTAGCCACTTGTCACTCCTTTTTCACAGCTTTCCATCCAACCCATCCCACTGTCCTATGTTGGTCTGGGACTTAAAAAGAATGTGCCAACTGTGGTTCTTGCCTAGCATATCGTAAAAGGCGACTAATAGTTTACGGGCTTTTGGGTATGTGACTGAGTAGGCGACGAGCTAGCCACTTGTTACTCCTTTTTCACAGCTTTCCATCCAACCCAGCCCACTGTCCCGTGTATGTTTGTTTGTCTGGGACTAAAAAAGAATATGCCAACTGTGGTTCTTGCCTGGCATGTCTTTAAAGGCGACTAATGGTATATCGGGTTTTGGGTGTGTGATTGTGTAGGCGACAGGTTAGTCGCTTGTCACTGCTATTTCACAATTTTCCACTAACTAACCCAGCCCGGCTATATTTTTGGCTGAATGTGGTTGAAGGTGCTTGCTGCCCCTTCGACTCTACCTTCCCCTTCGGGGATTATGGGCGTGATGTTATGTATGTATGTATGTATAGATATATTGATATATTTTTTTATATCATTTATATTTAATCATCTTACATCGCACTGCTAGTAGCAAGACTTCTTTACCATGTCGACAAATTCCTTACTTCAAAAATCTAACAAATACTTAGTAGGGTGTCGGATTAACGTTTACAAATATTTTACTTTTCTTTGAATTTTAGAGTGAGTTTATCAAACCTTACCAAATCACCAAGATTAAAATTAAGCGTATGTACTTGTCATTAGTGTGATTCGTATCTGTTGCCATTGGTTTAGCGGCCCGTGTCTCTAGCTCTAAGCGCCCCACTTCGTATAAGTACAAGTGTCACATAAACCAACTTAGCACTGTTACACTACTTCCCCAACTTGCGAAGCGAAGTATGTTTGTTTGTTTACACATGCACGATTGTTTTTGCCGCGCGTGTGTTTACACCCCTCTTCCTCCAGACCAACTGTTCGTGTTTATATCGGGACGTCTTGATTGTGTCGCGAGATTGCCGCGGACGGGACAACTAATTATAGGGACAGAAATACACTAACATCAGGAAGTGTTTTTGTAGTTACGCGACAACATGGGAGTGGCGGCGTCTAAATATCTGTGAGAGTGTTCGGGAGTTTTTGTTGTGTCGTGTCGATGATGCGAATGATGTGTAGTTTAATAGACAATATACTGTTAACTGAGATTAATCTTGTTGTCGAGCAGAGGTAAACTGTTGTGCAATTTTTTTTTCTATAAAATTCTCGCTTTTTGATAGATACTGCACTAAAAAGAAAGGAGTTCTAATAGCGACATTCCGTCTTAATCATCAGACAAGCTCGATAGCATCACAACATTGTATTGTCACAACGTTCGACTTTGTTAAACCGCTTAATCGGACGAAAACAGAAGACAGAAAATGATCACAAATTTTCAAATTACGTCAAATTAAATAATCAACTCACGTGTTTTTTGTAAGCAGCACTGCCAACTAAATCTAAAGACGCGAAGTTAGATTCGAAAACTTACCCCAACATGTTCTATTTGGCGGATAATTCCAGTCACGTAGTTGATATCGCAGAAAGCCGCGATAACGCTAAGCACTGTGCCTCCATTATGATGCACTACATTGGACCACAATGGCGTCTTGTGTGGGTCGACGACTCCGCCGCCCTTGAGACGGACGAGTCGAAATGGTGCACTGTAATTTGTCTATTAAGACCAGTTCGCTCTAAAGAAATCTTTGTGGGCCTGGCCGAATGGAATGGTCTTTTTTTTGTGGCGACCACTAGTCGTTCTTAACATTCAAGTTGATTTTAATGCGAAAGATTCGTTGTTGAATCTCGTTACGTTCTTCTGGTTGCAGACTTGGCACTAGTTCGATAGGTAGAAAAATGTTACAAGCACTTCTGAACTCTATATTTATCATCCGTTGTTTCAACTCTCATCGAATTCTGTTTAATAAACGGGGCGTTAAGGTAGCATTAGCTACTCTTACTCATAAGTAAACTTGCATCGTTGAATGTCAAAATTCTATTAATTTATTATTAAATAAAACTTTCCAAAATCCTGAGATTTCGAGGACATTCTACCAAAGCATCCGACGATGACAGTCTGTATTAACTTTGTCGTTAATAAGCAAAATCTACGGAAACATCAGTTAAACAAAATAATATGTAGAAAACGGAGACTATAGCTTCAAGTAATTAAATATATACATAGGTAAGAGAATTTGTGTCCACGGATATTGAGCGAAATTGAATGTTAAAGTCACGGTGACTTTCGCCGTCCAGTACGTTTGCAGTTAGATCTACGTGATAATTGCTTTTCGTGAGGGTGTGTCTGTAATTTATTTTAGCAAAAAAAAAAACATCAACTTTTTCCTCAAAAGGGATGCAAGCTTATGAATTCGTAGCACTCGCCCCCAAAACAGTTTGAACGTTTTCAATCCGATGTTTATTTCCTTTCCAATGTTTCCGTTTTAATTAACATCCCCAAGGGACGGTTCGCGACTTTTGTATTTTGAACTGTTGACTTGGGTTTCTTTTGTGCTTGAATGAAACTAAATTTAGGTCAGATTTTAAAGGAGATACTTTGTTCTTTGTTTGAAACTGAAATGAATCTTTTTGTCTAGCAGAAATTCAATGTTGTTCTATAGTTCTAATTTAAAGTTTCAATATCTCGTCTCTTTTGACCTTGCATCATTGAATCAGGTCATCGTTTCAATGATTGCTTTCTATTTTATACACTAAATAGCCGTTCTTTTTATTAAACGATATGAGACTTTTAATGCAGGGTCCTTCAATTGACTCAGAGGCACAGGCACACGAGACGAATGGTTCGCTTTATCGCGAAACACGCGTGACATTTGTGATACCGAGTCTTGTTTATGAAGTAAGCACTTACCTAACACATTAAACTGGGTATTGTTATGAAAGGCTTTTAAAGTCAAAGTCAAAAATATATTTATTTACGTAGGCCTCAAAAAGCACTTGTGAATCGTCAAGTAATAGGTACAAAGTAGAACAATTTGAATCTACCACCGGTTCGGAATGTCGCATCTACCGAGAAGAAACCGGCAAGAAACTCGGTAGTTACTCTTTTCAGTGCCAGATTAAATATAAAAATAAAAATTTACAGATTAAGTTAATATTTATACCAAGTCATATAGTTAATGTTCGTCAAAGATTCAGCCGAGTATTATTAGAAGTAAAAGGTAAACCAGAGCAGACCGGCCTCTGAAGGTGGCACCTTCTGCAGTTTCATATGTTCGAATAGGATCTGATTATCGCGAATATGGAGTGACATGTCCTTTTTTTTTTTAGGCAAGTATGATTTTTGCCGGACATATCCTAATAGTCCTCCAGTATTCATAAAAATATATATGATGTCTTATACGCGTCTACGATATGTAAGCGCGAGCGCAAATGATATCCAATAGTGGTTTTATCTTACCTGCAATTCGACGTATTGTATTCGTTTATCCAATTACGAGCTACGATTCGTTTGTGAATAGAATGGTTTGCTAAAAGGAATGTACTGAGAAATATCAACATCACTTAGACAATTTATTAGCCTTTGTGAACATGGGTGTTAAGACTGTGCCGTCAGCCGTTGATACTACACTGGCTAAATACGATTCATGGCACATGATAATCTGTAGGTAGGTTTTTTTTATTCGATATTTGAAATTCAGCCGTCCTAGTTAAGGAGCGGTGGTAGCTCAATGGTAGCTCAAGCGCCTCTTAACCGAGGAGTGCGATTTCAAACCCGGGCACGTACCTTTGGATTTTTCAAATCTAGGTACGTATTTATACCACAAGCTCGGCGGTGAGGGAAAACTTCATGATGAAACCTGCAAATTCAAATAACTTTGGATTTGTAACCATGATCCAAAAATTGTCTGGTTCCCCTATCTTAGGATTACGAAGGTCAAATCGGCAGGCGCTTCAATGTAATTACCAGACTTGCTAAATCCTGGATCATGGTCTAAGCGGACCCCGTCTAAGCACGGGACTTAACGCTAGGAAGATGATGATTTGAAAATTCAGCTGTTTATAAATCAAAGGTCTAGTTTGTGAAAATAAATGGTATTGGCATAATATCAAGTGAAAAATTTATTGGCACTTGGCTATTACGCGTATCTTATCACTAATTAAATCGGATGCTTCTCACCCAAAATTTAAATTTTCACGTTAATACACGTGGATGTAATTGAAGCCGAATTTAATCAGTAAGTGTAATAGCGTGACGTGAAGTAATTAAAATGTCTGTCGAGGGACATGTGCCGTGCAGTTACACGAATCATAATGTGATACGCGCTCCAAATTGTATCAGGAGTACAATTATGGACGCATCGTCTGTGTACCTGTATGTGACTTGTGTACATTGCGATTTAAGAGGGTATTTTTTCGTTTCAAACACGGCAGCTAAACCCAATTTATGTTTATTTATGCTGTGAAAGCCATTTTGCAATTTTTTACTTATCACAAAACATTGTTGTTTAAATATAATTTTTGAAGTATCTTTGGCAAACATTTTGCCAAAATTAATCCAAAAAATCTATTAAAACAACGTCATTAACGCATGCAATACTTTTTCAAACATGGCTTTTTGTTTTAAAAACAATTTGTTTGTAATGTTTGATTAATTAATTATAAAATGTATACGATGTAATATTGATTTAAATTATTATAGATTATTGCATTGTATCCTGCGACTAATCGCGTTAATAGTGTCACTAGTAAAAATTTTTTTTTTATCCGAACTTATCACTTTAATAAAGCTTTTGTCTCATGTTGGTCTGTGACTAAAAAATAATGTGCCAACAGGGTTCCTTCCCTAGGGGCATCCGGGAGTTCCACACACCACCCTGCCCCCCGGGTAGGGTGACGGTGCGTAACGCATTTCTTCGCGATATAAAAAAAAAGGGTTCCTTGCCTAGCATCTCGTAAAAGGCGACTAATGGTATATCGGGTTTTCAGTATGTGATTGTGTCGGCGACGACCTAGCCACTTATCACGACTTTTTCACAACTCTCCATCTAACCCAGCCCAGTTTTATTTTTGTTTGAATGTGGTTAAGAGGACTTGCTGCCTCTTTGACTCTGCCTACCCCTTCGGGGATTAGATAGATAGATGTTTATTCTTTAAAACAACAAACACACATATTTGACATTACATTCACATTACACACAAAAATTATAAACAAAATCAAAAACCAATTAATACAAAAAAAAAATGAGCAAACAAATTAATAATACAATAAAAAAAAAATGCATGTCTGCTGCAGAAAGAATTGGGTCATGGCTCAGTGTAGGCATCCGCCTAAGGCGAAAACACTGGTTTTCAGCCGTCACCCAGAGGCTGCGCGTGCGCGTTACGGGCGTGATGTTATGTATGTATTTAATAAAAGCATAAATCGCCCGGCACATACTGCACCAACACGTACGAAGCATGTACACTATATCGCTTAGTTTACGTTAACTTTTTCTCGCTTCCACGAGGGTTGCCGTATCGTTATAGTAAATACGGAACTGATATTATCAGATGTTTCGAATTAACTTTCGTTCACTTCCTCAAGTTTACTTTCAGCAGTAATATCGCCGAGACGAGATATTAGTGATATATTTTTTATATTATGGGATTCTCTTTCAAATTATTTTTGGCTATATTTCGAATGAAAAATGACTTCCATAATTTTCAATCTAAGCCAACTCGATTTATGGCTAAATTTATGGCTATGGGAGCTCATTTCTCCTAGCACTCTGCCTTCTTCTACAGGGATTGCAGGCGTGATGACAGAAATAAATAAATAAATTCTCCAGACTGACACTCCAATTCCCTAGTCCCAAACTAAGTTTATGCTTGTGCTATGAATACTAGGTGAACGGATAGACATACTTAAATATGTTTATAAACATCCATGACTCGAGTACAAATGCCCACGTTCATCACACGAAACTTTTGCCCCTAGCGGGATTCGAACCCGCGACTCTCGGTTTCGTGGCCAGGGCTTCTAACCACTCGACCATCGGGCCAGTCAATATGTAGGTATAAAAGTATTTTTAATACTATTTTTTTTTTATAATCCAGGTTCGCAGATTTGGTAATTAAAAAGCTGGGGCATTTAACGCGTAATTACTGCAAAGCGTTTGTTGTTATTGTAGACGATCTTTCAAAGCTTTTATTACGCTTCCAAATGTAAACGAAACTTAATACACACTACGTTATTTGCTGTTTAATACTGTCAACAATCCTATGAACGAAATCAATGATACTATTGAATTCAAATGATACATTGTCAGATTACAGTCAAATTTAGTTTTCAGTGACACCTAAGTCATCTAAGTCAGTTGTACATGAGTTATGTTTGTTCACGTTAAATGTTATTACTTACGTATAATTTATCATCTAACTCGTAACTTTAATTAATGTGCGCCACATTGCCAGCCCTAGTGCGTGCTGAAAAACATGTTCCTTAACTAGTAGTATTTTTATCGCAGGTGAATGGACACACTGTTTACGTTCGTACGCTATTTTAAACTAGTTAAGACTTGGGAAATACTGATAATGTGCTATCTTGTTTTATTAAGAGTTTCATGTGATATGTATAGATTGGATGTCTCGATCCCTATCGAGGAAATGATCAATGACTCATGTTCTATTTGCACGTATGTATGTGTTGTTTGTCAATCCGTTCCGTCGCGTGCTTTTTTATCGCCATAAATAAATAAAAAGTCCTTTTTTAAAATATAATAATGGTATTTATAACATCACGCCTCTATCACACTTTATTATATTAATAAAGTCGACAAATAAGCTGAGGATAAGCAGCACCGTAGCCTATGAATACCGCAACGCCATGCCTTCGCAAAAACCCTTTTTAAAGAACCACATGTCATATTGGACGACATTACATAAAACATAACATCACGCCTATAATAGTCCAGTCAATAAAGCCTTAACTTTGCCATTTTGAGTTGAAAGGATGAGATCAACGGGAAAATTTGCGTGAGTACTAGATATTTAATACTCCAAAAAGTCAGGTCTCTGACTCATCAGGTTAACTAAAAAAAATGGGACGAAAGATCGAAAAAAGCACTTTTTTGTAAATAACTCATGAATAGTTCAAAAAATCGAAAAATGTTTTAAGTAAAAGTTATACATAATTAAATTTCCTATAAAAAAGGTCAGCCAGAAATAAAACTGGGCTGGGTTAAGTGGAAAATTGTGAAAACGTGACAAGAGGCTAGCTCGTCGCCTAAACAATCACATACCTAAAACCCGATATACTATTACATATTATGGCAATCAGAATTAATGACGACTATCTTCATTATTAACCATTTGACCCGGTACGAGGATAAAAACATTCGTAAAAAATATCATTAACTGTGCTGTCAGATATTAATATTTATTTTAGTCCGTAAGTTAGATTATCAAAAAATATTGCATTCGTATTTAGAGTACTTGAAAAATTACATAGATCTGGAGTGGGGCGCTTTTAAATAATAATAAATATCTAATAAACTCTACTAGTCTATTGACAAGACTTGTTCTATCACATCATAATATTTCCTTGTATAATAGGAAGAAGGATAGACCAGTGACATAGGTTTTTGTTTAACTCATCTGACTCCCACAGGAAATCGGAAAATCCTCTTTGACTGTATGGCTAAATGGACAGTGTTAGAAATAGCTGGTATTAAATAAAAATGTTATTATATTCCAGAATGTATGATTAATAGTCGGCTGTTTTGAATATTTTTAACAAAGAATCTATCTACTCAAAGCATAAATATTTTTGTGCACAACACAGGTGGAGCTTTAATTTTGCTCTCTGATTTATGGCCTGCCTGACCAAACCTAGCAGTAAAGTGTACCCACATTTGTGGACATGATGGTTCTGCCAAAATTATATGACAGTTTATTTATATAAAGCGGTTGGTAAACCACATCGCTGCAACATTAAATATAAAACGTAATCTAACACTATAAATTGATGAATCGATTCTGGTCGACAGAAAATATCCTCAGCTTAGAATCGATGTGTTTTTACTAAAAAAAAAAGTATTGTTTAATAAATATTGGTTTTGGTCAATTCATTCTGTTTTGTGTGCACAGTATGTATTAGTAAGATATTTATATAACCTATTGACTATTTCAATTGTCACCTTCCCATTCAGAAGCCAAGTCTGTGTTGGCGGTAGCGCCTACATAGGCTTTGGCTGCGAGAAGGGAGATATAAATAGAATTAATCTAGCAGTGGCGTAGCAAATTTATTTAGTAAACCGAGTATTTGAGGGTTCGGGCGGGTGCCCGGAGGCGGAAAAATTGAGACCCGCTCCCGTCGACAGGGACCCACGCTACGCCCATTAGGTAGATATCAAATAAAGATAGGTAGGAAATATGAATTTACATACAAATATAAATTTAATTATCATTAAATTAGAATCGATTCAACCGTCTTTTGAGCAGAACCGCCATTACTACATCAAAGTTGGTTTATCGGCGTGAAACGTTGTCGGCGTGAACCATGCGGGCCTAGTTTCTATTTCCGCGAACATGGCTAAGGTAAACACCATTAAACCGTTTACGATTCGAATGATCAATATATTTGGGCTTGTATCATATCACGTGTGGTCGAGTATTGTGCAACGGTCTCGTTCTTCTGCACACTTTGCCTGTACTAAATTTGTAGGCGTTAGCGTCTCTATTATTTGTAAGTATATGATTTTCAGTTAACAAGCTATACAAGCTGTGAGTATTTCAAGCTTATTACGTTAGTTTAGTTTAGCTGTTTGAAGCTATATGGATAACAACGTTGAACTACCAGCGGCAGTAAGGGAAAAAACATCGAGATGAAATCTGTGCGTTTAACCAACTATGAATATGTGTAAAAATTATCCTCTATTAAAGCTTTACGACGGTCAGATCTTCAGTCACTTCAATGTAATTACCAGTCCCGTTATATCCTGGATCATGGTTTAATCAGAGCCCGGCTAAGCACGGGACATAACGCTAGGAAGATAATAATAAATAAATATCCGACAACATCACATACATTGATCTGACTTCGAGGTAAGTAGCTTAAACACTTGTGTTACGGATATCAGAATCAACAGTGGTATTACAAATATATACTTAAATATTGGATATTAACACCCAGACATAGCACACACAAAAGTATTCATCACACTAATATTTGAACTTACAACACTTGGCGCATAGAACTCTTGGGCAGGGTCATTACCGAATGCGCCATCGAGCCAGTCAACTAGAGTGATAACAACCAAATTCCTGGTTTCACTCATCTATAAGATATCCTAATGCTTAGCTACTACGTCTAGCTTCTCCTAAAATGTGGGCCACCACAAGCACAGGTCATTTGTCCAGCCCTAGTTCCGGGAGGGCGGCGAGGCTTGCAAGCGATTACTGAATCACTGAAAGTGTACCAGGTTTTCCTAACAAGCTACGGGTTAACGAACTCGGCCCGGGCCTTTAGTGCTGACGACACGGGTCGCTTCGCTTTGTAGTTTGCGAAGTGGTGACGTCACAAAATCTTATTAGACAATCGCGTTGCAAAAACTATTATTTAAAATATCATAACTGTCAGGTTTAAACGCGGTATATATTATGCGTTACGAGTATACTCACGTATATATAATAATAAATAAATCCTCCAGACTGACACACCAATTCCCTAATCCCAAACTAAGCTTATGCTTGTGCTATGGATACTAGGTGAACGGATAGACATACTTAAATACGTTTATAAACATCCATGACTCGAGTACAAATGTCCTTGTTCATCACACGAAACATTTGCCCCTAGCGGGATTCGAACCCGCGACCCTTAGTTTCGTGGCCAGGGTCTCTGACCACTCGACCAACGGGCCAGTCAAAATATTATGGAAACGAGTAGTAAACAAATTTAGCACAACTTAACATACAGCATTAGTCTTAATAATATAAAGGCTACTTCATTGCTAATTTTTATCCTTTATATAATTTTAGTTTCGTCCTGTTCCCTATTCTGGAAAATAACAAAAAGGTTTGTTAATCCTCCTCAAAATTAACCAAATATTTGTATCCGCTCAGTAGTTGCGTCATCACATATGTTCAACCATACAGCCTATCTGCTAATTGACTTCCGCGCTTGTATTATTAAAAACGGTAACATTGTCGCGAAATCGCCGCATCGTATCCGTGTCGCATCGTGTAAACAGGTTAACGGTGCCGCGCGTTACACGGTCGAGTAGGCCCGGACATGACAATTTGGCTCGCCGCTCGAGGCTTCCATCGAAAGGGCTGTACACTGAACTACACAGCGCACCTACTACATGCCCGCACGCGACGCAATGAATTTTGTAAGGGCGCGCTAGTCCCATATTTTTATTGTTGAAATTATTTTTTATAAAGTATGAAAGGTGTCCAAAGTAAATTGCCTGATCTGGTGATAAGGGAATATTATGGAGGGGCGACGATAGATAATAATGTTTATGTGGGGGGAAAGGTACATAATTAATGGTTTATATAACTTTCCTGTTAAATTATTTATATTGAACGTTAGTAGAAGCTACAGAGAAAGTAACGTTATCCAAATAGTCGGTTTAATAGCTTTTTAATAATGGTATTCTATCGCATAGCCAGGTATATTTTTGCCCTCCTTATAAGGTTTTTGGGTTAAAAGTTTTATAGCAGGAGTTTTAAATTTCGATAATTTAATTGCTGGCTATTTTTAACAAGATACAATGGATAAATTTATCGAAGTCGATATTTCTTGATTTTCAAACCGTAGGCTTCTAATTATATCTGGCTTTATCTATGGTAAGGTGCAAAAAGGCAATAAACACTACACATTGAGTTAACATTTGCCCCAACCCATGTTGACTGTCCGCCGCACGCCACCTCTCCTGTCTCCCGGGTAATTGTCGGTTTAAAAATAGATTTTCCATTTTTTCGCGAGCAATTTCCAACGAGGGCCCCTGAAGGGTTAACTGCGGGCCGGACGTGCGTTTGACACGTATATTGCGGATTGCAGGGTTAGTAGCGGGTACATTTTGATCCGTGCCAGCGAGATGTGGTTGAAATGTCAAGGACTGTGTTTCAGTTGGAATGTGAAACGTTTTGACTGAAATGCAGGGGAATGGTTTATAAGTGGTTTTTGTAAAGGACACACAGTTTAGTTTTTATATGTTGACATTGAATACCTACTTAATGTATTAAAAGAAAATGTAGGAAATTGGCGCAGTGTCGTTTGTACGAGCAATTAAATTTACAGACATTTTTTTCAGTTTTATAATAGGGATCATTGTTAAATATGTTTATACTAATTAGTGCTTGCGACTGTAATTGGGGAATAAAGTAGATTTGTAATAGGATTAAGAGCAAAGGATTTAAGTATAAATAAATTTTTAAAACATATAATATTATGGGTTACTGTTTTATTGATCCTTTGTTAACGATTTTAGATTAAACAAAACATAAAATTTTAGTACATTTCCTTATTTTGCGACATACATGGCGCCTTAGAAACGGGAAAACTACGTCAATGATGGTCCCATGAGAAAAGGAAATATAACTGGGTTATATTAATCGTACGTAAAATGTAAATAGCTATACTTTTCGTGTAATGTACGTAGGAATGAGGCGCTTCGCGTGTGCGCCGGTAATTCGGTTTCGTAGTTGTGCAAAGAAGTAGGATTATTAGATACTAGCTATTTGCTCTGGCTTCGCGCGGATGCAGTTTGGGTTTTGTAATTTAAACGCAGAACAAATTTTTTATTATTTTAACAAAGTTATATTTAAACATATATTTAAGTTGTTTTGCAGTTTCTATTATTTACATATCATCAATACTAGCTTCGGCCGCGTGAATAGAAGTAATATAGAATGTAATTTTGACCCGCATGGATCCCGATCCAAGAATTGTTATGTCTCGATAATGTAAATAAGAATTATAAACGTGATATGAATAAAGGCGGTCAAGTAGTTTTTAACCGACGAAAAAAACAAAGGAGGTTCCCAAGTCGCATATATTTTTTATTTTTTTATGTATGACCACGCATAACTTTTTACAGAGTGGTCCGATTTTTATAATTCTTTTTTTAATGGAAATGGTATATTTCAAAGTTGGTCCCATATACATTTGGAAAAAAAATCCAACCCTAAGGGTAGTGTAAAAAGGAATGATTAGTTGTTGTTTCGGCGGTTGAATTTTTTGCTAAAAAATTTTCTAAATTTTTTTAGTTATAACTTTCCAAAAAAAACCTCTTCATAATATTACATTTAAATGAGGCCTTGTATGACCTGCGTCTACGGGAAACTTCCATATTATAAAGTTAACGTTTCAGAATTGCAGACTAATATGTATGACAAAGATATAGTATTGTAGAAGCTTGAATTTCTTGATTTGTTATGCCTGCAACTGTAAATCGGATTTGTAACACGAGTTCACGACTCGTAAAATGAAGTTTGTTAGTTTAGCTAGCTAGTTGTAGTTTGCAATGAGAAGTGAATAGCAAACTTTTAATTCTGTTGTGGTTCAGAGTGAAATCTCTTTTTCACTGTCACTACGATTTTTAATATATCTTCTCTTATGTCGCCTACATATTAGCGAAAAACACTGAACTCGTTAGGCGAGTCGTCGGCACTCGAATAAAATGTTCGTGAACTCTCCGGGTGAGTCGGTGGCATTGGATGAGTTAACGCTCGAATCCTTTATTCAATTGTGCAATATGCCGGCAAGCAGGATATTGTGTTATGTTATCTCTGCAAGTGACGGTTAAGCTGAGGAGACACAGACGGTCTCCGGGCAGTAATGAGTGCAGGAAGCAGATAGCGTGACGGTATACCGCTGCTGCTGAGCGGAATTGGAACCTGCCATTATGCTAAGCGTAGGTTGTTTCTTTAATATACCAGCATTGGTGTGTTTTGAAGAAATTTTAAGTTAGCAGTGTAGGTATGTTGCACAATATAGACGTTGACTCTGGCAAATACACTACATTTACAAAATAATGCTAAGACTTTATGTTTTCAAGGGCAATTTTTATTAAACGGTAAGATGAAGAACAGTGCAGTTAAAAACATTCAGTCGAATTGAGAACCTCCTCCTTTTTTTTGAAGTCGGTTTAAAGTTACAACACGACTAATTTAGAAAACTACAGGCTAAAGGCGTTTTGATTGCTCATAAAATAATGTGACAATTAATTAACGAAAGTTACCTTCTGGAAGGGATTCACACGTACTTCTTGAAATAGTATTTTGTTTTCAAATAAAAAGGTGGAACGCCCCAGCTATGTGGTCTGGTCGGTGCCAACGGACAATTAATTTCCTATTGTGTGCGGTGTTTCGCCGCTCGAGTGTATTAAAAAAAATATGCGGCTTTTTTAGTTGCTTTTTTTATAGTAAGTAATGAAAGGTATTCTGAATAATACAAGTGGGAAACTGTAATAAGTCAAACTTGAGTTTAAAAGGGGTAAAAAGTTCAAGTTACTTACATTGTTTTTTCTATATCTAAGTAAAACACCATATACAACAGACGAGTGTTTTCTTTCAAATAACTATAAATATGTAATCCTAATCTTATTTAAGTAAATGATTCCCCTGCGACAGGGTCGTAAAGGTCTCTGGCGTTTTGATAACCGAACTTGGTTACAGTCAGGAGCAGAATCATAAGCATTAACGACAGTTACATAAGAGGTTTGAAAGCCAAAGTTTTTTTTTTGGCTCTTGAATGGGTTACGCACCGTCCCGCTGAGACCGGAGGGAATCAGCGGGGTGTGTCCGACTCCCGGGGCCCTCTAGGTGTTAGGAGGACCCTGCTCCGCTCGAGGTGGTGGCGGGCGGGGTATACCGACTAAACCTCTGGGATGTATAGATAGCGCGCGAGTTGAATGCAGAGCTCATGTATGTCTCGTCTAAGGCCCCGACTACATTCAACTCGCGCGATAACTATACCTCTACGTCTTTATGTAAGGTGAACACGTGAACAGCCAAAGTTAAACCTACTTCATTTATACATCACAAAATATTTTTAACCGACTTCGAACATGGAGGAGGTTCTGTATTGAAGCACTTACGATACACGTACATTTAATTATTTTAACCATTAGAAATAACTGGAATACTGCTCTCTTTTCACAATTCACCTACTTATGTAGCCAAATGGCTATTAGAATCCATTTGAAAATCTCAAATTACCATGTAATTTAATCAATTTGGTACTAATCTAATCCATTTATTTTTAAATTGCTTTGGATCGTAATGCACAGTCGCTAATATACTAAACTACCGTCAGATTGGTTTGAATGTTCGTAATGATTAGTTTCCGATAATTAATCCATGTATGTATGGACAGTTTATCAAGTTAGTTGTCCCGTGTTGGTCTGGGACTATATAAGAATGTGCCAACTGTGTTTCTTGCCTAGCATGTCGTAAAAGGCGAGTAATGGTATATCGGGTTTTGGGTATGTGATTGTGTAGGCGACAAGCAACTTGTCACTACTTTTTCACAATTTTCCATCTAACCCAGCCCAGTTTTATTTTTGGCTGAATGTGGTTAAAGGGGACTGCTGTCCCTTTGACTCTGCCTACCCCTTCAGGGATTACGGGCGTGATGTTATTATGTAATGATGGCGTGATGTTAGCAAAAAATTACAAAGATAAAGAGCATCAAAATTTTGGAGTGGAAGGTTGCGATGACACTTGACGTCACGCGCACCTTAAATCAACTGTATCTTCGCCAATGTTTGTTTAAAAAAAATAAAAAAAAAATAATGTGTTTAATATTTTTTTATAATCGAACTGATGGACTAAATAGAATTTTTTAGCAATTCGGTGTTTTGAAACTGGAAAAGTGTTACGCACCGAGAGATGGTACCCGTGTGTGCGATTCTTGTTTCCGGGGTCACCTGAGTGTCCTGATACGGGATTGTCTGTGACCACGATGAAATGGTCTTGGTATACACACTACAGCCCTCGGCAAACTTCACGGCCTGAATGGTAGGTTGGTATCTACGAAACAAATGTTAGGTTTTAATATTGATTTTATATGTAATTGTGCTCCAGAGGGTACATTCCCGTATTACATGTCGATACATTTACTCTCACACTCTAGATACATACACCCCGCTATTTTGAGGGACAGGTGTATGTATAGTTAGATGTTATCTTTTGTATCTTTGTTCTTGCTCTGATGTAAACTATTCCCTTTGCCAAAAACAATGTATAATTTAATTGGTATTGAATTGGTTTTGGCAATAAAATCCTTAAATTACCTACATTTATGGTTTTTATTAACCTTTGTTATCCGCCCTCGCCTTTAAATTAGACCTCGGATTAAATCGATTTCGAATCTAATCGATAACAAACTCTTTTTAACGGAGGGAATGCATTACGCACCGTCACGTCGGAGGGAAAGGCGTGGTGTGTGGGCTCCTCCGTATAGGAGGGCAGCACTCCTGTAAGATAGTAATGGGCGGTGTCGCATTATACCAACTGATGGCCCTCAGTCGCTTGAGTGGAGGTAACATGAGGATACAAAAAAATGATGAAGCTGTTTCTTTCTTACTCAAAACATTGCTTATGAATAGTACTAATTATCTATTCTATACATTGCTGGCGTTGGTACTGCGGCGATTTTATCGAAAAAATATTTTTAAAAAGCTAGCATAATGAGCTACTTACGTTTCAACAAATAAAACACATAAATACATATAATGGGCGTTCCTTAAATAACAGTAGACTTTATGCAGTTGAACGTGAATTGTGATCATTAACGTTGTATAATATTAGGTATATTCAGTGTCATCGAATCATTATCAAACCTAACAGATAACACAATCGATATTCAACGCTCGCTTTTAACCGATTTAACGTTTAGTACATTACCATTTGATATAAGCTAAGGTACAAACAGACGTTTTTAAAGAATAGCAGTACTTCTGTACCGCGGTTTACGCACAGGTCATCACAATTTCCCGCGGCATTATTTAAGCATTACAGGTCATTCGGGTAACGGTACGGCGACCGGAGTTCCGACTCGGCTCAGCTCGGATTATGTGTTGGAGTATCAAAGAGAACTTGCGGACCGGACCTGCCAGTAATAAGCGTGAAAAAGTGGTGGCAGGTTTCAAAGGGCTTTTGGGAACGATGATTTGGCGATATTTGGATTTTAATGGTTGTGACGTGTATTTGACCTGGGAGCTGTCCATATAGCATAATATGTAACTTCATGGCGATTACCATGATGGTTATAAATATTGTGGTACATAATTGAAATATTGCCTATTCAAATAAATATTTGTACAATCGAGGGTTCTGTTTGTAATTTGATAATTTTTAGCTGTACCGGCGAATCTCCTAATCGGGTCAACCGATTTTGTCGAACGTTCAATGTTAGTTATATGGTTTTATTGTTATAAATATAACTAGGTTTTGATGCAAAACTAGAATCTGAGAAATCTGCGACATTAACAAACAACTTTTGTCGCAACTTTAATTGAGATACATTCATAAGTACACAGTTAAATATAAGTGCCGGCAACAAAAGCGCCATTAAACTATGTTACGATGTTTTATGTAACCCTCCAACCCTTCGCTAGGATTTTTGACAAAAAATCCCCCGTCGGCAAAGACAAAGAGTTTGATAAGTGGCGGGTCCTTTGTAGTCCCGACGTGTGACGTATGTGACGGGAGTGTGCAGCGAGTGGGCGGTGATAACGTCACGTTTACTATGTCATTATCGTCTGTCTTGAAGGGTTACTTCTAAATATAGATCGTGCTTGACGTATTTTATGTTTTTATGACTTTGTAAAGGCGAGGATATAATGTAACAGACGTTGCGTTAGGACTGAGCAGCTTTCCCTCAGCGTCGCCACCTGAGGCGATGCAGGAGCGCCGGGGAGTTTAGTGGGTATAGCCCGGCCACTCCATCTCGGCCGGAGAGGGGTCCTTCTGTGTAAAGGGTCCTGGGAGTCCACCACACCACTTCGTTCCCCCGAATGGCGTGAGGTGCGTAAGCGTAAGTAAGCGTAAGCATTTCCTGAGAAAAAAAAAGACTAGCAGCTGTTCTTAAACAACAGTGTTCCCTGCGTTGGATTATTTGCCAAGTGTAGGAGAATCATATTTGCGTCGATGGCAAGGCGCGGGTTCAATTCCGCACTGGGTAGTAGCTACTTATGTAGCTTTACTTAATTTTATATCAACATCCTCCATCTGCTATCTGCTATTTCCATTATTATGGCTGTTTGAATAGTTAATGGATTTCCCAAATAGAAATTCCTCCTCAATGTCTCTAGACCGTACATACAAAAACACACTGTTCTCAAAACAAATTCTTCGGTAACTCCTCGAAGGTGTGAAACAAAGCGACCTTGCAACAATTGCGTCTATCAGTCAAATGTCGGCAACAATATCTGACAAATTGCTCCCGTCCGCCGCTCGTCACGTCTCGACCTGTTAAGGTAATGTAAGCTATGTATGTGGTTTGTCTTCTAGTATCCGAAAGGTGAATCAATCAGGTGAATAAATCAACCTTGTATTGCGGTAATTCTTCCTTCAACGGATTAGTTATTGTCATATATACACCATACTGACTTATTTACTGATGATACCAGTATATTTAAGTTAGTAGTCGAACAATTTGTAAAGACTTCGTTACGACGATCTACTAAATCTTCATTCATCCATTAGCGACGATGACATCATTTATGTTTGTGAAAGGAAAAAACGGCGTTGTCATCTTAGCGGTCGCCTGCCATTGTTTAGTGTGATTTGCCAAAAGCCATTGAGTAACGGGAGTTGGGTTGTAGGTCGACTGGCTTAAATTATAACTAGCAATATTTATAAGTTTTTTAAGTCATTAGCTAACATTTATCTGTGGAAGTCCACGTTTTATGACATACATACTATCCAATAATAATGCATTTATTGAAAAAAAAAATAGCTTTACATATTCGTTTTAGGGTCGGTTTTATAATGGTCAGATAAGAATTAACCGACTGATATACTCGTAGTATAAAGTCACCAATTTGCGGATGTCATACCTTAGGAAACAGGTAATGACAATTTATTATCATCCTTTTTTTATTTGATTGTTATCTTCTATCTAACTGTTGAAAAATCGACCCTTAATTTAATTTGAAAACCTTGGATTAAAAAGTAAGCAAGCTTTTTGGCAACTGGTATGCAAATTCTTAAAGACAAATATGAAAAAAAAAAACATGCGTTCCAAATTCGAACTTTGCGCTTCTAATGTAATTTTAAGATTCTATTAGGGCATCTTAATTTAATTTAAATAAAACCTTCGTGATAAAAAAATATTGTGCGTATTTTTCTTTTAATTTAATATGTACTTCAATTCCAAATTTAAATTTCGCGCTTATTTTGTTATTATTAGTGGTAGGACATTTTTCACGTCGTATTTTTAACGCAGTTTCATGTTAATATTATGAATTGTTTTTCATTTAGAAAAAAAAAACGATTAATTCGTTCATTTTTAATAACTTAACTTATTTAATACTAGTAACTTACCTATTAAGAGATATGTGGTGTATTTGTAATTTGTAAAAGTTTAAAATGTAAAGTAATAAATAAATGTTTGCTCTCGTCTTATCGTAAAACTATAACCAGTTCACTTAGGTGTAACTTATATAATATGGCACCCTAATCTACTTCATTTTGTAAGTATAAAGTGTGGTTGTCTCTGATATTAACTAAGATAAATTGTACTTCTATCCTTATATACCTATCTACGTATTATTGAGATAATTCATATTTCAGTTAACACTTAATGATTTGACTTTTGTTGATGTGGACTTCTGGGTATAACAACGGTGTGCTGATAAATTACCTATGTTGTAATGATTTGTAATTGACTCATAGATGAAGAATTTCTTTATGAATTGTTTACTTAACTTTGTCTAATATCCACAATGTACCACAAAGGTTAAATTATTTTGCAAATTATTTTATTCACTTGCGAAATATAGTTTAATGCATTTTTCTTGCATGCGGTATTTTTTGTACTAACGTATTCATTTATTTGTTACAGAACAGTGCGCCTATGTGGGAGGAGTTCATATCGAAAGCGACGAAGCTGCATTCGGCATTAAAGTGAGTATATTTTTTTATGTATTCATAATACCATTTTTTGTCCCATGTTGGTCTGGGACATAAAAATAATGTGCCAACTGTGTTTCTTGCCTAGCATGTCGTAAAAGGCGACTAATAAATAGTATATCGGGTTTTGGGTTTGTGTTTGTGTAGGCGACGAGCTAGCCATTTGTTTTGCAGTGTTCACCAACTAGATTAGTTCGGTTTAATTTTGTTAAGTTTGGATCCTCTCCAATAATAATTATATAAGTGCCTATAAGAACAGGTTAGACCTAGTTTAGGTACTTAAGTGTGGTACAAATTGTGTATAAATTTGTTGTGTTCAATAAATGTTTTTATTATTATTATTATATTATTATTAATTAAGATCATAATAGTGTTTCACTAGTATCAATTCAAATACAGTGTATTTAATATATGCTAATCGATTCATATATCTACACCTAAACATAAAATCTTGTATTATGGATGTGTTATTTTTGTATGTTTTGCAATTCTGGAATTACCTGATATTGTACGTACATATTATAATGTATGTAAATAAAAATTATACATACATAACAAAGCTAAAATTATAGCTACCAACCGTTTCGCTGGCATAGAATACAATCTGTTATATCTATCGTGCTTCATTCGAGAACTATCAACTTTCCTGGGATAAGAAATAGTATGCCTTTTGAGGGTTCATTAGACTTGTTAGTTTAGAAAACGTGACAGTTACTTTCGCATTTGTAATATCAGTAAAGGTTGATCTACCTGGCTAGCTAGCGGTTTCTATTTATTTTTTGTGTCTACGTGGATAATTATTAATTTTCTCTAAATATACACGGACAAATTCGCTAGCAGAAGGTAGTTAAGCAACAAAACATGTAAATACCTAAATGAGAAACAATTGGCAATATTAAAACGTCTGCAATAGGGTCACTGAGCCCCAAATAATTGTATCGCTCTCAATTAACTGGAGGCTGTTGACTCGCGGACGATGATGATGCCGATTCGTTAAGAGGTCGTGTGAGGAATTTGTCAGCGCATATTTCGATTAACGTGATTGTGGAATTTGATAACTGGTTATAAGTGGTTCGCAGAGGTTAGAGTGTGTATAGTAATTGTCAATGTTAAATTAATGGAATAGAGTAGATGAAATAATGAAAAGTTTTTTGTAAATATTTTAATGAGCTCCAAAATGTAAAGCCTCCTTAGATCGTGTGAAGTAATACGAAAGTGTGATGTTCGCCATTATTTCGCATAATCCACTTTATTGATTTCTATTTATTGATGAATTCTACAGCATTATAAATAATGTTTTCTATTTAAAACAAAAATACATCTTGCAATATACGATCTATTACCCCCATTATTATATTTTTGTATTCTGTAGTTGTCCTGCAAGGTACAGACTCAATCGCCATAAGCCAGATACTCTTAGCTGATAATGTAACCATCAGGTATTTTTCAGTCTAGGTGAGGGGTTGTCCTAATTGATCATGATTTATGATTTTTTTTGTGATTTGTATGATGTGTCATGTATGATGTCTTCTTTATCACATACAGATGGCAGCGTAATAGACATATCAACAACCGCGTTATGTCATATTTTGTACTAAAATCCAATTATTGAATTGTAATGATCTCAGAATATCACTGATAGAACAACGATCGTCAGTGATAAGTTTAATAGTCTCGAATGGATTCTTTTATTATTCAATAGGTTTTCTAGTAGTGATTGGATTGGATACCTTGCCTATTGTACTACAGTAACTGTAACAATTTGTACTCCGCACAATGATTTGTTATTTGTTATACTTAGTAACATTTCAGGTTCACAAATAATGTTTATTTTATTTAGCTTTATTCTGTGTTTTAGACAATTTTATCCGTTTTAAAGCTGTCCTGATATATTGTTTCCTCATTACTTAAACATTTGTCTCAATAAAAGTGGTCTAAATATTATTTCTAAGTATACGTTATATAGTAACTTAATAATGGCATTCCAAAATTATTGTGTATAGAAATGCGACCTTTGCAAAAACAATATTTATATCTGTTGACTAGGAAGTTAAAGTGACTGTAACAAGCACTTGTAAAGTAAGGATCCAATGATTATAATTGAAATTAAAAGTTTCCTCTGATTGATAATTTCAAATATTTCACAGATCGGCGCTCGCCGCGATAGCAGCGTTCCTGGACGCTTTCCAGAAGATAGCAGACGCCGCAACCAATGCTCGAGGTAAGTTCTTTATCGATAGATTATAGCCTTGTATTAAAAACATGTGGTAGATTTTAAACGAGTGTATAAATTTGTTTAAACAACGGGGCATACGCGCAGACTTTTTAAACTGTGAAAGTGCACATAGTAGGGGATTCTTGTTCAGGTACACAGATGTGCGTTATATATTGACTTGATAGTACTTATAAAACGTGTGTTTTTGTTAGTACTATCAAATCATGTTATAGTGATTAGAGATATTCAAAGATGGTGAATGTATGAATTAAGCTCGTTGTCCAGAAATTCCGATTTGATTGACGTCTCAGCCATGTTGTTAGAGATATTTTGTTTATGAAAACTCAGGTGGTAAATGATTATAAACTTTTAATAATGAACAAATATTTGCTACACATTTTTAGTTTGTATGTTAAATTTATTCCGACGATATGATTTAAGAACATTATTTAAGTAGCGCTTCTACTTATTATTTAAATTAAACCATCTGATCGAGGGGCTTAGCCTTATCCTAGCGTATAACTTCTTCAGCCAGTCCTTAATCGCTGGCTCGAACGCAAGCACGGATTCCTTTCCTTCCGGATGGTGCAGGTGCTGGCGGGCCATGGCTGTTTTGGCTCGTTCCTGCACCACATTCGAAGGGAAGAAGCAACGCTGTGTCATAGTTTCGGTGCAGCGGCGGATACGGCGGAGCACACGTTGCTAGAGTGCCCTTCGCGGTCCACCCAGCGGGCCGAGTTGGTCGCTGTGGTCGGGCCGAACCTTTCGCTCCCAAACCTCATAGGCATACCCCGCGACAAAAAAAAAAGGATAGATTCGTATAACATTATCAGGACTAATATGCATGATGAGGATAGCCTAGTTAACAGATTTAACTATGTACCTGGTAACAGTCTAGAAATCTTATTGCTTAGGTTTCTAAATGTATATTATTGAAGTAGGTGGCTGTAATATAATAAAATAAATACCGATTAGGATTCAATTTTCTTTTATTAAAATTCCAAACATTCATTAACAGTCAAACATCTATTTCATTCATTTATTAACAATGTGAAATATTGCAATACTTTTACTTCTAAGAAAGAAAGAACAATTTTATTAAATGTTTTATTTTTATAATAATAATCTCGTCAAAGGTGTGTTAATTAAGCCTACGCAGTCTAGTTTCTTGAGCAATCATACCATGGCATAAACTCTTATAATTCTTTCGTTATGAAAACTTCTCTCAAAATGTTAATACAGAAACAATTTCTTATTTGGAGACAGAATCAATGGTTAATATCACGAAACATCACATTAATCTTTATCAGTATAATAAGCAGAGGTATCATGTAGGGAACACAATAACGGAAAACACCTTTATTTATCACGTCAATGTGTATGTGTTGTGGGTGGAGTAAGGAACATAATTAGGTTCAGTACGGAAACAATAATGAGTAGGATGAGACGTCAGAGGATGAATACGGAATAACTCGTTATAAAATTTTACAGTTTTATATATTGTTAGCTCGGATGGTGGTAATATTTCTGATGACTCTTGGTATCCATACAATATTTTGCGTTATTATCATGCGGCACGATGCACATATGTTAAAGTGGCCCCAGCATTCGACGAAAATTCGATATAGGTATCATGTATCCTACGCGATTAAGCCTGAATGTTGCTTCTCACCCAATCGACATATTCAATCACCTTCGTGTAGACCCCAGGCACGTTCTCCATGCCGCACGGGGTGGGCCCGAAGCTGACCACGCCTAGGACCTCATAGGGCCCGGCTTCGGTCTCGTACATGAGGGGGCCGCCTGAGTCGCCCCTGCAAGAATCCTTTCCCCTCTCACCGCCGGCGCACATTTGTCCCTGCCATAGCTCAGTTCGGCGTTTCGTGTACGGTGGCTGGCATACCTGTAATGGAGTCATTGAATCGTTATTAATTTTAATATGCTTTAGAAGGTTCTTTGGTTACAATGGATTCGCTTCATCTTTAGAAATGGGTTTGACAGGCCCTTTGATCGAGTGGTCAGAGCCCTGGCCATGAAACCAAAGGTTAAAGATTCTACTCGCTAGGGGCAAATGTTTCGTGTGTTGAACATGGGCATTTTTACTCGAGTGATGGGTGTTTGTCAACGTATTTAAGTATGTCTATTCGGTCCCTAGTTAGTATCTATAGCACAAGCAAATATGTTTAGTTTAGAACTAGGGAAGTAGTGTTTCGGTTTGAGAATTTATAATTATATTATTTATATTTACCGTCTGGGATACGTAGGGCAAGTCAACGTGTAGCTTGATGTTGCTCTTCAAGTGGGTGCTGTTGATGGCTCCCCAGCCGGCCGCCAGCAGTTTGAAGTCCTTCGGTGGTTGAATGGTGATGTCCGGCGTCGAGGGGAGGCAAATCGGTCTGATGAAATCTAAGTACAAAACATGGATTAACGCTTTTGAAGTGGTTTAGAGTTGGACTGAGTTTGAATTAAAAAGGTGATATAACTCAAGAACAGCCGCTGACTTGATTGTTATGATATTTAGTTATTGACTTTTATTCTTCCAGAAAAAAATGCGAATATTACCAAGAAAAAAAAAGGATGAGGAAAACTCAGTACTGGATTTTTATTGATATCTCAAGAACGGTTCGAAGTTAAAAAGAACAATATTTCGCCTATTTTCTCATTACCTGTGTAAGGCGCGTTCTCCGTCAACCTGATCAGCGCGATGTCGTTCCGCTTGGACGTGGGCACCCCGTACTGGGGGTGGGGTATCGTGCGCTCGATGGGGATGACAACGATGGGCTCCGCGCAGTCGGTCGGGCTGTCGCTGCCCGGCGCGAAGTCACAGTCTACTCCGTCGTTGTCTATGTCGTATTCGCCGAGGCGGACGTTTTTACTGGAATTTTGAAAGCGTTTTATCGATTAATTAAGTTCTAACTAAACTTCACGCCACTGCCTTAGCGGGGTAGGCAGAGAGAACGGAGTAGTAAGTTAGTTAAGTTCTATTGGTTGCTAAGTGCTCTATCGTTATCATCGGTTAAGTGATCATATAGACGAGCTAGCCACTTGTCACTACTTTCTCATAATTCTCCATCTAACCCCGCCCGTTTTTTCTTTGGCTAAATGTGGCTTAAATAGTCCATTGCTCCTTAGAATCTGCCTGCCATAACACAAAAAAGCTTAGATAACCTAACGATACATTTTCAAACTACAAATGCTTCAACTATTACTGGAATGATGAAGATGTGTAGTTCTTCTTCATCTTAAGTTAAATACAATTACATCTATTTGTACCCCGAATTTCAACAAATGTTCTACACTGCCGTTAAAACTTATAGATAAGACAGCAATTCCCTTGATTTTCATGCAACTTTCAGTAGGAGCCACAATAACCGTAGAACTTGTATGAAAAGCATTATGAATGTTAAAGAAGCGAGTGAGTTGTGCAAAACCCGTGCCATATGGCGTTCGGTTCTCTCTGCCTACCCCGCTATGCAAAAGGCGTAAAGATAGTTAGCTTTTTAGTAAGCAACTCTCAGTACAAATAAAGTATTGTCTACTCACGGTGTCCCCAATTCGAGTACGGAGCCGGCGACGCAATGGGCAGCGGTGAGTACGTATCTGGCGCTGATGAGGGCACCGCCGCACATCAGCTTGATCCTGTCACCGGCCTGGTACTCGATCAGCGTCAGCCACGGGTACTGGTCGATGGTTGTGTAGTTGCCCCCTGGAATATAACATAACATAACATAACATCACGCCCGTAATGTCCAAAGGGGTAGGCAGAGTCAAAGGGGCAGCCAGCACCCTTAGCCACATTTAGCAAAAAAAAAACTGGCAGGGTTAGACGGATATTTGTGAAAAAGTAGTGACAAGTGGCTAGCTCGTCACCTACACAAGCACACCACCAAAACCCGATAAACCATTAGTCGCCTTTAAGACTGGACTGGAATATAATAATAATAAATATTTGACAATGTCACATACATTGATCTGGTTCCAAGTTAAATAGCTTCAGCGTTCTAGCGGCCCTATGAATAGGTAATATTAAGGTGCATAGATGGAAGCGCGAACACAGGTGCATGCATTTGTCGTGTCCCAGTACAACGGATACCAACTTCAACCAACTTCAACAACGGTTGACCGTAGCTTAAGCACTTCCGTTACGGATGTCAAAATCGATAGTGGTATTACTAATATGTACTTGAATATGAATATTAGACCCAGGAACAGAAAACAAGCATTCGAATCGAACCCATCTTACAACTGTTGGCGTAATAGTATGCGAATTAGCATAGCGAATATTGTCATATCCAGTCGTATTCCTATCTTCTGAAATATAAAAATGTATGTGTTGCTAAGCGCTAATCTCGAGAACAGCTGAACCGATTTCGGTAGTTCTTTTTAGTTGTGTTTGTTATTATCAGGTGAAGGTTCTTATGAAAGAAAAAAAATAAAAAATGTGTATTGAAAATCCGACAACGGGGCGTTACGAATTGCGCCGGGTCAGCTAGAATTTCCACATGGAATTGCCAAATAGGTTATCAAGTAGTTAACATACGTATAGTTTGATATTGTATTGTTACTAAAGTGAAGCGTTCATCATTTAAAATAATTTATGCTCTTATACTTGTCCCATTGTGCAATACAAAATGAAATTATTTTATGTAGGTAAATAGGTAAATGATAATCCCTGCACTTAGTCAGCAGGTTTAATCATTTACAAAATGGGACATAACTTTATGGACTTACGTAAATAGTATATAAAGTTTTCCTGCTAATAATTACTTTGTATTTTGTAGTTCTATGACGCATAATCAATCACATACCTTATCCATTGGGTGATGTTAAAACACACATCGCCACTACATAATTATCTTGTCGTATAAGTTGTAAATAAGCCTACATTTAAGTTTTATCTTCTTATATATTTTACTGTCTCGATGGCCCATTCGGTAGTGACCCCACCCCATGCGCCAAGAGTTGTGGATTCGATCCCTACCCAAGACAAACATTCGTGTGATGAATACTTGTGTTTGTTCTGTTTCTGGGTGTTATATCCAATATTTAAGTATATATTTGTAATAAATGCCACTGTTAATTTTGATATTTTGATGTAACACAGGTTCTTAAACTACTTACCTCGGAGTTAGATCAATGTATGCGATGTAGTGTGATATTTATTAATTTATTATTTAATATAGGCCACGTTCCTATTTACATTTTATAGCCTTGTTATTTTTTCGCTTATCGGTTTTCTCTGTCTCTGTCTAAAGCTATACATATGGATGTCGCTGGATAACCTTTAGGCTTCAAGTACACGACGCCGGAACCGCACCGGCGCCGGACCGCATGTTTGTGTATTTTGATGCTGAGTGAGCAACGATTATTGCGCGGCGCAGGCGCGATATTCATTCGTATACACAAAAATGCTGTCCGGCGCCGGTGCGGTTCCGGCGTCGTGTACTTAAACTGTTTTTTTTTTTTTTAAATATTATTTATTTAACGCTTACAAACTTAACACCTAAGCTTTACTCGTACCTAATATATTTTTTTGCGTAAAGTGTTTATTTTATTAAAATTCTATTGTGGTTCCTTTGACGATGAAAGATCCAGACGTTCCAGACGTTGGCTTCACTTTCTATTTGTATTTGTGACGGACTTTTTTCCACAATTTCTATGTAACACAATTAGATTTTTGGCTCAATGTTTAATTGTTTAAGGAGCTCATTGCTCGTTGAACTTTGACAACCCCTTCGGGGATTGCACGCGGGATGTGTATGTATATCAAGTTGGTATGTGTGTATAGGTTATCTCATAGGAGTAGTGTACTTGCCTACAATCCTGTCCGAGCCGATGTTGTCGAGCCCGCAGCACTTGGACTTGGGGTCCGGGGGGAAGGCGGTGAGCGTCTTCGCGCACATGTTCACCGGAGGCGGCTTCAGCACCACCGGGGGGCCGCAGCACACGCTGTACCGCTCATTGCTCTCGCATCTGGAATGTTGGAGGGTGATGATAGAGCGATGGTAGCTTAGTTAACAGTGTGCGCCTTATGTCTGAGGCCTCACATATTTTCAAACCTAAGTACGAATTTATACCACTTGCTCGACGGTGAGGGAAACTTCGTGATGAAATCAGTACATCCAATAAAACTATGGATGTGTAACTATGGTCTAATTTGTCTGATTTCCCTATCTAAGTCTTATAGAGGTCAGATCGGCAGTCGCTTTAATGTAATTACCAGACTCGTTAAATACTGGATCACGGTCTAAGCGGACTCGAATAAACACGGAAAATAACGCTCAAAGATAATGACATGTTGATGGGTGCCGTATGTGGCCGTACAGGTCAGTTCGATAAGTTAAGCTAGATATCGCATAAGGAAAACTCGCACGTAAAAAAAGTATGACTCAAGTTAAAATGGTTAATTTTCGAAAGATAATAAGTATTGGTTTCTGTCGTGTGAGAACAGATAAACGTACATACGCGCGTTGAATACTTATTGTACAATAGATTCGCCTTAGTCGGGAATCGGAAAATGATAGAACATTATAGTAAACATTTTCAAGTAAAACCCCACTGATGAGAACGTATATAATTTTAATTAAAACTCTGTACACATATAAATGCGTAATATCACCGTATGGGAATTATTAATAATAAACGACCGCCAGCTAAAAATTCCAAGTTAAAAGTTGTTATTTTGATTATTAACCCATCTAGATAGACCGTAAAACGTTTTCATAAAAAAGTTTTGATGCCATCTCCTAAATGTTATTCTACTATTTCAAAAGACGGGTGGATTTTTTCGTGTTTTGTATCTCTCATACGTGCCTTACCAATGACCGATCCGACCAGAACCTTGACATTCTTAATACTGGTTCCTGATACAGGTTTACCATAACATCTTATGTTAAGAGCGAATTCACACGTATCCACTTTATTTTTACAAAATAATTGCAAGTTCGTATATACACAAAAGACGTGAAAACGTTATTAACTAACTAACTAAACTTCACGCCACTAAAACGTTATTACACCATTAAATTTAACTTCTGTGGGAAGTAAGTGTTGTATCACGGTAAATATAATAGTATTTTGAGGTGATCCAGGTTCAGGGACTTCAAAAGCGCAATTGTGTTACAAAATTAGTGGAACAATGTCTTAATTGGCTTTTTTTAATTGAAAAGTTTTTTGTTTTCTTGTATATGCGTCTATCCACTTTTAATAAAGTTAATAAAGTTTCATCTCTTTAAAGTCACTGTTTTATTGAGTTGCTCTCCAGTGTTTGTTTTTTTATTAAATTATTATTGATCAGCATTTATTGTTATTACTCGAACTATTAATATATTTGTAAAGATTAACATATACAATAACAAAATCATAATAAAAATCCATATACAAAAATTTATGAGTATTGAATGATAAATCTTACTTGGATCGTTCGACGAACAATCTATTGTTTTCTGCAACGGGTTGTTTTAACATGCTTATGATATGTGGACAGGAATATATACTGATGCATTTGCCCTGCTTTCCGTTCGGTGTGATACAAGGTCTTGGACAGCATACCTGAAAGTGTATAAGATAGTATGAAGCACAATCTCAGTATAATCATTACCTCAGGACCCACCCGTTTAGATACAACATCTCCAGTGTATGAAAACGCAAAAGTTGAATTACTCAATCTAAGAACGATAAGCTTATCTAAGGATATTTATGAACATTGATATTTATGTAGGTTTATTTATTTATTATCCATAATGTGTTTAGATTGGTAATAGCGAATTGGTGTGCCAGTCGGAACAACTTATTTAATTATCAGTTAGCTACCTTTGGCTTCGTGCCTTCGAATCCGCACGCCGAATTCCTCAAGTATTCCACATTCTCCTTAGTCTGGTTGGAGACCAGCGCCACCAGTTCGGGGCAACTGTGTATGACGATGCAGTCGCCTTTCACACCCCTGGGGGTGGTGCATTCTGTAACGAACATATACTTATTATTATTTGACTCCACGTGCTATCTTCATTTCCACCGTTGTCAGAACGCACCGAGTGGATAAATCCTAAGAACAATTCAATAGCTGAAATAAATATATTTCTTGTTGTTTGGTCCTACTGCGGTTTGACTTCATCGATATTGAAATCATAATACAGTGATTTGGTGCATTATTTTTGACTATGACTAACGTTTTGACAGCTAAAAATAAATAGTTCAATAACATTGTTTGTGGTGTCAAATGCAATTTTAGATAAAGTTATATTAATTACATTTTTTACGATGTCAGGAGGACGTATATGTATATACTAAGTCAAACGAATATCTTGTTTATAAAAACTTGATGTAAATAAATTACTTCCTGCTTAACAAATTTGCGTAGTTAAAAGTCATCGTATAAGGATGATCTTCTCCCTAGTCCTATGTCCAGTGCGGGTCGGGTTCTGTTTAGAACACGATCTAGGATTGAGTGAGTCTGAGTACATTGTAGCGACTACAGATATGACGACTGATCTGAGTGATCTGACCTAACCCTTAGATAGGGGAATAAGACAATTTGGATCGTGGTTACACACATTTATAGTTATTTGAATGTACCGGTTTCATGATGATATGTTTAATTAGCGTATTTTAACTACCGACATAGTGGTACAAATACGTACAGAGATTTGAACAAACCAGAGGTACGCGCCCGGGCTTAAACCCTCACCTCTCGAGTGTAAAGTGCGTGGCACCATTGAGCTATCACCGCTCCATCCAATACATTATATACAACTAATATTGCTAAAAGGGCAATAACCGTTTAATAGTACAATGTATTCATTTTATCAGCCCACATATAAATAGTATGTATATGAAACATAAAATGCAGTGTAGGTCATGTCACTTAAACGTTATCACGCAGCCTCAAAGATGTGCAACCCATAATAATGCACTCAGTGTATAAGGAAAATATTTTATGCGTATATAAATTGTTAATTTTCCTTGTACGTCCACATAGTTATAAAATATAATATGCTCGTAATTAACATCGATTACATATATTAATAAAAATAATTACTTTGTAGATAAATTTTATTGTGAGATTTGCAGAGATTGTAAAGTTTCGTAAATCTATGTAAATATAAATTTATTGTCAAAATGTATGTACGCGCATCACTCTCGTACGACTGCACCAAATTTGATAATTCTTTTTATATTGGGTTTGTAATTATCAGGACCAGGTTAGTACGGCATCGACGGGATCGGGATGTTTGTATGAAAAAAAAAACCTAATGTTTTATATGCAGGTAAAGTTAGAGACCAAAGAACGGTAACAGGATCAACGGGATAGTGTAGAAATCACATTCAACGAAGGTACCATAAACATATTTGTCTTGGTGCCACCTAGTTTGGTTCGTTTGACGCTATAGTATGTAATGGGTCATCTAACTAACTAAACTTCACGCCACTTCCCTAGCGTGGTAGGCAGAGAGAACCGATCTCATATTTATTTACCTATTACTCCATACCCTGAACTTTATTAAGCGAAGTACGTAATTACTTATTGTTCACGTGATGTCTGGGTGATCGAAAACCGCAACCCACTGACGTCTGAATATGATTCAACAGTACTGACCAATCATTCTGTATGGAATTTAGTGCAACAGATAAATCAAAATACGTATGGTCGAAATTCCTCAGAAGTCAAATGTTTTATATATTTTAAGCAAAGGGTTCGTAGGTAGTTAATGGTATGTGTGAGGATCTGTAGCTGATCTTATACAGGTTGATTTATTATGATTGTATGTATGTCTGTATGCTTTAATACACTTCCTTAACATTAAATACAGCATCACTTAATTTATATGTAAATACTTATAATTAGTCTTCATTTTCCTAGGTCAAAACTAATGTGTGTGCTATGGGTATTATGAAACGGATACACAAGCTTAATTATTTATAAATATCGAGTAAAAATGACCCAACTTCATTCCACGAAGATTTGTCCCGAGCGGAATTCGAACCTGCAGACATTAGTTCCGTAGCCAGGATTTCTAACCACTTTATGACATTATTCGTGTGGCACATAGTAGTAATAAATAAATAATGCGTGTCTTAATACAGATAGGTATTATAATGTTCTGTTCTCAAGTCATTAGTGTGTCTTTATAAATAGAAAAAAAGAACGAGGTGTTATTTAATGTGTTTATCTGTTATCTACCATCTGAAGAACAAGCTAGATACTGGGTAATTGTTTTGTTATTGTGAACTAGTAGCAAGTTTCTTATAAACGATATTCATGTTTGAAATATTTATCATTTAGTCTATTGCGTTACTCGTACAATTACAACGCACGGCTGATGAGGTAAACGTTTCAAAGTTGTATTAAGCCAATTCTTTGAACAACGAACCATAGTTTCTGTTAATATTTTCCTCGTCTCTAGCGGCCGAATCTCTTAAAAAATATTATTGCTTTTAATTTTAATTTATAGTCTCACGGCTTATAGCGTGTGCGTAGAATATTTATTGTAGGTGAGTAAGATTAAGTGGAGGTATCTTCGGGCTTCCGAAGCAAATTTGGATAATTACGCTGTATACAAGGGTGTCATTCGTTATGATAACTTGCAAGATGCTACTTAATATACAAATAATTATTATTAAAGCTAAGTGTATGCAGCATTTTATGATCATAGTGCATAGTTAAGATATGAAACAATAACAAGGAAATACACAAACAGGTTCACTTTCCCATTTCAAATAGGTATTAGTTAGAATTAGGATTGGTCCCAACTTGTCTGTGACTATGTCGAGTTCCAATTTTACATCTGACCAAAGGATATTTTGTTTGTGGTTGAATGTGGTTTAAGTATTTTGAGGAATTGTGGACGTGATGTATGCATGAGGTGTGACTGATTTAATATTGAAGAAACCTACCATCTCACGGACCGTTCGGTCCATGAGACCCTGGCCACGAAGTCAAGGGCCGCGGACGCGAATCCCATTAAGTGCAAATGTTTGTGTAAAACACGCGGTCCTTTGCACCCGAGTCATGGATCTTTACGAACGTATTTATTAGGTTCGTGTTTCTGTTGTCTCATAGTGTCCAGATCATAAGCGTATGGTTTGTTTGGGAATTTGGTGTGGTTGTGTTAAAATTTGTTATTGTATTTAGTTTTTGAATTTAGTTGATCATCAAAATGCTACTTTAAAACAATACCAAATGTTATAATTATCAAATGTTAGTAAGTAATGCAATTTATTGTTTTTCGACCTGAGTGTTCCTTAGACAGACAAACTAGATAAACACACATAACGTGTATAGTAGTTGCATTTGCAGGATATTTTTAGTTATCTTCGCGCTTGTAGTATAAATTAGAACATCCGTACATCATGATCCAGAGTCACGTTTTCAGGTTAAAATATTCCTGTCATGGAAGTGATCGCAGTTATTATTGCACTTTTATAACACCTACATAACACTAATGAAATTAAAGACAACTTAAATAATAACTATAAATTTAGTTGACATTATTGACAAAGATCCGATTTTAAGATGCGCAAAATTTATATCCTTTTGTTATTATATTGCAATACAACATTAAGCTGTAAGCGCTTTGTGCTACATAATGCATGTCGCGTTTATTCCCGGTAATGCTATTTATAATTTCTATACATGTACGTACAGTGCATGGTACCACCATAGCTACATTGAGTTTGCAAACAAATCGGACAACACATTGGAAACTTGGAAAAAATATTAATTATATTAAATATAATTCTTAGAGTTATCACCTAATTGCGCCGTGGTGCAGTGAAATAAGTTAGCGTAGTTGGGTTATGAATATCAAGATATTTTGTTTAAGTGCATTATATCCAAAACTGTTGGTCAGATACTCGATTTTTCACCAAAGTATTACGTATGTAACGCGGGATTGACGATAAAAATATGTGCACATCCTTAATTCCACCCACGCAAAAGCTATTATAATATTAAAACGTCCTCAGGTTTTCTAAATAAGCGATTATCTAATTGAATCCTCAAGCGTATTATGTGCTTTGTGGGTGGGTTATCGTCACCAATCATATCTCAACGGGTCTGGCCACTTACTGATCTCGACAGAACCGGTCACTGCGCGCATTATGCAGACAGGGATAACCAGCGAGTTTTACCTACGCGCAAGGTGCAGCTTCAGCCAGTAAATAAATAAATCAAACTACATCACATACAATGATCTGACTCCGAGGTAAGTAACTTAAGCACTTGTGTTACGGATATCAGAAACCACAGTGGTATTACAAATATATACTTAAATATTGGATATTAACACCCAGACACACAACAAACACAAGTATTCATCATACGAATGTTTGTCCTGGGTGGGAATCGAACCCACAACTCTTGGCGCATGGGGCAGGGTCACTACCGAATGCGCCATCGAGCCAGTCAAATGGAACGACAAAGCGGTTTATTGATAAAGGCTTCACGATGAACTGCGGACAGTTGGGTTCATTGTACACTTACTCACGTTCACGTTAAGGTGCAATGGATCTCTGTGTGGTTACTTTTTGTTCTTCCGTGATGACGAGCATACAGAAAATCGTAATAAACCCATATAATAACTTGATATAGTTTATACGATACACACATTTAAAAACAGCTTATGTGTTTATATTACTTTGTGATTGCGGACATTAATTTGTATGCTAATAGGAATTAGCATTTATTGTAGAAGCATCAATAAATTGTTTCAAGTCCAACCTTTGTACTGCTTGCAACATGTAAACAGATTGGCTTTACCTGTTAATGCAGTTTCATGGAAGTGACTTGATTTATTTTAAGGAAAACATACCATCAGAAATGCAATTAATATGTCACTGAGGTGTGTATATAATTGATAAAAGACTTCTACATAGATATTAAAGAGTAGTTTTAAAAAAAATGTTTACAAAAGATTCGTTTACATAATGAAGTTTAATGATTTCGAATATTTAAATAATTGGAAAAGGTCATTAAAAGTTTTGTTAATCGTCGTGGTTACCTTATAAAGCAAAAGTTATGGTTATTAATGGTAAACCAATTAAATATGTTGGGTAAACCCCGGCTATTTTCACACAATTGTCTTGTGAAATTTATTTATAGGTTGACGTGGGTTTTTTCAAACAACTTAGATATTATGCAACGTGTTATGTAACGTTCGTTTATGAATATTTGCCAATATGTTGTTTTAGAATCATCTAAATATGCCATGAGTTTCGAAGTATTGCCGGACTCGCGAGATCTCGGATTAAGTTCAAAGCTAACCTCAACTACGACGAAACAAACATTTTAAAGGGGAAATTATTAAAAAATTACCCAGTATAACCAATAACGTCATGTGTAATTCGTTTTATTGTCTATATTAATATAGGATCCCTCTCTAGTGACATTTATAGTTAAACATCGTCCTTTATCACATCAAACATCGCTCATTTACATTTTCCGAACGATTAAACTAATGATTTCGTACTGGCTAATTTATATGAATACCCGTTAATTTTATTAATGCATGTCATTAAAAAACTTAATGAATTTCAATGATTGATTGATTCCACACGTGCCATTTTATATAAATAGTTGTTTATTAATAATATGTTATTATGTCAAGGCAATTTAGCAAATGTAATAGCAAATTAAAACTACAATATTTAAAAAGTTATGTATGTATAGTTTTATGTTATTTTCATAAAAAGAAACAAGATAAAAAACGACTGTATGTTATACAAAGTATTCTGTTTTTATTATAAATAATAATGCCACAATTTTTGTATTTAAAGATACAAACATCAAACACATTAAATATACAAAAGATTTTTTCTAAAGTTTTTCTTTTTGAGCGACAAATTCTATCGAAAAGTTGCATATAGGCGCAATAAATATGCACGCGAAATATTAAAGAAAGACTTACCCCCTTTGACCTGTGTTGTGACAGCAATCAATGCTGATAGCGCTAATATAAGCCGCTTCATGTTGATGTCACAGAACCACACACGTTATTGGATATAAAGGGCTTTGGAAATAATATCGAGTCGACCTCCCCACTCGACGGCCGCCGGGGCTCTGACTGAACGGAGTAGTAGCATGTTAATATGTCTGCTGGCTGACCATAGCCTGCATAGTCTAAGATCTGACTGCGTATTTACCCAGGCATCTGTTATTCAATATTTATGCAGGAAATTATCATTAGGTTTCCATATAATTATTTTTGGTAGTCTTGATTAAAGTAAATAGTCTGCCATGATGAAAATTATTTGATATAATATATTTTTTAAATCAAAATTAAAAATGTTCTTATAAAAAATCTATAAAAAGTATAGTTTGATTTATATAATCCTTAAAGCTCCGCACCTCCGAAGGAACCCTTATATTCCTATACACTTCTCTACTAATCACGGAGTTAGATCAATGTATGTGATGTAGTCGGATATTTATTACTTTGATGTCCGTTTGTCTGGCAGACCATTAAGACATTTTTTCGAGAGCGCGTGAGGTATCGAGTTAAAATTGTTACCAATTAAAAACAATGGGGGGTGCCCCCTATGGTGAGCTTTATACAGACCTGCCCTAAATTCTTGATATTTAGTAAAAAGCTGTCATAGAGCATAATATAAAGGATAATCCAAAAGCCGTTTGTAGTTACATAACAGGGTAAGGAATATAATTTGAACAATTATACCCATAATAAAGTTGATCCTTAAAACGGAATGTAATTTTTGTTTAGTGCATCATTTCCGTGATGGATTAGTTTGTTCAGCACTCGATGCACGCAAGTCCGTTTCGCACTTGGTCGGTTTTTCTACTTAGGAAATTCCCATGACCCGTGGGAATTCCGTAAGTAAAAAAACCGACCAAGTGCGAAATCTTTCTACCACAGGGATATGTCCGACTCGGAGCTATAAAACACCAAGGTGGCCTTCATCACCGTTTTCGCCGCGTATGCGAGTGCTACGGCCGTATATGTTATGCATGATGTTTTAAAATGTATTCATACTTGTTTATATCTACTTACTAGGTTGCTTTCTTTGACTGGCCGAGTCGAGTGGTCAGAGACCCTGGCCACGAAACCAAGGGTCGTGTGATGAACATGGGCATCTATGACTAGAGTACACTAGTCATAGATGTTTATAAACATATTTAAATATGTCTATACGTTCACTTAGTATCCATAGCACAAGCACTGTAGAATTCTTCATTATAATTTAATTTATCAAGGGATTAATTTTACAAACAGATTTTTTAAGTTTACAAGCTATCTGTGAGAAAAGTAGACTAGACAATTATTTGTAAAGAAAAAAATAACAATATCGGTTTGAAAAAATAGACATTGATTTTTTTTTGTTTGGACGAGTATAGGCGGATGATTATGATGACTTTTTGTTTAAATATAAGATAATTGTAATAATCTAGTAGTCAGATCTAATACTATATGCTTATGCATGCGTACAGTCATTCTTTGAAAATAGTCAGACGTATTATTACTATGCTCTTATTGGTGATAAAAACACGCTTGTTTATTTGTTAGGTTATTTTGTTTTGAATTGAGATGTTTTTGTCTATCTTGTTAAGCTTGCTTTTTTTATCGTATACTTTCTGTATGTTCCGAATTAGTAAATACTGTCTGTCATAATATAGTTTTATTTTTATACCGCTAGAGTAGTAATCACGGTTAATATATGATTTGAATATTCATTGTTAACTAAACATCAAGTGATTACGTTTATTAAATGTTCGTGTTTGGATCCTTTGTGAGCGCGTAGGAACATTTGTGAGTGCTTTTACGTTATCAAAATAGTTGTTAAATATAATTGGCTTTGCGGTTTCAACTCGGTGATGAGTCTGTTAATTAGTTAGTCATTAGTCATCGGTTATAGAAACAATTATCAAATTGCGTTACTTTTTCTGTACTCACGGAGGTAAAGACTCCAAATTGGCGACTGCATTGTAAAGTTATTAGGTCTAACTGGAAATTTGTCCTTGGATGGGTTAGATGGAAAATTGTGAAATAGTAATGAAAACCTCGTCACATACAATTATATACACAACATCCGATATATCGTTAGTCGCCAATTACGACATGCTAGGCAAGGGCTACAGTTGGCACATTTTTTTAAGTCCCAGGACTAACATGGGACATAAACCTGTGAGGATGATATGGTAAATATTTAAAATAAAGTGCTATTTTTTATGCCATGTGTAAGGAATTAGCTGTATGGTGTCATCATCCTGTATAGTCGTGCAGTTTTGTTTTGTATGGTTTGATAGCATCGGTAAGAATATACCATCAGCATGGCAGCTGCGCGATCTAGTGAACATACACTCATTGTAAAAAGTTCAAAATACAATATGAGGAAACAAGTGGAATATGTATTGTAGTTTTTATCCTTAAGACATAACCAGTCTTGTTAAACCTGTTATTGGGAACGGTAATTTATGTTTTTTTCACGTATTATAAATAATAAGTAAATAATCATGCGTTTAACCCATTTTTATGGTTTTATCGTACTAGCCTTGACCCGCGGCTTAAATAAATAAATAAAAATAATTTATTTCAGGCATTTTAGCGTCCATAGAATTATTAGTGTGTAATTTTTTTTTATAAATTATGTTAGTTATAGTTACTGTGAATTATATTAATTTAGCTTAGCTTAGCTCGTAATGAGATCTGTCTGTTGAACATTATTTCGTGTGTACCGCGGGATTTGTAAATGTTCTAGATATAAAAGGGGTCTTTCGTCGATTCGCCTCACTGGCTGTTCGTCCCACGGTACGTGTCAGTTACTAGTGTTCTAACTTACTAACTAGCTTAACTTCATGACACTCCTCTAGCGGGGTAGGCAGATTTAAATTCAATTAATTAAAATTTTAGTTGTAAAATTAGTAGGTTTAAAGTTTAAAGGTTATTTGAAGTGAAAACATAACAATAAAGTATAAAATGTAGGTAGACAATGTTTATGTTTATCTCGTATAGACTTGGGAAATTCTCGATGCTAGTCATTGAACCATTACTACCTACAGTTCCGTCATACTAATAGCTTTAATAATTTTCTGACAACAGCGATTCAATATTTCAAATATTTCAAAACAAAATATGAATGGTATCAACAAATTTCAACTACTCAATTATATTTTGTTTAGAAATATGAATTCCATAAAGAATAGTACTTAGTATGTTGCAAAATCTTATTAATTTTAAATTATATTGAATTTACGACTTTTTATAACAAGAACTGCTTATTTTTTTACTGCTGCTTTTGTTAACTGCTTAATTTAGTCACTTGACTAGACAAACTAGTGATGCCATAAACCGACAAGCCCATATAAAAGCTACATAATTATTGCGTTTCGACAGATTTAAAAAAGTATCTTTATTGACTTGCCAGTCAATATCCCTATTAATACATACATAACATCACACCCATAATAGGTATTGCGGTAACTATTATCGTGATGTGTTTAGAGAATATTTGTTTCTCATAATGAAAATACATGTGTACGTACACAAAACATATAAGATCTCAACGAGGATTAGCCCGCTACTCCACCATATTGTAATGCACAAGTGTTTAACCCGACCCGGGATTTGATCCCGGTACCTCTTGTTCCCTAGGCGGCGCATGCTACCACTAGCTAGACCATAGGTTCCCAACCTTTTTTTGGACTACCCGATTTCCAAAATTTTTTTTTATTTCAATGGGTTTACTTCCGAGATGGTCCCATTGCCACCAAGTCAGGATCTGATGAAGGGATCCCAGGAAAATCGAGAAAACCCAAAAATTTTATAGGCACGTACAATGTGTTTTAGACATTTTCTAAGATTGTTCAAGTATTTACGCATGGTACTTATCATCTTATGTTGGTGAGTTGATAATGGAAGGTACAACTCCTTAACGATTAAGAATTAGTTTATGATTCTTTAAATATTGATATCTTCGAGAATTGTAAGACGATTTTTAGAGTTTTTTTTTTATTTAAAAGGGTATATCCTGGAGTTGGTCCTATTGGCACCAAATCTGGATCTGATGAAGAAATCTTAGGCAAATCGAGGGAAACCTTCTAGTATTATAGGCGCGCACAATCTATTTTAGTTATTTTCTAAAACAATTCAAGTATTTACGTCAGTTATTCATAATCTCATATTACTGAGCTGATGATGGAAAGTTAGTTTTGGAGTCGATGCCAGCCAAATTAAAAAAAAAGTAGACACTTTATAACAAATTACCTTACTAATAACAATTTACATACATACATATACATAACATCACGCCCATAATCCCCGAAGGGGTAGGCAGAGTCAAAGGGGCAGCATGCCCCTTCAACCACATTCAGCCAAAAATAAAGCGGGGCTGGGTTAGATGGAAAATTGTGAAAAAGCAGTGACAAGCGGCTACCCTGTCGCCTACACAATCACACACCCAAAACCCGATATATCATTAGTCGCCTTTAAAGACATGCTAGGTAAGAACCACAGTTGGCACATTATTTTAAGTCACAGAATAATATGGAACAAATTATTATTATTGCAACATAATTTGGTTTGGTAATTTATTTTTTAACTTAAAATTTATAGTATGTTGCTGGCTGCTTTCCGAGGTATTATTTATGTTTTAAATAATTTCAATGAAGTCTTTTATTTCTAACACGGCTTCATCTATGCAAAACAAAATGTTTATGACTATAAGAGGAAGAAGAATGTGTTAGGGTAAATTAACACTTTATGAGCTCCAGAAGGTCCAATATACAATTAAAAGTACCGTCCAATTTTAAGTCCTGCTGTCTCTTTGACTCTGCCTACCCCTTCGGGGATTATGGGCGTGACATAATGTATGTATGTATGTAAGTACCGTCGGATAACTTTGATAACTAACGTACGATCAAGACTCTTTGAACGCTGTCTCTTAATATGTTAAGTTATGATAGGTGTTTAAGAATATATGAGGGAAAAGATGAACACACATACAGGTCAAAATCATAGCTCCACTTGTTCCTTTGTTGTGTAGAAAAAAGTTTAAACGTTATTCAAATGCTCTTTATTTATCTTAAAATGTATAACCTAGTTTTCTAGCGATTTTACACTTTTACATAGGGAAAAATAAATTACGTGATACTCAGCGAGATCCACCACGTTAGATAACGTGGGATCCGGCTGGACCTCCGCACGCCGCCTATTATTTCACATTCTGCTTTATCCAGTTGATGTGACTGTAAACGCGTGTGTATACGCCAGGCACTCCTGTAGTGCCACACCTCTTCGGTCCATGGCTGACCACGCCGGCCAGCTCGAAGTACGGCTTGTCGGTGTTCACTATCCTCATCAGGGGTCCGCCGGAATCACCCGTACATGAGTCCTTTCCTTGTTTGCCGCCGGCACATATCTCCTTCTTACAGACGGGAAAACTGTTCTGAGAATAAAGGAATACCAGATATACTTACACACTATCTTGGAAGGATCTCTCGTCGTGATAAATGTACCTGTTTAGTGCTGTTTTATAGGCGCGAATATTTTGTAAGTTGTTAATTTAAAAAATGAGCCAGCCCTTTTTGCTTTGTTTGCTTGTTGTGTAGTTTTAGTTTTTGTTGTTAAAGTAATTAATTTCAAAGAAGCGAGTGTCGTGTGTAAGAACTGTGCCTTATGGCGCTCAGGTATCTATCTCGCTAGGAAAATAGCGTGAAGTTAATTTAGTGTTAGCTTTGTCAGTCTGTCTTTCGCAGTAATTCCTACAAGCTTTATTTATATTAAAATCAAAGCACATATAGATTAGATAATCAAATATACATTTATGATTATGTAGGCGACAAACAATTATCCGTCTAAACCAACCCTAATTTTTTTTTTACTAATAGCATATTATTAAAGGGCTAACTGTCGGCATACTAGCACACTTCTGCAAGTTTCATACTAAGAATTTATGCGTGTAATTTTGCTACTAGAACAACGGATTTAAATATTTAAAAATCATACTGGAGCCCAAAATATCCTTTAACATTATTTTCGATTTTGTGGCCAAAAACTGACTTAATTACCATTTGGGGATATAGAAGAAATACAACTTACCTTCGCATTGAACGTCTTGACATCCACTGCCTGCTTATATTTTGATTGCCTGGTTGTGGCGTTCACTTTTCCCCAGCCTGTTACAATGAAGTCAGCCACTCGAGGGGTATCAGACGTTGGCAAGCAGATGGGCCGTACAAAATCTTAAAAAGGTAAAACGCAACCATTAGATGTAATTATATAAAGTAGTAGTAGATGCGACATTCCGAACCGGTGGTAGATTCAAATTGTTCTACTATGTACTTACTTGACGATTCACAAGTGCTTTTTTGAGGCCTACGTAAATAAAGATATTTTGACTTTTGACTTTTTTGAAAGCTTAAGTTGTCTATAATTATTGTTCGATAATTGATCGATCCTAGCTATTATTACATACACATACATCGCATCGTGCAGGTAATAACTCGTCGCATAATGGTTTCTTTTTTTTTTTCAGAAACATTGATTTTATAGGATGGGCGACTATTACACTTGAACGAACTGAGATTTACCTTAGTCTCGATATTTATCCTTTTAAGTTCGTTTATTACTTAATATCATCGAAATTTTATCAGAATTTTCAATTTGTTTGCAAGCAGGGACGCCCGATTCTAATAAAAAGTTACGATTTATCAAAAGTTTAGGAGCCAGTGCGCTAAGGGCCGCAAAAAGTTATCTATAAAAATACACATTGCAGCAGGTATATCTACTTTAGAATGCCATGTTGTGTCGTATAATAATGTAAAATTAAATAAAAATTAGCACCTGTGATATTGACGGCATACTTAAGTTTGATCAAGGCGATGTCGTTTTTGCCTGCTACATAGTCGGGGTGTTTGGCGATGGACTCGATTTCTATGGATTCTGCGCCGTCAGTGCAGGTCGAGCTTTTGTCCGGGAAAATGACACAATCTTCCCCGACGTTTTCAATATCGTATTCACCTACCCTCACCTTTACACTAAAAAAATAATTTAAGTAAATTAAATAAATTCTCTAGACTGACACACTAATTCCCTAGTCCCAAACTAAGCTTGTGCTTGTGCAATGGATAGGTACTATGTGAACGGAGCGATAATACTTAATTATGTTTATAAACATCCATGACTCGAGTACAAATTTCCATGTTCATCACACGTAACATTTGCCTCTAGCGGAATTCGGACCCGCGACCCTCGGTTTCGTGGCCAGGGTCCCTGACCACTCGACCAACGGGCCAGTTAATTAATAAATAAATTCTCCACATCACATAATTATTCCCAGGATCTCAAAATAAACGGTATGCTGTGGATATGTAATAGTCATACTTGTACGAATATAACAAAAAAAGAAAACATTCAGTCGAATTGAGAACCTCCTCCTTTTTTTGAAGTCGGTTAAAAAGTAGTGACAATTGGCTATCTCGTCGCCTACACATTTACACAATCACACACCTTAAACCCGATATACCATGCCTTCCCTATATAATGCCTTTTATGACATGCTAGGCTAGGCATACAGTAGGTACATTCTTTTTGAGGCCCAAACCAACATGAGGAGTTATGTTATTCGTCCCATGTTAATTCGCTCAGTTGGTCGTTTTGATACGAGTACTTTCAAAAGTTATGCATAAATCGTTAATTTATCGTTCGGACGAAATTGACGTTACCTAGTAAAAATACTACACCACAAATACTTTGTATATTAATGCGTAAGTACTTACGGTGAATAATATTTCTTTCTTATAATTATGTTGATGCAGTGGGCGGCGGTGACCACGTACCGGTCGCTGATCAGCGAACCGCCGCAATTTGTCTTAATTTTATCATCGATATTGTACTCCATAAGCACCGTCCAGGGAAACTGTTCTATTGATGTAGTGTACCCTCCTGTAATTAATAATATTAAATGTTTAAAGCGACTTTTGTTTACTATGCACTTGTTTTGTGTTCATGTAGGCGATGGGCCACGAGACACTACCTTCGCACTATTTTCCATCTAACCGAATTCAATTTAATCATTGGCAAATAAAAAATTAGATTTGTACCGCTACTCACTTTTGGATTTAATAATATTGTATAATAAGGTATATGCTGTCGCGGTGATTGTGGTTGCCGCAGGGATGAAAAAGCTTACCGCTGGGCCCTGACATCTGGGTAATCGGTATTATGGGCCGTTCATTGAGTATACTATACACGGGCGGTAAGATAGTTAAGTTTAGTGTATTTTGATTTTTGACCTCCTTACCCCTACTCTCATGTAAATACCACATAGGATTCAAACCACCCCTGCCCCTTTTTGAAAGCTCTTTTGGTGCAAAAGTATGCGCTTGTACACGTTGCGGATTAGGAGCAGATCATTTGGTCTGGTCTGGTCAGGACTAGGTGCCTTTCAATGGTAATGCGAAATGGTAACACGGGACCCATACGGAAGGCTGGTGAGAAAGGCAGTTGTTCCAATGTTATTACCAGACTCGCTAAATCCTGAATCATGGTCTAAGCGGACCTTGACTAAGCACAGGATATAACACAAAGAGTAAGAATATATATATTAAGAGTTACGTTTAAAAAATCCTATATAGTTCAGTCTCGAGATCCTTACCGGTGATCCTGGAGCTGACACTGCTGTCCACGCCGCAATGTCCGCTGCCGGGCGTGGGTAGCGCCGTGATGCTATCGGCGCCCAGCTCCCTGGAGGGGTCGGGGCCGCAACACACAAGCAGCTTACGACCTCTCCTTTTGTTTAAAGAGGCCATATACAAGTTTTAATGGTGTTGTAAGTTGTAAACATAAAACATATTTTTTGCACCCATTATTTTTGTAAGTACAATAAAGTAGGCTGCGTTGCCACTTGTGATGTAAAGCAGCTATCTGCTAGTGAAAGTTCTATCAAAATTTGCTTAGCCATTTTAGAGATTACCGGAACAAATAAATAAAATCTTTTAAAATTATTTGCATTTTTAATAAAACATTATTTAGACATTGTGACTGCCTCGTGGGTCTAGTGGTAGCATGCGCCGCCTAAGGACCAAGAGTCCTTAGGCGGTGTGAAGTCCCGGGTTCAAATCCCGTGTCTGGCCAAAAAATTTGTGCCTGGGTATTTCAATATCCAAATTACTCAGTAACAGCCCGGAGTCAGGAAGTTGGCGGTTTAATCACCCCCGTGCCTCGGAAAGCACGTTAAGCCGTTGGTCCTGCGCCTAACCTCTCTCTGGTCATATCGAATTGCCGTCTCAACGGACTATGAGAGTGAAGGAATAGAGAGTGCACCTGTGTTAGCGCACACACTTGTGCACTATAATATCTCCTGCGCAGATGGTTAATCCTCGTTGAGATTGGCTGCCGTAACCGATATCGGTAAGGAGGACATTATTATAATTTTTTTTTTTTTTGTCATCACAAAGAGAGCTCACAATCCTATCTATTTACATAAATGTCATGGGTGGTGGCAGAACGAAGTACTATATTTAGCTATTTATTTCCTTTAATGTCTTATCTTGTTTTGACTAACCTGGACTTCCTTACGAAGTTCACATCCGTTTTCTCTGTAAGCATTTTGTACAAGTGTGGACAGGTTCTTATATGTTTCGCAATACCCTTTTTACCATCGGGGGTCAAGCAGTCGCTGCAGCAAACCTGGAACACAATTAATATATAGAGTTAAGTATCCTGCATCCCTTACCTGGCCAGTGGATTACTTATGACAGGCTTTGTATAAATACATACGTACATAACATCACGCCAGTAATCTTTAAATGGGTAGGCGTAGGCGGACTCAAAGTAACAGCAAGGCCCTTTAAATACATAACGGGGCTGGGTTAGATAAAAAATTGTGAGCAAGTAAAAAATAAAGTAGGTATAATAGTACCCAAAACCCGATATACCATTGGTCGCCTTTTACGACATGCTAGACAAGGCACTCAGCTAGCACATTATTTGTAAGTACCAGACCAACATGGAAAGGTCCCATGTAGCCACAGATCTTAGGCAGGTTTTATTAGTTATAATTATTGAAACCTTTGTTTCTCCGGCAGTCCCGCAATTTCTTTGCTGCAGTATGCGCTGGCGCGCTGAACCTTTTGCCTTTTCGGACAATTCTGCACACTGATCAATATCTTTGCAAATCCCCACACCGTCGTTTTTGATGTTGCATTCAGTATCTGTAAGAAAGTCAATTCAATTTGTATCTGTTGAGTGATAATTGTACCTATAAGTATCTATTTAAGCATTTACTTGGTGGCACCGACTTCAAAATTATAAGTATTAAAATACGATTTGGCCTAAGTAAATTTATTTTATGCCTTTACAGTTTCTATTCAGCATTTATGATATTTTTCCTCATTTTATTTTACATAAACTAGTAAATCTTACCTTTTCCATGGACGTAATATGTGACTGAAGCTATAACACAAATTAACAAACGTATCTTCATCGCTGGTGCTGTTTTAACTGTCTATATATGTAGTAGGTAATGCACTCGGAGCCTTTTGGATTAGTAATGTTATTATTACATCCTCATTTCCTTTTATAATGCTCTAAATCAGTAGTTCCCAACATTTCTAAAACGGATGATAAATTCATTTTATTATCATTAGCAGGGATTACATGATTGAGAATAAATTGCAAAAATTTACAAATAAACCGTTTTATTTAAAATTAATAAAATTATCAGATCGTTCGCCGACTAACTTTCAGGTGTGCCAGCCATGGCACATTGGGCTTGTGATAATGTGGGCGACGAGCAAAACACCATGTCACTACTTTTAGCAATTTTTCATCTAAATTAACTCGTTTTTATTTTTGACTGAATAGGTTAGTGAGCATTTTTATTTGATGCTGCCTTATTTTTTAATTTATTAAATTAAAATAATTTATTATCTAATGTTTGTATTCAGGCAGGTAATTTATAGAGTAAAAACCCAAGAACAGCATAAAACTCTCTCAGTAACGGGATCAACAGGATAAAAGTTTAATTAAGGCCGTTATTATTATATGAATATCGCAGCCATGTCTTTAAATTTTATTTTATTGGCCAGTTATTTGGTTGCAGTTCGTTAAACATCGGCATTTAATAGGATGCCCAGGCCGATTGTTTATTGTTTAACGTTTATAGCGTGTGGAAAGTCAGCCAAGATATTGAAATTTAGATTTTTTTAGGTTAGGTTAGGTTATCGAAATGTTTTTTTGTAAACATTTCAATCAATGCTGAGGGCTGAATAACATAATTGTTCTTCAAACTAGCAAAGTGTTAGTTTGTTTTTCTGCTATTTGGGATGCCGGCGTTTAATGAAGGAGGTAGGCGTCCAATTAGCTGGCGAATTGAAAAAAAAAAACGAATTAATTAATCTACAATATTTCATGTTAGTGAACTGTCTAATAAAACAGTTGAATGAATTACACAATTCATAATTTTTTTTTTTTTTTACAAGCAATTAGTATATATGCAGAACATTAAAACTGTTTCATTAACCGTTCCTGTCAAACGTAGTATTTTCGCAGTATTATTTTATTATAATTCTGATTCATATACCTATTAATTGTTTCATGTCATATAACATAATAACTATATTTAACTCAACGGTAACTCAAAAACAGCCTTCCATGACGGGCGTGGTCTTATCAAATAACCTTAATTGGTAATATTTTACAACATGTGTATATATTATTTAGTTCTCTCTGCCTACCCCGCTAGAGAAGTGACATAAAGTTTAGTTAAACTAACTAAACTTCATGCCTCAGTTATATATTATATTATTATGTACCTTTCGATTTACACAAAATAGCGGCGAGGATATTATGTAGACCTTTATTATGTAGACTTTCCAAAAGCATTTTAAAACATAAGTATTGTCATTTTGGGCGTGATGGCGCGCTTATATATTTATCTCAGTTTAGAACTACTACTATCGGTTTAACTGACTTTGATAGATTCATCTTGATGGCGCCATGGTAATGTTAATATCAATATAATACCATCCTAGTAACAGCATATCAAATTCCAAATCAACTGAACGAATGGAAGTAACTTTGCAAGTCATATATACATAACTTCGCGCCCATAATCCCCGAAAGGGTTAAACATAAAACTGGGTTGGGTTAGATAGAAAATGTGAAAAAGTAGTGACAAGTGGCTAGCTTGTCGCCTACACAATCACATACCCAAAACCCGATACGTTACGCTAGGCAAAACAGCATTTTTTTTAAAGTTCCGAACCAACTCGAGACAGGTCAGTAAAAATAGTTTAAATATTTTTTTCTATGACCAGTTTGCAAGTCATAGTATAAAAAAAGATGCCAACTTTAATTTCAAAGCTTTATTCACTTTAAGGGAATTCCGAGTTAGGTAGGCCAGGCGCTCCACTCGGTAGGTAATATAAAAAAAAGCGGTCCACATTAAATAAAATATAAAACCAATAAAATAATATCAATAGTGGCACTGTACAGCTGGTACCGCATAGTTACAGTTACATATATTATATCTGTACATATTGGTGATATTTATAGTTTAATGTTAATAACCTTATATTACCCGAATAAAACAGCTTGCGTCAGAACAATTATTAGCTCAACAACAACGTTATCTCTCCTTACTTAGTGGCGGAATATTCATCAAGCATACTAAAATATGACATTACACATGAGTCAATGATGACTAAAACACCTTTTTTTATCTTTGGCATACATATGTATTTTCCTGTTATTTTTGACTACATTGCTGAACCTCTGTTCATTTTATAGTATTTCACATAAATAGAATCCGGTCCAGATATTATTTGGGTACTATTCATACATATACTATGCGTATATCAATTACCTGTCTCTTGAACACACATGGTGACGGCCTTTGATCAGAATAATAGAACCTTGTTCTTAGTATAAATACGGAACATGACAACTGTTTGACAGAATAGATTGCAATATTTCGCTTATTAGAAACTAGCTGTGCCCGCGGTTTCGTCGGCGTTAATGGTTAATGTTATTATAGCCTTCCTTGATACATTTTCAAATCGGACAAGTAATTCCTGAGATTAGCGCGTTCAAGCAAACAAACAAACTCTCCAGCTTTATAATATTATATTATACACGGTTATTTTTTAATTAGTACAAAAAAAAAACAGTATCGGTTACTGATCATATTTATGTAGTCAAAAGTAAAAAAAGGTAAATCCCAAAATTATCCCCAATAAAGTGGAAGAATTGGTCAAATTAAGTTGAATCAATGTGACACGCGCCGATAGATAAATAGTACTACGCGCAGTGTTTTTCCATTCCTTTGAACGACCGCACTCCATTGATAAATCCCGACAAACTCGCGTCGAAGCTCAAGCCCCGCCTTTCTCTGCGCCAGCGATCCTTGCGGAAAGTCAAATAACAAATAAACAAAACAGTGCCAATGCCAAATCGATACCGGAAGAGATAACACCCGCGCGCGCACCTTTCGCCCCAATCACTTTTTCCGATTTCTTTGTCGCGTCACGATGGCGTACCAGTTTTCATCCCGGGAGTATGTGATTATGTGTGTACTTTTTGTGTGGTGAAAACGCGAGTGCCGCCGTACGTATGTACAAAGAAGAGTACCCTAACGCTCGACAGCTGAAAGTGCGAACCGTGGTAAATGCATACCAGCGATTTCTCGAACATGGTTCTTTTCATGCACTGAGCCACAGTCAAGGACGAGAAAGGCGTATCCGCAAGACCTGTACGATAATGTACTAGCGTACTTCTCCGAAAACCCCTGTCGAAGTACGAATGACGCTGCTCGGCATTTCAATATCAGCCAGTATTGTGCCTGGAAAATCGCTATTACGGCTAGATTGCACCCATACCTACCATTACAAACAAAAAGATGCAAGAATTAGCCACCGTGGACTATGCAACGAGGGCTGCGCTCTGCAGCTGGGTACTCGAAAATGCCGGAGCAAATGTGTTGTACTCGGATAAATGTCTGTTTAGGCGAATCGGGTTGTTTAATTAACATAGGTAATGAACACTGGTGGTCAATGCGCAATCCGATGTTAACACGTGAGAACCCCTTCAACAACACCACGCTCTCCCGATCTCACACCTATGGACTTTTTTTGTGGAGTGAAATTAAGCGTCGAATTAAAACAAAGCATTTTAGACGCTTTTTAAGACTTCAAAAAAAAGGAGGAGGTTCTCAATTCGACTGATTTTTTTTTTTTTTTTTTCTTGTATGTATGTTACTCGATATCTCTGAGAATTGTTAACCGATTTCCAAAATTTTTTTTTTGATCGAAAGGGTTTACTCCCGAGTTGGTCCCATTGCCACCAAATCAGGATCTGATGAAGGGATCCCAGGAAAATCGAGGGCAACCCTCAAACTTTACAATGTGTTTTAGACATTTTCTAAGATTGTTCAAGTATTTAAGCATGATACTTATCATCTCATGTTGCTGAGCTGATGATGGAAGGTGTAACTCCTTAACGATTAGGAGTTCGTGGATAATTCTTTCAATATTATAGGGCCATATTGAGTGTTATTCTCGAGATAGTCTCAATTTCACCAAGTCTTGGTCTAGTGATAGGATTTCATGAAAACGAGGGCCACTCTTAAATTTTAACGACATGTTAGGTGTTTTATTTATTTTTTCTAAAACGAGTCCAGTATTTGTGTCGACTCCCAAACTAACTGATTATTGTAAATATTTAAATACGTGTTAAAGATTAATACTTTCATCGAAGCAGTCGAAAGAATTTATTTTATACTTTTTAGTGTTTAGACATTTAAATAGCTATCAAAGCAGTTTTTACTTGTGTTTTTTTATAAACATTTTTCGCGGGGTTTTTTGAAGTCGGTTTTTATTTTTGTTAAAATTTTTCAACGTTTAGTTACAAGGAGATATAAACGTTTTTCACTTTACGGAAATAAGAGGTTTGGGTGAGCACTTTCAAAAAAATATTACTCAAGAACGCACAGTGATAGTGTTTGTTTTATGTTCATGTTTATAGTCAACTAAAACAATACAAATTATGAATGGCATAAATTGCTAGTTCGCTAGAATATCGGCCCTTTTAATAACGTGAGGATTGGGTGAGCACAATAATTTATTTGTAATTTTTTTATTACGGATCTTGTGAAACTGAAATTTGAAACCCTAGTTAAAATAGATTTTTACTAAAATTTTGTACACTATTGGTATTTGTAAAGTCATTATATACGGAGGTACGGCTTACACTTTGTGAGAACTGGGTGAGCACACATTTCATTAAATACCTTCGATTCTATCGTTTTACAAATTGCAAGATTGTATTTACAATGATTTTAGACCTTTTACTAAATGGTGAATACATTTTTATTAATTTTTAGAGGGTGCTCACCCAATGCACACACACGTAGAATGTTTTATAGCTTCTTAGTTCTGAGAACGAACCTACACATTTTCACCATGTCCAATTATCTATTTGTCCGTGGATTAATTATTTTTCTCGTCTATTCTCTGGTGCGAAGTATTGTTAGATATGTCTATCAATAGCATTTAAGGGCTTTAAATATAGTTCTTCGAATCTACGCTAACATATGGAAGCGAGAGTTGGGTGTGGCAGAAAGAGCATGAAAGTAGAATAAACGCGATCGGGATGCTTGCGCTGCAGGCAAGAAGACATGCTTCGGTGGTTCGGACATGTGGAAAGAATGTATGACGAAAGATTGACTAAAGAGATATACAATGCGAAAGTGGAAGGATGTAGGAGCCGTGGAAGGCCCAGGCTCACCTGCTTACCACGACCAGATTAATCGTGTATTAACAGAAGGTGAAATAAAATGAAATGATTTATTTCTGCAAGTAGATTTGTAACAAATTCTTTTGCATGTCACACTTTTAGTCCCATGTTGGTCTGGGACTTAGACCATGTTGATTAGGGACAAAAAAAAAAGATGTGCCAGCTGTAGTTCTTGCCTAGCATGTCGTTAAAGGCGACTAATGGTATATCGGGTTTTGGGTGTGTGATTGTGTAGGCGACAGGTTAGCCGCTTGTCACTGCTTCACAATTTTTCATCTAATCCAGCCCGGCTTTATTTTTGGCTAAATATATTTGAAGGGACATGCTGCCCCTTTTACTCTGCTTACCCCTTCGGGGATTATGGGCGTGATGTTATGTATGTAATTATGTCACACTTTTTTACCCTACCAGCACCTCGACGTGAATGCCCTGATAAGAAGAGGTGCCGCAAAAAAGGTGTTAGGAGCTATAAAAACCGTTGAGCTTGTATGAAAACGCTAAAGAGACGAGTGACATGTGTAAGGATCGTGCCATATAGCGTTCGCTTCTCTGCCTACCCCGCTAGGGAAGTGGCGTGAAGTTTAGTTAGTAAGTTAATGTATAGCGACTAATGTCAGATTGTTGAACCAACTGTTTTTCCTAGCCTATCATATCGCAAAAGGCAACTGATTGTGTATTGGGGGATGGGTTTGTCATTGTGATAGGCAATTTTCACTTCTGTACTCTTTACAATTTCCCATCTGGCTTCACATTCCACTCAATTTTGTTTTTGATTGGCTGTAGTTAAAGGAGTTTGCTTGGTCTTTTTCTACCCCTTTGGAGATTGCGCGTTAATATTAACATGTATTTGATATATCTGTCAGTAAACATTTAAAAAATATTAAACCTGGTAAGTAGCTTTTACCGCTGAGTGTTTTGAAGCTGCTTTAGGTATATTGGTACGGAGAACTGGCAGCATAAGATACCTGGGTGGCAATTTTTATAGCCTCTGCTCTTTCCATTTATTCTGCCTGCTCCTATCGTCTTTTCGTTCGAGATATTGCTTACAGGAATTCCGTCCGTACCTAACTGCCTTAACAGCAATGTAAATGTATGGAAACGTGGGGCGGTTTAGATTGTCAGAGATTGATGTTTAGAAGCTAGGAATGAAAAAAAAAAAATGTCAAAAAACAAGATGGCGGCGGTGTAATTGCGGTTTGAAAATCCGGATTAGAGTCATTTTCGCGCAGTTGTACTAAAGAGACGCGCATAGACAGTAGAAAAATTTTGTTTGGCATTTGTTGCGGGTATAGTCGACTCGACGACCCCATCCATAGATTATAGAAATTCAAGATGGCGGCGTCGCTGGCGGCCATTTTGTCCCAAGAAAAAAATTGGTAGTTTTCGGGACATGGGAGTAAATAGTAGGATTTTTTTATTTTATTTTCGAAAAATCGAGTATGTAGTGTTGTGGCAACCTCGATCCGCTTGGGCCTTTTGGTAGATATTTTGGAACTGAAAATGTTCGTAACATTTGGTTTTGTTTTTTCTGGTAGATGGCAACATTTTAGAGAATTGCGTTGTATGTGGCAGTGAAAGCGAATTTATTCAAGTGTTGCCATGCGTTTGAATTTCTACCAAATTCATGGTAGTTTTCGAGCCATGGTAGCGAATAGTAGGGAAGAAATTTTTACGTTTTGTGAAGAATCGAGTATGCAGATTTGTGGCAACCCCAACTCACAATGGCCTCATGGTACATTTGTTGAATAATTCTGGCAACACTGGCGACAGCGGACCAAAACATTTTTTCGACATGGTAATTTTCCAAACTCTCTGTGGGTCCGAGGACGCACGGGAGGAAAAAATGAAGAATGTTGGTTGATGGAGTATACGACCCAGAATATGGGAAAAATATGGGCATTCGAAAATTCAAGATGGCGGCCATTTTGTGAAAATTTAACTTTTTCGAAATTTTATTTACAATCTTTCGGGCAGATGGCGACACTTTAGCGTTTCCCAATGTTATAGGCAGATGTGTGTTTGGTTGAGATGTGTTGCCAAGTGAAAAAAAAATTGTTAGTTTTTGGTAGTTTTTGAGATATGGCCCAAAAAGGTCGAAAGTAGAAATAACGACTTTTTGGTAAATTCATGACCAGGTTGCTAGAGGGCGGGTCCATCAAAATGATATTTGACTATTTTAATCTTATTTGCATGGCAACAATCGGAAAAATGGGGAGGTGAATTCCGAAGGCATGGTCTACTTTCAGAGGCTCTGGAGGACCCATTATACGTCGGAGGGAAAAAGTAAAAATGCAGTTCGATGTGGTATATAACGTAGAATGCCAAAAAAATACAGGCTTCAAAAATGACAAAATGGCGGACCAAGTGCCAGCCATTATGTAAAAATGTGAATTTTTCAGAATTTTCAAAGTAGTTTTTGGGGCAGTTGCAGTTAACAAAGCTAAATTTTGATAATGACCTTTGTAGAGCCCTATAAGACCTATCGACTAGTAAAGAAATTTTCCAGTCGATAGGTCTTATAAACTATCTCTCTCCAAATAGTCAGTGTTAATGGAACTAACTCTTCTGGTGCCCCATTATCGATGGGAGTTCCCCAGGGCTCGATATTGGGACCTTTGCTTTTTCTACTATATATAAATGATCTCCCATATTTTACAAAGGACTTGTGTGAGATAGTATTATTGGCTGATGATATTTCACTGATTTTTTAAATTGATAGACATTATGAATCTCTTGACGACGTAAATAACGCTTTCTCACGAGTTCTTTATTGGTTTCCAACTAATAACTTAATTCTTAACGCAAAAAAAAAAAAAAATGTGCTAAATTTCAATGCCTAAAACGAGGCAAATTAATACGCGAATTAGAATGAATAAGGAAGCACTAGATGTAATTCAATCTACTGTGTTTCTAGGAAACACTATTGATGCTAAATTGCAATGGGGTCCCCATATTGCGGCTCTGGCAGCAAGACTTAGTTTAGCTGCATATGCAGTCAAAAAAGTAAGACAAGTAACTGATGTTGAAACAGCAAGATTGGTATACTTCAGTTTTTTTCATAGCGTTATGTCATACGGTCTGCTGCTGCGGGGATCTGCGGGCAATATGCAAACTATTTTTGTATTGCAGATAAGAGCAGTCGTTAGCGGTGGTAGCTCAATGGTAAGGACACGCGCCTCTTAACCGAGGAGTGCGGGTTTAAACCCGGGCACGTACCTCTGGATTTTTCAAGTCTATGTACGTATTTATACCACTAGCTCGACGGTGAGGGAAAACATCGTGATGAAACCTGAAAATTCAAACAACTTTGGATTTGTAACCATGATCCAAAAATTGTCTGGTTCCCCTATCTTAGGGTTACGAAGGTCAGATCGGCAGTCGCTTCAATGTAATTACCAGACTTGCTAAATCCTGGATCATGGTCTAAGCGGACCCCGTCTAAACACGGGACATAACGCTAGGAAGATGATGAGATAAGAGCAGTCAGAGCCATATACGGCCTAAGACCACGTGACTCTCTTAGAGAAAAGTTTAAAGAAATAAACATTTTAACAATAGCATTTCAATTCATTTTGGATTGTATTATGTATATATTCAAAAATATTGAATATTTTTTTGAGAAATAAACAAACACAAATTTGCTGTTCCAAATTATAGACGCCAAAAAAGTAGTAATTCATTTATTGGTCTAAGTATTAAAATGTTCAATAAACTACTACAAAGTATTTTAACTTTACCCTTACATAAATTAAAATTATGCATTAAACTAAGTATTTTTTTTATGAGTAAGGGCTATTACAAGATCGAAGAATTCCTCAATGATAAGGATTTATGGTTAACTTCATAATTAAGCGTTCATCTGCAGTGATATCTAGTCTAAGTGTAGATTAACAGTTTACAAATTTGTATTGGCATTAAAAGAGTAACTATCGAGTTTCTTGCCGGTTTCTCCTCGATATATATTTGTATCAGGCTTTATAGATATGAATTTCTTTGTCTTTATTATTACGAGCCACTAATAGTCCATTTCACCTAAGAAGAGTTCCGTGACACTTTGAATTTGACGTTAATAGTAATGCATCCGTATGACAGCCATTCGATTTTGCTACCTTCCGAACCGGTGGTAGTATTATTTATTATTTTTTATTTTTGTATATTGACTATTTATAAGTGCTTTCTTGAAGTCTATATAAATAAAGACATTATGAATTTGAATTTGAAATAAATACCCATTAACAAAACAGAGTCCTATGAAAAAAAAAATGATATTGTGCAGTGTAAATATTTATTTTAAAGCATACAATAACGACTCATACAAATAATTGACATTAGGTTTATTTCACATATCTGTAATGCCTTTTGTAGTGATGACATGGAAATAACAGCGATGGGTGTCTATTTCCTTCTACCCTAAGGCTGCACAGACCTATTGTATCTTCTCCCATATCCAATCTATATAGTGGTACACATTAGCGTAGACCCCGGGCTTCCCCTTCACGCCGCACGATCTAGACCCGTAGCTGACGACGCCGGCCAGCTCAAAGTGAGGCATGGATGAGTTGACATGCACCATAAGGGGACCGCCGGAGTCACCCAAACAAGAATCCTTCCCCGGCTCACCGCCAGCGCATATCTTTTCATTCGATATAGCATGGAAAGACTTCCGGCAGATCTGTGAAATAAATAATTGAAGTTAATTATCTGCAGCACTGCAGCGACATGCAGTGGTAATACTCCTCTGATTATTTTATTAGGTATTTCCTGACCCGACAGTCTGTGATCTTTCATTTTATACAGCTAATTAAGACCTCATTACTGCAAATAACTGGACAACTAAAAAAAAAAACGGAATATTTCTACGATACGTATTCTTACCTCTCGTTCGACAAATTGCAGTTGCACGGCCTGTTTGAGTTTGCTCTGCTTTCTGGAATCGTCCTTGCCCCAGCCAGTCACCACGAATTTGTCAGACTTCTAGGGCTTTGACTTCGGCAAGCAAATAGGACGCACGAAGGCTGGAAAGTTTATTTTGTCCATCATAATCATATTTAGCGCGGGTTACAACAAAATAGTCGCGGCAAAAAGCTAGTAGTGTTGCATAATGGATTTAAAAGTAACAGTCACCTGAGAATTCCACTGGATACTTAAGCATGATTATGGCGATATCGTTAGATTTGTGGCTTTGGGTGTAATTGGGGTGTTGCACGACTGTTTTGACGGGGATGGCCTGCGCGCCGTAGTTGCAATCCTTCGTTTTATCCGCCCACATGAAGCAGTCTTTTCCGGCGTTGCTCATGTTATACTCGCCTACAATCACGTTGTTTCTATAAAAGGGATAAACATATTATGGTTTCGTGGTGGATTCTCATTAGTTTAAATGATTTAGCACGAACTCTTAATTCTTACATTATTTGGTTCCTGGTGCAGTGAGCAGCGGTGATCACGTGTCTATTGCTGATCAACGTACCAGCACAGACTGGCTTCGGCTTATTTTTCACAATTTTATAGTCGAGTAAAACAGTCCAGGGATATTCTTCTATTGACGTAATGATCCCTCCTACAATATAGTAACATTACAATTATCACTTTCTGCGATAGTCCATTTTCGCACGTCATGAGTAAACAATCATATTACATTATCAATAAATCAATAATTATGTAGTATCTGAAATGATTAAACCTATAAATTGTGCGTTCTATTGAAATGAATAAGTCTGGGTAACACACGAAGGCATTTGTGCGCTCAACACGAGGTTTTAATTGTTAAATATATAGGAGTTGCGAGTACTTACATACATATCATTAGACCCGCAATCCTCGTAGGGGCGGGCAGATTGTTGTATATTAAAAATAAAGGTGCGCTAGGTTAGTTGGAAAATTGTGAAAATTATTAACAACTGGTAAATAAACATTTTAGCCAGGGATCATAATAAAGATATTGTTCATAATTTTCGAGATAGAAGGTACTACGCTAATATAGAAAGAAGAGTGAATACAGGGAATAGGATGAATGGAGCGTTAGGAAACTTCTAGGCAGTTAAGTCTTAAGCCAGAAGGCCCAGCTCGTTATACACAATTCTACGCTAACATATGGATGCGAGAGTTGGGTATGGCAGAAAGAGCATGAAAGTAGAATAAACGCGGTCGAGATGCGGTGTATCGCTCACAGACTGCGTTCGGAATGATGATGTAAGAAAGAAAGTCGGTCTGAATGACAGCGTCGGAGTCAAGGTAAGAAGAGACATGCTCTGGTTCGGACATGTGGAAAGAATGGATGACAAAAGATTGACTAAACAGTATACAATGCGAAAGTGGAAGGATGTAGGAGCCGCGGAAGGCCCAGGCTCACCTACCACGACCAGATCGGTCATGTATTAACACAAGGTGATGTTAGGAGTCATAAAAACCGTAGAGCTTGTATGAAAAGGATCATGAATGTTGAAGAGGCGAGTGAGGTGTGTAAGGATCGTGCCATATGGCGTTCGGTTCTCTCTGCCTACCCCGCTAGGGAAGTGGCGTGAAGTTTAGTTAGTTAGCTAGTTAGTTCAAAATTGTTCCAATTAATGAATGTTACAAACGTTACATTTGTAAAAAAAGTATGCACATTAATTTGTTTGGTAATATACTTTATTTGTAAAATCTAATGAAATAGCGAAAATTGTAAATATATGCGACATAACTCCTTTAGTTCTTTCGTTGTTACAAAGTATGTTTTTGTTAATAACAATCAAACCTCTTTGTGTAGTAGTTGCCATACTTACATAAAGTATGTCAAGCAGCATAAAAAATATATGAATTGATATAGATCAAACATGTTTTCTGACAAACCACTCTTTACCGAATCTTTTAAAGCAAAATGAAGTTCTCATAAACAATCTCAGATCAACAGAAAAAGGAAGATGGAGTGTCACGAACATCAAAAGTGAAGCCACTTTTTTATCCATGTGTGCATGGAAGGGTTGCCATTTGTTAAATTTTTTCCCTAGAATTTGGGAAATATTTTTATTTATTTATTTTATTTATTGTGGGGGGAGGGTTGTGTATAACACCCCTCAATACCTTCATCAAGTAGACAGCGAGAGCGACTTCCTTTCTGACCTCCAACTTGTAGTATCCTACCATACCGAGCAAGAACAAAGTAGGATACAACAAAAGGTAACCCGGACATCTCAGAATTGTTTCCAGTAGATGCATCTAATAAATTTATTTTGCATGCGCTCTAACATTAATTTATATTTGGCCTCGTAAGGAGACGAAATTACGGCGTTACATTCTATTGTTGTATGGGTAAGTATCAAATAAAAAAACAATTGTTCAAACTACCTTATCAGAAGCTTTGTAGGCAAAGGAGGACATTTCCTTTTTCATAAACTTGCAAAAATATTTGTAAACCATATAATAATTAATGATAACCATATATTAATTGTAATACATATTTGTATTACGAGTGTAGGAAAAATATTTGTTCGGGGGTGGCGCCACCGTCTATTTTGTTTAATTCGAATAGGAAAATTTTAAATCATGTTATGACAACTCTCATGACAACTCCCATGACAACTCTCATGACAACTGCCACTACTTTCGTTCTTTCAAAGTTTATTTATAAAAAAACGATGTTATTCCAATTACTTTCAAGTGAAAAGTGATTCCATGGGACTTCTTACAGGTTAGGGTATTATTTTTACAACTTTTGACTACACAGGAAGGCATAATAATTTTTTATTTCGATATGTTTACTGTCCGACGGCTCGTGAAGTACTAAGAGCTGTCAGCTTGGTTTTAGTTTTAAGTGTGTGCGTGAGCGTGTATTTTACTTGCGTCAGCTTGGTTTTGTGACTTCACTTTTGATGTTCGTGACACTCCATCTTCCTTTTTCTGTTGATCTGAGTAAACAATGTATTTAAAGTTTTTTTTGGTGGCGGTGCACATGGTGCCTTATCCAGTCCATGTAGGGGTGAACGCGCGTGTAGACGTCGGGCACGCCGGGCGTGCCGCAGCGGCGCGCCCCAAAGCTGGCCACGCCGGCTAGCTCGTAATGCGCGCCGCCGATCCGCGCGACCGCCATCAGCGCTCCGCCGGAGTCGCCGACGCAAGTGTCCCTCTTGGTCCTGCCGCCCGCGCATATCTGCCTATCCCATAACTGGTAGTTTCTATCCCACACCCTGTACTTGTACGCATTTTGACACACCTATCAATAAAAAAGCGATAGTTCAATCAGGTACATGATACGAGTTTGCGGTATGAATGGGTCTTTCAAAAAGATTTTCTTGGCCGAACTTATTAACAATCTTTGTTGTTTCGTTGTTTTTAATGCGATTTATGCAAGCAATAGATGTTAAATTTCATTAAATCTAAAGTAAAATTAAGGCAACATACTTGTAAGTCGACCAATTCCACAATTGCAGACTGTTTATATCTTATGGCATTTTCGGGGTTTTTGCCCCAGCCAGAGACTGCAAAGATCAGTTTATCATTTATTTTATTAGAGATATCAGTGGACGGCAAACAGATTGGACGAACGGAACCTGTAAGAATAAAAATTATATTATAAGTTCTTGTTACCGCACGGTAGTTATCTACGTGATTCAACCAATTAATAAGATTTTTAATTATAAATCTGTATTTGTATTAAGTCGTAGATTATGACATATTCGGCAGTATTAATAAAGATTTGCAATACGTGCTTATTTGGTAGAATTTAAGTTAGCACGTTGTTTATTTAATATTGAAAATGATGGCTTCATTGACATCGATCATCAAAAAAATCTATATCTATACAGCTGTCAAAACAACACGGCATTCAAGATCGTGTTACTCATTTGACGTAATACAAGGATAATTACTTGAATATTTAACCGGTCTTGTAAGTTGAATAAGGGCGATATCGTTTCGTGCAGCTATCCAGTCATATTCGGGGTGTACGATGAACCTCTCTATGGCTACTATCTCCGCACCATTAGAGCATCTCCGCTCCACGCCTTTGTGCGGAAACTTAATGCAATCCGTCCCGGTGTGTTTCTTGTCGTACTCGCCAACTCTTACGCTAATTCTACAAATAGAGATCTGATATGTTCAATTGGGAATCATTTTAGGCATAACATAGATCTGTGTTTGAGCTGACTGTTTAGCGATAACATAAAATGATGCCAGCATCTGTTGGTCAGGCATGAATATTGTATGTGACAACGATAATTAATTATGAAAGTCACCTCTATACATAATTTAAATAAATATATATTATAATCATCATAATTTCAGCCGAAAGATGTTTATATGCTATTATATTATTCATGAAATATCACCTAATTCTCACGAATTAGACGGGGATGTTTTATTTATATTGCTTTCCGGTACCACATTGCTTGCAAATTTTTAGTGAATTATATTTAATTGAATGCATTATAATTAGTAACAGGTAACACAGGTAACCTTTGACGTTTTCATTAAAATGTTTTAATTATATATCAAGATAAATTTTAATGTATTTTTTGGGCACTCCTTATAAGGTATGTTTCTGCAGCATCCTAATTTGCATGTTGTTGTAGTAAAAGGCGCATTAGTCATAAATATAAATAGGAAATATATTTCGTTCTTAGTCCAAGCTGAACAGACAATGGACCTGGATGGGATTGTTTCATATACAAGAGATTAGATTGAGAAATATGAATACTTACGGTAGACCAGCAGCATTTTTAACAATGCAATGGGCTGCAGTGAGCACATGTTTGTTGCTAATTAGTGACCCACCGCACTCTAGAAACACGCTGCTATTCCTCTTGTACTCGAGAAGTATCGTCCAGGGATATGCTGTAATACGCACTTTTAATACTTGGGAGACTAAAGTTTACAACATTCTTTTGTTTGGTGTTATAATTTTTCTTGATAGGTACTTTCTTCGTCAAGAGGCTCTCTTGCATAGTGCGATTGAAAGGAAACAAAAATTATTTGATTTATAGGATAATAAGATAGTAGGATATTTTAATGCAATTTTATGTTATAACAAACTTACTTACCAATATTGCACATATTGACAAATGTAAAGAACGATAATTGTTGTTACTATCTGACCAGAAATGCCAGTGGATTTAATATATATACAATTCATAACACAGACCCGTCGGAGATGCCTCCAAATTTATCAACCGACTACATTCAAGTTACTAAATGTATTACAAGCGTTTATCTAACTAGCACCGTTCGTATGTAAATTTGCCCAAAGGGACAATTGTAGGTGGTATCATTATAAAAATAATGGTGGCATAGAGATTTGCGTTACGACATGAAGAAGCAAACCCACGAAATGCAAATATTGTACGTCCTGTCCAAAACTTATATAGTGTACGTTTTTATATTCTCGTTAAGTAATATAAAACATAGTTACTTCAAGACTCACTCACCAACTATTTTGTTTGACAAGGAGCTGTCGACACCGCAGCACTTGGATTCAGGGCTGGGGGGTAAATCTATCTGAGCATCGCAGTCGTTCTTGGGCTCCGGAGGTGGCGGCACGCAGCAGACATCCAACGTATTATTTATCCTAAAGCGAATAGATACTCTTATAATGCTTAGACTTCGAAAGAGGTGCAAGCTAGAGAGGTTCCTTCGTATCCAACACATACTCTCACGATTAATGATGATGTTTATCTATTGTTTTTGCTCTTTTTCGCTTGTAAACGGTTGCTCTGCCATATATACCGTAGCATAAAAAACGTATTTATAGTAATGGACGGTGTATTCACCAATTATGGACATTCGGTAATGGAATTAACTTTTATATACATTTTATCAAATTATCACTAAAATATGTGTTGCATAGAGGTTTAATGTATTACTAGTTTTTGGCTAAACATAGTTTTAAGAACTTATTGTTCCTTGGATTATACCTACTACTAAGGGGGTAATGATGGTATGTATGTATGTTATTAGTCTAATTTTTTTATTCTATTTTCGCTCATTATCCAATAAAGTTGTTTTAAATTGTAGACATAAGAATACGCAATTATATTTTTACTTGCATTTAATGTTTGAAATCGGTTTTTCCTTTCGAGAAAAAACCTGAGGTAACACACTTGCGGAGAATTCAGTCTATTACAGAGACATTATGAGTGATGTGTTCCAAAGAATTTTACAATTATACCGGGTTTAATGAATCGTATGTTTATTAAATCGGTTAGATGTGAAAAAGTAACAGATAGACACACATACAGAGTTATTTTCGCGTTCAAAATATTTGTGAGGATGTTTACTGAATCAATTATATACGTACTCGTATTGTACTAAATGTTAACAAGGTGGCTCTCAACCCTTACTGTCCCACAACCAAAAATCTTATAATCTTCAGATTATTAAACATGCTAAGTGTTTACTCACAGTAAGGTTTTTACGTATTGAACATCTGCCTTTTTATATCCTTTGATTAGTTTATACAAATGGTCACATTCTCGTATATCTTTGCGAATTCCACCTTTACCGTCGGGGGTAGTGCAGTCGCTACAGCATCTCTGAGACAGAATCAAATGTATTTATGTTTCACTTTTTTGCTACTTTCCTGTCGAAATTATCTAGTGGAAACTTGCATATTAAAAAAAAATAACAATTCAGTTAGTCTGATTCTTTCCTAGCGTGACTAGGAAAGAATCTTCCTAGTCACGCTAGGAAAGAATATCTTCGGTCGGTTTCGGTTTCAGCAAGCTTCGACAATAGTTTCTAAAAAACTATTTTATTTAATTAAAATATTGCGCGGGAATTACGCCTGTTAGTCTGTTAGCCAAGCACCATTTCCTTAGGAACGCGTAGAGGTTTTCAGTAGCAATTGCTCCTGAAACAGTTTGCGGGCCTCCGGACCCCACGGTCATAGAGTTTCCTCTCTAAATGGAGCAAATTGGTAGCAGGTGCCGAGGGCAGAGTATTTGGTGAGCTTTTGAACTTCTGCTGATGCTGCTGCTGCCCCTCCGATCTCTCAGAAGGATTATTCCACTTAGTGGAAGGCTTTAAAATTTACAGTGGAATCTGCCCCACTAAATCGATTTAGTGGGGCAGATTCCACTGCTAATTTTAAAGCGTTCCAGTTTGCCCCACCAGTGGGGCGCCTTGATGGGGCAAAGTGGAATAATCCACTCAGAAGTGGATGGATGTGGGAGGGTGCCAAAATGTTAACGAAGGTCGCATTCCAGACCAAAGCTTTGCTTTTACTCCACGGGATGACCGTCATTCCGTCGGGCCTTTTTCCGTCATTGCGGTATAGGCCTAGAGGTTCCAGGACAGCTGGGATCGTGGAAGAAGTGGAGGCTCGGCGTATGATGTTATTTATATTGGCGTGACGAGAGATGCGCCCTGCGCTTTGGGCTCTAGACAGGCCGTGGTGACCAAGAGGCCCGACAAACTCACCACAGCGACAGACATGCCCCTGGCAGATCCTTACGCCAAGGCGAATGGACACTGTTATGGTCAGAGTGACACTGTGCAAAAGGGTTCCGGTGTAAGTCAAAGGTAAAGCATGCAGCCAGAAACCGGACTCTCTTTCTGCGATCGCGAGGAAGCGAGCCCGCTCCGAATCGCCAGCCGACGAAGCTAACAGGCTGTCAGGCGATTTTACAGAGGGGTTCGTACCAATGCCTCTAAGTGAAAGGAGGCGTTAGAACAAGCATTTCCCGGTTCCGAAAGGCACGCGATGCGGATCGCCAAGCGACGTAATAATAGAGTAAAAGAAATTAAACGTGCTGTAAGGATAAGAGAGAAAGGCTGGCAGAGCCAAGCTGGATAATTTATCGCGTAAGAGGTTATCCAACGAATTTAAAGGTTTTCAAATTTCCAAAAGTTGTATTATATATCACATGTTGGTTTGGGATTTAAATAGTAAATAGAATCTGTGTTCCACCATCTGTTGACCCACGTTCTAAGAAAGTATGTTGGTCTTGGGTTTGTGATTATGTAGGCGATGAGTTGGCCACTACTTTTTCACAATTTTCTATCTAACTCGAGTGTTTTTTTTTTTTTTGACTCCACTAAACTTTGCTTTAGGCTAAATTAATAAGAGCTATGGAACGATATAGGCCCAGGGTGTCTTTGTGTTATAAAATCTTGGACGTGGATATCATAGGAGTTATATATTATACACCATGAACATGCTGAATGATGTTCTTGAGTGGATACCACGGACCAGAAAATTAAGCAAGCCCCACAAAAAATTATTAGTATGTTTAATCGAGGTTGTAAAAAAATTGCTTAATTATGTTTTTTTAAAACTAGTAACATATAAAGATCAATCAAATTATGGGCTCGTTTGATACGTTGCACTTGATGTAACTGCCTCATCAGACTTTTTTTTCTTTGGGAAGTCCCACGAGCCGTCACCCTCTGAGCGGAGATTCAGAGGGTGGTGTGTCGGACTCGAACCGACTAAACCTCAAGGAGGCCTCCAGCGGCACAGTTCCGAAGAAGCCGGTACCCCCACTGCCGGGACTATACGGTAGCTCCTCCTCACCCAAAAATGTCTGAATTAAACCCCAACTTTCTTTTTAATCGAGGTCAATTTAAACATGCAAGACTTAATTACAGATAGACACGAGGACAGAATGAAAAAAGGTTGATAAAACTAATTTCAACAAGCTATAATAATTTGTAAGTAAAATATAGCAAGAAAAAAAAAAAACTAACTAAGTAAACTTCACGCCACTTCCTTAGCGGGGAGAACCGAACGGCAAAAAAAAACTAAACATATAATATATTACCTTGTTGCCGATATGGTCATAGCAAACGCGTGTTCTTTCCAGAATCTCGTTTCGTGCAGCGTTTTTCTTTTTATTGCTGGCATTTTTGTCCCTAAAAATTTGAGCCGTTTGCTGTAGTAGCTTGCAATCGGTAAAACGCTTACAAATCCCCACGCTGCCGTCAGAAACTCTACATTCCGAGTCTGTAAGCAAACAATAAATTTGTTTCTGAGTGGTACCACAAATATATATTTAGATTAGGGGACGCTCTACGCGGAGCTTGGCATGCGGCCTTGCGAAATTAAATTGTCGGGTTTGACCGACCGCAATGAGGGCCTTTTTTGACGCCCTCAATTTATTAAATAGGTTCTAAATCTGCCCTACGCGGCGCTCGGACTGTAACCTCGCAAAATTACATAATTTGTTTATACCAGGACGCTCCGGCCTTTGCCCTACGCCTTATAAGATAAACACAGTGTCAACTTTACTATTATTATAAACTTATATTTGCGGTCGGCTCCAGTACAAAATGTATGGGAAAATCGAATACCAACAACATCACTTGTTTTGCCCTTTTCAGATGAATGTTCGGTAATAATCACAAATCGGTCGACTGCAGCACATAAAATCACTGGGCAACATGTTTTTGTTGCAATATCAATTAACCGAACCGGTGGTAGATTCAAATTGTACTATTTTGTACCTATTACTTGACGATTTACAAGTGCTTTTTTGAGGCCTAGGTACGTAAATAAAGATATTTTGACTTTGACTTTGAAATGGTTATTGATAAGTTGGTAACAGCTGATTCATATTCAGTACGTATGAATTTGTCAAACTCGTATTTTTACCGCTTGCTTGTTGGTACTACCACTATAATTAAATTTTATCTGGTTTAATCTATCTAAGAGTTACGATGGTCAGATAGAAAGAAAGAAAGAAAGAAAGAAAGAAAGAAAGAAAGAAAGAAATAACATTTATTGGACGCACAATTTTTAATTCATACACAGGAAAACGAAATTTGAGACAGGACAAAATAGTACATGAAAAGGAAAACCAGTAAAAAAAAGAAAGCAGATTGGCGCCAATTGGGTTCCTGCCTCAGCATTATGCTACTGCGGCATCAAACTAACGCCGCAGTAGCAGTCGCTTCAATGTAATAGTCAGACTCGTTCAATCTTGGATTATGGTCTAAGCTGATCATGCTAGGCACGTGACAATGATATAAAGATCATGAACCACTGTCTATTAAGGTTATATATGTATAGACCTTGTAACCTTTTCAATACATACATACATACATACAAACATAACATCACGCGAATAATCCCCGAAGGGGTAGGCAGAGTCAATTATTCTTTTTAATATATTAAATAATAAGTTTATTTGTATTTTATTAGTTTTGCATTCGAAACATTTTAATGTAAACGTATAAATAAACAAGCAACATGATTAATAGCTAGGTATTTAGGATCTAAGGACTAAACATAATATGACACAAATGAATGTGCTTTATAAAAGACACAAAAATGTTGATCATAGAAAACGAAGTACAGATTAAGGGAAAAATTTACCTTGTGCATAAACGGAGCAAGCGATAGACACCAGTACACATACGAATATACGTATTTTCATGACTATTAATGTTAATGATACAATTACAAAATACGAGTTTATCCTCCGGCACGCGGTGGTATAATATATTGATACCAATAAATAAGTATTTGTTACGGCTCTGATTGGTGGACGAAATATATATAGTATTTCAATGACTCATTATTATATTTAGCAAACAGGATAAAATAGTACCTAATTACTTTTGGAATTTTACCTCCAGTAAATTTCTGTTACGCAAACATATGGAAGCGAGAGTTAGGTGTAGCAGAAAAAGCATGATAGAGTTATTGTCTTGTGTTAACAGAAGGTGATGTTAGGAGCCATAAATACCGTAGCGCGTGTATGATAAGAATTACGAATATCAAAGCAGCATGTGAGGTGTATGAGGACCATAATTATAGGGCGCTCGGTCATCTGCCTACCCGGCCAGGATACTGGTTATAGTCTGTTTCACCTAATATGATTCCCGTGACAGGTGTCAATACTCATTTTCATGCATCGTACTTTCTACGAATCAAAATATTCAGTTTCAAACATATTTAACTTTATACGCTAATATTAATGTAAAAAAATATTAAAAATCTCCATTTATTAATGTAAGCACGATTTATCAATTTTCTTCTTAATACTACGGGAATCGGAAAGTTTACTCATAGATATTGACACTACTGTTCACGTCACATCATTATTTGATATGGCCGGAATCTTGTCATCGAGTTAGGATATTTTAATAAAGATATTTCATAAGCGTACATTTCAACCGAAAAAATGTTCCAGAGACAAGAAAGAAGTGTCCCATAAGATACAAACCAAAACAAAACATCTTTATTTGGATGATTCCGAGTCTTCCAATCGCGTGAGCTTGAGAAAAATCTGCATAATATTTACGTGAGAATACCAGTATTAGTATAAAAATTCCATTTTAATCAGAATTCAAAATTAAATAAATAAAAAAGTCGATTTAACTGCCCTAGAACTTTTTATCGAATTGGAAAAAATATCGAATGGCTGTCATACGGATGCATAACTATTAATGTTAAATTCAAAGTGTCACGGAACTCTTCTTAGGTGAAATGGACTATAGTTAGTAATAATCCCATGTTGGATCATTGCCTAACATGCATTAAAAGGCGACTAGTGGCGTATTGGCTGTAAACCCAATGTTTGTGATTAAGTAAACGACGAGCTAGCCACTTGCAACTACTTTTTCACAATTGTAAGTTGTATGTAGTGTAACCACCTAAAGACCTGGAAATCCCACGTCGGGCTAAAAATATAAATTAGAACGGGTTTATCAATATTAAAACTATTTACTTCTAGGCTGGCTTAGAACCAGGAAGTCAGGTCTCCCCGCCCATACCCCTCGGAAAGCACTTTCAGGAGGATAATATTAACAGTTGTATATTACAGGTTTGTTTTTCGCAAGGATGATTACATCATCCGTATGGAATTCAAAGGCATGATTAAATTTGTTTATCACTTCAAAAACATTTAATGGTTAGTCAGTTGACCATAAAGTGATACTTTAATTTATCAATATATTACAAATACTTCTCACCCTATACAAAAAAAATATACACTACTCCGTTGCTTTAAAATCATGGCAATCAAAATACCTATTTGATTCTAATTTTATCAAGGACCTTAATCTGTTTACTAGTATCCGTATATACTAGTATACTAAGATCCGAAATAGCATTTTCAGTACTTAAACCTATGCGAAACCCATATTGGTTTTTTTTTATATAAGATTAAAAGTATTAAGAAAATCCAATAGGCGAATATTTACTATTTTTTCCCCAATTGTAGAAATCACAGGGAGCACCGAAATAGGTCTATAATTGTTGAGATCGCCTCTATCACCACCCTTATAAACAGGTTGAATAATTAAGCGTATAGTATCATGACTGTACGTTTGCTGCGGCAGTTTTTTTTGTTTTCATTTATTTTTTTCAGCGAATGTTTTTCCAACGTTATTAAAATAATTGTAAATGTAATCCACAGATTCAACGTAAGTGCTTTTCTGTTGATTGTCGAAATTATTTTTAAATTTTTTAACACTTTTAATACAGTTCCATAAGGTTTTATTATTTTGCTTTATTAAGAAGATCGCGTTGGACCTGTTTATTCCAACTTTTTTATGAGGTTGTTGCAGAAGTTGTCATATCTCCTGTAAGGAATTTTTAATATTTCGTTAGTTATTTATTTTTAATGCATTTAAGAATGCCCTTAGTTATCCATGACGCCTCCCGAAAACTTTTACCCCGGGCCGTCACAAGAGTGTCATCCGCATAGCAGATAACACTCATGCCCGGGATAAGAGCGCCACGCAGCAACCGATAAGGGTTTTCACAAATACAAAAACCGCTAGATGCCACGAGGGAGTCTCGTGGTCTTATCACTGTCACTATTGGCTCTTTAATAAATTATAATAAATAATAATAATAATAAATTCTCCAGACTGACACACCAATTTCCTAGTTCCAAACTAAGCCTATGCTTGTGCTATGCATACTAGGTGAACGGATAGACATACTTAAATACGTTTATAAACATCCATGACTCGAGTACAAATGTCCATGTTCATCACACGAAACATTTGCCCTTAGCGGGATTCGAACCCGCGACCCTTGGTTTCGTGGCCAGGGTCTCTAACCACTCGACCAACGAGCCAGTCAAGTCAGTCTTTGTTGACATCATGTCAGTTTGTTCTGAAAACCTACCATGAGAAGGGTGACAAGACCGTACGACACAGTTACGCCATCTATCTGATGTTTTATTTAAAAAAACCCTTATTGATTCCGATGTTTCACAGATGGCGGCCCAGGACTGACCCTTATGGAACACCGGACTCCACTCGCCAACGACACAAAACACCCCGTCTGTTTACAAACAGAATGTTCCTGCTCTCTAGATAGTTTGAGAGCAGGACCCGCAAATATGTTGGCACTCTGTGATAGAGTATAGTTGAATGGGGGATGGAATTAAAAGCATAGGCTATATCAAATGATACAGCCAAGATTCCATCCCCCCTATCCCAAGACAGGACCAACGATTTCAGCCTGGACAGGGCGTCAATGATGGACCGCCCTGTCCGGAACCCAAACTGCGCATCCGCCAAATCGGGACCCGATACGTTTCGTCGCTTTTTTTTTTTTTTTTTTTTACGTGAGGAATGCATTTACGCACCGTCCAAGTAAACCTAGGTTCGGCTTTCGAGGGATGTGTCGGGCTCAGAGGCCGGGAAAGCACTCTACTACCGACTAAACCTCACGGTGGTCATTCTTCGGGCGTTGGCGCAGATTCCGGGCTCTCCACTCGGGACTCTACGCGAAATCTACGTCTACGCCGCTGCCGATCCATGCGGCCCATCTCGAGGGAGAGGCAACCTCGCCCCCAGAACACCTCGCGGTGCTTATGACGGCACAGACCACAGTGTCACCCCATCCTATTTAACGGACGAGGATCCACGTGTCGTCATCTTCTCTGGGGCTGCTTAACGAAGTGAATGCAGGCCCCCCCGCAAACACTCCACAGCCCCAAAGGCCCTTTTAGTCGCCTCCTACGACAGGCAGGGATACCACAGGAGTATTCGGAGCCCCCCCTGTAGGGCGCACGTTTCGTCGCCTTTCACAACGTGCTTAACACGGTACATAGTTGGTACATTATTTTTGAGCGTCGAACCAACATTTTATGATGTTATTTATTTATTTTTAGTCCCATGTTGGTCTGGGACTGAAAAAGAATGTGCCAACTGTGGTTTTTTGCCTAACATGGCGTAAAGGCGACTAATGGTATATCGAGTTTTGGGTATGTGATTGTGTAGGCGACAAGCTATAGCCACTTATCACTACTCATTCACAATTTTACATCTAAACCAGCCCACTTTTATTTTTTGGTTGAATGTCTTTAAGGGGGGGCAAGCTGTCCCTTTGACTCTGCCTACCCCTTCGGTGATTACGGGCGTAATGTTATGTACATATCTATGTATTTATTTATTTTAACACGTGGTACAACGATGTAATACAGGTAAATATATATTTAAGAAAAAATGTATTGTTCCAGGAGCGACAAAAGAGATTGGCACGGCTCTCACCAGGGTATGCCTCCGACACCGTGCCATAGAGGCGAGGATGAAGACTTTCATCGGGTGAGCATAATATACAGGATGCTAGCTTATTCCCGTGACTTTGCTCGCGTGGTACATAGATAAAACGTAGCTCATACTATTATTCTAAAGTTTCCTAAAAATCTATTTAATAGTTTTTGCGTGAAAGAGTAACAAACAATTCGCGTTTATAATATTAGTAGTCCGCTGGATTCCCTAAGTAATCTACCGGTAGGCCTCAGTGGTGTCCCTTTTTTTGTACGTGAGACAACGTTCAGGTAGACCTGAGTAAGAGCCTACAAGGGTGTGTGGGGCTCGGAACTCGGCTGGCAACACCAGCTCCCCTGCCGACTAAACCTCACGGCTGCCATTCTTCGGGCACTGATCGCAAAACAATCGGGGTCCCCACTGTCGGGTTCCGCTTGAAAAATCTACACAGCGCGCGTTGCCGCCTATCTCGAGGAAGTGAAATTCTCCCCCAGAACACCTAGTGTGGTGCGTACGAGAACACAGACTGTGTGCCCGTATCCTAACGGACAGAGTATGTCACGAGTTGTCGTCCTCTCCGCGGCCGATTGAGTGCTAGAAGGCTCTCCCGCTAGCTCCCACGGCCTCAAAGGCCCTTATAGTCGCCTCCTACGACAGTCGCCTCATACCTCAAGAGTATTCGGAGCCCCCCTGCAGAGCGCAGGCTCCAGTGGTGTTCTATGCAACCTGCACGTGTCGTAGTGTATGTTTAAAGAATTAATAAAAAAAAAAGCTAGACGATTTAGTCGTGGTTTCACGTTGCCACACGCGTGCTAAAGTAATATATTTTGCAAAACCATATAAAAAAAGGATTTGAGGCAACTTGAAATGTTAATAGGATATTATTTATAACTAAAAAATAGGATTCTAAAAAAGACAGATTATTTTGGTGGGACTTTCTACCTTGCCAGGTGATCTAACAATCTATCTATCTTGATTTAGCCCCGCTACTCACTAGCCAGGTCTGCAGTTTCAGGTTGGGGTATAATAGGACAGGTATGGAACAAGTTTTCAGCTTGCCTCCAATACCTACCCAAAAATTGATGCTAGCTCTCCTACTATTACATTAGTTTATTTATGTAACTGTAAGATTTTTAGTTATGACTTTTTTGTGTTATGTTTCTTGAAGAGATATTTTTGTATATGTAATATGGTGCCAAAATAGTGTGATACACTTCGTACTTACTAGCAACGCAACATTTAATTCCAAATATAATATTATGTTTGGTAGAAGTGAACGCAAGTAGGTACACCGTACTAATAGTTATAACTAATTAGCGTATTTTGTGTTTATAATAACACTTTATTAGCGATTGCATTATTAGTTACCATTATCGCGTACTTATTTCTACAATGTAAAACCCATCGACGTTAGGTGCTTATAAATAACAGGCAAATAAGGAAATGTTTTATCCGCTTTTGAGCCATTATATTACAGACTAGCTTCTGCCTGCGACTTCGTCCGCGTGGAATAGTTACTTTGGGCTAAACGTTAACTTTAACCTGCGACTTCGTTTACGTAGAAGGTGAAAATACGACATGCTAAGCAAGAACCACAGTTGGCATATTCTTTTAAAGTCCCAGACCAACATGAGAAAGTGGGCTGAGTTGGATGGAAAGCTGTAAAAAAGGAGTGACAAGTGGCTAGCTCGTCGCCTACTCAGTCACATACCCAAAAGCCCGTAAACCATTAGTTGCCTCTTACGACTTGAGACAAGAACCACAGTTGGCACATTCTTTTTTTTTTGTCCCAGATAAACATGGGCCAAGTCCCAGACCAACATGGGAAAAATATTTTTAAATACCTTAAAAAATATATTTTAAAATAATTTAGGTACCTACATCACGCTTTTATAAGTTAGAGTGGAACTTTAATACGTTAGGTAAAAGTACTGGGTCTTATTATTTTATGTCGTAGATCAGAGGAGTTCCCAAACCTTTTTTTTATTGATGGCTTTAAAAATGTTGCTGATCTCGGTAGACCCCATGCAGCTATATTTCTACGATGTGCCCCGTCGACAAAACATGTGAAGATTATTCTCCTATGTGCTTTTATGTATATCAGACATCAAAATTTCATGATTATTTGTTTAGTAGCTAAGGCGTGACAGCGTAACACCACCGTCTATACAGGTCGTGCTTGACGATGATCAATTCTACAGAGTTATAACTGAGCCACTTGGTATATTTTTTGTGCCAATTGTGGTTACCCATCCTAGTTGGACCACAACCGGGGTTGCTTAACTTGCGTTAGCGCTACCTCTAAGTAATCGAGCTTGTCACTCACTCCTTACCTTCATAAATTTTCAGCCAATTCAACTGATCGGTTATTTTATATGTTATTCTTTAGATTGATATAACTTTTTTTTTAATGAACCGATTCAAATGAAACAAACACTAAATGTTAAGTGGAGCAAACTGCAACGCATTAGTGAAAACCACATTCAAATCGGTTAAGCGGTTTCTGAGATTATCGTGCACAAACTTTAAACGTACAGACATACAGACAGCTATTTTAAAAATCATTGTTTTGGGGGCTAATCAATTATTATAGGGGGGCTTAGAACGCAATTATATATAACAGTTTTTCTAATATATCTTCCATGTACAGACAGCGACCAGTAACGATTATATTATGTGTACTGATTGATATTTAGGCTTTGATCATATCTGTAAATATGTAGCATATATTTTTTTTGTATGTAAATTGCCAATTTCTTATTTCTATTATTTCTGAATCCCACTTTTTGGCCACCAAAAATTCATCCAGTGGAGCGCACGGTAATAATAAGTATCTATATATAGACCAAATTCCATGGACGGAGCCACAGACAAAGTCAGTGTCCTTACTACCCTGACTTATATAAATGTTTGTGAAGAACGAACTTAGCTATGAATCTTCTGACTCGCCCACCGAATCCGTAGCTCCGGAATAAGTATTTATGCTGTGGTTTGAACACAGGGTAACTTAAAGACATAACTACATAAAAACGTTTACAAACGGCAAATACTTTACGAGTAGTACGAGATGACCACATTCATCAACACATTTACCCTTGGTGGGATTCAAACCCCCGACCTTGAATTAGGGCACCGTTCGAGATGGAATGACGAAAACACACAGTACATGCACCAGTAATGGACAGTGCACCAGTGATGGACAATTTTTATTTAGAATTAAAAAGGCAGCTAGTGGCCAGCCTGTCGCCTAAGCAATCACATACCCAAAACCCGATATACCGTAAGTCGCCTTTTACGACATGCTAGGCATGGAACATGGGACGATACCATGAATACGTAGCTTCAAAATGTCCATGATTTGTATTTACGCGATGTTGCAGCGCTCTGATGGAGACGCTGATCACGCCGCTGTCGGAGCGCGCCGAGGAGTGGCGGCGCGGCGCGTGCGGCGGCGGCGCGGGCGCGCTGGGCCGCGAGCACGCGCGCGAGTGCAAGCGCGCGCGCGCCGAGCTGCGCCGCCGCGTGCACGACGCGCAGCGCCACGCGCGCAAGGCGCGCCGCGCGCCACACGACGCCAAGCGCCGCGCCGACGTCTGCATACAGGTATACCCAAGACACGAATTAAGGGTCCAATGCAGCAATAATGGAAACAAATACACATTTATTGGACGCGGCGCTGGTATTCTGGCGGGGCCCAGTTTTACAGAGACTATGTCCATAATTTGTTGATTCTGGAAGACTGTGTATATTCTGTTTGTAGGTATATTTCGTGTTTGAAAAAAAGTTTTATACGAAAAAGCTTTAAGACAATTATCATTATTGCAATGGACTCTTCAAATATTAAGTGGAAGAGTGTTGTGGACGTGACACTAAAGCCACACGCAGTCTGGTGTGTCTAATTACCTTTTGTTTTATTGATTACGTACCGGTATTATAATGCTACATACTCTTACGAAGCACTATACTTATTTATATTTCAGGATGTGCAAGAACGAAAGCAGCAGTTGGAGGAAATGGAAGAGAAGGCGGTGAAGGCGGCGCTGATCGAGGAACGAAGCCGATTTTGTCACTTCGTGTCTCTGTTCAGCCCTGTTGTTGTTAGTTATCATATCATATCTTACTTACCGCAGTCCGCTAAGGCATGGGCTTACCTATGGTAGGGCAAGATGGGTCCATCACCAAAATGGCTCACATTGCTGTCTGACCCGAAAAGCTCATAGTTTTTAGTCTAAAATTGTATAACGCTTAATTAAATATTCATTTTGTTATTTAAAAATTACGGCGGCAAATTATGAAACAATGTAACACAGCAGGTATCGATGAATCGAGCGCGCATGCACAAAGATAGACTACTTAGTTACTTACTGCAGCGTAAGCAATCCATAAAAAAATGGTGGTATTTAGGGATAAGCATATATAGTGAAAAGGGCAATAACCCTTTTAAACCGTTTACGCCAAAGAAAAAGTGGCTTGGGCTAGTTGGAAAATAGTGAATGGCTGGCTCATTACCTATACAATCACATATCCAATGTGACAAAAAAACATGACATGAGATTTTTGGCTTGATGCCAAGAGTTGTGGGTTCGATTCCCACCCATCACAAAAATTCGTGTGACAAATGTTTGTTCTATGCCTGGGTGTTAATATCTAATGTTGAAGTATATTTTTGTAACATACCGCTGTTCTGAATATGACATCCGTAACACAAGTTTTAGGCTTCTAGCTCAGATCAATGTATGTGATGTTGTTTGATATTATTTCCAGGAAAGTGAAGTGGCGATGTTAGCTGAAGTGGGCCATCTACAAGAGGGTAGCGAACAGCTGATTCGACACATAACCGAACCTAGAACTCTTCCGGCAGCTAGTTTACAGGTGAAACTCGACTCGACATTTGAAAAAATATATATTTTTCAAAGTCAAAGTCAAAATATTTTTTATTTATATAGGTTTTAAAGAAACACTTATAAATCATCAAAAAAACTATTAAAGAGATATGATTCTACCACCGGTTCGGAATGTTGTATCTACCGAGAAGAATCCGGCAAGAAACTCGGCAGTTACATTTTTATACTGCATATGGCCGTGCAGTGATAGTAAACGGAGTATCCGGTCATCTATGGATAATTTTCAACAACTAATAGTTGTTTTTGTAATTTCTGAGCAATAAACTGATTTATTATTATTATTATTATGTCTCTCGGCACAATCACGGGACAAGGCCGAGCCTTTAAGGCTTGCATGGGGACATGGGTCCAACATGTAGAGGCCTTTGAGAGTTTGATCTAAATGTGTGATGGAACACTGGCCGGGTGTTGCCCTTAGTAGCAGTATAAAACATACACTCAAAGGCGACATCAGGCTGATGCAGGACTATCGCGAAAAAGGGAAAATAAAAACCGGGGCTATAGAGGGAGGTTCTACTATGGACAGGAAATTGGGATATAGAGTGAGATACCGGACATGTGCCTCGAAAATTTCTTACAAATATTTTAAGATGGCAGACGGTGAATCGCCGCTTGTTAATCCAAAGTGTGGGCCCCCTAACTAGCTGCCATACGAGCGGCAAGGCGGCAACACTAGAAATTAGCTAAGGTTGTGAAGAGGTGAGACTGCGGGGCGCAAGATCCTTATGCAGTCAAGTGCCCCCGGCGTTATGACATTTTACACTTCCAACCTGGAGCATAGGTTCCGCTCTTGCGAATCCACTCTGGCCGGCCGGTCAAGGCAAGCGCAGAGGCGGGGGGTGTGTAACTGTCTGTAAGTATCGCGCATGTCTGTATGGTCCCCCTGGACGTAGGTTCCGTGGTGTCGCTACCCACCAAAGAGGTAGGCAGAATCAAAGGGGTGACATGCCTCTTTAACCAAAGGCCAAAAATTAAACTGGGCTGGGTTAGATAGGAAATTGTGATAAAGTAGCGACAAGCGTCTAGCTTGCCGTCTACAAATCAGCCACGAAACACAGGATTTGATTACATTTCCAACATTTTATTAACTTTGCGCGCTGCACTGGCTTCCAAGATACTATTTACATTGTGCTTTAATACTCGATCAACCCTGATTACTATACTGTGCCTAAAACGTGCGTGACATAAATTGGATCTAATAATGTTGTTTCTTCACGCAACTCATTGACTTGTACAAGATAGACTTCAGAAAAATTAATGTTCTGGATTTGAAATGCCGCTGGATTGCAATGCCTAACCAGGCCGTGTGTCGTCGCAGGTGATCTGCGACATCAAGTCGTGCTACAGCGGCTGGGCGGAGAGCGGGTCGGCGCCGCACTCGCCGTCCGCCTCCTCGCGCCTCGGCAGCCGCAAGTCGTCGCTCACCTCCATCTCCAGTCTCAACAGCCAATGCTCCGACACGCAGCACGGTCGGTGCCCCCGGACGACCACATTTACGTAATACGGCTCTTACACATTGCGAACGTTTGCAGCGATACAAACGCGAATTAGTCTCTATGCAGCATCGATACAGTCGCAAAAGATTTACCTTTACACACACACGCGTTACTAAAAGCAGCGGTGCAATCGTTCTGCAGTCGCGTTCCAGTAGTTGGCCGCGTAGATGCAGCAAACGCTACAAGCGCACGTATGAATCGACACAAACTCATGTTGATTGCTTTGGTCGCGATTAAGTCGCGCAGCTGTCTAATGCGCGTTTGTATCGCTGCAAAAAGTTGTACTGTGTAAGGGCCCATAAACAAGGTCCTGTTTAGTATATACGACAACCGAAACACCGGCCAAATATTTTCATTTAAAATATCAGTTTATAAAGCTCATACTGGTATCTTAAAAACTCACGAAAATACAAGGTTTTTGTGTTGACTCGTTTTTCCCGCGCGAATATGGTGAATATGCGTAACAAGCAAAGGGTACGCGTGTGACTGTTTTTAGTAGGGTTTACCTTATTTCAGGTTTTGTAAATATTGTTTGAAAAAAAATATAACATGATATTAATAAAAAACAATCAATGCAATCGATTCTATTAATCATTCTGTACAAACAGTTTTCAAGTGTAGTATATACTAAAAATTACCTCGTATAATATGACGTAGCCATCTTGTTAAATTAGCCAGCCAATAGGTTAGTTGACTCAAAAGATTTTTATATTCAATGAGTAAGATTACAAAAATATACTGTTTACGTATTTTTTCTTTTGTTCAGCAAATCAAAAATGAGAATGATCAGCGCGCTAAAGTTCCGTGTGAGGTCACTTAGTCCGTAGAATTTTTAAAACAAGTGACGTAATACCACCCCACTCTGGATCTTTGTAGCGCTGTATCTTTGTAATTTTTTGAGAATTAGATATAGCAAAAAATACGTATTCAATATCTTTTGACAATCTAACTTACGGACTAAAAAATATAGCTAGTTAGTTAGGTAGCTAGCCTTCTAGTCAGCTGACTAATCTAACCAAATGGCTGAGACACAGCCCCCGAAGGGGCAAGTAGAGTCCAAGCAGCAGTTACTTCCCTGTAATAACATTTATAACTCAGAATTATTCAAAATGTGACGGCAAGTAAATAGCTCGTCACCTACATAATTACAAACCCACCCAATACATCATTGGTCGACTTTACCGACGTGCTAGGCAAGTAACGTAATTGGTATATTTGTTCAAAATTTTAGACCATCATGGAGAAATCTTTTATTTAAGTATGTGGGTTTAAAAAATATGTAAAAATCGAGGAGTTCTCGGGTCAATGCAAGCACGATGTTGACGCAAGATGTGGTCGCAGGCGCGGCGGGTTCGGCGAGCTGCTCCACGCCCGCGTCGAGCGCGTCGTCGGGTGCACCCGGCACGGACGCGCTCTGCCTCTCTCAGGTAACGATGGGGATATCATCTTTTCTCTCTCTTTCTCCCTTATAAAATCTTATTACCTACGTCCGCGTCCTCCTCATCTATTGTTTATTTTTAAACTAAAGAGAAATGGAAAGTAAAATCTAACTTTATGTGATGGGATTTTTGGAATGTTTATTTTTATCGCTGGAGATTGCACGTTGTATCGTTATTTTGATTATTTATTATAGTTATTTCTTTAAATTTAAGGTAATTTTGTGATTTTTTTTTTAAATTTTCAACTTTTTTACATGTTTTCATCTAACCCAGCCCAGTTTTATTTTTGGCTGAATGTGGTTAAAGGGGCCTGTGGGCGTGATAATATGTATGTATGTAGTAATTTTTGTTGATTTATTGTTTGCCGCCGACTTAAAATGAGGATCTTAGTTATTAAGGTTAAATAAAAAAGGTTTATTATTTTTTTCTTTTCAGTTATTTCGGCGGCTTAATTTTTTGTAAAAAAGGTTTTGCTGACGAACTTGGCGCGAATGTTGCTAAACAAAGTTCGGCATTGCCGCAGCAACAATAATGTGCGCGTGTCGCGCGTCAAGTGTTGCGTTACTTAGCGAATACTTAGCTTTATCATGACTTTTAACGACTATTGTGTCGCTACTTTCTCTCTTCTCTCAAATTTTTGATTTATGTTTTATTTTCCATTTTTCTCTTTTTCTTCTTCTGTAGTCTACCCTGATCTCCATATCTATATATCTTTCTCTAATATTTTACTATTATCTATCTAGTTATCATTATATGTTGCAATAGCTAACGTTTTAAAAGTATTTTTTTACTGATAACATTTTCATAGTAAAATGTAATATAATTGTTTATTTGCTGTTTGTTTTAAAGTAAACACTTTGTAATTGTGTCATTAGAGTGTGCACTATTTAGTATCAAAGTCATATACAAATTTTACCTTTCGACGTAGCACGTATGTTTGACTTGTTTTTTTCATTTATTTTGAAATTTACACTAGTGATGATAAATAATTTATTTTGAATTATTTTTTTGCAGTTTTATCCTTTTGTTCGTTTTTTTTTTTGAACGCATATTTTTCATAGTATCAGATAAATTCACAATTAAGATGCAATCTAAATCTTGATACATAAATACGAAGTAGCGTGTATTTTTAACCGACTTCAAAAAAAAGGAGGAGGTTCTCAATTCGACTGAATTTTTTTTTTCACTATTTTTTTTTATCTGATGTATGAAAATGAAGCTTTCGTGCCCCATCAATACTCGACCTATCCAGATTAAATCTAATAAGATTTCACACATTAATTATTGTGATGGGTATTTTGCGGCTTAAGATCGTAAACATTATATTTGTTATTGTTAGGACAACAGGTCTTCGCATTTGGACAAAAACATATTGTTGCTCCTATTTGTAAGCTACCCAATTTTTGTTGAAGTATCTCAGTATAGTAATCTGGATTGATCGAGTGTTAACCCACAATATTAATAGTATCCTAGAAGTCCAGTGTGGCGCACAAAGTTAAATAAAATGTTGGAAAGGTAATTAAAGTCTGTGTTTTTTGGCTAAGTTGAGCCAATGCATCTAAATATGCGGATGCGCGCTTAACTGGCGTTCTGGAGCTATGCACTGCACGCGACAGTGCGGGATTGAGATCCAAAGTCTAGTATAAGGTTACACGTTCAGGTTGGTCTTCGATCAATGATATTTTTTTTCTTAGAATATAAAAAATCGTTCATGTCATCATTATTTCCATTGGTTTGACCATACTAACAAGAAACAATGGGTTTAATTTTCCTATTTTACCTTAGTTTGCCGATGTTTCTGGCTAACAAAACGTAGTATTTTTTACTTTATTCTATTCATAGTATTGTTATATTCACGTTCTGTATTTTTTAAACAATGAGAAATATAAAAAAAAAATCTATTATAAAATAGGGGGGCAATTCTTTTAGTCTATCAATCGTTTAAGGTTATTTTTTTTGGTCCATCTGGCCCGGAGTATTCAATTAGAGGCAAAATGAACGTGTGACATAGGCTTATTGTTTGCAGTTCTGCCAACTTGATTGCAATTTTCCCCTAGATTTAAGAGAAAGTAAATTTTTTTAGAAAGAAATTAACTATAAATGCTGTGGCCGCGAGATTTTTTGGAAGGTTATATTTAAAAGTCAAAATACGATCTTTTTAAAACAACTTTGGGGGAAAAACTTGCGACAAGTTGTCACCACAATCGGTCCGACGATCCCGCGCTGTCGCGCGAGTGGTGCGTGTGTTGTGTTGTGCGCGCGCGTGTGCGGGCGTCCAATGATGCGTGAGGTGATCAGGGATCAAGCAAACTTACCGAATCTCGGCCGTAGAACCGTCAAAAACGCCTCACGTAATTAACGGACGCCCCTGTCGTGCGGTGCTGAGCGTGTCCGCGTTGCAGCCGCGGCTGGCGAGCGGGGGCAGCGCCGACTCCGGGTTCCGCTCGCAGGACGCGCTGCAGCGGCGCTCGCTCTACGCGCACACTGTAATGCAGCTTCACTTTTTAGTTCCTTCCGTTGCTTTGACAGCTTCACTCCGATATGCTTGTTTGAACTTAGGGGCCATGCATAATGTGATCAGCTGTGACAAGGGCGAGCGGGCTCAAAAAAATCATGAAATTCGTGTTACGTATTTTATGGATAGCCCCTTAGTATTTTGATAGTAGGCTTGATGATACCACCGTATGTAGTCTTTTTGATCTGGCGAAATACAATGCTTCCGTAGATTCTGTGTGTTACGGAAGTGTGACGTCACGGTTAAGTAATTGATAAGTGTTTTAGTAATTCATATTACATATGGTATCATCATTCTTATTAGAAACGTCCATCATAAATTGCTAGATGTAATCATTAAATTTGCCTGCTTAAGCGTTATTAATAATATAGCACTAATCACTGATAAAGTTAACCTTTAAAGGCTCAATGAGTTTGAATACACTATTATTATTGATTATTATAAAAATTTCAATGCACAATAACATCCAAAACTGATATGTACCCTTATTAAATGTTTACAACATTTACTATGTCATTAAAGCAATACAATTACATATAAACTAAAATATTATTAATATAGGTAGTACTATACTTTTAACACGCAAGAAGTCTCAGTACCTCACCTCTAAAGGATAATAAATTTTCATGGTATATATCCACATCGCGACGTTAGATATACAAGCACGAGGACATGCAACACGATAAGCTTGTAACTTCGTGATTTTTTGAGATACCATTATATTTTTATACTGATTCTTAATTCGAAAATGTTTCACCCGTGTTTCAGTGTTCGCATATTATACAAAAAGTAAGGTTCTAGAAACAACGCGACTATGAATATTAGTAATGCTGTTTATGAGATAAAGTAACTCGTTCGCAAAGTAAAACTCAATAGCCTTTAAGTGTTGACCTCCCTGTCTGTTCCGGGAGTGTTGGTGGTGAGCATGCGCGTGTCGGTTGCAGGCGGAGGCGCAGAGCGCGAGCAGCGAGTGCGTGGCGGGCGCCGAGCGCGCCGACGAGCGGGACGGACTCGCTAACGCCGGTGCGTACACTTACACTAATAATGTCCTTATAACCATATCGATCTGCGCAGGAGATGTTATAGTGCACAAGTGTGTGCGCAAACACAAGTGCACTCTCTATTCCTTCACTCTCATAGTCCGGTGAGACGGTAATTCGACTTGACCGGTGAGAGGTCAGGCGCAGGACCGACGGCTTAACGTGCTTTCCGTGGCACGGGAGTGATTACATCACCAACTTCCTGACTCCGGATTGTTACTGAGTAATTTCAATATTGAAATAACCAGCCACAAATTTTTGGCTCGACCCGGGAATTGAACTTGGGACCTCTTGGTCCTTAGGCGGCGCATGCTACCACTAGACCAACGAGGCAGTTAACACCTACACTATGAGCATGTCTGGTCAGTCACATATTACATTTTAGATTTCGTATAGACTTGACACAGACAGATGTCGCTAAAGGCATCATTTAGACTGATTGAGAGATAAAACCGATTAAAAACGTTATTATTCCACTTAAAAAAAATGCTTTTTTCATAAAATAATTTATTTACGTAATTTCTTAGATAATTTATTAAATTTAGGTAAAAAACATGAATATCAAATATTTTCTTCAGAAGCAAACCAAAACAATTTTTGTTTTAAAACCAAGAATTTTACACAGATATCGTATTATTACTAAGAAACAACTAACCTGTGCTTGTAGCGCCATCTTGTATTATTTCTGACAAACAGACTAAACTTTGCTGTAGTTCAATTACCTTCTCACCACTGTCGCTGTTCTTGCGCGAGTTATAGCAGTAACTTTTTAAGTATTGGCAGTGATCCTCTGTTGTACGTAGTATATTATTACTCGGTGGTAGTAATAACTCTTTGGCAACAGAAACGTACAAAGGAATACAAATATACCAAATTCCAAATTCAATTTATATCAAGAATACGCCCATAGAGCTGTATAAGCTGACTGGTTCGATGGTGCATTCGGCAGTTACCTTGCCCCTTGCGCGTAAGAGTTGTGGGTTCGATCCCCACCCAGGACATAAATTCGTATGATTAATACTTGTGTTTGTACTTACTATATCTGGGTGTTAATATCCAAAATTTAAGTTTATATTTGTAATACCACTGTTGATTCTGATATCCGTAACACAAGTGCTTAAGCTACTTACCTCGGAGTTAGATCAATGTATGGGATGTAGACGGATATTTAAATTTATGTTAAAGTACAGTTCATAAATTACCGGACTATAATTTCACGAGATAGACTACAAACTAGCGATGTTCGTAATCACACGGGGTCATATATTCGCTTTTGTATAGCATCGGCGACGTGGCCGGACCTCAAGGACACGGCGCAGTTCGAGCGCGCGGCGACCGCCATCATGGGCGGCAGGCCGCATACGATATCCGCAGGTAAGTGATGCTCACTACACAGTCACATACATGCAACACCTACACACATATGTACTTGTATACATGCATATGCACATACATAAATATGGACATACTAGGGATTGATGATCCAGCACATATCACTGGGTTCAACCCAGCTGGATTGATTGATTGATTTGACAAGTGTTAGGTACGCGGTGTTGCAGAATCACCCTCAACTAATTGTCTATACTTACTAATATTATAAAGAGGAAAGATTTGATTGTTTGTTTGAATTAGTTATAGGCTCTGAAACTACTGAACTGATATGAAAAATTATTTCACCAATGTAAAGTTGCTTTATCAGCGAGGAACATAGGTTATATTTTATTTCCGTTCTCGTGGGAATACGGAAATGGGTACCCGCGGCGCTCTGCTAGGATTCTAATAAAACGTTTTAAGCATACCGTACTGAAGTATGT